>CM067299.1:13939468-15413733 GCA_034231615.1 Meghimatium bilineatum
AACAGACTCTTATCGACCAGTCTTAACTACAGAGCCCTTTAGATGAGTAAACAGACTCTTAGACCAGTTAACAGAGCCCTTTAGATGAGTAAACAGACTCTTAGACCAGTTAACAGAGCCCTTTAGATGAGTAAACAGACTCTTGAACCAGTTAACAGAGCCCTTTAGATGAGTAAACAGACTCTTAGACCAGTTAACAGAGCCCTTTAGATGAGTAAAACAGGACTCTTAGACCAGTTTAACAGAGCCCTTTAGATGAGTAAACAGACTCTTAGACCAGTTAACAGAGCCCTTTAGATGAGTAAACAGACTCTTAGACCAGTTAACAGAGCCCTTTAGATGAGTAAACAGACTCTTAGACCAGTTAACAGAGCCCTTTAGATGAGTAAACAGGACTCTTAGGACCAGTTAACAGAGCCTTTAGATGAGTAAACAGGACTCTTAGACCAGTTACAGAGCCCTTTAGTGAGTAACAGACTCTTAGACCCAGTTAACAGAGCCCTTTAGATGAGTAAACAGACTCTTAGACCAGTTAACAGAGCCTTTAGATGAGTAAACAGACTCTTAGACCAGTTAACAGAGCCCTTTAGATGAGTAAACAGACTCTTAGACCAGTTAACAGAGCCCTTTAGATGAGTAAACAGACTCTTAGACCAGTTAACAGAGCCCTTTAGATGAGTAAACAGACTCTTAGACCAGTTAATAGAGCCCTTTAGATGAGTAACAGACTCTTAGACCAGTTAACAGAGCCCTTTAGATGAGTAAACAGACTCTTAGACCAGTTAACAGAGCCCTTTAGATGAGTAAACAGACTCTTAGACCAGTTAACAGAGCCCTTTAGATGAGTAAACAGACTCTTAGACCAGTTAACAGAGCCCTTTAGATGAGTAAACAGACTCTTAGACAGTTAACAGAGCCCTTTAGATGAGTAAACAGACTCTTAGACCAGTTAACAGAGCCCTTTAGATGAGTAAACAGACTCTTAGACCAGTTAACAGAGCCCTTTAGATGAGTAAACAGACTCTTAGACCAGTTAACAGAGCCCTTTAGATGAGTAAACAGACTCTTAGACCAGTTAACAGAGCCCTTTAGATGAGTAAACAGACTCTTAGACCAGTTAACAGAGCCCTTTAGATGAGTAAACAGACTCTTAGACCAGTTAACAGAGCCCTTTAGATGAGTAAACAGACTCTTAGACCAGTTAACAGAGCCCTTTAGATGAGTAAACAGACTCTTAGACCAGTTAACAGAGCCCTTTAGATGAGTAAACAGACTCTTAGACCAGTTAACAGAGCCCTTTAGATGAGTAAACAGACTCTTAGACGAGTTAACAGAACACATTACATTAAACTGAGCAGCAATCGCTGTGCACATTTTTCGGAGTTTGGGTAAAGTACACGAAACGTTGGTGGTGACTCATGAGTAATTATTTTATCCCTTGTACTTGGACTTCAGCACCCTGCGCATGCGGTTGCGTCTGTGGGTCTCATCATGGCTCACTAGACAAACCAACCATGCAACAGAAAAACTTAGTAGATGACAGGCATTAATATTGAGGTTATCTTCTTATAGAAGCTTCATGGCACGTCATCTATACAATTCTGTAGTCGTAACCCTCGATAACAGTTACCATGTTGTTCTAACAAGCCGACGTTAGGCTTGAACTAGCTATGGGCACGACGTGGGTGGCGGAACAACAAAGAAACCTGTCGCAGGGGCCAGAGTTGTGCCCTGATGTCGACGTCTGTTTCGGCGGCATTGGACTTGAAATACCATTACGTCGAATGGCTGCTGGATCAGAGGGCGGAGCACTTATGGGAAATGCCCCACGTGCTGTGGGGCCAGTTTCTAACCAAAAATCAAGAATCAAGAAGAACTTCAGCGCCTGTTCTTGTCAGTACAAAACTATTCCTGCTCGCTGTAAAAGCTGACCCAAGTATAGTCCCATTACTAATTTATAAACATGGCTTGGAAACGATTTTGTTTAAAGTTACTAGATAATTTGTACATGTATATTTTTTTGCTCTTACAAAATATATATATAGTTGGTGTTTTTTTTAAAATCCCTCCATAGGTTATAGAACTTGACAACCTCATTAAATTGCACACAATATAACAGTGTCTACAGTAAACTGCCGTCTTGTTATAAAAAATAGTTTTTATCAGTGAAATACCCCTACGATATTGCAATTCTCGGTTTCCAAATCGAACCAGTAGAGATTCGAAGAAAATAATAGTCAAAGTAAAAAATTGTCATTTAATTTACAGTTAATTTTCAATGTTAAACTGATTGACTACGTCACTTCTGTAAGTATAAATAATTTTTTTACTTTTCATTAGTGCCTGCTATATGCTGTCAACGCAGCAACCGATGAGAAGTTCAGAAATACGTATGTGTGCCAACAAGAGTAACTATGAATAAAATATAGAAAAATCAAGTTCTTACTGTAAAATCTAAAACTTAACTACACTTTTTTGTAATGATTCTACAAAAAATATCAAAAGTATCGTAATTGTGAAAAATCGGTAGAACCTATGGAATAATTAATAGCGATACTTTTACTTCATTGATATTCTAAAGTTGCATGCCAAAGATCTCTACTATCTATAAAGTAGTTGCGGAGAAAATTGCTTCCAATCATGTTTATGCATTAGTAAAATAATAAATAACCAAATGGTCAGAGGGTGTCCGACAAAGTGGATGGTGCCGCAGTAACCTGTTTTAGTAACAGTAACCTGTTTTAGTAAAGTGTTTTAGTAACCTGTTTACCTCATTTTGCGTTACTATTAGAATTAGTAAACAGACTATAATCTTGGTTTATTAGTAAACAGATTATAATCTTGGTTTTTTTAATTTTTATTTTAAGCATCTGTTGGCCAATTAAGTCACATCACCTCAAGGAGCTAGCCTCGATTGAAAAAAAGTCAGATTATTCCAATTATTACAATCACCAAACCAAAATCAGAAAAACTGGAGATATGCAGAAATAAATCCCTACTAGAAATGTACAGACGACATAAAACTCAACTAAGTAAAGTTATTTAACTAGGCAGAGTGTTCTCGAAAGACGGGAGACTGGAGTAGAGAAATAGAGACAAGATGTCAGAAAGCAAACGCAGTTTTATATCAATTGCTGAAACACCAGAACATCGACATTATCACCAACATAACATTAACAAGCAGTTTTAATGTCGGACAATGTGCCACCAATGCCAAGACCTTAACCCTGACAGAGAAACTGGAACACAAACTCGTTGTATGCGAAATGAAGCGCCTGAGAACAGTACTGTGAGTACAAAAAGGGATAGAATAAACAATGGCACTATAAGAAATCTGATTAAAACAATATCGTGCAAAGAATACATAGACACACAAAAGATCAAATGCTTCGGAAATCTAATCTGAATTGAACCAGATCGCATTCCATCGATAACCCCCAATAAAAGATCATCTGAAAAGAGAAACAGAGGTAGACCCAGACGAAGATTGATAGATGACATCAGAGAAATGATGATGATGATGGTGTTCCTCGTTCGCAAGCGAATGAGCATGGCATGAAAAACAATAAATGTGATGAAAAAAGTAGAAAAACAACAAAACATTTGTGATTGTCTAATTTGGTTTGTGAGTTCGTAGATGCCTAATGAGTCCGATTCGTACCAGGAAAGTTCAAGAAACTTCTATCAGAGAAACAATATAACACCAAGTCTGCACTACGGCAGCATGGCGTCTAGCGACACACATGGAATAGGACAAGACAACGAATTCGAATTATTTAGCTGGGGGGGGGGGGATTATTGAATAAAGTGATAAAGTGTTGAACAAACACAACGGTGGTATTTCTGCCACACCAGCATGCCAAATGTCATGAAAGCTCAAAGTGCCCGTATCTCGCTGCTTGTGCACAAACTATATCATGACTCGAAAATTGTAATACTCGTACTTTCTCGTGCATCTTCGTGCCTGGTCCCTATCTTTCAAAATATTAGTACTGATCAGTCGCTGGATAAATCAAAACTTTACATATAATACTGACTTGAATATCGATAAATCAACAACGTTACATATAATACTGACTTGAATATCGATAAATCAAAACTTTACATATAATACGGACTTGAATATTGATAATTGAATTGTGATTTGCTTTTCAGTGTAACATTACATGCGGACCGGATGCATATCGACACCGTGACGTACTGTGTGTGAAAAGACATGGGAAGAAACTTAACCAAGTTGTTAAGGAAGATAATTGTCATCAGGAAGATAGACCATCTCATTCAGACCGTGTGGTCCATTTCCTGCATGTAAACCCCAGTGGTTTGTAATGTCTTGGACTCAGGTGAGAGAATCCACTTTTTTCTCGCCCCTCTCTCCTCTCTCTCTCTTGATCTCTCTCTCTCTCTTTATCTCTCTCTCTCTCTCTCGAGTGTTTGCATTCGCGTTAAAAGACTGTGTAGATACTTAGTTGACTTTGTCCATTGTTGCTCGTGTCCATCGCGTTGGGTCTCACATCAGAGTTGCCTCATTAATAAATACACTATTTGTTGCATGACATTGATGTTGCGGAGCCTCAAGGTGCGAATCACTCATTTAGTCCACCATTTTTCTTAGTCTTTCTCTATCTCTCTTTCGCTCTCTCTCTCTCTTTATCTCTCTCTTTATCTCTCTCCTTTATCTCTCTTTATCTCTCTCTTTATCTCTCTTTATCTCTCTCCTCTCTCTCTCTCTCTCTCTCTCTCTCTCTGCTGATTTCCAGTTTCATTGTGTAAACTTCATAAGCTGAAAATGTTGAATTAATTCTCATGATGACAAAATCGTTTATTCTATTCTTTACTTTTTAGGAACTGATAATGTCCACGCAAAACTTCTGATTTCTTTATTTCATATACACTATTTCCTTGTTTTCTTTACTTTTATCTTGGACATCTCATTGCACAAATCACAGCTAACTTTCATGCTTTTGTGTCTATGTTTGACATTGGTAACCGAGTGTTGGTATAACTATAGTGTTTATCATCTGGCTGTGCTTTTAAACTGAACTATCATAAGCAAATAAGAATGCAGCAGACGGGATTTGAACTAAATCCGTTCAGCTGGCACCTATTCTCCTCGAAACTTTAATGAACACATTTTCCAAATTTGGACCAATCTGCTTCTTTAAATAAAAATATGCAATTTTAGTAAGGACTTCAATGTACATACTCTCAAACTACTATGGATTATAACCGGTCGAATGAGCACACAGACAACAACAGCACACATTGAACTATCACTGAAACATCACGGAATTTCAGAAATGGTGAAAACTGTTCAATGTGTTGAAAATCTGACGTATATTCACCCTTCATAACATTTTGGAGCAATCCCGACCTTCTACAATTGAAATCCTAACACGTGAATGTAACAGTTGATTTAGCAGATTCCTGTTTTCTAACCTAACAACAGAGACTTCTTTGTTCTTTTCATTTGCCTGGGACACCTGAGCGGCCTATCGTAGTGAGTGACAAGGAATATTGTAGTCATACTATGTTTTATTGCGTGTTTCTGTCGAAATGTAAAAAAAAAAATCTTACCTGAGCGGATTTTTATATTGACTTGTTAGTACTTATATTGTGGGACCGCGTAGCGCAGTGGTTGACGCACTGGCTTCGCATATAAGTGGTCCTGAGTTCATTTCCTAGTTGAGACGGAAATGTTTTCAGATGGGGTCGACCCAGCCTTAATTGGGTACCAAATTCAGCCGGAAAGTAAAGACTGGGAGGAAGTAGAGATGGCTATAGTCCTCATAAAGCAGAGCCACTGAAATGTGAGATTTCTAACATATCACACCGCTGTGACATTAATATATTATATGGGTAAACTTATATGGGAACAATGCAGTGAATATGTTTCGATCTCCAGGAATTTCGAAAGACGTACAATATAGTATTTCTCCAGAATGTTCCTTTCATACCCATAAGACTGCAACTCTCTACGGTAGGCTCTGCTTTTGCAGAAGCGTATTAATCATAAAATATATGTGGATGTAGAAAATAGAATCCATTATTTTATATGTAGGCATCGAATCACATCAAATTTCGCAATATATATATACATTGCCCTACTTTTGACCAAATGAAAAAAAATGAAATATGACAGCATAGTTTCAATAAAGCCAGTCGTCAATGGTAGATGAATTAATGTTATCACAGAAAATTGTTTTGAAAGAAAATTTCACAGTTTGCAGAGAGACATTTTGTGAAAGATACAATGCACTATATATTGCTAAGGGAATATTTCAGTATACTACTCTATTGCATTCTACAGGAAGTTGACATGTTATATGTAACTCTTTTCAATAAGAAGCTCTCATTTATAGGGCGATCATAAGAATTACCAAACTTACAAAAACTTAGATTGTTTAATTAATGTGTGCATAAAACATGTATTGACATGTGGATAAGAACACTGGATCCACACAGGTAATACATACTAAATTAAACACCTCTGAAAAATTTCCTTTCTAAGAATGTTGAACATAAAATGAACAGATTTTAAAACAAACAATTTACTAAGAAAAGAAACAAACCAAGAAAGTGTATCAAGTTGTATAAGAAGACCCCCATCGAGACCAGCACCGTGCAGAGGTGATGGGGCTTAGTTCAGCCATCAGGGGCTGGAAACTAAGACTGGTCGGGCAGTCCCACTCGAGCAGCAGGACCATAGTCCTGCCCAAGTAAGCAGAGTGCTGAAGACGGAGGCATCCAGCCAAAAGGCGCACAGATAATCAGGATGCCACGCACAAAACACAATGGAAACATGTCTACATCTATAAATAGTTATAATAAACGTTCAGACAGGGACTGTGCCGGGCCCTATACCTCGAAAGGGCCCAACCTCAGTTACTGGAAGTCCTTCTCAATTTCCCCGAGGAGCTATGAGGCAAGGGAATAGAGCTACATATACTTCAAGAGTGTTCTGAGCATGAAACGCTGAGGCAGACATATTGGCCAGAGGAAACAACACTGGAATCAAAGCTCTATGGGACACTGTATGAGCTACAAAAGACAGTGAGTTTTATTAAGGAGACAGAATTACAGATATAGACATGTTTCAAGTGAACGAAAGAAGAAGAAGAAGAAGAAGAAGAAGAAGACTGGAATTACATCAATCATGAACATAGAATGGATGAAGACAGACCTCCTAAACAAATCATCGTGTGGAAGGCTGACGGCAAAGAAAAGTAAGGCACTAAGAACAAAAAACATTTAAACATACATTAACATTAACAATCAACAGAGAAAGCTCAGTATTGTATGTAATAAATACACAAGAACTACAGAAACTTACAAGGAAGAGCTCAACATGAAAAGAAATTACTACTGCCCTATAAACCATCTTTGGCTCAGCGGAATAAATGAGATTTTCAATGAAAATTGTTCTCATAATCTAAATAATAATAATTTTCTAAAGGAAACATCAACAACAGAGATTAAAATTGAAACACATTTATTGAAGACTATTCAGGAATTAACATAGAAAGGAACGTGAAAAATCCTAAATGACGTTCATATGTCACTTTGACACGATTCAGTAATGACTTTTACAGTTTCATCCCAAATTTGAATTAACATCTTGTGGTTTTATCTAAATTTGCTAAGCACAGTTTCAAAATTTCGACTGTTATTAGTTGTGCAACATCATTATATTTTCTAGCCATGTAACCTCACATCTTCGCCGGTTTCTTCTTTCTTTGACTTATTCACAGACCTGTCAGTTTCTACCACATTACTGCCACAGTCTTCGGTCGACTTTTGCTGCTGCACTCTATGTTTTATTGTCCCTATCATGATAGAGATATTTTTGGTCTAAACGTTGATTCCGTGCATATATTCAAGGCAAAACTACTATTTGATACTTTTAAAATTTAAAATAAAATATTAACCAACTACTTACAGTAAAAATAAATGTGCTAACTTACCATTCATTTTTTGTGTAATAGTGCAGTAAGCCGTGTGGAGCTGGGACTAAGACAAGACAGGTAAAATGTCTTGACGCCTCCTTCACTCCCAGCCCTGACTGCGACAAAGCAAACAAACCCTCAAGGCGAGAATCCTGCAATACACAACCTTGTACTAAGAAACATGCCGCAAACTCTGTGTCTCATCCATCAAATGAAGTCCTTCAGATGGATCGGTCAGTTTTCACAAACAGTGAGTGGATATGTTCGTGTGTGTGTGATATGTGTGCGTGCATGCGTGCGTGTGTGTGACGATGAAGAAGTAACCCCTTTAGGTAAGAGCAGGTAGCTCTCGACAACCCATAACCATTCTTGCAACCCCACAGTTCCCTGGGGCAATACCTGTAAGTCGTTGTCTCAAAGGCGTTATTGTTTTAGGAGATTTATGGATGCATGTTTATTAATCTAAGAACTTCAGTGCAGCAGTATCCAAGAATCATTAAAACCTGCTTGAAGCATAGCACACATATCTGGGCCAACCAGTTCATCATTCTTCTGTTAGATATGTTGACCCATCTGCAATGATGAAACGTCTAGTATTCCCTGTCCCATTGGAGTCTGTCACAAAGAACAACAGTGCAATGTCCGCTGGTCTACATTTCATGGTCATCCATGGGGACCTTATGATAAAGACAAACGGAATACATTGGGACAAGACATGCAGTGACAATGATGATTTATTTCTGGATGTCAGACTATCCCCCAACTTTCCTTAGTCGCCTTCTATAACATGCCTGGAAAGAAGGAAGAAATCAGTGGCGATATTCTTTGCACCCTGACTTAGAATCCCAGGACTAGGTTGCCACTCGAGTGATATGTATATATATTTTTGTATATATATATATATATATATATATATATATATATATATATATATATATATATATATATATATATACATATGCAAATGAAAAACAGAATGATGTGGTGCTGACAGCGTCAAATGAAGAACAATGGTTAATAGTATCAGAAAGAGACAAAATGTTTTTTATTTTGTGGGAGGCTATGATACAGGGTAGCTTGGAGAACATTGTTGCAACATGAAAGATTAAAGGCAAGAGAGGCAGAGAACGAGTGATTGTGAAAATTTTATATATTTTAATATCGTAGATTGGCAAAGAGTTAACAGATCTTCATACAAAATGCTAAAGATTTAAATTTGTGAAGATCTATGGTCGTTTACATTAGTCAGCGTGACACATGATGACTATATATATATATATAATAGCCGTGTTCTGTCATACTTTCCAGAACGCTCTAGAAATAGGGCATTTACGTCAAGGAATTCCCGTACGACATCCAATCAAAACGATTTGTGTCGTGATGTTATTCAAAGCAGATATTTTTGCATACTTCTGTATCGACTTGTTGTTAGTTATCTAAACTATACATATTATTTGCTTTAAATGATGGTGATGAAGATGATCCAATTGCAAGAAAGCGTAAAAATATTTTTTTTTTAAAGCAAAAAGCTAGATGGTTGAGTCGTCAAAGTCAAGAGTCACTCGCTCGGATTCGTGCCGCAAATGCTGCAGAGATTAGACATAGAATTGAAAGAGAGATGCAAAGAATTGATTAAGAAACCCTTAAACAAAAACAAACACGACTTGCTAAGGATATTGATTTGCATCGGCGTCGAGCTAAGCTAGAATCACCAGCGCAAAGAGAAAATCGACAAGCTATGAATAAAGAATGCCAACCATCGTCACAGACAGCATGAAACTCTTGAGCAAGCATAGAGACGTTGAACTGCAGATCTCGATGCTCATTCATTGACACAAATGCGTCGAAATCAAGCAATTTCCAATGAAGCAGAAAATTTAGCTGAGTAACGTGTTACTGCATATAACTGTGGAATTTTTTCGATATTATATGTCAATTTTGCGGTACTAAAATTTTTATAGCAACTTTACAAGTTGTTGCCGAAAGGGAAAGATTATGCTCCCAAAGCAAAAAGACATCCATGGTAATAAGCTGCAGTATCACCAGTTCCTGCGCTTTATGATATCTGATAATACACACCCTAAATACACACATTTTATGCTATCTGATAATACACACCCTAAATACACACACTTTATGCTATCTGATGATACACACCCTAAATACACACACTTTATGATATCTGATAATACACACCCTAAATACACACATTTTATTCTATCTGATAATACACACCCTAAATACACACATTTTATGCTATCAGATAATACACACCCTTTTATATTCTCTATTTTACATAATATTCTCTATTGTAATAGCGCTCTTTCTTTCGCGTAAATGGGAGCAAAAATACGGATTGTCAAGGTCGAGATCCATATGTTTTAAAAGTTCATGGCCACATTTACCATCGAACTTCACATATACAACCGCCATACATCAAAATTCCACAGTTAGCTCAGTTGTATGTTTTGGACAGTACACACGCAACAGATGTTCGACAAGCACACACAACAAATGTTACATGCGAAAGAGAAATTCTTGATAAAATCGATCGATTTATCGTCAACACAATAGACTAGCACAGTTGTATCAGTTAATGTGTGATATTGAAACAAGAGAGATTCAGAATGATGCTCAAACTGGAAGAGAAATCCCAATAGTAAACATGATCTTCAAACGCGATCGTCAATATAATCAGCGTCGTTACAATGAGCCAACATCTAACGAAGTTGCAATAGTTTTCGTCAACGAAGATGGATAACCACCTTTTAACCCCGAAATTCACATTTACCCATTGAATTCAGAGACTCTAACAAAGTGGTTCATTAATATCAATATACTTAGCTCGAATATGAATACAATGTCATACTCACTTTTGTTCCCATACAGTAAGCCGGGAAGCATATTGGCAATGTGAGACATATCAGGGTAAGCAATACAATAAATTTCGTCCGACGGGACCCGAACGAATCTAGTATATATATATATATATAATAAATGCATATAATGGAAATACATGGGCCACGTTTTAAGACTAGATAACAATAGAATAACCCAGCAAGCCTTTACGTGGGCACTTACGAAGGTAAAAGAAAACGAGGAAGGCATAGGCATAAAGCAACCCTAGAAAACACCATTCTTGAAGTAGTGGAAATAATAGACTGCAAGACCATACAAGAACTAAAACTGCAGGCAGAACCGCATCACAATGAGAATCGAAACCTCTGCTCTATGTGCTGCCTTTTGAACGAAAGGAACACATTGACTAATATGTATTACTATATATATTAGTTATTTTGTTCCTTTCGTACTATATGTCGTAATATATCGTACTATATTTCGTAATGTATCGTACTATATTTCGTAATAAATATATATATAATTTTATTATTATTATATACATAATGTTAAGTGAATATTGGAAAAATATATGTAAATGATTTTTATCATTTAGCAGTTTTATGTAGAACTACACAAATATTCAATGTTTTAATCACACGGTTTTTATCAAGGTAAGGACATCTAATAGGACCACAGAATGGGACCACAATAATTAAAATCCCATTAAACCTACCTTTATGTATTGCAAGTTCTCCATGTCAGACTCTTCGTATTTTAGTAGTTTGGAGATCTTTGGTGGTTAAGCCAGTCGCATTGTGCTCAAAATATCTCGAGTTCGGACCCCACTGTCTTGTTTACAAAGTGGATTTTATTTGGAAATCGGTGATGATTATTACTTGAGGCTTAGAAGTTAATGTGCAATGAGTAGTACTCTCAACAGGAGGAGTGCCACTTTGTGAAAGGCACGGAGTACATATGGGTGCACCCTAGTATATTTAAGTCAGTCCTTCACGGCGTTTCGACAATTTTAACATCCTTATATTTCCTAACTTTAATAAACCAGTCTTTATGTTTAATTATCGTGATCTAATTTTCAAATCCCACAATAATACTACGAAGTCAATCCTTTACCACATTAACCTTTAACTTGTGTATATCCACAGTACAGCCAATGTGTAAAGACAGCCAAAGCCCTTCATGGTGTCAAATAGCCAAACAAGCACGGCTATGCTATTATACTCACTATAGAAAAAAGTGTTGCAACACATGTACCAACAAGGATCCAACGCATCATTGATAATTCTCCTGTATTTATTTTCAAAATATAATCTAATTATAAGTTATTTAAATTACTTACACGGCAAGAACTTTCTGTAATTTTTTTAAAATATTGCATTGATTTCTAGTGTTGCAACTATTCATGTATCAACCATTGAACTCTCTGTAGAGTACAGGTACTTGACAAACATATTTCTTCTTTATATATTACTTCCAGTTCTTTTCATACCCCATCCATCTGTTGTTGTTTTTTGTTTGTTTGTTTTTTAAATTTATTTTTTTGTTTTTTTAGGTGGTTTGTTTTTTGTTGTTGTTTTTTTTTTGGTATTTTTGTTTGTTTTGTTTTTTGTCTTTCCTCCAGAGATTATCTGGTCTTCCTCTTTTTCTCTTGCTATGTGGATTCCAGAATAATGCATATTTTATAAAACTGTCCTCTTTTCACCTTAATGTATGCCCTATGGATCCTCAGTGTCGTTTCCTATATTATCTCTTTCTATATATGCGTGCGTGTGTGTGTTTAGTTCTTTCCATGAGTTCCTCTTTGGATCATACAATTTCAAGCGTTCTATTGTAAGCAGAATGCTGAGCTGTAGAAGAATGTTGAGTGAGAGCATAATGGACAGGTAAAAAGACTAACGAAAACTTTATAAAAGAGTCAATGGCGACACGGTGGTCACTTAATAATATCAGAAAGATAAAATCTTTTTTTTTTTGGGAGGCACGCTATTAGACAGTGGAATTTGGAAAGCATAGTTATAATAGGTAATATAGAAGACAAGAGATATCAGAGACGACAACGTGAGGGAATACATGCTTATTTTATGCTCATAAACTACCATTTCTCGTTTAAATTTGGACGTTCCAACTTGAAATTATCAAAGGGTCGCAGATTATATCTTCAGATAGTGTTCGAGCTGCGCACAAGTGGAAATGTGAGCCCAACTATATGACCAGTTCCGTTCCTAGCTAATCCTAGGTGTTCCTTTAAACACACCTCAAAAACATTTTTTGACAGTTATTCTGTTAAATTTGTGATTGTTTTGAATAGAAATTATTATACGTATTTTTATAGTCAACTTTGTTATCTGTATTTATTACGAATTATCAGTATAGTAGTCAAAGGTTAGGGTTACTTAGAGAAGATAATAAATACTTAGTGCGTGTGTATGCGCGCGTGTTTTTTCCTTCAGCGCCGAATACGGTGCATAGGACAGAAACCAATGATCTCCCGTTTGAGTGATGTGATGCTACTGTGTGTAATTCTTGCATGTTGTTGGCACATAGTCATGCCCTCTTTGATGGTTGGTCTATGAAGTATCTTTTAATCTTCCTGTATTTCTTTTCCATCTGGTGCAGATTGTAATGCTTGTAGCGGCAGTCTATTTTCATTCATTCTAGGTACATACACGATGAATAGGTTCATATTTTCTTCTTATTGTTGCAGAAATATATCTCTGGTTGGTGTCTTCTCTTGTTTGTTTGACATAATTTAACTTCTTCCCCATTGCTTTTCTTACTTTTCAGCTTTTAAAACCATATGTTAATACGAATATTACATTGGAGTTAAACAGTCAGAGTTTGGTATATTTATACTTATTATTTTTGAGTTCCAGATGTATGAAGTGAGATTGAATTTATTGGATGCAAAGGAATTTTGGTAGAAATCTCTTGCTGTATCTCTCCATGCGACCTGATTTTTGCTGGTCACGAATAACAAGAAAGTTATCACCTTCTGAAGTGTTTATATATTGAGTGTGTTTAGAAATTTTAACATTTTTCATACATATCGTATGTTCATAAAGGAATGTTATATATATTGTTTAGAAAATAACTACAGACAAAAAATGCGGTGCTGATATTTACGTCCTGATGAATAGGTAATTCAACCACCTTTGTTTCTTTGTATTATATTAGTATATATTACTTGTACTAGACTTGTATGTAACTTCCATTGAAACCTTGCAGCTCTCATCTAACTTGTTACTCACTTGACATATTGTATTATTATTGTGTTCAGTCACTGTGTAGTATGTACAATATGCTTATTTATGATTAATGAAGAAACATCAGAGAGTATTAGTAGAATAACACACGAAATTAGACAACAGAGTGATGGGATTTTTCTAATCATTGGATACACTCACATAATTACACTCGAAAATCAGCGTTTCGACTAAAGACCTTTATCAAGAATATATTTACAACATAATTAACGACCAGTAAGAATAGAGAATTTTACTTGTTGTTTGTTAGGTTGTGAATATGTTTGGTGATTATAATAGAAATAATCAAAGCAGATACCCGATGTGTAGGGTTGGGGAAGAAGGAGAATGCTCCACACCATTTCAATTAAGTCCGCTCTACTAGAGTCTGAATTGCATGCATTGATTAGCGAGAATTTCACATAAACTGGCGAACGTATTTATCTTCTTCTTCTTCTCGTTCACAATTATATAATATTGTTGTTGGGTTGTTGCTTTATTAAGACCATATGGTCTATACAGCAAGTAAATTTTGTTGTGATTACATGTCATCTAATTGGGGTGCATGATACCATGGTCGCTGGTGTGCATCTCGGTATTTCCGATTTCAACGCTAGTGCTTGCTTAGGCAGGACTGTAGTCCTGGACGAAGCCCCATCTCCACCGCCTCGATGGAGATGCTTATATATACACATATTTTTCGGTTGTTAGACAAGTGCGTAGTGCTTTCGCCGTCACAGTTCAGTCTGTAAGGAAAACCATCAAAGAGGAGAGTGATGTTTATGCTCTGGCTACACGCGGCATGATTATAGAGATTATGGCAGTGACAAGGTCCCTGATCTGGATGAATACATAGATGTAAACTCATGTCTGCATCCTCACTGACTAGATAAGCATGATCAGAAATATACAAATGAGTAGCGCTCTTAATAGTGACTTGAGACAGTGGAGAGGTCAAAGTTGGAACAGTGACTTGAGACAGTGGAGAGTTCAAAGTTGGAACAGTGACTTGAGACAGTGGAGAGGTCAAGGTTGGAACAGTGACTTGAGATAGTGGAGAGGTCAAAGTTGGAATGTGTCACATTCACTTTCGTACATGGTCGTGTGCGTATTCAATTGAAGGAGAGAGCAGGCAGATTGGATAACTTGCAATATGTCAGTTCGCAATGGATCAGGCTGGAATTTGTATCTCCATGCGATATACAACAAAAACAAATAAAACTAGTCTATCCTTCTATCTATCTATATATTGTGGCCCGTGTTTGCCTTGCGGCATCAGGAGTAGAAGAGTTCTCTGGAGATGGCCTTTCTGTGTGCTATTTGTAAGCTTGTTCCTGTGGCCTCTTTGATTTCGTGATCCATCTTTTACATGGTCTGCCTCTGGCTTTATATCCGTTATGTCTATGTGTCATAGCCATCTGTTGCATGCTGTCTACTAGTAGTCTGGAAGCGTGTGAAAACCACTTGATCGGTTGTCTTTTGATGTGTTCCAATGCTGGTACTGTTTTAGTTATCTGTCTGATGTTATCGTTTCTAATTCTGTCTCTTAATGACACTCCGAGTATTCTACGTAGACATGTCATTTCTGCTGTCACTATTTTTCTTTTGTCTTTAGCTGTCATTGTCCAGGTTTGGCACTGGTAGCACAGTGATGGAGTAATAATAGTAGTTTAAAATGCAACATTGTCTATGTTTACATTTTTTTCTTTAAAATACGTGTCATCTGTACTCTCCATTCTTTCCTACGAGCAGTATTACTTAGTACTGGTGTCTACGCTGTCGGGTCGCTAAGACAGTCACTTTTGTTTCAGAGACTCCGAATGTTTAAACCGTGTTCTAATCTATCCATTTCAGAAAATAAAACACATAGTCTATCTAGAAAACACTAAAACACAGAAAGTGAGTGTGATAAATCTAATGAGAGTGATAATTCAATTTCCATATTCCAAATAAAGGAATTGAACTCAAAATGTGGATCTGCAATAAAAATGCGTTACTGTGGGCTTAGAAGAATGTTTGTACACCAACAAAGAACTAGAATTGTCAGTCATCGCGTAACGGTGAATACACTCAAGTGGAGATCGGAGCACCTATGGACATGTATGGAGTGCAGTGATGATTATCCGACTACCAACTAACTTAATTAATAAGACATATAAATTAACAATACTGGGAGGACATGAGTATAAAGACATAAATTAACAATACTGGGAGGACATGAGTATAAAGACATAAATTAACAATACTGGGAGGACATGAGTATAAAGACATAAATTAACAATACTGGGAGGACATGAGTATAAAGACATAAATTAACAATACTGGGAGGACATGAGTATAAAGACATAAATTAACAATACTGGGAGGACATGAGTATAAAGACATAAATTAACAATACTGGGAGGACATGAGTATAAAGACATAAATTAACAATACTGGGAGGACATGAGTATAAAGACATAAATTAACAATACTGGGAGGACATGAGTATAAAGACATAAATTAACAATACTGGGAGGACATGAGTATAAAGACATAAATTAACACCCATCTCCTATTTTTACAATAGCACGATTGTATCAACTATTACTTTCTTTAAACAACAAAAAGGATCACCCGAAAAGAAGTGAAAATAAATTCTTAAGAGAAAACTCTCCCCCCCTCACTTAAGTTGTACTTACAGCCCCGGAAATGATAGTGTTTTGTATAAATCTAACTTTGTCTTTAATCAGGGCAAGTGTTATTATATCGTGGATGACTCTCCCTAATAAGCTCACCAAAAGCTTACAGGGTTCAAAAAGGGTTCAAAAGGCGTAGAGGATTGACTTCATTGTACTCGGTTTCCTATATGTACTCGGTCACTCTCAACTAAGCAGCACGCTGCCTGCCGAGAGTACCACTTATAGCACGTAACTCTGTAGCTTCAAGTGATAATCCACAGGGATCTATGAAAAAAATCCACCTTGTACACAAGACGACATGAGTCGGATTCGACCCTATGTCCTCTTGAACACAAGGCAAACAGCTTAATCACTACTTTATGGAGATCCTCAAATTACAAGCTTACAGATAAGGAGGAATGTGGTTTGGTAATTCAAACCCCTTTCCTCAACCCTCTTAGGAAAGTAGAACATAATAACCAGCATTGCATTTCTGGTGAATATTTAGTAATAATGAATAATTAGCACTGTATTTATGCATTATTTTCATTTTTTTACTATTAAAAGGAGTGATTATTATGGACATATATGTATCTCTATTGTACCTACACGGACTAACATCTACTGCTATAGCAAGGTCCACTGCATAGCTGGTTAGCACGAGAGTGACTCGTGTTAATGGAGTACACCCCTTCAGCAAATCAGGATAGGAGAACTTAACCCCTTAGCTGCGGAGGTATTCTTAAGGAAACAATGAAAAAACACAGCCATTTTGCTGAGATTCTCCTCTTCTTAGCTTCCCAGGGAAACAATCCGTCTGGAAGCTTATATAAAGCACCAAGACGAATTATTTCCCTGGAAACTAAGAAAAAAAAGACCGCAGTAAAATTGCGCAAACCCCTCGTCGTATCCTTAAGGATACCTCCATAGCTAAGGGGTCAAGGCAGTCGGCGGTGTATTTAATCATCTCCTGTAGTTCTGCTTGTTTCCAAACGTATTGACGTTACCTTTCCATTGAAACTAATAAACAGAGCTGAGAGGGGTTAGTCCAAATGGACACAGCACACTTTTCATAAAAACCTACCCAGGCAAGCAATCATGTGTGAAATTTTGAAAGTTTCATAGTCAAAATAAAATTTAACAGTTTTTTGAACAGTTTTAAAAGGTGCAAAAGGCCGCCATCATAATTTCTAGGGATCGTAACAAACAAACAATTAACATGACAAATGAAACATACCAAAAATCAAAATTAGCACCACAAACGGAATACACCAACTAGCACTACAAACGAAACAAATCAACAAATAGCACTACAAACGGAACAAATTAACAATTAGCACCAAATAAAGGAAGAAATTAACAATTATTACCACAAACTAAACAAACCAAACATTAGCATTACAAACTCAAAAAAGCCAACAATTAGCTCTAAAAACGGAAATAAACAAAACTAGCACAACAAACAGAACAAACCAACAAATAGCACTACCTACAGAACAAATTAACAATTCGCACTAAAAAAAAAAGAAACTAACAATTAGCACCACAAAAGGAATAAACTAACAATTAGCACCACAAAATTAACAAACTAACAATATAAAGGGAACCAACCAACAATTAGTACTAGGAACGGAACAAACAACAACTAGTACCACAAACGAAATAAACCACTAAATACCACCACATACGTAACAAACCAATAATTAGGACCGAAAACGGAACAAATCAACAATTAGCACCGAAAACGGAGCAAAACAACAATTAACACTACAAACAGAACAAACTAACAATTATCACCACAAATGAAACAAACCAATAATTAACACCACATGCCGGAACAAACCAACAACTAGCATCACAAACGGAACAAACTAACAAGTAGTACTACAAACGGAAAAAAACCAACAAGTAGTACTACAAATGGAACAAACCAACAATCAGACCACAAACAGAACAAACCAACAATTCGTACTACAAACGAGTACAAAAGATGATGGGGAATCCCGCACAAACACCCTTTCAGTTTTTTCTTTTAAAATACTTGGAAATATAGTGCTTTTCCCTTGTCTATCAAAACGACGTGGAAAGCTTTTTTTTTTTTACAACACCAGCACCCCTCACAAACACCATCTTTTAAATTCGTTTCTACTACCCTAGCTCACAGCGCGTCATAATTGCTAGAATTCAATTCACAAAAGTGGTCATAAGGTTTGCCAATACCCCATAGTCCGATAATGATAGTCTGTTAGTCATCGTGAAACTTTGACAAAACTTGTGTTCTACGTAAGTACAAAAGTTAAATAGGATTTACTGTATTGTACTTGAGTTTCTCCATATATACTCCGTCCATCTCAACGAAACAGCACAGTATCAGCCGAGTATCACTCGTATATCTGTATACGAGTCAAGTATATCTGTATCTTCCGGCGACAATTCTCAGTGATCTCCAAAAAAAAAATCCACTTTGTAAACAAGACGTCACAAGCTGGACTTCAACCCACGACCTCTTGAAAACAGAGCGAACAACTTAACCACGACAGTCTCCATAGACATGTTATCTAGAATTGTCACGTAACCAGACGGGGGCGGGGCCTTATTGTGATTTCAGTTGTTTACTATTTATACACTTCAACACTGTGATCTATACACGGCATTCATAGACCTGACAAAAGCATTTGATACAGTAAGTAGAAAAGGGCTGTCAAAAGTTATGACAAAATGTGGATGCCGACAAAAATGTATCACAATGGTGCAGCAATTGCATGATGGAATGCAAGTTAGAGTTCATGATGATGGAGAGTTATCTGAAACGTTTACTGATTCAAATGGAGTAAAACATGGATGAGTATTAGCACCTACGCTGTTCATGTTCTCTGTTATTCTGAATGATGCTTTCAGAAATCTAGACTTGGGAGTAGACATCATATATTGCATAGATAGAAAATTGTTCAACCTTCGGCGACTCCGAGCAAAAACCAAAGTCAAATCACACACAGTCAGGGATCTCCTATTTGCTGATGACTGTGTCCTAGATGCCAACTCTGAGGCTGATCTACAAAGTATTATAGACAGATTCTCCAAAGCATGTACCAATTTTGGACAACTATTAACACAGAGAAAATTCATGTTACAACCAGCACCTGGCAAAAACTATCTTGAGTCCTGTATGAAGGTAAATGGCGTAGCACTGAAAGTTGTGAATAGATTCACATACCTAGGTAGTAATTTATCACAATATGCCAACGTTGGTGATAAAGTTTATACAAGATCGACAAGGCAAGCAGCACTTTCGGCAGATTGTACGCAAACGTTTGGCATAGACATTGCATTAACTTACAGATTAAGCTGAATGTTTACAGAGCAGTGGTACTTCCAATCCTGTTATACGCTAATGAAATATGAACTGTGTATAGACGTCATGTGAGAAAACTTAATCACTTTCCCACAGCTTGTCTCAGAAAGGTTATGAACGATGACGGGAATTGAACTTCCCTTGTGCGTTTAGAATCTGTTAATTTATCCTCATGATTTCTACTTGAATTTACTCAGAAAAGTTATGAACATCAGATGACAAGACAAGATTCCAGATACCACTGTCCTTGACAGATCTGGTATCCCTAACATTGACACTATTCTGATGCAGACACAGATTCACTGGGCAGGTCATCTAGTACGTGTGGCAGACCATTGCCTGCCAAAGATACTTCTCTATAGTGAGTTGGAGAAGGGTACACGATCTCAAGGTGGCCAAGAGAAACTCTAAAAGGACAATTAAAGACCTCACTGAAAGTCTTTGAAATAGACTAAGATACATGGAAATAACTTGCACAAAATAGATCTACATGGTGCTCTATAGTCAAAAAAGATGCATCTTGTGTAAAAAAAAAATAGAGAGAGAGAGAGAGAAATGCAGCAGCTCAAAAACGGAGAGTATCTAGAAAATCACGGATAGACCAAATATTTCTACAGTTGTCATTCCATGCCCGAACTGTCCAAGGACATTTATAGCTCGAATAGGGCTTACTAGCCATCTACGAACAATTAGTCATGAACATAATTCTAACTGAGTTTTCACAAATGAATTAACAAATGGTCATCGTCACTTTTGATGGACGAACATCAGTGTATATACATGACGTCGCCTTGGCTTTTTTTGGAATGCGATTTCAAGTATGTAAATAGTGACCAACCGAAAACCAAACAATAATAAAAAAAAGTACAGAATGAGGTCGCAGTAAATTCAGTTGAAAGGTTTTTATTGGTGACGGTCATAGCTTAATCGCTACGCAATGGAGATTCACTAAGATGCATTGCACTGAGACCGCCAGAGTTTTAGAAGACTTGTTCGCTAAATTTAACCCCACTAAGTTCGCTAAGTTGGACCCCATTCGTTACGTGTTTTGATTATTGGTTGATTTTCAGTTGGTTACTATTTATGTAATTGGCTAATTTTGCATTCGATTCCAAGTATATAAATAGTCGACGAAAACTATCATGGTTTGGACATGTATGCAGGCATGATTCCTTGTCAAAAACAATACTGCAGGGAACTGTCGAAGGAGAAGAAGCAGAAGAGGGAAAATAAAGGCATGGACATCAAAGAATGGACAGAAATAGATATTTCCACATTCATCCGCATCGCTGAGGATAGAATTCGCTGGAGGACTCTGTGTGCTGAAGCATCCAATGTTGTACCCCTACGACCCTGAAGGGTTACGGGTTTATTGATTGATTGATTGATTGATTGATATAAATATTAACCAACTGAAAGCCAAACATTAATCATAACACGTAACGAATGGGGGTCAAATTTTATTTATAGAATTGGTCATCTATACCTGCGATCGCTCACGGATTGCACATACTTAGAGAGAAGAATCCGGGCATTTGAAAATAAATGCTATAGACTTGTGTATTTGTTATCGAGAACATAAAACTAATGTGTTTGTGCATGGTAAAATTAATGTATTAGTGGGTCAACATAAAACACTGTTAGCAATAGTGAAACTACGCAAATTCCGGAAATTACGGGTACGCGATGAGACATTCCTTGCTGATAAAATATGTTCTTCACAATAAGGTGGAGGGTGTAAGAAGTCGAGGTGACTAGAAGAATTCATGTCTGGATAATATTAAAGACTGGACAGGGTGTGAAGTTTCAAAGCTAATCAGTATGGTTGAAATGCGTGGAGATATTTCTGCACTAAATTCCTCAATGAAAAAAAAAAATATCTACAACCCTGACGGCGGGTTATGAGTTTTATTATTATTATTATTGCATATTTGTAATAAAATATAGATTAGTGTATAAAAGATGTAACAGATGTTAGAACAGTAATAATAAACTTGACAACTTGACATGTTTACTGTTAATTGCTTCAGCTATGAATGTTTCACTAGGGCGTGTTTATATAGTTACAGGAAATTCGAAGACAATATATATATATATATATATATACCTAACACAAGCAGTGCCCAAGAGTGCATTATGGTGAGTTCCGCAACACTATTTTGCATGTGGATCAGTCATACGCCTACGTGTGTTCTCATATTCGCTTCTGGTGAGCAGGAGCACTTATAGTTCAGAAAACAGACATGAGTCAGATAATGTTGTGTGTTCTTGTCACGCCCGTTCGCAAGTCATGTCGAATTTTTTTATGATAATTTTCAGAGACTACAAAATACTTATCAGAACGTTGCAAGTCCACTTAACTACGTCCACAATACAGAATTACGATGTATGCATTTTAATAACTCATCCAGAGACGTCCACTGAATGTAATTCTAGTCAAGATTAACGATTCCGGGGCGGGAAGTAATTGAAGGGTACAAGAACATCCTGCCACCAACCCTCTACAAAACTCATAATACACCCAAAAAATAGCACAGAGAAAAGGAAAAAATGCAGCCTTAAGCCCCTTACCCTCTCACCTCTACGACAAGAATCAGAACCAATTTTAAAACTGGTTATGGCAGAAACAAGAAAAATTATTGACAAGGATCATCCAAATGGAAATGAATAGTTTTTTTTTTTGTTTTTTTTTATAGGGAAACACCCGCTTCCTTCTTAAGTTGCATTTAACGGGGCTATGTGCAGACATCTTGTTTTCCTCATAATTTCTAGAAGATTCATACTTGTTACTAAGTACAGACAAAATTTCATCTGTCAATCAATATCGGTGAAAAGTAAATTTTCTAAATATTAAATAAGCAGAGATTACAGTTTTCGCATGGACAATTTAAGGCCTAGAATAATTCAATGTCTATTATCAACGTATGAATTCAACCGAACCAAGAAGATTCACCATTGTAATTACAAAAATATACAGCCACTTCAAGAAGAAAATTTGTGGGGGATTTTTTGTTTTCTTTCTGATTTTCCTATTGCTACAAACACAAATTTTATTGTTGGTTCCGACCGTGTAGCAACTAGGAATTGAATTTCTAGTTCATGGAGCAAAGAATAGAGCCGCTGTCTTCTTTCCAGACATATCGTAGGAGGCAATTAAGGAAAGTTGAGGGATATGCTGACGTCTTGTCATCTGTGAAAAATGCATTATCACATTTAATTCCTATATTTTACTCTTGCTTTCAATCAAATAATCGTAATGGAAGGCTACCGGGACGAAGAGATGCAGGCTACCGGGACGAAGAGATGCAGGCTACCAGGACGAAGAAATGCAGGCTACCGGGACGAAGAGAAGCAGGCTACGGGACGAAGAGATGCAAGCTACCGGGACGAAGATATGCAGGCTACCGGGACGAAGAGATGCAGGCTACGGGACGAAGAGATGTAGGCTACCGGGACGAAGAGATGCAGGCTACCGGGACGAAGATATGCAGGCTACTGCACATTGCACCTTTGTTCTTTTTTGGCAAACTCCTAAGTGACGGATATGCTAGATGTGCCGTCACTGCGGATGTGTCAACAAATCTGACAAGGATGATAAGACAGTTCGCCAGAAGTATGTACTGTGCTCCTAACAAGACGTGGTAATCATGTGATACTGGAATGCCTACCCTCAGGGACTAAATATGCATCCATAAACCTCTCCTTACACAACCACGCCTTTAAGACAACCTTACATGAGCCCGGGTGTGTCCTCACTTACACAGCTGAGAAGTAAGTACCTGTGCATTTTTCAGAAATGCTATGGGATGTCAAGATTTACCTGCTCACAGCTAAAGTGATTCTTTCATCTACCTCATACTATTATTATTTCTCTACTTATTTGAGTACCAGCACACTATCTATGTGATATCTCCTTTACAGAAAACATTTTCATCATGTAAGCCTCTCGGTTATGTGCAGCCTCTTCAAGTGTCATGTTCGGAAGATCTTCGATATCATGTATCCTGCGTCTTGTTCTCTTTCCTGGAACTTTTCCCTCCATGATTAAATCTCTAAACCATTGTGTCCTTTTTATGTCTAAAATATGTTTGCTCAAGGGTTGTTGTTTTTTTTTTAAACTTTTGACGAGCCAGTCTTCTCTTATGTTTATGGCATTTCGGACGTCAACGTTGGTTTGTCCTTCTGTCCATGATAATGGAACTTTCTATAACATTTTATTTCTTCTTCTTCTTCTTTAGTGATAGTTCTCAAACTCCCGCTGGATCTCTCTTGTAGAAGGACACTGGTCCTACTAGATTTACAGCAGGATTTAGACCATAGAATGAAAATGCGATGTGTCGCCATTTTATTTGCACCGATACATGCGTCTTTGGTAGTATTTCATTCTAAATGCCGATATTTTCTTGTCAATTTCGGATGTCATTCCCCACGTGGTCCAAAAAAGATCACAGTGTAAAATCCCATGTGGTGTTCATGGTTGACCCGAGATATTCAAAATTGCTGACATTTTCTAGTTGTTTTTTATCAACGACTATTGTATTTGTTCCACACAACTGCTGGTAGAGTACCAGAATGTTACTCAGAGATTTTATTTTCCCACTTGTATCTATGCTTCTCTCTTGCTACCCCCTCCACCCCCACCCCCTCAATTTTTACCTACAAATAAGGCCTTCAACAAGATTTTTAATATGTCCAAAATATTTTATTTGTTTAATCTTTAATTTCCTCAATAATTCTTTCTTCATACGAAGTGGTGTTAGAATCTCTTTGCATGTTTTCTTCTCTTTCCATGGTGTTCTTTCTATTCTTCTACAGATCCACATCTCAAATGCATCGATTATGACTTCTAAGTCTTCGTTTATTGTCCAGATTTCTTGATTTGTCCCCACACAAAAAAGCCCAACATGAATGGCAACCTTGCTTGGACACTTCTTCTACATGTATTATCTCTAGACCATTATTTTACACTGTTAAGATAACCCTCGTCGAGTCAGGATTATCTTAACTACAATCTCCATTATTTGTATATGGTTAAAAGCTCTGACATAACCGAATTTGATTAACATTCGCCATTGAAAGAAGTGTACCTCACTATACGGGGTACATTTTACTTAAAAGAAGGACACTCTAAAATTAAACCGCTGCTGTCTTGTATGCTAAGCTATGGTAGGGTCAAAGCTTATTGCAGTAAAACCATAAACAAACCTGCGAACGGCAAGTGGGGAAAAACCTCTGTATCACCAATAGAGTATCATGTTTCAAGATTTTCTGGATGGGTTGTTACTGTAACACATAAAAGAAGTCACCAAATGAATTCATTAACAACATAAGAGAGTTGTGGAGAAGCATGATCGCCTACGCCACTAGGCATGACACTTCATTAACTAAAGCTCTAGTATAACCCAATTGGACTATTGTTCGCGGTTGAAAGCAGGGTATCTCAGCATATGAAGTACTGTTGTCTTCCCCCAGGTGGGTGATGGTTTATAGTATACACACCTGCCGTTAAGCGTAGTATTAAAAGCATCAGTTTTCCTTCAAGGCAGATGTGTTGCCCTGGTTGTGTCGAGTCAATATTTATTCAAGGTTATCTTGATGTTTTCTATTCACCTTTTTCTTGGTTTAACTTTAGCTTTATGTCCGCATAGAGCCTTTTTTTTTATATGCCATTATTGGTATTTAGTTGGGCTTCATTCTCATAAAGTGACCGAAAGTGAACCATTTTACGTCCGACAAAATGGAGAGTGCCGCAGTAACCAAACAAATAAGAAAAAAATAAATTAGTAGCATATCCTTTACAGGACTTGGCTATAAACCCAGCATTTGTTGGCTGTGGTGATTTTCTAGGCAATATAAATACGTTCAGTAGTTTGCCATTGCTTTCTGAACGGTCCGGGTGCACAATTTCTTGAACTCGGTATCTTGGCCGTCTCAGACGCGCTCTGTACCACTTCACCCACAGAGCCGAAGAAATAAGTAGGAAATACTAAATAAGGTATTTATTTAATTTTCCCTTTCTGGTAAGGGAAACAGCTCCAAGTCTTAGTTCTCAATATGTTTATAGTTTTGTGCTTTTGGTTGGTAGGCCCTATTTCTTTCTTGAAAAAGGTCCCGTATGGACCGCAACGTAGAAAATTGTCCTTGTTCAATGTTTTATTATTAGTAATTTATTTGTTATTATTGCTAGTTAATTTATAGTAACCTTTCTACCTTATTTAGTATTTCCTACACTTCATTTCGCATATAACGATTTTCCTCTACTGCGAGGCTGGTAGAGACAATGTCTGACATTGCTAGCAGAGTGTTGATATAAAAATTGTAGATATTATCTGTATTGTGATTTTTTTCTTGATCTTTTGGTGAAGCATTAATGGTGAAAGTTGATAAGTCACCGTGCTTACTTTCTGAGACCTTGTTCCCAGTGTTGTAGTGTGACTTTTTAGAGTGGGGACACCGAGAGACCTTTTTTAATAGAGACCTTTTTTAATATGTAGGTGGCTGCCCCTTCCTTTTTGGTCACACATTCTTTCTTCTATGTCCACGGAATGCTAGTCTCTGTTTATTTTAAAATATTACCGATTGAATGAGTCGCTGCATGTATTGTCTGTGTGAAGACACAAGCTAATTATGTGTTAATGCTTGTATGCGTGCAGCTTCCGATCAGACATGTTGGTTTCGTGTTTTGCCCAGCTGAGGAAATACCACATTGTGTAATAATTGTTGTTTTGAAGATTGGTGTTTTACTGCATTTCTAATAAAGTTGCTTAAATCACAAATGACTAACTTGCATTAATAGTCTTTGACCTCAAACAATAGACATACATATCAAGACATTTTTGTCAGACAGTTATCCAAGGAAATCTGTCACGCCATGACGATTGAACATTTCGATTTCTATTATTATTAAATTCTTTAATTGACAAAATTTAATTAATAAAAAACGGAATAGGTCTTTGCATTTCAACACACATCGTTGTTCATATGATAATTTACACACAGGAATGATCAGAAGAAATGTAACAATATTTGAGTCAACAACGACTTATACATTTTCCAAATTTCAACAGTTATAGACAACACAATTAATTACACGCACGCACACACAAAATAATGGTTTATAGCATAAGCACAGATTTAACAGACCGAGGTTTTCAATTTGCAATTCTCAGAAAACGCGTCATCATACATTATTTCTAAATGTATGATTGGTCTGATGCCAGTGTTTTTATTCCAGTTCGGTAGATATCTAAAGATCAACGGGTTCTCTAACTTGTGCTTCATCTGGCACTACGTGACGCCTTTTTTTCCTATTGTCATAGGCCTATACGGTTTTTGGACGCCAAATATTCTTGGCTTCAAACTTACAGTGCAGATATATAGTTTTTATGAAAGCCAAAGACTTTTGGCTTCAAACTTCAAGAGCGGATACTTAGTGTGATCCTCAAATAAGGATAGTTGTCACATATCGAATAAACCAGCGTTTATCTTTTAGTAATGTTTATATCGGACTTATATTTTGGACTTACCCTATGTCGAACATGTACTTAGAATGGATTAAAACAGATTGTCACTACAAGTATTACAATAGGTACCAGATGACAAAAAGGAAAAGAGGAAGACCAAGAGAAACTTCGCAGAAAAACCATCATGGAGGGTATTACTATGGATCTCAATAATATACAATAACTAAACACAGTAGCATCACATCGTTCGAACTGGAGAGCTCTGGTTTCTGTCCTATACATTGTGTTCGGTGCTTAAGGAACATAGATAGATATAATTTATATAGTAAATAAATAGTAATGCGTGTGGGCTATTTACATAGTTAAAAGGGGACGCCGATAGTTTTGCCGTCTATTGACGCTACGCCACTGCATGTTTCTATTTCTATGTCCACTGTCTAGTCTTTTATTTTCGGAAAAATACTGCCTAGATATTTACATCATTTGACTTGTTTCACTTTGATGTTGTCTATTGTTATCTCAATGGGTGTTGCAGACTTACTGATTTTCATTACTTCTGTTTTTTGTCCTTTAATGTTCATGTTGTAATAAGAAGTACATTTTAACCAATACCCTGCCGTGTGTAGTGGCAGGTAAGAGGTTAGAGTTCACAGTGTAAAATCTAATGTTGTCGGTCCAGTGGCAAAATGTTCCGGAAGAGGAAGCAATTTCTGCTCTTCTATGTCAGGTTAACTAAGTAAGCTGCAGTTATTGATATTGCGAGTCGTTAATATCATGTCTCCCACAAGATGATTTAATTTGCAGAGAGAAGAAATTAACAGAAAACATTTTCTGATCGCTTCACCCATACAATGTGCGACAGCTTCCGGATTGTTGGTGCTCTTTGCAGAGTTGGACTGTATGCTGTGAGTAGTTTGATTTTGATAGTTAACTAAAAATTGCAAGCCCAAACTGGAATGTGGCAATTCAGATGAATTCATCAATCAGAGTTAGGCTACAGCCTAGACTTCTTATTTAAGCCTTATTAGATAGGCTCTACTACTTTAGGCCTACATGTTTAGTGATTCAGTGGACATTTTAAGAAACTATGGCACCTCACCAATGTTATTGCACAATGGACATATTAATAAGTGCGCAGTTTAACCATCAGATGTTGAAGGGACTAGCTTTGTTCACTAAAAAAAAGTAGGTTTGGTCAAAATTTTCAAAATTGTGCTACATAATTACCAATAATATAGTTAGATAGCCCTTTAAAAAAATGCAATTCAATGATACCTCAACCAAGTCTGTACATCAACCCTGAAAAAAAGTTACGAATTTTTTCCAAATTAATTTCACATCAAAATATTTTATATTAAACAGGAAAATATAAATAAAACTTTTCCCCACATATACATTTTTATGTTCCAGAACTACAAGAAAATCTTCAGATTACATTGTCATAATTTTCAAATGCAACCATGGCTAATTAATATTGGGGCTAATTTGCATAGGCCTAATTATTAAATATTCTAGTTATTTACAATAAAATATTCTATAAACTGCATTTTTTGTGTTTGAGAAGATGAGATGAACTTTTGTCTTACATTGTCATTGTTCAGATGCAACCAAAGATCATTTTCAAAATATAAACTCATTTGCATAATTAAAATTAATTGTATAATTATTAAATATTTTAGTTATTTATGATAAAATATCCTCCACATTATAAATTTTGTGTTAGGGAGGACAAGACGAATCTGCTGATTACATTGCCTTAACTACGTTTAGCGCGCGGCCATAGAGTGCGGTCGAGTGTACAAGCCCCGATGCTAGGTCCCCGTTAATCAATAAAAGAAGCCCCATTTTTAAATTCTACATCTGTAGATGTCGACACTGAGATAAACAACAGAATAGCGAAAGCTACTGTCACATTTGGAAGGCTGCATAAATGTATGGGACAGAAGGGGAATAACGGACACCACTGAACTCATAGTTTACCCAGCAGCAGTAATACCATTACTTCTCTTTGTCTATGAAACATGGACAGCATACATGAAACACATTAGATGATTCAACTCTTATCAGCAAAGCTACCTGTGTATGATATTCAACATCTACTGGTGGGATAAAATACCAGACATTGAAATGACTAAATCTAAATCTGTAAGCATGCACACATTTTTGATGAAGGCACAGACACATGGCAGGTCACCTGGTTCACATGAAAGATCTTTGTATGTCCAAAAAGCTGCTATATGAAGACCTCCAGGTGGACCTCACATAGCCGGAGGACATAAAATGTGTCTTTAAGACATTCTAAAAACATCACTGACTCTCTTCAACATAGACATGAATTAGTGGAAGTCTTTCACTGGTGTCACAGAATCGAGTGATGCAGCACCTGCAGAGAACCTCAGATATAATGCTGTACAGCAAAAAAATGCTAGAAAAAAGGTAAGAGATGCTTTTTGTCCAACAGACTCCTCCCATACATGCTCAGTTCTGTAGAAAATTCCAGGTATGCATAGGACTCATTAGTAGATCAGAAAAACTGCAAACATCATCTTTATCATCCTAGTTAGCGGAATGATCATTGTCATATCTTATGGGTGAACAACAGTCTAATCACAGTGTAATTATATATTAATATACTATAGAATAATCTAGCTAGTTAAATACTTGCAGTCCCTTCAGCCGTATCTATTTTAAGCAAACCTAATATAATTTTTTTTAATTTCTTCATACTGCCTAATTCTTTTGTAATAATTTGCATTATTTTTGGTGGATGTTTAGAAAACACAATAATGTTTTTGTAGCTTTTTGTATGTTTGCTTTTAATGGAAATATAGAAATGGTTACAGGATGTAATAGTATACGTTTTGTTGGTGCATATGTGATTTGGGAGAAAATGATAAAAATGAAATATGAAGATAAAAAACAAGCATAAATGACTCACCTATTCTTGTTCGATATATTCAATGCTTGATATTATGAAATTTCTCTAAATACCTAGGTCTTTTCTTTTATCCTTTCATAATCAAAGTAATGTGTTCATAATACATCTGTGAAAGCAAACATGTAGATCTGTTATCAGCTCCCACTACTTCCATATATTCAATGAAGAGTATAACACTCACTGCGGACATGGAGAGAAGATTACAGGCTTTCGAGTATAAATGCTACAGAAGAATTCTACGAATTTCCTATAGGGAACATAAGACCAATGTGTACGTAAGAAATAAAGTAGAGATGTGTGCAGGTGTCCAGGAGCCATTGCTTTCAATAGTGAAACGACGAAAACTAGCATGGTTCGGACATGTATGCAGGCACGATTCCTTGTCAAAAACAATACTGCAGGGAACTGTCGAGGGTGGAAGAAGCAGAGGAGGACAAATAAAGACATGGACAGACAACATCAAGGAATGGACAGGGCAAGATATTTCCACACTCATCCGCATCGCTGAGGATAGAATTCGCTGGAGGACTCTTGTGTGCTGAAGCATCCAATGTGGTACCCCTACGACCCTGAAGGGTTATGGGTTTATTGATTGATTGATAACACGTCTAAATGACTAGACCCATTCTATTTCTGATTCTCTTCATAATGAAACAAATCTGTTCATAATATCATGTGTGAAAACAAACATACCGGTAACTTCAAAGAAGTCCTCATTGTCAAAATCACAATTTCACTGAAAATGGCTTCTATTTTGACTCGATTTGCACTTATTGGAACAGGTGACTAAAAATTAAAATACTGCTCTGAATTATCACTTTTTTGACACAACTATGGGAAAAGGAAGCTTGTTCATTGCTAGCCTTGTTTCCGCTTTTCCTGGACGAATAACTTTATATCTAATACTGTTTTTCTGTTGTTAGAAAAGTACAAAGCAACAGGTGTAATGTCACAACTATGGCTTTAAAACAATACATAATGCTCTGTGCTTTTTGCACCCACAGCATTATAAAGGGTAAATTTATTAACTAATAGCTGTATATCCCTAGAATTTCCAGAAAAATATATTCCATGTAGCCTAATTTGTAGTCTATAACTTGGAAAGAGGTTTGCACTCACTTTACATGGCTACTTTGTGTATAGGACATCTCCAGAGTTTTCTTTTCTTACCAAGAAGGACCAAATGTGGGGTAAGTGTGCAATACCATCTGAGGAAACCACCTACTAAAAGGTTATAAGAGGGTTATCCTAGCAAGATATTATATTTCACTTTTTTCTTACATTGTCTTACTTCCAATAACTTCCTACAGATATTATAATTGTAATATTTTATGTCATTGTGTTATGCAGCTCTATCGACGCATTTGCTGCAAAGGACCTTCTCCAACTAGACCAAACTTTGCTGTTCTGTGCATTGGACTTGAAAATGCTGGGAAGAGCTCACTTTTAGCCACTCTTAGTGAGGATGACCTGCACAAGATTGAACCAACAATAGGTAAAGTCATTTTTAATTTTAAAAAGACATTCAAGTTTAGCACTGTTAAGTGGCAATCATTTAATGAAGTAATTATTTTTAAATCTACATTTTACCTCTTGCGGCAAGGAATATTTCTTCAACCATGGACATACGCCGAAATTTTTATACCAGAATGTTTAATAAATATCAAAAACAGTGAAGACTGTGGTAATACCAACACAACAACTGTCTTTCTTTTCACTTTATACCCCTTTATGCCTTGCAGCATCAGGGTTAGGAGAGTTATCCGAAGATGGCCTATTTGTGTGCCTCATATATATTTGTTTTCATTGATTCTTTTATTTCTAAAATCCATCTTTTGCATGGTCTGTAAAGGTTGATAATAGGATGTTTAGAAAGTTTTTATTACTACCAGAGTTATTTTTTTCTTGAGAGATCCATTACCTGATGATATTAAAGATTTTATCTCAATTTTTTTTTCTTGTTCATTTTCCTAAAACAGTTATTGTGCTATTTCCCAGAGTATCATTTTCCAACTTCGCACACAACATGTACAGCTTAACAATAACCTGAACAGAATAAAACCACAACACACTCCAGGGTGCTGGCAGTGCACCCTATGAAACTGTTGACCACCACCTTTTTGAATGTCCAGCTCTGGATGACGACAGGAAAATGCTTCTCCCTACAGGGCCTAATAAATAGAACACCTTATTTGGAACAAAACAACAGCTTACAAACACATGTATATGTCACACAATAGCATTGGGTCAAAGGACATGAGCCCATAGACCACTGGATCAGCAACCAACTTATCAACTCAGTTTACAAAAGGTGTATCTGCACCTTTGAGCCAGATTTGAAATCCTCATTTTCATAATGATCTTTCAGGGCTGCATATCTTCCCTGTTCAGTCCTATTTCACTTTACAGCTCGACTACAATGAAGCAACATGTTAATACTATCACTACATGGAGGTTGTGCTGGGTTTTGGTCAGTTCTGGTTTGCAAACCCTTGATACTGATGTCTTAGATCCTTTTTTTTCAATTTAAAGTTGGTAGAGTTCACAATATATTTTTCTATTAGAGTTCATTCGTTTTTTGCGGGGGAGTCAATAACAGGAAGCAAAATATAATAACACACATGCTTATCGTAGAAGGCAACTAAGTAGATTGGACATGAGTTTTACTACCTCGTGATCTCCACTGTGATGAAGACTAAATCCAGGGTTGCTGGGAGGGAATCAACCCTTTTGTTTGCAGCATGTTTCCAGACTTCAAGAAAGTCACAGTGAATCCCTCTCTGGATTGGAATATTCTCCAACTCATCATGTGCATTGAGTCAACATTGAGTCAAACAGCCATTGGGGACTTGCAAAAACTCTGGATAGCATCTCCATCAGAAAGAATGTCAGAGAAACACCAATCTATAGCTGAAAGTTTAATATCTTTTGGGATGTTGTTTTCCTGGAGTGTAATGATGTCATCAGTTTATAACATTTTTTCTACATTCATTCTCAAATTCCTACAGATTATATTCTTTAGCCCCCTTTTGGGCTCTGACAACACACAGTCAAGTTTATAACTAATAACCATACTTAATGAGCATTTTTAAATTTCTAACACAATTTTTATTTTGTATTCAACAGGATTTAGTATCAAGGCAATATTGTTTGATGATTGTATTTTGGAAGTTAAAGAACTAGGAGGTAGGTGAAAGTATATTAGAGGATTTAACTGTAGGAGATATAAAGTATTTTAGGTTTAACTAAAGGCAAAATAATAGAGTATTTTTTTCTATTACCCGCAGGGTGGTCGTTGGGGTACCACATTGGATGCATCAACATACAGAGTCCTCCAGCGATTTCTATCTTCAACAATGCGGATGGCTGAGGAAAAATCTGGTCTTGTCCGGCCTTTGATGTTGCCAGTTCATTCTTTTATTTGATCTGCTCTGCTTCTTCCACCTTCAACAGTTCCCTGCAGTACTGTTTTCTACAAGGAATCATGGCATACATGTCCAAACCATGAAAGTGATTATCCATTGCAATATTTCAGTGGGCGAAAGGTTTAGCTGGTGGCGCTGGTCTCCTCTTCAGTTAACCTTTACATAAAATATATCGGGGATTCAACTCTTGTATGCATGTAGAAAGTGTATTGGGGGGGGGGCCCTGGGGCTTTAACAGTGAGAGACATAAAGTATATTGCTCAACTGTCCAAGGCATGTAGAAAGTGTATTGAAAGTTTAACTATGGAAGACACGTAGAACGTATATTGAAAGTTTGTCTATTGAAGACATGTAGAAAGAATTTGTGGTAGAAAAACATAAGGTTGTAGATAGAAACAATTGAAAATAGAATGGTTATTATGTACATTATTATCATTATTCACTTGATATACATTTATGGTGATATAGAAAAATATTCAAGATTTATTGAATTATTAACCCAGCCTCATTTGCCTTTGGCAAGCCAGATCAAATGATCCAGTGGGCCAGAGATTCTCCACCCCTTTAATACAGTATAAACAATATAAGCAGGGGAAAATTTTATATTGTTTATATTATATTTTATACATTTTCATTATCTTTTAAATTAGATTTCTGTTCTCCAAGTATATTACTATTTCCCCTTATCTATTTTTTATTACTTTGTCCCTTTTTTTTCAGATACTCTCTGTCTTCTTGGTTGTAAGGCCACATATACTGGGGTGGCTTCTTGGTTATAAGACCCCCCTATGCTAGGGTGTGCATGCAAATGAATGTTCATTTGTAAGCATAAGTTCTTGAATATATTTTTCAAAACTACCCAGCCTTCAGTGACCCGTGAAACAAGATATCGATATCATTACAAAGGACTGCTAAAGCAAAAACCTTGGAACTGCTTCTCTGATGAAGAAGACTGGAAATTTCATCCTGGTGATTGGCCAGAAAATCTATTAATACCACAATAATTCGAACAAAGAAGAAGAATGATAGTTCAACTATTTTAACCTTTAGAACACTGCATTAAATTTTATGCAATTTCTCCACTGCTACCGGATTTATTTATGACAATATGCATTATTTTTTGGGCGTGTGTGGAAAACACAATAACATTTTTTTATAGAGCTTTTTGACCTCCTTGGGATGATGCAGGCTGATTATCAGTCATGCTTACTTAGCAAGAAAGACAAACGTGCCGATCCATCAGCCCAGGAAAAGAACATTTCTGTATGGCTAACTATGAATAACATTTACCAATCAAATGACCACTTTTGTTTGCTGCATATAAATAGAATCTACATGTGTGTTGGTCATTGTTTTGAATATTCGAGCACTCTCAAGTAAGTGTGTACTTTTCTGAAATGCCTGCAAGTAGTTTTGAAAGTAAGATCATGTCCAGTGATTCAAATGTGATCAAGATTTATGTAAATTCAACGCTGAATATAATGTGACAAAATGCCTGGGTCTGTTCTCTGAAACTAATGTGTTACTAATATCTCCTTTTAAAACAAACATAATTCCCAAGAATTCCATCATCAGAATCCATAAAAATCTCATGAAAAATGGCTCCCATTTCAACAGATTTCTTTTGTGTGTTCGAAACATATGAATACACATTAACATGGTTGCTCTGTTTTATAATTTACTTGGAAAAGAATTGAGCAGGAAGGACGTGATGTAATCCTTACTTAGAGGGCACTGCTTCTTGGTCACATGATCCTAAATATCTTGTAGTTCCTCAACGATAAATGAGTGCATAGCAACGGGTGCATGGGTTCGCTGACAGATGTATACTGTATCAGAAGGTGTTTCAATGCACTGTGCACATGATAAAGGTTAATTTTATGTTTCTTGCATGTGTCATTCTATTTCTGCTTGTGCTAGATATATAGCTGTACTCTTTTATCTGTCATATAGGTGGTGACAAGGTGCGACCATATTGGGACAGATACTATCAAGTTTTTCAAGGAATAATTTTTGTGGTAGATAGCAGTTCATCAGAAGAAAAGCTTCAGATTGCCAAGGAAGAGTTGTATAATGCAGTGAAGCACCATCAATTGAAATCCTTACCTTTATTAATATTAGCAAATTTTCAAGACAAAAAAGATGCTCGAAGTGTCGATGAGGTAAATACATTTAAATTATTTTCTTGTACATTTGTCACTGGGATTTCAATCATTTTAGTAGTTAGAGTTATTGATGAAATCTGTGTACTGAAGAGAGTTACTTTCATTTTTGTAGCTGGGCACGTGTGCTAATGGAAATGAAAGAGCAGACAGACTTTCCAGAAAAGACACAGTGACTATTGGTAGTTATAGACACAGTGACTATTGGTAGTTTGATGGACTGTACTTATATTCTGAATGCAATCTTCTTCTTCAGCTTTCATTCTCAAACTCCTGCTGGATCTCCCTTGTAGCAGGATCATGGTCCTATTATATTTCCAGCAGGAAAGTAGTCCAGAGAATTAAAATGCTTTGTGTTGCCGTTTTATTTGCGCCAATGGCCCGACACATCGGTCTTCTGCGGATGAATGCAATCAAGGCGTTAGACTAATTGGATGATGTTGGGCATATTTCTTCTGCTGTGTCTATGGCCAGAATGCAGGACCTGGGAGTGAGGCATGTTGTTGCAAGAAATGAGTTGCATATAGGAAAGAAGAGTTTATCAACCCACACAAAACTGGAACATTCAGTTATTACATGCTGAAGGACATACTGAATATATGATTGAAGCATATATAGACGTGTCCGAAGTGTCATAATGATGATCTAATGACTACCTAATGACTACCTAACTGGGCCTTGAAAAGGGAACAAAGAATAGTAACACTGATCTCTGATGCATGTTGTAAAATGCAACTAAAGATGGTTGAGTGTGGGGCTTTTGTCTATCCTGTAGAAAGTCAGCAACCAAAAATATCACGCTGAAGTCAGATGGGTCAGGTTGAAACACATAAATATCACAGCCAAGCTGTAAACTATAGAATAGCACAATTTATTCTTCTGACTATATCATGCTAAGCTGCAGGAGTTTAAGAAGAAAACAAGCGCCAATTCAAATATTTAGTAATAATGATGACATCAGATAAAAGAAGTACAACAGAGATAAAATGAATAATATGGCAGGCAAAGACAGCATTCTTAAAAAATAAAGAGTGCACTGTGTAATATATCTCTGCCATTAGTGGTGATGAAGACAATTCTTCAGGTCTACATAACACTGATTCTAATATGTGGATGTGAGTCTTGTACAATAAATAAACAGGATAGTAGAAAATGAGAGGCAATAGAGATGTGGTTTTGTAGAAGAATGTTGAGAGTACCATGGGCAGCTAGAAAAACTAACAATAAGGGGCTGAAAGACTAAATGTAAGACAGGAGTAACTTAAACTTAATAATATCAAATAAGACAATCTTTATTTTTTGGACAGTTTATGAAGCAGGGATGTCTGGAGAACATGGTTGCAATAGGCAAGAGATATCCAAAATCTCAAGGGCTGCATGAGAAAATATTGGATAGTTTAACAACGTGGCATGTCAAAAAAGAGTCGACAACAATCTGATACAAAATACTAGGAATAGATAGAGTTGTGAAGATTCATGATCACCTATGTCAGTCTGCAAATAAATGTGAATGATTTACTTTTATATACTAATTGATGTATTTATGAACAGAATGCTTGAGACAAGAGTTTATAAAAGCAAGCTATATGAATTCTGAACTTACACCAACTTTGAAATACAAATCTATCCCAATGGAAACAAAAAGACAAATCATAAATTCAATCTTCATACCAACATTGTGTTATCAAAGTCAGACATAGACACTAATAAAAGAACAAGAGAGAAAGCTTACTACATGTGGAATGAGATGTCCAAGAAAAGCAGCAAACAAAATAAGAAGAGTTCATGTAGGAATAAAAATATTACAAGAACTGTTGAAACTACATTTGTGGTCAAATATATTGAAAAACATAGACTGAAGTGGTTCGACTACTTAAAGAGAATGACTCCTTATTGGCCAATGGCAAGAGCATACAGCATGAAAATGGAAACAGCAAGCAAGATACAGAGGAAGACCAAGAAGAATGTGGATTGAAGAAGTTACAGACATTCTTAGATGTCACAATATTACTGCATATCAAGCAATCAAACGTACAATAGCCCGAAAACCAATAGTCATTCAATTCTGCGACTGCTTACAGCAAAAGCAGAGAAAAACAATAAATAAATAAACTACATTTTGTTCTCATATCTTATCGGATTTGTCTCTTCCTGCACCTCCAAATTTATTTTTTTCTTCTTTTCCATTCTTTCATATCATGTTTCAGATATTCTTTTGTTATATGCCTTTATTGGTATTTGGTTTGACTTGATTCTTATAAGGTGACTGAACCATTTTACTTGCTGTCTTTCGATATATTCAATATATGATATTATATCTACTCTTTTCCTCTACTCTTTACTTACTTATGTCATCGCCATACCATATTTATGTTGCTATATGAAGATTTTTTTGTAACCTTTCGCTCTGATAAAGGCTTTCTAGTCGAAACTTCATCTGTCTCTGTGCCTCATTGCTGGTATGTTTTGTTTGTTAATATTGGTAACACTTCTACTTAGTTCCATTTATCACTAACTTACTGTATAATGAGGAGATAAATTTCCAGCATCTTCTAAGAACCCAATGTGCTAGAAATGCGAAGACTAGGGCAACAACAAATACAAGGAGAGACAACATTTTGACTAAAAAGACTTTGACAGGACAGTAGACAAATAACAATATATACATAAATACACATATATTCTGTTGAGAGTAGGAAGAGAAAAGCAAGGGAAATAAGAGATTTCCAATTAGATATTAAGAAAGAGTGGCTAAGAAGAAGAGAGAGAAGAAGGAAAATAGGCACAACAATATAATAGGTATAAATAAAAAATGGAGAGCAGACAAATAAGAGATACAGAAAGAATACAGTAATAATAATTCAAATTATATTTCGCCAAATATTATTATGACATAAGTATCTAGTAACAATGAAAGAGAATTGAACCACAATGCAGCGACAGAATCAAGTGAAGTAGGGAACAGGGTATTAAAGTTTTTCTAATCATTGGAAACACATAATAACACACACAAATCAATGTTTCAACTAAAAGGCCTTTATCAAGACTACATACACAACAAATAATGAGTAAGAATATTTATTGACATTCACATGGCAGAGCAAAATATGGATATAACCCAAAAAGATTAAAGCTAGAAGGTCAGGGGAGAAACAACACAAACAGAAAATAAACAAAACAAACCCAAATATTGGTGAAACAAGACAGAGAAATGAAAGAACAACATGATATCATCCATATGACTGACAGGTATTGATCCCAAAGGGTTCACTCGTGCCAAAATGATATATATAGTGGTTCACATCCGAGATCGCTACCTCCTATATGAACTTCCTTGACATATGCATCATTATCCAGCCTTCCTGTCTTAGTACATCAGTACACTACAAACCGACTGTGATACCCATAGCTTTATGCCTCCTCTCATCTATCTTTTTTTTCACCCGTGTGTTGCTGGTGCCCGAGAAGGGAGCAAAGAATAACAACACTGTTTGCCTTCCATGCAATGCCATAAGAGGCGAATATGGAGACTATAGGGTGGAGTTGGCTGTCCCATCCGATATACAGTCAACATGACCTAAAGCCATGCTAAAGTCTGATGTGTCAGACTGAAAGGCGCAGATATTACATCATTGCTGTAAACCATGACACAACGAATTCCGTTCTCTGGACTATATCCTGCTAATCTGTAGGAGTATGAGAACAAGCACAGAAGAAGAAAAATATCCATCTGTTTGTTGCAATTACCTGCTAATCTCTCAACTTCTCATCCTTTAGCATCTGTGTAGTGATGAGGAGGTCTTTCTCGAGAAAGCCCATGAGATGATTGGTTTTATTTGCTATTGCCTATACCTTGACAGAGTCCTTAGATCTACACTGTTTCGAATGTACAGCCTTTCCCACCACTATACCCTCAAGAACACTCTGAGGTCTTCCTCCACGGACAAGGTCAAACTTGTTCTCACTTTCCACTCACATAGCTTTGCTGTCTGTCGTGTCTTACTCCGACAGCTTCCTCTTCTTCAGTTGAATCCCAAGATGTATGATGTGTTCTGCGACTACCTCTGGTTGCTTACAGACATGGCAAAGAACCTCAGAGATTTATTGGTCTCATCTCAAGCCTGACATTCCTAATCACTTTTGCACCATCAGTCTTAAACATATTGGATGCTACACCTGTGCCCATGTCACCCAGATCCAGCCTGTCACATTCCTCAAAGTCACCCTCACCATTGAAGAGAGTTCCATATGTGTGTCCTGTAAAGTCATCTTTGCCATTATCTTCAAGTGTTGCACCATGATTTACATAGGTGAGACTGGAAGAAGGCTTGCAGACCAATTTTCGGAACATCTGTACAGCATCAAAAACCAGAAATGTACTCCTGTTGCTGACCACTTCAATGGCACAGGCAATCGGGGTGTCCATGATATTCATGTGACTGCCATTAAGTCATGCTTTTCGGATGACTGTACCTGCCACGCACTTGAGAACCATTATTTATATATATCTATATATATGATATATATATATATAAATGTGGCACGATTGAACCCTTTGGGATCAGTGCCTGTCAGTCAGTATGGATGATATCATGTTGTTTCATTGTTTGTCTTGTTTCGCCGATATTTTGGTTTGTTTTTTATATTTTCTGTTTGTGTTGTTTCACCTCTGACCTTCTAGTTTTAACCCTTCCAGGTTATATCCATATTTTGCTCTGTCAAATTAATGTCTATAGTGCTGTTCTTACTCATTGTTCATTGTGTATGTAGTCTTGATAAAGGCCTTTTAGTCAAAATGCCTGTTGGATTTCAATTTTTCTGCAGTGAATATTACAGAATCAAGTGAATCATTTTATTTTACTGTATAGTAAGATACTTCAAACATTATTATATTCAGTTTATCTGTCTGATCTTTTCAGATATCTAATTATTTTGAGGTTAGTACAGAACTCAATAACCGACAGTGGTTACTGAGGGGATGCTCTATACAAAACAAGGAAGCCCTTAACCAAATTTTTCATGACTTTAATGAGATTTTGATGAAAAATCTGGATGAAGAAATAAAACATCGCCAGAACTCTCCCCAACACGGCAATAGGTTATGATCCTTGTTTTTTTTACTACTGTGATCACTGAATGCCTTGTTTGATATGTACTCATATTCCATAGACTGAAGTGTTTATATTTTGATTGGTCAAATTAATTTAATACGCTGTGTATATAAAATATTCTGTGCTTCTAGTGAGGTTTGTTTATTTCTGTACTTGTATTAAATTATATAGCATCACCAAATTAATGTATAATGTGCACTTTAAAATGTTCTTTTTTATGGAAATGTTCCCTTTTTAAAAATAAAAGTACCTATAGATGTACACTCTTTTCTACCACAGACATGAATCCTGTTTGATTCTATCAGACCTGTAAAAAAATTGGTAGCATATCCTATTCTGGACATAACAATTAACCTAGCATGCTTTGGTTATAACAATTTTTATAGGCAATATAAAAAATATATTCAGCAATAATTTCTTTGCCATTGCTTTCTGAACATTCCCGATGCATATTTGCCTGCGGTAGTGGTTCAACCTGGTATCCTGACTGTCCAAGACACATTCTGTACCTCCGCTATAGAGATGTTGACCATAGAAACATTGTAGGTAGCTATATATGTAATTATCATTTGTTATAAATGTGTTATCTGTCTTCCTTGTTATTCATCACATATATCGATTGTATATGTAAAATTGTCAACACTAATAAAGAAGACAACCAGAACAACATCCTGAGTGAACTTCATTTTGCAGATGATCAAGCAATAATATCAACATCAAAAGAACAACTTATAAATAGACCTGCACACAACATGTATTGGCTTTAACATAAAGATAAACACAGAAAAAAAACCAGAGGTATTGGCAATCACAAAAACAGAAAGAAACACCACTATTCTCATCGATGACCAACAACTTAACAGGTGAAAGAATTCATTTATCTTGGAAGTATATCAGAAAATGGGAAAAAAACACTAAAGAAATCAGACATAGATGTAACATATAAAACAATCATCATACCATCATTATGCTTCCAATGTCAAAGGTGGACAGTAACAACTTAGTGTCTACATAGAAACCTTGATGTAACAATATGAAACAGAATCAGAAACGAAAACATCAGAAGACTAACAAACACAATGCCAATCCTGGATTACATCAGAAAAAAGATTACGTGGTTTTCACATGCTTCCAGGCACCATCAGACAGTGCTTCTCAAAAGGCATTACTATACAGACACGATGGATACAAAGCAAGGAGCAGACCATGCATATGATGGATCACAGATATTAAGAGTCAAAGAAACAAAACATATGAAGCACGCAAAAAACCCATCTCCAGAGAACCCTTCTACTCCTGATTTGCAAGGTATAAAGGGGTATAAAGCTTAAAGGGAGAGGTATATGTTTACTTGTATGTATTTGGAAATCATTACATTTATCTGTCTTTTCTTTGCAGATAAGTGTTATGGTGTTGTTTCATTACAGCTTCAGTATATATTAGTTTACATTTTATCATGCCAGTATTATTATGTGGAACCACAATTTTATAGTTAAATCCCATTATATCAACTTGGTCTGAACCAACAGAATATTTATGTAATAAAAGATATTCACTATATAGAGTATACTCCATCTGCATTCATTCTCAAACTTCTGCAGATTAGCTGTATGTAGTCCGGAGAATGGAATGCTGGTCTGCCTTAGTTCGCAGCTTAGCTATTTCGCAGGGAAACAAGATAGAAGTAGTCATCTTATGCTGTGAACATGTTCTTGATAAAGGTCTTTAGGTTTAAAATGCCATTTTCTTACGTTATCATGCATGGTTCCAGTGATTAACAAAGCTTTATCACCCTGTTTCCTAGTTGTGCCAGTTAGATAACAGCTCCATGGTAGAAGATGGTTTAGTTATTGGCATATATTGAATTTAACTGTTATTTGGAATTTCTGCAAGCTCTGGAAAATGTCCACATCCAAAAAACACATCAATCTGGACACTGAAAGTAAAATTGCATTTCCTGTCATAAGAAACAAGTGATAAACTTTTACTTTCTTGGGACTCTATCATCATCACATGTTTTTTAATGACCTTGACCAGGTGGCATTGTAATAAATTTATACTCGTAAAGAGCTTCTTCTGCTGAGATGTTAGACACCCATTTATGAATGCCCATAGTTGTGTGTAATCTCACTGCATGACCTTCACTAGCACATCTCATAATGTATTTACAACCATGTTTCATGTACAGAATCATTATTTGCAACAATTCTGATATTCTGTAAGATAGAAACTCAGGATAATTGTTGCTGTTTGGAATATCTGAAAACACAGTAGAGAGAACTAGCGAATATAATGTCAAAAAAATTGTCGTAGTGCCAAAAATCCAATACTGTTGGATTATTATAGTATCTATAAAATTAATTATTGATTAATTATCAAATTTTTCTTGTTTCATTATATATTCTATTTCTCTATAAACAATATACAACAATTTGTTAAAGAACAAACTTTACTGTTTATTTGAATATATTTTAGTCAATATAATGTTTCAGTTAATGTTTTTTTTGCGGTTATATTTTTTACTGCTTGTTAATTCACATATTTTAGAAACAAATTATGAAGCACAATGATCAATCAGAAAACTTGTTTAATTGTATAAAAATATATGGTTTTATCTTAAGGACAAATTTCACTTTCAGGAGTAACAAATGCTATCATAACTTTTATATTCTTTATATACTATACATACAGATATATATATATATATGAGATTATTATATATAAAATCAAGTACTCTCTTGAGTAAGATCCACTATTGATGTTTGTATCAGGGTTTTAAGTACCTGAATAGCAGTACAACAATAATACACTTAAACACCACACTTCCTTTTCAAAATGTGTTTGCTTGTTAACCACACATTAGTGCCACTTAGCATTGTAGTGTTATGAAACGTACCCTTTTTTTTTTTTAATAGGGTTTTGTGACATAATCCACATTTTTGTTAAGTATAGACAAGAATAAATTAGTTTGTAACTTAAATAAATGATAAGACTAACAAAATACAAATTAACATGTAATGTTATTAGTTGTTCAACCGTGTGGAGTTAAGGTCTTAACAAAACCTTCCATTATTTTCTGTGGTTCATGTTTGCTAAACAGGCCTACTATTCCAACTTTTTTATAAAATTTGCATTGATCAGAAATTTGTGACAGCACTGACTGCCTGCTCAGTTCTAGATACAAAATTGATACTGTTAGTTTGTTAGAGATGTAGTACGTATGTTACAGTTGAAAAGACTGCTGCCAGATGCAAAGATGTGCGCTCTATCCACTGAGAGCCCCATTCAAACAACCATCTTGAATTAAATGTCTCGACCTCCAACCACTGATGGAGAGTTGTAGCCAAGGGAAATAATAAATGGAAAGAAAAAGGTTTGCCTGCCCTTTGTAATTTATTTTGTTTCGCTTTCCGCAAAAACAAAAAACGGTAGTTCTGTTAAGCACACGTGACCCTTTTTTTTTAGATAGTCCATCTGGTTCTTTCAATGTCTTACCAATCTCTCTTATAGCCATAATTATGTTGTACAACCAAAAAAAATTGGAAATAGTATAGTAAATAATGTCTGCCTTTTTTTGGAAATATTTTGGAGTGGCAACACTATTTACAGACCTAATTCAGCAGTAATTATGGTCAAATTGTCATAACTTCACTGGGAAAAATGAATAAACATACAAAATAGTCATAACGTCCTTCTATAAATCTAGATCTACTCCAAAACTGATCGATATAAGACAGTTGAATTAGAAAATCAAAATTTACGAACCCGCATGGTCTAATGTATTTTCAAGTATGATTATCAAGTTACCTCTCAGGAATCCATTTTCAGAAGAATAATCCATGACGATTTTAATGAAATATGATAAAACAAAAGTCTATAAAACCCAATTCATATCATGGCTCTGGTTTGAAATTGTCAAGATATTGCGAAAATTTTGATATTTCACTGAGATTTGTCACGTTGCCGCTACATTTGCAGAAAAAATGGAAGTCAATTCATAACCTGCCAGATTTCAAATAATCTGGTAACCAAAATTTGTTAAAGGGACTTCTTTTATTGATTACAGGGGACCTTGGAACTGGGCCTTTTTGGGGCATGTACACTCGACCGCAGATATTTTATATAGTATCAATTGTTATCGAATGCACTCTACGGCTGCATGCTAAAGGTTAATCCATTACCCCAGTGCCATTTCTTAAGGTCAATCTCTGCTGAAACTTGTTTTAGTGTTTTCTATGAGTTCCTTATTAGCAGGCCTATCATACCACTTCAAAGCATTTATTAAATGCAATCCCTATTAATGACAGTCCATATATCATACAACAGCACTGATTAACATTTAAATTAAAAATTGTTAGTTGTGAATTTAATTTTCTATATTTCCATATATTCCCCAATGTGATAATTTCTTCTTCCTTTCTTTGTATTCTTATGTGTGCATATTTATCTGCTCATCTGTGATTTAAATAGTACAAATGTTACATGTGTAATAAATGCCCATATGTTACTGGGTCCAGAAACTGGAGTATATATAAAGTAATTTCATGCATATAATAATATGCAGCTAAGGAGGTTGGGTGTGGAGTTGACCTATCAATCATCTCCACTGTGATGGAGACTGATGAAAACCTGTGCCAGCAATGCTGATTTTTATCTAGAGCACAGGTTTCTGCTCAAAATGTTTCTGCAGGGTTGTTGGTTGGGACTAAATTTTTCTGCAGGGTTGTTGGTTGGGACTACACTAAAAATAATATTGATTTTAAAATAATTTTATTGTTGATAAAATTGAAGTTTGAATAGTATAATCATTTTTAAATTCTTCATTAGAAACTAACTTCACAGCATGTGGGGCTTTCCCATAAGTGCTCTCTCTCCATTCCAACAGCCATCCCAGTGTATGTATATGAGTCCCAGTCAGGTGTTGATTGCATGATCTTCGGGGCCTTCCAAAAGAATTACATTTCCTTCCCTCACCTCTAGAATTTCTAACATTCTCTTTATGTGTACGTTCTCAGCCTCATTGACACCATCTTCATCTTGAAATGAATTTATTACTGTCTTGATCAAGTCTGCTTTATCTCTTCTCAGCATTGTGCTGTCTATCACCACATTGCCTGCCAATACGTCTGCTCTCTCGTTTCCTCTCACTCCAGCATGACCGGGGCAGTATATCCATTTAATGCTCTGGACAATTGAGTAGTTCAATAAGTCCCACCATTCTTTTCTCAGCATGTACTTTTCTATCTTGCGCAGCATGCTTTACGCTTTGAGAATCTGTGAGTATTACCAAGTGTATTGATGTATCAGTTATCAACCAATTAAGTGCTGCTGTTTAAATATCTTTTGACATTTTTAAATATCAAATATAACCCATAAAACATTAGTAGCTTACACATTGTATTCCTGGTGCATACATAGAATCGATCCATAGCTGCATACATTTGCGAATATTCAACCATGAATTTTGAAGCTTGTTAACGAGTTATAACTACAATATGGGATTAACAATGCCGTAAGTTAAAATTATAATGAATTATATTATAGTGAAAAAAATATTTGCGATATGTTTGTTTCACGCTTTTAAATGAATTTTTTTATGTATCTGAGTTGCTGGTCACTTTGCTTCTATAAAATAGGATCGGCACTTGAAAAAGGTCAGGGATCTCTGGCCTGGATTTCTAGCAAGTCATAACAAAGTTCCCTATTTGTCAGCTCATGAAGTTACACACTACCTCAACATTAAGTAGAAGTAGTTTTGACTTGCAAAATCTGTGGAGAACGTTACCAACAGAAATAATGATAGAGAAACGTCATTCTTACGCTAAAAGTAAGACTACACCACCAGACATCGGGACAATAGTGACAAACTTACACTGAAGTTCTTTTATTATCATCATGTGTATAATATGATACTTTATCGCATTTGTTCTGTCTTTACTGTCTCATCACAAATCCAATTTTGTTTACATATTCTGTCAGGCAGCTAATATCATAAATATTTTTTTTTAATGTTTTTTAAATTGTAAAATTATAATGATGTTGAAACCTGAAAGCGGTTTCTAAGTTTTAACCATGTGGTTATACATTAACCATATGTGAGCACACTAAGAAGAAGTAATTATGTAATTATCACATTAACCATGTGGATGCATAAAGTAGTAATGAACAACTTAACAGTGTGGACATATAAAATAGTAATTAACCATATGGACACATAAAGTAGTAAGTAACACATTAACCATGTGGACACATAAAGTAGTAATTAACACATTAACCATGTGGACACATAAAGTAGTAATTAACACATTAACCATGTGGACACATAAAGTAGTAATTAACACATTAACCATGTGGATACATAAATTAGTAATTGCTGTAATTCTTGTGTACTGCTAATGCCAAATATTCTGTTTTCCCTGTTGATTGTTCTCTGTGGCAAATGGTTGGTGATGGAGTAGGCTGTGTTCTTATTATCTTGCTATATAGCATTGATCAACGGCCTAACAAATCACCATCATGAAACATCTTACAGAAACACTATCATTACTTTGTATGGTGCGTTGTTCTAACTTGTTAAATTGTGAAACATTATATAATTTAATTTTCAAAGCATCTAATTTTTTTATTGACAAGTTCTTTAAGATCATATTGAAGCCATATGGTTAATATCCTTACAGGAACCTTGACAAAATAATATAACACCCAGCTTTAGGCTATATCTTCAGTGTTTGGAAAGACTGATCTTCTTCATCGTTCATTCTCAAACTCCCGCTGGATTTCTCTTGTAGCAGCACAATGTTCCTACTAGATTTCCAGTAGGATTTAGTCCAGAGAATGATAATGTGTTGTGTCACTGTTTTATTTGCACCAATGGCCCAGCACATCTGTCTTCATCGGGAGACCTTGATCTGAAAAGTAAAGGTCTGCAAAGGTTGCATCAATAATGTAATGATTACATTACCAAATTGACAGAAAAGGTGACACTGTAAGGGGAAAAGTCACGCTTTGAAGCTATTCAGCACATCTGAGAAACCCAAGGTTATGGGTCTACATTTAACTGCAAACATTTTTGCAGTTAGAATAATTCAGAAAACAGTGACACTATGGAATGTACATGGCATGCTCAAATAAAACCTGCCCATCCTGCATAACCTATGTAAGTACGCGAGGAGTGTAAAGGGTCACTGATATAATAAGTACATATCAATGAACAAATAGTCTTGTTGTATTTTCTTCTTATGCTTAGTGTCTTGTGCAAGTTATCCTGTTGACAACTTGGCTGATGTGATAACGGATCCGCCGAAATTTTACCAATATTTAATGATTCAGTTTCTTACAGTGTCTTTTATAAGGAACAGTTCAAATTGATTATTTGGAAGAAACTGAAGTATCAGAAGGTGGGTTCCACGGTCATTAACTGAACACCATAATGAAGAACCAGTTTGGTGGAGTGTGAACCATCTGCAGCATTACCATGCGGAGTCTGATGCATCTATGTCACGAATAGTGGCAGAGGATGAATTGTGGTATCACCATTTTAAACCATGCAGCAAATCAGCCAGCAATGGAAAGATCTTGGATCACCAAAGAGCAAACAGTGAAAATACAAATTTCTACAGGAAATATTATGCTTACTGCCTTTTCTGACCAAGAGGGACTGTTGTTGGTGGACTTTAAAGAGCCTAGTGTGAACATCAATGCTATTGGCAACAGGAACACACTAGACAAGCTGCAATACAGAAGAAAAATCAAGAATGAATGATGTCATGCAACATCACTCTGTTGCACAACAATGTTCACCCTTATGTTGCAAAAGTCGTGCAGGAAGCATTGGCACAGAAGTGAGGGGAAGTTCTACCACATCCAGTCTACAGTCCAGACCTATTGCTATGTAACTTTCATTTGTTTGGACCAGTGTTTCCCAATATGGGGTCCACGCTTCACAGGGGACAATTTGTTGGGGGGGGGGGGGGGAGAACAGCAATTAGGTGGGACATTGTAGGGAAAAAGTTTGGGAAACACTTGTTTGGACCCTTAGAGAAAGCTCTGAAGAGACAAAGATTCCACTCTGATGAAGATCTTATGACGGCAGTGACCAAATGGTTGAATAAGCAATGTCTTTCTTCTCAGATAACATTCACCATCTACCTAGATGCATGTTTGAATGTCTATTGTGACTTCTTTTGTTGACTCCAGGTGCATGAATGTTCCCTAATAATTGCTTTACTTAAATATAACACAACTGCTGATGGATATTTCGTAAGCTTGTAATATGCACATATTATATGGCGGCTTTCATTTGAACACGTCTTGTAAATGTGCCTATAAAATCGCTCCAACCAAAAAGTTAATGCAGTTGATTGCTCTATCCTTAATAGAATATCTAAAAAGTTTTATACGGGAAGTCCTTACAGATGGACACATTTAATATATTAATCACTCAATTATACAGGGTAGTAATTTTGCACATTAATCTTGGGGTAATCATTTTACACAATCATCATGAGGTAATAATTTCACACATTAATCTTGGCTGTAGTAATTTGACACATTAATCTTGGCTGTAGTAATTTCACACCTTAACCTTGGCGGTAGTAATTTAACACACAATCTTGACGGTAGTAATTTAATACACTGATCATGGGGTAACATGCAAGGGTAATTTAATACAGTAATCACTTGTATAACACCATCAAGTGAAAGGTAAAGGGATGTCCCATAGCATCAACCTGTTGCTGGGGATGAATATAACTCTTCATGTACTGAGCCGCAGCAGCTATTAGTTAGGTTGACTAAATCCCTTCCTTGTGGTGTTTACGTTCCAAACTAATGCATCAGGTACCCATTTACAGCTGGGTTGATTTTAGGAGCTATTATGTCAGGCCAGAAATTAGACCTGGCTGTGTTTTTGGTTCCAGATCTGGTTTTGAGGCTGGCATGCTGTAACCCAGTGATAGTAATCAAGCTCACAATCAATGAGCTACCACGCTTCACAATGATGTGGATGGCAAAAAGAAAAAAATAATGTAGATCACCCCTAAAAAACTATACAGAACAATCAACTGGGAATGTTTAATATTGGACATAAGCAATACACAAGAATTACAGTAACTTGCAACATGGTGCTCAACATAGAAAGAAATTACTACTGTGTGCTATCTTTGGCCAAAGAGGAAATCAAGAAAGAATACAAGATAAACAATAAAAATATTGATACTTTAATTAACTAAAATGCAGTCTAGTTTTTTGAACTATAAAACTTAATTCTTGTTTTTCATTTTTAATAAATGCCTATTGGTAAAACGTTTTACTGCAGTTTCGCCAATTATCATTAATCACATAGACATATGCGATGTAGTAATTTAACTCCCTGAATCAACAGAAAGATCCACAGAACTCTACCAGATTGGATTGTTATAACAGAAGAATCATCAATGTATAATGTGATTTATCTAATTCTTTCCCACAATTAGCTAGTTTGCTATAACAGAATAGGTAATAATCTTTGATGTGAGATGATTAGTTAAATTCTTTCACAAATAAAACTGTAGCTTCTTCTGTGTTTGTTCTCATACTCCTGAAGATAAGCAGGATGTAGTCCAGGAAACAGAGTGTGTTGTGTCATTGTCAGCTTAGTTAGGATATCTCCACCTTTTGGCCTGATATATCTGACTTCAGCAAGCTTCTGGGTCACTTTTATCCTCTATGTGGTGGATGTGACTTAACCGTCCAAAAACCTCCATAGTCACTTATGACATGCTTGGCAGGCAACAGTGTTACTATTCTTAGTGCCCCAACAATACACAGCCATAACTATAGATTTATTCATACCCGTACATATGTCTTACTATATATGTCTTACTACACCTGTTTGGTTAGATAAAGAGAGACAACTGTTTAGAATTTAGAAAGACAATGGTGGGTGGTGAACAAAGAGCAGACCAAGAAGACGATGGGCTGACAACATTAAGGATAACATAAATACATCATTGATAAATGCAAGCCGCATGGCCCAAGATGGGAGAGAGGTTCATTAGGAAGACAACATTCTGGAGAGAATACGTCACATGACATTGACATGTGTCTGCAGTGTGAAAATTTTAGACAAAAATTATTTCATCCACAGTTAAATTTATTAGTTTAGTTAATATGTTAATGAAATATACTTTAGTGTTTCAAACTTGTGCTATCATAGCCCCCTTTTACACCATTTCTGATTTCTCCTGGTAAAAATATGTCTACTGTATAGGTCCTCCTTAAGTGTATTAGGTTCTGGCAATATATGTCAAAATAAAATTTAGAAAAGTTGTATATTAATGTTTCTATGTGTATGCTATCAATTTCTCTATCATGTGTGGTTTAATGGAGGAGTTTATGTGACCAAGAACTAAATAAACTAAAAGTGTATCAATACTGAATATATCATTTGATAAAATCAATAAAGTGAAGCTGAATAAGAAAAATATGTTTAAAAATGCAAAAAATTTTATGTAAAACATTTTTTGATCAAAAAATTGTTTACAAAATCATATACATGTAGATCATCTGGAAAGATTTATGGATCCATCAAAAATCAATTCGCTTTACAGGGAAACAACTCTTATAATTGTGAACACAAAAATGTTTTTAAAAAACTACACCATATTATAGATTGTTAGGAGAATGCTATGCATATTATTGACAATGAAAAAATTTAAATATGGAGAAATACTTTTAAACGATCAATGCTACCAATAGATGTATTTTGTTATTGAACATTCATCTGCTGTACATTTTAAAATCAAGATATGAGTATTGATGGTGGTGCATTGGTTCTCACATTTGTTTAGCTGATTGCTCTGTGTTCTTGCATGAAACTGTTTTTTTTTAATAACTGCTTCCATATCATAATTATCTATTTAAGTATTGCTTTTACCCTTCTGGGTAGAAGGTTTCTTACAACATTGCATAACACTTAGAGTTTAACCCTTTAGCTGCTGCACTGTCCTTGTAACCAATACCAGCTATACAAAATATTTCCCCTGCGCTGACTCATTTTCTTGTCTTACAAAAATAAGAGCTTCCACTCTACCGACTTTTTTATTGACACTAGAAAATATGTACCACACAGTTGTGATGTTTAAAGCATACTGCCACTTGGCAATTTCAGAGGTGAAATCAGACCTCTTCGTTTTATGTTGATGTTTACCGTTATTTTTTTATAAAATGAGAGGACAGGAAATTTTTTTAATGAGTTTCCTTGCCTTTAGCAGTAAGAGTAACAAGAAAACTTGTGCATAGCAGCTAGAGGGTTAATTCTTCTGGGTATGACATAAAGCGCTGGAGAAATCTGCCCACTGCACATACAAATACAAGAGTTCTATTACTCATAACTCCTGAGGATTAAAACAAATTGTTGCTTGAGTTAAAATTTTATTTCCTCAGTAAATTCTGCTTCGTTTGTTTGTTTTAGTTGTTTGAGAACTCCAGGAATTGTGAGCAATTAGCTCTTACTTTCTATGTGCAGTAGTTTTTTCCAATCTTTCTTTCATACTCTGGAGACTTCATCTTTCGGCTTAGTGCAAGGCCTATTGAAGGAGCCTTCTACTTAGAGGGGGTCTATAATTGTATAGATGACATGCTACAAAACTTCCATAAGAGAGCCTCAATATAACGGCATGCCATCTACTAAGGTTCTATTGCATGGGTTGTTTGTCTAGTGGGCCATTGGTGAGACCCACAGATGCAATCGTATGCGTAATTCTGCTTCATATTATCATTCTTCATATAAACTGACATTTTTGTTTAAGAGATTGTAATTTTGTCCAAAGTCTTTCCTTATGTACATTATTTGATATAGGTGTACATATTTAGTCATACTCATTGTTCAAGTGTGTCTTTAATTTGCATACTTGTAAAATTTCTAAGGGTCTTTTTTTCACAGTGTAACATTTTCAGCCATATTTAGTAGTGCAACTCTTACATTAATGATGCAACATTTTTTGACAGTTTTTGTATTCAAGCATTTCCTTACACTCTTTCCTTACACTGTAGATCATTGAATTGTTAGTAGTATATATATATATATATATGATTCAGAAAATAGTGATGGTTGGTTGGTTGCTGATGCAGTGGTCTATGGGCTCATTCCCTGTGACCCAAAAATAGTGATCAATCCATTGTTTTTAGCATTTTTTGGCTGTAGCAATTTTGTAGGCAATATAAATACATTCAGTAGGTTGCCATTTATTTATTGAAAGTCCGGATGCACAATTACCTGTGGTTTGGTTTGAACCTGGTACTTTTGCTGTCAAAGATACTCTCTGTACCTCTCCTAGCAGATCAGTGGTAGTCAATCACTATTTGGTCGGTGGGTTTCTTCTTCTGCGTTCGTTCTTAAACTCCTGCAGATTAGCAGGATGTAGTCCGGAGAACGGAATGCGATGTGTCATGGTTTACAGCATTGCTGCGATATCTGCGCCTTTCGGCCCGACACATCCAACTTCAGCATGGCTTTGGGTCAATAGCCCTATATGGGATGGGACAGCCAACTCCATCCCATAACCTCCTTAGTCGCCTTTTACGACATGATGGAAGGTAAACAGTGTTACTATTCTTTGCTCCCCTTTCGGTCCCCTGCAACACACGGGCATCGGTGGGTTTAATTCAGGGTTAGTTGCCTGGAATCTTCTTCTCGTTTGCAGTTTAACATGTCTACACAGAAAGTGGTCACCTGGAATGATAAATAAAATGTTTGAAAAAGAATATTTTTTGGGTTTTTTTTAAAGTTCTACAAGTATATTGATACTGTTGTCACTTCCTACCAGACATGCTTATGTTTAAAAATGTTGATATAAAAACCCTTGACCATTTTCATATGCTCTTTGTTTGCCCGATCTTGTTAGTTCTGTCCATGCATGAATGTGTAAATGCAATCCATTTTGAGTTAACCAGATCCTATATTTTTACTTAGACAAATGTAGAACTAACAAATATAGGTTATGATCTGATATCTGGTCAATCTCAATGCAACCAATACCTTCCTCAGACACTTGTCCCTTGACAATTTCATAGGTTCTTTGTTTGCCCAGTCTACTTGTTAGTTGTGTGCATTTTTAAATGCAATCCATTTTTGCATTAACCAAATCTGAACGAGAGCAAGGAACAACTTTTCATTTAAAAACAAGTAACATTTCTCATATTCACTCCCGAGGCATATCGGGAGAATACAGTGTTAGGCATGTATGTTGAATTAACCAACGGCATACCAAAGTAGAATGTGTGGTCAACATCATGCCCACTGCCTTAACTTTCCCAAAATATCTGGTACTCAGATGACCTAGGAGCCATTAGTGATTTTAAAATATTTCAAGTTTATCTGAAAATTGGACCTTGGGATCATTTGGCTACAGTGCACTAACTAGTGAGTTTCAGTGACCCTGACATGCCATACATGTCATAAAATATGACTGGTTTTTCTATCCAATTCTGTAGGTAATCTAAACTATATACTGCATACAATTGATGCCCTAGTTAAAAAGGTGCAGATATTGCAGTTTGTTGTAACTTATCAGCACAGCTTAATCTTATAATAGCCTTAGATTTTAGCATATAAAATAAGTAGAGAAAATAAGTTGTTATACTAGAGCAGCAAGTACTCAATCAGTATCAACAGCAAATCAGAAAGAATCACCAGTTTTGAATATCTTGGTTCTCTTATCAACAGTAGCTGTTTGCTTTGAAGAAGTCAGAAGGAGGTTGACTATTGCGTCAAAGATGCTGATACAAATAAAAAACATGAATGACCTGCTGAAAAACATCAAAACTAACTTTCGTAAGAGTTTGCATATTCCCAGAGGCAATATATAGGTGTGAATCCTGGACAGATACTAACAAAGAAAAAATAAAATAGCAGCGTTTGAAACAAAATGTGACAAAAAATTAACAGAATACCATGGACCAAAAAGATTACCAATATAGCCATCCTGAGAAAAAAGAATGTAAAAGGAAACTGGCTAAACAGCATGGTTCTTCTCAGAAAACTACAATATTTTGGCCATATCAAATGGCATGAAAGCCTAGAGAAGACCATAATGGAGGGGACAATGCCAGAGAGTCGAACAAGAGGCAGACCAAGAAAAAGATGGACACAAGACATCAAAGACCACCTAAGCATGACAGTAACAGAAGCAGGAAGACTGGCTCAAGATCAACAGAAGTTAAGAAAGGCTGTGATGACTGCTACATCCTGTTCAGGATATGCTACCTGATGATATACTAGAACAGATTAACATAGACATTGGCACATATTGACATTTTTTTCATCAACTTTGTTTTTATTTTCAAGACATGTATTATGTTATTTGAATCCTTGATCATACAGCATTGAATTTGGCACTATAGTCCGTTCAGAATCGTTTGCCGAGATGTTAAATTATTTTTATCAAAAACGTATTGTTCATTTGGATTGATCATTTGAAGTTAGGTTTAGAATAATAATGTCGCTATAGAATTATTTTTTTATCAAAGAAATGTGATCCAGTATCAAAGATACCTTATTTAACCTATATTAAAAAAAAGTTAATCTAAAGTATAAACAACCGCTGGATTATGTAGATGCTTACATCTCACATCTGATTATTAAATATAAAGGCATGACCCTCACGGTAGAATGTGCACCGTTCTAAAAGTAGTTGTTTCCACTGTACATTTGTATAAAGCAATGTTACATATGGAAATTCCCGTTTAGCACCAAATATTATTTTTCCTGAACTTAGAATTATGTGAAATCAAAAACGGATATTGACTCGATTTCAAGTCACAAGTCAGAGGCACGTCTCAATATTTACAGAATGTAGGCGGCACTAAGCATATTACCTTCTGCAAGTCTATGTGAGAATGAATCTGAAAGCGAAATATTTTACTGAGCATAACATTGCTATAAAGATTTATCAATACTTCTGCAGAGAGCGTAAAAAGGGACATCTTTATTGTTCTTTATCAAATCCTGAGAAGAGAACAATGCATATTTTAGGTTTGTGTAAACGTTCATTTGATCGAATAGTGGAAGCAAGCGGATATTTATTGCCAACAAATTCACGAAAGCAAGGAAGGAAAGAAAAGATAGACAGTTTCGATAAGGACCTAGTAAAAAGAGAAATATGTAGAATGTTTGATAAAAACGAAGAAGTGACACTTAGAAAGTTGAAGATTTGGCTGAAAACTAATAACGACATTGAAATATCAAAAACTTTATTATAGAAAACTGTAAGAAATGCAGGCTTCACCTTTAGAAAGTATGCTGGTGGAAAAAACATTATTTGTGAAAAGCCACATCTGGTAGCTCTTAGAAGCAAGTATTTACGTGAAGGGAATGCGCGAGAATGGTTATGATATTGTGTATTTAGATGAAACTTGGATCAACGCTCATCATACAAATGAAAAGGAATGGCAGTTAGCAGATGGAAGTATTAAAAGATCAGTACCAAGTAGTAAAGGGCAACGTTTGATAGTTGCACATGCAGGTAGCAGACATAATGGGTTGTTGCAGAATGCTCATCTAATTTTCACTTCAAAATCCATTGACAATAGAGACTACCACTCCGAAATGAATGGGCACATATTCGAAGACTGGATCGAAAAAAGTATTCTTCCAATATTAGATAGACCTTCTTGTCTGATAATGGACAATGCTTCATACCATAACGTAGTGAACGTAGAAGATAGAATCCCAACATCATCAAGTACAAAAGATGCAATCAAAACGTGGCTCATAAAAGAACACATACCATTTACCGACAGGTACTTGAAACCCGAATTGCTGAACCTTGTAAAACAGACACAACGAACAAAGATATTTAAAATAGACAAGTTAATTGAAGAACATGGTCATAGATGTTTGAGACTACCTCCATATCATGCACACTTAAATCCTATAGAGCTAATTTGGGCAAAAGTTAAAGGACACGTAGCATCTACAAATACAACTTTCAAATTATGTGATATTGAGACTCTTACAAATCAGGCTCTATCAAATATACATAAAGACTACTGGGTGAAATGTGAGGATCATGTGTTACGCCAAGAAGAGGAATATTGGAAAAAGGAAGGTTTGTTGTTTGTTCAGCCGAAAACAGTAATCGACCTATTTGACTCGTCTGATTATGAATGATCATTACTCTGATTAAGTCTACACTAAAAAAAGTTTGATTTGCAAAATTTACAAGTTGATTTGTAAAACATTTCATTGCTCAATACCACCCAAGCAATTCAAAAAAATGTTATAAGCAAACCATCAACCATTACTTATAAAAATTAGCCCGCTTGATTCAATACAGAAGTTCAGATATCTTGGATCAACTATTACAGACAAAATTTCCTTACATGAAGAAATATATGTACTTATTTCAAAGGCAGCGACAACATTTGTGAAACTCACACCAAGAGCATGGAACAATATCAAATTGACTCTACGAACAAAAGATATATTTTAAATTTTTTTTACACCTGCCACCATGTAAAATTTTGTGGACACGCCTATGGGTCATCATTGCACTAGATTACTGTAAAATATTTTGTTTATGGTCGAAATAATATTTACATGGGCAAACATCAAAAGAATTCGCCGCTTTCAAATAACCGTTACAGCTAGACATCAAGTAACACATATGTTTTCGCGACATGGACATTTTAACAACGTATGCCAAAATTCATGTGAAATCATCAAGAACTTTTTGAATTATAAATCATAACATCTCGGCAAACGATTCTGAACGGACTATAGTTCACCACACCTATTTGTGCTATATTGATGTTTATTATTTTGTTCATCAGACCTCTTCATGTTATGTTGATTTTTCCCCTTTTGTTCATCAAACCTCTTCATGTTATGTTGATGTTTGCTACTTTGTTCATCAAACCTCTTCATGTTAAGCTGCTGTATATATTTCTACTAATTGTATTTAACCTGTAGCAATCCAGATAAAAATTATGCAACTTCCTCTGGAACCCTGCCATTTTTTATGATGTCTGGATTTTCTGGAAGTTTTTGCTTTTTTGGCATAACTTTTTTATTATTGATTTGTTTCAAATTCAGAGATAATAGAGATACGTGGATGCTGGATATGGTGGTGTTGTTTGTTTGTGTGTGTCAGTGTTATGTGGACAACCAACATGGACAATGATAACAATGACAAAAACATACGCACATAAAGGACTTAAGGGTATAGTGTTAATCCATATCTGTAGCGGCAAATAACAATGTCAATCTATACATCTTGTCAACCATCTTTGTCAACTGATTATTAACTAATCAATCATATATATACAATAATATAGTAACACTCAGAAGCCTTCAAAATCTTTGTGTAAAATCAGCATCCATGAAGAATTAACGAACAATGGTTTCACTGAAGTTACCGGTAGGTCTGTACAGTATGGCTTGCAAAGGTGATGAGGTTGAATAAATTATGACAGGGTATTTATATTGCCACGAAAAATTCAGGGACAACTACTCTAACAAATAGATATTATAAAAGCATGGTGGGAAGTAGTCAGGGGTGATTGTTGCCCATGATTAAAAATGGCTACCTCAATGGTGACATTTGTCAACATCGGGTGTCTATGGAAAGAGTAAAAATGCCCACATCGAGCTGCTACAGGTTAACATAACATGTGCATTTTAATATTATAGTTTGTCAAAACAGTTTTTTTCAAATTATTATTTATTAATTATCATGTTAATATGAGGGTTCCATTTCTATGTTCAGTACACATTAGCGTAGGCATGTCATATAATATTATCTTCTTATCCCCTCAGAGCTGACTTATTCCAAGTAATGATATGAGATTATTTAATATTTTCTCTTATCATTATCTTGTCACTGTTTCCATCAAAGTTTTTCTGTTATGAAAGTGTGCTGTGGTCCTACTCTTCTGAAAATGCATAAGTATTGTTTTTGGAATAGTGTCTTAGACAAGATTTGTGCATTATTGTCAATAATATAAATAATTGCATTATCTATATTTCATGACAAGATTGTTCATATATAAATAACTTCATTAACTGTATATATTATATTATTGTTAGTGTATAAATAATTTCCAGTTTAGTAACTATAACCCTTTTTATTTTTAAAAACAATTCTGAATCAGATAGTAAGAAGTTGTCTACCCTGGTGTAAAAATAAATATCACTCGCTGTCATCAAGTCACAGCCATTATTGATATTGCATGTGTCCCCCAGCAGCATCAGAGTGTTGGAAAAAAATGTTTGAGGTATGGTGTTCTGCAATGAGTACTCGCTTGAGATCATTCACATAGTTAATGTGTTGCTGTCTGGCCCTTCTATTTAGTTCATCCCAAGCGTGTTCAGTCGGCTCACGTCAGAAGCATTTGCAGGCTAATCTAGTACAAGAAACAGTTGCAGGGCTAAGAAATTCCTGGTTACATTAGCAGTGTGAGGCCTAGAGTTGCAGTGATGAAAGATCCCCATAACGTGGTGATTGCGAAAGAAAGTCGCAACAATAGGTAGCAGTACTTGATTAACATAGAAATCAGGGGTTTATGCGTTCACTGTGAAAACATGAAGGAGAGTACAGTGCTCATAGGAGAATCCACTCCAGACACCTATACTTCCTCCTCCATTACTGTTTTGCTGGTCTATACACACATCAGTATATCTTTCTCCAGGATGATGCCAGACTCGATTTCTCCTATCAACAAATAAGAGATTAAAATGACTTTCATCAGAGAATATCGTTATCTCCATTCTGCCTTTGCACAAGGAAATATTTTGTTGGGCCCCAGCCCATATGTTGGTCTTTGGTGTCTAGTTATGATAGGAACAATGTTAAGACTCCTATTTTTAAGCCAGAGAAGGGAAGTCTTTGCAAGCCAGAGAAGAGAAGTCTTTGCAAGCCAGAGAAGGGAAGTCTTTGCAAGCCAGAGAAGAGAAGTCCTTGCAAGCCAGAGAAGGTGGCACAGTGTTTGTGCTAATAAGCCCCCAGTGTCATGTATGTGAGCTGATTTTTCAGTAACTGTTTGGAAGCAGTTGCATAGATGTATCAGTACAATATGACGAACTTGAGCTAGTGTTGTAACACAAGGTTCACCAGGTCTGGTACAATCATCTGTGGTACCTGTCACCAGAAATTGTTGGTGCAGCTTTACTATGTTTACTGGTCGCAATTGAAACGTATGGCAATTCCACTGATAAGTATACAGCAGCTTGCCATCACTCTTCTGTCAGTCGAGGCATGAAAAACAGTAACAGGCCTTCTTTCAGTGAAAACTAGATAATTTATTTTACTCTCATAAAGTTTGTGTGTGCCAAATGTCTACTTGTTTTGACTTTTAATAAAGTCATAATTAATTTATTTGCTGTTTTGCACATGAAGCACACAGAACTGTGAAGGAATATCACATCAACAAAACAATTCAACTGCACAAGCATCATTACTTGCATGTGTTCTGTGTTGACAAATCACACGCGTACATAAACAATTTAAGCATGAAAACAAATGTTATCAATGCGATTTTAGTGTATCCTAGTATATAACAATTTCTACAATTATCAGATTGGTCACCAAGGGTATTAACAATTATCAGATTGGTCACCAAGGGTATTAACAATTATCAGATTGGTCACCAAGGGTATTAACAATTATCAGATTGGTCACCAAGGGTATTAACAATTATCAGATTGGTCACCAAGGGTATTAACAATTATCAGATTGGTCACCAAGGGTATTAACAATTATCAGATTGGTCACCAAGGGTATTAACAATTATCAGATTGGTCACCAAGGGTATTAACAATTATCAGATTGGTCACCAAGGGTATTAACGAGTGGTGTTTTATATTGTCTTACCAACACTATATTCAGCAAACCAAATTTATATACATGTGAGATTTGACCATACTCAAAATAATGCGACAAAACTCTTGCTGTAGAGAATGCTTTACAAATGTATAAATAATTAAAGCATAGTCTGTGTGAAACTTTTGTTTTCAAATATTGTTGAATTTTTAGACACTTCTTTGTCAGTGCAACATGGATGACACAATTGTCTGTGCATCTTTGAACTTGTTTACGTGAGTTAGAATTATGAGATCGTCCTACTAACCTCTCTGTCACAGAGAATGCTTGGTCTATAATATCAGTAGTTTCTAGGAAACTCAAAAGTGGTGTGTCCATCCAGTATCCAGTAAGCTATAGAAACTTCCAATGTGCTGAAAGATGAGAAGTTATATGTGTATCAATAATGTGGCTGTGAATTATATATCAGAATTAAACATTTTATTCATCTCCACACACCACATAGATGCAGCAGCACAAGTCTGAAACAGTTAATCAACCTGACCTGTGATGGACAGCTATTAATGTTAATCAACTGTCAAGCTATTTATATATATTTATGGTGTGTTTGCAAATATTTAACATTTGTGATGTGTTAATATACTATCTAAATGTTTAAAATAACTAAGCTTATGTTTAATTTTTTCCCAATGTACTCAAAACATGTATGTTCAATGATCAAGTTGCTGGACAACTGAATGATTTACATAGATACATATATATTACTCTTATATTGTGTTGTTTACAATATATATATTTTTTATTTATAAATTCTTCATTCATATTGTGCTTCCTGTTTTAAAAAGATGACATTAAATCACAAGATAAGTAAACATCAAAAGACTAAATTTGTGTTTAAACTTAAAGATATGTCAGAAACACAGGGCAACAAAACAAGAAATGAAGTAGTCTCTAATAATAAATCTAAATGAAGGTCTGACAGGTTTTATATAATTAATATTTTGTCATTTATTTTAAAATTTAATAAATTTGTGAGCAGTTACAACCAGGCAATCTATCATGGTCTCAAAAGTTTAACCCCAACATACCAGAGTTTATCTGCTCAATTATTATGCTTTATCCAACTCTGCATAATGGAAGACATCCAATTTCCAAGAACCAGTGATCTAGACTTTCAGGAAATCAGAGTTCTATGGAAGGATAACATTGGACAATTTCTAAAAAAATCAATTAATAAAAGGTAAAACTATATGAAAATAGTACTTATATAGAAGGCAGGTGATGAAGTTTTACTGAATGAAAACTAACACACTATCACTATCGGAAACTCACGTGAAATAATACACACAACGGAAAACAAGCAAAATCATACAAATAACAATACACATGACATAATCAGCATTTCAACCAAAAGGTCTTTATTAAAGATACACACAAATCATCAAAAGATGACGAATAGAAATAATCACAACACACAAACGTGTCTAACCGAAATATAGAAGTGAGGTGCCGGAAAGACAGGAAGTACATAAAAACATAAATATAGGTGGAAATGAAACAAACAACAATATGATGGAACAAAATGAATAAAGACCACACCAACCGAGAACTAGACAAAAGAGTGGTTGAAATTTAGTATAAAAGACTTGAATACCCAACTAAAAAATAAGACAATTTTTTAGAGCTTACATAGATCTATTATCAGTGATGCAAGATCTGATGGCAGTGACCTGAATATCAAGAGTGCCATGATGGCCATCACCATTGAAGTGTGTGTCAACAGGAGTAGTACACAGATTTCAACATTATTTTAACTGTGTACATGGTTGTTTGTGTATATGTCTGTTCTTTTAGTGCTCCCTTCTTTGATAGTCTGCTTTGTCATTGCCAAGTGAGTTTGAGTGGCCAGGAATCCACTGCATAACAATGCTGACTTCATAATATTTAAGCAGCTGGTTGGCATGGTGATATATTTCAACTAGCTCAGGTTTACAATGTCTATCACATTCTAGTACTAGAAGAGCGGACATAGAGTCTGTAAAAATCACAATGTTTTGAACTATTGATTGATAGTCATCACATATGGTTTTCAGGTGGTACAAGGCAACGTCTAGTGCTGTTATTTCAGCTTCTTAATTAGAACATATCTCCCCACAGGCATCAAATAACTAATCAGATCTTTTGTCTAGATATTCTATATAGACACCATAACCTGCTTTGATGGTGGCTTTGAAAGCAGACCATTCAGTTTAGACATGAATCCATTGTTCTGGGTAGGTGTCTATTGTTTTCTGTGTTGCTTTCATAAGACTTACTGGGTCAAAACTTTTCGTTGCATTTATTAAATTCATGAACCATTTCAGAATCCAGTAATTCTGACTTCAAAGAATTTTAATGACTTTTCGTACCTTTCGTAAGTATTTTTTCCTTATTACCATTATTTGATTGTATTCTGCTATTGTTTTTGTATTTCTACTGGTAATTTTGTATTTAAATTTTATTGAGCTCATATATAAGCCATCAATAGCAGGGAAAAAAAATGTATCCGCTTATATTCTGAAATATACGGTATATCATCTATTGACATCCATGTGACATCATCTATTGACATCCATGTGACATCATCTATTGACATCCATGTGACATCATCTATTGACATCCATGTGTATGTACATGATTTATATGCATTTTTTTAATTCAAATAGTTCTCAGAATTTATTGCTTTTGCTTATATATTGAAGATAAACTATTATAAATTTTTGGTGTCAGCAGCAGACTTGAGACTTTAACTTCCCTGTGGTAATTTACGTCTCTAAAATACAACTTGCACTTGCACCCCTAACTTATCTCAGAAGCCATGGTTTCATAGCCAGAACAAATTATCTCACAAATATATTTTGTGGTTGGGTTACATAAGTTCAGATATTATATTATATGATCTTATTTGACTACGGATGTATAGTTTAATGAATTTGACATTAATATCAACTTTATGAAGGGATTTCTGTAACCAAAGGTGTAAATAAGATCATTTAGCTATTTTTTGCTTATTTTCCTGTATTATATTATTCTTATTTTGCATTCATTTTCAAACCTTTGTAGATAAGCAGGATGAAGTCTTGAGAACGGAATGTGTTGTGACATTGTTTACAGCTTTGCTGTAATATATGCACCTTTCTGCCTGACACATCTGACTTCTGGGTCTCTTTGGCCCTCTATATGATGCGGCAGCCAACTTCACCCAATATCTTTCTTAGTCACCTATTACAATGCATGGAAGATAAACTGTGTTGCTATTCTTTGCTCCCCTTTTGACCTTGGAAACACGTGTTTCTATAAAGGGAGTTGTAGTTGTGCTGTGTCTATGTACACTAGCTGTCTAGTCCAGTGAGAGAAGTTGTATTGTGTCTATATACACTAGCTGTCTAGTCCAGTAAGAGGAGTTTTATAGTGTCTATATACACTAGCTGCCTATTTCAGTGAGAGGAGTTGTGCTGTATCTATGTACACTAGTTGCCTAGTCCAGTGATTTAGCTTGTATGCCCTTGTTGAGTAGTAGCCCTTGCCACGAAACAGTTCCAGAGTTCATCCAGCGTCAGAAAATAGCTCCTTGGCCCCACCAAAAATGTAGGCAGTCAGCTTGTTGCTGATCACGTGATGCCTAGTTTCACACAGAAAAATGCAAGGCCTAACACAGAATCTGGAAAAATACTTTATTTTTTATGATGATGATGTTCCTCCTTCTTTAAGTTACAATAAGCATGGCATCAAAAGATCAATTAAGTTTGGTGTTTGTGAGTTTGCAGATAGTTGAGATAGCTCCAAGTATGTTCTTGAAAACTTGTTGCTGTGTAAATAGAAATGAAATAGCTTTGAGATGAGGGAAAGATGTCTGACTTCTTTAATTTTTATCTTTTGAATTTCCAATGTGTTCTCTTTTCAAAATTGTTAATAACCTCCACTCATCTGGCTATGCCAGACTGGATGTTCAAGAGTTGTGGTTTCCAAAGAGGTGAAACTTGGGACTGGGTAATGAAGCTTTGCTAATCACTGAAAACAAGCACAAATCGATATTTTTGTTACACAATTTCTCATATTAAGAACACAATTTTTTAAACTATGAATAAGAACCACACTATTGATGTTCACGATCACATGACAGGGCTAAATATAAATATAACCCTGAAGAGTTACAATAGATGAAACAATAAAAACTGAAAATACACAAAACGCACCCAAGTGTCGATGAAACAAAATAAACAGAAATGACAGAACAATAGGATATCATCCATACCACTGACAGGCATTGATCCCAATGTGTTCAATCATGTCAAATTTATATATATATATATATATACATGCACATATAAGTTCTCATTGCGAGACAGGTCATCTAAGAAGCATGACATGGTCACCACATGAATATCATGGACACCCCAATGGCCATTGAAGTGGTCATCAACAGGAGTATCGGTCTGCAGACCTCCTTCTAGTCTAACCTATGTACGTCACAGTGCAACAATTGCAGATGATGTTGCGGGACACATACGAAACTCTCTTCGATGGTGAAAGTGACTTTGGAGAATGTGACAACCAGTCTGGGTGATATAGGCACAGGTGTAGTATTTACTACTGTAACTACATACAGCAATAACTTATTTTCTCCATCAATCCTGTATGTCTGTGACCAATTATGAATAAAGCTTCTTCACATTGGCTGAGTGGTGCACAGAGCTTCTCAGATGGTTACGGTACGAGGTTCATTTTCTTCTTCTGCGTTCATTCTCGTGCTCCTGCAAAGTAGCAAGACATAGTCTGGAGAACGGAATGTGTTGTATCATAGTTTAGCTTAGCTGCACCTTTCACCTAACACATCCAACTTCAGCATGGCTTCTAGGTCACTTTGCCATAATATGGGATGGAACAGCCTACTTCACCTGATAACCTGCTTATTTGTCTCTTATGACATACATTGAATGGAGATTTAGATTGTTGCAGCTACTCTACAATTTTTCTCTTAGAATCTTTTGCTAGGGATACTGTTTATCTGTCTCTCAGTTCATGTTAGGAAAGATCCAAAACTGCCAATTTAAGTAAAATGTATATGTAGGTTTGATATCCAACCACTTGAATCTTACTGCCCTGGACCTATGAGAATTCAGGGTTGTGAAAAAACATAGAGGCAGTTATACAAGATATCAATAGTCACTGATTAGTACAGTGGAATTCATTTATAATAATTTGGTCCAGGTTTATGAAATATGTATGTAATAACAGTCATTCACTATGTACAGTACAAAAAATATAAAATAAATATAATTGGTGATTTTTTTGAAAGTGTTGTTATATACGGAAATTTGTTATAAAAAGATGCGCTAAGAAGGATTTCACTGTATTGTGAGAATAAATGGTTTTAAAGAAAAAATCACCGAAGACGAATGTGTCGAGCCATTGGCGCAAATAAAACAGCAACACAATGAATTTCCATTATCTGGACTACATCCTGCTGAATGCCTAGTAGGAACATGATTCTACTAAAAGAGAGATCCAGCTAATTTTTTAGAATGAACTCTGCAGAAGAAAATGTAAAATCAAGTACCTGATAAGCATGCTTCAATAGTCATAGATTTTACAGTGAAATCCTTTTATAATAAGTCGATACAGACTGATACAATATGTATGTAATAACCCAAATTTGTTCATCCCCCGGTTAATTTGTCTTTATATAACACAATTGCTATGTACAATAAAATACAAATCTAATTGGGTATTTGGAAAAGTCTTGTTAAATAGGGAATTTTGTTTTAAATGTATGCACTATGAAGAGTTATGAATGCAGGTTATACTGCCGAAGACGGATGTGTCAGGCCATTGGCATAAGTAAAGGGGTGACAAAATACATTTCCATTCTCTGGACTACATCCTGCTGGAAATCTAATAGGACCATAGTCCTGCTACAAGAGAGATCCAGCGGGAGTTTGAGAATGAACGATGAAGAAGAAGAAGGATGCAGGTTATCATCAGCACACACCGGACAAGTTTATTGGTGCTTAGAATTTTGATTTGAAAACGGCAGGATAGGGCATCTGACACGAAGAATGTTTAACAATTATAAACCTCTCGCTGACATCTCCTAAAGTCTGAACACCTATGTGTCTGTCCATATTGCTATGGTTTGGTTCATAAAACAATAACCATTGAAATGATTTGTTATATTCAGATTTTGACAAACAGATCTGTTTACAGAATTTTTTGACTGTATACAGATTTATTTGTAATTAATTTACGGAATACTTGACTTGATTAGTTATATCAGAGATAGATAGAAACGTTCGCACACATGAATATCTGTGCAATGTGGCAACCATAAATATCTGTGCAATGTGACGACCATGAATATTGGTGCAATGTGACAACCATGAATATCTGTGCAATGTGATGATGAATATTATTGTAAGATCCAACACAATCTTCCTTCTAGGTACAAAATATATGTACCGTAATAGCGGTTCTTCACCTGTGGTCTTTCTCAAACTCCTGCAGATTAACTGGATGTAGCCTGGAGAACGGAATATGATGTCATGGTTCACAGCTTAGCTGCTATATTTGCACATTCTGCCTGATATATCTGACTTCAGCATGACTTCTGGGTCACTTTGATTCAATATCATATAGGACAGTCATCTCCACCCCAAATCCTCCTTAGTCGCCTCTTGCAACATACTGGAAGGTAAACAGTGTGTAGTTATTCTTAGCTCCCCTACAAGCCCTAGCAACACACTGGCATGAGAGCACTAACTATTGTCATTACATTAATATATTTATAATTTATTAAAAATTATTTTCAATATCATTTTCTTGCTATGGGCAACCACTCAATATATTTTGCTGATTTATTTAAGGGAACAAGGGAGTTAAATTGAATTTGGCTTGATTTTGATTAACAACAAAAATTGTAAAAGCTGGTTCATTGAAATTTCCATTATAACAACTTGGTCCAGACTGACATATTATGTATGTAATAACAGAAATGTGCTACATACAGTATAAACAATATAGAATAGTTATGATTGTGGATTTTGAAAAATGTTGTTAAATAGGGAAATATGTTATAAAAGAATAGAGGGATTCCACTATATGTTGTTGGTCCGAACCAAGTTGTTATAACGGTATTCCACTGTACTGACATTGTGGACTAACATATTTGACTCTTTGTGTTCTACAGAAATATTTTAGGTAAATACAAATAATGTGAAGAAACTAGTCCTTGTCATAGATATGTTATGAACAAATTAGTTCATTCTTATTGTAACTTTGTAAAGATGGCTGAAGGGAGAAATCAGTGTATGAAAACATTCCTAATACATATTTGCCTTGAAATAAAATATTGTGTATATCTAACAGCAACTCTAAGTTTTCTAATGTAATGTGTCATTCAAAATATTCTATAAGTGCACATTTTTGTAATGTTTAGAAATTTATAGTGGTACATTTTCTTTGATGTGAAACATGGACCCTAAGTAAAACAGTGGCAAAGACACATTTATAGTGGTACATTTTGTTTGATGTGAAACATGGACCCTAAGTAAAACAGTGGCAAAGAAGATTAACGCCTTTGAGATGAAATGCTACAGAAAGATACTTAGAATATCATGGAAGGAAAAAAGGAGAAACTTATAAACTTTATTATAAACACACTTTATTGTACTAAACACAATAGCAAAAAGAAAACTACACCTGTTTGGTCATATAAAGAGACGCAACTGTTTAGAAAGACAAATTATGGAGGGCAGAGAACCTGAGAGGAGGAGAAAGCGCAGACCAAGAAGATGGACTGAGGACATTAAATATAACATGAATACGTCATTGCGAAATGCAAGCCCCAAAACAGTGAGAGGTTCAGAGTTTATTGAGTAGACAACATTATGGAGAGAATAGGTCACATGACACACATTTCATTATGTTTACCTTTCTAGTTAAATTTAATAAATTTGTATGTCCAAATTTGAATGTACTATCCATGGAATCGAACCCCCTTGAGAAGTAGGTGGTTCCCACTTCAAATATTGTACATGCATTGTTACTTGCATTCTATCATTAAGTGTTCATATCTGATCTTGGCTTAAACACAGTATATTTGCTGTATCTCTGGTTATTTCCATGCTGATTTGTCAACCTGTTGCTTTCTTCTATGCTCTGTCTTTTTAAGTTTTACGTAAATATTTCACAACACTGGATTGTGGTCAGAGATGATACCAGTTCCTGGATATGTTTTAGTATTTTTAACACTATCAAAAACTGTATGTTTCCCGTTAAGGTGTTGCAGAGAGGGATTTTGTAGCTGTGTGATAAAGATACATGCTCTTGCTGTCGCCACGTCATGTACAGGGTGAATTTTTTTTAATTTACCCTCAGACAGAAAAAAAAACAGTCTTTACTGGGGATCTAACTCTAGACCTCTCAGCCATTCGTAACACTTTCTAAATATGTTGTTAGTCATAATAAAATCTATGTTGTTAGTCATAATAAAATCTATGTTGTTAGTCATAATAAAATCTATCTGGTTCCTGTTTATGTCTCCAATAATAAGCGAGACGGCTGTAAAACTATAATAATAGTAGTCCTACTTAGGGCATATGTAAAATGCAAAGTCAATCAGCTTTGCAATGAACGCAAAGAATATGCCCTATGTTGTATGTGTACGAACAAATACAAATAACAGTAGGGCCCTATAGGCCTACAAGAAAGTTGCTACGTTATCTAGTATTTCATGAACCACAGAACCCCTACTCCTGTAGCTACACATCAAAAATTGCGGTGATCATCTTTGTGCCCGTGATATTCAAGCCACTGCGTTAAGACATGTAAGATCGTGCACCAATGACGATAGAGCTAGATATATATATATATATAAGCTACCCTATATTGCAGTTTGATACTGTTAATCCGTGTGGTATAATACCGATCATTCATTTATTTAAATTCATGGGGCGGGCCCCAAAAATATAAATAGGCCCTAAATGTTGCGTTGGAACATTCATGTTGTTTTCAGGCTTAGTTGTTTTATTCCGTTCTCATTCCCTATATATTTTTAATGCGTGTTTCTATGATAATACTTGTAGGTCTAATACTTGTGTATACATACGTCATTGTTACCTTGGATGTCTCTGCTGACAAAAGCTTATGTGATATGCCATTATATTAATGCTTGTTCACTGTGTCTTGTATTTTCTTGAAAAAGATCTTACGGTTGAAACTGTCGTGTATACTTTTTTTATTTTCCTACCCAGACCCTAAAATTTGATAGTCAGTGTTCATTGTAAAGCTGATTGGCCTTGTGTTTTAGTATTTTCTGTCTTCATGGCTTTTCCATGTAGGCCTATAAGTTTTCAAAAAACTCATTACTGTGTGTTTTCCTGTTAAATAGTACGGGGAGGCTTTTTGGCTGTGGAAATAAAGGCCGCTTTGCCATAGACTTGTACAGGAAGAACTATTTATTGCACCTCTGATTATTGCACCTGTATATAATCTGCAATTTTCATGTTCAAAGAATGTACTGTTTTCAGAAACAATGTGCTAGAAAGCAAACACAGTGACCTACCAACTTTCACCATTACTTCTTCACCCAAAGATCAAGATGGAAATCAAAAAACAGATAATGTCTACCATTTGTATATCAACGCTCTGCTACCAATGTCAAACATGGTGTTTAACAGCTTCGCAGCAGAGAAAAATCGTTACATGTGAAATGAAGTGTCTGAGAAAAGCTGCAATGGTTACCAAACTAGATACAATAAGAAATGAAGAAATTAGGAAAATAGTTGGTATAATATCATGTATCGAACATATTGAGAGACAGCGCGTAAAATGGTTCTGTCACCTTATGAGAATGGAGCCAAACCAAATACCAATAAGAGCATATAACACAAGAATATATGGGCGTAAGGCCAAAGGTCAACAAAGAAAACGATTAATAGAAAACATGATAACCTTGAACAAACATGGACTAAATACAAACACGGCGACACTTCTGGCCTTGGAACAACAGCTTAAGATACCACCCCTACGCTTAACGGCAAGTGTGAATGTGATCAACCATCACTCACCTGGGGATAGACAATAGACATGAATGTATTGCAAATTGTCATGTTATTCTTCTCATATAACTGTATAGGCCTAAGTGTTTCTACTTCGTCATTTCTTATCGGTAGCCCAAATTGTCCTATAATGTTCTTGTCTTTCTTTTCTCTGTTTTGTATTCAAGTCCCCAATGACTATTAGAATCTTTGTTTATTTTACTGGCTTGTTGATTTAAAGTGGTGTATATCTTCATAGTAGTTTTCTAGGATCATGTTAAGCAGATGTGGCCTATTCTTTACGGAACTAATCTCGGTTCTATAATCGCAAAGCATATCCCGTATATTTTGTTATTATAGTAGGATGTGAACGAAACAAGAGATTCAATGCACATGTTCATTGGTAGTGTATGATGGTTTGCCCATTGTTTTCATTATATTGCACCGTCTAAGGAATTACGTCATTTGCAGAACGTTAGTACAATTGCAGGATAATGCTAGATTTTAGGACCATGGGAGAGGGGGCAGGATTAATTATAGTGTTTACAATAAATATAACGCTAGTACATGTCCCACCCCTTCGTGGTGAGGGAGACAAGCAAGCAATTGCGTTCTTGGTATGGTCAAAAATGACAAAAAAAACATCCCCTGACAATAATTAACAAATAGCTGGTGTCTGCATTTAGAATCATGTAAATATAATGAAAGGGAGGGGGCATTATGGGTGGGAACATGCATGACTAGGGATGGGAGATTAGTGCTTTGTGTGAGGTTAGGCAAGTGATTAATTAATTAGGAAAGTAGATTCATTTCATCCTATGTCACTGCGCGCATTTTTTTCGCTCGCAAGCATTTGTAACAAAAGAACTGTTTCTTTGTCGGTAGAATACAAATTCAACAACGATATAGCAACTACTGTTATGTACCGGCAGAATGACGTCACAAAGAAAGTGGCGTCTCTTAGTGGCATTCCAAAACAATAAAAACTTTTACGGGCGCAAAATTCTTGAAAATTTAACAGGAAGTAGTAGGGGGTATGGTTTGCGATTACTGTTCCCTGATCTCATACATTATTTAAAGAAACGAACTTTCACTAAAGGCGCATAGGCCTACAAAGTAGCATCCATCGATCTGCATGTAACGCAATGAGAGGCCCCCCTCCCCTGGAACACCATGAGGAGTGGAGAGCTTTCAGTGCGTTACAAGAAGATCGATTAGAGTACGATTCGCGTATTTTTTATCTCTGCGTCTGCGTCACGGAAGCTCAATGAAATCAAACCTACTATTAAAAATATAGACTATTAGGCCCTATTGCTTGATGAGGCCACATTTGCCTAACATGTGCCGTTTTATATTTCCTCTTCAATGTGGTATGAAGTTGGTGCATATGTTTGTATAAATGCTATGTCTAAATGTTTTCTTATTATCTTTAGCATCGTCTTTCTATAAATGTATGTCAAGTACCTGCTGGTGTATTTTTCTCATCCGTCTTGTTTAGTATTCTTATATCTCCCCATCCCACTTCCTTTATGATAATCTCATCCTTCTTGTTTAGTATTCTTATATCTCCCCATCCCACTTCCTTTATGATAATCTCATCCTTCTTGTTTAGTATTCTTATATCTCCCCATCCCACTTCCTTTATGATAATCTCATCCTGATATATGAAGCTAAATTCTTCCTTTCGTGTGTAACCAGCATCTTTCTATCTCATCTATGCTACTCCTAAAATACCTACATATTCTTCTTAATCTTTCATTCTCAAACTCCCGCTGGGTCTCTCTTGTAGCAAGACCATTGTCCTACTAGACTTCCAGCAGGATATAGTCCAGAGAATGGAAATGCGTTGTGCCGCCGTTTTATTTGCGCCAATGGCCGGACACGTTCGTCTTCGGCGGGATATCTACATATAAAGCTTGTCTCTAATATTAAGTTTAATAGCTTCACTACCTGGTGTAGTGTTCTAACATTCCATGTGCCTATTCTAATGTTTCTTTCTAATCGCCTGGTATTGTTGGTCCGTTGCTTTGCTTTTGGATGTACGTGGTAATGCCACGTTCTTTTCTACGGTGGCACCACAGCAGATTCGTTAAGCTTAAATCAAATGTTCCATTCAGTAAAAGGATAAATGTCTTTGTGGTATTCTGTCGATCTATTATGTTTGGTGAAGTGGAAAATGTGTCGATTCTCCATTACGTTATTCAAAAATGTCGGTAAATATGGATGTTTTACAGCGGCTGTAGTGTTTACAAAGTGAGTAAGGTGTAGACTAGAACGAATATTTTCAAGTAAACTCAAACAAGTAGACTTATAATACAACGTCTCAAATAGACTTACAATACAACGTCTCAAACACATAGACTTACAATACGTCTCAAACAAATAGACTTACAATACAACGTCTCAAATAGACTTACAATACAACGTCTCAAACAAATAGACTTAAAATACAACGACTCAAACAAGGAGACTTACAATTGTGGTGATGTTGCTCCTCCTTCGCAAGCGAAGATGAGCATGGCATAAAAACAATAAATGCGATGGAAAAATAAATAATAGTAAGAAATTGGTAATTGTCTGATTTGGTTTGTGAGCTCGTATATGTCCGATAAGTCCGATTCGTGAACGGAAAGTTCTATTGCAGTACATGCAGGAGTGCTGAGGGTTCGGGGTAGGAGAATTTTCGGATTTGTCCTTCGGCTTCTTGCGTTTGTAGATTGCCTGCAGTGTTCTTTCTTTTTCAAATTTCCTGATGCCAGCAGTGATCTGGGTGTACCAGGCTGAGCGATAAAGTGTTATAGTCTTCCAGGAGCTAGGATCGATGCTTACAATTGTATTGTAACGTAGTCCTAAAGTCAACATGACATAATTGATTCTTGACAGTGCTACGAAGTGTCATGCACTGGTCGAGATTCGAATAGGTAACTTTTCGCATGGTATCTCAGCTGATAGGATGATATCGCTCAAAAAGAGCAGTGAACCAACATAAATATAACCGAAACAATTATCCGTTATACCCTAAGAGACTTATTAAAGCGGAGATCTGATCACCTATGAGAATGTCTGATGTGCGAGGAGGACAATCAACAAACTAATACTTAAATCAAATATACAAGTGCATAATAGGGTGAAATCCATATGCATGCTTCACAAAATAGTATATTTATCTATTCGCTAAACCCTTTGTTGCCTTTTAGCGTCAGGGGTAGAAGAGTTTTCTTGAGATATTCCTCTTGTGTGCTGAGTATATTGTGGAATCTTATTGTGGAGTATTATTCACAATATAGTCAAACCAACGAAATATTGATATAATAACCAAAGTTCGCTAAATACAAATAAGGGATAAACTAAATTTAAATTCTAAAAAATTTAGTTAATTTTTTTTTAAAATTTGGTTGTCAATGTTTTAGCTATATCGGGTATAAATGGATTTCACTGTATTTTGATTTCTCATATTTGGATTATGTTAGTGCGGTGAAATCCCCCTTTAGAGCATATGTATATGCCTATAACAAGTGTCCTATTTAACTACTGTTTGCAAAATCCATATTTTTTTTTAATTGTAGGGTATATTGCTTTAAATAGTGAATGTCTGTTATTATATACATATTTCCAGACCAAGTTGTTATAATGGGATTTGACTAGGCTTATAAATACAAGTGATGGTGGTGGTATACCCCACAACACGTTAGTGTCGTAGGGGTGCCGTGGAGGATGAGTTCGCCACTATGGTCGTTGAGGTGACGTGGAGGATGAGTACGTCACTATTGTCGTAGAGGTGCCGTGCAGGATGAGTGCGTCACTATTGTCGTAGAGGTGACGTAGAAGATGAGTGCGTCACTTATGGTCGTAGAGGTGACGTAGAAGATGAGTGCGTCACTTATGGTCGTAGAGGTGCTGTGGAGGATGAGTGCGTCACTACGGTCGTAAAGGTGCTGTGGAGGATGAATGCGTCACTATGGTCGTAGAAGTGACGTGGAGGATGAGTGCGTCACTATGGTCGTAGAGGCGACGTGGAAGATGAGTGCGTCACTTATGGTCGTAAAGGTGCTGTGGAAGATAAATGCGTCACTAATGTCGTAGAGGTGCTGTGGAAGATGAATGCGTCACTATGGTCGTAGAGGTGACGTGGAGGGTGAGGGCGTCACTAATGTCGTAGAGGTAACGTGTAAGATGAGGGCGTCACTATGGTCGTAGAGGTGACGTGGAGGATGAGTGCGTCACTATGGTCGTAGTGCACGAGAACAGCACTAAGTGCAACAAAAAGAGATAGAATAAACAACGACACTATAAGAAATCTGATAAAAACAATATCGTGCAAAGAATGCACAGACACACAAAAAATGGTTCTGTCACCCAATCAGAATGGAACTATTCGCTAAAACCCTTTGTTGCTTTTCGGCGTCAGGGGTAGAAGAGTTTTATAGAGACGGCCCGCTTGTGTGATGAGTAGGCTATATTATGAATTTTGTCGCCTCTTTTATTTCAGTGGTCCATCGTTTTCGCGTTCGGCCTCTAGGTCTGCCTTGGTTATATCTGTGTAGCATAGCTTGCTGTGGTATACTGTCTGATGGTAGTCTGCTGATGTGTGCAAACCATTTGATCTGTTGTCTCTTGATATATTCTAAAATTGGGGTAGTGCCGATTTTTTTTTGTCTTGCATGCCGAATATCTTCGTTAAATTATGAATTCTATCTTTACCGAAGAAAAAAATAGTTCTAGAATTTTAACGAGGTAATGTTCATCAGTCAAGATGGCGACTAAAACAGGAAGCTTTCTTGGGGAAGACACAATAATAATATATTGTAGTTATAAAGAGCAGTACCGTTGTTCATTTTCGTTACGTTTCATTTTTTTATGTTATCACTTGTAATTCTGCACACCTGTTATGACAAGATAGTTAATTTATACTTAGCATACTGTTCTTAATGACTAGTAATTAACTTATTAAGTGAATTAAAATAGTTTTAGAGAAATTGAAATAAGGCCTAGATTAAATATTAAATGGTGATGAATTGATTAGGATACATACAATCATTCAGCTCGGTCTGCAGCAGTCGGATATCACACAGATTATTTGAGAATTAGAATTGATATCTACTTGTTGAAATATTGTCTTTTTAATTATTTTAATGTAGACTCTGTAGAGCATTGGCATTATTATTCATTATAACTATAATAATATATATTACTTTATATAATAATATATTTAATATATTATATTATATATTTCATATTATTATAATATATATAGTTCCAGATATCATTTGAGTGCCCAGTCATTCTGAATCTTCTTTAGCATCTCATTGAGTCACTGAGAAAGTATGCATGAGTCTCGGCCTGAGACCCTAACCATGTTATTGCTCTGGTTCAGCTATGATCTCCATGGTCATGCTATTTGTAATTATAAGCTAAAGCACTGCTGTCTTGACTCACAATTCTCCTTCCAACCTGTGCCATTAATGCTCATGAGCTGCGCACATCCCAAAAAACATATGCTATCTGTATATATTACTATGTCTCCTTCAGATGAATTCTCAATCAAGGCCTAAACTTCAGCTTCCATAACCAAGGATTTCTGTAACAAGTACACTTTTTTAAGTCTGATTTGTACTGAAAAGGCATTGCTTACTTCAAATACGTTATACCTAGCCTGTACTGTGTTCTGAAATTACTCACTCACTATCATAATACATATAGTTACTACTTCATCTACTATTACCCACACACACAGTGAATTACAGTGAACATTGTTGTTCTCAAATATCATCAAGTGCTGAAGGTGATAATATGCATGGCTTGTTCACCACAAGCAATGAATGACCATTTACTACATCCACTTTATGAAACTCAGTAATGTCTTGAATATGAGTTCATTGATGGACAATAAGCCTTATGCTGCCCTCAAAGCTTCTTGGACAAGCTGAACTTGGTCAATATTTCGTAGGGATGTATTAGAGTGACTCAATTAATATTATGGCAGAAAGGACCAGAAACACACCACCAGATGTTTTTGTGAACTTAAGGCAATACCACGATTAAAATTTAGAAATGTTCAAAACCATTGCAAAGGAAGCAAAGACTACATGGTGAGAGAATATATGTAAAAGAATTGCAAGGGAGAAATCATTTAAGATGTTTTGACAACTGCATAAATCTATCTATGTGCAGGTCAGCAGCATCTCTGACTTACAAACTATAGATCTCTCCTGGCAGAGGACAGATGAGAATAAGGTCACATTATTTAGAGCAGTGTGGTGCTGGGCCTGGAAGGGGAGCAAAGAATAGCAGCACTGTTACTTACCATGTACATTTTAAGAACTTCTTTGGTGGTGAAACTGGCTGTCCCATACCATAGTCAGGCCGGAAGGTAAAAGATATGACAGTCAAGCTATAAGCTATGACACAATGCAGATTTCAGTTTGTTTTGCAGACTACATCCTGCTAATCTGCAGGAGTTTGAAAATGAAAGTGGAAGAATATAACGAGCAATGTAGGCTGATAGATAAGTGGCATAAATGGAAATTAAAAGAAAGATGCTAGGAATGTGGAAAGGGGGCGTGGTGTTCTAAAAACTGATGATGAAATTTATGTTAGGGGGCAAGAGATTTGACTGTTACACTGGGATATGTGAGAGTTGACTTCAGTACACTATTGTATTGTCTTATCTGGTTGCAAACCTTGTGTCCATCCTCAAATACTCATTTGTAAAGTTTGCAGCTTGCCTTTGTGAACTGTTGTCACTGTTCATGATTCACTTCTATGTCGAGATTGTTATATGGATGGATTTGGTATACAGTAACCTATATCTTTCTAATAATTTCTATTTTACTGAATAATTCATAGTTAATAGTACAGAATAGTCATTTGGCTCTTGTTCATCGTTTATTTTTTTTAAGTAATAGTAATGTAGTGTTAAGTTACTCAACAATCAATCCAGGTTTTGAGTTCACTTGTAATTCATGGTTTGAAATAAAAATTGCTCCTGTGACAAGGAAGTAGGGTGCCAGAACTCATCCTCTGGAAAGGTCAAGGAATTTGTCATTGCTATTTTATATTTGTGAGATATTCCTTCTGTTTGTTGTCTTCCTTTTTTCCCTTATTTATAACTCATAATCTCTTTTAAGAGAGCTGAAGTAGAAGAGGATTGACTAAGTAAATTTATAATAACAGATTTTGCAGGGTTTTGTTTTATAAAAAGTTTAAAGGCAAATTCCATCATCAAATAGCTAGCTAACTTGATATGTAAATATAGCACTAGAATGAAAAAATTAAGAATTAATTAAATTAATTTTCAGATGTTAATGCAGTACAATTAATTTTTTTATAATGATTAGGATGTGTACATTCAGGTTGAATTATGGCAGTGTATCTGAAAACTGATGTGTAATGGCCAAAGTACAAAGAAGTAGTTCAGACTACAGCTCTATTGATGATTTGTCTCTTCCACGTGGGGCATCTGCAGCACGGTATATGGAACAAAATGGTCCAATTCCAGAACGAAGCAACAGTGATTCTAATTTGAATTTAATTAGTCCACAAAGTTGGTCTAGTTTATCAGTTGATAAGACTGTCTTCTGGCTGAGGGATATAGGAAAGACACCAGATGCAAGAGTTCGTGTTGAATGGGACATTAAAGAAGTTGTTGGAGCGCAGGACTGGATTGGACTCTTTTACTCTGGTAATATTTTTTTGGAACAATATTACATTTTTTTCATGCTGTTTGGCTGATACTTTTATCCATTATGACAATATTAGAATATATATATATATATATATATATATATATATATATATATATATATATATATATATATATATATATATATATATATATATATATATATATATATATATATATATATATATATATATATATATATATATATATATATATATATATATATATATATATATATATATATATATATATGTTAAAATTGTACTGTAATATATTTATATATGTATACATATGTATGTATGGTCTTTTGTGTCTTGCAGACTGTCATTTAGCAATAAGAAGAAGCAATCTGTTGAATATTTTCTCAGGAATCTGACGTTTTAAGCGATCATATCACAACAATGAAAGATTTTTGTTTGCGTCTTTCTCTTTTGTCTTCCATATCTTTAAACATATTATTTCTGAACACTGCTGCTCCCACATGCAGGTTCTGCTTCCAAACATCCCCAGTTTTTGGATTCTATGTGGAAGCCTTTAATGAGGATTCCTCAGCATTGATCTACCATGAACTTGATGGCCTTTAGTTAGTTCCCAAATAGTACATGTTTTGGTAGGTGGCAGTGTGGCATTCTGCGGACATAACGCAGCCAACGCAGTCTATTTATATTGAGTATTTCCATGGTAGCTGAGTAATGCGCAACACTTCCATTTTCATGATTTTGTTGTGTCATCTAATGTTTAAGATTTTAGATGAAAGATGGTTAAGCCTCCTCTCATGTATGGTGTAGGTAGCCCATGTTTCGGATCCACAGTATAGTGTACTCCACATGCATGTTTGATAGATCTTTGTTTTCAATTTTAGCTTATGGTTTTTCCAAACTCGCTTTGACAGTCCGTCAAAAATGGTAGCCACTTTCCCTATACATGCATTTATTTCATTGTCCAGGTAAAGAGTGGATGTAATTGTGGATCCTAGGTAGAAAAAGTTGTCGACTTGCTTTATAAAGATGTTGTTTAAGGTGATGTATGTTGGTACTGTATATCCCTGACACATTGCTGCAGTTTTTGTGGTGCTTATTGTCATAGTGAACAGCTTGCAGGCCTTTGTCATGTTGTAAATTTGGGACTGCAAGGTGGACTCACTGTGCCACCAGTGCTGCGACATCTGTGAAGAAAAGTTCTCTGATGAGTATTTCTGATGTTTTTGTCTTCGCTCTGAGGCACGCTAAGTTGAAAAGTGATCCATCGTAATGGGTGGTGATGAAAACATCACCTGCAGCGTCTGCAAGAGAATGTTTCAGTAGCGAAGAAGATTCTGAAGATAATGGGGGCTTATATATATTATAGTGCAATTTTTGTATCATGAACCTTTAAAGAAAAGTTAGTAAATCAAAGCAAGAAAGGCTACTATTATACTGTATTCTTCAGAGATCAGGGTGACTGGATTACCAGAACCATGACCACTATTTTCTTTATGATTGAAAGTTCTGATACAACTAAATTGGACTAATGTCTGCAGTTGAAAAGAACATACCTTACCATAATAGAGACATTTTGCTTAACCACACCAAAATTGAAGAAAGGCAGAAAGAGATTCACAAGGCATCTCATACTCGTACTTACAAGCTGGTCACCAAGCTCAAAGCTAACCATAGTCACGCATGCTTGAATCTTTTTTGCCACTCTCGTGGATCGTTAGACATACCCGTAGTCACATTTACCCTCCTTTAAGAATGATCTTCCTCCCCTCTAATGACAGGGACACATTACACAGTTTATTCTTCATGTTTAGGAATGCTGCCTTTGCCTGCCTTATTCTGTTTTTATCAGTGTTTCTTCCATCTGATGTCATTGTTGTTCCCACATACTTGAATTGGTTGGACCTGCTTGAATATTGAGTCATTAGTCAGTTTGATCTTGCACACTGAGGAATTTTCTTTTTTGCAAGCAATAGAATATTTTAGAATTATTGAAATATAAAACACTGTAATGTTACATTTTGCTGAAATTTCTGGACAAATTTGTTGTTATTATTTATTGCAACTTTTTTGTGTGTTTTTATTTATAAATAAATAGGTGAAGAAGATACTTCCAAATTCTTAGACTGTAAAATAAGAGGTTCAAGTGGTGGTTCTACTGGAGCAATCATATGGGACTTGGAGATAGTTGAACACTTGTTTTCTGAAGGTGAATTTACATCTGTTGCTATATTACACCTCACCTGATAAAAATTCCTGTTATTTACAGTTTTCTTTGATGTTATTCCATTATACTCCTTTTATTTTTTTACTTTCAGGTTCTTATTCATTGTTTTTCACTTTTTTTCTAATATTATCCAGAAAAGTAAATGGGGTCATGCAGACTCTAAAACAAAAAAAAGGCAGGTTTAGAGCTAGAACAGAGGTTACTTGTTCTGCTCTTTCAATAATTTATCTTTCTATTATAGATTCTTCTTCAGTGATCAGTTGTTACATATCTAGCCCGATATTGATTATGTGAAAGTAAAGGTAGGTCCCATGGCAGCAACCTACCGTTGAGATAACTCTTCATGTACTAATCGGTAGCAACTATTAGGTGCAATGGCCAGTTCCCTTCCTTGCTGTCTTTACCTTCCCTAACTCATTTGTCAGGTACCAATTTGCAGCTGGGTCGACTATGAGCGGTCATGTCAGGTGAGAAATCACGACCAGTATTATGTTTTTTTGTTGTCCGGACGTGATTTTGAATTTGGCACGCTGTAACCCGGTGTAACCCTTACTTACGCAAGCTCACTATCAACTAGGCTACCACGCTCCACATTGATTATGTATAAAAATATTTTTCAATTGTTGTGGGTTCCCCACAGTTTGTTTTGCAGAGACGCTCCTGTGGAACAAAATATTATTCTGTGAACAGCAAAGCTGGCACACTAGTGTGTTCTGCTGTCTGTGTCATTAATTATAGATTATAGCCTGGGGTTCCTCATGGAATTCTTCATGGTGTCATAATTTAAACATGATTTTTTCACATATCACATCCATATTTGTTAATATAAGCTTTGCCTGTCTATAAGATGACACAGCACCAACCCTTTATTAAGTCTCTTTAGTGACAGGTATGGAAGGTCATTATTCTATTGTTATTATTCTTTGCTTCCAATTTGGACACAGGTAACACATGTGAATCTGACAGTATCATATCAGCCAGGTCATAATTATCTCTTGTAGGGATTTTGGTTTATACGATTGATGACTATGTTTCTCTCTTCTAGACTTCTTGGTTGTTTGTCTTGACTTTTAAACTTTCAAAATTATAATTTGTTAGGTTATCGATTCGTTAATCTTTCTCCAGCCATCAGATTCTTTTTTGAAAATTTACGTTATTTTTGGTGGGTGTTTAGAAAATGCAATAAATAATTTGTTCTTAGAGATTTTAAAATAATTTTTGTACATGTAAATATGTAGCCATTTGGGCTACGGAGCAGAGGGGCTATCTAGCTATGACAGCTGGCTGCCCTCAACAAAGGAAGCGAGGATATGGAGGAGATAGCCATACGATCTGACATATGATCCTAAGGGCACAGTGATCAGACCTGTGAACTGGTCTCGTGGGGATGTAAGCAACTTGGGCAGGTGTGAATGAGCTGTCCCAGGGCTGAAACGTGATGGAGACTTTGTCTTGTCTCAGCTTTTCACAGTTCTAAGCCACTTACAGTTGAGTCGGATGATTATGCAACTTGCCAGAATAAGAAAGTCAGTTAACCACCTAAATGTGCCCAAGGCTGTATCTGACTCAAGATACAGGAAGTGATGGCATAACAGGCCATTTCCCGGTGAGAAGCAGTCATAGTTGTTAACTGTATATCGGCACATATCTGTAGAAAGCTAGCTAGTACAGATGCCAACATAATAGGGCCATAGACTTTATGTAGGGCAGCTGTATGCCATAGGCACCTTCTAGATGAAGGGTCGATAGGTGCTAATTGCATGTGAGAGTCATTCTATGGGAAGAAATTGGGAGGCGGAGTTGAGATTCAGTGACAGGTAGGCCAAATCCCCAGGATAGGATTTGTCAACAGAATTTTTAGTAATAGCTAAGTACTCTCTCAGGAGTTTTTAGAGGATAATTAGTATTGGAATTCTGTCAGAAGAATCGAAGACAGTCGATGCTTGAGTCCGAATGCGCTTCTGTAAAAACAAAAAGCTGTATGGATGCTATTTTTGCACTTAGACAACTAACTGAAAGAGCCACAGAAAACAACAAAGACATCACATTTGTCAACCAAGAAAAGGTCTTCAACAGAGTGGACAGACAACTATGGAAAACACTATCAATATATGAAGTACCAGAACATTTAATCAATATATGCAAGAGGATTTATACTAGTAGCCAATGTGAAGTAAGAGCAAATGCAGGAGTGTCCAATAAGTTCCAAATCCAATCAGAAGTTCGCCAGGTGCGTGTCCTATCCCCTCTACTTTTTATAACATATATTGACCACATCTGTAAATGAACAAGTACCAATGAAGAAGATAACATGAAAGACAAATTGAACAAACTACTCTTTGCAGGCAACCAAGTACTAATAGAGACATCAGAAAAACAATTGCAAGAACATATGAACAAACTCCACACAACTTGTCAAAAATTCAACATGAAGATTAATATTGAAAAGACTAAAAATAATGGCAATAGCAAATAAAGATCTCCTTTATCTATCAATATCTAGCTATCTCCTTCGATAATAAACACCATAACAAGTTAAATTCACTTACTTAGGAAGCATTATAATGAGTCAAGGGAAAAACAGTAAAGAGATACAAAAAAGACATAAAATATACCAAATGCTAGAACAGATGACATGTATTTTTAAGAACAAAAATGTAAACTTAGACACAAAAGTTGCATTATACAAGACAATTATTATCCCATCACTGTGCTACCAGTACCAAACCTGGACAATGACAGCACAGGACAAAAGAAAAATAGTGACAGCAGAAATGGCATGTCTACGAAGAATACTCAGAATGTCATTAAGAGATAGAATTAGAAACGATAACATCAGACAGATAACCAAAACAATACCAGTATTGGAACACATCAAAAGACAACAGATCAAGTGGTTTTCACACGCTTCCAGACTACCAACAGGCAGCATGCCACAGATGGCCATGACACATAGACATAACAGCTATAAAGCCAGAGGCAGACCATGTAAAAGATGGATCACAGAAATCAAAGAGGCCAAAGGAACAAGCTTACAAATAGCACACAGGAAGGCCATCTCCAGAGAACTCTTCTACCCCTCACACCGCAAAGCAAACAAGGGATACAGCGGATAGATAGATAGACAATTAAGTTATATTAGTCGTTAAATAATTTTCCAATGTTACAATTAAATTATATTAGCCATTGAATACATTTTCAATGTTACAATTAAGTTATATTAGCCATTGAATAATTTTCCAATGCTCATAACAATATGTTTCTTTCTTGACAAACAGCAAAAAACATTGTGTGTTTTAAGTACATCAGTGGCAACTCAGGTGATGTCCTGGCCACAAGTACACTTGTTACAGTGTTCATTGTTAAGAATGATTTACAGGTAAATGCGCTTGCTTGGAGTATTATGTTGTCTATCACACCTGTTATTAATCTCTATGTTTATTAAGTGAGTTGTTTGTAGAGAAAATAGTTGGACATCACTGCATAATAGACGTTTTTTTCATTGTCTTTGCATCATCTCCCTCCATTTTTCATTGTCTTGGCATCATCTCCTTCATTTTTCATTGTCTTGGCATCATCTCCTCCATTGTTCATTGTCTTGGCATCATCTCCTCCAGTTTTCATTGTCTTGGCATCATCTCCTTCATTTTTCATTGTCTTGGCATCATCTCCTCCATTGTTCATTGTCTTGGCATCATCTCCTTCATTTTTCATTGTCTTGGCATCATCTCCTTCATTTTTCATTGTCTTGGCATCATCTCCTCCATTGTTCATTGTCTTGGCATCATCTCCTTCATTTTTCATTGTCTTGGCATCATCTCCTCCATTGTTCATTGTCTTGGTATCATCTCCCTCCATTGTTCATTGTCTTGGCATCATCTCCTCCAGTTTTCATTGTTTTGGCATCATCTTCATTGTCTTGCCATCATCTCCTTCATTTTTAATTGTCTTGGTATCATCTCCCTCCATTGTTCATTGTCTTGGCATCATCTCCTCCAGTTTTCATTGTCTTGGCATCATCTCCTCCAGTTTTCATTGTCTTGGCATCATCTCCTTCATTTTTCATTGTCTTGGCATCATCTCCTTCATTTTTCATTGTCTTGCCATCATCTCCTTCATTTTTCATTGTCTTGCCATCATCTCCTTCATTTTTCATTGTCTTGCCATCATCTCCTTCATTTTTCATTGTCTTGGCATCATCTCCTTCATTTTTCATTGTCTTGCCATCATCTCCTTCATTTTTCATTGTCTTGGCATCATCTCCTCCAGTTTTCATTGTCTTGGGATCATCTTCATTTTTCATTGTCTTGCCATCATCTCCTTCATTTTTCATTGTCTTGGCATCATCTCCTTCATTTTTCATTGTCTTTGCATCATCTCCTTCATTTTTCATTGTCTTGGCATCATCTCCCTCCATTGTTCATTGTCTTTGCATCATCTCCATCCATTGTTCATTGTCTTGCCATCATCTCCTTCATTTTTCATTGTCTTGCCATCATCTCCTTCATTTTTCATTGTCTTGGCATCATCTCCTCCAGTTTTCATTGTCTTGGGATCATCTTCATTTTTCATTGTCTTGCCATCATCTCCTTCATTTTTCATTGTCTTGGCATCATCTCCTTCATTTTTCATTGTCTTTGCATCATCTCCTTCATTTTTCATTGTCTTGGCATCATCTCCCTCCATTGTTCATTGTCTTTGCATCATCTCCCTCCATTGTTCATTGTCTTGGCATCATCTCCTCCATTGTTCATTGTCTTGGCATCATCTCCTTCATTTTTCATTGTCTTGGCATCATCTCCTTCATTTTTCATTGTCTTGGCATCATCTCCTCCATTGTTCATTGTCTTGGCATCATCTCCTTCATTTTTCATTGTCTTGGCATCATCTCCTCCATTGTTCATTGTCTTGGTATCATCTCCCTCCATTGTTCATTGTCTTGGCATCATCTCCTCCAGTTTTCATTGTTTTGGCATCATCTTCATTGTCTTGCCATCATCTCCTTCATTTTTAATTGTCTTGGTATCATCTCCCTCCATTGTTCATTGTCTTGGCATCATCTCCTCCAGTTTTCATTGTCTTGGCATCATCTCCTCCAGTTTTCATTGTCTTGGCATCATCTCCTTCATTTTTCATTGTCTTGGCATCATCTCCTTCATTTTTCATTGTCTTGCCATCATCTCCTTCATTTTTCATTGTCTTGCCATCATCTCCTTCATTTTTCATTGTCTTGCCATCATCTCCTTCATTTTTCATTGTCTTGGCATCATCTCCTTCATTTTTCATTGTCTTGCCATCATCTCCTTCATTTTTCATTGTCTTGGCATCATCTCCTCCAGTTTTCATTGTCTTGGGATCATCTTCATTTTTCATTGTCTTGCCATCATCTCCTTCATTTTTCATTGTCTTGGCATCATCTCCTTCATTTTTCATTGTCTTTGCATCATCTCCTTCATTTTTCATTGTCTTGGCATCATCTCCCTCCATTGTTCATTGTCTTTGCATCATCTCCCTCCATTGTTCATTGTCTTGCCATCATCTCCTTCATTTTTCATTGTCTTGCCATCATCTCCTTCATTTTTCATTGTCTTGTCATCATCTCCTTCATTTTTCATTGTCTTTGCATCATCTCCCTCCATTGTTCATTGTCTTGGCTTCATCTCCTCCAGTTTTCTTTGTCTTGGCATCATCTTCATTTGTCATTGTCTTGCCATCATCTCCTTCATTTTTCATTGTCTTGGCATCATCTCCTTCATTTTTCATTATCTTGCCATCATCTCCTTCATTTTTCATTGTCTTGCCATCATCTCCTTCATTTTTCATTGTCTTGCCATCATCTCCTTCATTTTTCATTGTCTTTGCATCATCTCCCTCCATTGTTCATTGTCTTGGCATCATCTCCTCCAGTTTTCATTGTCTTGGCATCATCTTCATTTGTCATTGTCTTGCCATCATCTCCTTCATTTTTCATTGTCTTGGCATCATCTCCTTCATTTTTCATTATCTTGCCATCATCTCCTTCATTTTTCATTGTCTTGCCATCATCTCCTTCATTTTTCATTGTCTTGCCATCATCTCCTTCATTTTTCATTGTCTTTGCATCATCTCCCTCCATTGTTCATTGTCTTGGCATCATCTCCTCCAGTTTTCATTGTCTTGCCATCATCTCCTTCATTTGTCATTGTCTTGCCATCATCTCCTTCATTTTTCATTGTCTTGCCATCATCTCCTTCATTTTTCATTGTCTTTGCATCATCTCCCTCCATTGTTCATTGTCTTGGCATCATCTCCTCCAGTTTTCATTGTCTTGCCATCATCTCCTTCATTTGTCATTGTCTTGCCATCATCTCCTTCATTTTTCATTGTCTTGGCATCATCTCCCTCCATTGTTCATTGTCTTGCCATCATCTCCTTCATTTTTTATTGTCTTGCCATCATCTCCCTCCATTGTTCATTGTCTTGGCATCATCTCCCTCCATTGTTCATTGTCTTGGCATCATCTCCTCCAGTTTTCATTGTCTTGGCATCATCTCCTCCATTGTTCATTGTCTTGGCATCATCTCCCTCCATTGTTCATTGTCTTGGCATCATCTCCTCCAGTTTTCATTGTCTTGGCATCATCTCCTCCATTGTTCATTGTCTTTGCATCATCTCCTCCATTGTTCATTGTTTTGGCATCATTTCCCTCCATTGATCATTGTCTTGGCATCATCTCCTCCAGTTTTCATTGTCTTGGCATCATCTCAATTAGGGTCTTTTCTAGGCTCTTTGATATATCCAAAATGTTGTAATTCTATAGATATAAACATGTTGTTAATCCAGTTTTCTTTTACATTTATTTCTCTTAGAATGCCTTTATTGGTTTTATTTTCAGCCACCATCAGAAGTATCAGGAAGTGCTGGAAATGTTTATGATAATGCTCTGTTCTGTATTACTATTCAAGGTTTGTTCATATTTCTGGTAAACATATCAATCTGTGACAAATTTATTAATAATTTATATGTGATGATGATAATGATGGTGTTTCTCCTTTGCGTGTCAGGGTAAGCATAGGAAACAAAATAAATCTGCAGATGGCTGAGAAGTGCAATCCAGGTTTAGGAAAATGGACTGTAATGCATACAAGAGTGAAGATGATCATATTAACTCAAGAAAAAACTGCCTGTCTTAACGTCTTTTTGTCTTTTTCAAATTGCTTGAAGTATTCTATTCTGTCTATCTGTATGCTGTGTCCCTTGTTTGCCTTGCAGAGTCAGGGGTGGAAGTGTTCTCTGGAGATGGCCTTCTAGTGTGCTGTTTGTAAGCTTGTTCCTGTGGTTTCTTTTATTTCTGTGAATCATCGTTTACATTGTCTGCTTCTGGCTTTATAACCATTATGTCTATGTGTCATGGCCATTTGTGGCGTGCTATCTCTACTCTATTTAAAGTCTATAATACCTGCGCTGATCTGGATGATCACGAGCAAGTGAACAAATAAAAGTTTGTATCAGTGCCGCAGTACTTGAGAGTTGTCTTCAGAAAGTTTTTTTGAATCAAATTTTTCTAACCTCCACATCCGTGTGTATCTACAGTGTATTTAGAAGATTTAATCATTTTGGCACCATCAGATGTAAACGCAGCAGATGCTACACTTGTACCTATGTCACCCAGATCCGGTCTGTCACATTCCCTAAAGCCACCTTCACCATTGAGGAGAGCTTCACATGTGTGTCCCGCAACGTCATCTACGCCATCATATGCAAGCGTTGCGCCATGACATATATAGGTGAAACTGGAAGGAGGCTCGCAGACCGATTCTGCGAACATCTGTACAGCATAAAAAAACCATTCGGGTTTGCCTGTTGACGTCCACTTTAATGGCACGGGCCATCGGGGCGTCCAGGACATTCAGGTTACTGCCATTAAGTCATGCTTCTCTGATGACCGGCTCTGTGGCGAAGTGGTACAGAGCGTGTCTGTGACGGCAAAGGTATTGATCGTCACCACAGGCAATTGTGCATCCGGACCGTTCAGAAAGCAATGGCAACCTACTGAATGTATTTATATTGCCTAGAAAGCCAACAAATGCTGGGTTGATAGCTACGTCCTGGATAGGATATGCTACCAATTTTCTCTGATGACCGGGCTCGTCTGGTGCTTGAGAATTGCTACATTTATCAATATGGCACTCTGAAACCCGACGGCATTAATGAGCGCCTGTCTCTTGTATAACTTTCGTCTTTCCATAGTTTCTGTTTGTTTCGTGCCACATGTTTGTTGATGAATTTAGTCTTTCCATAGTTTCTGTTTGTTTCGTGCCACATGTTTGTTGATAAATTTAGTCTATCCATAGTTTTTGTTTGTTTCATGTCACATGTTTGTTGTCATTTTTGTATTTTCCTTGTCTGGTGTCATTTCACCTCTTCCGGTCAATCCAGACTACTCATACCTATGTGACCGTCAATATTATTACTGTTCGCTTTCTATTATATGTTTTAAGTTTATTGTCTGTCTTGACAAAGGCCTTGTGGTCGAAACGTTGACTTGTGTGTGTTATCTAGTGTTAGCAAAACTAAGTTACCTTTTTCCTGGATCTACCTGTTGGATTTTAGTTTTGCGCAGTAAGTACAATTTTTCGTATTTAGAAGATGCTTGTTTGACATCCAGGCAACTTGACAAGCCAAACAAAGCTTATACATCATCAACTACGAGTTCAACTCGTAGTTCATGAACATCATTGTTCATTTAATTATATTGGAGCCAGCATAAGACAGGGAGCTGGATTAATGAATCAATGTTTCCACAATAAAGCAGCTATAAATTGATACCAAGACTTTATGATTTGAGGGGAAATTTATAATTACTGTCAGAACTACTGTGTAACTCTTCTGCTATTTTTAGCCAACTGAATGGAACTGAGCACCTCTGAGAATACTAACTAAATGCACGGATATTGATTTTGTTGATTCTTCCAGTTAATTCTTTTTGATATAGATATTATGGGCACATATTCACGAAAATAGTATTAAGGGAAAGAGTCTTGCAGTGTTATTCACAAACAGTAAGAGATTGTGTAATCTTCATGTCTGTAATTATGTAAATTTATGTAAACTTCATGTTTGAATTCATGTAAAATTATATAAGCTTTACATTTTGAATTATGTAAATTTATGTAAATTTTATGTTTGAAATGTAAATTTTATGTTTGTATTATGTAAATTTATATTGTTTTCTAGTCTTGTCAGTTTTGTACTACATTGCTTGCATGTAGTCTTCATTTGATTTTGTACTTTCTCATTTTTTAAATATTAAATCAAACAGTCATCTGGGACTTGCAAAAGATATGAAAAACATCCCTATCAAAATAAATGAAAAACATCCTTAACAAAAGATATAAATAATATCCTTATCAAAAGAAATGGAAAACATCCCTAACAAAAAAAGAATGTCAGAGAATCATAAATTTGAAGGTGAAAGTGAAATTCCCTGCCTGACATAAGAAACAAGACTTGTATTCTCTATTATCATACCTCCTCTATCTATCTTCAATAATTAACTGCCCTTTCACAGATGCCTTTGAAGCTGATCTATCAATGTTTTTATTGCATTGAATACCGAAATAAGCAGAACAATAGTATCACACACTTTCCTGCAAGTGTGAAGCCATTGTAGGCATTCATGTCTCAACCATCTAGTGTGTACCTCATGTTGTGGATTGTGAGTTTGTTAGGAACAAATTGCATCACTGCAGTCTTACTATGCTAGTCCCAATCAGAGGAACAGTACAACCAAACCCGATAAATGCCATAATTCTTCTGCATTCGTTCTCAAACTCCAGGAGATTAACAGGATGTAGTCCAAAGAATTAAATACATTGTGTCATGGTTTACAATTTTGCTGCAATTTTTGCACCTTTTGGTCTGACACATTCGACTTCAGCCTGGCTTCTGGGTCACTTTGACCCTCTATAGGATGGGGAAGCAAAACCTTTCCCCAAAACCTCCTTAGTTGCCTCTTACGATGTGCAGGGCATGGTCATTATTCTTTGTTCTTCTTTTGGAACTCTGACAACATGTGGGTGATTTGCTATATAAAAAACTGATGGATTTGGATTGAATGATGCAGATATGGCAGAAGACAGATGTTTTGGGACATTGGTGTAAATAAAATGACGACCCAACACATTTTAATTCTCTGAAATATATCTTGCTGGAAATCAAATAAGACCACTGTCCTTCTACAAGAAAGATCCAGTGGCAGTTTGAGAATAAACGCTAAAGGAGAAAGAAGAATAATGCAGAGTATGTAGCATTGCTATAAGTTACATTAAAGTGCAACAAATTTCCTTTTGATGTAAAACAAAGCAAATGTTCATTTGTTTTATATCTTGACTCCTGAATACATATTTTTCCTTACAAAAACATTTCAGATCTTCATGCTACAAATCTGAAAAAGGGCATCATCTTCAATTCTGACCCTTACATCAAACTTCAAGTACTGCCCCACAGCCAGCGAGAGCACACACAAAAGCATCACTACAAGGAACACCGTTCCAGTGTGGCATCCAATACTGCAAACCCGTCTTGGTCATCTGAGGTAATCCACCAGTCAGATTATTCACATCATCTTGATGTTTTTCTGCTAGGAAATATGGTTTATGTTTGCTTAATGAGCATATTTTTTCTTTTGCGAAAAGCGAAACAAAGTAAATTACAAGGTGCAAGCAAATCTGTGTTCTTAGTTTTTTTTTCAGCAATTGTTTCCCTTTGCTATAATTAGCAATCAGTAGGTAAAGATTATTTAGGAAGGATGGATGAGTGGCGAATACATGGGGTCAACTCTCAGGGCACGCAGATCTGTGTATCCAGCAACAGTCTTGTAACATATGCACTACATCTCTATTGTAGGTAGGCGTAAGATACTTACAGCAGCCATTTTAGAACAATTGTAGGTATCAGCAGTGATATAATTAAGATGTCAGATAGAGCAGAGGGCAACAGTAACACAAGTTTAAAATTATACCAAAAGGAATAAGTAATAAAATATTACTTTTTGTACAAGTCAAATAAATAAGTATAATATGTGATATTTCCCCCATTTGGATCAACACATTTAGGCATGCCTTTGGTTTTGGTGGGCTTCCCTAGCCTGTGACAATCGTCAAATCTGTCGCCATTTGTGAGTGTGTTTCAATTCTATAAAATGATGATTTCACACACTGTGCCTTTGAACTTTGGTGATGAATATGTCCCTGTGTGATAGTTTCTGAGGTGGAAACGGTTGGACTTTAGTCAGTTACAGTATAAGGTGTTCCATTGTCATGGGTAAAAGATTTCCCAGCAGAAATGTGCCAATGGAAATGAGCCCATGGGTCATAGAATCAGCAACCAACCCATTAATAAAGAATGGCTTGTATTTCAACTTTGCAGAGGAGGTTCATTAAGTCATTTTCTATAAATGCATGAGAATAGTCATATGACACTGGTCATAGCAATGTTTCTATCACAGCTTGTGCCTCTATCAGAAGATTACTCCTGGTTGTGGTAAAAGCACAACTGGACTCTATGACAGTTTTACCACAGGAGCAGGCAGAGATGTCTAAGCATAACATTTATGACAAATAACTAACCTATCAGTGTAGATTATTACATTATTATACCTGTATACAAGTCCACAAGAACCATTGCTTTCAATAGTGAAATGATGAAAACTTGCATGATTTGGACATGTAAGTTGACATGATTCTTTGTAGAAAACAATACTGTAGGGAAATGTCGAAGGAGGAAGAAGTAGAGTATGACAAATAAAAACATAGACAGACAACATCAAGGACTGGACAAGACAAGATTTATCCTCATTCGTCCGTATCATTGAAGATAGAAATCACTGGAAGACTTTGTATGTTGATGCATCCTATGTGGTATCCCTATGACCCTGGCTGGTTACAGGATTATAGATATATAGATAGCGATTACATCATTCTCTGTAGTTTTATTAGCAACTGATTTCCACATCAAGCAACGCCAGATTTCTCTTTCTAAACTTCTGTTGAGTGCAATGACTACGGACAAAGGTACCATGAAATGCATGCGGAGTGGGTTGTAACTTTGGGATCAATGCCAGTTAGTTCACATACCTGTTGGAGGATATTTCCTGCCTCTGCCAATCATGATTTTTCCCCTGTTGAGCATGTATCCCTTCACCATACTGAAATCTGTATGTAAAATATGAGGTGTATCCACACTAATCTTATGATATGGCCCAGCTCACCGCACCTTAATTCTAGCAGCTACCATTGGGAAGTCATGAGAAATCTCATTTCCACTTGGGGTATATCCTAAGATGATGTGCATGGTCTCATTCTGAATATTTTCAAGTCTGGCAATCTGTGTGTCAACACCAGAATATGATACAAGTGTATTGGTATATTCTATATTAGAATTAATAAATACATGATGTACAGTGTAAGTAGATGCTGTGAAATATAAGAAACTACCATTAGTCTTAATAACCATAGACCTTTACAGGCTTTGGTTATGACATAGTCAAAATGTTAGTTTACCATGAAGCTGAATTGGAGAAATGTTGTATAATATGTTTCTGAATAGAGACATTGACTGAGTGTAACTTGTAGTAGAAAGTTTAACTTCATCAATTTTTTTTGGGTCATATATTTCTGTGTTCAAATTGATCTTTTTCTATCATCAGAAATTCAGACTTGAAGTTTTAATAACAGATTTGTTGGAGATTGAGATCAAACACAAGTTCAGTAAAAGTAAACCCATGATGTCTAGGTTCCTTGGGCATGCTACAATACCTGTGCAGAATATTATGGATTGTATTAGTTCTTCAGAACAAAAGTGAGATTTACTTAGTTTACTATCTTTTTTTGTTGTGCGGGAATAATTTAATTAAAAAAACGAATTAAAGGCTGTGGCAGCTCAATGAACCTCAGTGAAACAATTTAGTGGAAAGGTTAGTCAGGACATGACGATTAACTCAGGATATTATGACTGATAATTTTAGGCAATATGTATGTTAAGTAGATTTCTTTTGCTTTATGAACGGTGGTTCATGTGATCCAAAGTTCAATTCCCATTTTTACTTACAAAACATTTTTTCAATCACCAATGGCCCTAGGGTGACCCAGCTTAAAGAAATACATTCAGATCTTCTGGGAAAATAAATATGGTAGGCATGATGCTACCACATCATTCATTGGTATGCTGTTGGTAAATGAAAAATACGGACCTAACACCATATTCCCTGAAGCACCTCATGTGTGAATGAGAATTTAACTATATGGGTGAATATTTGTTTTATTATATAGTTTTGTCTTAGTTAAAATATTATTAGCCTTAATGACGTCTTGTTTATATTGTTGAGTTTTAGGAGACCCCTGAGAATTTTCGTTTGGAGCTATGTAGGTACATGCTAATAGTGGTACACTTGACCGCTTCATTGATAGAGATAAAGTGTATATGGGGTAACCCAAGTACAATGAAGTCAATCCTCTATGCCTTTTCATTTTCTCAATTAGTCTTAGTATATTTTAAAGGGGAATTTTTTTTTAGCATATAAATTTAATTGTTTGTGTGTGAATTTAAGTTTGTTGCATATGAAATTTAGCGTACAGTACATCACATGTTTGCCATCACATGTTTAATTATTTTTCCTTGTCCATGTTTTTCATGTTCATCAATTAATAATTGAGATATTTATTTATTTAGGACTTTTCTAAGGTGAAATATTGTGATATATAGAAAGTATTGTAAATCTAGGCCTAGTATTATAATGAATGAAGGATTTCATTCTTGAAATAACTCTAGGGCTTTAAAATTCATTCAGAAAATGCACAAATTCATTACGGCACATTGAAAGTTTGAAGGCTCTCTAGCACAAATTCGATTTTATACAGATTTTTAAAGATGTCGAGGTCTAATAAAATTTGTGAACATCATTGGTAATGGGAGATAAGTCTGCCATTGCTGGTCAGCGAAGTGTTAAACCGTTTGCAATAGTTCACTGTAGTTCATGATGCTGGGCTATGATTTGAACTAGCAGATGTGTTTACAGTTTGTAGCAGAACTGACACAGAAAATAGTGAGTACTCTTGTGAACCACAACTACTTCTATGTACAACGTCTTAATCCTGTGTAGACACATTTTCATGGTCAGGTTTTATTTTGGAAACATGTACTGGTATTTTATATTTACTAATGTTCTTATATTCTATTGATTCCATTTCATTTTCCCACTGAAAAGGCCTGTTGAATTCAGATTGGAGCTCATTAGGAAAGGTCCATCAGAAAACGTCAGTGGGGAAATTGGATTCAAAGCAAACGTACATTTACTGTTGCAACGTAAGTTTTTTTGTTTGTTATATTTCAGATCAGATGATCTATGGTGTTTTGCCGGTTTACTTTTATTGTGACTGAACTATGACAGATTGTTAGTATAGGTGATATTTGCTTAGAGTGACTGAGATTTTTTTTACTCATTGTTAGTGTGACTGATTTTGTATGACTGATGCTTGATTTACTGTTGGTGTGACAATACTTGACTTTAAACGACTGACAGTTTACTCTCTTTTGGAGTGACATACTTTATTTTGTGTGACTGACTCATTGTTGACGGATACTTGACCTAATGTTGCTGAAATTTCACAGAATTTTTGTGCTGTTACTTTTATTATGTAAGTTAATCTCCTACTGACATGCTTCTTCTTCCTTCCCAGCCATGGGTACAACTGCAAGCATTCAGAAAGCCAATGGTGGACTTCAGCGGCAAACATCACTTCCTAGTACATTACCTCGCTTAGAGGAAGGTACTTCACGAGCAGCACATATCCGTCACAGACACACAGACCCAGGAGCTGCTGTAACAGAGGCACTCAATTTGTTACCTCAACGTGGTGCTATAAATGAAGAACAGGAGGATGGTGAACTTGCATCTGCAGCAGAAAGTGTTAATAGAAAGACTGGCAGTAAAGTTCCTGCAAACTTTAGAAACACTTATGATCCTGGAACATTTAAGGCAGTATTCAACGATAGTGATAACTCCCTCAATAGTCATACCAAATTGACAAATCCAGAGACTGTCTTAGATAGTTTAGATTCAGGTGCATCAGCCTCCATGATTTCCAGTTGTGAAAATTCTGGTGGGCTCATTCCTTCAGGAAACGTTCTACACAGTTCTCAGCCACTTTCATTTCAGGAAGCTGTTGGAACTGTACAATCCTTAAAGGAATATCCAGCTTTGCAGCTTTCATCAGTACAATGTGATAATGATAATGTTGATTCTATTGTCAGTGGAAATATACAAGTAGCAGGTTCTGGAAGTGTGGGTAATTCACGTCAAAGTGATTTGGACATGTCAGTACAGTCTGCTGCACTTGTGTACACCGTTTCAGGCCTCAGGACTGATGCACCAATTCTACCACCAAGAACTTACAAAGCTCCACCTGTACCTCCTCGAGTAAATAAAACATCTGCACCTCCCATCCCACCAAGACAGGTAATAGACAGACCAAAACTGAAATCTACTGAACATATACGAGCAACATTGCAGCCACCTCCTCCACTACCACCTAGAACATATAGCCCAGTTGATTTTTATGATGCCGGTTTGGATGTGGCAGAAGGTGCAACTGCAGTAGGTTTGAGTAACACAACTGGTTTAAACAATGACATTACTTCTTCCAGAGAGCAGGAACTTTTTCCTTGGGGCCCACCTTCCAGCCCTGTGTCCCCAAGTATTTCTGGTGTGAATCCTCGATCACCTCAGTCAAACTCAGTTCCTACCGCTGTTCTTTCCCGCCAAAGTCATCAGCCAAAGGTAGATACTCCAGTCACTTCTGCAAACTGTGCCTTGCTACCAGACTGTAATCTGGCAGAACAGTCATCAAGTCTCAGTGGACACCAGATTACACCTAAACCTGGAGCAGATGGTGCTCCTGGCTCACGCAGCAGTCTAGCTCTGTCAACAGTTAGTGAACCTCTGGCATTAACTCTTGGAGGCCACAATTCTGATACCAGCTATTTGAAACGTCGCAGTGTTGATGGGCTGTCACAGTTAACTAATTCACAGCCACCTCGTCTGCTGCCGCGGCAGCGACAGCTGTCCACAGAGGAGCGTCAGCTTAACAGACAACAGATCAATCAACAGTTGGAGCAGTGGACTCGGTTGAGACAGAAATCACATCCTACTAATTTATCTACTTCTGACGATCAGACTTCTCCACCTTCTTTCAATGAGTGTGAACCATCAGGCTCTCATGAACATTTGTCACCTCCTCCTCCACCGTTTCCACCAAATGGAACATCTCATAGACTTACTGATAGTACAGATGGTCAAACATCCTCTTCTGGTCAAAACATAGCTCAGTTACAAGCACCAGCATCTGCAAATGGAACTCCTCCATCTTCCTCAACAAATGCAAGAGAAAGGTCAGGTGACAGAAGAGCTGCAAGTAAGTTGAACTAGTCATCTTAGGATTGAAACATTAAACGAAAACTCTTACACATTTTTTTCTATAATGATGATAATGAAGTAAACAATTTAAGCTTTGAGCAGGTAGCTCTTGACAGCCCATAGTCTTTCTGACAAAGGCACAGGTCCTCCTCAGTTTTGATGTAGTAATAGGGTGACATTCGAGCTCATAAGGTTTATTGTTCAACAGTATGGTTATGTTAGGGAGTTTATAGATGCATGTGTGGTCCCCGAAAGGAGGCATTCCAGAGGTATCCCTGGATTGGTATATCCTGCTAAGAATGTAGTATATACTTCTGGATCAACTATTTCATCATTCTTCTGTCAGATTGTGGGCCTATCTGCAGTGATAGTATATTTGACATTCTCCAGCACATAGGAGTCTCATAAAAGGACAAAGGTGCAATGCCAGCTGGGCAAGCATCTTTTCAGCATCCATGGGGATTTATAGGACTTTTGGAATAACTAAAACAGCAGTTTTTTGTAAATAAATTGTTGTTTTTCGTCCATCACAAGTGATGTTATTACATCTACTTTTGAAATTCAGTTAAAGTGATGTCCTTGATTATAAATTCGTAATGGCTAGTAAGGCATATTCTGATCGCAAATGTCCTTGGAGAGTTCGGACATAAAATGACCACTGATTTTTTCCGTTTATGCGTAACTCATAAAGTATTACAGCTGGATGTAATCTGATAAAACCAATGACAACTAAACTGATCCCACTTTAGTTGTCAGTGGTTTTATTGCATTAACCTTTACATCATCCAATACAAATTATGTAATTTTTCCCCTGCAAACTGGATTCTTTTATGAAAATTTCATAATTTTGGTGTTTAATGAGCGTTGTATATAAATTTGATACAACAAAATGTATAATGTTTTTGTTAGTTAAGAGATTTTTGTATATTTTTTTAAATGGAAATAATAATTGAATACTAATCTTATGTAAGTTTTGTTGGTTTATGTATAATATTTAAGACAATGGCGAAGATAAGAAATGCAACATCGGGGCCAAAAAATTTAAGTCACTGCCACACATGTTCATGTCCAAACACATGAAATGTCCTTCCAAAATGCTGTTATATGTTATCTATAATGCTATTTCATAACCAAACTAACGTGCTCATAATATTTCTGTGAAAGTAAAACGTGCTAATGTTGTTTGTAAAAATAAATAAAAAATGTTTTTATAATAAATAAAACACTAACCCTTTTGATCCAATCTTCATTAGACGGTTTTCTATCTCTGCTAACTTTTCTAACAAGATTATAACATTGTTTAACCATTTGTAGTCACCGAAATGACACTGTGACTGGTGTAAGAACTTATCTAAGTAATACTGCTCATAAGAAACAATGGAGAGTTCTCAGAAGACGCCTGTTAATATCAAAATGTAAACAAACCACCACATTTAGTACAATAAACATATGTGGCCTACTAAACAAAGAAGATCTTATAGAAGAAATGAGAAAATGAAATATCAAAATTTTAGGACTGTCATATACAAGAATTAAAGGTAACAGCTACAAAAAATTACACCTAGATTACACACTACTCTACTCAGGAGTTGACCAAAATTCACGAGCCAAGCACAGCATCACATTTATAATTGATCCCATAACAGCGCAGGGTATTATTGAAACAAATTATGTGTCAGATTTTTATTTCTTTGATTTTTATTTCCTTCAATAGTAATTTTTTTTCATATGAAATATTGTCAGAACCTCTGTTTTTTTCAAGGTCTTTTATATAAAATTTCAAATGCATAAATTCTGTCTTGTAGTTGTTTGTTCATTATACATTTTTATGAGCTAAACATTAATGTAGAATAGATGTATCATTTTATAATTTTCATTTTTCGTATGTGATTTCTTTAGATGTCAATATTTATCTCATGTCATTGAAAGTACTTTTAACCATTCATATTCTCCTTTTAACTTCTGTTTCACATCTACCATCATGTGATTACGTGTCCAAGATATTGGTAATTATCTACTTATTGTAGTATCTCTCCTATTATTTTGAAGTTAAGTTTAGTGCCTGTTTCTAATTGATTTACTGATTTTCATAATTTCTGTTTTTTGTATGTTTATATCTATCGCTCATTTAAATGCTTTATAAGGAGCAACAGGCTTCTGTCCACCTCGAAACATCTGACTGATTTGAGGTCCAAAAAGGAATATGGATTCATCCCCTAACCACACCTGTTCAACATATATGCAGAAAACATGTGAAATGCACATAAGACCTACATTATGAACAGTTTCAACCCTTTCATGTCGGAGGACATGGGATTCCAGAATTTAGGTATGCATATGACACCACCATAATATCAAGAGACCCCACAGGATTAAAACACATAATTATGTTAAACACCATAGTGAGTCGCAAAATTCAATTCCTCGATGAACAAAAAGCGAAAGTAATGCATATCATCAGAGATGAACTGATACCAGCAATAGTCATTGACAAAGAACAACTAGAACATGTCAGCAACTTTGAATATCTCTGATCAACTATCAACACACAGGAGATTGCTCTGCAGAGATCATAAAGAAATTAGCAATGGCCCTACAAACAACATCACAGATGAAAAGTCTATGTCAGTGGGCAAACAGATAAACGAAGTTACAACAATTAAGAAGCTATGGTATATTTTTCCATTGGCAACATATGGTTATAGAAAGGTCCTAAGAGTATCATGTACCCAGAAAGACAAATTGATGCAGGCGTGCACTAGACCACAACATAAAGGAAGACTGGATCCTCAAAACTATCAAAAAGTGCAAACTAACATATTTTGGACACAATGGTTTAGAAATATTAACCATGGAGGGGAAAAGTTCCAACAAAGAGGCAGACCAAGACTATGATGGAGACAGGATATTGAAGACCATCTAAAGATGACACTAGAAGACGCTGTACAGCTTGCACAAAACTGAGGGGCTTACAGAGTGGCAGTGAGGACAACGTTCTGTGAAGAATCCGTCACATAAATGATGATGTTTATATCTAGTCCATTTCTTTTATAAATTTTATTCTTTTTATAAATTTATCAACTTGATCCCTTAGGCTTTGTAACTCCAGTTCACTTTCTGCTTAGAGGACTGTGTTTTCTGAATTTCACAGGTTATTTATTATTTTTCCACAATCTTGAGTCCTGGTATTCCTTCTATATCTTAAAAAATGTTTTTTGTGTAGAGGTAAAGTTGGTTGGTTGGTTGCTGATCCAGCGGTCAATGGGCTCATGCCCTTAGACCTAATGCCATTAAATTGCTGGGAAGTCTGTGGAATTTCGGCCCACCCCGGAACTATCACACTTCCAGGAAGGTAGGTTTCAACCTATGCACTGCTCCTAGCCACTGTAGCCAAGATAGGGTTCACTGTGCTCATTCCCCGCCACCAATTGACTACTGGTTATGCCCAACTTCTCTATTGCTCCAGGCATGCAACCAAATGTTCAAGTCAAAAGGATTGTCACGTCCTGAGTCACTGTGCCTCTATGATGGGTTTCAGCCATAGGAAAAAACAGTGCTGTCAGTTTCCTCCTCCCCAGTGCAGCACAGTACATCTCTGGCTCCCTCCCAACCATAGAGGGTGCATACATATATATTCAGGTAAACATGAAACACATTTCAACAACAAAAATAAAAGCATAATTGTATAGGTGACATGCCATGAAGCTTCTCTAAGAAGATAACCTTAATATAATGGCATGTCATCCACTAAGGTTTTCTGTTGCATGGGTGGTTTGTCTAGTGGGCCATTGGTGAGACCCAGAGACACAACCGCATGCGTTAGAGGTTAAGTAGGGTGGGTGATAAAATACATCCTTGTCTACATCTTGTTCTCTTTTTATTTCTATGTATGATCAGTAGCTGTTTTCACATCTTGTTAATGTGGTTTGTTTCCAACATTTATTTCTAGTCAGTCAAGATCTTTTCCATCTAATTTCCTATTTCTTGAAGGCATTCAATTAATTTTTCATGCTGAACTCTCTCAAAGGCCTTACTGTTATCTATGCAACAAATGTTTATATTTGTCTTGTGTCAACAAAGATATATGTAAATCCTCGGTGAAAGATTTCTCTATTAACCCTAAAAATTAGGTAACACTGACCAATTATTGCACTGCCTGGAAACACATTTTTGTGCACAGATGGAGTTGTTTGAGAAAAATATGATTAAAAACATGGACAAAATAGAAAAGGATAAACACAAATTTGCTGTGGCTGTGACTTGATCTCAATCATGAGCGATACTGTTCAACTATATACTTTTGTTGTTTAATGACCGTTTGCAAAACGGATACATATTTTGTATTTATATGTATATAGTTGAAGAACATTTATTAAATCTTATATATTCATATATACAATAAATTGTATAGTTTCCTCCATATACAGTAGCAACATCAGTGCACTTGTGTACTTTGATATTTGTAGTTTTCCTGGATATTAATGTAGAGATGTGTAATGCAATGTTGCAATTCTTGCAGGTGTTGACAGCACTGAGACATCCAACAAACGACTAGTCAAATATCATAGAGTTGATGACAGGGATGACGCCTTGCCATCAGGTTTGTAATCATTCTCTAGAATTGACTCTTGTGTTAGCTAAGTTTTCTGTTGTTTTAAAAAAAATAAAATTCTCAAAATGTATATTCTAGTGGCAAAACAATGTTCACACCAACATTAAATATGAGCAATATACAGAGATCTGTTATTTAGTACTCACTCAGAATTGCAACATAGAACAAAACCTACCAGTTTCAATTTCTGACCGCCGTATAGCTGAAGTCTCCTGGGTATGAAAGAAAGCTCAGAGAAATAACCCACTGCACATAAGAAGTAAGAACAGGCTGCTCAACATTCCTGGAGATAGCAAACAAACAAACTTTCTCTCCCCCCCCCCCCCCCCCTCCCATGTTGCTTGGATGCAAAAGTGGAACAAAAAAGGGGAGCATAAAACAACAACACCTGCCATAGAGGTTTTAGTGTCAGGGTTGGCTCCCGTCCCAAAGGTCACACGAGGGCTGTTTAATATACTCTGAGACAGAATTTTAAAAATAGAAAATTCAGAAAATGTTTTTTTATTTTTTAAATAAAAATGTAATTTTAAAAAAAAATACCGTTAAATTCCGTGTATAACCCGAGAATTTTTGGACAATAAACAGAGATGTCTTCATACTCTTCGTCTTATAATCGAGTAACATCAAATTTAAAAAAAAAATTACGTCCAAATCACAGTAAAAATGGAGAAAAACACTTTAAAAAAAATTACAGTCACATGTCCCGATATATTAAGCCAGGATAAAATGACTAGGGCTCACCAGCAATCTAGAGCGTACTTACCATAATGCTAGGCCTCTAATTACATTAATTTCTATATATCATACAATATTTCCTTCGAAATCTCCGATATTTCTTGATAAAAACTCACTTACTAGGTCTATATCGTTATTTCCAACACGCCGCCATTTTTTTAGCAAAATTTCCTGGAAATGCTATTTTTAGCAATGGGTATTACCGGTTTTTTTTACCGTTTATAGTACATATATTTCTATCATAAAGGTTTCAATTGATCATCGAAATTGGTCAGAAAAGTATACCAGTATCTGATGTTATTTATTAACTACAGTAAAGTGTAGGTACCGGTAGTTACCGGGTGCATATAATGTCTGTGATAACAAATGACATCTATATAACGGTAACTGGCGTTTATAGTCTAGCCTTACTGGGTAGTGTTTGATAGTAACAGACTAAATTATAGGAGGTTTGGCTTGCGTACAGCAAAATGTTTAAACACAATTATCTGTAGTGTAGACACAAAAACAGAACACAGAATAACATCAAATATCGATAAAATTTAGGAAAAACTTACCGGTGCCAGTCGAAACAGTCATTGAAATCCTTCGAAGTCCGAATCACTGTCTGAAGTCTGAAATAACTCATGAATGTCATCATCTGTCATGGAAACATCAGGGTGGATATCGTCAGTCTCTGGTACATTGTCGTCGTCGGCATCGTCCTCAAAGATAGCGTCGTCCTCACTTCCATCCATTGCGTTACTTATTGAACACTTTTTGAAAGATCTGATGATCATTTCGGATGAAATATCAGACCACGATTCTTTGACCCACGTAACGATTGTGGTGATGTCAACTTTTTTAATGTTACCACCCTTCGTCACTGCTAAATCAGATGATGCCATCCAGTCATTCCATTTTGCTCGGAGTCTGTCCTTGAATGGTTTGTTCAGGCAGACATCTAGTGGCTGTAAGAGGGATGTAAGTCCCCCAGGAATGACGGAAACAGACAACCCCATCTCACGGCATCGTTGTACCACTTTCTCTGTGAGATGCGCCCTAAATGAATCCCAGACTAGCATGGATGGTTTTTTTAAAGCGGCCCCCTTCCTCTGCCCCCACACTTTATCCAGCCATTCCAGAGTACCACTTTCGTCCATCCAACCTTTTGTGTGAGCACGCACAAATACGCCACTTGGGAATTTAATACCCTTAGGCAGAGTCTTGCGTTTAAATATAATCACGGGGGGCAAACGTGACCCATCTGCCATGCAAGCTAACACAACAGTGAATCGTGTTTTTTCATGCCCAGTTGTCTTTACAAAAACTGTCTTCGCACCTTTGCATTCAACGGTGCGATTAGAAGGCATATCAAAGCAGACAGGTGTCTCGTCCATGTTTCCTATTTGAGATAGATCGTAGTTAAATCTCTTCCTCAGGTTGATAGTGAAACGTTGAAACAAATCAATTTTTGTTTCTAGCTCCTTCGGCAACTTTTGCGCCAGCTTAGTGCGTGTTCGTAGACACAAGTGATGTCTGTTCATAAAGCGATTGCACCATCCCATTGACGCAACGAAGTCCTCAGATTTGTTATTCTGGAATGCAGGATCTTTCAATATCGAGAGCGCCCTGATTCGAATATTGGTGCGGGTTATAATTAATCCGTTCTGTCTAGACTCCATTATCCATTCTGATAATTTCTTCTCCAGCGCAGGGAATGAAGCTGTACGGCCACGTGATGCTCTCTTTGATCTTGGCATCAAAGACAATTCTTCCTTTTTTTTCCTCCATTCTCGCACTTGCTTTTCATTCACAATGAAGTGGCGGGAAGCCATGGAATTGTTGGACTTCTCCGCAAAAGCGATAACATCCAACTTAAAACCAGCAGTATACGATGTTCGTTTCTGTCCAGGCATCCTTCTTATAAAACACGAATAAAATCAATGACAATAAAAATGTATGAACTGGAAGCTAAACTACTTGTGCAGTATTCTTGGCTAGCTAAGTCAGCCTTATATTCTATTAATTAGTCCAGCCCACTGAGGCCGCAGATGGCCTACTGGCCCTACCCATTTCAATCGGCTCAACCAATCCAAGTTTCCCTCACATTATGTGATGCCATTCAGATAAGTGACTAAATGCAATCTTTCTTTATAGAAGATTTGAAACGAGGTTCCAAATCACAACACATCATAGGCATTTTGTAGTAAAATTGCGCCGTAATTGATTCCCTCCCCCAACCACTGTACATTTAGTGGAAGACGAGATCAATTTCACAATCCTCTGTTATGTTTATTTTATTACCGTATTCTCCCCACACGGTAAACATAACCAGGAACAAAGTTCAAACTCTTCTGTATCTTATAAAAACAAACGTGATCTCGCTGTCTTGCCTTTCATCATTTCCCACTTAAACGTCACTGTCAGAAGCCGGTGACATAATAGTTACGTAGTAATTACTATTCACTAGGGCTGTTCCGCGTCATAACGCCCAGACACCCAACACAGACAATTCATTCAGGAAAAACTTTGTTCCCCAAAGTCTCGCCACCTCATAAACCATCTATAGTCATGGATAGGGAAGTCAGCCTACCGGGTATTCATTATTTTCGGATATATTGATCCAGAATACAGTAGCCACCGGGGTTTCATTCCTTGATTCATTCAAGTTACGTGAGTGAAGCAAATGAAAGGAATGCTATTTTCTTAGAGTTGCAAAAGTTTGTGTTAATTTCCATTTAGCATGTCGGTTCTTTCTTATGATGATGAAGTTCATTATTGCCGGCTTTGTTAAGTTGGGGATGTCGGTCTATAGTTGGACTTTCGACTTTCTCCACTTTTGGGAAGGTATAGTTAGGTTATCGGCCTACAATCGGATGGGTTTATATTCAGAATTTAACGGTAAGATTGAAACATTTTAAAAACCATATATACCGTTAAATTCCGTGTATAACCCGAGAATTTTTGGACAAAAAACAGAGATGACTTCATACTCTTCGTCTTATATTCGAGTAACATCAAATTAAAAAAAAAAATTACGTCCAAATCACAGTAAAAAAGGAGAAAAACACTGTTTTAAAAAAATGCCAGTGACAACTCACATGTCCCGATATATTAAGCCAGGATAAAATGACTAGGGCTCTCCAGCAATCTAGAGCATACTACCATAATGCTAGGCCTCTAATTACATTAATTTCTATATATCATACAATATTTCCTTCGAAATCTCTGATATTTCTTGATAAAACTCACTTACTAGGTCTATATCGTTATTTCGCTTAATTTCCCCAGAAATGCTATTTTTAGCAATGGGTATTACCGTTTTTTTACCCGGTAAATATATTTATATCATAAGTCGAAGTTTGTCAGAAAAGTATACCAGTATCTGATGTTATATATTGACCAAAATACGGTGTTGGTCTGTGAAAAAACGAAATACTGTAGCCTAAGCTGATCTACCAGTAACACATGTTTATCATCAAGGCCCAGTCTTGTTTGTGTAGGGAAACACCAACTACCAGTAGTCTAAACACTGTCACACACTTTCATTTTGGGTAAAGCAAATGTTACAACAGTTACTGACCGTCTACTAGGCTATAAGACTTGTGTACAGAAAATGTAAAAACACATCAAAGGCAGATTTTGAGTATTTCGTGCATGTGTTGGTCGGCCTTGCCAATTTTTAACATGCGACTCCAAGTATATAAATAGTGACCAAGACAATAATCAGAAACATAAAGAATGAAGTCCTAATTAATTCTGTACAGAGGTCTTTTTCTACATCAAACGGTCTTGCACAAACACGTAACTGACATCCAAAACTTTGCTACTTAGGCAGTGTTGGGGGGATGGGGGAGAGAAATAAATACAGGTAGTGAAACTCTTCTGAGCTGTGCCTCATGTTTATATTACTGTTAAGGTAAACATATAGGTCACACAAAGTTCAAACTCTTCTGTATCTTTTAAAAACAAAGCCAGGGATTGACTGTCTGCAATATTTTTGTGAGAACTTGGTGGCAAATAGTTATATACAGGTACTCTGTATATTCTGTTAATTAGTCCAGCCCACTGAGGCCGCAGATGGACTACTGGCCCTACCCATTTCAATCGGCTCAACCAATCCAAGTTTCCCTCACATTATGTATGCCATTCAGATAAGTGACTAAAATGCAATCTTTCTTTATAGAAGATTTGAAATGGGTTCCAAATCACAACACATCATAGGCATTTTGTAGTAAAATTGCGCCGCTGTAATTGATTCCCTCCCCCAACCACTGTACATGTAGTGGAAGAAGAGATCAATTTCACAATCCTCTGTTATGTTTATTTTATTACCCTATTCTCCCCACACAGTAAACATAACCAGGAACAATGGTCAAACTCTTCTGTATCTTATAAAAACAAAGGTGATCTTGCTGTCTTGCCTTTCATCATTTCCCACTTAAACGTCACTGTCAGAAGCCGGTGACATAATAGTTACGTAGTAATTACTATTCACTAGGGCTGTTCCGCGTCATAACGCCCAGACACCCAACACAGACAATTCATTCAGGAAAAACTTTGTTCCCCAAAGTCTCGCCACCTCATAAACCATCTATAGTCATGGATAGGGAAGTCAGCCTACCAGGTATTCATTATTTTCGGATATATTGATCCAGAATACAGTAGCCACCGGGGTTTCATTCCTTGATTCATTCAAGTTATGTGAGTGAAGCAAATGAAAGGAATGCTATTTTCTTAGAGTTGCAAAAGTTTGTGTTAATTTCCATTTAGCATGTCGGTTCTTTCTTATGATGATGAAGTTCATTATTGCCGGCTTTGTTAAGTTGGGGATGTCGGTCTATAGTCGGACTTTCGACTTTCTCCACTTTTGGGAAGGGATAGTTAGGTTATCGGCCTACAATCAGATGGGTTTATATTCAGAATTTAACGGTAATACAAAAAATTTAAGTTACATTTTTAAAAATGTATGTATAACAAAAATATAAAAGGGGAAAAAATTCAGTGATGTGCTACAACCTACTGGCAAACCAAGGCAAGCAATAATTGTCTGCTCCATCTCCCGGACAAGAAAGCGGCAGCTGGACAAGCCATAACATTGAGACCACCAATGGAAGATAATCTACAAGGGATCAGGCACTGAACACAACCTCAATGAACAGATAGTACAGCAAGTTCAGAGGAGCCAAACAGAATGCACCAGAACAACAAAAAAAGACTCCCTCCAAGCCAACAAATAGTTGACCTCGAGCATGTCAGTAACTTCCATGACATCACCCACACGACACTTAAAACCACACCATACAAGTCCTCCTAAGGACAGTCCCTCGCAGATCCAAAAACAAGCTACAATATAGTTCTTTTCAGGACTATAGCTGAATACCACAGCTGCAACCCAACTGGGTAGTAAAATTCTAGTAATCAATAGTAATCAATCACACCACAAGAAACAAAGGCCCCCCCCCCTCCAAATGCTCCAATATAACCAAAAAGGAAATATTCCTAGATTGAAAGGGACATGCCTCAGCCAAATGAGGCAAATCCACGACTAAAGAAACAACAAATAAATTTTCTGGAAAACTATATAAAGCATTACTATTTACCAGGTGCATGTAATGATCATGTGCCAATGTATGTACGAAACCAGAAGTATGTACTTCGTGTATGTTCGCAACTGTGTAGGATTCAATACATGAAGGTGACCCAGTGTGTCTCCTCGCATTAAAAAAATAAACATTAATATTTCAGTAACGTATGTGGATTGATTTCTGCTTTACTAATCTAAACATTTAAAAAAAATAATGCTATATTGACACATGACTATGCAAAGGGTGGATTACAGAAAAAAGTCATAAGAACAAACTTTTATGAAACAGACAAAAAGGCCACATTGTCTACCTCTGACAATGTAAGTCACAGAGGGATAAAACTGAAAGACAAGAAGAAAGAAACCTGATTTCAACATTATTTTTGAGTCACTACGAGGGCTGTTCAATAAGTTCCCAGTCTTATTTTGTTTCTGGAAAATACAGATTAATTGGTTCTATCTCCTTCAATTTTCCCCTTGTGGCTGTATATACTTATTCCATTTCTTCTTCCACTGTATTCCTGGTAGTCACTTTTCAGAACAGCCCTTTCTCTTCACATTGTCTTAAATCTTCTCAATGCCACAGAACCTTTCATTCTTCTCTTCAGTTGTGGGAATAAGCAAAATTCACGCGGAGCAAGATACGGTGGGAATGAATGTTGTGGGAGCAATAGAATGTTGTATTTCAACATAAATGTGTGTGTGGTGACAGACCCATGTGCAGGGGAGGCATTATCATGATCATAATCCAATTTCCTATGTGCCAGCCAAATCTCCGGATGATGTCTGCGTAGTTGCTCAAATCTTGTTATGATTTTATGATGTGTGCCATTTGATATAAAATATTTTCTGCCACCTCTCTGATGGTCAAATGTCTGTTGGAGATATGATTTCTTGTATGCGTGTCATGATCTCATCGGTGTGAGGGGTGGATTGTCTGCCTTGGTGGGGATTTTCTTCACATGGCCTGTGTCTACTCTTGAAATGAGAATACCTCCTCTGTTGTACAGGAGCCTGTTTTTAAACATTTTAAGTTAATTTGTTAGGATTAACATTTAATTGTCTCTCTTTGATTACAGGCTGGGAAGCAAGGGTGGACAGTCATGGTCGTATATTCTACATCGACCATGTCAACCGGACAACAACTTGGCAACGACCACAGACAGGTCTGCCTACAATACAGCGAAGAACACTTAGCTCTGAGCAGAGGCAGCAACTTGACCGCAGGTATTGTGTATTATATTAACTATATGAATAGTCTGCATCTTCACATTTGGGAAGAATGGCATCAGTGTTGATTCTAATTCATACTTTGCTAATTTGAATTATAATTTTAGATCTCATAGTCCTCATCCTGGTCTCGGAAAGCAATGGTAATTTCAGTCAGTTCCTCTTTTGCCAAGTTTGGCACATGGGCGGATGTCATAGTTCTCCATGCCTGTTGGTCAGTTGCTAGGGATTGCAGGTCTTGTGCATTTATGCCTGCTGATTTTAATTCATTCACAAATGTTCTTCACTTAGAACTATAATATCCATTACAGAAACACTGGGAGTTTTACAATGTCAATTTGTTAGATCGTCGATTAACGTATCCAAAGGAATCAAGAACAGAAACATACAAAATTACATGGTAATTTACTGAATGTAATATTGTGTAGAAAATTACTGGAACAAGAAAATACTGATTTGATTGTTTACCTCAAATAGGATATGTTATAAGCAAGAGATGTGGATAATGTATACGCAGTTAGAACACAGAATTGATGCCTTTGAGATGTTGATATATAGAAGAATAGGTGAAACTTTGTGGAAAGCGAAGAAAATGAACAAATAGGTTCTAGCAACACGGTTTATGAAAAAAAGTACCATTAAAGGAAATACAAATCAAACAAATAAAATATTTTGGGTATATAAAAGGGATATATTGGCACGGCACTTTTGTGAAGGTTGAGGGGTGGGTAAGAGGCAGACATATATCAAAAGAAAAGTCATAGAGAATTGAATTCATTGAATTGAATTGTACTCAGGTTATCCCATATGTACTCTGTCCCTCGCACACTACCCGCTGAGAGTATCACATGTACTCTGCACATACCTCCGCTGAAGATTGATGTGTTGGGCCATTGGCACAAATAAAACGGTGATACAATGTAGTTCTATTCTCTGAATTACATCCTGGAAATCTAATAGTACCATGGTCCTGCTACAAGAGATATCTAGTGGGAGTTTGAGAATGAACAATGAAGAAGAAGCACATAACTCCCTAGCTTCAAGCAATAATCACCATTGATCTCAGAAAAAATTCACTTTGCAAACAAGATATTATGAATAAGCTCTGTGCTCAGGATCACAAAGAAAATGCCTTGACCACTGCACCAGGGAGATCCCCAGGCATAGATACAAATGGACAACCCCAGGAGATGGACAAATATGTCTTATATTTTCAAGAGCCGGAAAGCTTGAGATAATTATGAACCCTTAATATGTATACTTTGATCCCCATTGAGGTCAACTCCTTTGAAGTGTAGATGGGGGCTTAGTCCAGAGGCTGGAAACTAAGATTGGATGGGTCATCCCTGACATTTAGGCGGACCACAGCTCTGCCTAAGCAATCACTGGTGCTGAAGTTGGGGACACCAGGCCGAGATGTGCATCAGAAACCATGGTATTACGCAACACAATACGTTATCTACACAACTAGATAATGTCTTCACAACAACAAAAAAATACTCTGATGTGACCTAAAATCAAATTTTTTTCTGTGGCTACTGGTAGAAAATGTATTAGTAACATGTCATGACTTATGATGAAATGTTCTGGTGTATTTTTTATTCCTGTACTTTTAACTTTTGAAATTGCAGGTATCAGAGCATCCGTCGAACTATGACACAGAGTCAGCAACAGGTCGATGCTGAAGCTACTCCATCTGGAGAAACTAGGGAGGTTTCAGGCAACTCAGGTTTTTAAAAATATTCTTTTACTTGACTGTGAGATAAGGTTTTTGTATTTAGCCACCTAATAATCTGGAAATCAAAAAAGAGAATCATCTAGGACACAAAGTTGATAAAACTGGATCGCACATGCAAATACAAGAATGTGGATATATGACAATCTGATCTAATATCTTGATATTGTTCTGCTGCTATGGATAGAAGTTAATAAGTAAGCCACAAACGGCTGGAGGGGGGGGGGCGAAATATGATACGAATATGAAAAATATATAATTAGGACTGACATTGTTCCTTTATTTATCCACATAATTTCCACCAACATTGATGCACTTATCCCATCAATTTATCCACATAATTTCCACCAACATTGATGCACTCATCCCATCAATTTATCCACATAATTTCCACCAACATTGATGCACTCATCCCATCAATTTATCCATATAATTTCCACCAACATTGATGCACTTATCCCATCGGTTTATCCACATAATTTCCACCAACATTGATGCACTTATTCCATCAATTTATCCACATTATTTCCACCAACATTGATGCACTTATCCCATCAATTTATCCACATAATTTCCACCAACATTGATGCACTTATCCCATCAATTTATCCACATAATTTCCACCAACATTGATGCACTTATTCCCATCAATTTATCCACATAATTTCCACCAACATTGATGCACCTATCCCATTGATTTATCAATGTGGCAACACCTGCAGCATACAAAAAATGTGTGCTTAAACCACATTTTCACTTCATATTCGAGCTATATGTCATTCACAAAATTGTTTCCACAAAGGTAGGTTTTAAGTGGACTACACAGGTGGAGATCACTCAGGGATATATATGTCAGGGCTGCATGGTTTTATGTTCTAGTAATTGCCATCTCATTTAGGCAATAATGTCTTGCGTTAATTGTGCCATATGGGATGTGGCATTGTCATAATGGAACAGTATTCTTCTAGCCAGCAGGCTTTGACATTTTTCTTCAAATTGTATCCTGAAGAATCAATAGAACTTCGCAGCACTTTAAAAAAAATGTCCAATACTGCATTTTTCCCATTATGGAGTTTTTGTGCGGATGTGTGATAAAGGACGTATGTCCTTGCTATTGATACATCATGTACAGGGTGAGTTTATTCATTTGCCCTCCGACAGAAAAATCCCAGTCCTTACCGGAGGTTGAATTCTTGACTGCAAAGGTTTGTGACCAATACTCTGACTTTTTGGCCATGCTCCACACTATTAATTAAGTTAACAATAGCATATATATGTCATTGTGAAATAAATGAATGTTGATCAATTGAGGGTTAATAGGAATTTTAGATTGTTAGCATTTTTGTAAATTTAGCATGTTTTTATTATTATTAATACCGCATGTACTCGCTCTAAAGCCCATTCAATGGCAAGCCAACTCTCCTCCTTACACACACCACCCCCCCCACCTATTTTGGAAGTGAAAAACCAGAAAAGTTAAAATACATATTTCCTATTTTAGTGCACTGAAGCATAGATCGTGACAATTCATAAATCTCGTACATCAACCAGCTGATGCATCAAAAGTACGGCCAACCTGTATTTTGCTTCTTTCATCATTTGCATAGCAGGCAAACGAATTCCAGATCTTGTCACAATGTAACCATTTTGACGACATTCGACAACCCAATCTTTAAGATCTTTTTTCAATTTGGGGAATACCACACACCTCGTTCAACATAGTTTTTTTGGTATTTGGCATTTCTTCGATCAACATTTTATTTTTCCGTCACTCGCATACTTATTTCTCATCAACATAAAAATGACGAGCTGCTGCACAATTATTGCTTCTTTCAGCATAACTGATTACTTTCAGTTTAGCAGAATTTTGATTTAGTTCTTCACTGCACTATAAATAGCGAACTGTATACATTTCTAACTAGCTTACGTCCGGAATTCCGCAAAATCACCAATCACATCCATTTGATGCAGTGACATCACATCTGCAGATGCAGATGAGAATTTTTAGAAAACGTAGCATTAAGGAGGTTAAATATAACAACTGCTGTGATACTACTGCTATCCTAATTCTAACACTAACACTAATTCTAACCGTAACCCTAATGCAATCACACGCTGTTGCATGCGCATTCACACTTCAAAGGTTTGGGAATAGTTGCAGTGAAGAACTAAATCAAAGCTAAGCCTTCAATTAATCATAAGCAGATCTCTTTCTTTTACATTGAACTATTTCACTATTCATTTTCAAGATTATGGTATACTGCTATTTCTTACGTTGGTTCTTTCATAAACAATGATGGTAAACATTTGGTCAACGAGTGCGCATTGTATCTGCGCAGAAGCGGGAATATACCGGTAAGTTTGAGCTCCCTATTTGACATCAGAATAGCAGTCAGCGGTTGTATGAGGTTAAAATTAGCAGTATACAAATTGTCAGCTATAGAATAATAAGCTTACTACCCGTTCATAAACCAACACACACACACACACCCCCTTCCACCACTTTTTCCCCATTTAAATTCCCCCCCCCCCCCCCCCCCAAAATGGTTATACAAAAACTATAATGAAACAGCATAAACTGATCAAATTTGTGTTCCTTTATGATCCATAAAGCTTCATTACTCCATATTTTCATTTTAACAAACTATATTTATTGTACTATTTTTTTTCTTTTCTTGTTTTTCTAAAAGGTGCTAATAATCAACCAGACCAAAGTCCAAATGCAACCAACCCTCCAGACAGGGCATCTGAACGGTCAGAGAGAAGTGTTTACAAATTACCTGCAGTCAAATTTCTGACACGACCAGACTTTTTTCCCATGTTGCAAGTTAATGAGGTACATGATGAAAGGAAACATGAACGTTTGTACTCATAATCTCATTGATAATTTGCAGCCAGTTGATTTTTAGAGCTTATAAAATCAGTGGAATTACACATTCTTATTCATAGAATCTCAGCTTCAGAACACAACTGTAGGTTTAGTAGCATAATGTCAACTAAAGACATGCCATGGCAATAGTTTCAGCAGTATAATGTCAACTAAAGACATGCAGTGGTAATAGTTTCAGCAGCATAATGTGAACTAAAGACATGCCGTGGCAATAGTTTCAGCAGCTTAATGTGAACTAAAGACATTCCATGGCAATAGTTTCAGCAGCTTAATGTGAACTAAAGACATGCTGTGGCAATAGTTTCAGCAGCATAATATAAACTATGAATGGATGTACTGCAGAGGAAAGTTGGGGGTTGAGCTGACAACCTGTCATCTGTGAAAAGGAGTCTGCTTCAGGAACATAGCATACACTGTTGGGCCAAATAGTTCACCATTCTTCTATCAGATCTGTTGATTCATCTGTTGTGATGACACATCTAGCATTTCCCGCCACCTAGGAGTCTGCCACAAAATGACAAAGGCTCAATTTTTAAGTGAAGACAAATACTAGCAAAAATAGTCAAGTCAATTACAAGACAAATACTAATAAAAATAGCCAAGTAAACTACATAACAAATTCTGATAAAAATAACAAAGTGGACTATAAAACACATAACAGCAAAAATAGTCAAATGAACTATTGGATATAATACAAATAGTCAAGTGAACTACAGGACAAATACTATTTTAAAAAAAAAGTCTAGTGAACTACAAAACAAATACTAATAAAAATAGCCAAGTGAGCTACCAGACAAATACTAACAAAAATAACCAAATTGCTAACAAAAATAGAGGAGCTGAGAAATATATAACTTACATTTTATTTTTAGAAATGGCTTTGAAAAATATAGTCAGAATAGAACATAATAGAAATTATTTTCATATGTCATAATTATGAATCAAATATTCCTTTTGTTTTAGGTAATCTTTTTCAGCATTCATTCTCAAACTCCCACAAGATTTCTTGTAGCAGGACAATGGTCCTACCAAATTCCCAGCAGGATGTAGTCCAGAGAATAGAAATGTGTTGTGTCGTCATTTTATTTGCGCCAATGACCCAACAGATCTGTCTTCAGTAGTTATGTAGTTATAAAAAGACATTATATGCTTGTAGTTATGAAAAAAAAAGACATGAATCTCTTTCTTTCATGACTTCACAGAGTGCAATGGTTGATTACAACAGAAACAGTAAACTGAAGCACATGATCACCAAGATAAGAAGGGACCCCAAAACATTTGAAAGGTAAACTTAGTCACATATAACAATGTAATTTGTTGTACCTGCTATTGTTTAGATTCTAGAAAAGATAAAATGTTGCTTAAGACGTCCGTGGCCACAGGAAATCAACATTTTTAATATAACACTAGAAGAAGTGTTTAGTAGAAACCTACCTATGAGGGATAAAAAGGTAATTGTGTAGATGGAGTGCTGTGGGGACTTCCCCAAGAGGAAATATAGGCATGCCATTAGCTAAGGATTTACTAATTCATGATGGTTGGTCTAATGGACCATTAGTGAGAATTTAAGACCTTCTGCATCTGAATCCCATATAGATATTGTAGGATCACCATATTGTTAAGACTAATTCTTGATGTGTTACATCAGTCATACGATTTTTGTTTTGCTCACTTAGGTATCAACACAACAGAGACCTTGTGTCATTTGTAAACCTTTTCTGTGATACAGCAAAAGAACTTCCTCGACGATGGGAAATGAAATATGACAGATCAGGAAAGGTTAGCATGATACAATATGTATATTTTGTAAGCAAATCTTCTATCTTTATGCTTCACTTTGTGATAGGATAGCTGCTAGTATTCCCTATTGATCTGATCTCTCAATGGATAAGGCAGTATTTTTTGGTAATAATTCTTCTTTATCATATGATCAGAGAAACCTCTAAAATTAACCCAAATGTAAATTCTATTTACAACTTGAAAACTTATAGAAGAATGAAATTATTTAAAGACTACAGTATTATTAGAATAAAATATTTTCATGTTTCAAACATATATATCTACTATGGAAAATAAATAATAATTAGATTTCACTAACTATTATCCCACTCACTCAATTGTTATATATATATATATAACCTTCATTAATCATTTATATCTAGTTTGATCCAGCAATGTTTAGAAAGACTTTCATCCTAACTAGAAGATCCACAGAACAGCATGTCACCACTCGTAAAGCTACCTGGTTGAGTTAATGTGGCGATCTAGACTATAGACCAACGTGTTACCTGTTCCACACCATACTGGAGGAAATGCATGGGTGCTGGCCACTGTCATAACCCTACGTTATTCCAGCCCATAGAAACCTCTTAACCTAAACTCTTTCCCTTTCTTCTCTCCCCCTTCCTTGTCTTTAAATAATATAGTATAAACATGTACCCATCATCTGATAAATATAGAATAGGGAAATAATCAAACAAATAAATAAGAAGTGTCAGTGTCGTCTCCCATTTTGTGGGACCCTAATTTCTTTTTGGAACAAAATTTTTTTTTTAGTTACTGATGTGACCCTTCTCCTAGGAAACGACCTAATTTTATTATGAAATTGTGAATGTGGGAAATATTTTGTTTATTATAAACTTTAATTTTTTTTTCATCAGGCTTTCTTTATTGATCATGTTCTACGTACAACAACATTTATGGATCCCCGCCTCCCTACTGATGTTCCCTTGATTAATCCAGATTTCCTGCAAAACCCTCCTCCTCGTACAAGAACAGCTGGTCGTGCAGAATTGGATGTGGTAAGAAACTTGAAAATTAGAGTCATGAATATGCAACAAAAGTTGCAATTTCTAGAGAATCCGAGGTTTATACTTTAAGTGAATATAGTTTACATTTGATTAATCTGGGAAGATTATACATAAATATATGCAGGATGTTTTATCTTTATTCTGCCAGGCACCAGTAGCTTGAATGAACTGTATGATTCATTCCCATCTTCCAGTAAAATTGCACACGACGATAGTTGTGTTATTTCTGCTTGCTGATAAGGGAAGTTTCAAAGAGAAAATGGACAACACCAAGTAAAATTTTGAATGTCTGCATAATTTAATTCGGATCATGTCTTGTTATGCTGATTGCTGATGTCTGCAATGGGGCACCTCTATAACATTAATGGTCATGGGCTTTATTATATTAATAATTATGTATGTATATATATATATATATATATATATATATATATATATATATATATATATGTGTGTGTAAACCTTCTAGTTGCTTTTTCCTATGTTTGCAACAAGTTTTGGCTATCAGTCATAAAATAGAAGACACAAAAAATTATGACACAGTGTCCCATCGAACCGGCATATCAGCAAGCTGAAGTTTTGAAGGTCTTACTATTGGCCTATATTGGTATACTATTTACTGAATATATAATAAGGAGAAAAATCAAGGATTTATTATTAACCTTACGCATGCTGTGTTTACAATTACGTAATTTTTCTCCTGCCACTGACTGCCGCGGAATTGGTTTTCCGATGTTACGCAACCGTTGGTGGCTGTTTTGAAATCACGATAACTTTTTTGTTGTTACACAGATATTTAAATCATATTTGCACATATAAATAAAGAATTAAATTCTGCATATGTTGGTGTAAGTTTTGTTTGTGTGTGTGTGTGATAAGAGACGTGTGAGAAAGTGATAAAGTCAAATTTAGATCTATCTCGATCTAGACCTACCGTATTTTTGATCGATCGAAAGCTGTTGAATATTATATAATTTACATAGTGAGAACATTGTGGAACCTCATGTCTATTCTAATTAAACAAATTGAAGTCCTTACCTTTTCATATTTGCACATTTAATTTGGAATAAATAATGATTTCACTGAATAAATCCATGATAGAGAAGTATAATAAAATTGATTCACTGTCATGTCGCCTCGCCGCAAAGCAGATGCTTAATGATTGCTCAGATTTCCATTCCATAATCAAACACTATCATATTTCGCCATTTTTGCAATAGAAACAGGAAGCTAGATAAATTATCTTCTCAATGTTGCCACAAAAGTATGAAAAAGTTACAGAAATTTTCCGATCTCGATGTTTTCGTTCGGTTTCGGTTTACCGAATCGGGCGGTGGATTTCGATTTCAGACATTAATATTTGACACAATTCTGGTTTAGTGCTTTGCCCCAATTGTAAGCACAGCGTGCTAAAGGTTAAAGAAAAATATTCATACAGCAAATGGGATTTGAACAAGGTCCACTCAGATGTCATCTATTTTAGTCATCTCAAGTTGCTAGGCGAGTAGGTGCCATCTGATTGGATCTGTTCCAAATACCCTTTTTATTCAGTTTGATTTTTATTCCAGTTTATATAGATTGTATACCTTCTCAATAAATGTCTGATTTACTCAAGTATATAAAGATTCATCAATCTTCTCAATTGATGTTCAATTTACAGCATCAAGTATGCATAGATTGCATAATAATAATAATATCAGTCTATCCCAGGTGATGATGACAGCAGTTTCAGACTTGTGTTGTCGCATCTCTCTGGTGTGTGCGGAAATGACTGAGAAGTCCAATTCTGGCATAGAATTTCCTGCCACATTTGGGACATATATGGTCAGAGTTAGACATCTGTGTGTTCATTGTTCAGTGCACGAACTCGCCCAGCTACACTCGAAACCACGGAACATAATTATATACACAGATGGCTCAGTTAACAGAAACACAAATAAAAGCGGTTGCCTACAGAAACAGCGTGAAGTTGGTTGAGAAATTTTCAGCATATTCCACTGTCACATCGAGCATGAGGATGGAGAAAGAGGGAGTTACAGCAGCACTTAATTAATTGATAACTGACTGATACATCAACATACTCGGTAATAAAGACTCTCAAAGCATGCTGCGGAAGATGGAAAAGTACATTCTGAGAAAAGAATGGTGGGACTTATTGAAGAACTAAATTGTCCAGAGCATTACATGGATATACTGCCCTGGTAATGCTTGGGTCAGAGGAAACGAAAGAGCAGACTTATTGGCAGGCAATGTGGCGATACCTTCAGAATTTGCACATTGCTAAGAGATAAAGCAGACTTGATCAAGCAGTAATGAATTCATTTCGAGATGAAGATGATGTCAATGAGGCTGAGAACGTACACATACAGAAAATGTTAGAAATGGGAGTATCTAGACGGGAGGGTAGGAAAAGTAAATCTTTTGGAAGGCCCAGAAGATCACGCAATCAACACCTGACTGGGACTTTGTGAGTCTACATACACTGAGATGGCTGCTGGAACGGATAGCAGAGCACTTATGGAAATGCCCACGTTCTGTGAAGCTAGTTTCTAATCAAGAATCAAGTGTTTGTTGTTCTCTCCTTTTGGGCATCACACATTGTGCCTCTGAGATTTGATGCTTTTCAGTGATTTGTGCACTTAGATTGTTTTCTCAGTGCCTTTGATACTTCTTTGATGCAGTTTTCTTTGATACTTCTCATTGATTTGTGCACTTAGATTTTTTTCTCTGTGCCTCTGAGATTTGATACTTCTCAGTGATGCGTGCACTTAATTATAATTTCTAATAACTAATTTCTGGTTACATGCTACAGTGCACAGCTGAAAGATATTCTTCTGTAATAAAAAATAAGTATGCAAGTGAAACTTCATGTTTTACAATATGATTTTTTCCAGCCAGTTCCACCTCCAAGGCAACCAATTAGTGAAAGTGTTGCAACAATTCCTACTGGTAAGTGGTTACTCAATGCTCTGGTGTCATATATTTCTGATTAATCACAATAGTAAGTAGAAAACTGTTCAGCTAAATATCTTGGTTTATGTAATGTGTGTATAAGAATTTTGTTGTTAATAACAAACTACCGTTGTATATTGTCCTAATCATCCTTGTCTAATATTCCATTAACCCATGTCTGAATTTGCACTGGTAGTCATCATCATCATGTGTCATTATTCTTTTTAGAATGTGATCTTCCTTATGGATTCTCTGAACACTCTTTGATTCTGAGCGAGTTGACATACCACAGCTAGAGACATGTTTAAGCAATCTGATATATCACTGCACTATCGTCGTCTTGAACACCCTCTTCCCCTATTGCTGTTAACTCTACCTTCAGCTATTAATCTTTCCATACTGTTATGTCTCTTTATATGAGCAAACAAACAACAACTTTATTGTTAGGAATCCAAAATAGAATTACTAGGCACATTTCTCCTCTAGTTTGCCATTGTTAAACTCCTAGTTCATTATTAAAATCCCAAGGAGTTCTAGCATAGATTTTAAAGTGTTGTTAAATTTACTCAGGTCCGAAATGTATTTATGAAGTTATGAGACCTGGGGAATAAATATTGTTTCTTTTCGATCACTCCTCTGCTAATTTTGAAATCTCTCATTCAATGAGCGGTGCATTTATTAATGTGTCAACATGTATAATGTTTGATCCCCATATAATACCTGATTACAGTACTTTTGAAAATATATCACCCCATATAATACCCTATGATTACAGTACATTTGCAAATGTATGATCCAATATAATACTTTATGATTACAGTACATTTGCTAATGTATGATCTCCATATAATACCCTATGGTTACAGTAATTTTTGCAAATGTATGAACCGATATAATATCCTATGATTACAGTAAAAACTAATTTGGTAGTGTATTTTATTCAGGACGTAGCCATCAACTGTATATTTTGGCTGTAGGTAAATTTTTTAATGTTTACAGTAAATATTGCATTCTTGAACTTCTCTTATTGACTTATTCTTATTGTAGTCTATTGATATGTGACCTGTGTGTTTTCAGCATACAATGAGAAAGTTGTGCTCTTCTTGCGACAGCCAAATGTAGATGAGATTCTACGAAACGGATGTCCACAATATGCTTCCAGTTCTAGTCTGCGTGAAAAAATTTCTAAAATATCTGCTCGAGGTGTGGAGATGCTTGAAAGATATTCCAACGACATAGACCTGACACTTTTGCTGAGGTAATATGAATGTTCTACATTTTGACTTTTAGAGAATGATAATGCTTTGTTTGTTCTTTCTACTGATCTCCCATGTGTTCCTTGGAACTGCAAGGGAAATAAAGAATCATAATACTATCATCTACCATGAAAATATAGAGCATACATTAAACAGCAGTAGATTATCTAATCATCTACCATGAAAATATAGATCATACATTAAACAGCAGTAGATTATCTAATCATCTATCTTTGTGTGTTAGAAGTCACTGACTAGATTTATCATGGGGTTTTCCATAATCTCCACTGTGTTAAATCATGCTGAAGACCCATGTCACAACTACTAGAGTGAATCAATACTACTAGAAACCTTTTATCTGCAGTACCATCAAGGCTAACTCCATGATATGGAAATAGAGGTTAGTCCAACAGAGGCTGGAAACTAAGAATGGTCAGGCCATTCCTGACATCAAACAGAATCACAGTCCTGCCCAAGTAATTACAGGTGCTGAAGTCTGAGATACTAGGCTGAGAGGCGCACCAGCAACAATGGTATCCTGCACATGACTTGATAACATGTCTTCACAAAAACAAAAATCAGCTGTATGCCTTGAGATGGTCAGAATATATCGAAGAATGTTATGATAATAGACCTGAGATATGGATAAGAAGATAACAGGGAGGGTCCATCAATACTTGCAGCAGAAGTAAGGGAGACCCTAAGGCACATGAAATATGGCAAAGCTCCAGGATCAGACAATACAATATCACATTAGAGGAATTAGTAACTTTAGGTGACTTTGGAGTAGATATAATCACCAAATTGTTGAATGACGTATATAATTGTGGACTCATACCTGATTACTTAAATCAAATTTATAGCCTTACCAAAGAAACCAGGGACCACTGAATGTGAAGAATGCAATACAATCAGCATCATGAGCCAAATAACAAAAAATACTTCTCAGAATCATCATGAAGAGAATAAAAAACAAAATAAAAACAGAAATAAGTCCAGAACAATGTGGTTTCTCAGAAGCAAAGGTACCAACAATGCTATCTTGAGAATAATCATCAGAGAAGTAAAAACAGACTTGTACCTCTGTTTTATAGACTACACAAAAGCATTTGATAAAATGAAACAAAGTGAAGTTATAGACATGCTAGAGAATTTGAACATCGAAAGTAAGGATTTAAGAATTATCAGGAACATGTACGGACATCAGACAGCAGCAATAAGAGTAGGAAATCAATTTGGTCCCTTTCAACAAATAAAACAAAGATTTAGGCAGGAATGTACTTTCACCAGACCTATTCTCTTTTTACAGTGAAACCATAATGCATGCAATAGTTGATATTCCAGGAATATCAGTGGAAGGACATAACATAAATCATTTAATATAAGCAGATGACATTTCTGATTGCTAAAAGTGAGGAAGACCTTCAAGAATTAATTAATGTAGTAGTGACAGAAAGAAAAAGTAAAGAAAAAGGCATCTTCCTAAATATCAAGAAAATTGGAAGTAATGGTTATTTCAAAGAAACAAAATACCACAACTTGCAAGATTAAAGTGAATGATATAGTACTTAAACAGGTCCACTAATTCAAGTATTTAGGTACAACAATTACATCAGATGGAAGATGTTCAAAAGAAATAAGAAGCAGAATAGGGCAGGCAAAAACCCAATTCAGGAAAATGAAAAATATATTGTGTAATATGACCTTATCATTAGAGGTAAGGAAGAGAGTTCTGCTGTGCTATATGACTCCTATACTAACATATGGATGCTAGTCCTGGGCAATAAACAAACAGGAAAGTGCAAAATTAGAGGCAGTAGAGATGTGGCTCTACAGGAGAATGCTGAAAGTACCATGGGCACTCAGGAAAATTAATGTGTTGAAATAGTCAAATGCGAGATGGAGCTAAATGAATAATGTAAGGAAAAAAATCTTCATTTTTTGGCTACGTTAGGAGACAAGAAGGTTTGGAGAACATAGTCACAACAGGCAAGATTGAAGGCAACAGAGACAGAGGGCAATAATGTGAGAAAATATTAGACATTTTAACAACCTGGCACTTTGTGTTCAACCTGGTATGGCAGGGACACAACAACGTTCCTTATACATAATACTGGAGAAAGAGAGCTGTGGAGAGCCATGACCACCTATGCCAGTCGGCATGGCACCTGATGGTGATAATTCCTTGAGATTGAAAGAAAGCCATGACAATCTCTCTTCTCTCCCCCCCCCCCCAGACGATAGCAAGTTTGATGGTATTGTCACCTCCAGCAACAGTGAGTTAAATAGTCATCTGGGACTAAAATACTTTTAAAAAGTACCATATTAAAGGAAATACCAAACAAACAGCAATCTGGAGCTGAAAGTAAAACTCACCTGAGGTAGAGAACAAGAGCAAGATATTTATACAAGCTCGGGACTATTATCACATCTACTAGCAGTGATCAAATCTTGTACATAAGCAACAGCCGCAATAAATCCCACAAAAAGTGTGTGAATCAATAGTTTTCTTAAAGCAGAACAAATATGCTAACGCTGCCAAAGACATGTTTCAGGACATTGGCACAAATAAAACAGCGACACATTGCATTTCCATTCTCTGGACTACATCCTACTAGAAAACTAGTAAGACCATTTTCTTGCTACAAGATAGATCAAAAGAAATATGCTAATTACAGAAGTTAATTACATAAAACTAGAAGCAACAGGGACTGGAAACTATAATTACGCAAGTAGCTCATCTAATAATTAAACTGGCAATTGTTGCAGCAGTAGATAATCACATAATTAAACTAGCAATCATTGCAGCAGTTGGTAATCACCCATGATGATTAAACTAGCAATCAGTTGCAACAGTAGGTAATCATATGATTAAACTAGTAATTATTGCAGCAGGAGATAATCACATGATTAAACTATTAATCATTGCAATGGTACATAATCACATGATTAAACTAATAAAAATTTGCAACAATGGGCAGTCACATAATTAAACCAGTACTCATAGCAGCAGTGTGTAATAACATGGTTAAACTGCAATCATTGCAGCAGTGGGTAATCACATGATTAAACTAACAATCATTGCATCAGCAAGTAATGACATGGTTAAACTAGCAATAATTGCAACAAGTGGGTAATCACATGATTAAACTAACAATCATTGCATCAGCAAGTAATGACATGGTTAAACTAGCAATAATTGCAACAAGTGGGTAATCACATGATTAAACTAACAATCATTGCATCAGCAAGTAATGACATGGTTAAACTAGCAATAATTGCAACAAGTGGGTAATCACATGATTAAACTAACAATCATTGCATCAACAAGTAATGACATGGTTAAACTAGCAATAATTGCAACAAGTGGGTAATCACATGATTAAACTAACAATCATTGCATCAGCAAGTAATGACATGGTTAAACTAGCAATAATTGCAGCAGTGGGTAATCACATGATTAAACTAACAATCATTGCAGCAATAGGTAAATTGATGAGCAGAGGTGGTTCTCATTGATATTTATGTTTAGGCCAGGTTTTGACCATGTAAAAGTATATGATCAGAAATACAATAATAGCGAATGGCCAGACACAGAAATATTTAAGATGGCTTTTTTGTCATATTTGTATGGTTAATTCCTTTTCTTTCTAATAGTCTTTTTGAAAACGAGGTTATGAGTTATGTGCCGTGTATAAGAAACAATCCAATCATTGAGACAACAAGCCAGGGATCACCTCAAGGATCTCCAGGTAATTGTCCATTGAATGTATTTGTAAGTTTAAATGTGACATGTCCATGATTATAAAATATACAACAGTTTTGAGAAAATAATCATATTTGTAAGCTGGAACTTGTTTACTAATGTCATCTCCGAATTTAGCAAAAATAAGCAAGGAAAACTGCAGTAAAACTGTCTACCATGTGGTAAATGAGAATTTGTAAAATAATACAAAAATGGTTCAATATCAGTTTTACATATATATTTCCTATTTGTAAAACTGATATTGAACTATTTTTGTATTATTTTAAAAATTTAGCAAAGAAAGAAATTCATTTTTGTGTTATTATGAATTGAGCACAGAAAGAAATTTATAACAGGGATATCTTCTTCTTACCTGGATGTAGTCCAGAGAACAGAATATGCTGGGTTTATAGTTTGACTGTGATATATGCGTTGTCTTGTCTGACACATCTGACTTCAACATCCCTGTTATTGGCTATGACTATGAACAGACATTAGACTCCAAACAGACCCATTGGTGCTCAGTGTCCTCTAGCAGATGACAAAGGATATGCATACTTTTAGGACACTTTGACCATCTATGAGAATGTGGCAGTCAATCCCATCCCCAAACCTCTTCAATATCTCTTGCAAAATTCACAGTGATATGGGACTATGTAGCGCAGTGGTTAGCTCACTCACAGGCTGCACATATGAGTCATCCCCCTGGGTTCATTACCCAGTTGAGTCTGAAATATTTTTCAGATTGCAACAGCTCCCTGGTTGACCCAGCCGTAAATAGGTACTGGATTAATTCGGGAAGACTGCGAGAGAGAGGAGATGGCTACCACCCTCATATCAGATCCACTAAAATGTGAGATCGCTAACATCTCACACTCCTATGGCATTAATAAATTCTATGAGTTAATTTTACTTTTCTTTAGTGATACATACTATTATTTGCTCACATCTCGAGCATTTCATTTGATTAAATTTTGCAATTCTAAGCTGATTTACTCTGCTGAAGACGGATATGCTGAGCCATTAGCACAAATAAAATAGCAACACAATGCATTTCCAGTCTCTGGATTACATTCTGATGTAAATCTATTAAGACCATTGTTCTGCTACAAGAGAGAACCAGTGGGAGCTTGAGAATTCATGCTGAAGAAGAAGAAGATTTAAATACGAAACAGCTTCTTAAAATATTAACTACTGAATTGAAAAAAAAACTATTTCCTGAGACAGACTGAAACCTGGGGTTATTTGTGGTCTTAAAAATTCAAAATTTGGTCAGTAAATACATTGGAAATTTCAAGGCACAGCATTCCAGTCGGTTGCCATTACTTTAGGGAAGGATCAACTGCTAATCGGACACTGTAAAGAGAATTTGTCGGAAGCCAAAAGCTTATTTTTTCTGGCTGCAACATATGGCTGTGAAACATGGACCCTAAGTAAAACAGCGGCAAAGAAGATCAACACCTTTGGGATGAAATGCTACAGAAATATACTTAGAATATCGTTTGTGCTTTCGTAAAACACAGGTTTTTAGAACATTCAATTTAGACACAATGAACTGTCACTAAAACTAGGGGGGGGGGGCATTATGATATGCTTACAAGAAAACATACAAATTACAGTACACAAAACAAATTCAATGTTTCGACAATAAGGCCTTTTTCAAGATACACACAAAACATCAGAAGAAGATGAACAGAAGAGTTTGTTTTTTGTGGGTACCTTGATAAAGGCCTTTTGGTCGAAATGTTGAATTTGTTTTGTTTACTGTAATTTGTATGTTTTCTTGTTTGCATATCATAATCCCCTAGTGTTAGTGATAGTTCGTCAATAGTTAATCTAATCGTGAGACGTTCTAAAGACCTGTGTTTTACGTAAGTACAATTGTTGTTACGTTTCACGCAGTATTACCTTATATTGATTAGAATATCATGGAAGGAAAAAAGAGAAACTCAGATATTATAAACACATTGAAGATTCCGGAATGTTGGTTACTAAACACAATAGCAAAAAGAAAACTACACCGGTTTGGTCATATAAAGAGACACAACTGTTTGGAAAGACAAATAATGGAGGGCAGAACAACTGGGAGGAGGAGGAAAGGCAGACCCAGAATGAAGACAATGGACTGACGACATTAAAGATAACATGAATACATCGTTGGAAAATGCAAACCGCATAGCCCAAGACAGAGAAGGGTTCAGAGAGTTCATTGGGAAGACAAAATTCTGAAGAGAATATGTCACATGACACACCCAACTAATCCATCACCATGGCTATTCAGTTTTGTTGTTTGCTTGCTCGATGTTTCTGTCATTGAAAAAATATATATTTCATTGGACGCATTATTGCCATCTTCTGCCCATATGGAATCTTCCTAGTAAATATCTGTTTCATCCTCATATGTTTATTTGTCCAGAGTGAAATTAGCTTAGATGGCAGCTGAGTTTAATATTGGAAGGTTGTTTCACTTTCTGCCACCCCATGATGCACCTGATTGGGGGTTGGTCACTCATTGTGTCAGGAAACCCTGACTAAATTTCAACACTTCTTTGTCCTTTGATAAGAAAGAAATAACAAAGTAATCACTGTGCCATAGAGGTTAACCATTCATATTGTGATCTAGAAGTTATAAGTTTGAATCCTACTCTCTTCGTCTTATTGACAAAGTGGATTTTTTCGGATGTCCCTGAGGGTTATCACTTCAAACTACAGAGTTACATGATAAGAGTCGTACTCTATTCAGCTAACGTGCCACTTCATGTAGAGGAATGAAGTACATATATGATAACCCATGCACAATGAAATCAATCCTCTATGACGTTTCTTTTTTTCAAAATCACTAGTTATGAGGCACTTTTTGTCTAGTTTTCATTTTCCTTTTGCGCTGAAGTTAGCGCATAGGGCAGAGGTCAGATCTCTCCAATTCTGTCTGTTCAAATCTATTCTGTGCAGTTCTTGAATTGTATGGATATTGATTGTTTTACTTTCTCTAAGTATTGTTCATCTGAGTGTTTCTTTTGGTCTACCCCTAGCTCTTTTGCCTGTAGGTATCCATTCAAGAGATTGGTGGTGTAATCTGTTGATGTCTGAGTGTAGGACATGCCCGATGTAGAATGAAAAAGAATTGTAACTAGATCACTGTATGACAATCCCGCAATGATGATGAAGAGAAATCACATGTTCTATCTTAAATATCCGATATTGTAATACACAGTTTCTCACAAAATAATTCGTTTGAATGAAAAAGAATTGGAATGAACTGACTTCTATTACACAAATCGGTCTGGACTTTACGATGTTAGTTGATTAATCTAATCTAGTACTTCTACAATATTCCAAGAGAAGTCAATTTCTCATCATCAGAAAATGGTCAAGATGAGGCCAATTTATAAATTCTCCATTTCTGATCACTAATATTTTGGACAGGCAGCACAGACCGCTGAACATATCCTGCAAGATTGCAATACACTAAACCAGTTAAGAGAAGAACTCTAGCCCACAGAGATGGTTATCCACAGAAAGATGTATGGGAGCACTGAGGAGCATTCAAATACAGCAGCATTTATTAATAAAACTAGACTTGCTGTGTAGACATGTCAGTCAAACTGCGAACAAGAAGAAGAAGACTAATATTATATGCGATTTTCTGAACATTTATACAGGATTGAAGGGTAATATAGAAAACATTTGATTCTATCCAAATTCAGTTCAGCGACTCCCGGGTCGAGTACCAGCTCCGTACAAACGAGATTTCCAGGCAAAACTAAGAAACTTTTACAAAAAACTGGAGTCCAAAGGTTATGGTCAAGGTCCGGGAAAATTAAAGTAAGTGGAAGTCATACTCATTTAAGATCTATTTCTAGTACAGCTAGTATGTGTGTGTACGTGTGTATTGGTGGATTGCAAATACTTCAGCATGTGTGTGTTGGTGGATTGCAAATACTTCAGCATATGTATGTTTGTGTGTGTTGGTGGATTGCAAATACTTCAGCATATGTATGTTTGTGTGTGTTGGTGGATTGCAAATACTTCAGCATATGTATGTTTGTGTGTGTTGGTGGATTGCAAATACTTCAGCATATGTATGTTTGTGTGTGTTGGTGGATTGCAAATACTTAAGATGTATGAACATGTTACTCTTGTTCCTGTGTATGTTGATAAATTGCAAAAACTGAGGCAGTATGATCTTGTCACTCTATCATAGGTGTCAACTTATTTTTTTAATAAATCCATATTTTTTAACAATTTATTTCCATATTTAAATTTTTTTTAAATGTCTCTTTAGCGGCCAAAAGAAAAAAACCGCACAAAAAACCCACAAAATTTAATTTTTTTATTAGTTATTTTTGGGCCTCTCAGTATGAGAATGTGACGTAAAAAGCGTCAGCATTGGTAATAATTACTAGGAAATTTAACACCAATCGACCAGTTCTATAAAAAAAAATTTGTTAATATTTTTTTTTGTAATTGGGGGGTTTGTTTGTGGGTTTTTTTTGTGGCCCGAAATCCGTATCAGTACGGAAAAGCCGTACTATCTTACACTATGCTCTATGTATGTTGACTGATTATTAAACCTGAGATATTACGAAAATGTCACTCTATGTATATTAACTGTAAAATCTGAGATAGTAGGATCTTGTAAATCTATTGGACTCAAAAATAAGACAATATATCTTGTCACTCTATGTATGTTGACTGATTGTAAAAACTAAGGGAGTATGGAGATGTCACTCTTTATTCCTGTGTATGTATGTTATTCATTGCGCACAATGTAAAGTTTTTCAATTTATAGATGTACACAAAGTGTAAATTCATTTAAAATGAACACACCCAAATTTTAAGTATACATTTCTTTACGCTCAATGTTTAGTGCACTTTCTTCCCAGTCTGGTGGTCCAAGTTGGATTTTCCAGCAACTTACAACAAATGTTTATACTATTTATACTAAGTCGACCCAAAATATCAAAAATCAAATACCATGGTAATCAGCAAGGACACAGAAGAACAAGAGCTAAACATAAATATACATGGAGAAAAACTACAACAAGTAAAACATTATCAATATCTTGGACACATAGTTAGAAATGATGGCAGATATGAAACAGAAGTTAAAAGGAGAATAGGAATGGCCAAAAGTACCTTCAATGACATGAGGAAAATGGTAACATCTAAACAAATTACAAAGTTAAAAATGAGAATTATAAAACGCTACATCTATTCTATATTAATGTATGGCTCGGAAACATGGACACTAAATAAACAATTAGAAGACAGAATTTATACCTTTGAGATGTGGGTATATAGGAGAATAGGGAGAACATCATGGAAAGAGAAGAAAACAAATAAAGAGATGCAAAAAACACTTAATATGAAAAAATAATTACTAAGAGAAATAAAGATCAGGCAAATAAAATATTTTGGACACATTAACAGACATGACACCTTATTGAAGACCTTACTTGAGGGTAAAGTCAAAGGGAAGTGAGCAAGAGGTAGACAGAGATACAGTCTAGCAGATTGTACCACCAAAACAAGAGACAGGGGATGTTGGAGATCTGTTGCAGCCAACCTTCATTGCGGAGATGGCACTTGATGATGATGAAGTTAACCCAGCTTAAAGGAATGGTAAACAGACCTTGTTGTGGAAAAGTGAAAATGTAAATGCTGACGACATTATCCTTAGACTTGCTGTTGTTCTACAAAAAATACTGACCTAGCACTGTATTCCCCTATAAAACTCAGTGATGTGGATAAGAATAATAACCTTTAGCAAGCTGTATTAAAATTATACCATCTTTCCCCCGTCACTGGTTTATTTTTTGAAAATTTTGTAATTTATGGTGGGTGTTTGAAAAACACAATAACTTTTTTGTTTTTAGAGATTTTAAAATAATTGGTGCACATTTAAATAAAGTATTGAATACTGCAAATATGTGTGCAATTTTTTTTTGTATGTGTGATATGAGAGGTATGAAGAAGTGGTGAAGACCCTTTTCACTAAAAATAAACAAAAACAAATATGGGGAAAACGTCTTATAGACTTTAAAATAATTTTTATACATGTAAATAAAGAATTGAATACTGCATATATTGCTCTCTAAGTTTTGTTTGTGTATGTGTGATACAAAAGTGTGAGAAGGTTGTAAAGATTGGAAACGGAAAAATATCAAAATCAAATATTCAGCCAAAGATGGATGTGTCGGGCCATTTGCGCAAATAAAATGGTGACACAACGCATTTCCATTCTCTGCACTACATCCTGCTGGAAATCTAGTATGACTATGATGCTGCTATAAGGGAGATTCAGCGGGAGTTTGAGAATGAACACTGAAGAAGAAGAAAATCAAATATTAAAATGTATTTTCCAATGTGGCAACCCTGAAGACATTGTTTGACACACTGTAACACATCTATGTCTACTGTATTTATGTAGTTTCATAACCAAACTAACATAATATTGTTAGAGAAATTGTAAGTTTCATAATTATAACTTAAAGACAATTCAGATACTAGAATTTCTGCGACATTATTTCTACTGCTTCTTTCTGAATCAGGTTTTTACGTCCAGCGGTTAGCATGGGAGTGTCTCAGATGAAGGGAGTATAACCTTACAGATAATCTGGAGGGGAAACCTTAAAACAGTTGATGGTGTATTATACCATCTTCTGCCAGCCCTTGGCAAGCAATCATGTGTGAAACATAGGGGCTATGTCTCTCATCAATTTCACCAATTTGAGGGCCTCATAATCCATTTGAAACTTTACATTGACGTCTTTCTTGATCCTTTGTAAAGATGCAAAAGTCATCATCATTCTGAGTGATATCTGTTCATGTTTATTTCAGACTGACTGTTAGAAGAGACCATGTCTTAGAGGATGCCTTCAACAAAATTATGTCCACACCAAAGAAAGAACTGCAGAAAAACAAACTTTATATCACATTTGCTGGAGAAGAAGGGTAGGAAAACTCTTTCAACAATCTGACTAGCTCAGAGTTTCTTATCAAGTATTCATATGTTATCAAATAACAATGTAGGAAAGTTAAACAAAAGTATAGCACAGTCAACCCTACCATAAAAATAATTGCCATCAAGCACAGAAACACACATTAAATGGGGATCTCCCTGGCATAGTGGTTAAGCAGTTTGTTTTGTGCTCAAGAGGTCATGGGTTCAAATCCCACTCGCACTGTCTTGTTTATAAAGTGGACTTTTTCAGAGATCCCTGTGTAGCTAACCCTTCAACAATGTCTAACTTGTAACCCTTCAACAGTGTCTAACTTGTAACCTTTCACCAATGTCAATTTTGAAATCCTTTAACAGTGTCTATTTTGCACCCCTTCAACAGTGTCTATTTTGTACCCCGTCAACAATGTCTATTTTGTACCCCTTCAACAGTGTCTATTTTGTACCCCGTCAACAATGTCTATTTTGTACCCCTTCAACAGTGTCTATTTTGTAACCCTTCAACAATGTTGAACACTTCAATTTAACCATTTAATTAATCTTTCAAGTATTTAATAATAATCAAGTTTTTAACCAATTCAACATTTCCTTAACATAATGTAATAACATCACAATAACTTATTTGATTTTCTGTTAAACAATTTCTTTTATTATTCTTAATGCAAGATCAATGAATCTATCCTACTTCTTTTCTATCTTGTAAATTACAATTATTCTCAATTAAATAGAACGATTGATTAACTCCATTAATAGCACATACATAATATTACATACTTATATATTCTGTCCAATACAAGTTCCCTTGAGACTTCTAATATGTTATCTGTATAAAACTTCATTCCAAGTCTTGTCTGTTCCTAGTTGGTGGTTCTCTTCTCATGAACAATTATAATAATTTATATTGAGATATACACATGCGGGTACATCTATAGATCTCACTAATTTCCCACTAGTCAAATTACCTATCCCACAGACTCCTCTCACACATGGTTTGAGTGTGGTAGATAATTTCAGACACGCATAGGACTCATTAGTCACAGTTGACCACACAGCAGACATCTTCATCACCATCCCAGTTGAGCTGGTTGATCATCACCTGTGACGGATGAGCAATCCCTCAACCAATGAGGCTTTAACCCCCTATCCAGTGAGGCTTGAATCTATGACCAAGGTGGTTGTAATATCCTAACCAATGAGACTTCCATTCCCTAAACAAGGAGTCTTTAATCCCTCAACCAATGAGGCTTTAATCTCCTAACCAATGAGGCTTTAATCCTCTAACTAATGAGGTTTTAATCTCCTAATCAAGGAATCTCTAATCCCTAACCAATAAATCATTAATCCTATAACCAAGGAGTCTAATCCCCTAATCAAGGAATCATTAATCATATAACCAAGGAGTCTAATCCCCTAATCAAGGAATCATTAATCCTATAACCAATGAGTCATTAATCCCCTAATCAAGGAATCATTAATCATATAACCAATGAGTCATTAATCCCCTAATCAAGGAATCATTAATCATATAACCAATGAGTCATTAATCCCCTAATCAAGGAATCATTAATCATATAACCAATGAGTCATTAATCCCCTAATCAAGGAATCATTAATCCCCTAATAAAGGAGGCTAGCTCCTATTATTTTCTTGTGATTTTTTTCTTCAGGTAACATATTCTTTCCAGAATGTAATTTTCTTTACACTCTAAACAACTCATGTCAAGAAAAGATTAATTTTTAACCATGCTTGTCAGATTTTGTTTCTGTAGTCAACACCATAATAATGATAATCTCAATCTTACTTGAAAATAATCCTACGTGACCTTTGTTTTATTTCAGCCTTGACTATGGTGGTCCATCTAGAGAATTTTTCTTTTTGTTGTCCAGAGAATTGTTCAATCCATATTATGGACTATTTGAATATTCAGCAAATGACACGTACACAGTTCAAGTCAGTCCATTGTCAACTGTTGTAGAAAATGCTCATGAATGGTAAGTTTAGAAAGTTGCCTTTCTTTTCCTTCATGCATTCAAAGCTATAGGTGGGTAAATTATGACCAGTGGGCCAAGACCCACTTTTACTGACCCTCTAGACTGATTTAAGTAAAACACAGGTTTATATAATCGCTTCAATCAGACACGATAGACTATAACTAAAACTAGTGGGTGTACACAAGAAAACATACAAATTACAATACACAAATCATATTCAACGTTTCAACCAAACGGTCTTTATCAAGATATACACAAAACCTGTGTGTTTTACCTGTGTTTTATGTAAGTACAAGTGTTGTTACGTTTCACGCAGTTACCTTGTATTGATTGTCGTGTCAGACTGATTTAAAAGTACTATATACACCAGAACTTGAACTCAGAAAATAGTCTGAAAACTCAAGTGACTTAAAGCTTCGAAAAAGGGTCAATCTGTCCCACCAACCCAAAACTGATGCTCACATCTGACGTAAAGCTGTGAAGGATTTGTTTGCTGGCTTTATTCAATTTTAATTGAGCGGTTTGAACTGAGGTTAATAACATAGAGTTGATGAAAAGATTTCAAAGTGATACAAGGATAGATCACCTGAGTATCAGAGATAATCCAACAAGATATAAATATAGGAACTGCGGTAACACAGAACAAATGTGATACAGAGATAAATCACCTGGGTATCAGAGGTAACCCAGTAAGCTAGACATATAGGAACTGCGGTAACACAGGACAAATGCGAGTATGAATGAAAGTAGGTAAATTAAGGTATTAATAATAGTGAACAAGAGATTAGCAATATAGCACGTATTTATACAATATATAGAGGGATCTCCGCCAGCTGTAGTAAGCTGGTATTTAGAGTACATGTTATTTTTCTGCATATTTTCTCAAATTTCTGTAGATTAACAGAATTTAGTACAGAAAATGGAATGTGCTGTATCATGGTTCACAGCTTGGCTGTGATATCTGCACATTTCAGTCAAACACACATCTTCAGCATGTCTGTGGATCACTTTGACCCTCTATGGGAAAGCCAATTCCACTCATAAAAACCTCTTAGGCACCTCTTGAAACATGCATGGCAGGTGACTGTATTGTTATTTTTTAATCTCTTTTGGGACCTGGCAAAGCAGGCAAGAGTACATCTAATTTTGAGGAATATTTAAAGTGTAATGTTGGACTGTATTTAATGTGTGGTTGATTGATGCATTAATATATAATGTTTGATTTGGTATTTTATAGTTTATCTAAAGCTTACAATATTTTTTTTAAATAGAAATATGTGGTTTTTCTAACGATTCACAAGATGAAAAACAGTCTATGTAATATGTTGCTGTCAAATTGATGTTACATTGAGAGTTCTGTTTGTTGTTTGTGTTCGCACTGTGAGTTCGTAGAAATTACATTGTGCCAATCCTAATGTATGAAAGTGAAACATTGGGCAATATTAACTTTCGCCAAGCTGCATTAAAATGGAGTAATTTCCACCTTCCGCTGCATTCTTTTTTGCCCTTATGAGCTTTTTAATGGAGGGTATTTCAAAAATGCAATAGCGTTTTTGTATTTAAAGCTATGTTTATAATTTTTGTGTGTTGAAATAAAGAAATGATTCACTGAATGTAATGATATAAGTTTTGTTTGTGTATGTGTGATATCTGAGAAAATCGAACCAACATTACCGTCACGAGGCCTAGAATTTTGGAGAAGACTTCATTACATTCAATCTGGGATGAAACGCCACTAACTAGATCTAGATTACTCCGCCGTTATTTTATAAACAAATTAACATTTTCACATAATATTGTCTTTGAAAAGAAACAAATCATATCTATGGGACTAACATTATCAACTACGCAATAGAAATTGAAGATTTGAAACTATTCCTCAAAAATGGTTGTAATTTCCAAACAATTATGACGGATATCTGCGGCTGAATACAGTCACAACTGATCTATAACTTATCTTATTTAGCTGAAGACAGTGGAAACGAAAGTTAATTATGTCTACTTTAATTTCTTCTGTTAACCAGGTGAAAAATGTTTGTTTACAATCATGATATCCTTGTTCAAAATGGTGTGTAGCAACAGGCGGCTGTAGTCGAAGACAGCTATGGAAAATACATTTGATCTTTCGACTATAGTCACGGACAGCATGGTGAAGGTTAAGATCACTCAAACTTATATTACATATTTGAGTTTTTAGTAATGTATATTGAAACATTTTCTTTCAGGTTCAGATTTTCTGGTAGAGTCCTTGGTCTTGCACTTGTCCATCAGTACTTACTTGATGCTTTCTTCACGCGACCATTTTACAAAGCAGTTCTCAGAGTGTGAGTACAGCCACATTTATGTATGGTCATCACTTCTCAATTATAAATATCCATTACATTACATTCAAACTTTGCCTTGATGCTTTTTATATGTCATGACAGTTTACACTTTCTGAATAAATTTGAAAGCCCAAGAGTTATTTAAAGTGCTCAATCCTCCTTATTATACCTTATTATAATGCTAGGCTTACATTTACATTACTTTCTATATATCGTAATATCTCACCTTAAAAAACTACATTACTTTCTATATATCATACAATCTCACCTTCAAAAACTACATTACTTTCTATATATCATACAATCTCACCTTCAAAAACTACATTACTTTCTATATATCATACAATCTCACCTTCAAAAACTACATTACTTTCTATATATCATACAATCTCACCTTCAAAAACTACATTACTTTCTATATATCATACAATCTCACCTTTGAAACTATGATTTATTCATGATAAATACTCATGAGTGATGTCTACAGCTGTATATCATGATGTCACCAGTTTGGAACAATGTATTTTCCTGAGCAAGCTATTTTTAGTAACAGTATTGCTACAGTTGCCGTATTTCTGATGTATCATAGTGGTTTCAACGTTGAAACTGGTCACCAAGGTTAACCTTATGGGGTTGCAGGGATGCCACTCTTGAAACATCAACATGGATGTTTCCACAAAAATCCAACATGAATCTCTTTTCCCAGTTCCTTGTCTAAGTATAGAGAATCTTAATTGTGTCCAGTCTTTAATATTATCAATCCACACATTCTAAGCATCACTCATACACCATTAAATATTGGTCAACCTCTCTCACATTGAACCTCAAACTACTTCATGCACATTAGGGTTGCAAAACTACTTCACTAACACCTCTGTGACATAGACAGATTTTCATTATCATAGTGAACTCAATTTGTATAATTTTGTAAGAGTCACAGTAATGCAGAATTTATCATGTCACCCATAGAGAACCAACCAACCAAGGGTTTGAAATTTCTCTGAAAGATAGTACAGAAGTAGTGAGGGTAGAGTTCAGAAGATATATAATCAATGCTTTATTGGAACTATCAGCATATTACCCTTCATAATTTGCTAAAAGACACAGGATTCCTATGGAGATTACTGGAGAGTACAACTGACAGTTCAGAAAATCACTAAATCAGAGAAGATTTACTCACCTATGATGAATTCTATGGGACACTTATTGTGATATTTAAAAAAATATATGTGATAAATTAACAGTATATACATATGGAATTTTTAATAGCTATTTTAATTAGAAAATGAATTTCTGCAGTATAGAGAATTGCACCAAAAATCTTCCAAATTTTCAAGAAATTTAACATTATTTTCTAAGAATTAATTGTCTCTCCAGGCCACTGTCCTTAGAAGATGTGGAGTCACTTGATATGGAGTTCCATCAGAGCTTGCTCTGGATCAAAGACAATGATATCAGTGAGGTTGAGTTGGATCTCACTTTTTCAGTCAGTGAAGAAGTCTTTGGACAGGTAATATTTGAGATTTTCTAATTCATGTTGATTTTGGGAAGTCTTTGGACAGGTAATATTTGAGATTTTCTAATTCATGTTGATTTTGGGAAGTCTTTGGACAGGTAATATTTGAGATTTTCTAATTCATGTTGATTTTGGGAAATCTTCGGACAGGTAATATTTGAGATTTTCTAATTCATGTTGATTTTGGGAAGTCTTTGGACAGGTAATATTTGATATTTTCTAACTCATGTTGATTTTGGGAAGTCTTTGGACAGGTAATGGTTTAGGGTATTTTCTGTTTTATATTGGTTTTGACGATAGTTATTCTGTCATTAGATCTAATAAAGCATTTGTTTCCATATCAGAGTCTGACTTCAGTAGAAATGCAACTTCTGTCTTTTGTCTTGATGTTGTAATAATATTTCAGCGTTGTAGTGGTGCCACACTTGAGAAATCAGCACAAAATGTCATCCAGGTACTTCTGTTTCCGCCTTTCGGAAAAGTGTAAAAAAAAAGTATGCCCGACTATTCCTAGATGTCGTAAATCCAGGATTTTCTTGGTCACCCTTTCTTTCACACTCAACTGTTCCTTGAAAAATTGTTTTAGAAAGTCAATTGTGTCTGGTTACATGTCCAAACCAAACAAGTTTCACCACTGCTAAAAGTGGTTATTGATAGCCTGCAAGTTTGTTTATTTGCTGTCGAATGAATATATTTGTCTTGTGTTCTATATAATTAATGTTTAACAAATGTCTGCAGCACTTATATTCAAAAGCCTTTATCCTTCTGTCCATGTCTGCATTGTTTCCAGCTTTCACATCCATATAAAAGTATACTTAGCACTAGAGATCTGAATAGATTGATCTTTACTGTAATACTGATCTTACTTTTCCAAATCATATTCAACCTTGCCATGGCATCCATAGCAATCTCGGGTCTTGATGGCACACTCTGACGAACTGTAGTTTGCCAATTTCATGATTATTTCCACCCACTTATATCACTGTTTTTCTCTCACTCCTTGACATTGAACTTGATATCTTCTTCTTCATCGTTCTTGAGTCAGATATCAGGTTACAGCGCCAATAGCTTCAGTCAGATATCAGGTTACAGCACCAATAGCTTCAGTCAGATATCAGGTTACAGCACCAATAGCTTCAGTCAGATATCAGGTTACAGCACCAATAGCTTCAATGAATTGTGTGATTCGCTTCAGGTCATCCATGGAACCCCTCAAGTCTGGAAGCAGTGCTGTCTCAGTAGACCATATTGTCTCCCTCTCTTCTTTGTCCAGTTGACAGGCATGAAGAATGTATTCTGCAGTCTCTGGGCTCAGTCCACAGTTGCACAGGTCTGTCTCGCCAATCTTCAGTTTTCGGAACATATGACTTCTCAGTCTGTTTAACTTGATATCCACTGTGTCCTATTTTTAAACGAATTTTCTGTGCATATGTATTTTCTTATTTGATGGATTCACTGTACATGTCATGCCATCTCCTGTGTTGTTATGTTATTGATTCACTCTATATATCTTATAGAGATAAATTTCTTTTTTTTAAATAGAATTTACTGTACATATGTATTTTCTTATTTGATAGATTCACTACATGACATCTCCTGTGTTATATTTGATGTATTCACTGTGCGTGTCATCTCATGTGTTCTTATGTTATTGATTCACTCTATATATCAAATGAATTCTCTTATTTGATGGATGATTCACTGCACATGGCATCTCATGTTATATTTGTGTGGAATCACTGTCAATGATATTTCTTGTATTCTATTATTTGATAAGTTCAATGTTTTAAATTGTTTTGGTCTTTTGTTTGTGTTAATTGATTATTGTGCATTTCAATTTGTATGAATTTACAGGTGTCAGAACGTGAACTGAAACCAAATGGGAAAAATATTTCAGTAACAGAGCGGAATAAGAAAGAGTACATTGAAAAGATGGTGAAGTGGCGACTTGAACGAGGAGTCACAGAGCAAACAGAAAGCCTTATTCGTGGTTTTCACGAGGTTAGTAGTATAGAGTAGGTCATACTATCAACAATTCCTGCATATCAATAACATTATTTGTATTATTTGCAAACATTGCTGATGTCACGAAGTATGTACAGTCATCCCTCAGTTATCACGGATAATAGGGACCAGAACTGGCTGCGATAAGTGAAAAATTGAGAAGTAGTGTCATCCTCTCATTTTTAACACACGTAATTTTGTGTGTATGTATAATATCAATAAGTGTATATGAAACCATATAAGTGCATATGTTATCATTAGAACATTAAAGAATAGTTTCAAACATGTAAATAAAATATTAATAGTATAAATAACATACATAAAATAATGTATAAATAATATAAATATGATATGTGTGTGTGTAACATACGTAGATGTAACTAAAGTGTACATACTGTAAATATGTTTTTAGAAATCCGCAATGTACTGAGGCCGCGATAAATGAACCGTGAAGTAGCGAGGGATGACTGTATTGCATTATGGGAAAATGTTTTCTCAAAGTGGTGTACATTTGTTGATATTTTGCAGTTGTTGATTCTCTTTTAAAATGAAATGAATCTGTGATATTTATGTTCTTCTTCTTCAGCGTTCATTCTCAAACTCCCGTTGGATCTCTCTTGTAGCAGGACCATGGTCCTATTAGATTTCCAGCAGGATGTAGTCCAGAGAATGGAAATGCGTTGTGTCGCCGTTTTATTTGTGCCAAGTGATATTTATGTTCTAAAATGCTAGCAACAAGCTGTTTAGCTTGTGCTAGGTGATCAGAGAGTAGTTAATTAGATGTAGATGGTGAATATTCTGAAAATCAAATGGAAATCAAAGCGGACAATAATTTTATGATTGAAATAGTGACTATTATTAATTCAGTGACTATTGAAATAGTGACTATTATTAATTCAGTGACTATTGAAATAGTGACTATTATTAATTCAGTGACTATTGAAATAGTGACTATTATTAATTCAGTGACTATTGAAATAGTGACTATTATTAATTCAGTGACTATTGAAATAGTGACTATTATTAATTGCCATAGTTGTGATAGCATTCATAATCAATCATGATACGCTAAGAGGGACTGAAAAGGTGTATGTCCTGCATGGTTTATGAAGTAAATTTTATACAGATTGATTTCCTGCTAATGTGTTTAGACCCATATGTGATAGATGAATCCCTAAAAGTAAAAAGAAAATCATCAACATTTTCTACTACAGCAAGACCTTTGACAGATCCAACATGAAAAATTAATTGAATGTCTGCAAGAAATAGGCTTAGATGGGAAAAACCGACTGATTATAAATATATATTGGGAACAAACTGCATCAATAAGGTGTGAGAGCAGTTACTCATCATACATAGAAATAAAAAAATGGTAAGACAAGGATGTATTTTATCACCCAGCTTATTTAATATATATACAAAGAACATTTTTTAACATATAAAAGGAATGCCAGAACTCAAGATTAGTGAGAAAATAATAAACAACCTGAGATAAACAGATGACACTGCCATCTTAGCAGAAAAGGAACTGGAGTTACAAAGATTAATAGACCAAGTCAATAAATACAATAGAGAATATAGGCTGGATATAAACATCTAAAAATAACAAAAACCATGATAATCATTGAAGCCAAAGAGGGACATGCGCTAAACATAAAAATGCTTGTAGAGATACTACAACAAGTAGATCATTACCATTATCATGTACACATAATCATAAATGACAATAGATGTTTAAAAAAAGATAAGAATTTAGATAGAAGTTCAGAGAATAGGAATGGTTAAAGGTATGTTCAATGACATTAGGAAACTACTAAAATTGGAACAAATTAAAAATTATTATAAAATGCTACATTTACTCTACATTAATGTATGACTCAGAAACATGGATAATGAACAAACAACTAGAAGATAGAATTTGAGATTTGGATATGTAGAAGCATAGAGAAAGCTTGATGGACAGAGAATTAAGCAAACAAAGAGGTTCTGACAACACCGCATATGAAAAAAGAACTATTAAAGGAAATAAAAATCAAATACAATATTTTGGACATATTAAAATTCATGACACTGAAGATCTTACTTGAAGGTAAAGTCAAGATGCGTAGAACACAGGGTAGGCAGAGATACAAGTGGGAGGGAAACATCACGAGATGGACAGGATACAATCTAGAATAATGCTCTACCAAGGCAAAAGACAAATATCAGAGATCTGTTGCAGCCAACCTTCATTGCAGAGATAGCACTTAATGAATGATTTAGATCTATGTGTACTTGGTAAATGATAAAGGTAGACAAAAATAATATTTATATTGTGTATGAAATAGATTTAGCATCTAGTTATACTTATGTACCCTTCCTGTGTGCTCAGGAGCCTAAAGAAATGGAGTTTTTAGGGCTAGGTTACCAGGGCTCAAAGGGTTAAAATAGGACAATTGGTAATTAATGGAAACTGTTTATCAATAGATATTCATGGAAAACAAAGGTAATGAGATTTATAGATTAAAAACAAACACGAAAACTATAGTTAACACTACAAAACAGACTAAATCAATGTTTCCAGTATATGGTCTTTAACAAGAAAAAATACAGGACTAACGGTGACCAAGTAGTAAAAATAATATTGCGAATGGACTGGACTACAGAAATTTAACAGCAGGAAAAACAAAGAAATGTTGTAAGTTATAATCAACGGTCTGTTGCAGACAATCTTCATTGCAGAGATGGCACTTGATGATGATAATCAAAGACATCATCGCTGCCTTGGCTTTTTCTGTTAGTATATATCTGCAGTGTAGTCCATTCGAAATATATCAATTTTATTGTTTGTTCTCAGTTTGTCCTTTGTGTTTTCTTAATAAAGACTATTTTTGAAATGTCTGTTGTGTATACTGTTAACTATATCTTTTCCTTCAGTCTGTTTTGTATAGTATAGAACATACTTTCAGTTTTTTTTGGTTTAAAAATTGTTAAATAGTTCCTCAGGAATTATGTACATGGTCATGCAATGATCACATTTTAACACATGCTTGTATAATTTGGGAACACTGCACTGTTATACATTTGTACTATTTGGGGTTAGTGAAACACATAATCTGTTGAGAACACTGCACTGTTATAAATTTCTTCTTCTTCTGTGTTCAGCATCTGTGGTTATGCTATACCGTCAGGCTTGTCGTCAAGATGAAGTCCACTGTCTTTTCCATGTCAGAGCGGCTGCCCCATAGCTTTTGCCTCAAGTCTGTATCCTCTGGCCAGGTCTGCTAGCTCTGCTCTTTGTATGTTGGGCAGTCCTGAAGTATGTGTTCCAGGGTCTGCGTTCCGGATCCACATGGACATTTATCTGTGTATGAGATCCTTAATCGGTAAAGGTGACCCAACAGTCTGCAGTGGCCTGTTCTAAGGCGAAATATTGTAGTCTGTTGATATCTTTGGAGGAGATGTATTGCATCATGTTCGTATTCCCCTTCCATTTGTTTCTTCCGCTTTGCTGTGTATGTGTTGCAGATTATTGTTTTTGCTTCTCCGTAAGACAGTGGGTGTCTGTGTTGCTCCATTTCGCTTCCTGCCTTTGACAGAGCATCCGCTTTCTCATTTCCCATGATTGTTATAAATTTGTACTATTTGGGGTAGTGATACACATCTATTTTCATTATCAATGTTAACAAAAGTAAAAATCAATGACATTGCAGGTGTTAGATGGTCGTCTTGTGTCAACCTTTGATGCTCGTGAACTGGAGCTAGTGATAGCTGGTACAGTGGAGATTGACATTACTGACTGGAGAAGGAACACGGATTACAGATCAGGTGAAGATTGTAATTCAGTGTGCTCTTCTCACAATGAACTACTTTGATGTGTAATCATTCTGTTTTATAATAAAGGAATTATTTCTTTTATTATTTATCAAGATACCGTTCAGTAAATAAATTAGAGATGTGCTTCAGTAAATGTGTTAGAGCCGTGCTTCAGTAAATGTGTTAGAAAAGTGCTTCAGTAGATGTGACAATAATTCTTAAGGTTGACAGGAATTGAACCAGGTCTGTTTTAGCGGCACTGAATCACCTTGCAACTCAAGTAAACAGGTTTTGCTTTCTTGACCAACAAAATCCCCCAGAAAAGATGTAATCTCGTATGTTTTTGGTGATACTGTTGGTCAGGTACGGAAAACCTGTTTACTAGAATTGCAATGCGATTCAGGTTCCCTATGATCTCTGTGAAAAGAGGACAAATTCAGCAGCTGAACAGCAGAGAGTAGAGTGAAAGTCATGGATAGACCAAAAACCGTCTACAGAGGTCATTCTGTGCCCGAACTTCCAAGAACATTTGCGGCTCAAATAGGGTTTATTAGCCATCTACGAACTCATAGACAAGGGCATATATCTAAGTGATCTTAAAAAGTGGATGTAACAAATGATCATCATCACTTGTGCTGGAAGAACAACAAAACAAGTATATATACAGTGGCAACAAAATACATCTCATCCAATATCTGCTAAAATAATATAGCATTTAAGCGCAGTTAAGAAATCATTAGATCTAATGGTGACCAAAGGGCAAACTAACTGCTGCTTATTGCAGTGACATTTACTATTGCACATAACTGACAACACGTACAACAATTTTACCTTTTATTTTGTAGGAAATACGCCTATGAATGCAATGTTGTTTGGTAGCAATATGTTTACTGTAATCTCTAAAATTTGACCACACTTATTTGCAATGGACCAAAAACGTCAAAGGATTTCGCCAATATGCACAATCCAGAGCAGTTATGGACTAAATGATAACATTATTTTTTCATCAGGTAAAATCTAATAAAATTGCATACCAGAAATCTTTGCTATCTACCAGACAGTTTCTGCAGTATTCGCTTGAAAGTATGATTACGAATTTATAAACGAACTATAGTAGATGTGATAAGAGATACCCTTGCATAATTTTGTGACGACTGCTATTTATGATAATTCTTCTACATTTGTGGTTAGATTCTTAATTTTGTAACACCAGATTGATTGTTTATATTAGTAGTTTTTATCTGTGCTGTTGTAATTTGATCTTTTATAAATTTCTTTTCACTCTATTATTTTCTTGTTGTCTCCTGCACAACTATAAAACTGTCCTAACACTAAATTTCGTATATGATTCATTATTTTATATGACCAGGTTATCATGACCAGCATGCAGTGATTCAGTGGTTCTGGGAAGCCATCGAGAAATTTGACAATGAACGACAGCTCAGACTTTTGCAAGTAAGTAATTTTCTGACTGATACAATAAATTATATTGATTAACAGAATGAATTACTAGCAGATGAATAGCTAGTCTCATTAGTTGAAACTAAATAAACAATGAGCTGCTAGTGACTTTTACACTTGGAACAGGGTAATTAAGTTTAGCCAATCACTGGAACCACACATAATAACACACACAAATCAACATTTTGACCAAAAGACCTTTATCAAGACTACATAAACACACACAAAAAACAATGAGTAAGAATGACACTATTGATGTTCACGTGTCAGAGCTAAATGTGAGCATAACAACATAACCTGTAGGTTATGTTTGTGGACATAACCTGTAGGTTATCTGTAACTTACGCTTTAACATTTCGGGTTCACTGCCTGCCAGCCATATGGATATGTTGTTTAAACATTTCTCTGTTTGTCTTGTTTCAAATGTATTTGGGTGTGTTTTGATATTTTCTGTTTATTTTTTTTCACCTCTGACCTAGTTTCAACTCTTTCAGGTTATCTCCACATTTAACTCTGCCATGTAAACATCAATAGTGCCATTCTTGCTGGTCATTTTTTGTTATTTATGTAGTCTTAATAAAGGCCTTTTGGTCGAAACACAGATTTGTGTGTTTCCAGTGATTAACAAAACTTCATTCCCCGTACCAAGCTTTTGTCTGTTAGATTTCAGTTTTGCTGCAGTGAGTACATATTGGTGACTTTTGATATGTTCATCTATTTTTCTGTGTGTTCCTGTTTCACCATCTGAAATGCACTCTATACCATTCATCCACACATTACAATGAAGTAAATCCTCAATTTGAGCTCTTGCTTGAATCAATGTTGCATACATTTTTTCTTTCATTCTTTCCTCTTCATTTTTTCATGTAGTAATTTTCAGTGATGTTTTAATAGGCAAAATAGATATGTTCAGTAGTTTGCCATTGCTTTCTGAACAACCCTTAGGGGTTTATTGATATCTTGTGGAAAACTAAAAGTTTGCTAAGTTTCAGGTGTGAACAGGAAATAGTTTACTATGTCATATTGTTCTGTAACATAACAGTACAATATTCAATGTCTGTGTCCACAGTTTGTGACAGGCTCATCAAGCATTCCATATGAAGGTTTCTCTGCTTTGAGAGGTAGTAATGGCCCACGCAAGTTTTGTATTGAGAAATGGGGAAAAGTAACTAGTCTTCCAAGGTAATTACTCACACATTTCTCATTTGATTTAGTTCAGGTATATAGTCTTCCAAGGTAATTACTCACACATTTCTCATTTGATTTAGTTCAGGTATACAGTCTTCCAAGGTAACTACTCACACATTTCTCATTTGATTTAGTTCAGGTATAGTCTTCCACGGTAATTACTCACACATTTCTCATTTGATTTAGTTCAGGTATAGTCTTCCAAGGTAATTACTCACACATTTCTCATTTGATTTAGTTCAGGTATACAGTCTTCCAAGGTAACTACTCACACATTTCTCATTTGATTTAGTTCAGATACTCAATTTTAAAGGTAAGGGTAGTTGATTTCTGAATTAGAATCATAGCACACAGTTTTCCCACATATGAGCAACTGTTGCAGCCATTGCTTGGCCAGAAATCACTGGAATATTGTCACTTTCATTAATGATGGTAGCATTCCTTGACCTTCCCAGAACATGAGTACTGGTGGCAGGGTGGACAACAGGAATTTTTTTTCAATGAACCACAAGTGAAGATGAACCCCTATTAGCCAACGGCAAGAGCATACAACATGAAAATGGAAGTATCAAGATGCAGAGGAAAACCAAGAAGAAGTTGGATTGGAAGAGTTTCCAACATTCATAGACGTTACAATATAACTTCATATCAAGCGACAGGACATGCCATAGTCCAAAAACCGATCGTCATTCTGTTCTGCGATGCCGTGCAGCAAAAGGAGAAAAAAGACGATAGATAGACGAGTGAACTTGAAACCTGGTTTGCTTGGTTGATTGGCAAGTGACTTACTACACCATACTATTTCAGCTCCAACACAAAATGTGTGCCTGTCTTTCTTTGTTAGCGCTCGTTCTCAAACTCCCAGTAAGTTAATCATGATGCAGGACAATAATCCTACTAGGTTTCCAGCAAGATGTATACCTTAGAATGAAGATGCAATGTGTTGCCATTTTATGTGCACAAATATTCTGACACATCTGACTTCAGCCGTTTCTAATATATAACAGGAATTTCTAAAACTGTATTGGTAGCAAATACTGAATATTTAGCAAAATACTAAATCAATGAGTTAATAGTATTTCAACCAAAAAAATCATTAGAATCCTTTAAATTATTTTTATATAAAATTTGTTATGACGTTTTGTAACCTCTCTTTATGCATACATTATCAAAGTCCTGCAAATTAGCAGTGTGTAGTCTGGAGAACAGAATTGCATTGTGTCATGGTTTATAGTTTAACTGCGATATTTGCCTTTTGGCCTGACATATCTGACTGCAGCCATTTCTGAACCACTTTGCACCTCTGTGGGATGGAAAAGACAACTCCATCCCAAAACCTCAGCCAGCTCTTAACATGCATAGCAGGTAACAGTGTCACTATTCTTTGCTCCCCATTATGGTCCCTGCAACATACAGGCGGTGAGGGGGATATGATGATTATGTAACCTCATGAGAGTGTGTTTATCACTCTTGTTATGTGTTCCAGGCACTAGAGTTTATTTTCCAACTCCAAATTGATATTTGTCAAGCTGTCTTTTTGATAGAAATTATTCCAGAGAATTTGCAAGTCCCATGTAACTTTTTGACTCATTGTTACTGCAGGATGCAATGTCATGAGCTGGACAGTATTTTACTCTGGAAGGAAATTTCCTTTGACTTTCTTACAATATCCAATTACGCAGTGGATAAAAAGTTGATTTTCTTCCAGCAATTCATCCAAGCATGAGTCTTTAGCAGGCCTCATCACAGCAGAGATCATGGCGTGGGGTAGTAAACCCAGCATATAACTTTCTTAGTTCATCTTCTACTACATGCACGGCATGAGGCAATCTTACTTTTCTTTACTTTCTGTTTGGGACCCTATAACACACTGTCCTTTTTTTAACTCTTTATTTTTAATTTTAAAAACACATTATACCCCTTTATGCCTTGTATCATTAGGGTATAAGAGTTCTCTGGGGATGGCCTTTTTGTGTGTTTCATATATTTTTTTTTACTTCTTTTTTTTTTTAATTTCTGTAATCCATCTTTTGCATGGTCTGTCCCTGGTACTGACAAGATTAATGAAATATCTAGGTGGTACCAAGGTGGTATTGCTCTCAACACTTGTTGAACATAGATTACCTGTGCTATTTGTTCATGCAATCATTATTTATATCTAGTCAAATTTCATTATAAAAACTTGGTGGGGACTGACAAACATATATGTAGTAACAGAAACATGTATTAAGTAACAGAAACATGTGTGTAGTAAAAGAAATGTGTGTAGCAACAAAAATTTGCTATAAAGCGTAAAGAATAAACCAATTGATAGCATATCCTATTCCAGACATAGCCATTAACTCAGCATTTTTTGGTTGATGTAGTGATTTTCTAGGCAATATAACTACGTTCATTAGTTTGCCATTGCAACGGTCCGGATGCATAATTGCCTGCAGTGGGATTCGAACCCGGTACTTTGACTGTCACAGACACGCTCTGTACCATGCCACCACAGAGCCAGACATATAAAGAATAAATATAATTGTGGATTTTGAAAAGTGTTGTTAAATAGGGAATATTGTTATAAAGGGATACACCGCAGACTGATTCCACTATATTATTATTATTATTCCAACACCGCATCTTATTTTTGTCCTCAGAGCTCACACTTGCTTCAATAGGTTAGACCTCCCTCCTTACACTTCATCAGAAATGTTGTTTGAGAAACTAGTTATGGCTGTGGAAGAAACTAGCACTTTTGGCATTGACTGATACACTTGAGAACTGATACACATTTATGCAGTGGAATAAAACTCAAGTCACTGTTTTATTCAGACTGGTTGTTCTTGAGCAGATGTATATTTAATCCATAGCATGCATGAACCGGTTTGTTTGTAAATTGTATGATTCAAACTATTTTTTATATTTCCATTTGCATCATCATTTCGTTATGAAAGTACAGCAGTGAAAGTGTTTGTTATTGACATGTTATTTCAGGTATTTATTGCCATTTAATTTTCTTTTTTTCTATGCATTTGTGAGAATAAAACTTAATTTTATATCCGAAGAAATAGCAGATTTATTGGAGACAGTTATTTTATTCATGTTTTATAGAGATGTTCATGTTAGTTAATAAGTGTTTGTTATTTCATGCATGTTGTTGATGCAGAAGAGATTATCACTAGACTTTATTGAAAAGGAGAGAGTACAGTTGAACCGAGCGAGTACCAACCAATAAGGTAAAAGTAGGTCCCATGGCAGCAATCTGCCATCAGGGATGAAGATAACTCTTCATGTACCAAGCCGCAGAAACTATTAGGTGTGGCTGCCAATTCCCTTCCTTGCTGTCTGTAGCTCCGCTAACTCATGCATCAGGCACTCAATTAGATCTGAGTCGACTTGAGGAGTGGTCGTGGCAAGAGAGAAATCATGACCCTGAATTTTTTGTCCAGGCGTGGTTTCGAACCTGGCATGCTGTAACCCGGTGATAGCAAACAAGCTCACCAACGACATGGCTACCACGCTCCTCACTAACCAATAAGCAAGGGGATATAGAAAGAAGAAATATAAGAAAGTGTTTATTCAGTACAATTTAACATCATGAAATTTAAAATATACTTCTTCTTTTGTATTAGTTTTGAAAACCCTGCAAATTAGTCATGGTTTACAGCTTTGCTGCGATGTCTGTGCCTTTCGGTGTGACACCTCTTTCTACATGAAAAATACACAAGAATTCTGTACTTTCAATACTGTTTTTCTATGGAGTTGAGTGAGGATCTCCCTGGCATAGTGGAAAAGACATTTATCTTGTACTCAAGAGGTCACGAGTTCAATCCCAGGTCATGTCTTGTTTACATGTATATTTTTCAAATATTTGAGAATTGTTGCAAGAAACTATGGTTACATGCAATGAGTGATACTCTGCATGTGATGTGTCAGGGTGCTATGAAGAATATAATACATATGGGGAAACTCAAATACAGTGAAGTCAATCCTTAACATCTTTTTGAGCCTCATTTCTTTTCATGGAGTGAATGCTGGCGAGAAACAGGAAATGAAATGTCTAGGCTATAAATTGTGTTATGAAAATTACAGAATATTTTGGTCAGATAAAAGTACTAACTAGAGTTGATGACTAGGCATAATCAGAAGAATGTGTAGGCCGTAATATAAAACAAAATGATGAAATTATATTGGCCATGTCCTCAAATGAGAATCATCAGACCTCACAAGTTGTTTTGACTTGAGCTCTGGAGGGAATATGGAACATGGGTGGCCAAGATTATATGGTGAAGATTAGCAGAAAGAAGGTGGTGATCATTGCCAGGATGAGCTAAAAGATTTGTTTTGACTGAGCTTAGGTGGAGGGAGTTTGCATTTGTCTTTCACAGTGCCACAAGAGCCAATAATCAGTTTCCATTGATGGATTTTGATCAAGGAAACAAGAAATGAGTATAAAAAATATTGAAAGTGGTTTAAATAGTTTTACAATTAGACAGTCAATGGTTCAGCAATAAAGCTAGTTATTTCTGTCTTTAAGTTGTGAAGTTTAATTATGTAGATTGATTAATTTTTTTAAACATTTTTTTGTTGGTTTATTGACATCAGCTTTAGGTGTTCTAAGAATTTTAATATAACATTTTGCTTATGTTCAGAAAATAGATTTCTGCTTTAAAACAAAAATGAAATTAACAATTTTTATATCAATTTATTTATATATTGTTAACATTTGTTGAAGAATGGGTACAGGCACCAATTTTACATTTTCTATTTGTTTCAAACTGTATAACGTATTAAGAGATGTTTATGTAACTTAGTGACAATTTGCTGGATTCATGCATCATATAGACAGTTTTTATTTCCTTTTAAAATATTTCCTCATATTCTTATCACTATAGATGCAATGTAAGCAGTCTAATGCTAGTACTTTCATATCTATTAAAGGGGATGGAGCAACTGAAGAGGTGCCATTTCTTTTTTAGATGGTCGTTCTATTACTTACTTCTTGTTTTGAGCAGATAGGTTGTCCGCACTATGGCTGTTGGTGGAGCGATGGGTCGAGCAGACATTTTGAACACACTACGGGAAAACGCACAAGCAAATGACTGTATAAGTGATGATGATTCTTGTTCCATGACTAGAATAAAGGAATTTTGTTTGAAATGTGGTGTCGCTAGAAAGGAGCGGTTTTGTGGGCAAGAAAGAATGATGGTCAATCAACTGCATACTGGGCCCGTCAGTCAACGTGTAATGGCGGCTACACTCAAGGAGAGATCTGAGCACCTATGGACTTGTCCGGAGTGCAGTGACGATGATCCAATGACTAACTTCTTGTTTAGGTGCTATTGTTCTCATATCATTTAAAAAAGTATAAACAAGAAGACAAAATGGCATTGTGACATAAACAAAGAGGACACAAAGACATTGTGACATAAATAAAGAAGATAAAAAGGCATTGTGACTCTTCTTAGTCAGAAATTGGACAGTGGATTCTGCATACATCAAATTTAATAGTAAATTGTCATCGAAGAAAAGTAAGGTAAATGTAAAGAATAACACAAAAATCACAAAAAGCACAAAATTCAAACATACCTGAAATATTCATTTAAATAATTGTAAAGCATTGTTAGCTTGACTTGTTTTATAATCCTTGGTTTATTATATTAAAATTACAAATTTGAATTAAAGTGGGGAAAGTAAAAACACCAGGACATTTTTGCATATCTCAAAAATTCTTCCTGACCAAAATTTACGATCTAAATAAAAAGACATGTTTGGGGAAAATTGGATGTATGGAAACTAGATAGCCTACACCATTTATGTATAAACTTTGACTATATTTCTCTTTCTACAATAATTATTGTTATATTTCAGTTTATGCAAGTGACAGCATCCCGTTAAACATAATGTGATGCTATTAAAAACTGATTTAACGGGTATCTCACTTTCATGCATTGGCACCAACTTTACCACTCCTACGCTTTTTTCCGCAGCTCTGGGGTTTTTTAACAGACCTGGGGATATTGGGTTATTTTTCATGAATCTGGGGTTTTTTGTTTTAGTTCTTTTTTTTTAAGTAACTTTAGTTGGGCAATGTTTAATTAATTATTAATAAATATTTCACATACCTATTAGAGCATACAAATCAACTGCATGGAGTTTGAGATAATTACAGCCATCCTAAAATGGCTCTGTGGAACTTTATTTACTATCACCGTTATTGTGTCATACTCTTAGTCCATGTTTTGAAGCATTCGAAAGTGATTGGTATCAATATGGGTTAGGTTATCTATAGCTAATTTCAATTCAACTTCGTGGATGATACATATATTTATTAACATAATAATAATAATAAGACTCCTTATTGGTCATCGGTGCCACACTGGAAACATCAGCACAAAATGCTGATGTTATCAATCCAGGATAAAAATATTTTTGCCATATTGTTGAAAATTGACTCGTCCTTGACCAACTAAACTTTGTTGTGTCAAAGATTGAAATGTTGGTGCCTGACCTAGTCACGTGTGCTACCGGAAATAAACCATAGGTTCAAAACAAAATTCAGTGCATCGTTTTCCAGTCTCCCTTTCCAAATAATCTATATACACACTCTGCTTTGGTAATCCATTTTGGAAACAAAGGGAGATAACAAATAAAATACGAGCTTTCAGGCCAAGTACCCACTCATCAGCAGTTAACAGATGTCTATAAAACTTTCATATTCAGATATATTGAAGGAATACATTTTCTGTGTACTTTCTACTGTTTAAGCCAACTTTTAGTATTGTTGGTCTTTAACACTTTCTCTGCCACACCTTTTTAATTAAAGTGTTTCCCACTGCTACACCTTTTTTTTTAGATGTGATGGGTGTTGCTAGTGAACATTTTGAGAAAACATTTAAAAATCAATCAATAACGTTAGGGCTTTGAAACTTACAATAGACAATCAGACAAGAATAAGCTTTCCAAATATTTTGATTCTAACTTTTACCGAAATGTTTCATTTCCAATTATTTTATGAATGATTTTGTCTAACAATGGAAGAGTCACATTCTCTTTTTTAAAGTGGGTATCCATCACTCAGACCTAGATCCATATATCAATTTTGTGGCAAAACCTATGCCAATCGTTAATCTATTTATAGTGCAATTCTGTATCTATTCTAAGTCCATTTTATCACGATTACTCACCAAAAAGTCTCAGTCAACTATCGACTGAGTATCATCAGCAAACAACATCATCCATTTTAAAGTATCGATTAAAAACTTCCTTAAATCATTAAATTTTCAATTATTGACATTGAATCGATCTAGTAACAGGCTTCACAATTGTGGAATTATAGTTTTAATAAATGGGAAGTCTTGTTCACAAAAAACAAAAGTCGTTAGTGGACTGTAAGAGACTATATGTTTCAATGACAAAAGTCTTTGGTGGCAGTGAATGCATTAAATCTTCTTAGAGTGCTAAAGTCAGTTTAGCTAAAGAATCATTATTTATATTACGTTATTTTCTGTGAATGAAGTGTGATTGACCAAGAATGATGTAACATTGTGGGAAAGTACAGTATATTGTGTGTACAGCACATAGCTTGAGTGTGATTGACCAAGAATGATGTAACATTGTGGGAAAGTACAGTATATTGTGTGTACAGCACATAGCTTGAGTGTGATTGACCAAGAATGATGTAACATTGTGGGAAAGTACAGTATATTGTGTGTACAGCACATAGCTTGAGTCTCCTGTAAAGTTGCCATCTATTTCACTTACAAACTAATTGCAGAATTTTATTATTTGCTCAAGCCATCTGGACAAATTTATCAATGCTTTTCTTCGTGAACATCTCATAAATAATGGGAAATTATTTCCTTTTGATTGTAAAAGGACAATAAGTTATTTCTCCCTCACAAAATGTATAGTGTTCTATCAATCTTGTTTGTTCTGGAAGTCTCTCTGACAATAAATGTAGACATCAAGCTATAGATATATTTCTTTGTGGACTCGTTTGTGTCAGATGATAGGACTTGAAAGTGGTCAGTCGTATTGCGGTAAGCTTGTGTATCTTGTTTTATGGTATCTGTGATTGCCTTTCTTTCATGAGAATAATGATTCATATTTGATTGTATGCTTATCTCAAGGCAGAATTCTATTGGAGGATCAAGGATTTTCATAGCATTATTTTTGACACATCACATTATTATTTTTGGGGTTTGGAAAATGCAAGAATTTTTTGTTTTTAGAGATATTTACATAATTTTGTTTACATGCAAACAAAGAATTTAATGCTGCATATATTAGTATATATTGTGTCTCTGTATTTGTGATGCAAGAGGACTGAGGACATTGGGAAGAGGGGAGGAATTTTTAAATCTGAAATTCCTTTTTAAAAATTACCTTTTTTGACCGATGTGGCAACCCTGATAACATGCTTGTACACACCTAAGTCTATTGCATTTATGTTTTTATATAACCAAACTAACATAATATAACTAGGGAAATAAATAAAACATGTTAATGTAACTTACCTTATAGAATCCATTGCTGTCTATACTTAGACCTACTGTTGTCTGTAGTTGATGTCAATACATTCTCATTAGGTCCATACTTTTACTTCCGAATGAATCCAACCGTGTTACCATTATCTACTTTGAAAACAAGCTTAATTCCCAAGAATTCCTCATCTTCAGAACCACAATCCATAATGATTTTATGTCAATTATACATTTTGACGGCCATTATAACCTGATTCATTCCGGTCCGGACAAATGTCTCTAGATATTTATAATTTCTTGTGCGACATTATCCTATTCCTCCAACACTATCCTGGATTTGGAAGTAGAATACTACTTCTAACTATGATTCACTGTGTCCGGTCATATGATATTAGCGATCATGAGATCTAACACTATCAAATACGGTCATAGCAAAGGTTGAGTACACTTGACAATGGCGTGCTAAGGTTAATAATAATAATTGAAATGAATCCTGTATAGAATCTATTACTATTCAACTAATATTTAGTTTTGAGGCAGCACTAATACATCAATTGTATCGCTGAGTACAATATGGAGGGTCAGCGTTTGAACCACCTAGTTCAATGAGTTGAGTTTGTGAGGCTACCTCACTGTTATCTTTGCGACTGCTATTTTTTCTTTTTGCTTTATACCCCTTTATGCCTTACAGCTTCAGGGCTAGAAGTGTTCTCTGGAGACTGTCTTTATGCCTTGCAGAGTCAGGGATAGAAGTGTTCTCTAAGACTATCTTTTTGTGTGCTTCATATATTTGTTTTCATGTACTCTTTTATTTCTATAATCTATCTTTTTGCATGCTCTGTCCCTGTCTTTGTATCCATCGAAGCTATAGCTCCAACTGTGTTTTGTTTACTAGTGCATATTTTCAGAAATCATGATTATTTCTTTCACTATGGAAATACATGCTATAAATGATTCTTCCTCTGTTTTTGCATGCGTTCTCAAAGTCTGTAAGAGCTTAAGTTATTTGTGTATCTCCAGAAGAGTCTAGTCATATGACAGCATTTGCATCAAAGAGTGCTAGTAGTGTGACTGAGTAGTCTTGAATGATAATTATCTGGTTCTAGTGCAACCTACTGTGAATATTTCATAATATATTAATAATGCTATTTTCAATACATGCTTGCGTGGTCCATGTTGGATCTTCTAAAATCTACTTTCTTCATATATTGTATCTAGCTTGTTGATTAACATAATTATGGTGAGAATGTTTTGCAATGCCATAAGTTTGTAAGTAAAAAAATTGAAATTCTGATTTGTATTTTTTATTTTTGAGAGAAGATGCAACGAATCAAATCTTTTACTCGATTGAAATACTGCAATAGAGAATTAAATAACAGATATCCTGCATATACAGCTATGGAAAATTAAAAATAGAAGTAAGGATATGGATGGAGATGACCTTCAGTGATATTTCAAGGCTAATTGTAGTATGGAAAAGCAACATTAGCATTCAAGCAAAGATGCAAATTTATAACTCAATACCGGTAGTTGTGTCTATTATGTTGTATAGTTGTGAGAGTTGAACACTCACTGCAAACCTGTCACCTCCAGAAGAGTAATTCCTTATTTCAGTCCAAAATATCCTAAAAATTCTGTATTTTCACAATTATGTATCAATCAATCAATCAAGTGCCATGCCGACTGGCGTAGGCGATCATGTTTCTCCACGACTCTCTGTCTCTTGTGTTGTCGATAAGCTCGGTTGGTGAGCTTCTACCGTGCCACGATACAAGCCCATCTAGTAACTTTTCTCTTTTTCGACCTCTATCTCTTCTCCCTTTGATCTTTCCAGTAGTTATTAAGTGTTCAAGCTGTGTTCTTCTCAGCACATGCCCTAGAAACCTTGACTGTCTGTCTCTAATGTTTGATATGATTGATCTTTTTACGCCAGCATCAATGAGAACCTCTGCATTAGTTTTCTTGGCTGTCCATGGTATTTTCATCATTCTTCTCAGAAACAACATTTCTGAGGCTTTGAAAATCAGTTATTAAACTTTTATCTTTCTGTGATCAATAACATGTGGGGGTTGATTTTATCAGTGTCTTGCTGGCTGCCATTACTTTCAATGATGTGTTTTTGTACTCATTTATTAAAAACTGCATTGACCATTGCTCCAAGTGGATTCTTAACAATTTTTCTTCTTCAACTGGGAATTGAATATTGGACCACCAGACTAAGAAGTTAATGCACCAGCCACGGCACTTCTTGACTCACATAATAGTGTATAAATAAAAAATAATCGAAGCATACCTTGTATAGAACATTGCCGTTCAAGTATTGTCACATTTTGTAGTTAGCATTCATTCGTTTAGTCACATTGCCAATACAAAATGAACTATCAACTTCTCCTCATCTGAACTTTGAGCTAGTTTGGACGAGTTAGGACTGTGAAACTAGTTCACTAACTCTTTTGTCACAGACATCAACAAAATAATTGTGTTTTCTTCATCTATGTGTGTTCTCAAACTCCTGCAGATTAACAGAATGTAGATCAGAGATCGGAATGCACTGTGTAAATTTTAAAGCCTTGCTATGATATCTGCACCATTCGGTCTGACATATTTGAATTAAACATAGCTTCTGGGTCACTTTGACCCTATATGGCCAACTCCACCCCATTTTCAACTTAGTTTCAACTCACTATTGTACTTAGTCGCCTCTTATGACATACATGTAAGGTAAACAGTGTTGCCATTCTCTGTTCCCCTTTTGGGTCCCAAGAACACATTGAAAACGCGTGTGCTTTAATTTGATTGCACTATACTTGTGATGCACATGTGCTAAATAGCGCTGATATTAATTTAGACATTTTGTATTGCGCATATTGAAACCATGCAGTGAAAACTTCAAAAACGGACACCAATTGGTTGCAGGCTTTTGTGAGGTTGAATATTTGTGTTCACATAGATCCCCACTTTCTTCTAGTTTGCAGTTTGACATGTTTACACCTTGAGTCTGGTTTTCTTGATATATGTTGCTGTTTTTGAAAGTTCCTCAAGATTGCCACATAGCTTTTTGTAGATGTCCAATTCATATCAAGGTTAGAGCATTCTGGGTTTTAAAGAAAGCTCTGTGGAAACAGTCTTATATCATATAGGAAACACAAAATTCATCGCTCATTGTATTTGGTGATTAGACAGACATTTTGTATGTTAAACTAACAGTTTTGTTATCAAAATAGACAAAGATTGGAGCAGAGTAATCTTTGAAATGTTGATTTGTGCGTGTGTTATTATCTGTGTTTCTAGTGATTAGCAAACTTCATTTCGATCAAAAGGCCTTAATCAAAACTACATACTAAACAAAAAGGACAAGCAAGAACAGCACAATTGACATTCAAATGAAACTAAATGTGGAGATAACTGCGTTAAATGTGATAAGGCCTTTAGGTTGAAATGTCCATTTCTGTGTGTTATTATGTGTGTTTCCAGTGATTAGCAAAACTTCATTACCGTGTTCCAAGTTTTGCCTGTTGGATTTCAGTTTTTCTGTAGTGAGCACGTTATCGATATCAAAATACATCGTCAATGTTGGACTTTTTGTTATAATATTAACAACCAAGTTTAATGCAGCATCGTACAGTGGAATCTCATTATAACAACTTTGTCCAAACCAACAAAGTGTGTATGTAATAACAGAAATTCACTACATACAGTATCAACATTAAAATAATACAAGTAATTGGGAGATTGAAAAACTTTGTTATATACGGAAATTTGTTATAAATATTGTGCTATAAAGGGATTCCACTGAAATACCTTCAGCGTTGTTCATGTGATATAGAAAGTATATTTTGATTTGTTTTGTTGACTTATGAGTGCTTAAAAAATTAGAAACATTCCATATAGTGTCATGAATTTGACAATGTGAGTTACTGTCAATATAGAATAAGTTACTCTTGTATTGTAATTGAATAGGTAGGGACAAAGAACATCAAGTTATAAGTTTTACTGGTACACCAAAAAAACTAAATAATTTTATTAATTATAGATAACAATTCACAGAACAGACCATATCGATGTTTTGAGCAAAAGGCTTTTATCAAGAAAAACATGGGTCAAATGGAAGATAAAAACTAAAATTGTTATTTTTTGTCACTATCTGTTAATAACTTCATAAGAGACTAGTTTTGTATCTTCTGTTCTAAACATCCTGCTAGTTAGCAAATAATGTTTACTATGATGGCTTACAGCTATGCCTTTAAATCTGGTACATCTGATTTAGCACTAAAACCTGGCACATCTGGTTCTTTCTTGTGTTCTGTATTTATTCATAACTTCAGGATTGACTAGTTCTGCATTTGTTTGTAATAACTTCAGGAGTGACTAGTTCTCTACTTGGCTCATAATATCTTCAGTAATAATTAATTTTGTATGTGTTTATAACTTCAGAATTGACTAGTTCTGTATTTTTTTATAATAACTTCAGGATTGACTAGTTCTGCATTTGTTTGTAGTAACTTTAGAAGTGACTAGTTCTGTATTTGTTCGTAATAACTTCAGGAGTGACTAGTTCCCTATTTGCTCATAATAACTTCAGGATTGACTAGTTCTGCATTTGTTCATAATAACTTCAGGATTGACTAGTTCTGCATTTGTTTGTAGTAACTTCAGAATTGACTAGTTCTGTATTTATTCATAATAATTTCAGGAGTGACTAGTTCTCTATTTGCTCATAATAACTTCAGTAATAATTAATTTTGCATTTGTTTATAATAACTTCAGGATTGACTAGTTCTGTATTTATTCATAATAACCTCAGAATTGACTATAGCACATTTCACTATTTTTACCCTCAAACAAATATAATTATAGGCATAGGCGCATGTACTATTACAGTAATGTGTTCACCATGTTTGCATATGAATACTTGTTGAAGATGATTTTTAAATCATCGGTATACAAGATACATATGACGCTGTTTGTCATTGACATTATTGTGAAACATATTGCAAATTTCTCTTCGGATCAATTCTCTGTCAAAATTATCCATTAATCGTGGCCTAATTTTCTTATGTAAACAACTTGAATTGAACATATCAGATTTTTCTGCCGACAGTTCAGTGTTCATTTACTTATCCCTAAGGCATGAATAGTCCTCTTTTCGAGGTTTGAAATAAAATGATGTAGTTTTCTTCGAATAGCTTCATTGCAGAAATACTTAAAAATTGTATTTGGGATCTGCTCTAGTATCGTAAACTTTACACGCACTCATTTTTCCAATTAACTGCACACATTACATTGAGATGCTTCTGATGGAGAATTTGAGTGTGACACCAAGATACAACATTTAAACACCGTCTGTCTTGTGTTCAAGAGTACTGAATCCTGCAATTTCAGGCTTAAATCATGCCAAGCATATGATAAATAAGTCATGTGTAAATGACATCTTATAATTGACTGTAAACACCCTAATTTTTTTATGTGAGATGTGTGATCACAAGTAGACTTTTGATCTATATTTTGCATATAAACAAAAATTGAAACCAATGGCTGCATTTTAGTGAAAAGTTTACTTCATAGTGTCTATAAAATCTCAAATTTACACACACAGTTTTAATTATATGGGTTAGGGCCTATATATTTGCTGAGATACATCATTTTAAAGTTAGGGCAAAGCTAGTGAAATGTGCTATAGTTCTGTATTTGTTCTTAACTTCAGAAGTGACTAGTTATATAATTGTTCATAATAATTTCAGGATTGACTAGTTCTGTATTTGTTCATAATACGTTTAGGAGTGACTACTTCTGTATTTGTTTATAATAACTTCAGAAGTAACTATGCCTGTGTGTTGCCGGGGTCCAAAAGGGGAGCAAAGAATAGCAACATTGTTTACCTTCCATGCATGTCGTAAAAGGTGACTAAGGAGGTTATGGGATGGAATTGGCTGTCCCATCCCATATAGGGTCAGTGACCCAAAGCAATGCTGAAGTTGGATGTGTCAGGCCAAAAGACGCAGATATCGCAGCAATACTGTAAACCATGATACAACGCATTCCGTTCTCCGGTCTACATCCTGCTAATCTGCAGGAGTTTGAGAACGAACGCAAAGAAGAAGAAATAACTAGTTCTATATTTTTTCATAACTAGAGACTAGTTCTGTATTTGTTCATAATAACTTCAGGATTGACTAGTTCTGTATTTGTTCATAACTTCAGAAGTGACTAATTATATGTTTGTTGATAATAATCTCAGGAGTAACTAGTTTTTTTATTTGTTATAATAACTTCAGGAGTGATTAGTTCTGTATTTGTTTATAATAATTTCAGGAGTGACTGGTTCTGTATTTGTTTATGATAACGTCAGGAGTGATTAGTTCTGTATTTGTTTATAATAATTTCAGGAGTGACTAGTTCTGTATTTGTTTATAATAATTTCAGGAGTGACTAGTTCTGTATTTGTTTATAATAACTTAGGAGTGATTAGTTCTGTATTTGTTTATAATAACTTCAGGAGTGACTAGTTCTGTATTTGTTTATAATAACTTCAGGAGTGACTAGTTCTGTATTTGTTTATAATAACTTCAGAAATAACTAGTTCTGTATTTGTTTATAATAACTTCAGGAGTGACTAGTTCTGTATTTGTTTATAATAACTTCAGAAGTAACTAGTTCTGTATTTGTTTATAATAACTTCAGGAGTGACTAGTTCTGTATTTGTTTATAATAACTTCAGAAGTAACTAGTTCTGTATTTGTTTACAATAACTTCAGGAGTGACTAGTTCTGTTTTACTAGTGCTTTATTATTTATACTAATTATTTCCAGTTGAATAGTGGACAAACAATTTTTCTCCATTTAATTTTGTGTTGAATCATTTTTCTCAGCTTTTGCTATCAGTTTTAGTTGAATGCTATTCTGATAAGATTGTGTTGCTATTTCCTGATAGTGTGTTCACAAACTACCACAACTTCCATTAATGAAGTAATCCCTTCAGCTGTGAGTAGGTAGACTATAGCATTTCTGACAAAAGCATAGGTCCCCTCAGTGTGCAACTGATGTGACACCCAAACTTGTGTAAGGTTTATTATTCAGACATGGCTGTGTTGGGTTGGTTTATAGATATATGTTTAGTCCCTCAAATGGAGGCATGCTGGTGCAGCAGTATCCCAGTATCATGACGTTATACTAGGAGTGTAGCATACACCTATGGGCCAACTAGTTCATCATTCTTCTGTCAAATCCGTTAACCAGTCTGAAGTGATGTCGCACCTAGCATTTCCTACCACTTAAGAGTCTGCCAAAACCAAAGAACATAGCCATATTCACAGATTGCAGATCTCTACTGTAATCAATCCAGAGCAACAGAAACGAAAGCCTTCTGTACAACATCAGGCATGAGCTAAGACAGATCCAAAAATCATCAGCTATTGCCCTTCAATGGATACCATCACACTGTGGAATAATTGGAAATGAGAAAGCAGATGCTCTGTCAAAAGCAGGAAGCGAAATGGAGCAACACAGACACCCACTGTCTTACGGAGAAGCAAAAATAATAATCCACAACACATTCACAGCAAAGTGGAAGAAACAAATGGAAGAGGAATACAAACATGATGCAATACATCTCCTCCAAAGATATCAACAGACCACAATATTTCGCCTTAGAACAGGCCACTGCAGACTGTTGGGTCACCGTTACCGATTAAGGATCTCATACACAGATGAATGAATGTCCATGTGGATCCAGAACCCAGACCCCGGAATACATACTTCAGGACTGTCCAACATACAAAGAGCAGAGACAGCAGACCTGGCCAGAGGATACAGACTTGAGGCAAAAGCTATGGGGCAGCCGCTCTGACCTGGAGAAGACAGTGAACTTCGTCTTGACGACAGGCCTGACAATATAGCATGAATGCAGAAGAAGAAGAGGAGTCTGCCACAACAGGTGCGATGCCCGCTGGCCTGCATCTCTTTGCTGTCTATAGAGAGACAATCAATAAAAGGTAATACTGCTAGTAAAACTATGAAAATAGTACTTACTTGGGAAACAGGTAATGAAGTTTTACTGAACGACGACTAACACACTATCACTGTCAGATGCTTACGTAAAATAATGCACACAACAGAACACAAGATATAATTATACAAATAACAATCACAGGACATAATTGACGTTTCAACCAAAAGGCCATTATCAAGATAAGAATATAACATCAAAAGACTATTGAGTAGAAATGACCAGACCACACAAATGTGTCTGAGTAAAATATGGTAATTAGATTCTGGAAGGATAGGAACAGGAAGTACATAAAAATGTAAATATAGGTGGAAACAAAACAAACAAAAAGATGACGTAAATGACAAAACAAAGTGAATAAAGACAAAAGATCGCACCGACTGAGAACTAGACAAAACAGTGGTCGGAATTGAGTCCAAATGGCTTGAGGTACCCAACTAAAAAATAAGACGATTTTCTACGGCGTACCTAAATCAATCATCGGTGGTGCAGGATCTGATGGCAGTGACCTAAATCTATAGAGATCACTGACAGAAGAAAAATGTAATAAATCAAGACATGCAATGATGTTTTTTTCATAGGTGACAAGTTGTCAGCCTATCCTCCCACCTATCTTAGGTGCTTCCTAAAATATACCCAGAAAGAAGACAGAAAGGTCATATTTTTTTCACGCTAAACTAGAAGTTCAGGCCCCAGTTGCCACTTTCTCTAACCACCATATTTCTATTTTCTATTTTATTCTCTTTCATAGGTACGCCTACACATTTGTTACCTCTTCTGACCATCTGTTTGGAAACTTTGTAGAGTTGTAGTACACAATAAATGTAAATAATTTCCTGGAAAATTGAAGGAAATTTCAGAGAATTCTGTATACTTGAAAAATAATGATTAGACAGGAATAATCTCGATATTTCCAAATCTGATTGAAGAGTGCAAAACATATCATGCAGCTAACGTATTTTACATAAAACGTACGGTGTCAAATCTAGCATGCTTTTATGATAGTATATTTTGGTTTAAGAGGGTTTTGAGTATTGTGCAGCTCAAGTTAGGTAAGGGAAACAAATATGACCAGAGTCCAAGATGTTTAAATACGCAGAAGTTTATTTAATATTACCGTTTCCATATTCCTGCATTTATTTTGATTATTTTGTGTGCTGTTACATGTTATTTCAAATGTGGGAACACCTTTAAATTTTGTGCTTCCTTTATACAGCTCAAATATTTTGGATATCATAACTTTAATATAGATGTAGTTGACACAATACTGTTGTAAATTTTCAAAACTTTGCAAATTTAATTTGTATATGTAATTTGCACATCAATAGAGATGTGGTTCTATAGAAGAATACTGAGAATACCATGGACTGCCAGAAAAATTAATGTAGAGGTGTTGAAAGAGTCAAATGTGAAATGGACCTTAATAAATAATATAAGAAAAAGACAATTTTTATTTTTTGGCCACTTCATGAGATAGGCAGGTTACATAATACTGTGGACAGAGAGCTGTGGAGAGCCATGACCGCCTGCTCCAGGCGATGTGGCGCCTGATGATGAGGATGATATATAAGAAAGACATCTTGGGGGTAATCTTTTTAATGGGATCTTCATGGTGTAGTGGTTCAACTATATAAATGATAAAATATGATATAGTGGTTCAACCATATAAATGATAAAATATGATAAATTTATTTTACAATTGGTTTTTTGTTTAAAAAATTGTTTGTTATTTACCATACTCGTTTCTCCATTTGTGTAGGTTATAGAAGACTGCCTCGCTCTGTGATGGCATGGTACAGAGCATGTCTGTGGCAACCAAGGTACCGGGTTTTAATCCCGCTACAGAAAATTGTGCATCCAGACTGTTCATAAGGCATTGGCAAACTACTAAACATATTTATATTGTCTAAAAAATCACAACAGCCAGAAAATGTTGGGTGAATGGGCTACGTCCTGTAAAAGATATACTACCATTTTTTTTATAGGAAAGCACATAATTCTATGTGGTCTCCTACATTGGTGCTCTCTTCTTTGTGTGTTCGTATCTTGATAGACATTTTGGTCGACATGTTTATTTGCTCTGGTATAGGCCCTCTCTCAAATCTATTTAACAGTCATTATATTTTTGGTATATTTATCTACCTATATTTATGGTTTTTCTACAGTCTTCTATACATTAAATGATTTTATCTGCCCTATGTTTGCAAGATTGCAGGTTTTATGCAAGGCCATAAACCATCTGACCTGTGTTTGCAAGATTGCAAGTTTTTATAAATGGCCATATACCATCTTCCCTGTGTTTCCAAGATTTCAGGTTTTATACAAGAACATAATGTTCTGTTTCAAATGTATTGTATTGAAGATCCCTGGGTATTATCACTTGAAGCTACCTATTCAAATTCAAGTACAATATAGTATATCTTTGTCTTGTGATATAAATCTATTAATTTTTGTTTAGTTTTAAAATAAAAATCTGTGACTTCCAGATCTGTTATTAGTTTCTTGTAGTTAGTCCAGTGTTTACTAATGTCATTCTTCAAGAAACTAGTAGTCAGTCAAAGAAACAAGAAATATTTCCTTCAACAAATTACTTCAACAAAGTATATTTCCTAAAACCTGTTCAATAACTTTTGGGGCTAGCATAAGGGTTACCAGCCATCTAGGAACTCATAGATAAGGACAGAAATTGTAACTGAATTTCCTAAAGTAGATGTAATAAATGATCATCATCATTATGATGAACTAACGTATAACAACAACATTTCCTGAAAAATATTTCTGACATTTTGGCCTATAGTAGACACTTAAGCTTCAAGATGTTACATTATCATCTTAAAAGGTTATAAATTGTTCAAATATAAATAACCAAAATATTGAGGATAACTGACAAAATGGACCTTTTTGACTTGGCCTTGTTTTTTAGTAAGAGAAACAGGTCCAAGTCATTTTAGTTGTCAATATTTTTATGGTTTTGTGTTTTTGATCGTTATTTGTTTCTTGTAAAAGGTTCCAGTTAAACCGCAACATAGAAAATTGTCCTTGTTCTTTTGTTAGCTATTTATTTTTTACTATTTATAGTTATTTTACAGTAATCTTTCTACTTTATTTAGTATTTCCTATAAAATTTTTCATTTGTTTATGAACCTATAAGGGATATGTAACCAATAAATGTTGAGAGAAGCTATATTGTGAACATAAATATCTTCCAATGAAATAAGACAATCAATAATAAGTAAACCGCAGTAAATATTTACAGCGAATGTTATGTTATATTGAGCCAATCCTTCTTTATAGATGTGAAGCATGGATAGTCAAAAGACAAATTATAGCAAAAGCTAGAAGGAGACTGAAGATTTTTGGGCATGTGATGAGAAAAGCAAAACTTAAACATTTAGTAACCACCGGAAAGATCAAGGGGAGAAGAGACAGAGGAAAACAAAGATAGAAATTTCTGGATGGGTTGTCACTGTGACACAAAAAAAGCAGTCACCAACTGAGCTTATTAATGACACAAGAGACAGAGAATTGTGGGGAAACATGGTTGTCTACACCACTCATCATGAGACTTGATTGATATATGCAAAACACAAGGTACTTAAGTTTTACAGAGCACAGACAGTAACAGACTAACGAGTTTGAAAAAATATAGATAACAGTATAGTAGACAGATTAAATCAATGTTTCAACCATAAGGTCCTTGTCAAGAATAAATACAATACAGAGATAAAAATTGAAAATAATAATACTATCACAAAACAGACATTTAATAACATTTCTGTTCATTCAACATCCACCATGTGTTTGTTTGCATTTGTATGAATAATCAAACTGTCAGAGGATATCTGACAAGATTGAGATTGTCTCAGTAACAAAACTAAGAAACGATAAATATTATATTTATGTGATATTGTTACTAGATTATAATCTAACTACCAAATAGTAACCAAACTGTTATAGAATATCTGATAAGGTGGAGAGTGTAGCAGTAACAAAACTAACAAGCGATAAATACTATATGTGATATTTTTACTAGGTCACTAAACTGTCAGGATATCCGATAAGGTGGAGAGTGTCGCAGTAACAAAACTAACAAGCGATATATACCATTTTTTAACCATAAAATGATATATTCCAATTTTGAAATAAACATGTATATGAATAAGCTGTATTATGAGAAAAAAACACCAGTCTTATTTTATTTTATTCAGTGAATAAAGGGTACTTTGTGTGCTCTCTTAGTTGTTTCTAGCTGTCATTTGTATTTTCCGTTATTATCGATATTTATCAAGACATCTTCACATTATTTCCTTTTTTTCCTTTCTCTCAAATATTATTTTCTGTAATTTTAACCATGTAATTAAAAAATGTAAATATAAAATTGTGCATGTAGAGCAAAATGCTATTGTGATGTGGCTATGCTAAAGAAAATTCTGTACTTACACATTATTGCCTGATGTTTTATTTTCTTCAAAATGTTAGTTTTGATTGGTCTTAAATGGCATTATATGAACTGTATTTATTTGTTTGTGTGTGTATATATATTCAAAAATTACTCTCATTTTAAAAAAAAATGATTAGTTGTGAATATTTGGTCATGGCATATGGACATAATTATTTTCTAATTAGGCAGTAACGTCAGGCTTCACGTACTATGAAGCCATTAACAGCTTGATAGTGTATCTGGTGAAGAAAAGTGACAGATGGTGTACAAGTTTATATTCATCATGCACCTTAAAACTAACATTGCAGACTCCAGTTTATTCTTGTATGCATGGCAGTTTCATATTTCATATGTAAATAAAATTGCTCCTTGTAATTCTCCTGTGAGAATTTATGTGAAATTTAGTAAAAATAAGCAAATATTTGAATTCAGGTGTAAAATTTAGTAAAAATAATCAAACATTTGAAAGCAGGTGTAAAATTTAGTGAAAATAAGCAAATATGTAAATACAGGTGTAAAATTTAGTAGAAAATAAGCAAACATTCAATATGTGAAATTTAGTGAAAATAAGCAAATATTTAAATACAGGTGTAAAATTTAGTAGAAAATAAGCAAACATTCAATATGTGAAATTTAGTGAAAATAAGCAAACATTCAATATGTGAAATTTAGTGAAAATAAGCGAGCATTCAATATGTGAAATTTAGTGAAAATAAGCAAACTTTCAATATGTGAAATTTAGTGAAAATAAGCAAACTTTCAATATGTGAAATTTAGTGAAAATAAGCAAACTTTCAATATGTGAAATTTAGTAAAAATAAGCAAACTTTCAATATGTGAAATTTAGTGAAAATAAGCAAATATTTGAATGCATGAATTAGTTTGTTCTGCTGTATAATATAAAATGCTATTGTTACACACATCATGGCACCAAATGATGGATTTATCTTTCAGTTCAGTTAACTTGATATTTTTTTAAGCGTTTATTCTCCTACCTCTGCTGGGTCTCTCTTTTAGCAGGACAATGGTCATTTTAGATTTCCAGCAGGATGTAGTCCATAAAACAGAGATTAGCCAGACATATCTGACGTTTATCTGTAGTTATACATCATATTGTTTTTCAGACTTGTTTGTCAATGTGTCAGCATTTTTCTTTTTTGTGAATTCATTAAACTTTTATCATACAATAACAAAATTTAGCCTGAAAGAGACAAAACAATTTACATTTGACAGAACCTGGAACTCTTTTTCCTTTGTGTTAATGCGCCAAAACAATTACAGCCGTGGTCAGTTGGACAGTGTGAGATTGATGTGAAGATCAGAACAGCTTGTAAAGAGAAACACAATAGATATGCAAATAGACTAATATATCAGCATCAAACTGGAACTGTCAACCTCTACACTCACATGGATTTATTGAGATGGAGATCCTAGCAATTGTAGACTTGTTCGGTTTCCACTGATGAGATTTATTGAGATGGAGATCCTAGCAATTGTAGACTTGTTCGGTTTCCACTGATGAGATTTATTGAGATGGAGATCCTAGCAATTGTAGACTTGTTCGGTTTCCACTGATGAGATTTATTGATATGGGGATCCTAGCAATTGTAGACTTGTTCGGTTTCCACTGATGAGATTTATTGATATGGGGATCCTAGCAATTGTAGACTTGTTCGGTTTCCACTGATGAGATTTATTGATATGGGGATCCTAGAAATTGTAGACTTGTTCAGTTTCCACTGATGAGATTTATTGATATGGGGATCCTAGAAATTGTAGACTTGTTCGGTTTCCACTGATGAGATTTATTGAGATGGAGATCCTAGCAATTGTAGACTTGTTCGGTTTCCACTGATGAGATTTATTGAGATGGAGATCCTAGCAATTGTAGACTTGTTCGGTTTCCACTGATGAGATTTATTGATATGGGGATCCTAGCAATTGTAGACTTGTTCGGTTTCCACTGATGAGATTTATTGATATGGGGATCCTAGCAATTGTAGACTTGTTCGGTTTCCACTGATGAGATTTATTGATATGGGGATCCTAGAAATTGTAGACTTGTTCAGTTTCCACTGATGAGATTTATTGATATGGGGATCCTAGAAATTGTAGACTTGTTTGGTTTGCACTGATGAGATTTATTGAGATGGGGATCCTAGCAATTGTAGACTTGTTCGGTTTCCACTGATGAGATTTATTGATATGGGGATCCTAGCAATTGTAGACTTGTTCAGTTTCCACTGATGAGATTTATTGATATGGGGATCCTAGAAATTGTAGACTTGTTCAGTTTCCACTGATGAGATTTATTGATATGGGGATCCTAGAAATTGTAGACTTGTTTGGTTTGCACTGATAAGATTTATTGATATGGGGATCCTAGAAATTGTAGACTTGTTTGGTTTGAACTGATAAGATTTATTGATATGGGGATCCTAGAAATTGTAGACTTGTTCGGTTTCCACTGATGAGATTTATTAATATGGGGATCCTAGAAATTGTAGACTTGTTCGGTTTCCACTGATGAGATTTATTGATATGGGGATCCTAGAAATTGTAGACTTGTTTGGTTTGCACTGATGGTAACCTGCAGTCATAAGCCATATTGTTATTATTCTCTTAGTTCCCTCTGAGGCACAAGACATCAACGGACCTCATCCTTCCAGATCTATTTTCAGCAATCTAAGAATTTGTTAATTCTAGGTCACTACTGCCTCTGTTTTCTCTGTTCATAATTCGTCTCCATATATGCTGAGAACTTACTCTTCCTCTCTTTTCATGCGGAATTCGTGTTAGATCCGTGTGTCATGGATATTTGGTGAATCTGTGTCAATTGGATGTGTCAGACTAAAAATCGATATATCACTATCAAGCTGTTGTTTTCTTCTTCAGCATTCATTCTCAAACTTCCACTGGATCTGTCTTGTTGCAGGACCATTGTCCTACTAGATTTCCTGTAGGATGTAATGCAGTGTGTCGTCATTTTATTTGCGCTAATGGCTCAGCACATCTGTCTTCAGCAGCACTTTTGTGATCCTCAGGAATTGCGAGTGATAGTTTTTACTTCCTATATGCAATGGGTTGGTTTCTGTAGAGCTTTATTTCATACCCAGACTTTCAACAGTGTACAATGCTTTGATAGGTCTCCTGCTCAGAGGGTAAATTCTAGAGGTTTTGTTGCTTTTCTACATTTCAGCAACATGCAGAGTTGGGGTCATGGGCTTAAGCTCTCGTGGCAAGCATTCCTTCCTGTCAGTTTCCCATAAGAACCCAACGCTGGCTCCTGGTTATTTTTATGGATGGAGCAGCCAGCTATGCAATCTTCGTCATCCAAGGGGGGAGGGGGGGGATTTCTGATTATGCAGGGCTAACATGTTTACCTGATTCTGGACTCACATGGAATTGTCACATCCCCCATGTGCTACCTGTTCATATCTGGGGTACCATGTACAAACTGGCAGTTAGGACCATGGTCAAGATTGGAGCTCATCTGACTGAGCGTGATGTGTAATGTTGGATTCTCTTAATGTTGCACTACAAAGGGAAACTTAATTGTATGATGATTGTTGTGGGGCTTCCACAAGAGGAAAATCTTGTTATATCAGCATGTCATCTACTGAGGGTTTAATGTTGCATAATGGGTGGCATAAACTATGACACAACACATTCTGTTCTTTGGACTACATTCTGCACATCTGCAGGAGTTTGAGATTTAATGCAGAAAATTCTCTGCATTCTCATTGTGTGTTGTAACATTTGCATCTTCTCTTTCAGATTTCCTTGTTAATGTTGTTTAGGCATCTGCACATATTAACATTGGAAACTGATTTCAACAAATTTGAAGAAAGACTAAGTACTAGCAAAGTAAAATTTCTCTTTTCCAAGAAATTGATGCATAGGCCCCTCTTGACAAATACTGTAAACCCCATATTTATATTGAGAAACTGCATACCTAGGAATGATATGGTCTACATGACACTCACCACCATCACTTTCCAAAAAGATCTAGTTACTGTTGTGTTAGGCTGGATCAACCAAGGAATCATTCATTTTTATTTTTTTTAATATTTCAAATTGAACTGAAAATTAAACCTTGAATCACCTGTCTAGTAAACCAGTATGAGCTAGTATGGTCAACTGTATTCTGTCTATCAATATTCCTTCAGTGCCGAATACACTGATGGGCAGCAATGAGTGCTCTCCAGTCTAGCAATGTAATTCTACTGTATGTAACTACATATTACTACATCCTTAATGTGGCTTGTGATTTTGTTGGACATATTCATGTCATCTGACAGCATTTGTGGTGACTAAATTTTAACTACTTTTTACTTTTGTTTTTGTTTTTGAAATGAGGTTATATTTCATATATTACTTATGGGAAAAGGTATGCTTGTGTGCCTTTTCTTCTCGGTACACGTGTTGAATGAATGTCATAACCTTTGTACACAGGCTTAAGTCAAAGGTTATAATGGTACTTGATTGTAGATATATGTAAAGTGATCCCAAACATAAGAATGTCTGAGCACCAACATAATGCTAAAATATCAGCAATTAAAATTATATACAAACAATGTGTTGTATTGTTTCCTTTACTTTTGTAATTGCTAATTTGTTTTAGTACAAGATCATTATTTATCTCTGTAAGGTTTTTCTTGTAATATTTGTAGAAGGTTTCATATCAGTGTCTCCCAAACTTTTATTTTACCATGCCTCACCTAAATCTTTCTCAAATCTGATGCCCCCTTCCCCCCATGTAAAATATACATATTTTTTTAATATTCAAAAATGTTATTATTCATCCATAAATTGTTCCCCTAGACAATCAAATTGCCCCCCTGTGGGACTATGGCCCTATGTTGGAAAACACTGTTCTATATAGAAATTGAGAATTTATTGGCCTACCAGCACAATGGTATAGAAAAATTGACAGTTTTAGTGGTTTATGTACATAATGAGTTATGGATAAAAGGGGAATAAAGTTGGTTCATGGTGTAAACACACTAACATGAAAACATTTTGGTTGGGAGGGGGGAGGGTGAGCATAGGAAACTAAATAATTAAAGGAATTGTGGTTCAATATGGGGAGAAGTACCTACATTCCAACTTTTTATCAAACCTTCAACATGGTTAATTTATTAAGAGAATAAAAAGTTGCTAGGACTGCTTTGAATGTATCGATCTGTGCGCTACGCACTGAGTTAATGACTCGGAAGGAGGGGGCTTTCAATGCATGGCACGCAGATCATTTCACATAACCAAACTCAAGATAATACATAATTAAAATAATATAGGCACTGGATTCGGCAAAGAACAATTTAGTTTTAGGAAAAACAAAGGAACCAGTGAAGCTTTAATTAGTGTCAGACTATTGATATATAAATACATAGAAGTCCAAAAAAATTATCTATATTTGCTTCATAGACTACAGCAAGGCCTTTGACAGATTCCAGCTTGAAAAATAAATTGTCTTCAAGTAATAGGCATAGATGGAAAAGACAGACTGATTAGAAATATATATTGGGAACAAACTTCATCAATAAGATGTGAAAACAGCTACTCACCATACATAGAAACAAAAATAGGGGTAAGACAAGGATGTATTTTACCACCCAGCCTATTTAATATCTACACATAGAATATTTTTTAAACATATAGAAAAAAGGCCAGAACTCAAGATCAATGGAAAAATAATAAAGAACATGCGATATGCTGATGGCCCTGTCCTTTTAGCAAAAAGTGAACATGAAGTACAAAGCATAATAAATCAAGTCAATAAGTTGAGTAAAGAATATGGACTAGATTTAAACATTCGGAAAAAAAATGTTCTCCATGAAAATCAGCAGAGGTATAGATGCTAAACATATCAATACATGGAGAGATATTACAAAAAGGTAGAACATTATCAATATCTCGGACATGACAAATAATCACAAATGACGTCAGATGTGAAATAGAAGTCAAACTAACTATAGGAATGGCTAAAAGTACATTCAATGACATGATGAAAATAGTGACATCTAAACAAGTTAAAAATGAGAATTATAAAATGCTACATCTATTCTATATCGATGTATGACTCTGAAACATGGACAATTAACACACAACTAAAGGTAAAGGTAGGTCCCATGACAGCAAGCTGCCGTCGGGGATCAAGATAATGCTTCATGTACTAAGCCGCAACAACTATTGGGGGGGGGGACCAGTTCCCTTTCTTGATGTCTTTACCTCCCCTATCTCATGCGTCAGGTACCTATTTACAGCTAAGTCGACTAAAGCGAGTAGTCGTATCAAGCGAGAAATCACAATCTAGATTTTGTTGTTGTCCGGACGGGGTTTCCAGGCACGTAAACCGATGATAGCAATCAAGCTCACTATCAACTTGTAGGCTACCACGATACTCTAGAAGACAGAAGTGATGCCTTTGTGATGTGGATATATAAACGTTTTAGGGAGAACTTAGTAGAAAGAGAAGAAAACGAATAAAGAGGTTCTAACAACACTGCGTATGAAAAAAAGAACTATTAAAAGATCAAACGCATAAAATATTTAGGACATTTTAAAAAATATGACACCTCGTTGGAGAGCCTAATTGAGGGTAGAGTTGATGTGAGCAAAAGATAGGCAGAGATGTTAGTTTGAGAGAAATATCAGAGATGGACAGGTTACAGTCGGACATATTTAACCACCAAGGCAAGAAATAGGGGATGTTGGAAGCCCGTTGTAGAAAACTTTCGTTGCGGAGACGGAACTTTATGATGATAATAAGACTAAACAACAGACTCAGTGCAGTCGCGCGACAATACAGTTATGGGGACTAATTAGGAATAGTAGACAATTTGTGCCTGTGTCTTTCATTAGCTGCCGACACAAATTTTACACAGAGTGACCAGCCAAAATCACAAAAAAAGTAAAATTGTACAATGTACCTTTTTCAGATGCATCGGTGAAGAGGGTGGGGGAGGACTCGGGGACTTATTCAACTGATACCCATGGCCATCGACATTTAAGACCTACTTCCTAATTGGGGATCATCTTTCTTAACTGACGCATTCGATTTTCCCCATGATTTGTATTGGTAACTGTGCTGACAGCCAATGAAAATCATAGAAAAAGTCAAGCTCGTCACATTAAAAAATGTAAAAAAGGTAAAGTAACCCATATCATTTATTAATGCCGTAGGAGTGTGAGATGTTAGTGATCTCACATTTCAGTGGCTATGCAAATGAGGGCGGTAGCCATCTAGTGTCCCTCGCAGTCTTTATTTTCCGGATTAATACGGTACCCATTTAAGGCTGGGTCCACCCAGGAGCTGTTGCGATCTGAAAAACATTTCCGCCTCAACTGGGGAATGAACCTAGGACCACCCAAATGCGAACCAGTGCTCTAACCAAAGATGATGAAAGATGTTGCCCACATGAATCAACAGATCTTATATATGTCTATTGTCACTGAGTAACTCATGAAAAACAAAAATCTATAACAAAACAACCCCCCTGTTCTTAAAATAAACCAGATGTTAACACCCCCGTTCCTAAAAAAAAACACAAAGAAAATCAGATAACGGAACAATACATAGCCTACCTCTCCCCTTCCCATTAAGATTGAATAGCTGTAGAGGAGTTCACTGAAATCCACAATGAAGATACATAAACAATACCTTCCCCTTCCCCCAAGGTGCTGGTACACCATTCTCTGGTCATTGAAACCCAGTAATAACATAATGTGAAACATCGCGCAAGGGACAACTTATTTTAATAATTGCCATAATCGTATTATGAAGAAAACATTCTGATGAATTCGTTTTTCACTATACTCTGATCGTATCTCTAGTATTTTTATTTTATAGGCATACTATCTCTCTCTCTCAATATCAACGTGATTTTGATACTTGCAATATCAAAGTGAATTATATATTATTAAAACAGGTCCACCAATTCAAATATTTAGGTACAACGATTACAGCAGATGGAAGAAGTTCAACAGAAAATTGAAGCAGAATAGGGCAGGCAAAAACAACATAGCCACACAGGGTGTGTCCCGTGTGCATCCAATATGATCCTCATCGCTTTGTTTTGAATCCTCTCCAGCCTCTCAGTTGTTTCCACTGAGAAAACACATGATCTTGAAAGGGTTAATTTAGTGTCGTTATTACTACTATGCCATAGCTTTCTCGTTTGTAGTGTTGCGAGTGTGATTCTTTTGATTTATATATCATTTTAAGCTGAACCGTTTGTGGCCCATATTTTCTGTGGATACTCATCGTTCAGGAAAATGAGGGTCAATGTCTAACATTGCACGTTGTTCTGTTCACCCTTACTGAATATTCCTTTTATTTTGGTCTGAATGTGTATTGGTAATCTATACTTCTATCACAAAGGGGCTGTTTCTGGCGCATATCTCAAGGGGCTGTCAACCAGGAAGATCTGAGAGGAACCGAGTCGTTTGGCCTGGTGAATAAAGCTGCTTCTTAGAAGTTGCCCCATTGCTGGATCTTCAAATATGTCTTCATTGGATAGTTTGTCATACAGAGAAAATTATCTGCTTGTTTTTAACTTTTGTGTCTCTTTTATTGTCAGTCCATCCCCATTTTCTCCATCGCTATTATGGGTGCTGATTTTATTGTCCACAAGATGACCCTAAGAGACTGGTTTTGCACTTAATTTTGTTCTTAATGTTGTATTTGATGCAAAAATCCATGTAGCTGACCCATATTCCAGGTGTGGTGGTATGCCTTGATGGTGCACTTTGCTAAGTATATTCTCGCCCCCCCCCCCATTCAAATGAAGTTTCACTTTGTTTTCTCACTATTGCTAACTTTCTATGGGCCTTTGTTGTTGCTATGTTAATGTGTTTCTTCCGTGTCAACTTATTGTCAAAAGTGACTCCGAGATATGTTGGCTATGTATCTTCTCTCATGAATTCTTGATAACAGAGAGAAAAGTCCAATTCAAAAATATAACAACTAGCAGCAGACTAAAGTTAAATTTCGAGAGGCCAAATTACAAGCCAGGAGGTACAGCTGGGGAAAAAAACAATAGAAAGAGACACCAGGTATCTTTGAAAATTAGTAAATTAACTTGATGATGAGTGTACTGGGAGAAACACAAGGATCACAGTTATAGTAGGCGGCTGATTACTTTGCATTCTCCCTGCTGAAGACAACATCATCATAGTTAGCCCAGAAAAACAACAGTAGCAGATTCACGAGAAGCAAAAAAATACTGGACAAGATGGAACTATACTTGAAGTAATGGATACTCACATCACATTTGGAGAACTGGAGAATGCAATATCTAAACTGAAAATGATCCGAAGAAGTCACCAGGAGCCGATCGAGTGAAATATACCCCCTGTGAGTAGAAGACTCCTTCAAAGGGCATTGCATTAAGCGGAAAGCTGACTTCTCCTGGGTATGAAAGAAAGCTCTGAGAAACCTCATCACAGCACACAAAAAGTAATAGCTAGTCGCTCGTAATTCCTAAGGTTAGAAATAAGAAAGAAAGAAAAGTGTCAAATTATTAAAAATTATGGAACTGCAGTAAAACCAAAGCTGCTGTATCTGTTTAACATATGTTGGGCCACAATCAGACTGCCGTAGATATGGAAGGAAGCAATCATGATAGCACTTCCAAAGTCAGGAATAGACAACACCACAACCTACAACTATAGATAATATCAACATCACAAGCAGTTTATGCAAAACGATGGTAGGTATTGTTAATCTTATTCTGCACTGGTACCTTTAAAGTGAAAGCATCATGGTATTACATCAGTCGGGTTTTAGGCAGTGCTACTCTGTTGTTGTTCGTCCATCACAAGTGATGATGACCATTTGTTACATCTACTTTTGAAAATTCAATTTTAGTTATGTCCTTGATTATGAGTTCGTAGATGGCTAATGAGCCATATTCGAGCTCTAAATGTCCTTGGACAGTTTGGACATGGAATAACGACTGTAGATGGATCTTGGTCTATCCGTGACTTTCTAGCTGCTCTCCGCTGTTGAGCTGCTGCATTTCTCTTCTTTTCACAAGATGATGCGCTCTTTTTTATTTTAGAACGCCATGTAGATCTATTTTGTGCAACCCATGTATCGTGGTCTATTTCAAAGGCTTTCAGTGAATTCTTTAACGAGTCCTTGTAGCGCTTCCTTTGGTCACCTTGAGATCGTATACCATTCTCTAGCTCACCATAGAGAAGTATCTTTGCTAACGAATCTGAGTCTGCATCAGGATCGTGTCAATGCTTGGGATACCAGCTCTATCAAGGACAGTGGTATCTGGAATCTTGTCTTGCCATCTGATGTTCATAACTTTTCTGAGACAATTTGTATGAAAATGATTGAGTTTTTTCACATGACGCCTATACACAGTCCATGTTTCACTAGCGTATAGCAGCACTGGAAGTACCACTGCTCTGTAAATTTTCAGCTTAGTCTGTAGGTTAATGCCATTTCTACGCCAAACATTTGCGTACAATCTGCCGAAAGTACTGCTTGCTTTGGCGATCCTTGTATACACTTCATCATCAACCAGTGCTACTCTACCGAAGGACAGGCAACCTAACTTTCTTAAGAGATTGAAGTTGCCTTCCAAGATAGTTATGTTATGTTATGTTCCTCCAGGGCCATAGGCGGCGCATAGGGCAGAAACCATAGCTTTCCATTTCTGTCTTTGTGTTGCCAGGTCTTTCAATTGTTGCGTGTTGTTTAGGTTCATTGACATGCCTTCTCTATTAATGGTTCTTCGTAGAGTTTCTCTAGGTCTCCCTCTTCTTCTTACTCCAGGTGGCACCCAATATAGTGATTGCTGGGGAATTCTTAGGCTGTTCATTCTGAGAACATGGCCGATGTAAGTCCAACGCCTTTGTCTAATGAAGGAAGATATATAGGTTTGTTTGCTTTCCTCTCTTATAGTAGTGTTAGATTTAAAGTCACTCCACTTAACGTTCAGAATGGTACGTAGGCATTTGTTTTCAAAGGAGTCGAGTCTTTTATCTGTGGCTTTTGTGGCTTTCCAACTTTCGCACCCATATGATAGAATAGGTGTTTCCGGTGTGTTTCAAGATGGAGGAATGTTTTTCTTTCGGTCTTGGATTACTCGGTTGTTCGGTTGTGTAAACTACTGCCAACATAAAACCTACCACTGTTTATGAACCAGAACCATAGTTACTATTATGTCGACTGTTGTCAAACGTTGTTTTCCTTCCAAGATAGAAACTGGTATTAATAGCAAAGGTAGATCTAAGGAAAGCATTTGACGTTGTTCGGAAAGAAGGGATTTTGAAGAAATTGAGTAATTCCAGGGTGAATTATAGAATATATAAATGGGTGAAAGCATACCTACATTACAGAAGAGCCCGCGTGCAACGAGATTGTTGCAAGAGCAATAAAGTTCTACTTCGTCATTGTGTCCCACAAGGAGGGGTTCTGTCCCCGAAACGTTTTCTAGTATACACCAATGATCTAGTTGGGTTCTGTCCCCGAAACGTTTTCTAGTATACACCAATGATCTAGTTGGGTTATGTACCCCAAACCAAACGTTTTCTAGTATACATCAATGATCTAGTTGGGTTCTGCCCCCCCCCCCCCCAAACCAAACATTTTCTAGTATACATCAATGATCTAGTTGGGTTCTGTCCCCCAAACCAAACTTTTTCTAGTATACATCAATGATCTAGTTGGGTTCTGTCCCCCAAACCAAACTTTTTCTAGTATACATCAATGATCTAGTTGGGTTCTGTCCCCCAAACGTTTTCTAGTATACATCAATGATCTAGTTGGGTTCTGTCCCCCAAACCAAACGTTTTCTAGTATACATCAATGATCTAGTTGGGTTCTGTCCCCCAAACCAAACTTTTTCTAGTATACATCAATGATCTAGTTGGGTTCTGTCCCCCAAACGTTTTCTAGTATACATCAATGATCTAGTTGGGTTCTGTCCCCCAAACCAAACGTTTTCTAGTATACATCAATGATCTAGTTGGGTTCTGCCCCCCAAACCAAACTTTTTCTAGTATACATCAATGATCTAGTTGGGTTCTGTCCCCCAAACCAAACTTTTTCTAGTATACTTCAATGATCTAGTTTGGTTTTGTCCCCCCACCTTTTTTTAGTATATATCAATGATCTAGATGGGTTCTGTCCCCCAAACGTTTTCTAGTATACATCAATGATCTAGTTGGGTTCTGTCCCCCAAACCAAACTTTTTCTAGTATACATCAATGATCTAGTTGGGTTCTGTCCCCCAAACCAAACTTTTTCTAGTATACATCAATGATCTAGTTGGGTTCTGCCCCCCAAACCAAACATTTTCTAGTATACATCAATGATCTAGTTGGGTTCTGTCCCCCAAACGTTTTCTAGTATACATCAATGATCTAGTTGGGTTCTGTCCCCCAAATGTTTTCTAGTATACATCAATGATCTAGTTAGGTTCTGCCCCCCCCCCCCAAATGTTTTCTAGTATACATCAATGATCTAGTTGGGTTCTGTCCCCCAAATGTTTTCTAGTATACATCAATGATCTAGTTAGGTTCTGCCCCCCCCCCAATTTTTTCTAGTATACATCAATTTTTCTTCTTCTGCGTTCGTTCTCATACTCCTGCAGATTAACAGGATGTAGTCCGGAGAACGGAATGCGTTGTGTCATGGTTTACAGCATGACTCCGATATCTGCGCCTTTCGGCCTGACACATCCGGCTTCAGCATGGCTTTGGGTCACTGATCCTATATGGGATAGGACAGCCAACTCCATCCGTATACATCAATGATCTAGTTGGGTTCTGTCCGTCAAACGTTTGCTGTGCTTCCACATGGAATGAAAGTGGCAATGTAAGCTGGCATCTGGTAACCTAATGCACAGAAGAACATGCAACAGTGATCACCAAAGAACTGTAGGTGGTTTAACCTCATGGGCAAATAGATGGTGTGTCAGCAATAATCATACACAAACATGCAGCCCAACACTCTTTACTTTGTCACTAAAACAAAAATGCCTGTTTTTTTTGTAGGTAAACTCGGTATCTTTATTTTATACCGAAAATTACCATATAGCTACGCCCACGAGAACACAGTTTTACTGCAATCTTTCTATATCAAAAGGGGGGGGGGGACAAAGGAGGGATAAGAGAGAAGCCGTTGGATGGGTCGATATATGGCATAAAGTCACAAAATGAACTTATTAACAACATGGAGTTGTGGAGGAACATAATCGTCTACGCCACTCCGACATAGCACTTGCTTGATTGATAGATTCTCAAAGGCATCAATTATGTCTTCTAATGGACACTAAATAAACAATTAGAAGACATAATTGTGTCTCAATTGTTACCAATGTGACCGTCGATGTTATTACTGTTCGTTTTCTGTAATATGTTTAAATTGTTGTCTTGATAAAAACCTTTTGGTCGAAACGTCGATTTGTGTGTTATTATGTTTGTCTCTAACTAGCAAAACTTTATTACCCTATTCCCGGATCTACCTGTTGTATTTCAGTTTTGAGCAGTGAGTACATATTATAGAAGTTATAATTGATGCATTGAGATGTAGGCATATAGAAGATTAGGGAGAACATCATGTGAGGTAAAGAAAACAAAGAGGTTCTAAAAACACCTAATGTGAAGAAAGAATTACCAAGAGAAATAAAGACCAGGCAAATAAACTATTTTGGACATATTAAAAGGCATGGCCTTATTGAAGACCTTACTTGAAGGTAAAGTCAAAGGGATGCAAGCATGAGCTAGGCAGCGATTTAAGTGGGAGAGTAACATCACAAGATGGGCATGTTACAATCTAGCAGGTTGCACAACAATGCAGCCAACCTTCATTGCAGAGAGGTCACTCACTATATGAAGATGCTGATTGATAACTTTACTTCAGTCTCGCTTATTCAGGCTACACTCAGTAACATATAGTAAAAATCTGGGTGCGCACGCGACATGGGGACATACCACTAACTTATTTAAATAGTGGGGGTGATTCGTAAATAACGGCATACTTTTAAATATAGAAATATTTCTACTACAAGATGCCAATTTTCAAAAATAGTTGAATATTTCAATATCGTTTTTGACTTTAATTTATTTTTTATTTATTAGCTGAGCTTCAGTAGGCAGATCATTTTTTAACCCAAACCCCCTCCATTACTTTGATTTCCCCGAGTATTTCGTGCGCACTTTCAAACAGAAAATAATTACGTCACGATATTATCGTCAGGAGTTATTTGCCATTGTTCTTTTGTAAATAATGTTGTAAATTACTGTTCTTATTGAATTGGAGTTCAACGTTTGCTTTGTTTAATTTTTGTTGTAGACGTATTTCTGCACAAATCAACCAACGCATCGAAATGTACGAAACTTGTTCAAAAATGGTATGTTCTTACTTTATGAATTCTAAGATCTGGTTTAATGTATCAAAAACAAAATGAAAAAACAGAGATAGGACGGTCAGTTGCAACTTTGAAGTAATTCATTCCGTAAACAGTCAATTCGTGTGCTCCAAATAATATTACAATAATTACATATTCGGCAGTACCCTATCACAAACTGCGACAATTGACGAGGATGTTGCAGTCTTTATTGCTCACGGCATTCGGGAGCCTTCGTGCCAATGTCTGGGTCAGACGTGGTCTCAGTTTGATAAAGGCGTGTAACGCACATTGGTTCTACCACTGCTTTATGAATGCTGCGCCATCTTGGACTGTTTTTTCGAGACACCCTCGAGCTTAACTCTTTCCACATTCGTGCCTAAGAAACCTCATGGGAGTACATTGGCAGGACGAGTACCAGACAAGGAAATCCTTCAAAAGTCCCATATGAAAAGCATCCATGCCTTGATGACTAGATCCCAACTACGCTCAATCCGTATGCCAGACAATCACCTTCCAAAGAGATTATTCATTATTCTATCGGAAGTTGTGCGATGATCATCACATCATATTTGAAATATGTAGTTCTGCGTCTCCCAACTTGTTTTGGTTCATGTCTCACCTCAAGGCTTCAATAAATGTTCAATAAATCTATGTCTAATATATAACTATATATTAGCCCCCATCACCAGTGACACGCAGACTTATCGTTAGGAGAACGTCTTATGAATGTGTCAGGCATAACGGTGTAGATATCACAGCCAAGCTGTAAACCATACCAGAACATATTCCATTCTCTGAACATCACACTATATGCATGAGTCTGAAAATGAGCACAAAAGTCTTAACATTTATATATTCCTTCCTGCTTTTTCCATGTCTTATCCACCCCTCTTGTGAATCAGTTTCTATAAACTCTTTCTTAAATCTACATCAACAGATCTATATACACACAAACACTTTTTAAGCTTTCTTTCAGCTAGTGTCAAAGTCCTTTCTCATCCATTATTTACTAACCAGTAGTCTTATACTTAGGTAGTTGATTTTGTGTCCTAGTGTCAAATTTAACCCAAAAAAATGACACCGGCAGGCTTACCATATGGCAAAAACTTGTATTTTGAGACTGGACATTTGAGTTTTTATTTACTACTTGTAAGGATCACCATTTTGTTTGGTTCCTTATTACAAACAGTTCACATACCTGCATATTTCTAGGCAAGAATTGCTTTTGGGTTTTCACTGTGACCTTTGTTCTAGTTTTATTCTACTTAGAGGTGTTCCCTGACCTGTGCAGTAGCTAGTGGCATGAAAACTAGCCATGACAAGCGATGTGAGATAGGATCTGAGTTTCTTTATAACTTTACATAGCAGTGGAAATGAAGTGCTACAGAAAGATCCGACGAATATCACAGACAGAGAAAAAAGAACATTGAAGTTTTGAAATTACTGAAACTAAACAAAGGATGGCTTCTAAATACCATCATAAGAAGGAAGTTACATTATTTTGGACACTTATAGCGACATGATGGTATCGAAAGGCTGATCTAGAGGGCAGAGTTCCTGTAAAGAGAAGAGTACGGCCAAGAAGACAAGGACTAGCGACATCGAAGAATGTATGCACGTCTTTGGCCAATGCAGAGGCCTGCTTGCCTGGAACAGAGAGGTGTTTATCCACGGCGAAGACAACGTTCTGTAAAGAATATGTCACTTGATATATATATGGTAGTGGAAATAAATATGTTCTGGACTGGCACATGATTAATATCAGGTTTAATATCTGTTATGTGTGTCCGTCTTGTGGCGAATATATGAAACTTATAAAAAAAGGCAAGTAAAAGTGATGGTTATATATGGAATTGTAGAGGATTTGGTAGTAGTCGCCATAATGTTAGCAGTAGTGTTAGAATTAATTCATGGTTCACATGAATCTATACACTGTGTCCCTTGTTTGCCTTGCGGCGTCAGGGGTGGAAGAGTTCTCTGGAGATGGCCTTCTTGTGCGCTGTTTGTAATCTTGTTCCTGTGGCTTCTTTGATTTCTGTGATCCATCTTTTACATGGTCTGCCTCTGGCTTTATAACCGTTATGTCAATGTGTCATGGCCATTTGTGGCATGCTATATGTTGGTAGTCTGGAAGCGTGTGAAAACCACTTGATCTGTTGTATTTTGATGTGTTCCAATGCTGTTATTGTTTTGGTTATCTGTCTGATATCGTTTCTAATTCTATCTCTTAATGACACTCCAAGTTGTTCACATGAATGATGGGTTAAATGTTTAATTTTATGGCTATTATCACGCCATCTAACGGTTACATTGGTTTTACATGAAAATCTCTGACATCAGCTGTAAACACTGTTATTTATAGCACAGTGAAGATCTAAAAGCAATTTTTACATATTTCTATAAACTAATGCTTTGAGTATTCATTCTGCTGCAGATCTATTGTAATGAGTCTTCTACTTGTTCACAGTTTAACATGTCTGCACAGTAAGTCCGGTTTTATTAATAAATGCTGCTTTATTTGAAAACTCTTCAGTGCTCCCATACAACTTGCTGTGGATATCCGTCTCTATGGGCCAATCCGTCTCTGTGGGCCAGTGTTTCTCACTTAACTGATATAGTGTAATGCAGACTTGTTTCACAGGATATGTTTCACGGTCTATGCTGCCTGCCCACATGAACACAGAAGTGATGGAACCAGTCTTAGTCTATTTATGTGGCTGTTTAATCTGTTGTATCGTATTCTCATGCGCAAGATAACCTGCTCAGCTCTGTCAAGATAGTGATAGTTGTCTTTTGGGTTTCTTGTCTCTTGACTTTCCTCATAGCTTTGATGAGGGTCTTCTTTTCGTGGTAGATAAAAGTCTTGGTATTTTTGTTCCCTGTTGCTCCATCTTTTGCCAGCTTATCTACCTCTTCATATCCTGGCATGCCATAGTGGGATGGTATCCACTGTAGTACCTTTCTTTGGATGCTCACTTATCATATGGCTTTCTTCAAGTTGGCAGTATATCACTGTCAATTCTTGTAGGACAGACATTGCATTAGTAAGAAATACCACTTCTTGACATTGGCTTGTGTTTTTTTTTCAGCAACAATCCTTAAAGCCTGTACTTCTGCTGAGTATTTGGAACAGAATATTGCAGTTGGTGAACATGTGGATTCATTTTCTTTTTCTTTATATTTTATATAAACTCCAGCACCTCCATTTTTCACTGCTTTGTTGCTAATCCATAGGTATATACTTGTATCCACGCTTCTCTAAGGTACATATCTTCAATCATGTTGATAATTATTTTTTTCTTTTGGAGAGCATTCAGTTATCTCATAGTGTAGTTGTTGTTTATGGTGCTTCTGATAGTGAGATTTTGATATTTCTCCCACGGAACTGGGAAAAGTGTTGGTATTATTTTCTTTATTATTTCTGGTAGTTCTTCTGTATATTATCTGTTTAGTATGTTGGATCGGTGAATAAAACCACTATTCAGCCTTCCTCTGGCTAGGTCACAGAATCTGGTCTTTATTGGGTGTGCTGGCATGCTATTGTACTTTTCTGCATGGATCATAATCATAGTGTCCCGCTGTATGGTAAGGGTGTAATTAATTACTAATTTTTTCCATTTCCTTTATGGGAGAGGTCTTCATTATTGAGGTGGGTTTACTGTATGCAGCAAATACGAATCTCTTTCTGGTGTAAAGTGTTTTCTAGTTGTTTTTTTGTTTTGTTGCTAACACCTTCTGTATTCTAGAGTATGATGTTTAAAAGGGTTGTTTTCCTACCTGGATCGCCAGTTGCTTTCCTTTTCTGGCTCCACAAGTTAGACTAGAGGAACCTCTAGTAGCTGGGGTTGGATTCTGTCAAGGTTAAGAATTCGGCACTGCTCTTGTCGGGGGGGGGGGGGGGGGAAGGTCTTCACAGGGTAAGCACCATGACAATTATTAAAATATTGCAGTGAAGACATTATCTAGTCATGTTGCATGATATCATGTTTGCTGGTTTACCTCTTGGCTTGGTATCTTCGACTTCAGCACCAATGATTGCTTGGGCAGAACTGTAGTCCTGCTCGATATCAGGGATGGCCCAAACAATGAGTTTCCAGCCTCTGTTGGCTGGACTAAGCCCCATCTCCACTTCATGGTACTGTTGTTTTTTATGTGTTAATTATGTAATCTCCCTTTGAATTTGGTAAATTGCTGATAACGTGACGTGTGAAAAAAATCATGCTGGTTTCTATAGTTTTCCATAGCACGGAAAACATGTTGCAGTTAACATGCAAACACAATGTGCACTCCAAAACTGTAATATTATCATATAACATCAGTAAATCTGTAATTGTGTAGTTTCATTGAGGCACACATTATAGTTTTTAATATATTGTAATGGAAAGTTTACAAAAAAAACTTTCGACTAGTTTAACTCTAGAATTCAAGGTATAGTCCGTTTCTAATCTTGAGTGCAGAAATGGAAATCCACAACAAAATTGCATGAATTTTTGTATAGGAGTTTATATATGAAACAACAATGAAATAATGAGAAAAGAAGTCTGAATGATTAATATAGAAACATGCAAATGGGGGAAAGTTATATTATATAGATATAAAGAAGGTGTGGGGAAATATGACCCACTGGACAAATCTGACCCACTAGACAATTTCAATTTGCTCACAAGCTAAGTTTTTAGACTTTTCCCCTTGTATTTGGTTTTTAATTTATAGCAGTATGTTTATTTATAATTCAAAAATTTAGAATATCTAATTCCATATAACTATGTGTATGTAATGTCTAATTGCAGACATCAGCTGATGTATCACCAGTTTCTACTCGAAGCTCTGCATCTTTGAGTGGTGGTAACCAACCAAAATTTGGTACTGTAATACCTAGTAGAATCTTTGTTGGTGGAATTGCTGCAAATGTGAGTACAAGGATTTGTGTCTACAACTAAATTACATATTAAGTATAGGTTAAGTTGTCAAAGCTTGTTGAAGACTTTACTTGAGGGTAAAGTCGAAATGAGGTGAGCAAGAGGTAGGCAGAGATACAAGTTGGAGAATAACATCACAAGATGGCCAAGTTGCTGTCTAGCAGAGTGCACCACCAAAACAAGAGACGGATGTTGGTGTATTTCAGATTTGAAATACTAGCTTGTTTTGTATAGACTGACCCAGGAAATTCTTTGACTCTTTTGCTTCACCTATTTTTCTGTCTTATAAGATCCCTACTAGTGTTCCTAAAGTAGAGATGGGAAACTCTTGCCTGTTACTGCAAATGATACAATGAACATAATAGTAGGACCAACAGTGGATTGAGTAGGCTTGTGCACATTTAGTCTTAGGTAACAAGACCACTGACTAAATGGTAAGTCTATTTGCAATAGGTTCTAGAAGTTCTTTTCAGAGATATTGTTTGTCTTGTGCAAATGATTCTCACTCCATCAGTCTACACTGCCTGGATAAGATTTATAAAACATTAGCTAAATTTCTTCGCATGAGCTTCATAGAAATATGTTTCCATGGAGCACCACAATTAGGTGCTTTTAGGATCTTGGATATATGCTAACCCTGGGATTGTATGAGAGCAATGCATATCCTTTGCACCCCTATGTTTCTCTTTTTGCTGCTGTAGATGTATAGGTTTGTTAGTTTATGGGAAACAACAGTACAGTAACTATTTTTAGTTCTATATGATCTGTTTACCTATTTGATACCTATATGACCTATTTTTATTAAAGGAATGTTAGGGAATATGAATTTAGAATGTTTAGTTCTGGAGGTGTGCAAGATGATGATACTCGGCTATAAACATCGACCTGGCAAAAAAGTATGGTTAAAAATATGTCTGGCATGTTCCTCTGGATGAAGAATGTATTGAGGATGAGTACTATCAGAAAAGAAGAGTAAAGATCTTCATGGTCTCCCAATAACTTAACCTTAGGCATGCTGTGTTTACAATTACGCAATTTTTCTTGTGCTACTGATTCCAGCGGAATTGGTTTTCGAAATGTTACGCAATCGTCGGTGGCTGTTTTGAAAACGCAATAATTTCTTTGTTGTTACAGATATTTAAATAATATTTGCACATGTAAATAAAGAATTAAATTCTGCATATATTGGTGTAAGTTTTGTTTGTGTGTGTGTGTGTGATATGAGGAAAGGATAACGTCAAATTTAGACCTATCTCAATTTAGACCTATCTCAATTTAGACCTACCGTATTTTTGATCGATCTTAAGCTTTGAAATCTGTTTACTATTATATATTTTACATAATGGAAACATCGTAGAATAATTTAATAATCACATAAGAATAAGAACATGCCTGTCAACATTTCTGCTGTTTAATCTGTTGAAATAATAATTTCACTGAATATACTATTGACAAATAGTTTAATAAACATGATTCACTGTCTTGTCGATTCGCCATGACGCAGAAGACTAGAAATTGCTTGAATTTCCATCTCAAAATCACTTAATATCATTTTCCGCGCCAATCTGCCATCATAAACAAAATGGTGTCAAATTTTCTTCCCAATGTTGCCATCACATTCTGTCAAAAAGCTACCAATCTCGATTTTTCAAGATTTTTTCATTCTGTATCGGGTTTACCAAATCAGGCGGTTGATTTCGACTTCAGCAATCAATATATGCCATAATTCCGGTGCAATGCTTTGCCCCAATTGTAAACACAGCGTGCTAAAGGTTAAACCAAGTTGTTCATTGTTTTGAAAACTGCAGCACTGGATGTAATACTGATTTGAATCAAAATAGTGACTGATTTGTTTCAACACTCTTTTTACACAGAATCACTGTTAACAATAATAAGTGTAAAATGAGAGGTTAGCAGGATGATGAATTTTTGAGCTAAGACTGTCCCTATCTAGTTTCAGACAATTATCAAAAGCATCAGTAGTCATTGTGAGATAATCGCCTCAACTAAATGTGAATAGTTTGAATCTTATTATATAAACTAAGGAAGATAAACATTAAAAAGGGATATGAATGGATAGACATTGGTCTTGTATAAATCCAAGGGTTAGGACACTAGCTATAATCCTAAAGCACCTACATCTTGTGCATCACAGAAACTAGCAAAACATGAAACACTTAAATTCTCATCAACATTTAGGGATTGAACTTGAACTGTCAAGGTTGCAGATGGAGTGAGATATACTTGAATTCAGGATGACTATTATCTAAGACTAGACTTCTCAAATTGCGACTATTCAATGCAAGTGTGATTTCATCATTGACATATGGATGTGAAAGTTGGAAATCTACCGCAATAATGGATAAGAAGTTGGTTGCTTACGAGAATAGATGCCTCAGAAAAATCATAAATACTAATTGGAAAGATTTCAAATCAAACATCCTAAGAGAGGAGACAAAACAAGAATATGTGATGAACATCTTCAGAAAACGTCGCTGGACATACATCGGCGACATACTTAGAATGAAGGAAGACAGAATTCCACGACAAGCCTTCATGTGGACACCAGACAGGAAAGAAAACGGGGAAGACCAAAAACAACGCTCGGAAGAACTGTTATGAATGAATTAAAATCAACAGGCATAAATGCACAAGACCTGCAATCCTTGGCAACTGACCAACAGGCATGCGGAACTGTGACTACCTCCCTATGTGCCAAAATTGGCAAAAGAGGAACTGACTGACTGAGACTTCTCAGCTAACAGAAGTCACCTTGTAAGAATGCTGTGTTTTTTATTGTCCCAGTATAATCAGGCTCTTGTCTGTGAATTTTGCTTGTGTCAATTTATCAATGACTCTCATGACTTGGAGAACTGTGCTTCAATTTCCTAAAAGCATTGATGCAGAATGACATGTCTCAAATGTCTGAGAAGAGGATTACTAAGCATGAATACATTCCCAGAGATATTTTCTCAGTATCATGATTTGCATGCAAAAAGCCAGCATCAGAATCAAACCAGAGCTATTAGAATAGATATAATTATTTGATCTGATTGTTTATTTCTGATACTTATAGTCAGGGTCGTGCTGCCATGCCATGATGCAGATGTGGTGGCATCAATAAAAATACATTTAAGGAACGGAATTGCGAAGAAAATCCACCTTTTAAGGAGGGCGGCATTTCCAAGACTTGCATGATGCTGAGTAAATCTACTGCACTGTCCTGCTTCTAGTCACTTAATAATCTGGTGAAAGATGTGATGTTAAAGTTCCAATGCACTTTGGGAATCCCAGTGTTAACCAAGAAACTAAAAAGCCTCAATTGAGTAAATCCATGAACCATAAGGATGTAAGCTGTGATTTTCCAGTTAAGTTCTTCTTCTTCTTTCGTTCACTTGAAACATGTCTATATCTGTAATTCTGTCTCCTTAATGAAACTCACTGTCTTTTGTAGTTCATACAGTGTCCCATAGAGTTTTGATTCCAGTGTTGTTTCCTCTGGCCAATATGTCTGCCTCAGTATTTCATGCTCAGAACACTCTTGAAGTATATGTTTGGCACTCTGTGCTGCCTGTACACATGGCCGTGTTGCCAATCTTGAACTTTGTATACATGTGACTGCGGAGTCGGTTGTGTCCTGTTCTGAGACGTAGAATTATAACTTGTTCTGGTCTGTTCATAATGTGATAGTCATCTTGTGTTGGTGTTTGTGGCTTTCTTATTGACTTTATCATCTGTTTTTTCTGATGGTAGGTGATTGGTATATCTGGTTGGTCTTCGGCAGCACCTTCTTTAGCCAGTTGGTCTGCTTTTTCATTTCCTGGTATTCCACAGTGAGAGGGTATCCACTGCATGGTTATCCTATACTGGTAAGACAATTCGCTGAGTAGTTTTTTTAAGTCTGTTAGTTTTCCAGACTGGAGAGCTTGAAGCACTGACCTTGCATCTGTCAAGAATACCACAGGCTGTAGGCCAGAGTTGGAGTTCAGCAGTTTTTTAGCTGCCACACTAATTGCCTGGATTTCTGAATCATAATTATTGCAGAATTTTCCTGTCGGTGTTCTGATTGTATCTCTAGGCTTGTGTGGATATTCTATATATACACCTGCACCTCCATTCCTCACAGCATTCTGTGCTGACCCATCTGTGTACACTCTGACCCATATATCTTGTGGATATTCCTCATCCAGGAAACTGAGGGTGACTGTCATTCGCTGCACACTGTTCTGTTCGTCCTCGCTTAGTATTCCTTTCACATGGGTCTGAATGTATATTGGCATTCCATGGCTTTCACTCCACAGGGATTGTTCGGAGTAAATCTACTGCACTGTCCTGCTTCTAGTCACTTAATAATCTGGTGAAAGATGTGATGTTAAAGTTCCAATGCACTTTGGGAATCCCAGTGTTAACCAAGAAACTAAAAAGCCTCAATTGAGTAAATCCATGAACCATAAGGATGTAAGCTGTGATTTTCCAGTTAAGTGATTAGTAATGTTTGAAGTTGTCCCTGGTGTAATATTTGTTTGCATAAATGAAACGTCTTAAAAATGCCAGAACTCTCTCCCCTACCACAACTTGTTAACATGTTAGATTGAGTTTGAGGTTTTACCCTGAAGTTGATTAGTTTGTACAACAGCCAAACAACTTAAGACTGTAGTATCCAATCCCATCTTATGAGTCTTTTTTTAAGTCCTAGTTTTCACAGGTTCCAGATCTTGCCAGTATTAATTGTCTTAGCAAGCTCTTTCATTGAACTCTGTGTCATTATCTTATATAGAAAATAGTTAGATGACTACATGAAGGGATAATACGTAGTGCATGAAGGCTGCACATAATTTGAAGCAGATCCAATATCACCAGATTCAATTGACCAAGTGTGAGCAAGAGTGTTTACCTTCAAATATTGTATTCTCTCCAAAAGTTGAGAGCCTTCTCGATATGAAAATTGAGTGGTCAGGAGACTGCAGTAAAACTGCATAGTATACGGTTTTACTGCAGTCAATAACAAGTAAATATTTAATAAATATAAAAAGAGTTAAATAGAACTTTTACATTGTACAATACACAGGATCGATGTTTCAACCAAAAGGTCATTATCAAGATGGACAAACAAATGCAGAATGGAACCACAAAATGAGACTACAGACAACAGCAATGTTATACAGCGTGTTTCCCATTGTGGGGCCCATGCCCCACAGGGGGGGGGGGCAATTATAACAAATTCTGTTGGGGGGCATCGGAATTTTAGAAAGACAGATGGAGTATGGTTAAAAAAAGAAAGTTGCGAAACAGTTATATTGCATAAGACCTACATGCCTGGAAAAACAACAAAAAATGGACGAAGAAAGGCAAGAACCACAGAAATGTGATTACATGATGAGAAAGTACTGTAGGACACACAAAGAAAATGCTAAATTAAACACAAAAGTAGGCCATTACAATTCGTCAATATTGACAAAAGTCAGAGTTCAATGTAATTAGAGAAAACAGTTTTGCTGTTAATTTTGAGAAATATTTGTTTGACAGTTTTATTTTTTTTTCACGGTGCAATGATCCTGTTTTTTTTTCCAGCATAAAACTGCAATTTAACCCATTATATATATATATATTTTTTCAATAATTACTTATATGAAAGTTGAGGAAAAACTCCCAGAAAAGTGATACAAAACAATTGGAAAAATTCATACTTTTCAAACAACTCTGGTGAAAGATAATTTCAATATAGAAACAGAAATGGTGTGTAGAATACCGTGCGTGATACATATTAATTGAGTGATCTCTGTTAAACATTAGTCACAACTAGTCTTTTTTACAAGTGAGCTCTCATGAAAGATATTGTAATAGAATGATGTTGGAACTGTGTATTATTAAACCTTTATATTGATAATAATTAAATTGGGAAGAGATTCAATTGATTTAGTTTGTTTATGTTGCCATTGCACAAAATGTTGCACAAATTAGATGGCACATATCATGAGCTGTTACATAAATATCAAATAGACCTACAGGCTACAGTTAATAATATCATCAGCATCATCTATAATGAACCACTGATATATGTGGACAAGATGTGAGCCACTATGTTGGCTGTGCCCTTGACCCACAAAGGCGGTGGAGAGATGGCTTAAGTGCTGTAAGTATATGCCTCTTACTTGCACAAATTCTTTTTTCTGTTTCTGAGAAATGTAGATTGGAAACTTGGTAGACAAATTAAGTCCTTCACGAAAGTGTGGTTTGCATATAGACTTAACTCTTTAATTCATCTCCAGCAAGCTGCTGAAACAAGTCAGTAAAGCAGCCCTCTTCTGTCAGCAAGTTGTTAAAACCTATATATATATTCTAAATATATTATTACAGACATATATAGACAAGTTATCATAGAATTCATCAAAATAGAAATTAAGGCTACAATATAAATAACAAAATGAAGTGATAGTCAACTCAAATAAATCAAATTGACTTTCAAAGTAGGCAGTCACTTCTTAAATCTCTACTGATTTAAATACCTGGAAACATCAAACTTAAATTAATCTCTTATTTATTTAAATTAGTTTTAAAAATTTAATCGAGAACTTTTTTGGTCTCATGATACAGACCTATCTATGTCATACACTTGACATATCTGCTTCAGTAATATTTCACTGAAGTATTATGTATTAGCCTATACCAGACAGTTCAAAAATTTATCTGAAATATTGTGAATATAAATATTTTCTATACAGGGGTGAGTTTATATAAAATAAAAGCTTTATTTTTTTTATAGAGCCTTTGAAATGTTCAACTTTGTGATTGTTCAGGAGAATAGTTACTTCGGCTGATCTGCACCACAGAGTAAATCAGTACATTTTTGCAAAGTAGAAGGTTACAATAGCTTTGTGCTAAAACTTCATGTCTAGTTTTTTTTTATTGCCGTCTTTTTTTTCTACTAACGTGTTTGTATTTTCCTCATTTATTTTTTGTCATGTCATTTTAACCAGCATAGGTAAGTAGGCAAGGTAGCTTGACTGAATCTCTTACTTCTTCTTTGTTCTTCAGTAAGATATCAGTTACAGCACCAATAGCTTTAAAGAAATATTTATTTGCTTCATGTCATCCATGGAACCCCTCAGGTTTGGAAGTAGGCCATATTTTCTCCCTCTCTTCTTGATAGAGTTGACATCCATGAAGAATGTGTTCTGCTGTCTCTGGACTCAGTCCACAGGTCTGTTTCCCCAATTTTCAGCTTTCTGAACATGTCTTCTCAGTATATTGTGGCCAGTTCATAGTCTGAAAGATAATAGTTTGTTCCTTGCATGACATTTGATGGAAGATGTCACTGGTTGTGCAGTTGAATGCATCTGCTTCCACTTTTTCTTGTGCATTTGCTTTCACTTTTTCTTATATTCTGTTTTTAATCATAGTGATCCCCTTTTCTTGTCAAAAGATCAGCCTTTTCATTTCCAAGTATGCCACAGTGACCAGAGATCCATTGCAGTACTGTTGTTTTGGTGGTACAAGTGTAGTGAGTGGGTGTAATAAGTGAGGTGTAAGTTCATTAATGCGCGTATACTTTGGAACTTTCACTGCCTGTAATACTGACTTTGCATCATTTAGAAAGACTGAGTCTGTTGTGACTCAGCAAGCAATTTATGAGAACTTCAGCTGCCTCTGTTTGGCTTCCATTTCTTCTTTAAAATTTGTGGAATGTTTGCCTGTGGGTATGGATTTGTTGATTTATTTTCCATCTGGTCATATTATATATATTCCTGCTCCTCCAATACTGTTTCTTTCGCTGATCCATCTTCATATACGTGTCCATATATCCTTTGGGTATGTCTTCTGTATGTGGTTCTCAGTTGTCTCTTTAAGTACTTGTGTTGGAGTTTCTGTTTTAAATAATACCTGGTATATTGTCCATAATTCTTGGAAATTTTTCCTGGACGTGGTTGGGTATGTCTTAGAGGTCTTCAATGGTTTTAGGCTTTGTAGACCTGTATCTGTGATTTCTAAAACTGTTTTGCTGAGTGTTTTGAATCTACTTCTTTTGAATTGTTCTTTTGTAGGTCTGCTTAGTCTTTGTATCATTTGATGACTCTCCAAACATGTGAACTTTGCATACTGTGTGAGTCCAGCTCCGGTGGCGTCGTACAAAGTGCGTCTGTGACTTCCACGGTACCAAGTTTTAATCCCGTCACAGGCAATTGTGCATCCGGACCATTCATAAAGCACTGGCAAACTGCTGAACATACTTATATTGTCTAGAAAATAACTGCAGCAAAAAATGCTGGGTTGATGGCTAAGTCCTGAATAGGATATGCTACCAATATTGTGTGAGGAATTTTAATTTCTTTTTTCTACTGATGGTAAACCTGTGCATGTTTCCACTTCTATGATTGGGGTAGTTTCCATACCTCCTGTTATACTTTACTGAATTAATATTATTTTGATTCCGTTTATATTGCATGTACATAATGTTTCACCTCACAGTTTTTGTTCTTTAATATGAGGATTTAAAAAAAAGGCAATTCATCATATGATTTTTAACAGGGTACATTTATGTTCTTCTTCAGCGTTCATTCTCAAACTCCTGCTGGATTTCTCTTGTAACAGGACAATGGTCCTACAAGATTTCCAGTTGAATGTAGTCCAGAGAATGGAAATGCGTTGTATTGCCATTTTATTTGCGCCAATGACCCAACACATTTGTCTTTGGTGGTGTACATTTATCATATTTGGTTATAGTAACCATGTACACAAACACATTAAGAATTATATATAGGGTCTATAGATATATAGTAGTGTAAAGATTGAACAGCATCTAAATTCCACGGGAGATATTGCACGGCAAACTTTACCCACTTCTGATATACAATTACGGAAATGTCAATTAAAGACATTTCTATTGAATGCTGGTAAAAGATGGAAGACCATGTGCATACCAGTCAGCATTATTAGATTTTCAGAATCTTCTGAAATGATTCTGGGCTGGTTAGAATACAAATGATAAACATGTAAGGCAAAAGTAATGGCAAAGTAGCAGTGACTTTGATTTACCCTACATCAAACTCTATTGTCAAATGAAGTGCCTCTAAGCAAACTATCGTCTTTTCTCTGCTTTTGCTGTAAGACATTGCAGGATTGAATGACGATTGGTTTTCGCGCTATGGCATGTTTGGTCGCTTGATACGCAGTAAATATTGTAATGTCACAGCATGTTGGTAAATTCTTCAAACCACCTTCTTCTTGCTCTTCTGCCTCTTGCTGTCTCCGTTTTCTTGTGGTATGCTCTTGCTGCTGCCCAATAAGGGTTCATTCTCATCAAGTGGCAGAACAATTTCAGTCTCTGTTTTTAATCATATTTGACCACACAAACATTTCTTATAATATTCATTCCTCTCATGATGTCGTCTTGTTCTGATTGCTGCTTTTCTTAAAAAATCTCATTTCACACATACTTAGCTGGTTTTTTTTAGTTGTGTTCATGTCTGACATTGATAATACAATAGTAGTATGAAGATTGAATTTATGAATTGCCTTTTTGGTTTCTGGATAGATTTTGTTTCAAAGTTGACGTAAGTTCATAATTTATGTAATTGACTTTTTAAATTCTTGTTTTGATCTCTTGGGGAACACACAAACCTGCTAAGCAACCCTGGAAACAAATATAGCTGCTCTTGCTGTATTCCTGGCCAACACTTTTAGGCTCATGTTCATAGATGTGGATGCTTTAGATGGAATGAGAATTGCCTGCAAATAGACAGGGAATTTCTCTGAGATCTCTACGCTATCATATTCAACAGCACCGTTGGCACACAGTGATGTAAGACATCTGTGCATTCCATCTTGGCCAGCCTAAAAAGCAGAAAGATTGGAGGGAGGGTCAATGTCCCGATACGGGTAGATCCCACTAAAATATGGTGATCTTCTGAGTACACACAGAATCTGGAAAAGGCAACACGCTAGAGGGCAGCGTAGTCTACTTGAATCAATTCAATAATAACGAAGCTACAATAGTCCAGCATGAGGCTGACTGGTGGAAATACTATTAATGCTCGAGAACACACAAAAGCCCACTTTTGTCACAAGTGACCCCATTCAAAGTAAGAGACATGACTAGGGCATTGTATACGCAGACTTAACATGCACTCCTTGGTATGGAAAAAAACTCCTCATTGCACAGAGAACAAACATTGAACAAATGTCAAGGAGTAATTTGGGGGAAGTCATCAGGACACTGCAAACCTAGCCCAACTCGGCTGTTGACTGTTGCCCAACATGGATTATACAGAGAGAATTGGGTTCAGTACCCAAAGGCCCACTGGGAAGCTCCTCGTCCGAGATAGGCGTATTTTACCTACTTCTTTGGGTAATATATGCAATGAAGAAGAACCCAAATACACAGACTGAACCTGGCGATGGATTGGAAAGCCATTAGGAAGAAAGTCATTGTTATATCCATCTAGCATCGATTTTACAACAGCAAACTATTGCAATTGTCATCTGTGAAATATAACTATATAGCCTAAACTGAAGAGACAAAACACATTTAATCTTTTTTATAAAATGGATAAAACAGGATGACTACACATAGGTCTTAATACACTTCAATTCTCTGTTTAGATATCCTGTTTCTACATGAATAATGAATACATTTAGTGACAACAAAGCTACAATAGTCCAGAATGAGACCGACTGGTGGAAATAGATAGATAGTGTATTTGATTTAATCTCTCTAACCCTTCAGTGTTTTCATCCCACTCTGACATTTATGTTTCAGTGTAGCAATGTGATCAGGACTATAGATACATCTTCAGTTTGGTGGGTGGGGTAATCTATTTTAAAAAAAAGTAATGTTCCTATTTTCCTTGCAATTCGCTCTTTTTCATTAGAATTTTTTATGAAAAATTGTTAGGTGTGGGTGGGTGGTTAACTCACATTTTGGAAATTACTAAAACTAAAAGTCATGTTCTAATTATGTAATTTGAGGATGATGTTGAACCTTTAGAGACTCGATCCCACCCTACAGGTTTTCTCTATATTAGTTTTCTTAGCCGTTCTTGATAAAGACCATTTGGTTGAGATATCTATCAGTATGTGTCTCCTACATGTTTTCAGTGATTTACAAAACTTCACCACCATCTATCTTAAATTGATCTATTAAATAGTTTTCAAAAAAGAAAAGCATACTTGAAGTTTAAAAACGGCAGAAGTGTGTTTTGTGATGATTGGTGTGAAGTCATTCTTGACATACCGTAGATATATCTTATAAAGACTACAGGTGATTTTTTTTTAAATATATATTTTTTAATGTTTCCAATATGTATATTAAAGTGAAGGCTTATCCCTAATCCCTAGACTGTATAAATACAAACCGTAACATTTTCTTTGACATTTTGAATAGACAACTGATGCAGAGCTGAAGCAATACTTCTCTGCATTTGGAGCTGTAAAAGATACAAAAATAATAACTGACCGTGCTGGAGTATCAAAAGGGTATGTGATAATTCTTCAGTAATATGTTTTATGTAAATTTACATCACTATTTGTGTTATATCAATTTCTATACATTTTATTTAATAGATGTATCTCATTGTACGTTTGAAATGAATTGTCAGCAAATTATAAACTTGTTTTCAAATACATTGTTATTAATTAATAGTGGATTGGGATGAGTGTCATCTTTGTGAAACCATAATAAACTTTCAAAACATAATGAAAGTGTAATAAGCATAGAGGATTGACTTAATTGTACTATGGTTTCCCAATTATGTGGTCTCAATACAGTAGCATGCTATTTGTCAAGAGTATCAGAGAATGTAGCTCAAATGAGAATACTCTTTTACCTTCAAAAAATGTATAGTAAACAAGTCATGGTAAAAAAATGGTCAGATTTTTAAACTACAACCATATTAACACAATGTAAATGACAGTTTATTAAATAAATTACTTTCCATTTTCAATGTTTCATACCAATGCTAATTATATCACATAGGATAGAAATCTCTGGGGAAGGCATGCAACAAATGTTATTTGCTAAGTCAACAATGTCCATTTCATACCATCATTGGGCAACTAGAGTCAAACATTGGCACTGACTAAAGAACAAAAGAAGACTCATTACATATGAAATGATACGTTTAACTCTTTCCAAACTTATGTTTAAGTTTGAACCATATTAATTTTCAGATGCAGAAAAATGTTATTACATGTATGTTATTGTGTCACTTGACAACATAATATTGATAATTAATGTAGCCTTTTTATCAATGGGAAAAAATTGTTACAGAATATTAACCCCTAGACTCAAGTATCCCGAAATTCTGGGATTTACACTAAATATTACTACACGGAGATACTTATTTTCGGTATTTCAACTTCACAGAACAGTATCCCTTAATGTGTGTGACGTATTCTCTTCAGAACGTCGTCTTCCCAATGAATTCCCTGAACCTCTCTATATCTTGGGCCATGCAGCTTGCATTTTCCAGCGCAAGCTCAGCAAATGTCCCCTCAGCTTCATCACCACTCAACTCTGATTCAGAACTGTCATCAAACTCAAATTGTAATAAATCATTGACATCAAGGCTACTGTTGAAATTATTGCTTAGCGTATTTTGGAACATTTTCAAAGCTTGACTATAAAGTAGCCCAAAAATGTAAACAGGATTGTTTATATGAAAATATTGATCAGATAAAAAAATTAATGTCTCTGAATTTCACATGCCTGCAAGATGGATCTAATATGGAAAGGAAGTACTGTAAATAGAAATGCTTTGTGTGATTTTACATACGTTTTAATAATTTCGTATAAAAATGTCAATGTGAGCGGTTTTTGACATAGCGGTTCACCAAAATGTAGATTTCAGCTGCTTTGTGGACGAGAAAGAGTTAAAAACACACACACCCACCCTACCATTTGTACTGAAAACAAATCTTCTGACCTGGGTTCCATGCAATGCCATAGCAGATGTAAAAGGTAAAGGTAGGTCCCATGGCATCTGCCGTCGGGGATGAAGATAACTCTTCATGTACTAAGCCGCAGCAACTATTAGGTGGGGTGGCCAGTTCCCTTCCTTGCTGTTTTTTTACCTTCCCTAACTCATGCGTCAGGTACTCATTTACAGCTGAGTCGACTGGAGGAGTGGTCGTGTCAAGTGAGAAATCACAACTCGGATTTTTTTTAATGTCCGGACGTGGTTTCGAACCTGGCATGCTGTAACCAGATGATAGCAAGCAAGCTCACTATCCACTAGGCTACCGCGCTCCTCTAGCAGATGTACTTAATAATAATGAGAACTCAAAATATTGTATACTAGAGGTATAGAAAGCTATTAAAATTAATGACAAAGTGTAGATTTATAGAGCATAAATTATAAAAGCTGAAGGACCTCAACATTGATACAATTACAGATATGTGCAGTAACATATAGGCTAGAACTATCTATAACACCAAAAGCAGAGAATTGTAGAGACTACAGAACAACAGTTTTATCTGTCAAGTAATTAAGCTTATAAGCATGCTGAAATTGGATGTGCTAGGTTGGAAGTTGCAAAATAATGCAGCTCTCCTGTGAATGTTGCAGCACAAAGTACTTTATGCTCTCAAAATCTGACGAACTTTTGTATTGGTTATTAGAGAGCAAACACAGAAGAAGATATTCTATGAAAAATAATATGAAGAAATAAAAATTAGCAGTAGACAACTATTTAAAAGTAGAAAAAAGGCACGTTGGTGGCACAAGAAGTCAACCTTGCAAAAACTGTACAATATGTATTACATTGACAAATGATACAAAGTATTAATCCATTGCACACAACCTTTAATGTAGAGGTTTAACCTTTAGCATGGTTTGTTTACAATTGCGCAATTTCTCTTCTGCCGTAGAATTGGTTTTCGGAAATTTAAGTACTTTTTTGTTGTTACAGATATTTAAATAATATTTGCACATATAAATTAAGAATTCTGCATATATTGGTGTAAGTTTTGTTTGTGTGTGTGTGTGATATGAGACGTGTGAAAAAGTGATAAAGACAGATCTAGACCTACTGTATTTTTGATCGATTGTATGCTGTGAAATCTGTTGACAACTTAAACAACGTGGAATAATTTAATAATCATGGACAAAGAACTTACCTTAGTTTTCTCAAATTTTCAGCAGTTTACATGATGATTTCACTGGATATACTATTAACAAATAGTATAATAAACACGATTCACTGTCTTGTCGATCCTCTACGACGCAGAAGACTTGTCAAAATCACTTCATATCGCTTCATAACCTTTTTACCCGCCAATCAGCCATTACAAACAAAATGGCTTTCCAATGTTGGCATTACATTCTGTCAAAAAAGCTACCGATCTCGATTTTTCAAGATTTTTTTCATTCGGTATCAGGTTTACCGAATTGGGCGATTGAAGACGCCTTCAGAAATCACAGCATGACACAATTCTGGCGGAACGCACCACCTGGTTTGTACATACAGCGTGCCTAAGGTTAAATATCTTAATATTTAAAATTATAAATGCATTCTCTCTATTTTGTTACTTAATTTGCATCCACTTCTTGCAGGTATGGGTTTGTTACATTTGAAAGCCAAGATGATGCAGACATGATCATAAAGAAAGAGGTATTTTTTTTAACTTTGTTCGAGTTGTTTTTTTTAACCATATTTGGGTAGACGGGCAGAATTAAGTTATTTTGCACCTATTATGGACCAAGGATTGTTTTGAATCTCTTTGGTGTCCATGTAGTGTTTTCGGTGGCCAGTACATATAGTACTTTTATTTGGGAGGGGGGATTGCTTGGCAGGATGAACTTTGTCCACGTCTGCTTTAAACGTTTTTACTCCGAAATTGCAAACATTAGTTAATTGAAATTATAATATATATAAATATGTTTGAATTCGCTCATGTGGCAAAACCGGGACCTGCACATCTACAGCAAGTTCAAAGAATACTGCCACTTGGCGTCTTTCCAGGCATGTCGTAGGAGGGACTAAGGAAAGTTTGGGGATAGTCTGACATCCTGTCACCTGTGAAAAATTCATAAATGTCAAATCTTGTCTCAATTTCTTACTCTTATCTTCTATCAAATCATTCCCACGGATTACAGAGTGACGCAGACCAGTGGAAATCGCATCTATGTCCTTTTGTGTCAGACTCCTTTGTGAGTGGAAATGTTGTATGTGGCATCACTGCCGTTGGGTCAGCGAATCTGATAGAAAAATGACGTCATTGTCCCAGAAGTGTATGCTGTGCTCTCAGCAGTAATTGGTAATCATGGGATACTGGCTCACTGGAATTCCTCTTAGGGACTAAACTTGCTTCCATAAACACCTCCCCCTCCTACACAACCATGCTTTGAGATAACCTTATATGAGTCAGAGTGTTGTCTCATTCAGACAACTGAGAAGAGCCTGTGCTTTTAAGGTAGTATAAGTTCATGAGGATGGACATAATTGATGCCACTAAGCAAAATAATAAACTCTGTTGTTTATGTAGAGATATGTAACTTGCATTATGGGGGAGCGAATATTTGATAAAACTATTATTTTAGATGGAAAATCAATAAATTGACTATCATGTTGTGTGTTGTTTTATTATTTGTGGTATTTATATCATAAGAATGGTTCTGATCAAAAGTGTTCTGATCAACATTACTACTGGCATGATTTTGATTTGTTATGATATTAGTTTGTGTAAGTTATTGATAATTTTCTATGGCAGTATCATTTTTTCCTTATATTTTACTATATATATTTTCACTCAGGTAATTAAACCAGCAATTGGACAATACATGTATCAGGTTAAGTCAAGCCTACCAAGGCAAACCAAAATATCACTTGAATAAGGATGTGGTATGTATGGGTCGCTTTGACCTCTGGGATGGGACAGGGAACTTCATTCCAAACATCCTTAGTCATGTTCTTATGACATTTTGGCAAGTAACAGTGCCCCTTTTCTTGGCTCCCATTTCAGACCATGGCAACACACAGGTGATTCAGATCAAAGACACAGGATCAGGGCCGCCCCTAACAATTGCTGGGCCCTATGCGAAACAGATTGCGCGGCGCCCAGTCTGGGTAGGGAAGAGGATAATAAAATAAATTCTAATATGAATATATGGGCATATGAAAGTGCGGGCCCCACTGCGGCAGCATAGGTTGCAATGGCCTAAGACCGGCCCTGCACAGGATACTGAGCGCAGGCATTTTTTGCTTCATGACAGTTCTTCAGCAGGACTTCTGCATAATAACAAAACTTGGCCACACTTTTCTTCATGATCTCAAAACCTAGTAACCTTATTTGAATGGTACAAATGAATCACCCATTCACAGCTCCAACCATTTTCTTTTGAGTTTCTGTTTACATAGGGCCTATTTCTCAAAATAATTTTAACATATTGTCTCCAAAATTGGCACAATTAATATACCACCATATAAAGAAAGCATCCAATAAAAAATGCAAAAGATTGAATACTGCAGTTTGGTTATTGTTGTTAACCATTACACTTTACTGACCAGCAAACCAGAGTGTACTTATCTCCTATTGCCAAGGGTGTTTGAAAATTGGAGATATCGTCTTTAAATCTATCTGTACACGTGAGAGCTTTAAATTTTCCATTGGTCGTAATGAATGTTTGCATTTCCTGAATGAATTTGAAAGCACCAGATTTATTTCAAGATCAGAATTCTACTTATTATAATGCTGAACGTGGATTTACATTACTTTTTATAGACTATATAACAAAGTTTTACCTTACAAAAATTTGGTTTCTTTATGAATATCAACAATTGACTATTTCATGAATTCTGCCATTATGGAATAACTTTCATCTACAGCATTTATTGATAGCATTGCTTCTAGTAGATGTAGTCAAATTTGTACAGAAGACAGATGTGTTGAATCATTGGCGCAAATAAAACTATGACACATTTCCATTCTCTGGGCTATATCTTTCTGGAAATCTAATAGGACTTTGATCCTGTTTCAAGAGAGATCCATCCGAGAGTTTGAGAATGGACAATGAAGAAGATATTCAATTTAAGAATTTAACCTGATCTTAGCCTATTCTTCTTCAGCGTTCCTTCTCAAGCTAATAGTGTGTTGTTGAGTTGTAAATAGGTCATTTGAAAATTTGATAAGGAACTAATCATTGGTAACGAAAAAACTAAACAGAATATAAGAAAGAACTACCAGACATAACAAAAGAAATAACACCAACACTTTTCCCAGTTCTGTAGGAGCAGTATCAAAATCTCTATCTGAATCACAACAGTTACCGGTACACTATGAAAGAACCAAATACTCTTCAAAAGAAAACAATATTATGCAGCATTATTGAAGATACACATTCCAGAGAAGTGTGGATACAAGTATATACTGATGGATCAGCAACCAGAGCAGTGAAGAATCGAGGTGCTGGAGTTTACATAAAAAATTCAGATTGAGAAGATGAATCCACATGTTCACCACCTGGAAATTTCTGCTCAAACTTTGAAGTACATGCTCTAAGCATTGCTGGAGAAATAATTAAAAACACAAGCCAATATCAACAGATGATTTTTCTTACAGATGCAATGTCTGTCCTACAAGCCAGTACAGCGATAAGTTGCCAGACCTAAAGGAAGCCATATACAAAGTGAACATTCAAAGAAGGGTAGTACTACAGTGGATACCATCCCACTGTGGCATACTAGAAAATGAATAAGCAGATACAATGGCAAAAGATGGAACAACACAGAAACAAAAAGATCAAGAAATCACCTACCAGGAAAAGAGGACAGTCTTCAAAGCTATTAGGAAAGTTGACCATCCTAAAGACAATACCACTTTGACAGAGCTGAGCAGGTTATCATCTTTCACATCAAGACAGAACAGCCTAAACAGCCATTTAAATGGACTAAGACTGGTTCTATCACCTGTGTCCATGTGAGCAGGCAACACAGACCGTGGAACATATCTTGTAAGACTGCATTATACTAAACCAGTTAAGGGACCACAGAGAAAGTTATCCACAGAATGCTGTATGGGAGCACTAAGGAGTTTTTAAATATAGCAGCAGTTATTAAGAAAACTGGTCTTGCTGTGCATACATGTCGAACTGTAAAAGAAGGAGAAGACTGGTAACATTAAAAATGCTCATAAATTGACATTTTTACCAAAGGCCTTTACCAAGAACAAAATAACACACTGAGTAAAGTGTCTCATTGTCCACGATCAGATAAACAGAGCAGCTGTTAATTTTTTTTTACAAAAATGCAGTTAAAACTGATACTAGAACCTTCCATGTTAAATGTTTTCTGAATAAATATTATGAATTGATGCTTAACACATGATCTAGGCTTATGTGAATGTTGAAATGCTCAGGTCATAGGTTACGTATGTTATTCTGATTTTTCAGATGAAGAATCGTATTAAGTGGGACATGCTTAATTTTCGTGGTGGGAGATTTTGAATGAAATCTTTTGTAGCTTAATTGTTACCCGTCTTTTTATTTTCCAGTCTGACAACCTAATCTTCAAGGATAGGAAGCTCAATATTGGCCCAGCAGTGAGGAAACAGGTGCATTTCTGAATAGATAGGTGTAATTGTAGAACTAAATAATAATATAAATGAGAGTTTCAGGAAATATTCAAGTAAAACAGTAGCAGATAAGATTTGAACCTGACCTATATTTTGCTGACACAATATTTCACAATTTGAATGAGTACACTTACTAACTCAGCCAATCGCATCCTTAAAATATATTTGATTTTATCCACGTATGTATTTTATCTTTTCACAATGAGTGTGGTAGATTTAAATACAGAAACAACAAAATAAAAATTGCTTGTATATGACCTCGTTATGAAAATACTAGAATCAATACAGAATACTAGGCAGTGATGCTACGCCCATAGATGTGAATGCCACTAACTCCTCTTTTCCCCTACCTCAAAAATCATACCATGACTTTTACTACTAGGAATGTAGCTAAAGTTTAGGTAAAATTCCTCCGTTAGCAATTGTTGCAAAAATATGAGGTCATCACTTTTCTCATCAAAACAATGGAATTACTAATGAAAACAGACCTGTTAAGGTAAGACACTCACATTTTGAAAACATATCTATGCCCCTGGTGATACTGTAAGGATGACAAGCTTAAGGAACACAGAAACATATCTTCAGATGTAACATGGGTATTCAGATGACATTTTTATTTTCAGAACATAACCTTCTCTATGGTTGTTCTGAACTTCTCATAAAACTGGGCAAGTTTACCAGCTGCAACCAAGGGCATGTTTAAACAATCTGAGATGTCTGTTGTCCATCATCATCTTGGGCAGCCTTTACTCTTTTAAGATGGCTACATGAATAATACTAATAAGGAAACTTGGAATTATTGAAAAAGTCAGAAGGGGACAAACAGATTTGAATCCAGTGTGTTCAGCTGACACCAATTCCCATTGAAAATTGAGTGAACATCACCATCTTTCCAGAATGTAGTCTTCCTTATAGATCTCTTCAATTCTCTGCTGTCTTGAGCAAGTTGTCCCTCCTCTTCCAGTGACATGTGCAGGCATTCCTGAATGTCTTTTGTCCAACAGTGTTTTGGGTGGCCTTTGCCCCTGTTGCCTTCTATCATCTCCTCCAGTAACACTATCTCCATGCCGTTGTCTCTTAATGTGACCAAAAAAACTTAGCTTTTTCTTGAATATGGTGTTCAGAAGCCAACCTTCCTGTATGTTAATTGTTCTTAAAACCTGGTTTGTTTTCCTAGCTGTCCATGGTATTCTCAGAACTTCTATAGCACTTTTAATTTAAATCATGTTGTTCTCTTGGCCACTGTTTTATTTAGTGTTCATACTTCACATCCATATGTCCCCACAGGAGAAGCACATGTTCGTAGTAAACACAACTTGGTTCTTATGTTAGTATCCTGCCATTGTTTCTTTAGCTGTTTTAATTTTGAAAGCGCCATTGCTGTTCGTCTCTTAATCTCAACTGCACAATTTCCCATGCATTGTTTATATTAGTTCCTAAATAATATAAATGTGTCACTTTTTCTAAATTGCTGTTCTCAGTATTAATTTTGGTTCTTGATTTAGTTTTGTCAGTTGCCATTATTTTTCTTTTCATATTTAAAAACAAGTTTTGTTATTCACTGAACTTTTGGGTTGACTTAATTATGTTCAGTAGGTCGTATTTGAAAATTTCTTGGTACTATATTTCTGTAGTTTGTTGTTGTTTTCAGGAGGAACATCCAATTGAAACTAACACAGAGGAAAACGCATACATTATCTGAGTGAATATACTAAAGAAAATATTTATTTGAATATTTTTAACCAATGTTCATTTAGCAGAGCAAAGTTAAAAAATATGACAGAAATGAGGAAATCATAGCTAGTAATATTCCACTTTTCCTGAATTTGGTTTGGAAGAGAGAAGAATATTTTAGTTGTAGTTTTAATTTCTAATAATCTGGCATGATCAGCGTGAATCCAGTTGGAATGGAAGTCAATGTCAGTAAAATTATTATGCGTTATGATTCTGATAATGAGGAATCCTTGGGAACTAATTTGTTTTTTCAAAGTAGATATTAGTGACATGTTAGTTTCATTATGAAATGATACCAGACAATTATAAGCCGAATACAGTGACTTTGTGAAATATGGACATTAGAGCTGGGTCTAGAACAAAATGGATCAGACAAGGTAACATCTATGTTTTATTTGTTTTAACAGGCAATATTATGTTCATGTGGTTATGACATATCATAAATACAATAGACTAGGTATGTAGAATAATTTTATTAGGGGTGCCACACATTGAACATGTATGTCCATGTTGTGTGTACCTAGAATTAATGTAGAATAGACAGACCAGGTAAATGACATTTACATGTTATATTTATTTTCACAGGTGATATTATATTAGTTTGGTTATGAAACAACATAAATACAATAAGCTTAGATATGTAGAATAATTTTATCAGAGATGCCACACTTAGGACAAGTCAGTATTTCTTATCCCTGATTCTTTTTAATTTTTTAAATTAAAAAAAAAATGTGTTGATCTTGCCACATTCTCACATATTATACATACACAAACAAAACTTAATCATTAGATTCAGTATTTAAACCTTTATTGACATGTACAAATTTGTTATTTTAATCTCAATTTTAAAATAACATTTAAATAAAGTAAAAGTCAATTTTTAAATGCTCACATAGGATAGAGTTAAGGTCACTGTTTTGACAATATGTTAGTCCCTGGTAGAAAATAGTGTGCTTGTATTACTACGTGGCTAGAAACAAGATCGACCCAGATGTATAAAAAGCACAGTCACAAGAAACTAGAAACAAAGAAACCTTTCTTAGAAGCATATTTATAGTCGCCCCTAGAACTTGAGTGCACAAGCATCTAAGACATCTTACCTTTATACAATTACATTTTCACCTAACTTTTCAATTGTATTTAAAACTAAAAAATGTACAAGCTCAAAAAATGTGATATCTATTAATTTAATCTGTTTGTTTCATCTGCAGGGTTTGCCACGCCCATATGGTAAGTTTTAAATTGATTCCCATATCAATTTAACATAATTGAATTTAACATAAGTGTATCAGCAGCATATTAATTCAATTTAAAACCAAAAAATTTCAGTCAAGTCAAACTTAAAAATCGCTCTTTTTTTTTTTTTGGCCTATTATTAGCCCTGGTAATAAATATATTCATAGTAGTAATTTTTTATTGGGAAAGGATTGTTCCTTTAAAGTAAAAAACAATGTCATTTGTGTGGGGCTTTTTAAATTGTATTTTCAAGGGAGAAATTGCTATATTATAATTGCTATATCTCTTTGTCTTCTCCAGTATTTGTCTTATGTATTGAGCAAACTAATAAAGCGTGAAGAAATCTCATACAATGTTCGTTCAAGACAAGGCCTAGCTGGACATACAACCGTTTTTATTTTAAATGCAGACACCCCTGATACATATTGTTTTTGTGTTTTTTCAATGAATAAACAAACATTATTATAATATAACAACTAAAACATGAAAACAATTAAACATGTGGATATTACTTTCTATGGCGATCATTTACCATGCCATGCTGTACTACATTTGATAGTAAAGTATGGCATAGAAAATGGACAGTCGTTTCAGAAATTTGTTGACAAATATCAGCCAGCTTTCTCCTAATTATAATTGTAATGTGTAAAGGAATTTGATCTTTAAGCTGTAATGTATTCCTAGCTTCATGTGGCGGGAATTCTACATCATATAATCTTAACTTCGTGTGATCCCAAACCGATGAATCGGGGCATAGCAACAGGGGTGAATGGAGATGCCTACTGGCCCTAGTTACATAATGATGTTGCGGCTATAGTTGCCTATAGAGCCCGTAAAGTTAATTATTGAGTTGAAATGTTCATCATCATCAGGTGCCATGCCGGGTGGCGTAGGCGGTCATGGCTCTCCACAGCTCTCTGTCCACAGTATTATGTATCAAAGTCGTTGTTGTTTCTTTGCCGTGCCAGGTTGTCAAACTGTCTAATATTTTCTCACGTTGTCGCCCTCTGTCTCTGGTGCCTTCAATCTTGCCTGTTGTGATTATGTTCTCTAAACCTGCCTGTCTCATGAAGTGGCCAAAAAAAGAAGATTGCCTTTTTCTTATATTGTTGATTAAGGTCCGTTTCGCATTTAACTCTTTTAACACCTCTACATTAGTTTTTCTGGCACTCCATGGTATTCTCAGCATTCTTCTGTAGAACCACATCTCTGTTGCCTCCAATCTCCCACTTTCCAGTTTGTTTATTGTCCAAGACTCGCACCCATATGTTAGTATAGGGGTTATATAGCACTGCAGAACTCTCTTTCTCACCTCTAATGACAAGGTCATATTACACAGTATATTTTTCATTTTTCTGAATGTTGTTTTTGCCTGTCCTATTCTGCATCTTATTTCTGTTGAACTTCTTCCATCTGCTGTTATAATTGTACCTAGATATTTGAATTGGTGGACCTGTTTTAATACTATATCATTCACTATGATCTTGCAAGGTGTGTTATTTTCTTTCTTTGAAATAACCATTACTTCTGTTTTCTTGATATTTAGGAAGAGGCCTTTCTCTTTGCTTTCTGTGACTACTACTTTAATTAATTTTTGAAGGTCTTCCTCACTTTTTGCAATCAGAACAGTGTCATCCACATATCTCAAATTATTTATGTTATGTCCTCCCACTGATATTCCTGGGATATCTACTATTGCACGCAATATGTTTTCACTGTATAAAGAGAACAGGTCTGGTGAAAGCAAGCATCCCTGTCTGACTCCTTGTTTTATTTGTTGAAAAGGGCCAAATTGCTTTCCTACTCTTATTGCTGCTGTTTGTTGCCAGTACATGTTCTTGATTATTCTTAAATCCTTGCTGTCAATGTTCAGATTCTCTAGCATGTGTATAGTTTAACTTTGTCAAAAGCTTTAGTGTAGTCTATAAAACAGAGGTAATGTAGAAAACAGAGGTTGAAATGTTACAAATTTAAAAAAAAAATATTTTCAGATTCCAGTATTCCACAAGGTTCGATGCTCTTCACTAATAGTATGCCATATGCATATCAAAATGGCATGGCTGTTTTTCAAGCACCAGATGGAAGTTACCCATTGTCACAGCCTCAGGTAATACCTAATATAATTGTTTTAACTTTCATTCTCACTTCCTTCTGGAGCCTCTATCAAGGTTCCTGCTAGAAATCTAACAGGATGTAGCCTAGATAACCATGATTTGTTGTGTCAGCATTATTTTATTTGTACCAAGGGCCCAATACATCCGGCTTCCAAAGTTTATCAAATAATGGAAATTTATTTTTTGCAGTGATGTTACACAGCACTGTGGAAGCTCTTTGTGTTTTTAACGTTATAGAGTAAATGATTTGTACATTTATTTTAAGATGAGTCCAGGATTTGAAATGTCCTGGTATTATTATGTTATCAGAAAGTCAGAGTGGTCTATATATAACATTGTTAGAATTAATTGCCTCTAGAGTTTTATTCCTTATTTTCTTTCTCATTTTGGACCAATAACCAATATAGGCTTATTGCTGGATGCGGAAACTGATGTCTTAATTTTATTTTCCATACTTGAGCGAAATATTAGTTCTATTTCATACAGGCATTTATGTTAACCTAATTCTTAAGCTTACTTCTACACACCAAAATATTTCCAATTCTTTATTGCACCAGAACAAAAATATATTGTGAAGAATTGATTGCTGTAACTCTAAAAATATTTAAGAATACTCTTGTTACAAGAATTTTGCACTTAAAAACTTTCACAGCATTAAATTAACGTAGGAACTCTTTTTTTCTGATTAAAAGTGTAATATTTCACACACTGGTGTCCATGTGATGTGATAATTAAACTTTTAAATTTGAAACAATTATCTTTTTCACATTATTTTTCTTCAAAAATTTGATTTTTGTGCGGATGACAGACACAAATGTTTTGCTTATTATTGTATAGGATAACTGGAGACAAATATTCACAACATTTTTATTTCTAATAATGGATTTTCCTGATGCAGCATGTGACTACATTAGAAGCTAACATTCCACATCTGACAGAACAAAGGTTGATAGTTCAAGGACAAGTTGATTTTCAACAATCAGGAAAAATGTTACTTTACTTTATGATCTAATTTTTAAGGTGATACAGACCATTACAATATTAGGGAAATTTGGCAAAAATTGCAAAATAATTCACTGCTTGTCTTTACATAGCTACATTATGTGAAAATTAAAAAAACTAAAACTATGTAGGCCCCTATAGTTATGTCAATCAATCAATAAACCCATAACCCTTCAGGGTCGAAGGGGTACCACATTGGATGCTTCAGCACACAGAGTCCTCCAGCGAATTCTATCCTCAGCGATGCGAATGAGTGTGGAAATATCTTGCCCTGTCCATTCCTTGATGTTGTCTGTCCATGTCTTCATTTGTCCTCCTCTGCTTCTTCTACCCTCGACAGTTCCCTGCAGTATTGTTTTTGACAAGGAATCGTGCCTGCATACATGTCCGAACCATGCCAGTTTTTGTCGTTTAACAACGTTAATCGGAAAAAAGTTGGAATGAAGAATAGTTGCTAAGTTCTGTTTTAAAGCTAGTTATATCTTTGTAAGATTGGATGATTGCTATAATTATATATATATTGGTCTCCCCCAGTCATGACATGGGACCTTACTGAAGGATTCCTCATACGTTTTGAATACTGAATTTTGCTCCACTACTTGTACAGCTCTTTACCCCTAATCACATTATTAGTAACAATATCATAAGTTCTCAAAAACAGGCTAATATGCTTATCCTTTAGAGTGGTCTGTCTATCTATATGCTGTGACCCTTGTTTGGTTTGCGGTCAGAGTTCTCTGGAGATGCCCTTTTTGTGTACTGTTTGTAAGCTTGTTCCTGTGGCTTTGATTTCTGTGATCCATCTTTTACATGGTCTGCCTCTGGCTTTATAGCCATTTAGAGTGGTATGGGTGGAAATATATATTTTTCTCCTCCTCCCTCCCCTCCTCAAAGCCCCATATTTAGCGCTATGGGTGGATTTATTCCTCAATTGCTATGACCATTCTTGATGAACTAAATACCAGATTGTTGGATATTCTCTGACATTTTGGTAATTATATATCTGGATAAGTATTCCTCAAATACTTTGTATTGTAAAAGAAATCATACATTAAGTCCAAACAGTTCTACAAATTTTTCTTATAGTGTATTTATGCAGCAGAAGCAAACAGTTATTTTCTCTTAATTTTTCTTTCAGCAGTCATTTGCAACTACAGCTGTCATGATTCCACAGGGTCAAATCTATATGACTCCTCAGTATCCATATCAGCAGGTAAAGCCTACATTAACATAGAACATTTCCAGAAATGCTTATTTGATTATATAATTGTTAGAGGGTTTCTTTTACTATTACTATTTGTAAATAAAGGTACTTTACAGACATAGGTATCAACTAGTACAGATGTTCCACATTGATACAGATTTCATGCCCAAAATCAAAGTTTAAAAAAAAAAATTACATGTTATCTTGTGGTTAAATTTCAGTAATTATTATCTCATGCATGCATTTAAGATCTTTTAGTGCTAAATATGAATGTTTTTATTGAATTACGGAACAATATTGGTAAAAATATGAATTTAGAAAAATATAAATTGACAGCTATGAGACAGTATTTTTTAGTATCTAGTATTTTAACTTTAAAAAAAATTAAATTATAATGTATTAACTATTAGTCTATGGCTCATCTTTCTAAAAGACGATGGGAGACATTGCTAAGAAAGTGTTCCCCAAAAGCCTTTATAACAGTACTGTAGTATTTCACTCAATCACAATAATTCTAAGGTCTTGCCGTATGACTATGGTCAACCATTTTGTGATATTAGTTCAGGAGAAAATTAATAATCATAAGTTGACATTTGATTTCACAGGTTGACATTTTTATTGGTAAAGACACAAAACTTTTGTAAGAAATTTGCAAATCAACAAACATTCAAATCATCACAGAACTTTTATTTGTACATAAAAACATTTGAAACATTCCAAATAGTTGCAAAAATAGATATACTTTACAAAACAGCCTGCTTTAGATGACTGCCACATGTTGCAGATTCTGTATTTGTTTTATAAATTAGACCCTATAGTTTTGCTTTCAAGTTTCACAATCATTAGGTCTATGTTTTATCTGAGACTTTCCTCTAATGTGCTACATATTTCTGCTCTTCAAACAAGACAACAGACATATATTCTGAAAACGCAGTTCAATTCTACACATTTTTGTGTATAGTACATCACTAAGTTTACAAATATATAAAATATTGTACAAAGACTAAATGTAAACACAATCTTAATTTTGTTACTTAGAAAGTGCGTAAGAATGTGAATTTGGTTTACTTAGCCTATACTACGAGTTAAAGTTAATTTAGTGGACATTTTTAAGTGAGCTAAACATTTATTTCTCGTTCACTATATTGAAAGCTGTCCATGCAAAACTCTCTACAACAAGTCCCTACAAACCAAGGATATATTTGGGCAACAATGCCAACAACTGCAGATGTTCTTTATCAGACACAGCAGGCTTATCATGGTGCAGAGTATGCTGATGCAACTTTTGTTGATGGAACAACAGTAGAGGTAAGACATAATATAATTGAAGCATATCCAGTTTCGGATATTGCTTTTCAACTATTTGTATTGCAAATGAACTACATACACTACTGTACTGTACAAATATGTAAAATTACATAAATGCCACGTATGTACAGTAATACATTGTACAGTGAATGTACATATGTAAATCAAGTGAATAAGTTCTTTTCAATAAAATCTGTTAAATAAATATATGTACATGTATCTCACTTGAACATCTCGAGTAGAGTGCGTTGCCTTGGCATAGTAGCACGTTTCCTAGCAGCAAGGTCCTGCAGATGCTTGACGGAAAGAAGTTGTGCAGTGTCGCATTCCAGTTGCTGCACCATTCACTTTAAAGCATTGTAGAAGCATATAAAAGCTTTCCCGTGTGTAGGAATATTTTCATCTTGTGTCTCTCCCCCGATGTCTTTGTTATCAACTTGTTGTTTGTCCATGACATCCTTGGCGATCTCATCATCATGTCATTATCTCAAACCCTTGATCATATTTATCACACAACAACCACGTCATCAACGTCGCATTCTGAGCAACCCACAATTTCCTTGGCAGTATTCACAATTTATTCAACGGACAGTTCTTATTCATTAGGTAGTACAGCTGTTGTTGTTTCCCTTGCTTTTCTAGTTCAAATTGTTCATTGATTGATGTGCTGTTTATCATGTTCCATGCTCGTTTAAGTGTAAGGCTTTTAACTGTATTCCAGGAATCTGCAATCATGTAACAGCAGTATTTCAAATTTATTTGTTTATACGACTCTAGAACTCTTTCTTCACTGTTTTCTTCAGCTACTATCAGTTTACGGAGCAGTTGACGCCTGTAATGTCATTTGGTGCCCTCAATAACACCCTGATCTATGGGCTGTAGGAGACTTGTAGCATTAGGCAGCAAGAACAGACATTTATATCCGCTAGCACTCTAAAATTATTTCACCCAAATTCAAACTGGATAATTGGGAATTCCGTTAATCAGGATTCGGATAATCAGAGTTCTACTGTATATATAAAATAGGCAGAATGAGAAAATATTAAAGTCTGACATCATGGCATGGCAAAGAGACAATAATGATTGTGATCTCTATCTCTATAAATCCGTAACCCATCCGGGTCATAAGGGTATCACATTGGATGCTTCAGCACACAAGAAACCCCCCAGCATTCTTAGCAATTTCTTTCTTCAGCAATGTGGATGAGTGAGGAAATAAATCTTGTCCTGTCCATTTCTTATGTTTGTCAATGTCATTATTTGGCCTCTACTTCTCCCACCTCCAATCATTATTATAATCCTGATAAAAGGTATTGAAAAAAGAGATTTGTAGGGAACCATGAACACCTACACCAGTTGGCATGGCATCTGTTGATGATATCTTTTACTTTTTTATTGTTTTTGTTCCTCACAGTTTTAAGTAATTGTTTATTTACTCCTTACTTGCATGATTTCATTATTTCCATTTGTAGATTTCTAATTCTTCAGATATGTTCTTAGATGATGCTATTTTTCTGCCTGTTGTGTCTTCTGTTTTCTTCTTAAAATTCCTGCAAATTAGCAGGATCAGTCCGGAGAATGAAATGATTTGTGTCATGGTTTAAAGTATAGTGGCTTGTTCAAAATGTCAAGTCAGTCTTTTATATGCAATTTATAAACACACTCCCTTGTTATCTATGGGCCTTGGTGGATAAGACTATTAACTCTTTGTCTCCGTAAGCCACTGTAAAGTTGTCCTCCTATGCCAGGGCACATTTTAGAATATTTTTAGTAATTTATGGTAGTATTTGTATTTTTACAATTTCTCCATGACCATTCTATTCACATTATCAATTCTGACATCAAAATATTCAGAAATGGATAGGCAATTATATTATATTTAGTATGTATGCTTATTAGCAAAATTATATTAGGTATATAAAATTTAATTAATAAAAAACAAGAAAATATGGGGAAATAACAATATAAATGTGTACATACCCAAGCTTGTATCCCAGAAAACTGAATCATAATCCATTTATTGCAAAATAAAATACACCTACATGTATCAGGAACCATTTTGTACTGCATACAAGTATTTATATATATACAGAATTACTTATAAATGTCACATTGCCTTGAAGTCAACAAATGTATACAAAATACACATTTTTCACAAAATGTTCTAATGATTAGGCCTACATTTTAGTGCCCAGGACTTATTATTTAATCCTTAAATGCATAATACAAATCATTATGCCCTAGATAATGTTTGAATATTCACATTCGTATATGATACTACTAAAATAATGTTTTTGAATATAGATAAGGGGGAAAGCAATATATATTGCATTGGAAACACCCCTCCTGAGCTTCATCAAAACTCAAATATAAATAACTTCCATCAAAGTCAGATCGTAATAATAATTATAATTCAATATTAGGCCTACAATCATCAACTAAGCTAATGTTGAAATTATTACCTAACGTATTTTAGAACATTTCCAAAGCCTAGCTAAATTAAAAACATAGAGGACGTCTACATTTCATTACTTCAAATGCAAGTAGCAATAAGTTACACAAAATGAAAATGTAAACACACTTGTTTATATGAAATAGGGCTAAAATTTAACAAAATGTCTCAGACTTTCGCCACGCTTCCCAAGATAGACCTATCCTTAATCTGAAGTACTGCAAATAATGACTGTTCGTTTGATTTTACGGTCGTCATCATTTTTTAGATAGCCCTTAAAAATTGCAATTCAACGATACCTCAACCAAGTCTGTACGTCAACCCTGAAAAAAGTTACAAAATTTTTTTCAAATTAATTTGACATCAAAATAGTTTACATGAAACATATAGGAAAATATAAATAAAACTTGTCCCCACAAAATGTAGTCACGCTGATAATTTTTAAATTATATTTGTTATTGTCAATAATACAACATACAAACTATACATATTTTTGTTTGCGAAGACAAGACGCATCTATTGATCCCATTTCTGTAATTATATGAAGCATGTACAACTAATTAATATTCAAAAATGGCAGCTAATTAGCATATTTAAAATATAAAAATTAATTATATAGCAATTAAATATATTTAAATACCACATAATATATATATTTTTGTGTTCGCAAAGGCAAAGCAGATCTGTTGATCACATTTCTATAATTTTCAGATGCACGCAGAATTAATATTCAAAATGGCAGATAATTAGTGTAATTAAGATGAAAATAATTTATATAATTATTGAATATAATAAAATACCATAGATACTATATATTTTTGTGTGCGCAAAGACTAGATGCATCTATTGATTACATTTCTATAATTGTAATATGCGCGAAAAAAATGATTAATATTAAAAATGGCAGCTAATTAGCATAATTAAAATAAACTATATAAATATAAAATATAATAAAATACCACATAAAATATAAATATTTTGGTTCACAAAGGCAAGACGCATCTGTTGATTACATTGTGCTAATTTTCATATGAAATTAGAGTTAATAAAATCCAAATTGGCAGCTAATTTGCATAAATAACATTACATTGAGTAATCTAGTTAAAATGTTTTTTGGTTTACAATAAAATATTATATAAACTATACATTTTTGTGTTCTGTAAGACCAGACAAATCTGTGGATTGCATTGCCATAATTTTTAGATACAACCAAAGCTGATAATATTCAGAATGGCTAATTTGCATAAAATTAAAAAAAAAATATAGGATTGTTACATATAATAAAATGTTTCTGTGCTTAAAAAGTGACAAAACATTCATGGATTATGTGCATAGTGATGTGTTCAGTTAGTTTTGTGAGCAGCTTGTGTGGAGGAATATTATTATTGTGCATCAACTGGTAAGTAGAAATTTTATTTCTAGTTTTACTTTCTCTCTTCTCCTCTCCCCCCCCCCCCCCCCCCCCCCCCCCAAACCAAAAAAAAATCTCATTATTCATATAATTATTGGTAGCATTATTGTGCATAGTTATGTTCTAGGAATAATAGTTGAAGAATTTGTGGAAAAAAAATTGTAACATGAGTAACTAAGTCAGATTTCGTTATGAGCTTAATTTCCATGTCCTGAAGCATGGAAAATTTTTTCATAAATTTCCCCCCTTTCCACCAACTACAGGTTTGCATGTTACCTCAAATCATCTATGGACCTTTGGTCAGCTTACATTTATGAAATTATATTTCTAAATAACTACAAAAGAAAAAAACTGATGTTCTCTATGCAGATTTAATAGCAGATAAATGCCAATAATTAGGCCTATTGATTATTTACAGTAACCATAGTGATTACTGTGCAATTGCAGGACATGCTTAGTCGGTACAGTAGGCCCAGCTATACAATATATGATTCAATACTACAAGCGTAAGTAAATTTGCGATCAGTCTAAATTTTTAATTGCTACAATGTATTTATTAAGCTTATGCCATAAATCAAACACCAAAACAACAAAACTATATATTTACATTACATGCGTAGAAATCCGACATGGCCAATATAATTAATAGAACAGCCGTAATGGCCGCCGACAACCAAGTTGTCAGCATGAAATATCGATGTCTTTAAAAATTCTTTTCATCTTCCTGCAATATCAAACTTTCTTAAAAGTACCAAATATCAACATTAAAATGGTCAAAGAAATTATTAAAACTACTAAATACTTTGTCGTAAGAATTGTAAGTTAATTAAATAGTTATAACTCACATTTAATATTACAAAACAGAACAACAATATGGGCGATATAGCAGAAAATGGCGAGGTGTTCAAAAATCATTTTTGTCTTCCTGCACTGTCAAACATTCGTAACAATTGCACATATCTTTATAAAAATGGTCAAAGAACTTTATAAAACTATTAACAAACTTGTCGAAACACAAAGAAAAGTGAAAAAATGGTGATAACGTACCTATGAGCAATAAATTCGTAATTACTGCAATGTATCACAACATTTTCACAAACAAAAAAACGATGTCTCAATTTCGCGCCAGATTCTGCCGGTCAAGAATCATTCATTGTTTTCAATGCGAACACTAATTTAGTATCGAAATTCCTGAAGAAACCACACTATATTTTATAGGCACTTGATATTTCATAGCCAAATATTAATTGCTAAAGTGTGAAAATCGATTACGTAATTTCAGCCAGATGTCCAAGTACCTACACTTTGATTACATAGCAGATATATTTACTAGAACATCTGTACTCCCTTTTTCCATATACTTTTCAGGGCAGTGTAATTCCTGTGGAGCAGACATTGGCAAGTCGTATCCATTCACCTGTAACAGAGGTCAGCTGTACAACTGATCAAACAAGTTTGGCTACTGTAATCCCAGTACAGTCTGCTGCAAAGAATGCAGTTGCTAGTTACAAGAAGCACTATGCTCTCACAGGCAGGTCCTTCAGCAGCCCCACTATTCTTGTGAAGCATGGTCACAAAGTTCAAAGACTGATGGTCTCAGGCACTTCACCACCTACCATGTATAATGGACAGTTTTTAAACCCATGTAATCCGACTGACACAGGTGATTGTAGCGATGCTTACATAAGATACACTCATCTTCCAGGACACTCTGCAACATCCAAATAGGATCAGCAGTGATGTATCTTTTAGTACAGGTTGTGGTAAAAAGTACTTTCAGTCAATGGTGAGACTTGTACTTTATTTTATTCCCATTAGAATTGCACTTCGAGGGAAAAAAAAAGTAATTCTGTAGTTGCGTTCAAAATTTCATGCATGGGGACAAATACTTCAATGCTGTAGATGTGGTCTATTAAAATAAGGTACAAGGCACATGTAGCCATTCTTCTGACTCACTTGTGCTTCTGTAACCGTACTTCTGACTCTCGTACATCTGTAAACATTCTTATGACTCGATCTTTAACCACTCTTCTGACTAGTACATATTTACTCTTATGTACAAGTACTTTTGAGATGGACTGCAGAAACTGTTACAAATAAATGTTTGAAATTTTGCTACTTTGTTTTTATTGTCTATGTATATAATCTTTAATAATGGGAAATGTTTGATAATAAAGGTTTAGAGGATTGATTTCATTGTATTCTGGTTACCCCATATGCACTTTCCCCCTCTTAATGGTTGCCCTGAGTACCACTCACAGAGCACATAACTTCAAACAATAGTGTCAGGAGATGTATGAAAAAATTGACTTTATAAACAAAACATCTTGCGTGAGGTTCATACCCATGACATCTTAAGTACAAATCGAACTGCTTAACTACTACGCTAGGGAGGTATTGCTGCATAAGAGAGGTACAATGGATACTTTATGGCAGTGTGCAATAATCATGCTTCTAACATTTAATCAAATTAGTTATGAAACTAGATGAACTACATATATGCCTTCGTCAATGCTGGTATGATATAAATTGCGAACCATGTACCTTTCTCTTTATACTGGTAATCCACATCTGTGGTTCTCAACTTTCTCCTTTTACGTTAACAACCCTTCCCCCCTCCCCACTAAAGGACCCAAAAAACAAATATCTTTTCAGGTCTCATGTATTATTATTTATCATAATAAGCCAAATGTTGTCTGAGTAATTTGAGATAGTTTCTTTCCGTGGTCGAATTATTTATTTATGGCCCAAAATGCTTTGTCCAAATGGCCCACTTTGAGAACCACTGATTGACATAGACAGCTAATAATTTTCTTTTGGCCTATGTGCTGGTGTAAAGGACAGTTTTGCTGACTGTAAAATAGTAGCAATTTTTAGTATCACACGTCGACAAAGTGGTCTTTAGTGATACAAAAAGGAAAATCTTTAAATTAGTGTGGTGTTTCACTTCTTTTCAGTTGTATTGTATATCAATATAAGTTGCATTGTCACAATATTACTGCATAACAAAATTGTCATAGCCCAAAGATCAATCATTAAATCCTGCGACTATACAGCAAAAAAAGGAGTAAAAACAACAGATGGTTATATTGTTCCTTCTTGCTCTGGAATATAATGGCATTGGCACAGGAAGCGTAAGTTCAGTTCTTAACTAGAATGTACTGTGTTATATAGTCCTGGAACCAGATAAAGAGGATACTTAATGAGATGTGTTGAGAACAGTTACTCTGAACTGTAGCAGGAGTTAAATGGAAAGTATTTTATTGAACAGAAAGTTAATTATCTATATGGTTTCATGTTCTTCTTCTGCGTTCGTTCTCAAACTCTGCAGATTAGTCAGGAGAACAGAATGCTGCGTTGCTGGGATATCTGCGTCTTTCGGCCTGACACAACCAACTTCAGCATAGCTTTGGGTCACTGACCCTATATGGGATGGGATAGCCAGCTCCATCCCATAACCCCCTTAGTCGCCTCTTACGACATGCATGGAAGGTAAACAGTGTTGCTATTCTTTGCTCCCCTTTCGGGCCCTGGCAACACATGGGCGTGGTTTCATGTTGACTTGAAATGAAAACTGACCATTGTTGTCGAGGCACAAAAGGTGTTAAAATAACAGCGACAATGTTGCCTACTGTGCATGACATAAGTAGTGACTAATAGAGATTTTGGGGTTGGAACTGGTTGTCCCATCCCATAGATGGAAGTGACCCAGAGTCATGCCAAAGTTGGATGCGTCAGGCTGAAAGGCGCAGATGAGATGTGATATATTAAAGGAAAACTTAATGAAAAAAGTTCTTACGGCTAATGAAAATTGGACCAGGTCTGTTCTAGCGGCACCTAATTGCCTTGCAACTCAAGTAAACAGGTTTTCCTCACTTGACCAACCACATTCCAATAAAATATGTGATCTTGTCAAGATATTCAAAATGTGCACGCAAGTCACTGAGAACAGACCAATCGAGACAAGGACTAATACAACAACAATGAACATCCCATACAAGTATTGAAGTATCCTCAGAACCACAAACATAGAACATCAGTATTCATACTACAAGGATCGATAGGCCTACTTGTAAACATTGAGACAGAAAAATGTTGCTTCAAATAAAAGCTTAGGTCCCTGTACAGGTAAATTGTTTCCTACTTGAATTTGTATAAGCTATTATTTGAAGCAACCTTATTCTGTCTATGTTACTTATAATACAAGTAGGTCTATCGTTCCATGTAGTACGAATACTGATGTTCTATGTTTGTGGTTCTGAGAATACGAATAATTGTAGTGGGTTCTCAGTCACTTGCATGCACAGGTTAAATGTCATGACAAGATAACATCTTTTATTGGGAATGTGGTACGGAAAACCTATTTACTGGAGTTGCAAGGCGATTACGTACTGCTAGAACGGACTTGGTTCAATTCCCATCAGCATTAAGAATTTTTTTCATTTATCATCATGCTTGCTACTTGAATTTACATGGAAAGAGAAGACACCAAAGAAGTTCTACGCTTGTTTTCAAACATCTTCAGATTAGCAGCATCATATAATCCAGAGGAAATAATCTGCTGTGTCGTGGTTTACAGCTTACCTGCAGTTCCTATGCTTTTTTGGCCTAACATATTGACTTCAGTATGGCATGTAATGTACTGTCATCTTTATGATGGGACAGCCAACTTCAGTATCCCTAGGATTTACAAATAAAAAAAATAACATATTTTGGACATTAAAAAAAAGATGGGACAAAATTATTGAAGACAATTGAAGAGATGCGAGTAAGAGGTAGACAAATATACACTATGTGCACCAAAAGGCATGTTGGAAGTCTGTTGTAGCAAAACGTCAATGCAGAGATGACACTTGATTTATTAACTGTATTGCACTCAGTCTTTTCCAGATGAAGACACTCCTCAGGAACTCAGTCCTAAGTGCATTTAATTCCAAATCGCTTTTACTCAGCTAAGCAAAGTCTGGCTCATCATGCTATTGTTTCTGATCTGCCAGGGTGATCTAAAATTACATGAATTTGGCCCCTGAGCTCATAAAGTATCAAGTCACAAGCTATATGTGCCAAACTCTAAAATACAATGCTAAATAATGTCTTCTGCCACTGACTGGTGACTTTCAACATTGGTGACATAAGTTTTTGGCATTTGGTGACTTCAAAGAGCTAAAGAAAGAAATCTCATTGACCACATCTTACACAAAAAATTGTTGCATCTGCCCCAAAAATCTATACTATCTCAACTTTTGTATTTTTTTTTTAATGCTGTATCAATTACAGCGTCCTCGTTTAACAATTGTGATACTTCCTCTTTAACTATTTCCAATCTTCTTCTTTCTGTCCTCATGTACCTTTCGGTGTTGAGGGGAGAGTGAGTGTATGGTCTTTTGCCCTTCTATTTGCCTCCTCTGCTGTTATATTTCCGAGTGTCTCTAATACACTATCTATCCACCTTTTACGAGGGCGTCCAATAGGTCTCCTGTTTTCATATCGTTTAAGTGTTTTTTGGATAATACTTTGCTCTTTCTGTCTGGTTATGTGGCCGTACCATTTAACTTGTTGTTTCTGTATGTATTCTATTGTTGGTTTGATCCCTAATTGTTTCCTTAGTGCTTCATTCCTGATTTTGTCTCTCAAGCTAACTCCAATCATACGTCTCACACATTTCATTTCAGTGGTGTTAATCTTATGTATTGTTCTAGAATCTAATGTCCAAGTTTGACACTGATAACACAATGTTGGTAAGAAAATGGTGTTGAAAAGCGCTTTCTTTGTTTCTAGTGTAATATCTTTGTTTCTTAGTAAAGGTGTTAATTGACCAATGATCTGACAGGCATAATTACATCTTGCGTTTATTTCTGCTTCTTGTTTGTTGTCATATCTCAATGTGCTGCCCAGATATTTGAATTCATCTACTTGTTTTAGTTGTTTATTATTTATCTGTATGTTGATGTTCTCCTTTTCTCTTGCAATATTCATTACTTCTGTTTTGTCTATGTTGATTTTCATTCCAAATTGCTTTCCTGCTGTGTCTATTGTGCTTAGGTGGTCTTGCAGGTTTTTAATGCTGTTGTGGAATAAAACCTGGTCATCTGCAAAAAGCAGTTCATTTGCTTCATTAGAATTTGCTGTTTTGTTTATATGGTCCATGTATGTAATAAAAAGTAGTGGGGATAATACACATCCCTGCTTTACTCCTGTGCTAATCACAAAGGCCTCTGTGTAGCCTGCAGCTGTTCTTATAGTGCAACTGCTGTTGTTGTAGAGACTTCTACAAACGTTAATTAAATGTTGGCATACTCCATAAATTTGTAATGTTTCCCATACTTTTTCTCTGTTTACTCGGTCAAATGCTTTCTCTTGATCTATGAAGGATATGTATAAATTTTGGTTGTATTCTATTGACTTCTCTGCCAACTGTTTCAGAATAAATATTGCATCAGTACATCCTCTGTTTCTTCTAAAACCCATTTGTGTATTGCTAAGTTGTTGTTCTATTACTGGTCTCAGTCTTTTCTCTACTATTTTTGCATATAGTTTTCCTGCATGGCTTAACAAGGACATTTCCCTGTACTGGTTACAGTCTCTTTTGCTGCCTTTCCTTTTCCATATTTGCACTATGATTTGCACTTTTCTCCAGTCTGATGGTGTCTTCTGTTGCCTCCACGCTGTGTTAAAAATTCTGTGTAGCCAATATAATCCTGTTTCTCCTGCTGCTCTTATAATTTCTAATGGTATGTTATCTATCCCTGGAGCTTTGTTATTTTTTGCCTTTTTTATGACCTCGGCAATTTCCTCTATGAGAATATTTGGCTCTTGTTCATTACAACTCTTTATGGTTTCTTTTGCTGTATTATTGCTTGGTGTTGTATTTAGTAACTCAGAAAAGTATTCTTTCCATCTTTTTAATGATCTTTGCTTATTTGAAATGGGATTACCTTCTCTGTCATTTATTAGTTCTGTAGGATCTTGATTTTCTGTTCTGGTTATCATAACTTTGATTGTTTTGTAGAAGCGTTTTGTAGCTGTTTTGTAATCCTTATTCAAGTTCTTGCCAAAATCAGACCATGATTTACTTTTAGCTTCTTTAATCAGTTGTTTTACTTTTTTTTCGTGCTAATGCATATTTTTCATATGTTTCCTGTTCTTTGTTATGTTTCCAGTCTTTGTATAGTTTCTTTTTCTCTTTCACGCCTTGTCTTAGTTTCACTCCACCACGTGGTGCTCTTTTCCCCCTCTTTACCACGTTGTTTAGTACCACATATTGCTTTAGCTGTGTTCATTACTGAGGTTTTAAATTGTGTCCACTCTTCTTCTACTGATCTTGTTTCTGGGTTTAATTTCTTGTATTTTTCTGCTATTTGTCTTTCAAAGAGTTTTAATATGTTTTCATCTTGAAGCTTGTTAATTCTAATGATCTTGTCATTGTCTTTATTGTGTATTTTATCAATATGTTCGCTTGCATTTGGCTTTCTGATGGTAGCCATCACCATATGGTGGTCTGTATCTGATAAATTAGGTACGGCTCTACTGTCCGTGATTTGTCTTCTGTTCTTGGTTTTTGTTAATATGAAGTCAATCTGGCTTCTGCATTCAGGCTTGTTCCATTTGTGCCAAGTATAGATGTGTGACTCTCTGTGTTTAAAGAAAGTATTCGTGATGTATAGTTCGTTTTGACTGCATATCTCTAGTAATCTGTCTCCATTTTCATTTCTAGTTGTTAGTGTATCCCCAAAAGAACCTAGGTATCTACTGTCTTCACTCGTTCTTTTCCCTGGCCTTCCTTTAAAATCTCTCATTACTATTAGGTCATCCTCTTTATCTATTTTGTTTATGTTTTCATTCAATAGTTCATAGAATTCTTCACTGTCTATCTGGTTGTTGTTGCATGGGGAGTAAATTTGTATGTAAGTTGTTCTTTTTTTGTTTTCTAATATTGTAATGCTCATTATTCTTTCTGAAGTATAGCTTATTTCTAAAATGTTTTTGGCAGTTTTTTCTTCCACTATAAACCCTACACCATGTTTCGCATTGTCATTCTCGTTTACACCTGAATGTGTAATTGTAAAGTTGTTGTGTGCCCTCTTCACACCTCTACCTTTAATGTATTCATATAAGATATTCACATGTTGTACAACCATGAAATAGAGAAACACATCAAGAACAGTCCACAAAACAAATCACGTGGCTTGGATAGCATAACTGAACATTGCATAGACATTGAAGTAAGATGGTTGAAAACTATTCACATGGTCGGAAAAACAAGTGACGGAAATCAATAGTTGTAACCGTATAGAAAAACAAGGGCAACAAAAGGAGTATAAGAGGTACAGAGGCATGTCTCAGCCACATTGGAAAGTTATATGCACAAATAATGTAGTAGGAAGACCGATAATAGAGCCCGTGTTAAATAAGACAGTTTGTTTCAGGAAAGGTTTGGGATGCACTGACGCAATTTTTGCGCTTCGGCAGCTGAGCGAAAAGACACTTAAGTACGTCTACCAACAACTAAACGTCGCCTTCATCGACCAAGAAAAGGCATTTGACGTGAAAATTGTGGCTAATATTGGAGGACTGGAATATATGCATAATTACTAGACAATAAAGAGCTTTATACAAAATTGCCAAAGCATAATCAGAATTATTGAGGGCACAACAGGTCTATGTGAAATCACAACAGGCGTCAAACAACACTGCGTACTATCACCACTTCTGTTCGTAACATGCATGGGCTAAATCAGGAACTAAAGAAACATCCAAGAAACGAAAACATTCCTGCAAGAGACATCAAATGAAGAACCCAGCTCCCTAAACAAACTGCTATTTGCAGACGGTAAATGTTTCATAAACGAATCTATAGATTAATTACAGCGGCACACACACATGCGAATAATACAACATGAAACTAAACATCTAAAATGAGACTGAAGATAAGCAGAACACCGAGCCATTTAAATGTATATGACAATGTCAAACACCAATCAAAACGCATGGCTACAAAACCACAATTGATAAACAGTATTTTTATACCAAGTCTATGCTACCAATGTCAAACATGGACACATTGACAAAGACACTAGCGGAAAATATCTCAGTATGTGAAATGAGATGTTTGAGCAAAGTTATAAATGTCACGAAAAGAGACCGACGGAGAAATGAAATACAATTTCAAGTCACGACTACATCGAAAGACAGCAAGCCCAGGTTGTTTGGTCACGTCACGAGAATGCAACTATCGCAACCAGCCCCCTTCCTGCAAACAACAGCAGAATATCGGGCAACAAGGCATACTGAAGACCAATAACTAGATTAATGGCGACAATTAAAGAAACGTTATGGATACACGGTCTGCCCACGACTAATGCAACTATGAAAACGCTCCTACTTTGTAGTGTCTACGCTTATGTACATACTGCAATAGTTCGTTCCTGCCACGAATATGGCTCTTCGTGCATCTACGAACTCACAAACAGTTACTAAATTAGAGACTCTGACTCCTAGGTCATCTAGGAACTCACAACATATACCAAAATAGAGAATCGCCAACGTTTTGTTTCATAATTTTTCGTCTCATATGTTTATTGTATTTTATGCCATGCTTATCTTCGCTTGTTAAGGAGGATCATCATCATCATAACAGCAGAATATACGGAATGGGGGGCAAGAGAAAGACCAAAACGCAAATGGCTCGACAATGTCAGAGAAATTCTACAACCCTATGGGATTACAGCAACAATAGCAAAACATTTTGTAGTAGAACATAGACTTGAGCTCTCTACGACTCTTCACAGCACAAACAAGAAGCTAAGACAAGTAACCTCTAAGAACTCTCTATCCCATTGCTTATAATTTGTGTTCACTATTTTGTTGTCTTCGTCAATTGTGCCACCGTTTTGCCTGTCACGCCAATGACATGAGGAAATTATTGACATCTAAACAAATTACAATCCCAATGGCCAAACATGGACAACGACAACACAAGACAAACGTAAACTAGTGATAGCTGAAATGGCATGCTTACGCAGAATCCTAGGAATATTGCTAAGAGACAGTGACAAATGAGGACATTAGACAAAGAACCGGCACCTGTGCAGCACTGGGGAAGAGGATACTGACAGCACTATTTTTTTCATATGGCTGAGACCCATCATAGAGGCACAGTGACTCAGGACGTGACAATCCTTTTGACTAGAACATTTGGTTGCATGCCTGGATCAATAGAGAAGTTCGGCATAACCAGTAGTCAATTGGTGGCCGGGAATGAGCACAGTGAAACCTATCTTAGTTACAGTGGCTAGGAGCAGCGCATAGGTTGAAACCTACCTTCTTGGAGGTATGATAGTTATTCTCTGGCTCTGTCCCGGAGTGAGACGAAAATCCACAGACTTCCCAGCAATATAATGCCATTTAATGGCATTCAGTCAAAGGGCATGAGCTCATAGACCGCTGGATCAGCAACCAACCAACCATTAAATATTAAAAACAAAAAAAATTATCTATCGAAGACCCATCAATAGTTTTTCACGCATATCTCTTGCAGCTTCACCATCTTGTTAAAGATCTATACGTCGATACTTTTCTGTGGCTAGCGAATACAAAGCATACGCACAGTGGTCAATGATCAGTCGTATCAGTCAAGAGAACTGTCGCAGTGAGAAATCAGCTAGCATGGCTATTTTGGAGAAGAAATTGGTAAATTCTGTAATTGAAATCGCGCCAATATTTTAGGGTAGCAAGCGACTCCTTTTGTGACGTATTACAAATCCGTTTTATATCCTTTTGTATATGTATATGTCCATAATTTAAGTACTGCATTGTACTTACTCTTCTCATCTATGTTATACCTACTGATATGCAGTGGTGTAGCGAGGGGGGGGGGGCGAAGGTGCGGAATGCTCCAGGCGGCATCATCCGGAGGGCGGCAAATTTAAAAAAACTAAATATCCAGCTACTAAATTAACAATTCCTTACTTGACAATGATAATTATGACAACAGAATCTTTCCCAATAATAGTCTTCAAAGGATATAGCAATAAAATTGATCCGGAAAAGTACAGATGGTTGGTGTTTATGATGGTATTTAAGTTTATATATAAAATAATTTCTATGCGGTAAAATGTACAAATATTAAGTTATATGAGAAATAAAACTGGATAATTAAGCTTACTTTGACGAGAAATATATAGCAGCAGTCTACTAGAAGCATATGAGTTTGCAAACAGAACATTCCAAACATTATAAATCCGCCTACTACCCTAGATAATACAAAAACCAGATGTGCTTTTTGCGTCTGAGGAAGTCTTAAAAATATTTTATTTTTTAAGAACCAAGGGATGACTATAACTGCCCCCCCCCCTTTCGCAAAAGTAAGAAATAAACAGGAGGTTTTACACGTAATAAGCTCACAGTGTTTTTGGTGATCGACCGATAGTACATTTTGTGTATCCTCTCACTGTTTTACTGTACTTCGTGATTTAAAATATTTGTGTGTTCTTAGTTCTTTGGTAAAGGTTTTTCTTCTGGTGTATAAACGCGTATCAAGGCAATTAATCCAAATATCCAGTATGCCTCTTGCAGTAACCATACGTTGAATCTGGTGGGAGTACACGCAGCGTCAATAGCAGTGGACTCAGTTACGTTTTTGGCACTATGGATAGAATTTGTAATTATTGTTCGTCTTTCACTTATCGCTAGAAAATTCTTACAGACATTGCAGGTCAAGGTGTCAAACGCCTTATTAAAACACACTGGAGTGCAAGGCACGCAGCCATAGCGATCATGAAGATCCATTATATTATTATTGAAGTCTTGGAATCACTTTAGCAGAACATAAAAGAAAATGCAGTGGTACGATCAGACGCTGGGCTTCTACTTCCTGTTTTCCAGTCGTTGTCATTTTTTGCCTTCCTTGGATTATGGAATCGAGTTCTTTGTGAAATAAAGATACGCAATTGTACGAAAGATATAAATGTGCATCAATGTGCTATTAAAATCTAAGCATTACAATTGTTCCTAGTCGACAACCGTGATGTTATGGTTAGCGACGCATTGGATTATGCTAAAAAATATTTGTGAAGATCTAGGCATCGATACAGCTCCTCGTCGAATAAGAAAATAAAAAAGATGGCGAATGAGAAAGCTGCAGATGCTGGTTTAAATTATGGTATTAAATTAAGAAATGTTCGAATCATTGGTCAAAATAATACACGAAATCAAGACCAGGTTTCAGCAACTGCAGGAACTGGATGTTAAATACTCTTTCCTCACATGAAACAACCTGTTAAATTCAGAATACAAGTATGAATTCTAAGAAGAGCCTAGTGACATCGATGTGAAAAAGTTTGACATCGAGAGATAGAGGTTGCGCAATTTCGTAGTTGTAGCTGATGAAAAAGACCAAAATAAAGTTATGAAAGGATTCTTTGAGATTCTGGAGTTTATTCAACAATGCAACTATCGTATTTGCGTGCCGAATATCGTAATAATGCTTCGCATATTTTCAACAATAGCTATCAGCATTGCAGCATGTGAACGAGGTTTCTCAAAGTTAAATTTTAATTTTTTTTAAATGACTTAAGGTCTACCATGAGCTCCACTAGATCAAGTAATTTAGCCAATTTGTCAATATAACAAAGTATCATGGACGAAATTAATTTTGACGACGTCAAACAATTTTGCCGCCCCCAAGGCTCGAAAGGATAAATGATAATGTACTTTTATTTATGTACCTAATACGTTTTCAAATAAATATTTCGTCCAGTCTTTTACAAATACTGACTTATTTTCTTTAATGTTACAAGGGCGGAAAATTATGATTTTGCCCCGGGCGCCATTGACCACGATACGCCACTACGATATGATAAAATTCAATCTAAACGCGATAAGTACTATTAAAGTACTATTAAAGGAGCTTGAATCACAATTAATATCTCCCATTTCTTGCTCGCGCTTGTCACCTTACATCACCTCCCTCCACCAAAAATAAATAAAACATTAAAAAAAAACTTATCACTGTAGAGAATAAAGTTGTGTTGAAATCAGCAGGTTGAAAGCGTTTAAGGCATTGTTCTTGTGCTATAATTGTTGCCCTAAATAAGGGAATATCCATAAATTACGTCAACAATTTTATGTTAATTTTATGGACCCACCCCCCCCCCCCTCCCTTCCCACGTGAACACCTGTTAAGAATTCAGCGACACTCTTAATTATTTGAAAATTAATTTAAAGTTACCCCCCACCCTTTTACCTTAAATATCTTTTCGCAAAAACAGTAACATGATTTGTTTTTTAGACTTTCTAGAAACAAATCTTTAAATTAAAACAATTTTATTGTTGTATAAAACAGTATTGTTGACCTCAACTTTTGTCAACCCCGCCCGCCTTTATTTCAACACAACAACTGTCAGCAAATACTTTTCCCCCCACCTTAGTAAAGTAAGGTTAACCCATATCATTTATTAATGCCGTAGGGGTGTGAGATGTTAGCGATATCACATTTGAGTGGTTCTGCTATATGAGGGCAGTAACCATCTCTCTCTTCTCCCTCACAGTCCTTACCTCCCGGATTAATCTGCTACCCAATTAAGGCTGGGTCGACCCGGAAGCCGTTGCGGTCTGAAAAACATTTCCGCCTCAACTGACGATTGAACCCAGGACGACTCATATTTGAAGCCAGTGAGTGCGCTAACCACTGCGCTGCGCGGCAATTAATGATACTCAAATTCCAACATTTTCATTGATGATCAAATTTAATTAGCTATCACTAACTTTGTAAGGCAGGGAGAACAAGAAAAGTTGGTTACTCACAAGAAATTATACACAGAACAATCAACAGAAAGTGCTCAATGTTGGGCTTAAGCAATACACAGATGCTACAGCAACTTGCAACGAGGCGCTCAATATGGAAAGAAATGACTTTTGTCCTATGTGTCATCTATGGCCCAAAACTAACTACAACTATATAGAGTCAGGACTGATGAACCCAGATCGTCGACATTATAGCAGATCTCTGTGCAGAATTAATTAGGACTTTATTCGTTACACTTTTATTATTGCTGTAATTTTTGTTGGTCACTATTTATATACTCGGAACCACATGCAGAAATAACCAAATCCGACTAACGAAACGCACGGAAATAATCGAAATTGGTCTTTCCTTGTCATGTTTACATTTTCTGTACACAGGTCTTTATACCGGAGACCAGTCATGGGTGAACTCTATCACCTACTTGGATTAATTACACAAAGTTAATTTAATACTAGGAAAATTAGAGATTTGTATATATAGTGTGAGGCACTGGTGACGGGTGTTTGTCGAAGTTTTTTCCCCCACTTTTCTTTCTTAAGGGTGAGATCTCTGCTGAACGAGTGAGCGATAGCTGAATTCATCCTCGATTTCACCCTGTTTTGTATGGGTTTAAACATGTGAGTGGTGGACAGCAGTGATCAGACACATAGGGGACCTTATAACCGCCAGAAATTTGAATAAGAAATGTGGACACTTAGGTTTTGTACGTGTCTATTCTTCTGGCACCAATCAGTTGTGTGTAATCTGCTCATACGGTATCAAAAGCTTATCGATACATTTTCACAGTTTAGCTAGATCGATATATGGCCTGTTGCAAGTGTTGTCCGTTTTGCGTGAATTTTAGCGGGTTTGGAATCAGGGCATCAGGTCCGGAGATGATATAGTGATTTCAATAGATACCAGTGCTACAATGAAAGCATCACACCAGCCGTACCACACCTCCAAAACGTTTACGATTTGTGTGGTACTGTTCATTTTTGCACGTAAGTTGATTAATTGAAGATAATCTGTGATTTTAATGTTGCCTTTATACTGTAAATTTCTCAAGATACAAAGTTAATTGAGTTCGTCGTTATATTATACCACCGCTGTGTATTGACGTGTCTGAAATGGGAGCAAAGAATAGCAACACTGTTTACATTTCATACATGTCGTAAAAGGCGACTAATGAGGTTTTGGGGGTGGAGTTTGCTGGCTCATCCCATATACGGTCAAAATGACACAGAGGTCATGCTATAGTAGGATGTATCAGGCTTAAAGATGTAGATATTGCGGCTAAGCTGTAAACCATGGCACAATGAATTCTCTTAACTGGAATACATCGTGCTAATCTGCAGGAGTTTGAGAACGAATGCAGAAGAAAAAAATTATATAATGTTCAATACGGGGAGAAGTATCTACATTACAATTTTTATCAAAACTTGTTGTCAAAATGGTTACGGAAGCCTATCTGTGCGCTACGCACTGAGTTTATGACCCTGTAGGCAAGGAAATGTAGTTACTTCTCCCGTATTGTACCGAATATAATATCACTATTTTTCGCAATAATATATCTCATCCAACAATCTACACAAGACAAAGAGACACCCTGGTTTGTTGTTTGTTTGTTTGAGAACCCAAGGGATTGCAAACGATTAACTCTTGCTTCCTATGTGCAGTGGGGTGATTTTTCTGAATTGTTATTTCATACCCAGGAGACTTCATCTTTCGGTTTAGTGCAATGCTTATGGAAGGAGCATTCTACTCAGAGGGGTCTTTAATTGTATAGATGACATGCTACAAAGTTTCCATAAGAGAGCTTCAATATAACGGCATGTCATTTACTAATGTTTTCTGTTACATGGGTGATTTGTCTACTGGGCCATTGGCGAGACCCCCCAGACGCAACAGCATGCGTAGACACCCTGATTGATAGGTACACATTCATCATACTCATCATCATCATTATCGCGTTGCAAGACATGAAGACTTATGTATGCCAAGAGTTCTAATTCCTTTCATCTCTACCTCTAGTCTTCTAAAACTTCTCATCCTTTGATCTTGTAGGTCTTCTTCTGTCATCCATCCATTTTCTTTGTCTATCTATTGGTCTACTTCCTTGTACTATATTTGCATAAACCTGTTTTATTATTGTAGTGTCTTCCATTCTAGATAAATATCCCGAAGGCCTATTTCGTGCAAAATTAATTGCACTAATAATTTATTTATGACACATTTTATTCAGTACGCGTGAAATATGCTAAAGGCTTTAATTTATAAGCCAAAGATTAAAATGTATTGATTTGAAAAAAAAATGTGTTCTGTTTCACGGTTGAATATGTCAACACAGGAAGTATCTAAATGTTGTTGTGACAACATGTTGTCTAGTCATGTTGGGTGATACCATGGTTATCGGTGCGCCTCTTGGAGTGGTATCTCCGACTTCAGCACCAATGCTTGCTTGGTTGGACTGTGGTCCTGCTCAGTGAATAGTTTTGAAATTATCCACAATTCCCGCAAAGAACAGAAGCATTGTAAATGGAAGAGTAATTATATATATATATATATATATATATATATATATATATATATATATATATATATATATATATATATATATATATATATATATATATATATATATATATATATATATATATATATATATATACACACATATATAGGGTGTCAAAGTAATACCTACGTTGTGAAAATACTGCTGCTCAAATTTTTATATTCCCCGACAACAACTTGTACTGTTATTGTGTCTTATTTTGGGTAGTTTATTTTTTTACATCACAGCTCTATTCGCAAAAGTATCAATATCAATAATATCAATAAAATTATAAAATTATCAATATCTCGGACACATAGTCACAAATGACGGTAGATGTGGAACAGAAGTTAAGAGGAGAATAGGAATGGCTAAAAGTACCTTCAATGAGATGAGGAAAACAGTAACGTCTAAACAAATTACAAACAAGTTGAAAATGAAAATTATAAAATGCTACATCTATTCTATAGTAATGTATGGCTCAGAAACATGGACACAAAACAAACAATTGGAAGACAGAATTGATGCCTTTGTGATGTGGGTATATAGAAGAATAGGGAGTAAGAGAAGAAAAAAAGGTATTAAAAACAATTAATATGAAAAAAGAATTACTGAGAGAAATAAAAATTAGACAAAAACAATATTTTGGACACATTAAAAGACCTTATTGAAGACCTTACTTGAGGGAAAAGTCAAAGGGAAGCGAGCAAGAGGTAGTCAGAGATACAAGTGGGAGAGTAACATCATAAGATGGACAGGTTACAGTCTAGTAGAGTGAACCACCAAAACAAGAGACAGGGGATGTTGGATGTCTGTTGCAGCCGACGTTCGTTGCGGAGACTGCACTTGATGATGATGACATGTACTCACAAGCGTGCAACGCAAAGGAGAAAAAAGATCAAATTCTGAAATATCTGCATATAGCAGTGATACTCTGAAGTACACTTAAATATACTCGTAGTTCGAGACATCACGTAAAAATGACGTTACGTTTGGCTTTAATTTAAATCAGTCCCATGTCACTAAATGGACATCCTGTATTACGATTACATTTAATCACATGAGCACCGTGAAAAATGTTGATATCATCCTACCTAAAACTTTGACCACAATCGGCGAATTGTACAAATACCTCAGAGATTGGGGTTCCTAAATAATTATGATATAACCAAATCAATAAAAAAGTAATTCTGTGGAATGTTCAATAATAATACTAACAGTCAGAGAAAGGACGGCGCTTTTCCCCCTCTACAGAGCGTACGTTTAGCTCGAATTAGAAAACGTTATATAATGTTTAACCTCTTTCAATTGTAGTTTTAATTCAAAGTGACATAAATTGGATAACAGTTCTAGTATAAATATGACAATCTCTGCTATAATTTAATCCTTTTTTCCCCCCATATCTCATATGTCATGTGACGTATTCTTTCTAGAACGTTGTCTTCCCAATGTACTCTCTGAACCCCTCTGTCTTAGGAGATGCGGTTTGCATTTTCTAACGATGTATTCATGTTATCTTTAATGTCGTCAGTCCATCGTCTTCTTGTCAGCTCTTTCTCCTAACCCTAGGTACTTTGCCCTCCATTATTTGTCTTTCTAAACAGCTGTGTCTCGTTATATGAACAAACAGGTGTAGTTTTTCTTTTTGTTATTGTGTTTAGTAACCAACACTCTGGAATCTTCAATGTGTTTATAATATCTGAGTTGCTCTTTTTTTCCTTCCATGATTTTCTAAGTATCTTTCTGTAGCATTTCATCTCGAAGGTATTGATCCTCTTTGCTGCTGTTGAGTCCATGTTTCACAGCCGTATGTTGCAACCGGAAAAATAAAGTTCGTAACATTAGCAATTTCGTTTCTATTTTGTTGTTTTTCCATATGTTTTTCAGCCGTGTTATTTTGCAATATGCCATTGCCAATCTCTTCCTTATTTCTGCCATGCAGTCTCCTGCACCGTTGATGTTTGCTCCTAAGTATTCAAATTTATCCACACATTCTATCTCGTATTGTCTATTCTGATTTTTGGTTGTTGTGTTGTTATATCTGTTGACATGATTTCTGTCTTTTGCGTGTTTAAATATGAGTTTTGTGATTCACTATATTTCTTTGTGTTCTTGATTAGTTGTTCCAATCCCTTTATATAATTTGAAAGAAGCACGGTGTCGTCTGCTTAGCGTAATCCGGGATTAGGAATCCACCGATGTTTAAAACATGGTAGTCAGCGTTGTGTATGTCTTCTCTCACATTCCTCATTATACTTTCTGCGTAGATGTTGAACAGGTATTGGGAGAGTGTGCATCCCTGCCTTACTCCACTCTGTATTTCAAACCACTCTGAGAGATCGCTGTCTAACTTCACTGCAGTCTGTTAATCTTGGTAAAGTTCTTCTATTAGATGAATCAGATGTCTTGAAAACCCATGCTGTTAATTATCTCCCATAGTTTCTGGTGTTGGATGTAGTCAAACACTTTTGAGTAATCTATGAAACACCTGTGCAGGTACGATCCCACATAACGATACTTATAAAGATATTATTTGAAACATATTCTGTAAAATGATTTTAAGTGTTGGTTTTTTAGGCACTATTCATATGTTTGGTAATATTCTCACTGGAACGTCAAGGAAGGACATCAAGTTAGCTAACGGAATTTGGGGTTGTGGGATATACTAACCACTCTGCTATAGAATGGAATGGGACATAACATCTGATTTTCGATGATTTTACACCTGTGATTACCACATGCACTGGTGAAATATAGTTTCCAACATGGAAACTGATAAATAAATAATATGTCACAAGACAGATCTATGATGTCTGGTAATCTAGCCGTCTTGAAAGTCTGACCATTGTTGACGAACTATTCAGTTAACCTATAGCCAATGATAGAAATACATATTTTCAATCATTGTCACTATACGGAAAAGTAAACTTTATACTCTTTGAATCATCAGTAGCATCATTATTATGTCTGCGTTCTAGTGCCTTCTTTGACAGTATCATTGTATTTACTGTTTTTATTGTGTGCTTCACTGTTTGTTTTGTATTTTCTTGAGAACGATCTTACGGTTGGGATGTTGAAAATGTCTTGTATATTGTTATATGTATCATTTCGTATATATATATATATATATGTGTGTGCGTGTGCGGGTGTGCGGGCGTGTGCGCGTGTGTGAGTGTGTGTGTGTGTGTGAGAGAGAGAGAGAGAGCGTGTGTGTGTGTGTGTGTGTGTGAGTGTGTGTGCGCGCGCGTGCCTGTATGCGTGCGTAAAAAATGTCTCAATAAATTTAAACGTAATTTGAAATTGTTAGTACTATATATTATAAATCTCAATATTCTTGAACTTTTAAAACATTACGTGAAGTTTAAAACTAGTTTTTTACGTGTTCTAATGAAAAAGAGATAAAAGAGCATTTCAGTATGCGTATTGTAAAACTAAATCAACTTCTGCGCCTGCCGAATAGTTTGCAGTACTCTAGGAGTTAATTGCTGAATATGTGTTACTACTGTAACAATAACTATCTCTTGTTGAACGATATTTCCTGAAACGTGTGTTCGAAAAAATCAAAGACCAATCAATACCACTTAATCTGTCTTCAAAACAAATTGTTCTCTAAATATTGTTTCCGCTTGCTTAAATTTTTTAACAGACCTGTTGGTTGTTTATTTTTTTATTTTTGTTGACAGTCTTTTTTGTCTCACGACTTGCTAGTTATTGCGCAATGTCCAACAATTTTGTCCAGAACTTCACATGCTTTCGCATCGCTTAGTTAAAAAATATAACAAACATAGTTATTTCACCGAGATCTACTCCTCAAACCTACCTTAGTTGAGGAATTCCTTTTCTCAGAACATTCATGTGAGCTGATCCATAGACATCTAGATACACAGGGGTGTAGAAGAAGTCACATAATGAGGCGGATGTTACTAGAAATAGCAGGATTTTTTGGGGATCTAATTCGAACAGGAAAAAAGTACTTCTCAGACAGTTTGTGCACTCATCTCACGCAGAGTTACTTATATTGGTGGTTCCGATATTTCCTGTGCTTTTCATTTGCCGATGACACAAACTATACACAAGTGACAAATATCAGTCTCATCAGTCAAGATAAGTGATGCTTTGTGAGATCAGCAAACAGGACTGTTCCAGAGAAGGACGTGGTTAATATTATACGTGAAATCCTGGCTATTTTTCAAAACATTCACCTCATTCTGTGACACTCAGGCTTTGGTCTTCTATATATTTAGATGTCCAGAGCTGATCCTAAACAGTTTCATTTATCTTGGTTGAACTGGGTTTTTCCGTGATCGCCATTGGCTGGTGATACAAAGTATATACAAAAGGACCAATAATCAGTCGTGTTGGCCAAAAAAATTGACGCTGTTTGAAATCAGCTGACAAAACTATTTTGGAGAATGACTTGGTTGAGTACAGTCAGAAAGGAAGAACCCAAAGCTTGAATATCCCCCGGCATATCTTGACTTTATCAATGCCAATTTTGAAAGCCGTAACATTTGTATTTTCGATAATTCTTGATATTTATCTAAAGAACACTAATTTTACACGTGCCCAGATCTGGAATTTGAGATTTACTTTTCCTGTGATCTTCATTGGCTATCTGCACAAATTATACACAAAATGACCAATGAAAATCACAGAAGTCAAATGCTTCACTGTGAAACATTGTGTCACTTAGAAGAATGATTCCCAATAAGTCAGCAGGTATTATATTTGTGGGCGGTTACAGTTGAGTATCATACGAAGATGTTAATTGCATAAATAAAGACTATTGCTATAACTCATCGTTTATGCTGACTTTATAATGTCATCTAAATATGTCCAATTCGGGGTGCAAAGGAAACGCGTTGCTCTCGGCGGACGCCAGATCTGGAAGAAATATTTATCAGTTTTGTCTATGAAAATTAAACACATGATTGTAGTGTAGCGTGTTCTGATCGATAGCATTGTCATGAAGTCTTGAACTCGTAACCTTTTCCGAGGGGGGATATAATGCTAGTTAATTCATATTGTGCTAGTGTTTGTTTTTCTAAGTCACGTGTCCTTTACAGAACATTTTCTTCACTGCTACTTTCTAAGCCCCCTGGTTTCTTGCAAGATGTCCAGTCTCTTCTAGTGTCATATTCTGAAGATCTTTGATGATCTGTGTAACTCGTATTCTTGGTCTGCCTCTTGTTCTCTACCCTGGAATCTTGCTATTTATGATTAATATTTCTAACCAATTGTGTATTTTTATATTCAAAACATGTTCTATTTTTTTGTAACGGAACTAATTTCATACATTATTTAACGAAATTAACACTTTCGCTAAGGCGCATGCAACACAGTATCAATCGATCTGCGCGAAACACATTAAGAGGTGTCTTACTATTCATGATTAATCTTTCTGACCCATTGTGTATTTTTATGTTCAAAATATGTCCGCTTGTTTTTAAAAAAAAAATAGTTTGAGGAGCCAGTCTTTTTCTACGTTCACGTCGTTATAGATCTGTGTTGGATCGTCTTTCTGTTCATTATATTCTTAGGATTTTTCTATAGCAATCTTGAGGAACATAATGACCCCATCATTTTAAAGGCAGAAAGAGGACTTGCAGCGATGAAAGCTATGGCTGCTGTTCAGTGTGAGGACTCGCAGCGATGAAAGCTATGGCTGCTGTTCAGTGTGAGGACTCGCAGCGATGAAAGCTATGGCTGCTGTTCAGTGTGAGGACTTGCAGCGATGAAAGCTATGGCTGCTGTTCAGTGTGAGGACTCGCAGCGATGAAAGCTATGGCTGCTGTTCAGTGTGAGGACTTGCAGCGATGAAAGCTATGGCTGCTGTTCAGTGTGAGGACTTGCAGCGATGAAAGCTTATAGCTGCTGTTCAGTGTGAGAACTCGAAGCGATGGAAGCTATGGCTGCTGTTCAGTGTGAGGACTTGCAGCGATGAAAGCTATGGCTGCTGTTCAGTATGAACTGAAGTTAATTCTTTGTTCTATATCAAGGCTGGGTCTGGGCTGTAGATATGTTTTCAGTAGAGAAATGGATTTACGTAGAGAAAAGGTAGGGGGTAATACTAAATGTCATGTTCTGATTCGCTAAGGGGGGACTGATTTTTTTTCTGATTGTTTTTCTACAAGAGGTTTATTTGGGTTCCAGATGTGTCACCATCTTGTTCTGTATCCATATTTGTTCAAAATGTCTTTAATGTTATATGTAAATTTCATAATTTGTTCTTCTTCTGTAACCTGATCGTGTTTTATTGTATGCACTTGTAGGAAGTTACTTGTAGGAACTCTTAAAATGTTCAAATAATTGTATCTGCCTCTGGATATATTCAATTCATGATATAGTGATTATTATATTTCTGATGTCGTTGTTTTCCGCTGTTTATAATATCGTAAATTGAAAAAAACAAACATTGTTTTCTATATCGAAATTTAGAAATGAACTGTTAACTCTTTCCGGACCAATCACCACTATACTGGCTTTATGGCATGGGTCTACAGGACCTTTCACCACTTTACTGGCTTTGATTTGATATTTGATTACTTCACAAGGCTAACTGTAACTTTGTGAAGCAATCAAATATCATCAATGTACTTATATATTCATATTCTGTATCCATTCCCCTTTCCAATGATGTATTACACATACACTATTTATCAATATTAGTATGTCAAGTAATACAATAAAAAACACATATATAAAATTAATTTGGTCCAAACCTAAAAATAATCAAGTCCTGAAAGATAAACACTTGAAATGTGGTCACCATTTTAATGATGACATATCATTTCTGTCTTTTAAAAAAAAACCAAAACTGTTCTGTGAACGTGTAGAGATGTCAGTGGCAAAAAACATAAGAGATGTATCCTATAACATAAAAATAGCTCAAGGACTTCATAATTTTTGGAGAATCCTCAGATTCAAAGGAACATGCTGGTCTGATAATGTATCTCATTATTCCATTACTTGCTGAATGTTGTTTCTTAGAATGTTGTATTTGATGCTGTATGACTGAGTATCACTTATATCGACATCCATCTTGCATGCACAATTCTGGGTTGTGCTGTTTTGTCGCTCAGAAATTCAATGTGCTTAAAGTTGTTTAAATAAGGTTTGGAAAGCATGCCCCACAATGCAAATGGTTATTGAATAGGATTCTAATCTCTCGGATAGATAGATAGATAGATAGATAGACAGACAGACAGACACACAGACAGACAGTTAGATAGATAGATAGACAGACAGACAGACAGATAGACATATATATATATATATATATATATATATATATATATATATATATATATATATATATATATATATATATATATATATATATATATATATATATATATATATATATATATATATATATATATATATATATATATATATATATATATATATATATAGATAGATAGGTAGATAGACTGACAGACAGACAGACAGACAGATATATAGATAGATAGATAGATAGATAGATAGATAGATAGATAGATAGATAGATAGATAGATAGATAGATAGATAGATAGATAGATAGATAGATAGATAGATAGATAGATAGATAGATAGATAGATGTGGGTTGAATCGTGACCATTATAAAAATTAAGACCTGCTTGCTCATTTGGAATTATCCTTCTAAAGTGAAGCATTTTACTTTTCCTGTGATCTTCATTGGCTGTCTGCACAAATTATACACAAAATGACCAATGAAAATCACAGAAGTCAAATGCTTCACTGTGAAACATTGTGTCACTTTAGAAGAATGATTCCCAATAAGTCAGCAGGTATTATATTTGTGGGCGGTTACAGTTGAGTATCATACGAAGATGTTGAATGTATAAATAAAGACTATTGCTATAACTCATCGTTTATGCTGACTTTATAATGTCATCTAAATATGTCCAATTCGGGGTGCAAAGGAAACGCGTTGCTCTCGGCGGACCCAGGGTAAGCAGAAAGCCTCGATTCCAAAAGTGCCTACTCGTGGCGCACCATGAAAACAGAAATATAGCGGCTCGTACTGATTCTGGCGAAATCTTTTGGGGATCGTTGCCGTGAATGTGGAGGTAGCATACGGAAAGAGATTTGACTGCAAAAAGACAGACACTATCTCCGACACTTCTGTACCAATATATGCAGCAGCACTGCCGACACACAGTGAAACTAGTCAGTTCGGCAGAAAGCATTGGAGGGGCGGCCAATGCAGTTCTTACAATGTGGACAGATGTTATGAAATAATATAAAGAATTGGTGTGTTAGTTTCCAGAAGAAAAAATACCGCTATGAGTACATTGAGGAAAAAGCACAGCGGAAGTGGCAGCGCCATGTGCACCGACTCGGAAAAATTTTCAAGGAAATCGGAACTACAGTGTTGTTTGTTCGAGATAAGCTTCTTGTTACCAGTGATCCCAGCCCTGGCCCAACTCTACTGTCGAGTTTTCCTAAACCGGAATCATGCTCATGGAGAGAAAAGGTTCAGTACCCGATGGGCACAGGCACATCAGTCCAAGGTGACAAGCACTGTTCAGCTCTAGAACAAAATGCTAGTCCCTGACCCTCCTAAATATGTGTACAGACTCTGACTTGTACGAGTGGTTCTCGACGTTGGTGAACAAAACTTCGGCTAAGAGGGCGAACGAGTCCGGGCCCAACTCTTCCATCGAGTTCTTCCTAAAACCTGAACCAGGATCGAGGATGAGAAAATGTACACGATGGGCACAATCCGTCTAATTACACGAGACAAGTTCACTGATGGAAGGAAACCTCGTGCAAGATAGATGTGAAGGACAAACCGTCTAGACGTAGAGTCAGTACACATTCGCTGCCTGGCGACAGATAGGAAAGCTGTCGCAGGCTAGGGTAGCCCATGCAAAATGTCAAGGCATGCCGAATTCGAATGTGCTCGGCCTACAAGGCGCATAACGGTGGCACAACGTAACTACGCTCCCGGCGGAAATCACACGAATATCTGTGCTTATTACAATGGAGCGAACGCAAAACAAACAATGTCCAATTCAACTCATGCAACATTTTTTTCCTTTCTTTTCACTTTATCTCCTATATGCCCTTCTGCCGTCAGCGGTAGAAGAGTTCTCTGCAAAAAGCCTTTCTGTGGGCTTCATGTATGTATGTGTTTTTTGACCGTTGTATTTATGTAATCCATCTTTTGCATAGTCTGGCACTGACTTTGTACCTATCATATATATATATATATATATATATATATCTTAATTGTTTGAAACTCAACATAGATTTGTCAGCATCTGAAATACGCGGAAGATCCCAGACGTCATAATTTATCCTGGAAAATCTCGTTCTCACCAATGTGGCAATTCGACCAGTTAACAAACAAACAATAAAAGAGAAAAAACTAAAATATAAAATATTTAAAAACATATAATATACACCAGAGTGGGCTACCTTTATTTTCGAAGCGGGACAAAAGCGAGGATGTTTATTTCCTTGCATACCATTTCTACCGGCTTAATTGATGCACATAAAGTGCTTTTTTATTTTTAAATACACAATTGATGTTTGATTTTGCTAATCGGCTACATTACAAGTCACAAGATAAACGGACATAGGGTATATATACTGTTTAAAAAGAAACAAAAACAAACAAACAAACAAACAAACAAAAAATGCTACGTCTTTGCAGTACTAACGGACACCAAAAACGTATGGATGTGTTTTCAAGTTCACATTTGTTTTTTCTGAATTACGCGGTTTCGATGGTGTGGTTTGCTTATTACTGGAGACAGTGTGATACCAAATTTAGTTCCATTATGTAGAATATGCTTTTTAAAATTCCTAGTTGATTATTGGAATCTGTAAATTATTCAAGTTTGTTTAGACTTGCAAATTACCTATTTTCGATACAGATATAAAAAAAATATAAAAAATGGCGTCTTGACTACTCCAGCTTGCGGCTAATTTAACAACGTAAATGTCATCACAAAGAGACATCCAAAAGACAACAGCAGGAAGTGTCAATCCCTATACTAGAAGTATGTGCCGGCTCACGGGGCGGAGGAAACCAAATGAATCAATGGCTCAAACGGCGAAACAGCAAAGTGTGTGGCGCATAAGAGGCACGTTCAGGGCATAATAATGAATATTGGCTGGCCACCGTGGAAAAGACTTGGACTTTACAGCGTACATCCCAAAGCAAAGTAATGACCGACAACAGGAGGAAAATATTAACATCTGAACAAATTACGAACAAGCTAAAAATGATAATTTTAAAATGCTACATCTATTCTATATTAATGTATGGCGGAGAAACGTGGACAATAAACAAACAATTAGAAGACATAATTAATGACTTTGAGATTTGGATATATAGAAGAATAGGTAGAACGTCATGGAACGAGTTGAAAACACACACAGAAGTTCTAACAACACTTAATATGAAAAAAAATTATTAAATGAAATAAAGATCAAGCAAATAAAATATTGTGGACACATTAAAAGACATCACACATTGTTGAAGACCTTACTTAAAGGTAAAATCGAAGGGAGGCAAGCAAGAGGTAGACAATGATACAAGTAGGAGAGTAACATCACAAAGTGGACAGGTTACAGTCTAGCAGAGTGCACCAACAAAACAAGAGACAGGGGATGTTGGAGATCTGTTGCAGAAAACGTTCGTTGCGCAGACGACACTTGATAATGATGAATGGACACCACATTTCAAACGTGTATCAATATTTTATTTTTACGGAATTTAAGTTTCAACGCCCGTGTGTTACCGGGGCCCGAAAGGGGAGCAAAGAATAGCAACACTGTTTACCTTCCACGCATGTCGTAAACAGCGACTAAGGAGGTTATGAGATGGAGTTGACTGTCCCATCCCATATAGAGTCAGTGACAAAAAGCCATGCTGAAGTAGGATGTGTCATGCCGAAAGGCGCATATATCGCAGCAATGCTGTAAACAATGACACAACGCATTCCGTTCTCCGGACTACATCCTGCTATCCTACAATCTGCAGGAGTTTGAGAACGAACACAGAAGAAGAAGAAGAAGAAAGTTTCAACCTTGGCATGAAGAACCTTTCAGACTTTAACAATGAAATGATGTTCATTAAATTTGATTTAGACTTTCATTCTTTGCGACTGAGGTCTCCGTTTCAGTAAGGTTTAAGGCCTCCTCTGTCCTCTATCAGAGAACGACATCTCCGTGGCATGGATCTGATTAGCTGTTGGATCTGTTGTTGTGGAATGGCTGGCCACATTTTATGCTCAGAAAAATACAACTGTTGGAGATTAGCTAGAGCAACCTCTCGCTTGGGGAGTTGTCTGTCGAGCTGATCCAATAAATTTTCTATGGATTCATGTCTGATGACATGGCTGGTCGTGGAATTGTCAGCCAAAAATATGTATGATTAATTTCTACATCCTAAATAGGATATGCTGCCAATTCATTAATTCACATAAATAAACCCGCTATTATGTGTTCAGCACAAAACATAAATACGACGGGAAATTATAACATCATGTACAGGGCCACAGATATGTTCTTCTCAAGATGCTTGGGGTGGTTTATTCCCCCCCCCCCAAGTTCATGCGAGCATTTTCATGTATCAATATATGCTTTTTTGTGAAAAATCACAAAAGAAGTGGGGGGGGGGGGGGAGATTTGAATTTTGGCCTGAAATTTGGCCTGAATTTTGGCCTGAAATTTGGCCTAATTCCTAGTATAAAAGTCATGCTCATGCTTGGATTTGTTAAAGGTTTTGAAAACTTCAACCCCCCCCCACCCACCATACTTATTTATGGGTCTTGTCATGTGCACAATCCTTACTCTAACAGATTCTACTGAAACACGTGCACGCCAGAATCAGATGCATTTTTACAGAACTGCATTATTTTGTTCCACATGAACCTCAGTGCATTTTAAACACGTATTCAACTGACATGATCAAAGATTCGAGGGCATGTGTAAGGAGAATCAGTTGGAATACATTTGATAATTTGTGCTGTGGTTTACAGATTGTTTGTAATTTTTTGCGATCTTACATTTTGAGTTCTGGTGCATATAATAATTTTAAATCAGTCTGACGGATCAGCAGATATGGCGTATCTCTATCTTTGTGAGTGTGGCATGTCCTACTCAGAAAGTTCCCTGCCATTACGTAAGCCTGCTAGTTCTGTGCAAGAGGTTAGTCTCTTCCAGTGTCATATCCAGTGTATATCGGAGTCTTGATCTGCCCCTTGTTTGCGGAATGTTTCCCTCGATAATTAATTTTTCTAATCCAATGTGTCCTTTTGTGTTCAAAATATGTTAGCTTGCGATTTATGATCGTTTTGAGGAACCAGTATTATCATATTTTCAGGTCTTTATTGCCGCCAGAGTTCGATTTCTTTTCTATCCATTCTATCCAGGATATTATTAGGACCTTTCTATAGCATTTCATTTAAATTGCTGAAATTTTCATTTACATTATGGCTGTCATTGCCTAGATCACACAATAATATGTTGTCATTAGAAATATATAGCATCTTAATAATTATAACTTTATTTTTCAGTTATTTTACCATAGACTTCATCTGGAATATTTTTGTTAGGTCACTGCTTATCTGTTTCTGATCTCTCCTGAACAATCTCCTGTGATTTTAATTTTAATCTTAGCTGGTCAAATTTGTTGTAAGAGCTGTCTTTTCAATAGATGGTTGATTTCATATTCTGTTGCCTATTATATTTCATCTTGCCAGTAACGTGTATGTTTACTCATTTTTTGGTGTATGTTCGTTGCCAAACACCCATTGGATTGCTCTTTTAGAGGAACAATGATTTTACTAGATTTAAAACAGAATGGATGCAATCCAGAGAACGGAAATTAGCACTTTCATAGTTTATATACATCAATGACCCGAAATATCCAATTTCGGCAGTGATAATGAATACGCTGTGTTTTTATCACATCCAATATACTGTGGAAGACTGTAGTCATATCGCCAGTTTTCGAGCCGTACGAGAGAACTGGTTCATGTACTTAGATGTTGGTGAACTGGTTCTTGTACTTAGATGTTGGTGAACTGGTTCTTGTACTTAGATGTTGGTGAGCTGGTTCATGTACTTAGATGCTGGTATCCAACCTCAAAGAACAGTACGGTCAAACTTGCATGATCTCTGTTCGCATCCTGCCTGATAAGCGTCGTTGACTAGTTACTACTAATATTAAAAACACTTTAAGGTTTTTGGTTAGTCTGTTAGAGTTGCAGGTTTCTTGATTCTTGATTAGAAACTGGCTTCACAGCACACGGGATATTCCCATAAGTACTCCGCGCTCAGTTCTAACAGCCATCCCAGTGTATGTAGACTCAGAGTCCCGGTCAGGTGTTGATTGTGTGATCTTCGGGACTTTCCAAAAAATGTACTTTTTCTTCCCTCACCTCTAGATACTCCCATGTCTAACATTATCTGTATGTGTACGTTCTCAGCCTCATTGACATCATCTTCATCTTGAAATACTGTTAATACTGCTTCATTAAGTCTGCTTTATCTCTTCTCAGCAATGTGCCGTCTATCGCCGCATTGTTTGCTAATAAGTCGGCTCTCTAATTTCATCTGACCCCAGCATGACCAGGGCAGCATATCCATGTAATGCTCTGGACAATTGCGTTGATCAATAAGTCCCACCATTATTTTCTCAGCATTTTCTCAGATTTGCAGGTGTATATATGGAATACCCGCACAAACCTAGAGATACGATCAGAACACCAACAGGGAAATTATGTAATAATTATGATGCTGAAATCCTGTCAATTAGGGTGGCTACTAAAAATTTGCTAAATTACAATCCTGGCCCACAGCCCGTGGTATTCCTGACAGATGCTAGGTCAGTGCTTTAAGCTCACCAGTCTGGAAAACTAAAGACTTACAAAAACTACTTAGTGAACTGTCTTACCAGTATAGGGTAACCATGTAGTGGATACCCTCTCACTGTGAGATACCAGGAAATGAAAACGCAGACCAATTGGTTAAGGAAGGTGCTGCCAAAGACGAACCAAATATACCAATCCTCTACCATCATAAAAATAGATGATCAAGTGAATACGAAAGCCACAAACACCAACACAAGATGACTATCTCATTATGAACAGATCAGAACACGTTGTAATTCTACACCTCAGAACCGGACACAACCGACTCCGCAGACACATGTACACAAAATTCAAGATTGGCAACACGGTCATGTGTACAATACAGCACAGAGTGTCAACATATACTTCAAGAGTGTTCTAAATATGAAACGCTGAGGCAGACATATTGGCCAGAGGAAACAACTCAACACTGGAATCAAAGCTCTATGGGACACTGTATGAACTACAAAAGACAGTGAGTTTAATTCAGGAGACAGATTTACAGATATAGACATACCGGGGTATTTCAAGTTAACGAAAGAAGAAGAAGAAATACGATGGAATTATTCTTTAGTAATTGTATATGATCAAAAGCGGTCGCCTATTCTTCTACTTGTATGTGTAGGTTTGTGAATCTCTGTTCATAAGATGACAAATCCTATTTTTGTCTTATACTGTGTATTGCAAATCAGTTTAGTTTACATGTGAATTTTCTTGGAGGTCAGTGGAGGAGCTACTTCTTCAGTTAAGGATTAATGTGTTCAGAGTGTCAAACTGTAGCCAACTTTATGATTTGTGAAGATGGATTACTTGCAGGTGGTAAAATAGGTGTACAATGAAATCAATCCTCTGCAACCTTTAGTAACCTTTATTGAATTTGTGTGTAAATAGCACACATATTGTTCTGTCCACGTACACGTACATACACATAACACACACATACAACACACACACACACATTCAAAGTTTTTAATATAGTTACAATTTACTTTGTACCACGTTTTGTTTGTGCATCGTGATTTGTTTGGTTAAGGTGGGCTGGGGAAAGATGGTAGGATCTTTGTTGGAAAAATTAGAGATCTCTACCGTAGACTAGTCTAACAGTCTCCTAGCAAATACGATATCCCTACCGTAGACTAGTCTAACAGTCTCCTAGCAAATACGATATCCCTACCGTAGACTAGTCTAACAGTCTCCTAGCAAATACGATATCCCTACCGTAGACTAGTCTAACAGTCTTCTAGCAAATACGATATCCCTACCGTAGACTAGTCTAACAGTCTCCTAGCAAATACGATATCCCTACCGTAGACTAGTCTAACAGTCTCCTAGCAAATACGATATCCCTACCGTAGACTAGTCTAACAGTCTCCTAGCAAATACGATATCCCTACCGTAGACTAGTCTAACAGTCTTCTAGCAAATACGATATCCCTTTCTTAGAGTAGTCTAACAGTCTTCTAGCGAATAAGATATACCTACCTTAGATTAGTCTAACAGTCTCCTAGCGACTGTCGTACATACACCTAACAGACTCCTAGCAACTGTCGTACATACACATAACAGTCTCCTAGCAACTGTCGTACATACACATAACAGTCTCCTAGCAACTGTCGTACATACACCTAACAGTCTTCTAGCAACTGTCGTACATACAGCTAATTGTCTCCTAGCAACTGTCGTACATACACCTAAGTCTCCTAGCAACTGTCGTATCCTCGTCTAACAGTCTCCTAGCAACTGTCGTATCCTCATCTAAGTCTTCCAGCAACTGTGGTATACTAATCTCACAGTCTCCTAGCAACTGTGGCATACTAATCTCACAGTCTCCTAGCAACTGTGGTATACTAATCTCACAGTCTCCTAGCAACTGTGGTATACTAATCTCACAGTCTCCTAGCAGCTGTGGTATACTTATCTCACAGTCTCCTAGCAACTGTGGTATACTAATCTCACAGTCTCCTAGCAACTGTGGTATACTAATCTCACAGTCTCCTAGCAACTGTGGTATACTAATCTCACAGTCTCCTAGCAACTGTGGTATACTAATCTCACAGTCTCCTAGCAACTGTGGTATACTAATCTCACAGTCTCCTAGCAACTGTGGTATACTAATCTCACAGTCTCCTAGCAACTGTGGTATACTAATCTCACAGTCTCCTAGCAACTGCAGTGTGCCCCTATTATTTGTCTAGAAATGAGTAAATTTACGTAGTGATGGCACACAATAGCCAACGGTTGGGCCAACGACACGCAAGCAACGAGGATGAAGTGAGGGTATTAGTTACGAGTCAAACAGAATGCAGCATATGTATGTAATCACATCAGCTATGATCAATACTGCGGGTCCAAAAATCAACATGTCTGTGTAAATTGTGTGTGCGTGTGTTGTATTTGTTTTGCACTAGATATATGTTCATAAACGGTGTTGAATTGACACAAATTCGTTCAGAAGATTTCATTCATGCAATTGACATATCCTTCTTTGGGGTTGTCTCTGGTCACGTTAGTAAAACTCGTTGTTTCACACTGCGATGATTGGTTACGTGATTTACATCTCTGCGAATACATCAGGGTAGTAGCGACTTATAGAGCCATCCCCTCCCCCCACGTACCAGTGAGGTGTCTCGACCCCATCTCAGAAAATACTTCAAGATTAACGATTAACTACAGATAGTGCTCCCATCCACATCTCATTTAGTACATCACAATTTAGCGACTTACTACAGATGGCACTCTAATCCCTATCTCAGTGAATACTTCACGATTTAGCGACTTACTACAGATGGCACTCTAATCTCTATCTCAGTGAATACTTCACGATTTAGTGACTTACTACAGATAGTGCTCTAATCTCTATCTCAGTGAATACTTCACGATTTAGCGACTTACTACAGATGGCACTCTAATCTCTATCTCAGTGAATACTTAACGATTTAGTGACTTACTACAGATGGCACTCTAATCTCTATCTCAGTGAATACTTCACGATTTAGCGACTTACTACAGATGGCACTCTAATCTCTATCTCAGTGAATACTTCACGATTTAGCGACTTACTACAGATGGCACTCTAATCTCTATCTCAGTGAATACTTCACGATTTAGCGACTTACTACAGATGGCACTCTAATCTCTATCTCAGTGAATACTTCACGATTTAGTGACTTACTACAGATGGCACTATAATCTCCATCTCAGATCATACATCACGATTTATCGACCAACTGCATCTGGTGTTCCAATTCATATTTAAACTAATACATTGGGATTTAGCTGTGTACTACAGCTGGTAAAGTCGAAGGGAGGGGAGCAAGAGGTAGACAAAGATGCAAGTGGGAGAGTAACATCACAAGTTGAGACTTGATTAGCAAGTGGGAGAGTAACATCACAAGTTGACACTTGATTAGCAAGTGGGAGAGTAACATCACAAGTTTAGACTTGATTAGCAAGTGGGATAGTAACATCACAAGTTTAGACTTGATTAGCAAGTGGGAGATTAACATCACAAGTTGAGACTTGATTAGCAAGTTGGAGAGTAACATCACAAGTTGAGACTTGATTAGCAAGTGGGAGAGTAACATCACAAGTTGAGACCTGATTAGCAAGTGGGAGAGTAACATCATAAATTGAGACTTGATTAGCAAGTGGGAGAGTAACATCACAAGTTTAGACTTGATTAGCAAGTGTGATAGTAACATCACAAGTTTAGACTTGATTAGCAAGTTGGAGAGTAACATCACAAGTTGAGACTTGATTAGCAAGTGGGAGAGTAACATCACAAGTTGAGACTTGATTAGCAAGTGGAGAGTAACATCACAAGTTGAGACTTGATTAGCAAGTAGGAGAGTGACATCACAAGTTGAGACTTGATTAACAAGGCGTAGATGCTTTCCATCTTAGACTTTTTGAAGGACTCTACGTCAGGAATGTGACTCGCAATCTTACAAAGAAGCTTTCTCATGCACCGCAAGTAAAAAGACATTAGCTACCACGCATGCCAGCATAAACAGTATATGATTCGGCTGTGTATATCAGCGAAGGTTGTGTATATCAGCGAAGGCTGTGTATATCAGCGAAGGCTGTGTATATCAGCGAAGGCTACGTATATCAGCGAAGGCTGTGTATATCAGCGAAGGCTACGTATATCAGCGAAGGCTACGTATATCAGCGATGGCTGTGTATATCAGCGAAGGCTACGTATATCAGCGAAGGCTGGGTATATCAGCGAAAGTTGTGTATATCAGCGAAGGCTGTGTATATCAGCGAAGGCTGGGTATATCAGCGAAGGCTGGGTATATCAGCGAAGGCTGGGTATATCAGCGAAGTTGGGTATATCAGCGAAGGCTGTGTATATCAGCGAAGGCTGGGTATATCAGCGAAGGCTACGTATATCAGCGAAGGCTACGTATATCAGCGAAGGCTACGTATATCAGCGAAGGCTACGTATATCAGCGAAGGCTACGTATATCAGCGAAGGCTACGTATATCAGCGAAGGCTACGCATATCAGCGAAGGCTTGGTATATCAGCGAAGGCTGGGTATATCAGCGAAGGCTACGTATATCAGCGAAGGTTGTGTATATCAGCGAAGGCTACGCATATCAGAGAAGGCTGGGTATATCAGCGAAGGCTGGGTATATCAGCGAAGGCTGGGTATATCAGCGAAGGCTGTGTATATCAGCGAAGGCTGGGTATACCAGCGAAGGCTACGCATATCAGCGAAGGCTGGGTATATCAGCGAAGGCTTGGTGTATCAGCGAAGGCTGGGTGTATCAGCGAAGGCTGGGTATATCAGCGAAGGCTGTGTATATCAGTGAAGGCTGTGTATATCAGTATACTTCCGAAGTACACAAACTATGTGCATTGCCGAGTTTTTTTATAACTTGAAAGGTGATGGCGAGGTCAACGTAGTAGACGCATGTGCTGGTTGGTTTGTGCATTACGACTGTTTTTGATGTACTTAAGGTGAGACCAAAATCATTACACGCTGAAGAGAAGAGGTCTATGCGTTCCTGGTATCATGCATACTGGGGCGTTGAATGCAGAGTGGTTCGCAAACATGAGGTCGCGAATAATGTCCGTCTGGGTTTTCCTCTTCAAATTTAGTCTGCGAAGATTGAGCAGTCCGCAAACAATACGGAAGTGAAAGTCGATTCCTGCACTGTTACTTCGAAAAATGACACATAGCATGGCAGAGAACACCACGTTAAAAGAGTGTTGGAGCAATAACCCATCACTTTGGTTACTAGAAATTATTTTTAGTGTTCATCGTCAACTTGAATACTTGCTTTCATGCCATCATGAAACTTGTGAACGATAACAGTAAATTTATTGGGACATCCGAATTTGGATATGATCTTCCAAAGCCCCTCATGGTTGATAGTATCGAATGTCTTGGTCGGGTCCACGAATGTGGTGTATAGGCTAACGTTCCGCCACGGCACTTTTCCTGAGGTTGCCTGGCGGTAAATATTATGTCACATGTTCCAATTTTTTATGGGTGTGGATGAAATAACATTGAGTTTCTGGGAGAAAGCTGCTTCCAGGTATGATTGCAAACTATTTAACAAAACTCTAGCCAGAATCTTACCTGTGATCAAAAATAGGGATATGCCTCTATTCTTGCTACAGACTTGTTGATTTGCTTTTCTGTTGTATACGTAAATGATGGAGTCTTCTTTAAAATCTCGAGGGGTCGTTTCATGGCTGCATATTTGCTGAAAGATCTAGGTTAGTTTAGCGCTCATCACATGGCGATCATCGTTGGGAAAATGTCTGCTGGAATGAAGTTTAGAGTCTCGGCAAATTTCATATAAACATATTTAAGATAGCCTTACCTTCCTTTGCCAGACACGGGGTTCTGAGAGTGAGTGGTTAATTGGTGATTGCACATGACGTGCCATCAGCTCTGAGATTTCAGCTCTGAGATTACAGTTCCAGACGTTGAGGGTCATTTACTGATTTTAGATCGGAATACAATTTCATTATTTTGTGGCAGACAGCATAGTGCAGCTGTAACTCTTTAGCTCTCGCGCTGAACCATATGTCTTGCAACCTCCTCAACTCTTTTTGCACATTCGTATTGAAATTTTTTTTTGTTCGTCATATTTTCCCACTATCATATGCTTTATCTCGTTCTGTTTAGCATATTTTCCCTCCATCATATATTTTATCGCACTTTTCACACTGAGACAACTGAGTGAAAAAGCAATCGAATACAATCAAGATTTAAACACAGTATTTGTAGACCAGGAAAAGGCATTCGACAGAGTAGATAGAAACATTCTATGGGAAACCTTAGAAATGTATAACATCAGAGGACAACTGTTAGATAACATAAAAGCGATATATCAAAAATGCCAAAGCTCAGTAAGAACAACAGATGGAATGACTGAACCTTTTGAAACAATATCTGGAGTAAGACAAGGATGCGTACTTTCACCCCTACTTTTCAACATATACATGGACAGAATAATAAAAGAAGCTCATATCAACAAAGAGGAAAACATTGCAAATAAACCTGATGAAGAACTTAATAATGTAATCAATGAACTATTATTTGCTGATGATCAAAGTTTAATATACAAAGATGAGGAAACTTTGCAAAAGCATATCAATGCATTGTTGTTAGCATGTCAGAAGTACAACATGAAAATTAATGTACAAAAAACAAAAGTTATGAAAATTAGCAAGTCTTCAACACCAATGAATATAACAATAGATAACACCAAAGTGAAACAAGCCAACGAATTTAAATATCTAGGCAGCTTTTTTTCCGAAGATGGAAGACTAGACAGAGAAATAGAAACAAGGTGCCAGAAAGCAAACACAGTGACTTACCAACTTTCACCATTACTTCTTCATCCACAGATCAAGATGGAAATTAAAAAACAAATAATATCTACAATTTTAATACCAACACTGTGCTATCAATGTCAAACATGGTCTTTAACAGCTTCGCAGCAAAGAAAAATCGTCACATGTGAAATGAAGTTTCTGAGGAAAGCTGCAATGGTTACCAAACTAGATAAAATAAGAAATGAAGAAATTAGGAAAAGAGTTGGTATAATATCATGTATCGAACATATTGAGAGACAGCAAGGAAAATGGTTTACTAATAAGAGCATATAATAAAAGCCAAATACCAATAAGAGCATATAATACAAGAATATCCGGGCGTAAAGCCAAAGGTAGACCACGAAAACGGTGGATAGAAAACATCAAGATAACCTTGAACAAACATGGACTAAATGCAACCTCGGCGACACATCTGGCCTTGAAACGACAGCTTAAGATACCACCCCTACGCTTAGCGGCAAGTGTGAATGCGATCAACAATCATTCACCTGAGGAAAGACAATATACAATAGACTTTATCTCGTTTTGTTTAGCATATTTTTCCTCTATCGTATACTTTATCTTGTTTTGTGTTTTAATTGTCGGTGGTCTGAGATGCTGAATTCGCAGGTTATCTTTGAGGGATAAATGTTCCAGTGTAGGGTAACAACCCTAAACACCAAATTCATGTGTTATGACATTTAAGGGATAGATGTTCCAGTGTAGGGTAACAACCCTAAACACCAAATTCATGTGTAATGACGATTGCTCTACCGATCATAGACTGTTAGACTTAAAGATAACTTAACAACGAGATACAGAGACAGACGACGTTTCGACTGAAACACCTTCATCGGGTCACACCAAAGACCACAGTACAATGAATCCTACATGGAGACAAACATGGTTATGATAGGGAGGAAGCAAAAGGAGAGATAGTGAATAGACAGCGGAGGAAGCAAAGATGGAACAGCATGACAGGGAAGAAACACACCTACCTATTTTTGTTTATCTTCCCCTATCATAACCATGTATGTCGCCATATAAGATTCGTTGTACTGTGGACTTTGGTTTGCCCTGATGAAGGCTTTTTAGTCGAAACGTCGTCTGTCTCTGTATCTCGTTGTTAGGTTATCTTTAAGCCTAACAGTGTATGATCGGTAGAGAAATCGTCATCACACATGAATTTGGTGACCTTCACATCTTGACTATCTGCCTAACGATGACATAGTAAATCTGATGCCACTGCTTGGATCGAGGGTGCACCCAGACCATCTTATTTCAACGTGGCAGTCGAAAGACTGAGTTATAAATTAGACGGGTGAAAGCGGCACATGTTTCAAGCAGTAATTATACATTGTTGTTACATTTACGGTTGGTTGTTTGGCTTTGATCCAGCGGCCCATGGGCTCATGCTGTTTGACCCAGTGTCATTGTGTGATATATGCATGTGTTTGTGAGCTGTTATTTTGTTTCATTTAAGGTGTTCCATTTATATGGCCCTGGAGGGAGTTACATTTACCAATCATATTTTCTCAGCACGATATCCGTTGACGCCAAGTCTGGGCCAATTCTTGCGTTGAAATCACCCAAGATAATGAGCTCGTTAGTTCTAGGAACAGCTTGAATGATTGTTTCTATGTCCTTATCTAACTTGTTTTCCAAATCGTAGCGGTGTTTCGTGGTACAAACGTCTCGTGTCTAACAATGGTCGCGTGACGTTTTCTGGTCAGAGGACAGCAGTCATCATTCGATCATTTATGCCTTTCAGTTGTCCTGCAGTTTTCTAACTAGGTTTAATTTGATAACAAAGTTGAGCCATTCCTCGTGTTATTCTTCTTGATTCTTACCTGTCCAGAAGAAATGTAGAACAGCCTACATCTACAAGCTAGCCTTCTTCAGCAAGTCGTGTTTCGGTAAGGCTTACAATATCAATTTTGTATCTAGCAAGGTTTTTGCGAAAAGGGCAGTTCTTCTTTCATGTTAATTTGGCCCCGCTAGATCCAATAGGACGCACACTTTCCATGCCACAATTGTGAGATAATTCACACTTTCCATGCCACAATTGTGAGATAATTCACACTTTCCATGCCACAATTGTGAGATAATTCACACTTTCCATGCCACAATTGTGAGATAATTCACACTTTCCATGCCACAATTGTGAGATAATTCACACTTTCCATGCCACAATTGTGAGATAATTCACACTTTCCATGCCACAATTGTGAGATAATTCACACTTTCCATGCCACAATTGTGAGATACACTTGTTTTCATGATGTTCTTGTATTTCTACAGCTGAATAGAGATCATGCACTATGCTAGCCAGGGTAATAGTGAGACATGGCAGTCAATGTTTAGTGCACTTTTTCCTAGCCCATTTGGCAGGCTAAAGAGGTGAGCAGTTCTTTCCTAAACAGGGCTTCTCAGACGAGTGCAGGACTTCAGCGCTGCCTTGAATCATATGATCTGAGTCGCCTACCTGCGATATTGTAAATATGGCTACCAGTGTATCCACACCTGCCACTTTGCCAAACGCCGCAGGACTATGTTAGGAGTGATTATGAGTCATGAGTATGATGCCATAACTTGTGCGATGAGAATTAATGGATTAAAGTGAGAAGTTTCTCAATTTCATGAACCTCACTTTCTCGACACTTCGCACATGGCCTCAGTGGCAGGACGAAGTTAAAACCACGAGTGTATGTTGGGGTACAGTAGATGGCTAGGGTGCTTTTCTGTCTCACCGTGCCCGCAACGCTCTACGACGCTTGCTAGTTAACGCCTTTCTGCCCATTGACCTATTGAGATTGGTTTCCATTTCGCCGCATCTAGACTTTATATGCTGTGGCAGAATATATGTCCTTTAATATATGACTAGTATCAGAAAGCCCCTAGCTACCCTCGCATATGTAGCCTTCATTGCGGTTTCAGAGGTGTCGCTGCTATCAGTATTCAAGTATTTAAGAACTGATGACATTGCAATCCGGGCAGACCAATAGATGTTAAGTCTGTTTGAGCAGATGGTGAAGAGTATGTATGCTTATTGTTCCCGTTGCGTTGCAGATTTTTCATGCATCTAATTCGACCGATCTCTAGTCCTTCTCTACTTGTCACACGCTTGTTCCTGAATTCATTCAATCTCTGTAATACTGATTCGTCCAGTGAATTTTAAGTCTCCAATAAAACGTGTCCTCAAAAACTACATTGAACCAGTCCTACTCTATGAAAGTGAAGCATGGACAATAAATAAGACATCATAAAAATCATTTGAGGCAGCGAAGATGTGGTTTATTTGAAGAATGTTACGCATTCCTTGGACAGCAAAGATTACTAATGAAGAATGTCTTAGAAGGATGGATGTGAAAAGATGCATTATTGATAATATAAGAAAAAAGACAGTCAGCATTTATTGGGCACATAATGAGAAGAGGAGACATTGAGAATATAGTGACAACAAGAAAGATAGTAGGGAAAAGATCAAGGGGAAGACACAGAGAAAAGATATTGGACAGTTTGACTAAATGGCTTCGATTGACGACACCAACAGAGATGATGACATACATGAGAGATCGATGTACATGGAGAAATATGAAAGCTAATGCCCTTTGACACGGCACTTGATGCTGATGATGAATAGATGATCCAATATTTCTTTCGGGTTCTCATCTTCGTCCATATTCAAAGTGCCAACCACAGATACTCTCGTAGTCATGGTTTCAGCTCGCTCATTTCCGCGCACGTTGATCGTTCGTAGTGTGTCTTCGACAATGCCAGTATGCCCAGACCATAATCAATCACTACAAGTACAAACTGATTGTATAGAAGTGCGAGTAGCCTCTGCTCCATATACGTAGATGCCAATGTTTTGAGAGTAGCGAGTCGTCTCTTGAATCTCTGTAACGTTTGCTCGACATCAAACCCGTATGACAGGCTTCGATCGAATGTTGCCCAGGGGTATTTCTGTATGCTGTGTCTGTCTTACATCCATTGAGACCGCTGTTATATCAACAAGTAGATAAGAATAGTAGAAAAAGGATTAGAGAAAAGGATATGGCTGTTACAGTTGATGGCCTCCTGAGCGAACTTCTTATTGTCTTTTTTCAGAAGATCAAGCAATAATAGCAGCAACGAAAGAACAGCTACAATAACAATATAAATAGACTCCACACAACATGTAGGCAAATTTAACATGAAGATAATACAGGAAAAACTTGGGTAATGTCAATCGCAGAAAAAGAAAGAAACATCACTATTCTAATCGATTACCAAAAACTTTGTGTCTTTGACAATGTCAGTATGACCAGACCATAAACAGTTGAAAGAATTCACTTTATCTTGGAAGCCTCATATTATTGAATGGGGAAAAGACCAAAGAAATCCAACATAGATGCAACATAGTATACCAGATCTTGGGGCAGATATCTTCTATTTTCAAAAGCAAATACCTGAGCGTGAACACCAAAACTGCACTATATAAAACGAGCATCATACCATTACCATGCTACTTATGTCAAACGTGGACACTAACAACAGAATAAGAAATAAAACTTGTTACAACAGAAATGACTTGTCGACGTAGAATCCTCGGAGTAACAATAAGAGACGGAATCAGGAACGAAAACATCAGAAGACTAACAAAAATAATGCCAATCCTGGATTACATTAGAAGACAACAGATTAAGTGGTTTTCGCATGATTCCAGACTACCATCAGACGGTGCACCTAAAAAAATATTACCATACAGACACGTTGGATACAGAGCCAGGAGCATATATTGCAAACGATGGATTACAGAAATAAAGGAGTCAACTAAAACAAACATGTATGAAGATTACAAAAAAGTCATCTCCAGAGAAGTCTGCTACCCCTGAATCTGCAAGGCATAAAGAGGTATAAAACGAAAAGAAAGAACAGTTGATGGCGTCTGTTTATTCAAATGAGCACTTGGCCGTGTATCTCCGTCCCTGCCACTGACTTCTAACCGATAACATATGTCATCGTGCTATTATCAGATTAGGGGAGACAGTCGGCAGTAGACCTCTGTCCAGAATTAATCATAACCTCATTCGTTATGTTTTTGGTTATTGTCGTGTTTTTCATTGGTCACTATTTATATACTTGGATTAGATATGTCCAAAATATCCAAGGCTGACCAAATGAAATCCACGGAAATAATCAAAATCTTTCAGGTCACGTTTACACTTTCTGTGCACAGGTCTTATACAAACGACCGGTCATGGATTAGCCACCCCTTTCCCCATAGGATGAGTTATATTTACGAAATTAGCTCTGTGGTTGTTGGCAATGATATCCTGTTGTTGGCAATGTTATCCTGTATATTGATAAGGGTCATATAAAGGTGAACACAGCGCATATCGGCCAGCTGGCTAGTGTTAGTACACTTATACTTTACAAGAAATTGTTTACTGTAAACATAAAAAGCCAGACAGAATATAGGAAATATCCAAGCCTTGAAACATATTAAAAACAACTATAAAACTTTTGGACGGTGTTATTACCCTTGATCAGGATAGTACATACGATATCAGTAAGGAGGATGGAGGGTGGGGGGGGGGGTGAGGTTAACATAAAATAGAAAAAAAAAACATTCGCCAGTTGTAGTGTATAATTCTCTGTTTTTTGATGACACAGTGAATTTATGAGAGAATGCTATTTTTGCAAAAAATATTTAAGGGTGTGGTTTTACCCACCTTTTGTTTAAATAATATTCTAGCACTAAAAGTTATGTTTTGATTTGCTAAAGGGAGAAGAGGATCCTTCATATCTACGGACTTGCACGTAGTTAAATACAATTTTGTGAGGGAAAGACAATTCTGCTACCGTCCTTCGCCATGATGATCACGTGACCCCTAGTGAATTGGACATACTGTGTTTTGTCTCACATCAGTCAATATGATCTTTCCTAGGGAGACCCTGGGTGTGTTATGTAAGTTATCACGGTTCATTGATTGGCATTCTATCACACTGCTAGCAAGATCATGGGTACGACTTTGGTAAAGTAGGTATCGGGAAAGGGAGTTGGGAAGTTTTCCTAGATAGAAAACAAAGCTAATTACTTGGATTTTCAAGGGACGTTAAGTAGCTTTTTCTTGGAAAACCGATATGATGGGATTGTTTTAGATTGATTTTTTAGAAACTAATTGTCATGTTCATTTTTTTCTAATGGGGATGGTAGAGGTTAAGTTGACCACCTCCCCCCCCCCCATCTAACCACAAAAAAAGTGTATCCAACAGTTTGACTGTTAGTATATGTGGATCCAATGTTCGTAGCAGACCTAGTTTACAGTTACGAGATTGAATTTGGGAATTTGTTCACCAAGCAACAGTAGATGTAGGATCGAGTTCTTGTATAGTCGATGTTCCCAGATTCGTTTCTGGGGCCACTCTCAGATGTAATATAATGCATTCTGAATCGATATCAGTACTAGTAGTGTTTATTTGTATTGATGAAAATTCTTTCTTCCAAAGTTTTTCTCCATTGGAAGTTAAATACATGAAGTGCAATAAGTACGCGTATTACACTATTCAGTTGATGTACATTCGTTTAGGCCTTATCTTTACGTGTTTGTGTGTATTTTGATATTGTATGCAAATAAATAACTTTTGCTTCAGTTAGAGTGAAATACATTATAGTCATATGTACTATTCTTGTAGCGATGCTAGAATACAATACACAATTTTCAAGTCCGTATATTAGCGGATTGGTAGTTGATTGACAGTAGAATGATGGCAGAATACTAAAGGATTCACTTTTGTAGAGTTACAGTTTAGGAAAAGATCTTATGGTCGATAACTACTTCGGTACAACGACGTATATAAATGAATATGCATGATTATTACATGATTATTACATGATTATTACATGATTATTACATGATTTTTACATGATTTTTACATGATTATTACATGATTTTTACATGATTTTTACCTAATTATTACATGATTATTACATGATTATAACATGATTATTACATGATTATTGCATGATTATTACATGATTTTTACATGATTATTACATGATTATTACATGATTATTACATGAATTTTACATGATTATTACATGATTTTTACATGATTATTACATGCATTGATACGGAATCATAGGAACAGGATGCCAGCGACTGTGTTGTATGAAGGGGAAATTTCATGAATGGTATGTATAGAGACAGCGAATAAAGTGATCAGTTAGTTCAAGGGCTGCGAATGTAACAAGAAATTCTGTTGTTACACGATGTTACAATTGGACCTACGATTTATTGCACATACTATGGCAGACTCTGTGTAGCTCAGATTGGTCTTGTAAGTTACACGCAATCATCGCCACTGATCGTAAATTATATTTCTTATAGCACAGCAATGTGTGATATGATTGATTTCTTATAGCACAGCAAATGTGTGATATGATTGATTTCTTATAGCACAGCAAATGTGTGATATGATTGATTTCTTATAGCACAGCAAATGTGTGATATGATTGATTTCTTATAGCACAGCAATGTGTGATATGATTGTCTGGAATGACAGAAATGTGCATAACACAACTTAATTAGTCGTGAGATTGTCACTATGACACGACGGACACTTCATTAAATGCCCCCATCTCATATTCACTATGCCCTTCAGAATGTGGTCATTGGGTGTTTCTGTTCTGTGTTAGTTGACAGCTCCTATTTTGACTCTTATATCAACATCAGGTGACATATTCTTTCCAGAACGTAGTTTTCCCTGTGGATCTCTTGAATTCTCCGCGGTCTTGAGCAAATTGTCATGTCTCTTCTTGTGGCATGCACAGACATTCTTGAATGTCTTTTATCCAAAGGCGTCTTGTGCGACCTTTTCCCCCGTTGCCTTTTATCACACTTTCGCCATGCCGTCTTGTCTCTTAATGTGACCCAAAAAAACTAGCATTTTCTTTAATGCGGTGTTCAGAAGCCAGCATTCACGTACGTTAATTGTTCGTAACACCTCCTGGTTTTCCTTGATGTCCATTGTATTATCAAAACTCTTCTATAGCACTTTAATTCAAATGATGTTATTCTCTTGGCAACTGTTGTATTTATTGTCCATCCATATGGCGCTACAGGAAACACATGTAGTAAACACAACTTTGTTCGTATGTTAGTACCTTGCCATAATTTCTTTTGCTGTTTTAATTTTGACAGCGCCATTGTAGTTCTTTTCTAGATCTCAACTGCGCAGTCACCCGCATTGTTTATATTATTTATACTCTTATATACCGTTCGTTTCTTGTAACACCACGATCTTCACGCTCATGTCCTACATTTTATCCATAGACACGGAAGAATAACTATATAAGGAATATAAATCATAAACATATACACTATAGGGAGTATGCAGTTTAAACACATATGAAATACAAGGAACAATACAGAATTGACAACAGCAACAAAGCGACTGATATACCAAACATGCATCCTCAGTGTCATTCCGTACGGATCTGAAACATGGACACCTCATTTCAGTCAAGAACAAAAGCTGAATAGTTATCACTTTCTCTGTCTCCGTAAAATTCTGAATGTCAAGCGGCCAGACAGAATTATGAAACATTTAGGTCCTCCATAGGGCAAAAATTCCAACATTTAAGTCCTCCATAGTGCCAAAATAATGGTCCTCCATAGAGCCAAAATTTAGGTCCTCCATAGGGCCAAAATTCCAACAATAATGGTCCAATTAGTCACAGAAGACTCAAGTGCAATGGCCTCATTCAGAGGATAAAAATTGCCGCATCCCACTGCATCCCGCATCACACTGATCTACAATCTAAAAGAGACAGAAAAGGAAGGAAAGATCTGAAAAAGTTCATACTCGGGATCCTCTGCAGTCATGCACGCACTGCAATATATCTTTCTTGGCCCGAATCGGACTCCTCGGGCATCTACGTACACACAAACCTAAATCAAAAGAGACATACATCAACGTTTTCTTTCTTCATCATTTTTCGTCTTATATGCGTATTTTTTTTCATGCCATGGACATCTTCATTTGCGAACTAGGAACATCATCATCATCATATTTAGTAACGAGAAGACCTGTCGTGCTCGTATCACCTCTACCCCAACTGATACAAGCTTGCTTCAGACCGTCTGTGGGGACGAATAAGGCGATATCGATATCAAGCTAGAAAACATTTCCTTGTTCAGAAAAATCAAGCCATATAAAAAAATATCAACACCAGAAGAGAAACTACAAGCACAAGTAAAATAATATCAACATCAGAAGAGCAACTACAAGAATATATAAAACAGACCAAACAGCTTTATAAAGCATGAACATAACCACTGAAAAGTGAGGTAATGACAACCGCTAAGTCGATGGCGAAAAAACCTAGTTGAATACATTCACGTAGCTAGAAAGTATCTTGTCAGCAAAATGAAAAACACTAAAGAAATCCAACATAATATACCAAGTGCTAGGGCAAGTGTAACCCATATTCTAAAACAAAATGTCTACTTTAACTAAAAATAACATAATACACAACGATTACGATTCCAGCACTATAACTACGTGGACACTAACAGCAACAGATAACGAAAACTCGCAACGACAGAAATCCCATGCTTGCGTGCGTAGAATTCCCGGCGTAATAAGAGGTAGAATCGGAAATGAAAGAAGGATACAAACCAACAAATTGCCAGTTCTGGATGACATCAGAAGAAAACAGATTAAGTGATTTGCACACGCCACCAGGCTACCACCTTTACACCAAAAAAAAACCAAATTCTATACAGTCACAATGGATACAAAGTCAAAGGCCTTTCATGAAAAAGATGGATTAAAGAAAGAAAAAAAGCCATGAAAATAAACATATATGAAGAAAAAGGAAAATCATCTCCATGAAACTCTAACACCCCAGACACTGCAAGGCAGAAAAAAGCTCAAGCGGATAGACAGATACATATAAATAAATAAATAAATAAATAAATAAATAAATAAATATATATATATATATATATATAGTAGATAGATATGATCAGGATCACTGATAACTTCCTATACAAATTTAATAGAATTATATGAAAAGTTTGTGTTATAGAATTTCAAAAAGAAAAATGAGTTTGCTATCGTATTATAGTAAAATAAGAGCTTGCTTGATTTGTATCAGTTGTGGACACGGCCCACACGTCCAATCTGCCCACCAAGTCCTTTATTCGGGCCCACCGAGATGATCTATAAATACTTATACTTTGGCACCAAGAGCTGAGAAAGCCCAACTTGCAGCTAGGAAAATACTAAAAGTATGCTGGCACCAGAGCTCTGAAAACACTACTTGTGCAAGCTAGGAAAGTACTAAAAGTACGCTGACACCAGAGCTCAGAAACCCATACTTGTGCAAGCTAGGAAAGTACTAAAAGTACGCTGACACCAGAGCTCAGAAACCCCTACTTGTGCAAGCTAGGAAAGTACCAAAAGTACGCTGACACCAGAGCTCAGATAACCCTACTTGTGCAAGCTAGGAAAGTACTAAAAGTACGCTGACACCAGAGCTCAGAAACCCCTACTTGTGCAAGATAGGAAAGTACTAAAAGTACGCTGACACCAGAGCTCAGATAACCCTACTTGTGCAAGCTAGGAAAGTACTAAAAGTACGCTGACACCAGAGCTCAGAAACCCCTACTTGTGCAAGCTAGGAAAGTACCAAAAGTACGCTGACACCAGAGCTCAGATAACCCTACTTGTGCAAGCTAGGAAAGTACCAAAAGTACGCTGACACAAGAGCTCAGATAACCCTACTTGTGCGAGCTAGGAAAGTACTAAAAGTACGCTGACACCAGAGCTCAGATAACCCTACTTGTGCAAGATAGGAAAGTACTAAGAGTACGCTGACACCAGAGCTCAGAAACCCATACTTTTGCAAGCTAGGAAAGTACCAAAAGTACGCTGACACCAGAGCTCAGATAACCCTACTTGTGCAAGCTAGGAAAGTACTAAAAGTACGCTGACACCAGAGCTCAGATATCCCTACTTGTGCAAGCTAGGAAAGTACTAAAAGTACGCTGACACCAGAGCTCAGAAACCCCTACTTGTGCAAGCTAGGAAAGTACCAAAAGTACGCTGACACCAGAGCTCAGATAACCCTACTTGTGCGAGCTGGGAAAGTACTAAAAGTACGCTGACACCAGAGCTCAGATATCCCTACTTGTGCAAGCTAGGAAAGTACCAAAAGTACGCTGACACCAGAGCTCAGATAACCCTACTTGTGCGAGCTAGGAAAGTACTAAAAGTACGCTGACACCAGAGCTCAGATAACCCTACTTGTGCGAGCTAGGAAAGTACTAAAAGTACGCTGACACCAGAGCTCAGATAACCCTACTTGTGCGAGCTAGGAAAGTACTAAAAGTACGCTGACACCAGAGCTCAGATAACCCTACTTGTGCGAGCTGGGAAAGTACTAAAAGTACGCTGACACCAGAGCTCAGATAACCCTACTTGTGCAAGATAGGAAAGTACTAAAAGTACGCTGACACCAGAGCTCAGATAACCCTACTTGTGCAAGCTAGGAAAGTACTAAAAGTACGCTGACACCAGAGCTCAGATAACCCTACTTGTGCAAGATAGGAAAGTACTAAAAGTACGCTGACACCAGAGCTCAGAAACCCCTACTTGTGCAAGATAGGAAAGTACTAAGAGTACGCTGACACCAGAGCTCAGAAACCCATACTTGCGCAAGCTAGGAAAGTACTAAAAGTACGTTGGCACCAGAGCTGAAAAAACCCTACGTGTGCAAATTAGGAAAGTACTAAACACAAATATTTTCAACAACTCATAATATAATAAAAGTTTAATCAGACACGCTGACACGAACAAACGTTACCAATCTCTTGTTAATAGTCATGGTGATCATTGATTACAACATGTAGATGAAAGGTTAAAAACAATGCATAGTTGCTTCTGTCATCTGGATCAGCCGGCACATAGAACACTGTCCACGTTTTTCCATAAGTGTGCTCTATGGTCAGGAGTCATAACAAGCAGACCGGAAATATATGATGATGATGATAATGGATAAGCATAAATTACTCCAGAATTTTACCTTCATCAGATATGTATATGTGTGTAAATGTAGATATATAATATTTCATGTCTACGGATGAGATTTAGTTATTCACAAGGTTGCCATATTGTCCATTATAAAATGTCAGTGTCATTAAGATTTATGTTTGAGAGGTTTTTTTTGTATGTTTGGTAAATTTAAAAAAAATGTTTTAATAAAAAATATTTTGTAGTTGAAAGTGATGAACATGTATTGTATCTGATTATATCAACACAGTAATGTTGTTGCTGTGTAAATGTTTCATTGCAATTGCTGTCAAAACACAATATAGAATGCAACTTAATTTTTTATATGTAGTTATTGGAATTTTAATCACATCTAAATCGATTAAAATTCTTTTTATTATGTTTCCAATAGTTCAAGTATGCAGTTCGGGAGTTTAGTCATTCTTTGAGTAGTTTTCCTTAATTCAAAATTCGGTATTGATAGTTTTCTTTCAAAATTTAGTATTTCTTGGGCAGTTGTCCTTCAAAATTTGGTAATTCATTTGCTAGTTTTCCTTCAAAATTTTGTTATTCCATGGCTAGTTTTTCCTTCAAAATTTGATAATTCCTGTTCTAGTTTGGCTTCAAAATTATCCATACACAGTTATATCTAACAATTACGTTTATCAAATAGATATCGATATGTATCAAAGCAACACGGCAAAGGAACTTTTACTATATACAAATAAAATAGCACAAGCTCATATACGTCTCATTCTATCTGACTTACACTTACAGACAAAAACTATAAATCACTATTGTAAAATATAAACATTATACAATTTTGATATTTTTACCTATATTATAAAATATAAACTTTATAACATTTCGATATGTTTACCTGTATTGAGATGCATATTTACTACTTCATATTTATGTTAGGTACACTGAATTTCAAGAGATTCGAGTTTTATCTGATGTCGAAATACACACATTTGCTCAATAATTCAGCAGTGATAGTGTCCAGTGCTTTATAGAATTGACATTGGTCAAGTTTATGTCTATATGAAAGCAAGAACTATGGATAGCACAACTATGGATAACACAACTATGGATAGCACAACTATGGATAACACTTCAGACATACGGAGTATCCCAACATCTGATAAGCCTATGTTAGAGCATATACGCCAATAGTCAATGCGCGGCAAGAACGAGCACATGTACATCGGATAATTTCCAACTTCACTCTGGAGTGAGACAGGGATGTGTACTATCCCCCCTATTGTTCATAACATAAATATATCACATACATAGATAGAAAGACAACGGAAGAAAACAATTTGAAGGATAAGCTTAAACGAATTGCTATTTACAGACGACTAAGTACTAGTAGCATCATCAGAAGAGCAAGTACAAAGATAAATAGACAGGTTACACCAAACATGCCAAACTTTTAAAATGAAGATAAATATAGAGAAGACCGAAGTAATGAAGATAGGAAGAACGGAAAGAAACGCCAACATATATTTTGGAAACAACAGACTTAAACAATTAACAGAATTCACATACGTAGGAAACAATATAACAACAGACGGCAAGAGCAGCATAGAAATACACAATAGATGTAGTAAAGCATACCAAGCCCTAGGACAAATGACACCAATCTTCAGAAACACAAATGCAGACTTAAACACCAAAATAACACTTTTCAAAACAATTATTATACCAAAGCTGTGTTACCAATGCCAAACATGGACAGCGACAGCATAAGATAAACGCAAACTTATGCCAGCTGAAATGGCATGCTTGCGTAGAATCCTAGGAATATGGCTGACAAAGTGAGAAACGAAGACATCAGATAAAAATTTGTGCCAATTCAATCTTGGAATATATTAAGAGACAAGAGATAAAATGGTCTGCCCACATCAGCAGACTACCTACAGACAGCATACTACAGCAAACTATGCTACACAGATACAGTGAAGGCAGACCTAGAGGCCGACCACGAAAACGATGAACCACCGAAATAAAACAGGCGACAAACTTCACAATATACTCAGCACACAAGAGGGCCATCTCCAGAAAACTCTTCTACCCCTGACCCTGAAAGGCAACAAAGGGTTTAGTGAATAGATAGAAAGCAAGAAACAGCTCAATGTGAGAGACACAAATTATACAAGCCATATTCAGTTTTCACCAATTTCTTCAGATCATTGTAAAAAATGGGACGTAAAAAATAGATTGTATCAGCATTCAATCGCGCGTGTGGCAACCATGATCTAGATTTCTAGTTCAGGATGAAAAGAATAGAGCAGTTCTCTACTTAGGAAAGTTAGGGGATATTCTGACAAGATTTCACTTGTAAAAAAATCATCATTGTCACTTCGTTTTTGTTCTCGATTTCTTACGTTTCTCTTTTGCCAAATGATTTCCATGGATGACAAAGAAGTGCAGATCAATGGATATTCACTGTTGTCCTTCCGTTGTCCTTTTGACTTTTAAATGACAATTGATGACCCCACCCCTATGCATAACGGTAAGTGTGGATACGAACAACCATCATTCAACTGAGGAAAAACAATAGACAAAGGACAACTGCGGAAATACAACAGACAAAGGACAACAGTCCTTTGGTAACAGAATCCTATGTGTGTGCAACGCTATATGTACCTTTACTACAGATGGTCGACAAAATTGACAGAAGAATGAACTAATTAGCCCAGAAGTATATATTACGCTAATGGCTGGAAGCGATAATCTTGGAATATTACCTCACTGGAATGTCCCCTTTCAGGGATTGTTGTTGTTGTTGTTTCTGATGCAGTTGTTGTTGTTGTCTATTTCCAAACGATGCTGAGTAGTCGTACTCTTGGGAGTTTCAGGGATTAAAGATTGCACATTCACTGTATCCCCACCCTAACACAAAAGTGCTGTTGAAGCAACAAACTTTGTACGAGTTCTCATGTTACGTTTGTTACGCAACTGATGACTTATGCTTTTATTTAACATTTCTATGAGCTACCAAGAGATACCTGCTCACAGCTAAAGTTAGGGCTGTCAAGTTATACCTGTTCACAGCTAAAGTTAGGGCTGTCAAGTTATACCTGTTCACAGCTAAAGTTAGGGCTGTCAAGTTATACCTGTTCACAGCTAAAGTTAGGGATGTCAAGTTATACCTGCTCACAGCTAAAGTTAGGGATGTCAAGTTATACCTGCTCACAGCTAAAGTTAGGGCTGTCAAGTTATACCTGCTCACAGCTAAAGTTAGGGCTGTCAAGTTATACCTGTTCACAGCTAAAGTTAGGGCTGTCAAGTTATACCTGTTCACAGCTAAAGTTAGGGCTGTCAAGTTATACCTGCTCACAGCTAAAGTTAGGGATGTCAAGTTATACCTGTTCACAGCTAAAGTTAGGGCTGTCAAGTTATACCTGTTCACAGCTAAAGTTAGGGCTGTCAAGTTATACCTGTTCACAGCTAAAGTTAGGGATGTCAAGTTATACCTGCTCACAGCTAAAGTTAGGGATGTCAAGTTATACCTGCTCACAGCTAAAGTTAGGGCTGTCAAGTTATACCTGCTCACAGCTAAAGTTAGGGCTGTCAAGTTATACCTGTTCACAGCTAAAGTTAGGGCTGTCAAGTTATACCTGCTCACAGCTAAAGTTAGGGATGTCAAGTTATACCTGTTCACAGCTAAAGTTAGGGCTGTCAAGTTATACCTGTTCACAGCTAAAGTTAGGGCTGTCAAGTTATACCTGCTCACAGCTAAAGTTAGGGATGTCAAGTTATACCTGCTGACAGCTAAAGGGAGGTATACCAAGAGATATCTGCTCACAGCTAAAGTTAGGGATGTCAAGTTATACCTGCTGACAGCTAAAGGGAGGTATACCAAGATATACCTGCTCACAGCTAAAGTTAGGGCTGTCAAGTTATACCTGCTGACAGCTAAAGGGAGGTATACCAAGAGATACCTGCTCACAGCTAAAGTTAAGGCTGTCAAGTTATACCTTCTCACAGGTAATAGGGGGTCTGCCAATAGGTACCTGCTCACAGCTAAAGGATGGGCTGCCAAGAGCTACAGTTAGAGGGATTACTTCACTATCATCATTCAATAAAGTAACACCTTTAGTGTTGGATAGAATGTGACACATTCATCATCATCATCATCATGTTCCTCTTATGCCAAGCTTGGCACATAGGGCAGATGTTATAGCTCTCCATGCTTGTCGATCAACAGCCAGTTGTTCCAGATCATTCATTTTCATACCAGCTGTTTGTGATTTCTTTTTTGATAGTTCTTTTCTGTGTTGTTTTTCGTCTTCCCCTTTTTCTTTTGTCACTCGGTGACCATGTAAAGACGACGTTGAATTATGTCTTCATTCAGTCTGAGTGCGCGACCGATGAATTGCCCAACGCCCTTTTCTAATAACGTCTGTGATGTATTCTTGTTATGTCTATTATCTTAGTGTCTCGTCAAGTTTTTCATACGGATATTTTCATCGGCTATTTTTGGCATGCGACTCCAAGTATATAAATAGTTATCAACGGAAATCACGACAATAATAAAAAAGTAACGAATGAAAGCCTAATTAATTTTGTGCAGAGGTCTTCTAAATCGGACTGTCACGTTTATGTAAAGAGGTGATTGCATACGATCATGATTATGTAAAGAGCAGACTTATGCCATGCTCGCAGGTAGGGGGGTAGATTAGGATAATTAAAGATGAGTACACACGGTTGTATAATTGGCGAGGAGCTGGATTGAGCACAATTGAGATATTTATCGACTCTCCTCTCACCCCTTCTCAAATGTTCACTTTTCCCCCTTTTTGATTGCCCAATGAACTGTTATTGTACCCTGGAGGTTTACCTGACCCATGCTGCGAAGATCTCTTTTATTGTATGAGAGTGTCCCGTTACAATATACTTTACAGGACTTATTGGGAATTACCTTTCTAAACTTACGAATTTGAGTTTTTCCGTGATTTTAACTTTATAATGAAGGATGATTCACGTGAGTGTACACGGATGTTGTACAGGGATGTTGTAGCGGGATGTTGTACAGGAATGTTGTAGAGGGATGTTGTACAGGAATGTTGTAGAGGGATGTTGTACAGGGATGTTGCAGAGGGATGTTGTACAGGGATGTTGTAGAGGGATGTTGTACAGGGACAGTATATTGATAGTTTTAATATGGATACATTTCATCAGAACTTTCCATTTCTTCACAATCTTGCAACACTCAGGCTAATTCTGATGTCTAATACATTACACAGGTGTAAATAACAATTTAGTTGAACTCAAGCCTTGATTAATTCTGTGTGTCTGCTAGTGTGACCGAAAGAAACTCCCTCCTCCCCAGTCTGACAGTAGTTATTAGACGATGAACAGACCGTTGCATCATTTGGACAAAGAGATGCAATTTCCGGGATGAGAAGGGAATCGATTTTCTGCTTATTAAATATGGATACCGATTACTAGTATATGTACACATGTGTACGAAATTGTGCTATGGGTGGATGTTGTAGGTAAAGGTAAACACGTGAAATTGGCGATAGACAACATAGATCAGGTATCTTGTGTGTACAGAAGTTATTGAGAAATGTTGCTGCCTGTGTGAGGAACATTTAATCTGTCTCTCGCTCTTCCTACCTTGAAACTATTGGATCATACAGTTAAAGTATTTGGCGATATTTCACTATAAGAATTTACATTAGTTCCATTCGTATGTGTGAGATCCGAGACTCGTGTGTGTGAGATCCGAGACTCGTGTGTGTGAGATCCGAGACTCGTGTGTGTGAGATCCGAGTCTCGTATGTGTGAGATCCGAGATTCGTGTGTGTGAGATCCGAGACTCGTATGTGTGAGATCCGAGACTCGTGTGTGTGAGATCCGAGACTCGTGTGTGTGAGATCCCAGACTCGTGTGTGTGAGATCCGAGACTCGTGTGTGTGAGATCCGAGATTCGTGTATGTGAGACCCGAGGCTCGTGTGTGTGAGATCCGAGATTCGTGTGTGTGAGATCCGAGACTCGTGTGTGTGAGATCCCAGACTCGTGTGTGTGAGATCCGAGACTCGTGTGTGTGAGATCCGAGATTCGTGTATGTGAGACCCGAGGCTCGTGTGTGTGAGATCCGAGACTCGTGTGTGTGAGATCCCAGACTCGTGTGTGTAGGACCCGAAAGGGGAACAAAGAATAGTAACACTGTGACATGTTGTACATGTGGTAAGAGGCGACTGAGAATGCATTTGGGGTGGTGTTGGATATACCATCCAATATAATGTGAAAATGAATCAAAACCTAGTTAATGTGTCGGAACGAAAGTTGTAGATATTACAGCTAAGCTGTAAACCATAGCACAACATATTCCTTCTTCGGATTACAGCCTGCTAATTTACAGAAGTTTGAGGACGAACGCAGAAGTTTGAGTTTAGTAATCTCGACAGCCATTAAATGGTTTTTCGCGTAAGTCCAGCTTCGGTATGCACATAAAAAGAAACGGTATTTTCGCCAAATTGATCTATCTATCTATTGTCCTTGCCAGAAATGTTGTTAGGCGCCGTGGGGAGTTGACGATTTCTTTCTTTGGCCACCTTTATTGCGCGTGCCCTGTTTAGATCCTGTTTTTAAAAAAAAAACCAATCTCTCTGATTGAATCTTCCCATCAGAATCTTTTTCTGCTTTGTGTCGTTTCAAACCCTTCATTATTTTTATAACCATTTATTATTTATTTTAGACCCGAAAGGGGAACAAAAAATAGTAACGCTGTGTCGTGTTATACATGAGGTAAGAGGCGACTGAGAATGTACATTTGTATTTTTAATTTCTTCATGTACCGTGGTGTTATGATAGACAATATCGTCCTTTAGTCTTTGTATACAAAAATTGTGTTCTTTATAAAGGCTTTAGTTGAAACGTCGATTATATGTTTTCCTGTGAACTTCCAGTAATTCTATGAATTACATTAGCGTATGCGCTCACTTTCCGCCTTTTTTTCGGAAGATGTACATGTAATAAAAGTATTAGATATTGTTTTTCAAGTTTTGTCGCTGTACTTTTATGCAGACACTCGAGCGAATCTTTTTCCTAGATACATTTATGTTTTTCCCTTCAATATGCGAATACACCATTAGTCAACAATAGAGACAATCCATCCATTCTACTTACGTTCCTACTACAACTACAGGTACGTGTAACAGTCATACAGACTTCACAATTTAGTAGTTGAATGAGTTGACCAAGGAGGGTGGAGAGAGTATGCAGGAGGACAACGAAGTCAAATATTAACAATAGAAGAGAGTTAGACAAACCATCAGAAGTGAACATGGCATGATAAACGCCTACTACAATCTAAATAGACAGGGACAGGTAAACATACTTCGACTGAGGACATGACACAACAATAAGACGATAAACACAAGCAGAAAATTCCTTCAGTAACAGTAAGACTGGATAAATAAAAGCAGAAGATTCCACTCAGTAACAATAAGACTGGATAAACACAAACAGAAGATTCAACTCAGTAACAATAAGACTGGATAAACACAAACAGAAGATTCCACTCAGTAACAACAAGACTGGTTACCACAAACAGAAGATTCCACTCAGTAACAATAAGATTCCACTATGCACTTGTGGAACAGATGAACAGATCCCAGAACATATCCTGCAGATTCCCCCCCCCCCCCAGTATAAACAATTGAGAGAGACGTGCTGGTGCAACGACGCAAGACTGCAAGCAAAAATATATGGAACAGAAGATGAGATTGAGTCAACGGTGGAGTTCATGCACAAAACTTGTCAGACGGTCTAGACAACAAGTCGCATACGCAAGAAAGGAAGGAAGACAGTAGTTCGTACAGACTTAAGGTTATAGCCATATAGGCTTCACAACGTAGTAATGGTTAATTACTATTTATTCTCTATACATCATTGTGGTTGCCATCAATGTTTATGTCTACGCAGGTGTGTGTGTGTGTGTGTTTTGGTGGTTGTGTGAGTGTGTGTGTGTGTGTGTGTGTGTGTGGGTGTGTGAATGGGTGTGTGGGTTGGTAGGTGTGTGTGTGTGTACTCGCAATGTGACAGAGTTCTCTCTCGTGCATGAGTATGTGTGCATTAAAAAATATATGGTGTCTTATAAAGTCAATGTGCACTGACGCGACACAAATCTGCACTAAATACAATTCTTATGACGTAGTGTCACTACTAGTGTAAGTGAGTGCACAGTGACTTTGTAGACACCATGTGTATAGATAGATGTTTCCCATTGTCAAAATGAGATATATTTGTGAACGTGTGTCATAAAGTGTGCAGTAAACTTGTGTCCGAAATTATTTCAGTCTGTTATGTATGACAGTGGCACATTCACACAGCATTGGGACACTAATAATCATAATGAGACTAGAAGCATTAATATAACCAGAGTGAGATATATTCGGATTTCTTCCCTGGGAAACTAACAGTAAGAAGATATCTGCAAAATAGCGGTAACTTTTTATCGTATCCTTAAGGATACATCCGCAGCTATGGGGGTTAAGGGAGGATGATACGTTAAAAAAAACAACAAAACAACCAAGTGACAATATTTATGGACTTACCACCAAAAGGAGAATAACGCCTGCAAAACGGATGTGACAAACATCTACAGCATCGTCATGAGTCTTATGAGATGATATAAAGATTAGTACAACAGAACAGTTTCTCTTGAAACGAATAACTTTATCACAGTGGGGATCTTTTTGCATTCACAGATTCATCCATCTATGGATTGTCAGGATAAATCTGCTTGGGGTTTATAGTTACATCATGATTGTCGCGAGCGTAAAGGAATATACAAGATACTTCCAGAGAAAGGGGGTTGAGACCGTTACTGAAACTCCCCAATAACTTTATTTTTTATAGTAATTAGTGTGTCTAATTATGAATCATGCTTCAAAAGAAAGTTACCAGTATTTGTAAGAATGGATAACTGTTCGCAATCTCTTATTTGATACTATAATGACTTGGATATTATGACAATCGATAAAAGGAAAGAGCAGATATTCTTGAATTCAAGTACGGACATTTATAAACAAGCAAGGACAAACTACTACGTCATAGTAGCCGGTGGTGTAGTGAAAAGCAGCTCTGCAGAACGTGGTAAAACTCCATTGTCAGGAAAACACCCAACGCGTTGGAAATGCGAGAAATGGAGTAACACTGGGCAAATATGGAGGCAGAAATAGGTAGGAGTATTACCAATATTTATAAACAAAACATAGGAGTAACCAGACATGGAGACAGGCGATGTTTCGATTAGAACTAGAATGTCTTCATGTAGACGAGATACCACAGACTCATAACAAACTTTATATAGAAACACACATATGAAATGGCAATGATAGAAGGAAGAGAAGGAGAGAAACTATAAAGAGACACGCGAAACGTAAACATACGGGAAGAAAAGAAGGAACTGTTAAAATGTAAAATGAATAAAAGAGTGTACATATTTTCCTGTAGTGTAGACATGTCGTGCTGGAGTACATCAAGTTAAATGACGCAGAGCCTGCCCTATGCAGAACCTAACAACTTCCGGAGAGAGCCTAGAATCAAGCAATTATGTTAGCACTGAATAACTGCAGTCAGCAGTGACCGGGCTACGATATAAAGACCTGTGTACAGAAAGGTAAACATATCCCGAAAGACTGCTTTTGATTATTTTCGTGCATGCGTTTGTCGGCTTTGGCTTTATTGACATGCGACTCCGAGTATATAAATAGTGACCAACAGAAATCACGACACCAATCAAAACGTAACGAGTGAATCCTTGTTTAGTTTCTGTACAGATGTCTTCCTTACTGACGACTGTCTCGAGCCAACCTCCTTGGAAGTCGGGGAATGCATAGTTGGCTGCCCAGCACATTCCAGTTATCCTGGCTCAGATCTGTGGTACTTTGAAAAAAATATAACATTGAAAGAGTTTTTCCCAACGAAAACGGATGGGTCTGGCCATTGTCGCTAATAAAATAGCGATACAGCTCATTTCCTTTCTCTGGACTAAACCCTGCTGGAAATCTAGTAGGACCATAGTCTGCTATAAGGGAGATCCAGCGGGAATTTGAGAATGAACGCCGAAGAATAAGATATAGTGCTTGACAGAAGAGCTGAAACTCATGACTTCATCTCTACATGTTACGGAAATGTAGAAGATTCACACGGCTCATGGAATGTATTCCCTCTGTGTAGGAGTCCTGTTATCAAAGTATTTCATACCTATGAGAGTTGAAGTATTCTGTGTAGGAAATAAAGCTCTGGAAAACCTTCATATTGCAGAAAATAATACACGAACTCTATTGCTCGTAATTCCTAGAGATCTACACAAACATTTACTGCGGTACGGGAATTGTGAATTGGCTGGACCGTTGGTCTATAACATCTCTATGTTTACACGAAAGAAAGCCTTAAAGAAACAAATTATAGTAACACTGTGTTAGAGTGAACACATTTAGACAACTTGTGTGGAAGAATGGGCATTTATAGCACGCTTCATCAGCTTTTCCCAACTTTAAAATGAAATAGAACAGCAGATATATAACGCAGATAATTGAAATTTTGTGTGTTAATTAAAAATTTTATAGACCCTTGAAATTATTTTATTTTTCATTACAATGCAGCCACTGCATTTAATTTTAGTTTATATGCGATATAAATCAAAATTATACCTGTTAGGACACATCTCACACATACAAATTAGGGTGTTTACGGTTAATTATCAGACGTCATTTGCACATGAATTGTTTATCATGAATTGACATGATTTAATCGGGAACTTGCAATAGTCTGTGCTCTCTAACACAAGACAGACGGCATTTATGGTTGTATCTTGGTGTCACAACATGCACATTCACAAGCTCAAATTCTCCGTCAGAAGCGTTCCAACATAAAGTGTGTATGTAGTAGGAAAAATGAGTCTGCGAGTAAAGTTTATGAGATTAGAGCAGATCACAAATAAGATCTTAAAGTATTTCTGCAATGAAGCTAGTTGAGGAAAACTATATCACTCTATTTCAAACCAAGAAAAGAGAACTATTCATGCCTTATGGATAAGTAAACGAACATTGAACCGTTGGAAAGCAAAATCTGTTATCTCCAATTCACATTAGAGGAGCAACGTTTCATTATGATATCTATGAACCTCAGAGTGGCGATACATAAGAAATAATTAGATCAATGACGGCCCAGAATGGTAGCGCAGTAAATGTCAATGACAAACACTGTCACCATTTCACCAGTATCTCATATACGTATCATTTAAGAAATAATCTTCAACACGTATGTAAACACTTTTGAGACAGTATTGTAATAGTAGACACGCCTATGCCTAATAAACTTACAGAACATGTGTCTGAAGTGGTAAAACTTATTTTTTTCTAGACACAATAATTAGTATGTTGACAAAAATCAAAGGATGTCATTCGTGTACAAAAACTGGACATGATGAACAAATATAAAGTATAAATTAGCTGGGTCTACCCAAAAATAATATCGTATGCAAAACATGACACTAATACGTTAGATGATTAATTAGATAATGACATTTATTTGAGGACAAAGTTAGTGAAACGTGATATAATGTTCAGCACTTGTTATGAGGTAAGTTTATGTCAACCACAGACGTGAATCCAGTTCGGTTATTATTAGAGTATGTCCATCTAAACTAAAAGTCACGGTTCAGGTACTCTTGTCGCTTCGATTATTAGACTAATCTTTGAGAGATTATCGGAGGCTATAATTCTGCATGAAGTGATATAATCTCCGAGAGATTAGTGGAGGCTATAATTCTGTATGAAGTGATATAATCTCCGAGAGTTTAGTGGAGGCTATAATTCTGTATGAAGTGATATAATCTCCGAGAGTTTAGTGGAGGCTATAATTCTGTATGAAGTGACATAACATTATTTTATAACTACTAACCATTTCTAGGACGAGTTTATCTCATAAAGTAATATTATTGATTGCAAGATATATGCCACATCTTATAGAACCCTCAGTGTAATTGCTTTTAGGATTCGGTTCGAACAACACATTAACTAGCACGAGAACTGGTAGGAGTAACTCACTGCAAGCACTTTCATAATTTAGCAAAGCAAAACGTTGATCTACTGTGGCACTGTCCGTTAACGTTAGCGTAGTTATCTCCCGTCTAATACTGTCCAACCCGACACCATCAGGCGTAACGAAACATCCAGTCACACTGTATGTATTTTGTATGGGAGAGAACTGCTGACTATTGTTACAGATACCAAGTCAGTATAATATATTTTGTATGGGAGAGAACTGTTGACTTGTTACAGATACCAAGTTAGTATAATATATTCTGTATGGGAGAGATCTTTTCGTTAAGAGAAAAGTACCTCTTTTGGTGAGATCAGCTCTTTTTAACAGCGGACGTTAGTCCAATTGAGTTGTATCAGAGCTTTACAACCATTAAAAAATATTGGAGGTCGCAGCTCTTGTAATCAAGCCACCACAACATCCGAGATAAAGAAGAGAACTTTTGACTGTTCTTAGTGATATCAATTTGTACAGAACAGATTTTGTATAGGAGAGAACTGTTAGCTATTGATTTATTTTTGTTATTAGGAACTAGGAACCAGAACCCTAGCTACACTATTGCTAAAGAAAGTGGAGGGAGATTTCCATAGTGTAATGTTGTTACATTTGTCTTATTCTGAATACAGCAATATTCCCGGTACTTTTCTGAATACAGATGTATTCCCGGTACTTTTCTGAATACAGATGTATTCCCGGTACTTTTCTGAATACAGATGTATTCCCAGTTATGTTTGAAGCACAGCTATATTCCCAGTAGTTTTGGGAGTACTGCTACATTCCCTGTAGTTTTGGGAGTACAGCTATATTTCCAGTAGTTTTGGGAGTACTGCTACATTCCCTGTAGTTTTGGGATTACAGCTATATTTTCAGTAGTTTTGCAAGCAAATGAAAATGAAAGGTGGAAATGTTACAATTAAAAAAAAATGTTTTGTATTGAAAAATATTGTGCTAGTTTAATAGGTGGATTACATAAATGAAAGAATTAACGAAAACAAGTATGTATGTGAGACACACAAAAAGGCCAGCTTCAGAGAACTCTTGCCTGACGCTCAAGGAATAAAGGGGTACAAAGCGAAATGAAAGAATTGTATTACCTCCCCTTTTTCAATACTTCTACCCAATCCCATCCTCATCTTCTGGCTTGATATGATACTCCCTAATCCCATCAGCGTCTACGGTCTTAATTTGATACTCATCATTGCACTTAGTTCAATATCTATATCGATTCATTAGTTATTATTACAATAAAACACAGTATCTATAATGGTGAATTGCGCGTCTTTGGTTTATTATTGATCCAGCTGTCTATGGGTTCACGCCCTTTGCCCAACATTATATTGCTAAGAAGTCTGTGGATTTTCAACCCACCCCGGGACAGAGCCAGAGAATAACTATCACACCACCAGGACGGTAGGTTTCAACCTATGCACTGCTCCGAACCACTGTAGCCAAGGTAGGGTTTACTGTGCTCATTCCCCGCCACCAATTGACTATTTGTTATGCCGAACTTCTCTATTGCTCCAGGCATACAACAAAATGTTCAAGTCAATAAGATTGTCACGTCCTAAGCCACTGTACTTCTAAAATAAACCCTCATCCATAGGGAAAATAGTGCTGTCAGTTTCCTCCTCCCCAGTGCTATGCAGTACATCTCTGGTTCCCTCCCAACCACAAAGGGCGCATACATATATAAAAATAACAAATAATAAAACACATTGCAACAACAAAATACAAACATGAGAAGCATAATGTACAGATGATGTGCCATATATAGGAAGAGAACTTCAATATAACGGCATGTCATCTACTAAGATTTTCTGTTATAAGGCTGTTTTGTCTAGTGGGCCATCGGTGAGACCCCCAGACGCAACAGCATGCGTATTGCACTTCTTTCAACCGCGGACATGAGTCCAATTTGGCTAATTGTAGCATATCCTGCTCAGAACTGAGCCATCAATCCAACATTTTTTGGCTGTAGTGATTTTCCTCTCATGTGGCATATTCTTTCCAGAACGTGGTCTTCCTTATTGATTCTCTGAACACTTCGAGATTCTGGGGAGTTGACCTGCCGCTGCTAGAGACATGTTTAAATAATCTGATATATCGCTGCACAATCGTCGTACTTGGCGCCCCCTTTCCCTGTTGCCGTTGACTCTCCCTTCAGCTATTAATCTTTCCATTCTGTTATGTCTCTTTATATTAAAAAAATCCCCACAGCTTGCTTGTTGGGATGTTGTTAAGGAGCCAGCCCTCGGCAACGTTTATTGATCTTAATACTTCTTGATTTGTCTTTTTAGCTGCCCATAGTATACGTAAAATTCTTCTGTGGCATATTATTTTGAAAGCAGCAATTCTCATTGCTATTGTTTTACTTCGCAACCGTATATTGCCACTGGAAATACGCATGTTCTGATCATACATAGTTTGGATTTGTTGATGGTACCTTGCCAAAGATTTTTTATTTGCAAAAGTTTCAGTGTCGTCATTGCAATTCTTCTATTGATTTCGACAGCGCAGTCTCCTGAGCTTTTTATGTTTGTGCCCAAATACTGGAAATTTGTTACGTCCTCTAGTTCAAAATTATCAATTAGTGATTTTCTAGGCAATATAAATACTTTCAGTAGTTTGCCATTGCTTTCTGAACGGTCCGGATGCACAGTTGCATGTGATGGGATTCAAACTGATTATATCAAGGTTTATTAACCATAAAAACAATGATGGTTTGATACTAAGAACAATAGAGATTTTCACTATAAAAACAAGCAACGAACAACATATTTCTGGAGCAAACTTCGGTACATATTATCAAAGCAGCAATATTTATCTCGTATAACGCACTTTAACGTTCAGTGGCATGACAAGTTAAACGTGAACAGCACGACTTCTGCTGTGCTCAAACCATGGCCACGTGTGTTTGGGATTGTTGGTAAAACAGCCCTACTAACCCTCCTGCAACGCTAACCGGAATTAGTGTGATTGTTCTGCGATATTTTGAGAATGTCTATTTGATATATATAGGCTATTATATAGTTATTTAAGAACGATTTTTTTTTCATTTCGGCATCCCTCCTTCTCTTCAGAGTGTTACATCTGTTTCCCTTGCGGGACTTGTAGATATTTGGTTAGAATTTCTCAAGTCACTGACTGGAGTTTTATACAATACATCAATAATACAATACAAGATCTCAGGCATTTTGATACATGTTTTTTTTTCTTTAGTTGTTTAATTATGTACCCCTGCTTTCATTTTTGTTGGATGGTTTCCTATTTCCATATGATCTAGAATAATTGTTGCATTATCCCAAGGATGGAATTTCTGTTCTCATAAATTCTGGCGAGGTCTGATTCTAAGATGTATAATTTTTTAGGAACTCTATTGCTTCCATAAAATCTTGTTGTGATTGTTGCATTATATTTATATTCAAATATTTCATTTTCTATTTTGTGTTTGTGTGATCATCATCTGATGCCGTACCGACTGGCGTAAGTGATCACGGGTCTCCACAACACTATATATCTTGCTTGAGGATAGCGGATGATTGTGCCTTGTCACGATTGTTTCTCACACTGTCATTCTCGATCTCTCATGCTATCCTGCTATCTCTCGTAGTTGTATCTTGCCTAATGTAACTATGTTCTCCAAAGCACTCTGTGTGATAACGTGTCCAAAAAATAGCAAAGTCTAATTCAGATATTATTAAGAACCCCGTATTCGTATTTGACTCGTTCAGCACATCCTCGTTATTTTTATATTTTTTTGGGTCTAGCTGTCCGTGGTATTCTCAGTGTTTTTTTTCTGAAGAACCATATATCTGTTTCTTTTAATGTTCAACTATTCTGTTTATTTATTGCCCAGAACTAGCAACCACATATTAGAATCAGTTTTATATGTATAAATGAACTGACAAATTCTTCATTTCTAGGAACGCCGCCTTTGTCTGCCGTTTTTTTCTTATATCTGTAGAATATCTTCCGTCTGATACTTTCGTTATTCCTACATAGTCGAATTCGTGGAGCTGATTCAGGATTGAGTAATTCTTTATGATTTTTTCACGCTATGGGATTTTTTTCTTAACAAAAAAACATCACTTGTTATTTAGGAAAAGGCTATATTTTAAAATATTTTTTTACTATTGCGTTGATTAGTTCTTGCAACTTTTCTCATGTTTAGCGAGCAGAATAGTGTCATTTTAATATCTCAAATTATTTGTATCATGTCCACCCACTGATACTCCTGGAATATGTTATTTACTTCAAGGTCGTACTTAAGAGAGTGAATGAGGGTTCAATGAACCCACCCTCTCTCCCGCTGAGGAATTCCATCATGATATTTAGCGCTAGGAAGTAGATCATGATATTTAGCGCTAGGAAGTCGATCATAATATTTAGTGCTAGAAATTCGATCATGATATTTAGCGCTAGGAAGTCGATCATGATATTTAGCGCTAGGAAGTCGATCATGAGCTCTATGAATTCGGTCCTGATTTTGAGCTCTAAGAAATCAATCATGATAGTGAGTTTTATGAAGCCAATCATGATAATGAGATCATGAATTCGATCATGACTTTCTCTTAATAATCATCTAAGAAAACCAATAAATGACACTTTTTAGTTAACCTTTCCTACTGCCGAAGACATGGATGCAAAGGGTACTGCCGTAATATCGGCAACCCAGGGTTAGCAGATAACCAAGATCCCAAAAGTACTTCCCCGTGGGTCACCCTGGAAACAGAGAGACAGCTGCTCCTGTTGCCTTCCTGGACAACACGTTTAGGCTCGTATCCGTGGATGTGGAGGCTGTAGATGGAATGATAATTTCCTGCAAAGAAAGAAGCAATATCTCATAGGCCTCTACACAAACACACACAGCAGAACAGTCGACACAAAGCCATGTGAGGCATCTGTGCATTCCGTCTCTGTCAGCCAAAACTGCAGAAACATTGGAGGGTCACCCAATGTAAATCCTTCAAGGAATCACTAACTTGAATGGGATGTACCCGTATATTAGAATGTAGGATGTGCTATGTGAAATGTATTCTTCTTCTTCAGCGTACATTCTCAAACTCCCGTTGCATCTTTCTTGTGGCAGGATAATGGTTCTACCAAATTTACAGAAGGATGTAGTCCAGATAATATAAATGCTTTGTGTCGCCGTTTTATTTGCGGTAATATCTCCACATATCCATCTTCCGCAGTTTAAATGTATTTAAGAAGTGTATTATTATAATTTTTAATGCATTGACATGTATCAATATAATTGTATTTCTATGTATGAATATAATAATATTTATATGTATAAATATAATATTTCTATGTAGAAATATAATACTGTTCACTTCATTTTTGTCAATATGTTATATTAACGAAACAGCGATGGTGATTTTTGTAATTATAATTATCTCATTGTGAAATGCATAACCAGCAAAAGACGGGTGTGTCGGGCCATTGGCGCCAATAAAACGGCGGCAAAATACATTTCCATTCTCTGGACTACATTCTGCTGGAAATCTAATGGGATCATGGTCTTGCTATAAGAGAGATCCATCGGGAGTTGGAGAATGAACACTGAAGAAGAAATGCTGAAAATAATACTAAATGTGATATTAACTCCCAGTCTTGTATTCTTTCAGATTTCAACAAGAGCACACCAACATTTGTGCCTACGATAATGGACAACCCCGACTCTGTCACACACATTGAAGGAGATATGGCGATTCTCTACTGCTCAGTATTAAATCTAGGAGACAGTACGGTAATATCTTTCCTTGTTGAATTATCTACCTTTCTATCTACTCTTGAACAAAAAATATCCATACTAATACTTATACTATTTACAGTTGACCTGGTGCCTGTTAATAATGTACAGTTTGTTTCGGTAAAGTTAAAAGTCTGGATTAGATTGTACAGTTTGTTTCGGTAAAGTTAAAAAATCTGGATTAGATTTTATTGTATTGTAATCTAAAAATAGTGTAGCTGTTATAATACTGGGGAAATTTCAAAGCAATGTTATATTTCCTTTCTGTAATCATGTGGCGATGACTAACAGACGTGATTTGAGTTATATTACTCAAACATAATAGAACTTGTCGATCTGTGACTTGGGACTTTTCATTTTCCAACGTGATGCGTATGATACTGTGCCATATAATCTCCTTATTATCTGTCATTTGTGTCATTTTTTCGAAACAGACCTTTTAATCGAAGCATCGACTCGTCTGTTGTTGTATCTTTAAAATCAACCTTACTTCGTGTTTGATATTTTACTGTTGTCGTACCTATAAAATCAACCTTACTTCGTGTTTGATATTTTACTGTTGTCGTACTTATAAAATCAACCTTACTTTATGTTTGATATTTTACTGTTGTCGTACCTATAAAATCAACGTTACTTCTTATTTTATATTTTACTGTTAGCTTGACAAAACTACAAGTTCACAGAACTCATCAACTCTTTGTCTCGTGTATCTTCGTCTTCTTTTGCGTTCGTTCTCAAACTCCTGCAGATTCGCAGGATGTAGTCCGGAGAACGGAATGCGTTATGTCATGGTTTACATCATTGCTGTGATATCTGCGCCTTTCGGCTTGATACATCCGACTTCAGCATGGCTTTGGGTCACTGATCCTATATGGGATGGGACAGCCAACTCCATCCCTTAACCTCCTTAGTCGCCTTTTACGACATGCATGGAAGGTAAACAGTGTTGCTATTCTTTGCTCTCCTTTCGGGCCCCGGCAACACACGGGCGGCCTCGTGTATGAGGATTGTTGTTGACTATTTGTGAAGTCAATATGTTTAATTATTTAATATATTTTCTCACCCTGTCGCCCTCTGTCGCTCTTCCTTCAATCTTGCCAGTTGTAACTACGTTCTGCAAACCTCCCTGCCACAACACGTGGACACACATTAAAGTCTGCTTCTTTCTGATACTAAGTAACATATGACTCGCATATACTCTTTCAACATACTCTCATTAGTTTTTTTTCTAGAATTCAATGGTACTCTCATTATTCTTCTATAGAACAACATCTCTGCTCCAATGATCTTGATTCCTAAAATCGCCTATTTATTCAATGTGCACGACTCATATCCACATGCTAGAGTCGGTGTTATGTAGCTCCGAACAACAATCTGTCTAGCCTCATATGAACATATTACACAATGTATTCTTCATTTCTCGGAATTTTGTCTTTGCCTGCCTTATTCTAGATTTGTATCTATGTGAAACAGTGATTTGTGGTCATTGGGCTAGTAGGACCTTCATAGCCGTCAAGTCATCTTAGGAAACCTATTTTGCGTTTTATTACCACGGTACTTAAAAACATAAATAATATTATTAACGCACTGATTTTTTTTAATCAATGAAGATTTTTACTTTGTGTCACAACATAATTTCATTGCGTAAATTCCAGACATCCAAAATTCACCCGAAACGTATCTTAGTAAACCAGGTAGAGACCAGCTATTGAATTACTGACCCATATATATATATATTGTCTATTGTCTTTCCTCAGGTGAATGATTGTTGATCGCATTCACACTTGCCGTTAAGCGTAGGGGTGAGAGCTTAAGCTGTCGTTCGAATTCCATATGTCTCGCTGTCGTTGCATTTAGTCCATGTTTGTTCAAGGTTATCTTGATGGTGTCTATCCACCTTTTCTTGTTCTACCTTTGGCCTTACGCCCGGATATTCTTGTGTTATATGCTCTTATTGGTATTTGGTTTGGCTTCATTCTCATAAAGTGACCGAACCATTTACTTGCTGTCTCTCAATATGTTCGATACATGATATTATATACCAACTCTTTTCTTAATTTCTTAATTTCTTATTTTATCTAGTTTGGTAACCATTGCAGCTTTCCTCAGACACTTCATTTCACATGTGACGATTTTTCTTTACTGCGAAGCTGTTAAAGTCCATGTTTGACATTGGTAGCAGAGTGTTGGTATAAAAATTGTAGATATTATTTGTTTTTTAATTTCCATCTTGATCTGTGGATGAAGAAGTAATGGAGAAAGTTGGTAAGTCACTGTGCTTGCTTTCTGGCACGTTGTTTCTATTTCTCTGTCTAGTCTTCCATCTTCGGAAAAAATGCTGACTAGATATTTAAATTCTTTGGCTTGTTTCACTTTGGTGTTATCTATTGTTATATTCATTGGTGTTGAAGACTTGCTAATTTTCATAACTTTTGTTATGACCCCTATATGACAATCAAAATTTTGTAATACTAGGTTCGGTCGTAAGTAAATGTAATTTCCAGTTGCTTCTTATTTGAGTTAGTGGTGGTATTCTGAAGGTCATGTGCTTAATCAATTTATTGAAAAAGATATTATTTCAAGTACTCGATTATCAATTTAATATGAGAGTGTTTCAGTTAGTACGATACAGAACAGTACAACCGAGTACAACATAGTCAGCTAGGTCGGTCCGTAAATGTATGATTATATGGTTATACAGAATTGTGTTCTCGACCGATTATCCTTTTTTCTATTGCTTTTTCGTTGGTTCCAATACCCCTGATGATTAACAGTATGTATTCTAGAGAACTTAATTTGTTTTGTCATGGTTTACATCTTATCTGTGATGTCTGCGCCTTTTGGCATTACACATCTGACTTCAGCATGTCACTTTTACCGTATTTGTTATTATTAGAAAAGGTTAAAACAGTCGTAGAGGATGCATCTGCACTGCACTCGGATTTCCCATATGTACTCCGTCATTCTCAACGAAGCGGCACGCCGCCTGCCGAGATTACCACTCATAGCACGTAACTCAGTAACTGCAAGCGAGAATCCTCTGGGATTGAAAAAATACACCATGTAAACAAGGAGACACGAACCGGAATCGAACCCATGACCTCTTGAGCACAAGGTGAACAGCTATGTTCTTCCATCACAAATGACCATTTCTTACATTCAGTTTTGAAAATTCAGTTAGAATTATGTCCTTTGTTATGAATTCTCAAATGGCTAATAAGCCCTATTCGGACAACAAATTAAGATGTTTCATATGCTTCTTGACTGCCATCAGACAGTGTCCCTCAATTAGCATTATTTTACTATACAGACACAATGGATACAAAGTCAGCGGCATATCGTGCAAATGATGGATTGCAGAAATAAAAGTCAACGAAAACAAACATGAGGCACAAACAAAAGCTATCTACGGAGAATTCTTCTACCCCTGGCGCTACAAAGCATAAAGGAATATACAGTGAAAAGAGAGAGAAAAACAAAGAGAAAAATAATGGTTTCAGTTCAGAATTTCTTTTTAATCATATACACCATAATAAACTAACTTTTTCCCAATTGATAAAAGTCACCACATGCCACATATGTTGAACATCTTTCACTGAGTTATACTTTTTATGAAATACTTGAATTGATAAACTTTTTTCAGTATTGAACCATTGACTTTGATCTTGAAAGCTGGGGGATTTGGCTTCTTGCAAATAACAATCACTGCTGGCTTCTTGTAATTTTATTTTTGCGTTCGTTATCAAACTCCAAAGGATTCACTTTTATAGCAAAACAATGATCCTACACGATTTCCAGGCGGATGTAGTCCAGACCAGAAATACACTGTGTCACCGTTTTATTTACGCCAAAGGCCAGACACATCCGAATTCGACGTTGGTAACTAATGCATTAAGGGTTTTAAACACTTTCACTGAACAGTGGGCGTCTTTAACCATAGCGTTAATATTGTCAGACAGCCGTGTCAGAGGACTGGTTCCTGTTTCTACCCGCTTGTCGGACAGCCGTGCCAGAGGACTGGTTCCTGTTTCTACCCGCTTGTCGGACAGCCGTGCCAGAGGACTGGTTCCTGTTTCTACCCGCTTGTCGGACAGTTGTACCAGAGAACTGGTCCTGTTTCTACCCGCTTGTCGGACAGCCGTGCCAGAGGACTGGTTCCTGTTTCTACCCGCTTGTCGGACAGTTGTACCAGAGAACTGGTCCTATTTCTACCCGCTTGTCGGACAGCCGTGCCAGAGGACTGGTTCCTGTTTCTCCCCGCTTGTCGGACAGCCGTACCAGAGAACTGGTTCCTGTTTCTATCCGCATGTCAAACAGTTGTACCAGAGAACTGGTCTTGTACCTACCAGCTTGATACCACCTTCACAGCTAACCACTGACACGGATCTTTGATTGTTTTGTCGCTGTCTTGTATCTCTAACGTCACAGCAACATATGCCTACAAGTTATTTTTTTTAAATGTCTCCTTTTTAGTACAACAATGTCGCTCAGTTAATTTTAATCTATTTCTACTTTTTGAAAATCAGAATAGTGTCGTCTGCATATCTCAAGTCATTTTTGGAACGAACACTTAATGCTATGAAGTCTAGTTTATTCTAATGACATTATCTCAAAGACATTATAATCACTGTGGTAAGTTGTAATCACGACAGTTGAAAAACTTTCAAAAAATCGCTTAGTAATATCAAATAAATCTCTATAATGTTTGTTTATAACCGTTACCGTGACGTGACAAATCCCGTGTCATATTCCTATATCAAAATATCCGCGGTGATGGTCACATGATCATCAGTGTGTGTTTATTGAATGGAATATGATATGTGTAAAGAACAATCCACGCCGCTACTTATCATGTTCTGAAACACAAGATATCAGGCCCGGGCCGTGACATGATGCAGAGAGTGTTGTTACCTCTAATATTTTATGGTAGTGTGTCCTGATATAACCTAATTGGACTTTGTCCGCTGCTTGAAAGGGGCACGCCTCTCCAAAAGAGAGGCAAACTCATTAACTACCTACCTACCTGATGCAGAGAGTCGACTGCTTCAGGCGGAACCAATCAAAATACATTGTCGGGGGGGGGGGGGGGCATTACAAAGAAATAATATTTAAAAGGGGGGGGGAGGGTATGCACGGCATTTTGAAGAATTTTATCGGACTGAGAAATTCTACCTCAGGGCCTTTCACGTTCTTATTTCTAAATTTGTTGTAACCAAGAGGAGATTTGCATAAGATTTGAAGTTTAAAAGCAGCCAACCGTGCAATACATCAAACATCAAAACAAGGCTTTCGATTACATTTTTATGAATGTAAATAGTAAAATCTGTAATGACGTGACCTAAACCTTTCGATTATTTTGTTACGAATGTAAATAGAAAAAAACTGTAATGACGTGACCTAAACCTTTCGATTATTTTGTTACGAATGTAAATAGAAAAAAACTGTAATGACGTGACCTAAACCTTTCGATTATTTTGTTACGAATGTAAATAGAAAAAAATCTGTAATGACGTGACCTAAACCTTTCGATTATTTTGTTACGAATGTAAATAGAAAAAAACTGTAATGACGTGACCTAAACCTTTCGATTATTTTGTTACGAATGTAAATAGAAAAAAACTGTAATGACGTGACCTAAACCTTTCGATTATTTTGTTACGAATGTAAATAGAAAAAAACTGTAATGACGTGAACTAACGTTGACTTCCTAGAACTGGCCATTCCTCAACCGACATGGTTGTGAATGTGGGGCTAAATTAAGAATCACCATTCTAAATAGACGCAATTTACTTTCTTAAAATTTTCATTATCTCTCGCAACAAATTATACACAAAGTGACAAACGAGAATCATGCGGAGACAAATAATAATAATAATAATAATAATAATAATAATAATAATAATAATAATAATATCAATAATATTGATAACTCGACAGTGTCGCAGTGATGTAAAAATGGAGAAATCAACAGAAAAAAACTGTACAAATAACTATTTTTTTAGCTATTCGGGGAGTGTAGAAAAAGCATGTTTAGACCAATTCCTTGATGTTATCAATCCAGGGCAGTCAAATGCGTCACTTTGGAAGGATTATTTCCGATGAGACAGTAGATTGTGTGTGTGGGTCTCACCAATGGCTCACTAGACAAACCAGCCATGCAACAGAAAACCGTAGTAGATGACATGCCTTTATATTGAGGTTATCTTCTTATAGAAGCTTCATGGCACGTCATCTATACAATCCCGTAGTCGTAACCTTCGATAACAGTTGCCATGTTGTTCCGACAGGCCGACGTCGTGCTTGAACTAGTTACAGGCACGGCGTGGGTGGGCAGAACAACAAAGAAACCTGTCGCAAGGGCCAGAGTTGTGCCCTGATGTAGACGTCTGTTTAGGCAGCATTGAACTCGAAACACCATCGAGTCGGATGGCTGCTGGTACAGAGAGCGGTGCACTTGTGGGAATGCCCTACGTGCTGTGAGGCCGGTTTCTAGTCAAGAATTAAGAATCAAGATGATACAGTAGGACTGTAAAATTGACGAAAGAAACGATGTTACCTATAGAAAAATTACGTTTGTCACTTACGTTTGTCAGACTTTTACTTATAGCTTGTTATTTGTTTGCTTAATATTTCTCTTATCAATAACAGCGAATTAGAAAGATTTATCAGTTTTAAATACATTGGTTCTCTTAACAACAGTAATGGGGATTGCTAAGAAGAAATCAGAAGGAGATTGGCTAACGCGTCAAAGAAGCTGATACAAATGACTAACATATGGCTGAAATTCTACAAAACAACAGAACTAACATTCATAAGAGCTTGAATATTCCCAGGGGCAATATATGGGTGTAAATCCTGAACAATCACTAGCAAAGTGAAAAATAAAATAGCAGCATTTGAAACTAAATGTTACAGAAAAATCATTAGAATGCCATGGATCAAAAAGATCATTAATGTAGCCATCATGGCGAGAAATGAATGTAAAAGAAATATGTCTAAATAGCATGGTTCATTCCAAAAAAAACCACAATATTTTGGCTAAATCAAACGCCATGACGGCCTAGAGAAAACCGTAATGGAAGGGATGATGCTACAGAGTTGAACACGCGACAGACCAAGAAGAAGATGGACAGAAGACATCAAAGACTACATGAGCATAACAATAACAGAAGCAAGACGACTGGCACTAGATAGACAGAAGTTTCTAAAGGCTGTAATGACTGCTACATCCTGTTCAGTATATGCTACTTTATGATGATGATAACTCTCTTACTTTGTTGAAGACAATTATTTTTATTAATTCTGGTTATTTTTCTTATTTAGATTTTACTCTTTTTTTTTTAATTGTGTATAATTTCTGTCTGATATTTAAGAAATTCTTCAACTTGTTTCATTTTCTCTCCACTTCTTTTTATTTCAATTTTTAACATCTCATTTGTTGCTCTAATTATCTTGCGCTTGTTTGCTGTTAGATTTCACACCATGTTCAGCTCACAACCTCTGCTATGATTTTTATTTGCTCCACCACTATAGGTCACTCTCACTTTCCTTCAACAGTGACCATGTCATCCCGACATTTGGTACTGCTTATAATTCGCTGACTGTTCTTCTTCTTCAGCGTTCATCCTCAAACTCCCGCTAGATCTCCCTTGTAGTAGACCCATGGCCCTACTAAATTTCCAACAGGATGTAGTCCAGAGAATGTAAATGCGTTGTGTCGCCGTTCTATTTACGCCAATGACCCGACACATCACTCTTCGACGGACAACTGTTGTTCAACTTTGACATATCTTTAACTTCAATACATGTTTCTTTGTGTTATTCTATTAAATGTTGGGTTTTCCCCAGTTATCTCCCCATACATCAGAGAGATGTAACATGACCACTGATGTGTGAGTGTTTTCATGCATTTCCGTTTCATAATCGCCTGCGATGGACAGCTGTTACACTATTAACTGTGATAATTATGTACATTCTTATAAAATCATCAACGGGGCATGTAGTTCAATCTAACGATAGAAGATCAGAAATTAATAGCCACAATTGTTCAAAATGTGCTCAACAAATTTCAAATCAGAGTGTGAAACAATCAAAGAAGCAATTATCTTGCTGCTGGGATCATACTACATGGAGGAAGAAAGGAAGGTGAATCCTACTAATGTCAAGTCTACTTTGCAAGCTTCTCAGAATCCAAACACAGTCCACATGGATGAAGTAAAATCACTACTGCCTTAACTAAACAACCTAGCAAAAGAAGTAATTTTACAGTAGATACCAGGCTACTACTCACAAATCAGAGAAAATGAGATAGCAGACCAGCTAGCAAATAGTGGTAGTAACTACCAACAATAACATAGGGACGATTCGATATCAACTTCAAATATGTAGTAAAATTCAGTCAAAAATAAAATATGATGGTATGTACAAGATTAGATGAAAAGAACACACTATTATTTGTAGATTGAGAACAGGCCAGAACTGACTCTTGCAGTTATGCAGAAAGTTTGGAGTTGGTAGCGATATACCCCCATGAGTAAAGTATCCAGGGAACACATAGCATATTTGCAGGACTGCTCACTGTAGAACACCACAAGAAGGAAACAGTGGGATATCGGTAACAAAAATTTTGACGGACAAGCTCTACGATCCTGTGGATCATCCACGATCTTGGAACTGGTGACCACAATAATTTACGAAATTCTTATCAAAATCTGACTTCGGCTGGAGAACGAGGAAAAAGAAGAATACAAGTCGGGAAATCTAATGTATATAGAGAACATCATACATGACTTGTGGATAAGAAATTGCTACATATGAGGGTCATTCATATTTTAGCTATATTAGTGAACATTCAAGTACAACTGAAGCATTTAGGTAACCACCGGAAATATCAAGGGGAGAAGGAAGACAAAGAGACATTGCTGGATGGGTTGTCACTGTGGCACAAAAATAAGTCACCAACTGAACTTATGACAACACAAGAGACAGATATGTGTGGAGAAGCATGATTGCCTACGCGAGTCTGCATGTCACTTGATTGATTTTGGGAAAATTTGTTCAAGAATGGGAAATCCTAGCAACACTTGTTGACAAATACTTTTTTAAGGATATAGCATTTTCTTGTTGTATATCTAGACATCTGTGGTATATCTAGACAACATATAACTATTGCTTTTTTTACTTGTCTGCAATGCTGATATATATCTTTAATAGGCATCACAAAAGATGGAGCAACACAGGAACAAAAAAGACCAAGAAATCACCTAAAACGAAAATAGGACAATCATCAAAGATACTAGGAAATTCGATCCCCCACCAAAAAAAAAACAAAAAAAAAAAAAAACTACAAACATCTCGGCAGAGCTGAAAAAGAAGTTATCACGAGGACAGTACACGACAGACTAAACAGCCACTGAAATAGAGTAATAATGGTTCCATCATCTCCTGTGTCCATGTGAGCAGGCAGCAAAGACTGTCTCTGTGTCCATGTGAGCAGACAGCACAGACTGGAACATATCTTGCAAGACTGCATTACACTAAATCAGTTAAGGAAGGAGCACTGGCCCACAGAGACGGATATCGACAGAAAGCTGTTTAGGAACCTTGAGGAGCTTTCAAATACAGTAACATTTATAAAGAAAACTGGACTTGCTGTATAGACATGTTAAACCAGACTTGTTGTGTAGACATGTTAAACCAGACTTGTTGTGTAGACATGTTAAACCAGACTTGTTGTGTAGACATGTTAAACCAGACTTGTTGTGTAGACATATTAAACCAGACTTGTTGTGTAGACATGTTAAACCAGACTTGTTGTGTAGACATGTTAAACCAGACTTGTTGTGTAGACATGTTAAACCAGACTTGTTGTGTAGACATGTTAAACTGCGAACGAGAAGAAGAATAAGAATAGATATGAATGTTGCCACTTCATTCTTCTTCTGCACTCTGACACATTCGACTTCAACATGTCTTTCTAGTTACTACGATTTATGCTATGGGACAGCCAACTGAACCTCTAAACAGCTGAATCCCCTCATGACAGATCACAATGCTGTTGTTACTAATTGTTCCTCTATCTGACCCCAGTACTAATTTGTAAAGCACTAATGTTCACTTCATTTTCCTGAATTTGAATTACAAAAATTGTTTTTATTTTCATTTTCGAAACTTTTTTCTATGCTGCAACCGGAAATACAATTATTTTTTATTAATAATGAACACAAGTTTTAAAATCGATTTTCAGAATTCCCCACCTCCCCTTTTCCATGGACAGAGTAATGATCATTTGTTCGTTGAATGGCGCAGATCTGTCAGCACTAGTAATTAATTTATCCTGTTTTTGAAAAGTATCACATAAAAACACAATCCGTATAGCGATGTTACATGCCATACGTGTCCTGTAGATAAGGGGGGGGGGGAGGGTATAGACCCCTTTAGTAAACTAGAGCATAACATTTACTAGTAGAAAGGAAGGAAGAAAAATATTAGAGCATAACATTTAGTAATAGAAGGGAAGGAAGAAAAAATATTAGAGCATAGCATTTAGTAATAGAAAGGAAGGAAACAAAAATATCGAGTGCTCCTCCCACCCCCAATTTAAAAAAAATCATGATGGATTTCCAAAAAAAGGAATTAAAAACCTCACAAAACTATGTGATTAGTTATTTTTTATTTAGAAATTCTGTCCTTTTTCCAAATATATTTGTAGGATTATGCATGGAGTTAGATACGATTTTGGAGGTTTGGAGGTAGAGCTAGTTAACCCACTCCATAAATAAACGTGCCCACATAGGCATGCTGAAGTAGAATTTTACAAGACATAACTTGCAGCTGTTGTAGTCAAACTGTAAAGTAGACTGAGAACCAACATGTAAAAAGAGAAATAGTTGCTAAAATATTAAGTCTGTGTTCAGTATAGACTTCTTGAATAGATTTAGAAATTTAAATATAATCCCCAGAAGATGCTCGTTAGACAGGGATATGTGCCAGCTGCTCGTTAGACAGGGCTATGTGGCCAGCTGCTCTTCAGACAGGGCTATGTACAATGTCACTACATTAGGCTACTTCGGACTATTGATATGATTTTCATTGACTGGTGAAAGTATAAATAGCAAAATATAAATAAATGACCAAAGAAAATCATGGGAATAGTCAGAGTGGCCTAAGATAGTGACGATACACACAAGCCCGTGTACCATACCATACAGGTCTGTGTAACGAAGGTCCAAGAAACGTGTTGCCAGGCAAGCACATATATATATATAAAAGGACAAAGCAGAAATATCACATATAGCGTCTGCTGTTATCAAAAATAGCAGTGGTTTCTCGAACAATGTTTATTAAGTTCTTCAGAATAGCTTTATGTGTTGATCTCACACAGCATAATTGATCTTGGCTGATGCGATATATTATATGTCGATTAGCATATACTTTTTGCCTCGAGCCAATGAACATCGAAGAAAAAGTTGTATATAAAGTATATAAGTGATACTGAATGAAATTAATTTTTGTAGCTATATATTAGGGAGAATTAGTTCACAACGGGAAATCCCAAAGAAAATACCACCTAAATGTGACGCGTGATTGGGCTCTGTACCTAGATGTCTGTGTGCCGTGCAACATGATGGATTAATGACTATGAATAACTCAATAAGAAGGTTTGGAATTGGGATTTACTATCTCGCACGACATACTGACCAAGAAGTGTCCATTCTGAAGTTAAATGTGACATACAAATATATCGCAGCTATACTGTAAATAAGATGCAGGCATTCAGTCCTCAGAACTACATCATGATGTTCTAGATTTAGCGGAGAATAATAAGATTTGTTATTGCGCTAGGTGATTTAGCAGCCAAAGTAATATTTGAAAATGTAAATGTATCTAATCTCATAACACATAATATCACAGGGAGTAGAAGTGTTTTGTTTCATATTATCAGTCCTCAGAATTGGAAGAAAATATTTCAGATTTTTCCTGAACATTTTTTCATCTCTAAACTCTACGAGTCAGGAAGCATTTACTGTTTAGGCTACTAGAGACTGTCTGTATTGTGTAGAGCTTCAAATAGTTCCATTACTACAAAATGATCGCTCTAATAGTGTCACTATAAGAGCGCCCACATATGGTAACAATATTTTATTTCTTCCTTCTTTTAGTTGCCGGTGAAAGGTAGGATGCAACTATCGTTCTCTAACGGTTTTGCGATAAACTGTCTTACTCAAGTTCTCACAAGTGCTCCCAATTGAATTAGTGATATACTAATCTACAACTTCCAAGTGATCTAGTTCCGTATTAATCTATAATTTCAGAGCTGATCTAGTGCCATACTAATCTAAAATTTCACAATTGTTCTAGTGCCATACTAATCTATTATTTCACAACTAATCTAGTGTAATACTAATCTATAATTTCACAATTGATCTACTGCATACTAATCTATAACTCCCAACTAATCTAGTGCCATACTAATCTATAATGTTTCAATTGCTCTAGTGCCATACCAATCTATAATTTCACAATAGATCTAGTGCCATAATAATCTACAACTTCTAATAAATCTAGTACCATACAAATCAACAACTACCCAATCGATGTATTCTACAACTTCCTAATTCATATAGTGCATACTAATCTACAACTCTCAGTTGCTCTAGTCTCCCAATTGATCTAGTCTACGAAATTCTACGCTATCAAGTCTAGTTTCCAAAATGATCTAATCTACACCATTCCCTTTGATCTAGTCTGCAACTTCTCAATTGATTCAGTTTACAACTTCCAAATAGATCTTGTCTACGATTTCCCACTCAATATAGTCTATAATTTCCAAATGCATCAAATCTACAACTTCGAAATCGATCTTGTCTAAAATTCCATATTGATCTAGTTTCCTCTTCAGCTATTCTTTGCCAAATGTCGCAAAGTATACAATACGTAAATGTGTCAAATGAAACAAATAACATTCTCAATTGGTAATAAATAGTAAATACACGACAAAAATAAGAGAGAAAAACAGATACCATTTAATCTTTTTATCTCTCAATCCATTGCAACACGAAGGCCTAATGGTACGTGCTTAATTAAACGTTTGTGCCCTCGAGGAATATATCTCTGATGTAATTAATTGACATCTCATAATGCAGTAATTATGTTTTCTTTTTCTGCTGTATTTCAATTTTCATGCATTTCCAATTTCGAAAATTTTCATTTTGAATAGAAATGTTCTATATAATACATACTTCAACTGATATTGTTTTACGTTTCTTTGTATCTTCTTGGAATGCCAGAGATGTGAAACACACTGATTATGCCAGTGAATCGATATATACAAAATAATGAAACTAAGATAGGTAAATACATCTGAAACATAATGCAACGAAGATCAACTAGTGTAACCATATTTCATATCTAGATAGTATCTTTCTACCTCGAAGTCGGATTTCCTGTGTCATTGGCGTAAATAAAACAAGGACATAACACATTTCCGTTCTATAGATTACATCCTCATGGATATCCAGTAGACCATTGTCCTGCTACAAGAGAGACTCCGTGGGAATTTGAGAACTAACGCAAATGAAAGACCTTTCTCACAGTATGAAGGGGACATATTTCTGGCACGCTATTCCCAGAATAAGGTGCAATGAAGGAACGCATCGGAAAAGATGCTAGAGTTCTAACGTAAATAACTTACCAATAACCGATCGATATGCATATTCACACATATTTTTGGGCGTTTAAATGACGTGTGGTGTATGAAATATGTATAAATCTATTGGATAGTGTCCAAATATCATAGCTATGTAAGACATGAAAGATTTATGCGCTGTCTGATTTCCTGAGATGTATGAATATAGCATTATCTTGAGAAAAACCCCCACAAAACTGCAGAATATATGTATTATCTGACATACATGCGGTTCTCAACCTGTGGGTCGCGACCACTTTGGGGGGAGGGGGAAGTCGAACGACTCTTTCACAGGTGTCGTTTAAGACCATCAGAAAACACATATTATGAAGTAGCAAGTAGCAACGAAAACAATTCTATGGTAGGGTGTAACCACAACATGATAACTGTATTACAGGGTCGCGGCATTAGGAAGGTTGAGAACCATTGAATATAAAATTAAACACTCATTGCATAAAAATGAGTAGTATGATTTTAGTGAGATATTCTTTCCAGAACGTTGTCTGCTGTGTAGAGATGGTTTGAACTCCCTCCTTTCTGGGCGAGCTGACGTTGTCTGCTGTGTAGAGGTGGTTTGAACTCCCTCCTTTCTGGGCGAGCTGACTTGCTGCAAGCTAAGATATTGTTTTAAAACTGTGATGGTTCTTTTCTATCCTGTTATTGAGCGGTCATTTAACCTGTTACTTAAAACCATACAATGTATTTCTATCTATTATTTAGTAGTCTTCTAATGTAGTTCAGGTGTGGTATTGTGTTTGTCTTCTGATGTTTTCGATTCTGATTTTATATCCTATTGTTACTCCGAGGATTCTATGTAGACAATTCATTTCTGTTGTAGCAAGTTTTGTTTTGACTTTTGTTGTTAATGTCCACATTTGACATTGGTAGCATAGTGATGGCGTGATGATCGTTTTATATAGTACAGTTTTAGTGTTCATGTTCACGTTTGTGTTTTGGAAATAGGGGACATCTGCCCTAAGATCTGGTATGCTATGTTGCATCTATGTTTGATTTCTTTGGTGTTTTTTCCATTTAATGATATGATGCTTCCAAGAAAGTGAATTCTTTCACCTGTTTAAGTTGTTGCCAATCGATGAGAATAGTGGTGTTTCTTTCTTTTTTTTTTTAGATTGACATTACCTCCGTTTTCTTCTCTGTGTTTATCATCATGTTAAAGTCCGTACATGTATGTTGTGTACAGCCAGTTATGTGTTGTTTTAGTTGTTCTTCTTCTGATGTTGATATTTCTGCTTAATCTTCTGCAAACGTAAGTTCCACTCAGGATGTTGTTGTTTACGTTGTCTTCTTCATTGGTGCTGGCAATTTTACGTAGGCCTATACAGTCGACATATGTGATGAATAGCATGGGAGATGCCATAGTGGGGTGAAATGGACAACACATGGGGAAAAATGGAACTGATGATGGGGAGAAATAATCCATGGAAATCAATCAATATAATTATATATTATCAAAGGATATCGTGATAGGTCGATATCTTTCTGTTCTTGTTGTACCTTTGCAGCAAATAAGCTGTAGTAAAATTGCTTTAATTTGACTCATTTTAACAGTCCCTATATCTTCTACAGAAGGCAAACAAAACTTATCAAACATATTCCCACTTTTTCTTAAAAAGCTCATTTCCACATCACCATCTTCATCTACAAGCTGCATGACTTTCCCAATTAAATATTGTGTTCTATTTCCTGTCTTAAACTCACACACACAACATATAGACCAAGTGTTATGTCTCTACTTTCTACACCATCTATTCTGATATTGTTGTTTTCATCATCACAAGCACACCCAGTGTCAGCCACGTCAGAATCTGTGTCATCATCATCATGTGGTATATTGTCAGTATCCTCATCAGAATCACTATTTTCTTCAAGCACAAAAAGTGATTTCTTGGCTTTTGATATAGCAACATTCTTTGTGTTTTCTGATCTTAATTTCAATTTCATTTTCATTGTGATTTTCCCAACCTGTTTTGTACCACATGGTGCAGTGACTCTACGAGTATTTTGTACTGTAGTCACACCAGTTTCATCAAGATTGTAAATCTGAGCCCCACTTACATTCAGTGTTGTATACGAGACATGTAGTAAATTTAGAAATGTTGCAACATTGTGTCAGCGATGTTCCTTCTGGCTGTCTTATTGACAATTGTTGAAGTCGCTGCAGAAAGCCATAAAGCCATTCTCTACATGCCATTAAGTTTCAAATCCATGTTTGTGAATATTTCAAACAATTTAATGCTGCCATTTGAAGAACGACGACATTTAAAGACTCTACGAAGAACCATTAATAGAGAAGGCATGTCAATGAACCTAAACAACACGCAACAATTGAAAGACCTGGCAACACAAAGACAGAAATGGAAGGCTATGGTTTCTGCCCTATGCGCCGCCTATGGCCCTGGAGGAACATAACATAACATTTGAAAGGCAAGAGTAGAAGAAATTTTTGAAGTTAGTCCGTGAAACATTGTGGAACATTTATCAAGATAATCGGCCAGACTCTCTTGCTGTTCATGATTAAAATTATGACTGTGTTGAAAATTTGAAGGAGTCTCTTTACCGACAATTTTGACGTTTTAATATTGCTTAGCAGTGTTGTACGAACTATTGCATATTCCCTGGAAGCTTGTCTAACAGGCATGCCATCTGCAACGGCTGTAACTGCAGCTCTCATAATAGACTCTGGTAGATTGCCATGATCTGTTTTCCTGTGGTAAACACGTGACATGTTTTTATTGAAAAATATATAAAATAGGCTTAGATGGAAAGTTTCATATAGTTTCAATGTATTTTTTCAATTGTTTAGATAAACTAAGATTTGGAAATAATAATTGATTAATTTATAATGGAATACTAAAACCCTTCCTTCCAATGGCGGTCCATTTCTCTCCACAGCTATTCAAATAGAAAAACATCGCATAAACTCTTAAATCACCTACTTTTTTGACATAAGGAACATTATTTACATAGTAAAATAGTAATTCTGCATATAAAATAACTTACCTTGTAATCAGTAAAACAGCAACAAAAATTGAATTTGCAATGTCACATCAAAAATCCAAATTTTCCCTTAGTAAAAATGTGATCACGGATTGTGAAAATTCAAGCCGGCTTAAAGAAACCGCAGGTTGTCCCTAGAAATTATCTCATACTGGGGGTAGTGTTTTTTACATTATGGTCCAAATTAATATGGACCATTAGTTTTTGAGATACAAAAGTGGGAGGGGTCCAATTCTCCTACCGGTCCATATCTCCCCTCTTTCTCCTATTAAACAGCCAATAGAACCATTTTATCCCTATATCTGCTGCTGCTTTGATTAATTCGACTTGTATGTTGTACGTATAATATTCAACTTATTATTATGGGCTTTGATGAAGCTATTTGTATGAAATTTTTCTGATTCTGCTAGCAATAACTTTTCCATTATATTGTTTACTATACTGTCGTCCCTTCCATCTTTTAGATTTAGCAATTGTTTAAAATACTTTTGCTACCTTTCCATTATTCTGTTCTGTTTATTGATTGTTCTTTCCATTTTCATCATTTATTTATTTTGGTTGGCTCATATTTGTCTTCGCTGTTTCTCATAATCTTAATTTTCGTGTAGAATTTCTTTGGAGCCTGCTGTAATCTGTACTTATTGATTCACCATATTCTTACCAAGCTTTGGTTTTAGCATCTTTAATGATTATCTTTGTTATTGATTTAGCTGATCAGTGCTCGATATAATCGTCTTTGACTTTACTTGCAGGCCATTTCTTGAATTACATGATTACTCTATACAGGATAAGAAATCTTAGTTGTCCTCTTACGCTTTTGCTTAGAAGCCATCAATTCTGTACAGTTAATGTTCGTAAGAATTCCTGATAAGAATTTTTCTTGATTTATTGATGGGATTTTTCTTGATTTCTTGATTGAACTTTTCCTTGATTTCTTAATTGAACTTTTCCTTGATTTCGTAATTGAACTTTTCCTTGATTTCTTGATTGAACATTTCCTTGATTTGTTGATTGGACATATTATCTTTGCAAGAGTTTATTAAGTGTCCATGTTTCACAGCCGTATATTGCTAATGAAAATATCCCTGCACTAATCAGATGTAATTTACCGTTGTTTATGGCAACTTGCAAAATATTAGTCATGCTGTTTTGACGTCGCTAATAATAATAATAATAATAATAATAATAATAAAATAATAATAATAATAATAATAATAAAAAATATGCATAACCAGTTAGGGTCCTAAGGGTGCCAGACTGCATAAGTCAGCACAAAATGCTCTTCAAACAACTCTATCCTCAGTCATTCAGACGAGTGAGGATAAATCATGCCCTGATCATTTCCTGATTTTATCAATCCAGGATTTCTCTTAGCTACTCTCATTCTTCTACCCACGACTGTTTCTTGCAAAATAATTTTAGAGCAAGCGTGGCGTCTCGTAACATGTCCAAACCAAACACGTTTACCACGTTTCACCAGACCTACGTTTGCGTCTGTGGCTATCACCAATGGCCCACTAGACAAACCAACCATGCAACAGAAAACGTTAGTAAATGACATGCTATTATATTGATGTTCTCTTATGGAAGCATTGTAGCATGTCATCTATACATATATAGACCCCCTCTAAGTAGAAGGCTTCTTCAATATGCATTGCACTAAGCCGACAGTAGAAGTCTCCTGGGTATGAAATAAAACTTAGAAAAACCACCCTACTGCACATAGGAAATAAGAGCTAATCACTCGCAATACCTGGGGTTCTCAAACAAACAAACCCCGTCCCACCACATCCAAAACTTGTTCTTGATAGCCTGCAAGTTTGTTTATACGCTGCCTGACAAATCTATTTATCTGTGTTCTATATAGCTAATTCTTAACAGACGTCAACATGGATGTTACAGTTTAACAATTCGTCTTTGGATTTCTCCTGCACTATTATCTTAGTTGTATATGTTTGTTACTAAATTTTCGAAATCTATGACATCTTCGAATTCTTGGCTATCAATTGAAGGGCCGTAGACACACTTTGAGTAAATCGGGGGAGAGGGGGAGGGGCTTTAACTAAAAAAAAACAATCGTCTATCTGTTTGTAATAGTCTCTTTTTATCATATGAAATTTGATGCATTTTTAATGTTCTTTTTGATCAGCTTTTAGGGGAAAATCGTAATTAAGGCGGTGATAGGGTTTACCTACATTTTGCCTAAATTTCTTATAATAAAATTCCTTGCACTAAAATTCCTTGTACTAAAATCTCTGTACTAAAATTCTTTGTACTAAAACACAATGTACTAAAATTCCTTGTACTAAAATTCCGTTTACTAAAATTCCATGTACTAAATTCTTTGTACTAAAATGTCCTGTAATAAAGTTTCTTGTACTAAACTTCCCTGTACTAAAACTCCTTGTACTAAAATTCCCCCAGAGGAATAGGAATATCTAGAGGGGATAGGACACACCCCTGGCGAACTACTGATTGGATTTGGAACTTATTGGATACTCCTGCATTTGTTCTTACTTCACATTGGCTATTAGCATAAATGCCCTTGTATATATTGATTAAATGTTCTGGTACTTCGTATATTGATATTTTTTTCCATAGTTGTTGTCTGTCTACTCTGTCGAAGGCCTTTTCTTGGTCGACGAATGCGATGTATAACTTGTTTTTGTTTTCTGTGGCTGTTTCTGTTAGCTATCTAAGTGTAAAGATAGCATCCGTGCAGCTTTTGTTCTTACGGAAGCCCATTTGGGTGTTCTTAAGTTGTGGTTCAATATATGATCGTAATCGTTGTTCTAATATTTTGTTTTAAAAAAACCATGCGTGACTTAGTAAGGATATCCCTCTGTATTTTGTCCAATCTCTCTTACTGCCTTTTTTCAAAAAAAAAATATAGGAATGATGTCGCGTTTCTCGTCTTCTGCTTTTTCTTGTTTCTTCCATATTACATTTTTCCCGCTCACTGCTGCTGCTTAGATAGGTTCTGTTTTGTATGTTATCAGAGTGTTTTTTTTGTTTATTGCATTTTCTATTTCCGATAGTAGTATATTTAGTTCTAGGTTTGCTGCTGTAGTGTTATTGTTGTGACTTCTTCTTTTAGGTTAAGTAGTTATTTTAAATATTGTTGCCATCTTTCTATTATTTGCTTCGGATCTTTTAGTGCTTTACTGTTTTCGCCATTTATTATTTCTATTGGTTGGTGTTATGTTCTTTGTTTCTCAAATTCTAAATTTTGAGACAAAAAGAAAATATATACGAACCAACAGAAATAATAAATGACAAAACGGTAATGCACTAAAAGAACTGAAACAAATAATGGAAAGATGGCAACAATATTTAAAATTGTCAAAGGACTATTGTCCTGCAATAAGAGAGACCGGCAGGAGTTTTTGGGACGGAATAATAGGCCACAACAGATGCAAACATCACATGTTGGACAGTTTGGATTGGGTGATACCACCGATTTGTGTCCCTGTGGGCAATCTGCAGAAAGCACATAAAATATTTTACAGGGCTGCCCATTGTACCAAACCCCACATGAACGAGCGAAACCTCTACGGGCCTCTGTAGGAGCTACGAAACACTGTCAAGTTTAAAAAAGATAAAATGGTAGCATATTCTATTCAGGATGTTGTCATCATCCGAACAGTTGTTAGCTGTAATTTCTTTCTTGGTAATACTTACGTAAAATAGTTTGCCAATGCTTTATGAACGGCCAACTAAGGTATGAATGCCCCTTTCGTCAAGAAATGTATTGAGGAAACTTTACTTCCATTTGATATATACCCACTTGTTTTGTAATGGACAATACTTCATACCATTTTCTGCTAACTCTCAATGAGAATGTACCAAACTCCTTTAGTACTAAAGATACAGTAAACGCGTTGCTTACGAAAGAGCATATTCGTTAAAGTGAATTTTTTTTTAAACCAGAGCTACTGAGTCCTTTTAAGAATACACACAAGATGAAAACAGTTTAATATTAACAGAATAATACATGAGCACGGTTATGTGAATTTAAGACTTCTACCTTAAAATTTGCATTGAAATTTATGGAGCTTGTGTGTGCTAAAGGTAAAATTGAAACTTAAAACATCACTTTATAAATATGTACTGTCAAGAAACAGACACATGACCAACTGTCCAACATCGACAAAGATTTCTGGATTAATTGTGAGGACACGTATTAACCAAGGATAATGAATAATGGCAAAAGGTCGGATCTCGTTTAATTCGACACGCCGATTTCATCAATCCAGCGGTATTATTTTCTGATTAGGGTGAGTACATCTATGTTTGTGAGTATCGACCTACATGAATTACGAGCAACTGTGTGAGAACTCGCATAATTTTGTCCTTTGAGATTTGGGGGGGGGGGGGGTTTCTTTGGGATGTTATTTTCTACTTAGGTTCATGTTGAGGATAACAGTTATTGAACAGATGAAGACTGTCACCATAAGTTCCTTAAACACGAAGTGGATCTCAACCCATTGAGTAAAAATGAAGATTCCATCAACAGTCTTGAAAGAAAGTAACAATTACTTTTAGATTGAGAACTGTTCTGTCGAAATCGGATGTGTCGAACCATTGGTTCCATAAAACGGCAACACAACGCATTTCTGTTCATTGGACAACATCATGTTTGAAATCTAATAGAACATTGCCCTGTTATAAGAGAGACCGATAGGAGTTTGGGAACGTAAAAAAAGGACCACAACATACTCAAGCAACACATGTACAGAATTTGAGAATTTTTTGGTTTGGAATTTGAGACAACGATATGTACTTCTGTGTACAGCTAGTAGAAACACCGAACATATTTTACAGAACCGCACACTAAACCATTTCACAAGAAGACAACTGTGGTCATCTGAATACTCTCTAAATGATACGCTCTACGGTCCTGTCATTAGGTAAAGCGTGAAAAGGGGTAATAAAGTTTTTCTAATAATACGAAACAAACATAGTCACACACGCACAAATGGAAGTTTCGACCGAAAGGCCTTTAAAGAAAACATACACAAATAAATCAAAAACGACAAGTAGGGACGATACAACGTGCGTTCACATGTCTAGTGGAATGGCTAAAAGGCCCTTTCTCATGTAATTCACACGGAAATTCTCACGGCCCTTTTCGGTCATTTCACTAGACATGTGAACGCAAGTTATGCTGTCTATACTTGTCGTTTTTTATTCATATGTGTATGTTTTCCTTGATAAAGGTCTTTCGCTCGAAATGTCGATTTGTGTGTGTGCCTATGTTTGTTTTGTATTATTAGGAAAACTGTATTACCCCGTTTCACTCTTTACCTGTTGGATTTATGTTTTGCGCACTGAGTACATATTTTGGCCCTGTCATTAGGTTGTTGACCATAGTACAATAAATTGAAAAATTTATATCAGTGCATGATTGACAGAAGAACGAGGATGATTGATGGGAGAACGAGATGATAGACAGAAGAACGAGGATGATTGACAGGAAAACGAGGAAGAAAAGTATAAAAACATATGAAATAATGTACCAGACACTTGTTGCTGCAAAGTGGATCGTCTGATGGATCCCTGTTGAGACCCTAAGAGCCTTGCATATAGATACACTCATGTAATGAAATCATGCTGCTAATATTGCTAAGTAGTTGTACAATTGTATTATTCCTATAGTATCTACATTTTCTGGTAATCAATATACACCCCGCCACTACAGTTACAAATCCCCAGTGTGCGGAAGAACCAAATACGGTGGAAATGTTGAGTATTGGTAACACACGGAATATACGGATATAATCATAAATAGAGAAAAGATTAACCAATAGTTAGAAGGACAGGACATACAAGCAATGGAACACACTGTCACACGACGTTTCGACTTAAAAAATCTCATCAGAACGAGAGACATGGAATCAACAAAAACGATTATGCATGAGAGCGCCCACATATGATAGCGAAGTGTATTAGAGCAGCGAGTCAGTGTAAGAGATAACGGGACAGATACAGGTGACAATAACAAACAATACGGGCTAATTGGAAGCAACGATGGAAAGAGGACGATGACAAAAACATGGATAGGTAGCAGACAAATTGGTAATACAGAGATAAATTACTAGTTTTATAAACAGCCTTGATGATACAAAGAAAAATTACCAGTTTTAGAAACAGCCTAGATAATACAGAGATAAATTACCAGTTTTAGAAACAGCCTAGATAATACAGAGATAAATTACCAGATTCAGAAACAGCCTAGATAATACAGAGATAAATTACCAGTTTTAGAAACAGCCTAGATAATACAGAGATAAATTACCAGTTTTAGAAACAGCCTAGATAATACAGAGATAAATTACCAGATTCAGAAACAGCCTAGATAATACAGAGATAAATTACTAGTGTCAGAAACAGTCCAATTCGCTGAAAGTATAGTGGTTGCTGCGGTAATATACCTCGCCCATTGCAATAACACAAATACTGTCGATGGATTCCAAAAACAACACAACTAATGAGCACAATGTAACATACAATACGAATACACACATTATTTATTAAACATAGGAAACAACATAGAAATATATAATTCTGAGTTTTCACGAAATGGTTGTTATCACAAATTAATATTATTCTAATATCTGTTTAATTGCATGATCGCACGAACAAAATGAACTTGATCCATCCTAGAAGTTTTAAGATATAAAGCTGCAATATGTACAAGGAATTTCTGAATATCATCATCATCATTGTACAAGGAATTGAACTAAAACCAACAGGCATAAATGCACAAGGCCTGCAATCTTTGGCAACTGACCGACAGGCATGAAGAACTATGACATCTGCCCTATGTGCCACACTTGAAAAATGCAATGTGTACAAGGAATTTCTGAAGAGACTATACATATGCATTTGTAAATTACACATTCACACAGAAATTCTGACGCAAAATTCATTCTCTAACGAATTGGTGTTTTTTTAATACATTGCTAGTGAATTATTTGGATGAAGAAAATAGGGATTTTGATGATTCTCCTCGAGAAATTATGCTTTTTGTTATACGCCTATTTTTGATTTGCGTTCTCTCTTGTGTTCGACAATCGAAAAAATTCGAGATGCAATGTTCGTTAATGAACTTCTCTCATCAGTTGACTCAACATTCACGTCTTTAAATACGTCAATAAAATGTATGGTAATACGTGACTCTAGCATCCCGTGTCAACAGTTGCCACGAATTCAGTGATCTCACCCCCCCTTCCTGCTGAATTAATGATGTAAAACAAACACAAAAATAGTTGCCCCCTTCAACACCATTTTTTAAATTAGAAAACATACGAAAAAGTAGATGTTTTGTTTTACATTTTTAAACAGAAAACATACGAAAAGTAGATGTTTTGTTTTACATTTTTAAACAGAAAACATACGCAAAAGTAGATGTTTTGTTTTACATTTTTAAGCAGAAAACATACGCAAAAGTAAATGTGTTTCACATTTTTTAAGCAGATCCACTATAGAAAATACTAGAGCAACGTTTGTGAAGAGAAACTGGAGAATTTATTTTGTTAAACTGGAAGACAAAATGTAAAATAGAAGAAAAAATGTACAGGGAAACGCTTTTGACCAACAGGTGTGAGGTAGTATCTTGGAATGCACACGTAGGAAGTTATACCTTGGATGCATATATATATATATATATATATATATATATATATATATATATATATATATATATATATATATATATATATATATATATGCACAGGTATGAAATTAAACCTTGAATGGAAATATATGAAGTGGCACATTGGATGCACATGTATGCATTGGTACCTTGAATGCACTGGTTTAAAGTGTTACGTGTAAACGTTTGAAGTGGTACCTTGGATGCACAGGTATGAGGGAACATCTCTGATGCCGCATATGCTGAAGTAAAAAGAAATATATGTCTAGACATAACAAGACACCTGGAACATCTACCTAAAGGTGTCTTACTATGTGTGACAAATTCAATATCTCCCTATTTCAGCATAACTGTAAACCACGATACCACTTCATAAGCATCTGTGATGGAAGACTTAGTTACTGATGCGGTGATGTCCCAACTTGCATGAACTAGTTCGAGGCTCAAGTCTGAGGTCAACACTTAACGCTGCATTAGTCATGTTACTGGCTGTATATGCGGGATCACAGCAAGTCACGTCTATGATACAAGGATTAATGATTTACTGTTGCAGTCCCATATTGTTCAACTAGATGAGGTTCAAGGCTAAGAAAAGTCAGCCCTTGCACTGCAATAGTCATATTACTAAAGGCTTCTTGTGTGTACATACAAAATTCAAAATGGTTGCAAAGTAATTTCCTATACAGAACATCTGTCTATCTATGTTCCTTCTGCATGTTCTTGAGACCCATAGTAGTGCTCTTTTAGATGGTTGTTCTACGAAGAGTTTCTCTTGGTCTTCCTCTTTTTCTTGTTCCCATTTTAATACTTTTAGTAGCAGTCTGTTTTCATTAATTTTAAGTGCATGTCCTATATAAGTCTATTGTTTTCATATTTTTGTTGTAGAAACATATTGCTGTTTGATATCTTCTCTTACCTGCTTGCTTGCTTAACTTGGATTCTTCCCAAACAATATTTAAAAGTTTTCTATGACATTTATTTTCAAATGAATTTAATTTCTTCTCCAGCGCTGTTGTTATTTTACAATGTGCGCAACTATATGTTAATACGGATATTACATTAGAGTGAAACAATTTATATTTTGGTATATTACCTATTGTTTTTTTATTTCCAGACATTATTTATGTGTTTTTTGAATGCACTCTATAGCAGAGGTCGGCAACCTATGGCACGCGTGCCACACTTGGCACGCCAAGCAATTTCAAATGGCACTCAGACTCTTCACATGTGATGAATCTGGGCTCCTTCACATTTTTCTTGATATGTGATGTTGGCACTCTAAATAATTTGAAACCTTAAGTTTGCACACAGTTAGCAAAAGGTTGCCGACATCTGCTCTATAGCATCGTACGTTTGTTAGAAATCTCGTTTGTTGTATCTCCTATGTCGATTTTGTGCTCTCTAAACAGGAATTTATCAACTGTCTGAATTGTGTCTCCGTTGAGAGAGCTTTTAAAATTACAGTTAGTAAAAATTATGATCTTAGTCTTTGAAGTGTTAACTTGAAGGCCAATTTGTTCTGAAAGATGACAGGGTCGATTCAATATATCTTATGATTTAGCAGGAGTTTGACTTAATAAAGCAAAGTCATCTGCACAATCAAGATCGCTAAGAGTTCCATCATCAAGAGGTCCATTGTATAAGAAAATGTTTATTTTGAGTGTATTTTTTCATACACTGTCTATAGCCAAGCTAACCAGCAATGGTGACATAATACAGCCTTGTTTTACTCCAGTTTCTATGTAAAACCACTGTGTTATTTTAGTTTGTTTTACCACAGCGTCTTGAGTTGTCGCGTAAAGTCATGATTGCGTTTAATTATCTAGTTACGAAGCCGTACTTGGCAAGAATTTTCCAGTGTTGGCTTGTCAGAATATCAAACTCCTTGTAAAAAATTTAAAAAATGTTATTGAATTGGAGATTGAATTTCGACTGATTCTTAGATAATTGTTATAAGGATGAAAACTTGATAAATACATGATCGTTTTGATCTGAATCCAGCTTTCTCTTCTCTAATATTTTGATCTACCAGCCCCTTGAACCTCACCAGCAGCATGCTACATAATAGTTTTTCTGGCACTGACAACAGAGTAATTCCTCGCCAATTGTTAACAATCACATAGATCTTCTTGTGTAATTTTACTATAACTCCATCTTTCCATTGTTGAATCGGTTTCTCTCCCCCCCCCACATACCTAATTTATAAAAACAAGCATCTTTAAAAGAGTTGTATTATCGTCTGTCTTCAACATTTCACCACTAATCTCATCGTCGTCAGTAGCTTTATAATTTTGTTTAGGTTTTTTGTAAGTAACTGCTCGTCTGATGCCATCAAGTGTACATTCATTGCATGATACTGACATAACTGATATGTTTTGTTCGATCTCAAAGTTTGGGGTTAATGCTGGTCGTGGTCTATTCAGCACCACTGTAAAACATTCTGCATTCATTGCATTTGTTCTTTTTCTGTAATGATTAAGTTGCTGTATTTTCTCTGATAAATGTATTCACAATGGCTGGTCTGTTGCATAACTTTCTTGTGATCTGATATAAGCATCAACTTTATCTTTAAGTTGACAATGCATAGAAGATGATGACTGCTAATATCTGCACCACCACAACCACTTACATCACGTATTGATGTGCGAACATTTGTACACTTACATCACGTATTGATGTGCGAACATTTGTACACTTACATCACGTATTGATGTGCGAACATTTGTACACTTACATCACGTATTGATGTGCGAACATTTGTACACTTACATGACGTATTGATGTGCGAATTTGTACACTTACATGACGTATTGATGTGCGAACATTTGTACACTTACATGACGTATTGATGTGCGAATTTTTACACTTACATGACGTATTGATGTGCGAATTTTTACACTTACATGACGTATTGATGTGCGAACATGTGTACACTTACATCACGTATTGATGTGCGAACATTTTAAAATTTACATCACGTATTGATGTGCGAAAGTGTTTACAAATACAGAAGTGGGTCCACGTGGTTCATGGTTTGCCATAAAGAGAACTTCGTTATTTTGTGGATATCCTTATGTGGAAAGATGGTGTATGTTGCAACAAGGTTGTATATTTCATGCAGATCTATTAATTTTTCGCTATTTTTAACTCAGAATATAGTCACAAAACATACAGAATATAGTCACAAAACATACAGAATATAGTCACAAAACATACAGAATATAGTCACAAAACATACAGAATATAGTCAGAAAACATACAGAATATAGTCAGAAAACATACAGAATATAGTCACAAAACATACAGAATATAGTCACAAAACATACAGAATATAGTCACAAAACATACAGAATATAGTCAGAAAACATACAGAATATAGTCACAAAACATACAGAATATAGTCACAAAACATACAGAATATAGTCACAAAAAATACATAATATACTCATAAAACATACAGAATATAGTCACAAAACATACAGAATAGGCTTTAGGATAATTTGTTTACATTTATGACATCATCTCATATATAAATATAGGTACGTTATTGACAGAAGCGGTCTCATTTTTAACGAAACAAATACGTACATTATTTGGCGAAACGAAATATCTATAAAGACGCATCTAATAGCAGCTAAGACTACTGGCGGCTACAGCGATCAACTTATGATATAACATACTGAGGGCCACTACACATTCAGTTCAGATAGTTCAGCTTGGATGATCCTAGGGGATTGGGGGGGGGGCTATCAGTCCGTATCTGGCAGATCGATGCATACCCATCGACTTTTTAATCTGAGTTCAGCTAGGTTACGAAAGCTGAGTGAAAAAATATGCATAATATTAAATAGCTTAAATCTGGCCACTGCTCCCCGTAATACATATATAATAAAAGTGATTATTGATTCTTCATTTTCATTATATTCTGTCTTTTTGTGTCGCAAATCTTCATGCGAACGTTGTATATTTATCTCTTCTTTTTAGTTGACATATCAAATATAACTATAAACGTACCTTTAGCATATAGTTTATTTGTCTCCTCACAAACTGTATTCGTTGATTTGTCTCGCTACAAACCGTATTCGTTTGTTTTTCTTGTTGATTGATTATCGTACCTAAAAAAGGTATCAAAAGGTCGCGAAGGATTGGCCTTCATCGATTTTCGCATATGTATTAAGACCCTCTCAAACCTTGCCTGCCGAAATGAACGCTTAGAACACACAATTCCGTAGCTCAAGCGGTAATCTGACAAAAATGTATTTGTAGCAAGGCGTCGTGAGCTGAATTCGAGCCAACAATCTCATTAAAACAAAGTCAATACCTAAGCATTTCGCCACGAGGATATGGTACCTTGATCTGTGCTGCATTATATGTGCCAGCTAACATATAAGATAACTCAATTGTTGCGCCCATTGAAATTGAAACAGATTTGAAACATAAATTTGAATTCGAAAGCTGATAGATTTGCAAAATATGGTAACAAATAAGCATTAAAAAACACCACCTAGTATAGTGAAGCTAAATCTGGTAACATGCATGCTTTAAAGGGATGCTGTTCCTAGTATAATGAAGCTTAGATCTGGTAATAAATAAGCTCAACAAGAACATCTTACCTTGCATAATGAAGCTGCATCAATAATTAAAATTATAATTTATATATATATATATACAGTCATCCCTCAGTTATCGCGGTTAATAGGGATCAGAACCGGCCGCGATAAGTGAAAAACCGCGAAAATATCCTCTCATTTTTAACACACGTACATTTTTTTGTTTATGTATAATATCAACAAGTGTATATGAAACCATATAAGTGCATATGTTATCATTAGAACATTAAAGAATAGTTTCAAACTTGTACATAAAATATTAATAGTATAAATAACATACATAAAATAATGTATAAATAATATAAATATGATACATGTGTGTAACATACGTAGATGTAAAAAAAGTGTACATACTGTAAATATATTTTTAGAAATCCGCGATGTACTGAGGCCGCGATAAATTAACAGCGACGTAGTCAGGGATGACTGTGTATGTATTTATTAAACAGTAATTCAATCTTCACATGCAACATCAAACCGGTGTTATATCTCCTGTAATGAACAAACTAGTTTTGGATTACGCAACGGGATTTGCTACCTCCGATGCCATATGTATCTACTCAACCTGTCACATAATTCCAAACTAGACAGAAGATAAACAGACGTAGAAAAATGACTTCATTGTACTATGGTTATACCACATTTATTTTGTCCTTCCTAACAAAGAGACACACCCCCTGCCTAGAGTCCCACTTATAGCACGTAATTACATAACTACAAGTGATAGTTCCTAGGGATCTCCGAAAAAATTCACTTTGAAAACAAGACTTCATGAGCTGGATTCGAACACGCGAGCTCTTCAGCACAAAGCTTAACACCTACGCCACGTGAGGGAAATTTCAAACTGTGAAACAGGCAAACAAACCATGCATTAGCAATCAATCAGTTCCTCTTTTGCCAAGTTTGGCACGTAGGGCAGATATAATAGTTCTTCATGCATGTTGGTCAGTAGTCAAGGATTGCAGATCTTGTGCATTTATGCCTGTTGATTTTAGTTCATTCATAAAAGTTCTTCTGAGCATTGTTTTTAGGTCTTCCCTGTTTTATTTTACCGTCCGGTGTCCACATGAAGGTTTAATTCACAAAAAACGTGAGATGTTTTCCCGGTCTGATACAAAGTCTCCAAAGTCTTCGGTTTCAATAACCGAATTTTAAAATTTTCTTTTGCAATTTAGAATTTGAAATATTTATTGATGGTTTCATATTTTCTTAGAACTATCTCAGTAAAAGTAACATATTGCAATATCTATACGTCATTAAAACTGTCCACTCTATCAGGAGACTCAACACCCGACTCTGCAAATTGTCCACTCTGCAAATTGCCCACTCTGCAAATTGTCCACTCTGCAAATTGTCCACTCTGCAAATGGTCAGACCAGACTTGGTAAAAACACTATTGAGAAAGATTAGAACATGTAAGATGAAATGCTATTCATTCATTCATTTTCCTTTAGCGCTGAAGTTAACGCATAGGGCAGAGGTCAGATCTCTCCAATTCTGTCTGTTCAAAGCTATTCTGTGCAGTTCTTGAATAGTATGAATATTGGTTGTGAAATGCTATAGGCAATTCTATAAGCGTCACCAGAAGAGACGGAATGAGAAATGAAGACATCAGAAAGATAGTAGACCATATCATGCAAACAATATATAGAAAGACAGCAGATCAACTAGTTCTGACACATTAAGTGAATGGAAACATTACAACCAGCCATCCAGGCATACAACAGCAGAAAGGAAGGTTACAGGACAAGAGGAAGACCAAGAACAAGATCGGAATATTCATTCAGAGAGATTGCTAAGATCTACAGCCTCACCATGGCAAGGGCAACAACGATGGTCAAAGATAGAAAAAATTCTCCCTACGACCTCTAACGGCATTTGTGGAAAATGACAATAGATAGATAGACTGGAACTCAGACGAAGAAGAAGATCAAGGACAAGAAGAACATAATTTAACTTGTTTTGACAAGTCTTGATTCACTCCTAATGCATTTATGACATGTTATTTATTTCGTCATTTATTTCTAGGATTGAATGATCATGATTTTGGGTTCTGTCAGTCTTGTTAAAACTGATCTACAATAAGATATGTCTATCGGCTGCTTCTCCTTAATTGTACAGACACAGATTGCGTGCCCCTGATAAACACACGATTGAATACACTAGAAGGCTAAACCTACAATTTTTGAATATCTTAAATCGGGGCGAGATGTGTGTAATGTCGTGCATGGAAAAATGAGAACGATATTTTGCAATCGCCAGGAGTCACTAACAGGAATACGAGACACTCTGGGGGGAAATTTCGTCGTCGGAGAATATTTCTAATCGTCTGTTCTGTTTCCTTTCCACCGACACTCAGGTCAATTAAGACACAAAGGCTGAAAATAACTGGATAATAAAGACCGATTGGCTCTTGCAATATGCGCACGTTCAAACTCGACTGGAAGAGAGCTCGAATCGCGACGCATGAGAAATGGAAGTCAGGAAGGGGATATCGAAAATTGGATAATCGAATAATAACAAGTTCTTCTGTTGAAAATACAGTATTTCTATAACGAAGCACGGTATATCCAACCACATCATGATTGTTTTTCGTTATATTGAAATATATATGTCTGTTGTGGATGAACATATGATCTTATATAGTTATACAAATTACTATTGTGCTTATTATTTCTTGCGTGTTATACGCGTTTTCTTTAATTTCTTTGAATTCTTACTTGTAAGGCAATTTGGGACTCTTGAGGATATAGTCACGTTGTCAGAGCACTGACTTTCCTGTGTGATGGTGTAAGATTGACTTCAAGTACAAGATTTTTAATAAGAATTCCCATGCCTGCGGAGTCGACCACGCCCTAGAAAACTGGTACCAGAAGAGATTTAGTAATGTAGAGACAGAAAGTATGATGCTGACCACATAACGCCTAGTGTGTCATATGTCATATAAAGTCACTGTATATCACTGTATTCACAGTACACGTCAATGGTAGCTCACAAATAATACGAGTCAAATAATTTATTCACAGTACATGTCGATGCTGGCTCACAAATAATATAAGTCAAGCAATGTATTCACAATTTTCCTGGATAGTAGAAATAATGAAGATCGATGGTAAATTACAATTTCTTCAAAAGTATGATCCAAAAGGCGAAACACTGAAAACACAGTATGTAAATAGTTGTTAATTACTATAAACACGCATACACATATAATTAGACGTTTCGACGAAATGACCTTGATTAACGAAGTATAGCAGTATTATTGTACGTTTCAAAATGCTTGAAAGAAATATAACAATACGCGTCCAAATTTTCAACCGTTCATACAACTAACCACCATGACACTTAAATTAAATAAATAAAATCGTATTAATTGAAAAAAATAATGATATTAATGAGCAGACTAATCATAAACTGCGAATGTTTTTATGGAAATAATGTAGCTCTATAGTAAAAGTAAAAATACGACTAACAAATTCTCATCATTCCCCCCTCCCTTTCCAATTCGATAATTTACTAGAAACATTGTTATTACCCCCCCCCCCCCCCCCCCCCAAAAAAAAATATCTACGAAAACGAAGAGTAACGCATTTATTTTTATGGTAAAAAGTTCGCCCCCAAAAAAGGGAGAAACAAATGTGTATTCTGTTTCCATCCTCCGTTTACACCCGCAATGCCGGATTTACAGCTCTGGGCATGTACTAGTGACCTATATATGAGGACACTGGCCTATACCAATACTGATTCTGAGGGCTATATTTGTAATATAACATATTGGGAACACTGAATACTGAAACTGGAATATTATGTTATGAATAAAGTTACGTGAAGTGTTGGCGTGATAGAATGGAGATGATAAATATGTGGAGTATCAATGAATGTGTGAGGTATAAATGAATGTGTGTGCGCAATGGGTGAATGTGTGGGATGTTAGTGAATGTGTGGGGGAACTGCAGAATGTGTGGGCACTGGTGAATGTGTGGAACATGGGTCAATGTGTGGGATATTGGTGAATGTGTGGGACATTGGTGAATGTGACATATGTGACACGTGTGAATACGTGTGGTATGTGTGGTACGTGCGTGAATATGTGTGGCGTATGTGGATGTATAATATACATGTACATGTGTGGGACAGACATGTATGTGCGAAACATATATGAAACAATCTGAATAGATGTATTTATTTTTGTTGATAATGATTTCAAAGAGAAGGCTGGTATGAAAAGAGCCTCTCGCGAAACAACATTTCAGTATAGCTATACAGTTCGTTTAACTAAGTGAGTCTCAAACGTATTCCTACCACCGCAGCCTTACGTACATATTTTTAGACCAACGTCCCCAATCTACCCACAAAACCCCCACCTCACAGTCTAACAAAATCCCATATTCACCAATACTTTTTTTTACTTTTTATCCTACATATATCAAACCCTTGTAATATAATTTATTCGGGGCGATCACTTTTTTTCTACAAGGATGTGGGGGTTGTCCAGATTTTTCTACTAAAAAATCTATAACATATAACGTCCGAACATCTTTGTTATGTCTTAAAATAGAGAAACATATTTTATCCTGCCTTCTACTATCTCAATTTTTCAATTAATCCTTGAAAATACGTTACATATTTGTTACATTTACCGGAGTTGAACTTTCTTTAAAGTTCACTTATCTCGATAGCTTTATATCTTCTTTGGTAAAGAATTGTTCAGACATCATGCAAAATGGAAATTATTTATTGTGATGAAAAGGAATAAATCCATATTTAGAATATTTAACACTGTACTGAGTTATGAAGAGATGTAATGAATGCATAGACGCTCTTGTGTTGCCGGGGCCCGAAAGGGGAGCAAATAATAGCACCACTGTTTACCTTTCATGCATGTTGTAAGAGGCAACTAAGGAGGTTATGGGATGGAGTTGGCTGTCCCATCCCATATAGGGTCAGTGACCCATAGCCATGCTGAAGTCGGATGTGTCAGGCCGAAAGGCTCACATATCGGAGCAATGATGTAAACCATGACACAACGCATTTCGTTCTTCGGACTACATCCTGCTAATTTGTAGGAGTTTGAGAACGAACGCAGAAGAAGAATCTGTAGTTAGGATATTTAGCGCTGTACTGACGACATTATTTTGTCGTAGTTACTTGGTGTGGTCAAGCACAATTTTTTGGGGCAAACAACATTATGATATACCAAAACCTCCAGCAAAACTCCCAGATTCATTACAAAAAGCAACAACGAAGTACTCACACATTTTGCTAAAAGTTACAAGAAAAATATTACGAAAAACAGAGTGAAAGAAAGAAATCTTCATCTTATTGGGGCTACATTTAATTTACAAAGTGAAATGACATGTTTTACTGAGCATGTGAGTCAAATTTTGTTGTTCTGAGGTGTTTTATACCATTTTTGTTTAGTTTGAATACAGTTAAATGGCTTCGAGTTTCAAACGGAAGTAGTTGCCAAGTGGTTCGAATAAACTTTTATTGAGATCAGGTTTCTATATCTCCAGAATTGTACATCTTGTCTTATTACACACACAGTGTGACGAGTGGTATTTATTTATGTGGTCAATTTAATTGCCTCAGTGTTCTCTAAATCTCTAGTGACCCCCCACACTACAGCGCCCCCACGCCAGCTCTTGGCCCTGCCTGCGTCACCCTGAAGTCTCTCACCGCCTCCGGGAGAGGGGGGGGGGCATTTTCGACTACTTTGAGAAACCATGATTTAAATGTAATAACATAAGATAAGCGTTGAGGCTGATAATAGTCAAATACGAAATGATAGCGAATCATGAAATTAAAGAGAACCCTAAATCATGAAATGAAAGAGAAGCCTCAATATGTCATTAAAGAGAAGCCCCAAATATGAAGTTTAGGAGAAGCCCCAAATATGAAATGAAAGAGAATGCTCAAATATGAAGTCAAAGAGAAGCTCTAAATTTGAAATGAAAGAGACGCCTCAAATATCAAATGAAAGAGAAGTCTTAAACATGAAATGAATAAGAAGCATCAAATAAGAAATGAAAGAGAATTCTCAAATATGAAAAGAAAAAGAAATCTCAAATATCAAACGAAGAGACGCCCCTAAATTGGAATGAAAGAGAAGCCTCAAATATGAAATGAAGGAAGCCTCTAATAAGAAATAAAAGAGATGTCTCAAATATCAAATGAAAGAGAAGCCTTAAACATGAAATGAAAGAGAAGCCACGAATATTAAGTTCAAGAAAAACGGCACACTACCGCACGTAAACACTGCCACGAAAATCACTACAAACACAAAATGTTGGGTTGATGGCTAAATTCTATATAAGATATGCCACCAAATTAAAAAAAAATAATCTTTATGCTAAGGCGACGCCATATTTAGGGCCTTAAAAAGGCACCCATCACATCTCTGTCTACCTACGCCTGCATGCGACCCTCCTCATCATCAACTGTGAAAGCAGAGATCTACCAGCTTAATCATTTAAAATAAATGTGTACTAATTAATTGAGAAACCAAATATGTCTTGGTCTATTTTCAGGTGACTTGGCGGAAGTTGCCGCATTCTTCACCTTTAACGATAGGTACTAAGTCATGGATAAGAGATTCTAGAGTACACGCGGAACATGTTCCGTACAGTTCGCAATGGAATCTGGTGATTGAACAAGTCAGAATTGATGATGCTGGCGAATACGAGTGTCATGTCAACAAGAGAAAATCGATGTTAAGACATAAGGTTACACTGTCGGTCAAAGGTAAGAACAGTTTAAGATGTACGTGCATTTATTCGCAGGCACAGTGTAAGTAAATATAGAAACATAATATATAAAAATTGTTGAATATCAGTTTTACGTTGAATAATACACAATCGACGTTTCGAACAAAAAGGTCGTTATCAAGAAAGAGATAGACATAGAATATGAACCACAATAAAGCGAAGACTACATGTCAGTCATGTGGGAGCTGAGAGGTCAGGAATGCAACGAAAAGATGAAGAGAGTCGTGAACGTGATTAATGGAGTGTTTGCATGTAGAGATAGTACAATTGAACAAGAAAATAGAAATTAGAAAAAAAGTAAACTAAAATCAACCAAGCATCATAAGGTAAGTAAAATAAAATAAAAACTTTTATCTGAATCAAGTGTGGACTGTCGAACACATAATGATTGGAAGGGCCGGGGTGTAAATACAGCAATACGTGACATCTGACTAGGATAAGAAGTTCAAAAAACAAGAAGGCAATGACCAGAACAACCAAAAGAGAGAGGAGAAGAGAGAGAGAGAGAGAGAGAGAAAGGTATAAGAGAATACATAGAAGAGAGAAGAAATAGATCATCATATCAAACGAACGTATGGACTTCGTTGATACTGCGGGCTATACAGTTTCCCTGGTGTGGATACGATGGTTCTCAGTATTGAAACGGCTTCTATTGTCCACAGTGCATGTTAGTATAGCGGTGACTGAAATGTTCCGAGCAACAATGGGACAATGGCTTTGAAGTAAGCCACTGTGTCATCGCAAGGAATAATATAAATAGAGACAAAAGCGATAGTTAAGTCGAAGACTAGTTTCTCCTATCTACGTGAGGTGACATCACTTGTATTTGAGTAAATGACTCGCTGGACTTGCAATGAAAGTCTCGCAGGTCGTAAATATATCCTTGGGGAAGTGAGATAGATTTCTTTGAAATATATACGAACTCCCAGGCGCAACAAGACATACCGCATAGTGATGTGCCTCTACGTTGACAGTATCCACTTGGACTCTTTTGTGGACTAAGAGACTCCGAAGATGACGGTCATGTCTGAATACTACCAATATGTCATTCTCGAAGACATTGCGAGTCTCAGGGTCCGACATAAGGAGAGGTAAATGTCGGAATAAGACCAGTTGAGCAGTTCTGCTATGAAAGTGGCAGGTAATATCAAATCTGATACGATCGGAAAGAACCTTGCTACTAGTGGCAAGAGCCACCGATCGAGTGCTTCTCTGAACCCCTTGGCGAGAAGAGGACAGCTTGACATTTATTCCGCCAGCGCCTCCATCCGGAACACATATTTCCTCTGAATATAGAGACAGTAATAACAGTTTTCACTTGATTGACGACGCAACCACCAACACCCACATTGATTCTGTCAGACTCCCAGAGTAGACTGCCCAAGATAGTGCATGATAAGAAAGATGTGAATCACTTTCTTAACAGCGATTAAAACATCTATCTATGTGACGTTCTCTTACAGAACGTTGTCCTCACTACCGCTCTGTAAAACTCTCGGTTCTGTGCGAGCCGCCCGGCTTATTCTAGTATCATGTTCAGAAGGTCTTCCATGTCATGTATCCATCGTAGTCGTGGTCTACCTATAGTAACGCAAAATGAGGTAAACAGGTTACTAAAACACTTACCTAGCCTATTAATAAAAATATATTAAAAAAAACATACAATAAAACTAAACAGGACAATTCTCCACGTATCGGCTCAAATTGAACCTTTTTCAAGAGACAAACAACAGATAACGACAAAATAAAAAACAAAATAGATGTCTATATTTCATCAAGCCCCGTCTCCATAATAGACTTCTCTTTCATTTGGCGCTATTATGGAGACGGGGCTTGATGAAATATAGACATCTATTTTGTTTTTTATTTTGTGGTTTTTTTTAAATATATTTTTATTAATATGCTAGGTAAGTGTTTTAGTTACCTGTTTACCTCATTTTGCGTTACTATTTGTTCATTAGGTTACTACGGCACCATCCACTTTGTCGGACACCCTCTGACCATTTGGTTATTTATCTTGGTCTACCTCTCGTTCTCTTTCATGGATTGTTTCCCTCCATGATTAATCTTTATAAACCATTGCATCTCTTTATATGTACGAAATTTGGTGGCTTGTTTTTTGCGGGGATGGTTTTGACGAACCAGTCTTCTTCTATGATCAGATATTTGTGGGCATCTACGATAGTTCTTTTTTATGTCCATGATATTCTTAGGACATTTCGAATGCAGATAATTTCTTTTCCAATGGCGATGTCATTGCCCATGTCTTAAAACATATGTTCCCACTGGAAAGATATAGTTTCTTAATAGTTGTGACTTTGTTATTTTTTCTGTTTACCCATTGCCATAAATTTTGTATCTGTCATGTTTCGCTCCGATATTCATTGGCAGGTAAAAGTAAAAGTAAAGTAACCCATATCATTTATTAATGCTGTAGGGGTGTGAGATGTTAGCGATCTCATATTTCACATGCTCTGCAAATGAGGGCGGTAGCCATCTCCTCTCCCTCGCAGTCTTTACTTCCCGGATTAATCCGGTACCCATTTAAGGCTGGGTCGACCTGGGAGCCGTTGCGATCTGAAAACATTTCCGCTTCAACTGGGGAATGAACCCAGGACCACTCATATGCGAAGCCAGTGCGCTAACCACTGCGCCAACGCGGCTCCCTAAAGAGAGGTAAAACTAAATGGATGGCAAATCGATGATACAAGACATGTCTGTGTTAATTAGAGCAGTCATAGATACAGTACAAAACTATGAGGAGGATAGAGGACAAAACAATGATGAGGATACAGTACAAAACTATGAGGAGGATAGAGTATAAAATTATGAGGAGGATAGAGTATAAAACTGTGAAGAGGTTATAGTATAAAACTATGAGTTGGGTAGAGGACAAAACAATGAGGAGGATAAAGTACAAAACAATTATGAGGATACAGTACAAAACTATGAGGAGGATAGAGTATAAAACTATGAGGAGGATAGAGTATAAAATTATGAGGAGGATAGAGTATAAAATTATGAGGAGCATGCCGAAAGAAACACTTTAGAGTCTATCTTTAAAGTAAGTCAATACTCATTAGGCAATTTTTGCCCTCCTCCTTTCCCTTGTCCAAAACCTGTCAATAATCCAGGAACCTCCGCCCTACCCCTTGCTTAATTGTGTCAAATGTCACACACGAAATAAAAATTTAAGCGAAATTCTCAAAAACGACATAATTATACACATTTTTCAGAATTTTTTTCGTCAAAATTTACACAGTTTAATTGGTATATTAAAAAAACTATTATTATTGACGTCAACTTTTTTCAACAATCCCCTTTCTCAACAACTGTCTAACTATCTTAGCCCCCACACCCCCACCCCACCCCAACTGCCTTTTAACGAAATATATGGTAAGCCCCGTACATGTGAAAAAAATGATAGAAAAATGGAAATGACCAGAAAAGAAGTAGTAAGTGCATCTTCTTTATAAAAATCATAGGAACCCACAAGAACTGCGACACTATGTGTATATAATCTGACATGGCTGACAAAATTTCAAGCAGGGAATTTATGAGAATACAGTGGTGATGTTTCCGAATGATGAATCAAGTCTATACTTTGTAAACACGCCATAAGGGAGAAAGTAGAACATATCGTAACAATAGTTCAAGAGCAGAAGGTGTAAGATGATAAAGAATATACTAGACACTTTGACATTTTGTCATGGAGTAATATTGGTATATGAGATTAGTATTTTGGTATGCCTATATGAGATGGTATATTGGTATATGAGATTGTTGTATTGGTATTTGAGATTGTTGTATTGGTATTTGAGATTGTTATATTGGTATTTGAGATTGGTATATGAGATTGGTATATGAGATTCTTATATTTGTATTTGAGATTGGTATATTGGTATATGAGATTCTTATATTGGTATTTGAGATTAGTATTTGAGATTGGTATATTGGTATATGAGATTCTTATATTGGTATTTGAGATCGGTATTTGAGATTGGTATATACACCAAGAAATGAGTGTCAGTATATAACAGAGAAGCTGTGAGTGAATAGAAATGATGACAACATCGTATGTTTTGGAACATAAGTAGAAAAAGATGTGTCCGTATGCATTCTAGAGCTTGATTCCATGAACGTTATTGTTACCTTGAATTTCTCTGCTGTTTAACGTCTTTCGTCTATTGTTTTTATGATCGTTTAATGTCTGCCGTCTATTGTTTTTATAGTAGTGCCATTATTTTTACTGATGTTACTGCTAGTTCACTGATTGTCTTGTATTTTCGTGAAAAAGAGCTTAAGGTTGAAATGTCGAACATGTCTTGTATACTGTTATTTGTATTTTTCGTAACAATACCGTAAAGCTTGATAATTTATGCATTTACTGTAAAGCTTATCAAACGTTTGTTCTACGTAACTACAATAGATTCCAGGAATCTTCATTCGTGTTTTCCAAGAAAGTTCAGGTGCTTCAACATATTATCTGTTTTATTGCGGTATATTTTTTAAATGTTATAGAAGTAAGATACAATGTCAAAAATAAAACATATATCGTGAACAGTATGCCAGATTTGTCATATTGTCACTGTCTATAATACAAAAAAACACTTTCTTTACTGCGTTTTCCTGTGAAGGAGTGCAGGGAAGCTTTAGGCTGTGGAAATAAAGGCCACCTTGCCACAGCAGACGCCGCGCCATTATTATACACACTACACCCATGTCACACACTTGTTTTACACACTTGTCTATTACACACTTGTCTACTACACCCTTGTCTATTACTCCCGTGTCTATTATACACTCGTCTATTACACACTTGTCTATTACACACTTCTCTATTACACACTTCTCTATTACACACTTGTCTATTACACACTTGTCTATTACACACTTGTCTATTACACACTTGTCTATTACACACTTCTCTATTACACACTTGTCTATTACACACTTGTCTATAACACACTTTTAACTTTCTTTCATACCCAGTAGACTTCAGCTTTCGGCTTAGTATAATGTCTATTGAAGGAGCTTTCTACTCAGAGGTTGTCTATAATTGTATGGATGACATGCTACAAAGCTTCCATAAGATATACCTCAATATAACTGCTTGCCATCTACTAAGGTTTTCTATTGCATGGGTGCTATGTCTAGTGGGCCATTGATGAGACCCACAGACGTAACCGCATGCGTTGAAAGAGCTAGTATAAGATTATAGAAAGATAACATTCTAGAAATTTCTGCATGCTATTATTATTATTATTATTATTATTATTATTATTATTATTATTATTATTATTATTATTATACATAATTTTGACATGTGACCATTTTTTGACCATTCTTTTCAACCAAAATTATATAGCGTGAAAACCCTGCAAGAACACCCCCCCCCCAATCTGCCGTAGCCTGTGTTTTCTATTAAAAATCAGAACGGTAATTAAGTTATTATTCAGCGTCACAGCGCAAAGTTTCCAAGTAGTGATCAGTTAACAAGCCAGTGGTTGACCAGAAACAGCCGAACATGTGCAGTCTTCAGCACTTATATAATATGGAAAGTGATATTCCTCGTTCTTACCAGAACATGAACCATGGTCTATACGTCTTGGTGGACCACAAGAGTTACTTTGCGCGTGCAAACCTTTTCGAGACTTAGGACTATCGACAGAAACACGCCCTCACACTACCCTATTGAGCCTCATTGCGCGAATCTACACGTGTATTGCCAGCCAATGAGCATCACAAATTAGTCTCTCGTAGTGACAAGTAATAGGGTGTAGTTTGGTGCGTGCTTCTGTTGATATGCCACGTAAAGGCCTCCCTAGAGTGATGTTTATATTTAGCTGTCTGGCCTGTATAGCATGTGGGCCACTATGCAAATCATGAGTGATCATGAAAGCTGAGTCACCTTGTCAGCGGGTGACAATAGGCTGTGTTTGTGCAATTATGTAGCCAGTTGGGTGCAAACAAACTTCTTGTGCGTTCGATGGTCTCCTGTCTCATATTTCAATATTCATTTCATGGACACAAATTGCCGTCCACTGATGGTCACATTTCGTGGCTAATTTAGTTTCTTCCCTGTGTGGCTAATTGCAGCCATAGTCAATGTTGGGCCGCTTGATGGAGTGGACAGGTTTAAATGACATAGTATGGGATATATAAACAACCGGTACTTATAATAGTTTCAGTCAAATCAATCAGAAATCGCAACCAATAAAATGTAACTACTCAACTAGGTTAAGACATGACCTTCTACAAAAAGGCATAATGGATAATGGTAAATCCAGCGTTGTAAAATGATTCATTTCACTATTCATTTGATTTCACTTGGTTGTTACAGAAAGTATAAGTACAGTGACCAATGAAAACCAATGTAATAATCACCTGAGTCACTAAGAAGACTCCATTTCCCATTGATCAGTAGGCCTGTTATTGTAGGCTTATAAATTCTATTCTATATCAGTTCGTAAACTTAATTTAGTTATTATAATGTCGTCGTGTGTTATCGAGTCACCAATGATAAAATGTTTCTGTTACTTGGTGTCAATGACAAATTTAAATGTTACTTGGTGTCCGTGACAAAATTTAACTGTTATTTGTTGTCGATGACAAAATATAATTATTACTTTGTGTCGGTGACATAATGTAACTACTACTTGGTGTCGGTGACATAATGTAACTAGTATTTGGTGTCGGTGACAAAATGTAATTGTTACTTGGTGTCGGTGACAAAATTTAACTGTTACTTGATGTCAGTGACAAAATGTAACTGTTACTTGGTGTCGATGACAAAATGTAATTGTTACTTAGTGTCGGTGACAAAATGTAACTGTTACTTGGTGTCGGTGACAAAATGTAACTACTGCATGGTGTCGGTGACATAATGTAACTACTACTTGGTGTCGGTGACAAAATGTAACTACTACTTGGTGTCGGTGACATAATGTAATTGTTACTTGGTGTCGGTGACATAATGTAACTACTACTTTAAGTCGGTGACATAAATAATGTAACTACTACTTGGTGTCGGTGACATAATGTAACTAGTACTTTGTGTCGGTGACAAAATGTAATTGTTACTTGGTGTCGGTGACATAATGTAACTACTAGTTGGTGTCGGTGACAAAATGTAATTGTTACGTGGTGTCGGTGACAAAATTTAACTATTACTTGGTGGCGGTGACAAAATGTAACTGTTACTGGTTGGTATCGATTAGTTCGAGGCTGTCCATAAATAATGCCAACAATTAGGGGAGTTGGGGTGGCGGCGCTATATGTTTTTGACACAGTTGGGAGGACAAAAGATGACATATCAGAACAACAATTTTATGGAACAATTAAATTCGATTAATTTGAGTTTCTATTATTTTGTATCTATTATGTGTTTTCGCAAGTTTTCAACAAACATTGGGTTCGTGGTGTGTGTGTGTGGTAAATTTTCTGTTGATGTAATTATGTAGGGTGGTGGGGGGGTTCCCTGGACTCTTGACGTTTTGGCATAATTATGCAGGAGCGCGGGTTTCCCCTTGATTCTTAACATGTTGCTGGCAATGTGGAGAGGGTGTGGAATGGGGGGGGGGTAATTACAAAAGAAAAGTATTGACGTTATTTATGAATATCCCCCATATCTGAACTGTGATATTTAATTATTGGGAACAGATTATCCTAACCCCCCTCCCCTCTCCCATATCTGAACTGTGATATTTAATTATTGGAAACAGATTATCCTAACCCCCCCCTCCCCTCTCCCATATCTGAGATGTGATATTTAATTATTGGAAACAGATTATCCTAACAAAACAAAATAATAATTTGAAAACTTTCATTTGCTTTTTATATTTTCAGAAAAACCTGCTGCTCTTTTACCACGTAAGTTTTGCTAAAGCTATAATATTATTAGAAATTGATTCTGAAACAATTTTCTTGTTGAATGTCATTGACTTGAACGTATATTACGATATCATAGTATACTATGCTAGCCTTATTGAAGCCAAATACGCATACAGACTTATGGTCAAATGTGGTCAGCATTTATAGCATTATTCATATCACATGATTGCAGACTTTCTTGTTATTGAATGTCTGCATATAAAGTAATGTATCATATTACATTGTTAACAAGATTTTTACAAAGTGTTTATAAAGTCGTAGTGCACCCATTTACATTGCTAGTGATATTACGTCATATGAATTGTGAGTATTTAGTGCGGATCTCTGCGAAGGCAGTGCACGGCGATATATAGACACCCGGTACATATACATATCATCATCATCAAGTGCCGTCTCCGCAACGAAGGTTGGCTGCAATGTATCTCCAACATCTCCTGTCTCTTGTCTTGGTGGTGCACTCTGCTAGACTGTAACCTGTCCATCATGTAATGTTACTCTCCCACTTGTATCTCTGCCTACCTCTTGCTCGCTTCCCTTTGACTTTACCCTCAAGTAAGGTCTTCAATAAGGTGTCATGTCTTTTAATGTGTCCAAAGTATTTTATTTGCCTGATATTTATTTCTCTTAGTAGTTCTTTCTTCATATTAAGTGTCTTTAGCACCTCTTTATTTGTTTTCTTCTCTTCCCATGATGTTCTCCCTATTCTTCTATATACCAACATCTCAAAGGCATCAATTTTGTATTCTAATTGTTTATTTAGTGTCCATGTTTCTGAGCCATACAATAATATGGAATAGATGTAGCATTTTATAATTCTCATTTTTAACTTGTTTGTAATTTGTTTAGATATTAATAATTTCCTCATGTCATTGAAGTCACTTTTAGCCATTCCTATTCTCCTTTTAACTTCTGTTTCACATCTGCCATCATTTGTGACTATGTGTCCAAGATATTGATACTGTTTTACTTGTTGTAGTTTCTCTCCCTGTATGTTTATGTTTACCTCCTGTTCTTCTGTGTCTTTGCTGATTATCATTGTTTTTGTTTTTTGAATATTTATATCCAGTCCATATTAATTACTTGATTTATTGACTTGATCTATTGGTCTTTGTAGTTCATGTTCACTTTCTGCCAAAAGAACAGTGTCATCTGCATATCTAATGTTGTTTATTATTTTCCCATTGATCTTGAGTCCTGGTATTTCTTCTATATTTTTAAATTATTCTCTGTGTAGATATTAAATAGGCTTGGTGATAAAATGCATCCTTGTCTTACCCCTCTTCTTATTGCTATGTATGGAGAGTAGCTGTTTTCACACCTTATTGATACAGTTTGTTCCCAATATATATTTCTAATCAGCCAGATGTCTTTTCCATCTATGCCTATTTCTTGAAGACATTTGATTAATTTTTCATGTTGGACTCTGTCAAAGGCCTTGCTGTAGTCTATGAAGCACATATAGATACTCATTTGGACTTCTATATTTTTATCTATCACTAGCCGGATACTCAGTATAGTTTCTCTGGTTCCTTTGTTTTTCCTAAAACCGAATTGTTCTTCACCGACCTCCATGTCTATCTTGTTCTTAATTCTTTCATGTATTATCTTGGGAAGTATTTTAGTTAGATGGTTCATTAGACTTATTGTTCTATATTCTGTACAGTCCACAGCCCTGGGTTACTACATCGCCTCACCACCAGGCTACATCATGCTAATCTGTAGGAGTTTGAGAACGAATGCAAAGAATAAGATTAGAAGTGTTCATACTGCTTCGTTTGGAATCAAGAGATGTGTAACGAAGTTTGCGTCGTGTGGAATCAAGAGATGTGTTATGATGTTTCAAGTTGAGTTATAACACATTTACAGCGTTGTATCGAATCAATAGAAGTGTCAGGAAGTTTCAAGTTCATTATAACTAATACACTGCGTTGTATACGATCAAGAGATGCGTTAGGAAGTTTCCAGTTGAGTTAGAATAAATACCTTACACAGAATACGTAAATGTAACATAATTTCCTGTATTTCAAAGCACCTTTGGTGAGTTGTGTTATAATATTTAATTTATTTTAATTCCATGGTAAGGACAGTGGTTGTGTTAACAACAAAAAGACAATGATCATAACATCTAACAAGAAGAAACAAAGATTTGAAGAAGTTCTGGTAATAAAATTATAGACCTCTCAATTTTCAGATGTATCGCTATGTTCATTCCAAAATACATCTAAAAGTGTGTATTTGGAAACAAATTTAATTTAAATAATACTTTAACAAATCAATGCGGACGTATACAATATAACTTGGGTCTAGTATGTGAAAATAGAACTTGGGTCTAGTATGTGACAATAGAACTGGGGTCTAGTATGTGAAAATAGAACTGGGGTCTAGTATGTGAAAATAGAACTCGGGTCTAGTATGTGAAAATAGAACTCGGGTCTAGTATGGGAAAATAGAACTCGGGTCTAGCATGTGAAAATAGAACTCGGGTCTAGTATGCGAAAATACAGAACTTGTGTAGTAGCTCATGGGCAATACATGAAAATGGAATTATTGAGAAAACAAATACATGTATAGAAATACATTTTGGACATGAAACTACTGAAAGTCACGCAAAGGGGACAGTTAGTGGACAATCAAAAGCCAGTGGGACAGTCAGTTGACAAGCAGAATCCAATGAGACAGTTCGTGGACAAGCAGAAGCCAATATGACAGTTAGTGGACAAGCAGAAGCTAATAGGACAGTTAGTGGACAAGCAGAAGCCAATAGGACAGTTAGTGGACAAGAAGAAGCCAATAGGACAGTTAATGGACATGCAGAAGCCAATGAGACAGTTAGTGGACATGTAGAAGCCAATGAGACAGTTAGTGGACAAGCAGAAGCCAATGAGACAGTTAGTGGACAAGCAGAAGCCAATGAGACAGTTAGTGGACATGCAGAAGCCAATTATGCAGTTAGTGGATAAGCATAAGTCAATGATATAATTTCAAGTGTAACGCATACATTTACAACAATTCAACGGAATAAGTGGAACGACACAAAAATTAAAAGCTTACTACGTATGAAATGGGATGTCTAAGAAAAGCAGAACAAGAAGAGATCATGTGAGGAAAAATGAAATTACATGAACTATTGGAACAACATCTGTGGTCAAATATATTGAAAAACATGAAATGGTTCGGCCATGAGAATGAACCAATATTGGCCAGCGGCAAGATCATACAACATGAAAATGGAGACAGCAAGATGCAGAGGAAGACAAAGAAGAAAGTGGATTGAAGAAGTTACCAACGTTCTGAAACGTCACAATTTTATTGCATATCAAGCTACCAAGAGAAATTATGGTACAACTAGATTTATCTGTTGGATTTTAGTTTTGGACCTAAGTACACGTTATCGATCTTCATGTAGGCAATATTATTATTTTTATCTCCTTCCGCCACAAGTAGATGTTTTCACAGAGCTGAGAGTTGGAAGTTTTCTGTGCATAAATTGAAATATATTTTTTTAAAGGACAGTAAACCTATATCCTATTCAGGACGTAGCTATCAACTCAGCATTTTTGTTGTTGTATTGATTTCCTATTCAGAACGTAGCCATCAACTCAGCATTTTTTGGTTGTATTGATTTCCTATTCAGAACGTAGCCATCAACTCAGCATTTTTTGGTTGTATTGATTTTATAGGCAATATAAATACGTTCAGTAATTTTGTTATTGATCTCTCAACGATCCGGTCCAACAAAGCCTGCAAGGAGACTTGAACCCGGTACCTTGGCTGTCACAACGGGCACTATACCTCGCCACCGAAAAGCCAAGCATAACTAAAATAAAGCTCTGGAAAAAATACCCAAGTTTCTACGCCCCGTTCCACTGCAGCCACCATAACACAAAAGAATACGAGTCCTAATGCTCATAATTTTTTGAGAATTAAAATAACGCAACACAGAAAAATAGTACCCAAAAATTAGCAATATGTATTAGAAAAGTTATCAGGAATAGATAGAACTCATTATTGAGTGAATTTATGTAAACAGATACATGACTTGTCCAGATTTGATCTTCTACACAACAATTCTGTATTTGTTCAATGATGTGGTCTATTCGAGTGATGTTACTTGCTACGCCAACTTGCTGCGGTCTGGAAAAAGTATGCAAGTTATTCAAAGCACTCAGTTCTTCTGACATTTTCCTGTCATTCTACTATCTATTATATCGAATTCGCTGGTTATTCAGAAGACACTGAGTCAGATGATAATCACGTATAATCACGCGTGCAAGATATGGTCAATCGGTCATTTTGAGAAGATGAATCTGTTGCATTGGAGATGTTCATAAAATGTTCTACAGTTGTCGTGGGTAAATATATATCGGTAATTTCAGTGGTCACATAAAATGTGCTACAGTTGTCATGGGGGAGGGCAGAGAGTGGGATTAAAAGGGGGGAGGGGAGTTGACGTCAACGATACTGTTTTATACACAATAACCTTCTTGAATATAATACCAATTCTAATATAATACCGATTCTAATATAATACCGATTCTAATATAATACCGATTATAATATGAAGCCGATTCTAATATGATACTGATTCTAATACGACATCTATTCTAATATGATACAGATTCTAATATGATACCGATTGTAATATAATACAGATTCTAATATGATACCGATTCTAATATAATACCGATTCTAATATGATACCGATTCTAATATGATACTGATTATAATACGACATCTATTCTAATATGATACCAATTCTAATATGATACTGTATGATATCTATTAGAATATGATACCTATTAGAATACGACATCTATTCTAATATGATACTGATTCTAATATGACATGTATTCTAATATGATACTGATTCTAATATGACATGTATTCTAATATGATACCGATTCTAATATGATACCGATTGTAATATAATACCGATTCTAATATGATACCGATTCTAATATGATACTGATTCTAATACGACATCTATTCTAATATGATACAGATTCTAATATGATACCGATTGTAATATAATACCGATTCTAATATGATACCGATTCTAATATGATACTGATTATAATACGACATCTATTCTAATATGATACCAATTCTAATATGATACTATATGATATCTATTAGAATATGATACCTATTAGAATACGACATCTATTCTAATATGATACTGATTCTAATACGACATCTATTCTAATATGATACTGATTCTAATACGACATCTATTCTAATATGATACCAATTCTAATATGATACTGATTCTAATAAAACATCTATTCTAATATAATATCGATTCTAATATGATACCAATTCTAATATGATACCGATTCTAATATGATACCGATTGTAATATAATACCGATTCTAATATGATACCGAATCTAATATGATACTGATTCTAATACGACATCTATTCTAATATGATACCGATTCTAATACGACATCTATTCTAATATGATACCGACTCTAAAATGATACCGATTGTAATATGAGACCGATTCTAATATTATATCGATTCTAATATGATACCGATTCTAATATGATACCGATTCTAATATGATACTGATTCTAATACGACACCTATTCTAATATCATACCGATTCTAATATGATACCGATTCTAATATGATACTGATTCTAATACGACATCTATTCTAATATGATACCGATTCTAATACGACATCTATTCTAATATGATACAGATTCTAATATGATACCGATTGTAATATAATACCGATTCTAATATGATACCGATGCTAATATGATACTGATTCTAATACGACATCTATTCTAATATGATACAGAGTCTAATACGACATTTATTCTAATATGATACTGATTCTAATATCATACCGATTCTAATATGATATCGATTCTAATATGATACCGATCCTAATATGATACTGATTCTAATACGACACCTATTCTAATATCATACCGATTCTAATATGATACCGAGTCTAATATGATACTGATTCTAATACGACACCTATTCTAATATGATACCTATTCTAATATGACACCGCTTCTAATATGATACCGATTCTAATGTGATGCTGATTCTAAAGATGGACGTAATTTATGGGCAGCCCAATGCAGGTTGTAGAAAATGATATGCGAAAATAAGAATATTTAACTTGGATATTAAATCATTACTATTTTATATGGACCAGAAACATGGACACATATGAACAAGACGGCTAGAAAACTGCATACTTTTATAAAGATGTCTAAGTAAGGTTAAATATCAATCAAATCAATATAAATTATATTAAGATACCATCTTCCTATGTGTGTCATATCCTTTGCAGAACAATGTCCTCGCTGCCAATCTGTAAGTCTCTTAGTTATGTACAAGCTGTATACGTGCAATACTACTTCGTGTATTGTCATGTTTAAGAGTTCTCGATATTTTGTCCATATCGATGTCACTAGCTGCTTCTTTTTCTCATTCCTGGAACGTTTCCCTACATTATTGATCTTTCTAAGATAGTGTAAATTCTATATAACTTTATGTGCTGAAAATATTATAGTTTGTATATGTGATGGTTTTTAGGAGCCAGTGTACTTCTATTCTCTGATTTGTATGACATTCGTTAAGGTAACACTTAGGACAAACTTATGGAAAAAGCTAATCGTACATCAGTTAGAGAGAGAGAGAGAGAGAGAGAGCTTTAGAAATAGCTTTTGAAATAGATAGGACCGGCATGTTGACTTATGAAACAGTAAGAGGGGGGGGGGTTTGTGCATAAATGACGTCACAAATTAGAAAGGGGGGGGGGATTGAAAAAGGTTTAACAGTTGATAACAACGCGGAGTTTGACAGTTTGACGTCATCAATACTGTATTTATACACTAATTAAATTATTGACATTTACAATTTAAAATAATTTTTTTTTAAATCTGAAGAACAAAATATAGTTGTGTAATTTGTTAATACTTTTTCTGCAAAATAGTTTTGGTTTCCATGAAATTTTTTTCGACATAACTATGCTTGTGGAGGGGGGGGGGTGGTGTTTGAGGGTGGTCCCTGATTTCTTTACAAAATGTATAGGGGGAGGGGAGGAGATAAAAAATAAAAAACATAGTTTACATAGTTTATGGTCTAAGTAAAGAGTAAAGTGACCATAGATGCACTCGGAGAAATGACTTAGAAACAGATGTAAATGGGATTATTAAAGATTTGAAAATAAGTGAAATTTGTTATAGATATATAACAGGTAATTAAGACACTAAAAGTGAAATGCGTTAGAGATGTAGAAAGTATGGATAAAGATATGAGAATAAGTGAAATGTGTTAGTAATTTAAAAGGGAAAATTAAAGACAGGAAAATAAATGAAATGTGTTAAATATAGCTGGAAAAGGGAAGATTAAAGACGTGAAAATAAGTTAAATTAGCGAGAAATGTCTGTATATAAATTTCTCAAAATCGATAATATGTACTTACTGCGCAAAACTGAAATACAACAGGTAGATCCAGGAATAGAGTAATAAAGTTTTGCTAGTTAGATACAAACATAATAACACACACAAATCGACGTTTCGACCAAAAGGCCTTTATCAAGACAACAATAAAAACAGCAGTATGGGTAGGCACATTATATGTAGGCACATTCCTTCGAGTTCGATGGTCACTGTTTTGCCCAAATCAGTGGGGTTGCCATGGGCACCAAGATGGGACCTATCTATGCCTACTTGTTCGTAGACCACTCTGAGCACCAAGTATGAAAATCCTATGGGGGTACCCTTCCCATCGGTGTTCCATAGGTATTTCGATGATGGTATTGGCATCACTGACATGTCTGAAGCTGACCTGGCACGCTTCATACAATTCATTGACAATTTTAACCCGACCATCAAGTTCACATCAGAGATCTTCATCTCCCATGTGAACTTTCTTGACATATCCATCACTATCCAACCCTTCTGTCTTAGCACATCGGTACACTACAAACCGACTGATGACCTTAGCTTTCTTCTATACACCTCTTCTCATCCCTCTGCATGTCGTGATTCCCTTCCATTCTCCCAACTGCTTCGTCTTCGGCGTTTGTGCAGTTCCGAGGACGACTTCCTCGAGAGGGTCTACGCGATGATAGTTTTCTTCCGCTGTCACCTGTACCCTGAGAGTATCCTCAGGTCTGCCCTTCTTTGAATGTGCAGTTTCTCCCGTCAGGACACCCTCTCGACTACTCGGAAGTCTTCCTCATCTGACAGGGTCAAGCTTGTTCACACTTCCACCCCCCCCCCCCATGGCGCTGCCATTCGCCATATCCTGCTTCGTCACCTTCCCCTTCTTCAGTCTGATCCCGTGATTCGAGAAGTGTTCTGTGGCCCTCTCGTGTTGCTTATACACGTGAGAAGAACCTCAGGGATCTACTTCTCCGGAGTCACCTACAGCCTGACATTCCTAATCATTTTTGCGCAATCAGATGCAAACGCAGCAAATAAAAGAGGCGACAAACTCCACAATATACACGAGAACCATCTCCAGAAAACTCTTCTACCCCTGACGCTGAAAGGTAACAAAGGGTTTAACGAATAGATAGATAGATGGATAGCGAGAAATGTAGAAAAGATTATTAAAGACTGTTTTTGTGACGCCTTAGCATGTCGCTTTGTAGATCTATGTCATTGTGGTAGACGACCGTTGATTCCCTAAAATGACGTCATGTAAAGGAGATTGTTTTAGATTATACAATAAGCATATGCATACAACCGCCTTCCGTAGCAGAATGATTAGTACGATAGTCTGGTAATCTCAACCCGAGTGAACTGGGTTTAAATTTGAGCGCAGTCGAAGTCATGTCCTCACGTTCCACTGGAAATGCTATTGAACACACAGATGGGACTTTTACAATTCAACATTAGTTAAGAAGCAATGTTATGGACAGAGTATGCTTTTAATTTTGTTATTACTATCATCATCATCAAAAAAATCATCATCAAAACCATCATCATCAAAACCATCATCAAAATCATCATCATCAAAATCAGTATCATCAAAATCATCACTATCAAAACCATCACTATCAAAATTATCCCTATAAAATTCATTTCGATCAAAATCACCAGCATCAAACTCATCATCATCAAAAACATCATCATAAAAACATCATCATCAAAATCATCATCATCAAAATCATCACTCTCAAAATCATCACTATAAAATTCATTACTATCAAAATCACCAGCATCAAAATCATCATCATCAAAATCATCATCATCAAAATCATCATCATCAAAATCATCATCATTAACGTTGAAATGTGTAGTCACTATTAATGTTTGGCAACGTATAACATTTATATAACAGGCATCGAGATAAGTGGCCAGAACATCCTTAAGATTGGAAGCTTGCTCGAGCTGACATGTACAGCGATTCTTGTAGATGTGGCTGTTGATACTGTTACCTGGACTAAAGGTGAGCCTTGCATCCAACACTTTATATATTTTCCTACGTCTTAAATATAACGACAAATGAAAACTTGCATTGGGGATATTAACCTTTATATCACGTTTCACCAGCTTTGCTCAACTTTAAAATCATGTATTCCAGCAAATATATAAGGTATATAATTGAAATACTTTTTTTGTGAATTTGAAATGATAGAAACACTGTATTAAATTTCTCATTAAAATGCAGTTATTGATTTCATTTTCCGTTTATTTGCGATATATATAAAAAGTGTACTTGTCAACAAACATCATATACACGTTTTAAAGTTTTTTACAATCAATTATAAGACCTAATTTAAAAATGATTGATTTATCTATCATACAGTTGGCATGATTTAAGCGTGCTATTGCACTATTTTATACTCTTGAACACAGTGCAGGCAGTGTTTAAGGTTATATCCGGTTTCAGCTCACATTGTCCTTGTCAACAGTGTTTCTAAAAGTGTCGTGTAATTCAGTAGGAGATATAAGTCAACGAGTGAAGTTTATGACATTAGAGCAAATCAAAAATATGATTTTTAAGTATTTCTTCAATGAAGCTACTCAAGGAAAATTAAATCTATTTTAAACCCAGAAAAGAGAACAACTCGTGCATTGAGGATAAGTAAACGATCATGGCACTGTTTAATTCAAGTCGTTTACACACGAAAATTAAGCAAATATAGTGGACAATTTCGGCAGAGAATTGATCCGAAGAGAAATTTGCAATATGTTTCACAATAATGATGAAGGGACTTTAATGAAATTTAAAAGTTGGTTAAAAAGAGAATAATAACATTGATATTCAAAATCTAGGCTATGGAGGACTATTAAGAGTTTAGAATTAACTTTTAGATGTTGATATAATATAAATTTGTCGTCTCTATTATTTCAGTGGTCCATCGTTTTCATGGGTCGCCCTCTAGGTCTGTTAATGTTGGTGGTTAAGACTATATTTTCTAGAAACCTCATATTATTGCAATGAGACGTACATTTCCTGGTATGCCACAGTGGGATACTATCAACTAAGAGACTAATACCAAACAACTAAGGACAGTCGTGTGATTATAGTTGCAAATGTAGCGAGTAGCAATCATGGTCTTCTAAATAATACTGAATTCATCAATCAAGTGACATATTCTTTCCAGAAACGATGTCTTCATCGTGGATACTCTGAACGCCTCTCTGTTCCGGACAAACAGGTCTGCATTGACCAAAGACATGTGCATACATTATTCGCTGTCACTGGTTCATCATCTTCTTGGTCTTCCTCTTCTTTTTTTTCCTGGTACTCAGCCCTCTAGAATCAGCCATTCGATGCCATCATGTCGCTTTAAGTGTCCAAAATACTGTAGCTTCCTTCTTGGAAGAATGGATACTGAATTCATATTTACTTCAATATCCACAGATAATATAGATTATCATACAGAGACGAATGACAAGATATTTCGAGATTGAATTGTGTATCATGTACTTCCTTCATTGGATATGCAATCGTGTTTGATAATGGACAATACTTCAAATCTGTTATGAAGTATTATTTCCCTGTTGCACCTGAAGATAAAGTTCACATGTCATCAAGTACCAAAGATGTAATACATTCTTTTGGATGACCAAAAGAAAAAAAAATTCAACGAAATGTCCATGAAGCCTGAATTACTTGAAATTGTGAAAAAATACAGCACACAAATATTTCATATAGACACTACAATCTAGAAACTCACAGATGTTTAATTCTACCGCCATACCATTCTCACTTAAAGTCAATATAATTAGTCTGGGCTAAAATTAAGCAACAGGTAGCGATAAAAGATGGAACGTTTAAATTAAAAAAATATTGAAATAGTTAAAGAAGTCGTCATCTCTAATACAGCCATAGCTTATTGGAAGAAATTTGAGAACCATGTGTTACAAGAGGAATACAAATATTCGAAGAATAATGGTTTTGCCCTTCATTCAGTCGAGATTGGTTATCAATTTATCAGAGACACCTGATTATGATTCGGTGGAAGACTAATGTCTTGATCAAAGATCCGCCGAAGACGGATGTGTCGGGCCATTGGCGCAAATAAAACTGCGACACAACGCATTTCCATTTTCTGGACGACATCCTGCTGGAAATCTAGCAGGACCATGATCCTGTTAGATCCAGTGGGAGTTTGAGAATGAACGCAGAAGAAGAAGAAGATCAAATATCATCAAATTATTATTGTTATAGGCAAGCACATTAGAGGTGCAATGATCCACTAAGATATTTAGGCAGCGCAAAGTGGTGATATTTATAAAAATAATTAGATAAATGAAGGTCCAGTATGGTAGCGCACTAAATGTCAATAACAAACGATGTCACAAGTATCTCGCATACATATCTTTTAAGAAAGCATCTTCAACCGTTATTCGTTATTTATTGAGTCTAATCAAATACAACATATATTGCCTATTGTCTATCCCAAGGTGGATGATTGTCAGAATATCCACACTTCCGTTAAGAGTAGGGGTAGTGACTGGGTGCTTTAGTTGTCTATCCAAGGCCAGATGTGTTGCCGTGGCTGTGTTAAATCCATATTTATTCAGGGTTGTATTGATATTATCTATCCATCTTTTCCTAGGTCTTCCTCTGGTTCGTATGTTCTTCTCGGCAGTTGGTTATAGTTCATTATCATAAGGTGTTGAAATCATTTTATTTGTTGTTTTTTCTCTCGATGTATTCTGTGCATGGTCTTAAACCGATTCTTCTACTGGTTTTGATATTTCTTATTTTATATAGTTTGGTCACTCTTGTGGCTTTTCTCTGGCATTTCCTCTCACGTGTTATAAGTTTTCTCTGCTGGGCTAATATCAGCGCCCATGTCTGGCACTGATAGAAAAGTCTATCTATCCATCTATTCGCTAAATCCTTTGTTACCTTTCAGCGTCAGAGGTATTGTCTGGGGATAACCCTCTTGTGTACTGAGTATATTGTGAAATTTGTCGTCTCTATTATTTCAGTGGACCATCGTTTTCATGGGTCGCCCTCGAGATCTGTCTTCACTATATCTGTGTAGCATACCTTGCTGTGATATTCCGTCTGATGGTAGTCTGCTGATGTGTGCAAACCATTTGATCTGTTGTCTCTTAATATATTCCAAGATTGCGGTGGTGCCAGCTTTTGTAGAATGTCCGCATTCCTCACTTTGTCTCTTAACGATATCCCTCATTAATCTTATCTTAAAACGTCCTCGGTTATCCCAAGTGTTGCTGTTTTTGGATCCCCTTCCAGGACATGACAACTCACAAGTATATCAGGAGCTCAAGGCACTGTGAGGCAAATCCATTATATGAACATCAGTATAAGGATCCATTGAATTGTCAAAGGTATGAGAGAAACGAGCATTTGTATATATTGAAGCTAAATCTAAAAAGATACGCAAAAATAAAACCATCTCTCCGTTATCCGGACTAAATCATGATAATCAGCAAGTGGTTTGAATACAAACTCAGAAGAAGAAGAATAATAATAATCTACCTCAATGGTTCCCAATCTTTTTGTTTTACTCGATGACCCCTTTTGGGACAATTTTATCCCTATGACACCCTTTCCTCCTCCCCACCTCCCCCCGTCATATCAATTTTAAAAAGTCATTAACTTTCTTTTGTTAAATGTCTGTCGTCTAATGATTTTGTGTTAGTGAAATTGTTTATACTGTTTTTACTGTTCGCTGTTTGTTGTCTTGAAAAATGCATTAACTTGGGAAAGTTAAAACTGTATTGTATGATGTTATTTATATTTTTTGTATACCCATTTATGTGTTTAAAGACTGCGAGGGAGAGGGGATGGCTACCGCCCTCATTTGCAGAGCATCTGAAATATGAGATCTCTAACATCTCACATCCCTACGGCATTAATGCATGCTATGGGTTACTTTCCCTAAGGCATTAATGCATGCTATGGGTTACTTTCCCTAAGGCATTAATGCATGCTATGGGTTACTTTACTTTTTTTAATACCCATACCCTATAGACTAATGGTTTGTGCGTTTACTGTAAAGTTGATGCGACCTTGTGTTTTACGTAAGTTCTATTGCTAACATTCTTAATGGCTTTTCTAGGTTTATTGGCATACAGAGCACTATTTTTGTTTTTCAAAATGAGTGTCATCCTCATTTGGCTGCCTACACAAGTTTGTGTTCCTACAATTTCAAATTGTTTTATCCGTGGCTCTCCTGCAAGTCTCTTTGTCCCTATGCTTCATATGACCCCCGTTGAGATAAGACGTAGTTTAAGTATGTTACCAGCTGAAAACTCACCCTCGGGCGAGTAAGACCAGTCTGTCCTAGCAAGTAAAGCTGCAGACGACACAGGAATCGCCAACCAGGATTACACATAACAATGCAACGGGAATATGCCTAAATCTGGCAGAAGTTGTATACATAAATATAGAAATGTATGCATAATATATCTTTCTTTTCAATTTATAATCTTGTATGCCTTAAAACGTCAGGGGTAGGAGAATTCACTGATTAAGGCCTTTTTATTAGCGCCATATTTGTTTGTTTTCGTGGACTATTTTATTTCTGTAATCCATCTTACATAATATAATTAACATATGTAGGAATTCTATGATAGGTTCAAAACTGAAGATAAGAGAGTGCAAATTATACTGGAGCTAATTAAAGAGGAGAGATGAAGGTGAATATTGTTGACCAGGTATCATCTTCGTTGGGCATATTACGTCGATCGCATGACAAACAAACATCGTCCAAAGAGTGTTATATTGTGGGCAATGCGTTTAAGTGAAATTGTTTAAGTGGAGGACCCCCCCACCCCAAAAAAAAACCCCTTTCAGTGGCTACTCGAAGACATTTTTCAAGTACAGCAGCATTACCCAAGTTCTCAGTTTGGCATGGTCAGAATTATTGTGGGTATTTAAAACCATGAACAGAGAACATCACCTCATGCAGTTCGAAAGTGACAAAAAAGAAATGATAGTTCAGACTGCTTTTCCTAATCTCCAGGTCTTAATGCATCATTTATGTTCACACAGTAATATGTATTTCTAACTGGACTCTTCGGCCATCGGGGGACTTACAAATACCAAATCTAATTGACTTTTTTAATGTCATGCTCATTTCCGCTTGTGAAGAATGGACATCATCCTTATCAGCAGATGAAAATAGCTTATAAAGTGGTTCCACAAACATGTGAAATATAATTTGTGTGAAAATATTCCCTTTCAAGACAATGTATCACGCAAAAGGATCACATCGCTTTTTTTTGTGAACTAGCTGTTTGAAAATAAAATTCTGGTTTGCTCGACCCTAGCCGCTAGAAAATGTGTGGCGTCACTACCGCTCTGATAAACTCCTGGTTTGATGGCACTAGTTTAAGCAGTTTCTAATCAACAACGGAGTATGCAGGCAGTTGATCGCTTCAGTGAAATACCGCATGCTGCGAATTGGTTTGAATGATAACTTACCTTCACATCAGAGATATTCCAAAAATTAGACAGGAAAGAGGAAAATAGCAACAATACATTACAGCCAAGTCAAAGTTAAAATACCTAAGAATCATTCACAATATTCAACAAAACACATTGTGTAAAATAAAGACATCAAAAAGGATCAGGAAACTGTTATAAATAAAGTGACAAAGCAGCAGAGACAACAGCTTGGAAAATTAATATTGCATATTTTTTATGACATCACCGTAAAATTGATATATCACCGGAAGATCGATAAATCACGGGAAAATTGATACGTGCATCTGGCCTGATAAATAAAATTCCCGCATTAAAGAATGACAAATTATTAACAACAGACGAGGAGAACCGGAATAGATGGGCTGAATATTTCAGCGAAATACTGATCAGAACAACATAGAAAAAAACAGTGATCAGACCCACTTAGGAAAATAGTGATTATATCCACATAGAAAAATAGGGATTATATCCACATAGGAAAAATAGGGATTATATCCACATAGGAAAAATAGGGATTATATCCACATAGGAAACATAGGGATTAGATCCACATAGGAAAAATAGGGATTAGATCCACATAGGAAAAATAGGGATTAGATCCACATAGGAAAATAGTGATTATATCCACATAGGAAAAATAGGGATTATATCCACATAGGAAAAATAGGGATTAGATCCACATAGGAAAAATAGTGATTAGATCCACATAGGAAAAATAGGGATTATATCCACATAGGAAAAATAGGGATTATATCCACATAGGAAAAATAGTTATCAGACCCATATAGGAAAATAGTGATTAATCATGTATAATTGGGGGAGGGGGGATTTAAGTGTCTTGCGTGTCTGTTTTTTCAACTCTGGCCAACGTTGTTTTCACGTAGTACTTTTTCTCCTTTCTTATCTATATATACTTCTCGTCGCATATTATAACTCACAAATATCTGCTCTAATGTCTTCCTTAATTGTTGTTTTTGTTGATGTTATGGTCCGTGGTTCATCTTCTTCCTTGTCAGTATAGTGATTTCCAAATCTGGAATTTCTGTTGGCGTTATAAGTACTTCTGATGTTCGTTGTGCGACTGTGAATTAGGTGAGGCTGGTTCCATCTAAAACCTTAACTAAGTCTTAGCTTCTAAAAGAAAGGAAAGTGTATTACTCATGGATATCTTTAATAACAACTTTCTTTCATGGACATAAATTACGTGAGTACAATCTATGTTATGACATATAACACATTCTTTCAGTCTTTATACTCACAGGAAAGGTGGCAGTTGATTTACTGGCTGTAGACTGACCGCCTATTGTTTCTAGCACTAAATCAGGTGATCTACCCCAACTATAACTACAAAAACAGTTAAAAAATTGATTGACAGTCACTGTAAACCTATCATTCTAGTCAATAGTTCGCAGTTGTCGAGGTTAGTTGTATGATTGGTCCAGCTATCCAAACAAGATCGAAAAAGAAGTTAGTGGTGACATTGATAACGTAGTGTTCACTGTTTCAAAACTTGTCGAATCTATTAGCTAGTGAATTTACACAATTTAACAAGAGGGTGTGACATTGATAACGTAGTGTTCACAGTTTATTTACTAAACCATCCATTGGCTTGAAACTGATACCTACTCTCGAAGGTAATGCTCCCATGATAATGTTGACTGGCTGGGTCTTCAAGAAAAGATAGCGGGTTCATCCAAATTCAAGGTCTCCGACTGGTTGTATCAAAGAATAGGCTCGAAAGTCGAGTTACCTTTCCCACAGGCTCACTCGGTAAATAGGACTTCAAAAAATGCAGGAACTCTGGTAAATCTTCATAAAAATACGCTGCAGTTTCAAAAAACGAAACTACAAATACTTCAAAAAAATGCAGGAACTCTAGTAAGCCTTCAAATTAAATATTTTGAACTATCAGCTGATGAGGCGTCATAGACATACATGGCAATTTCAGTCGACAAAACTTCAAATAACTTCTCTGCACATTAAACTCCCCTTCAGATTAATGTAAAGACACCAAATGCACCATTCTATAACACAGTGCCATCAATCACGTTAGTGATATCTAACAACCTTCCTGAACCCTAAGTTGTTGTTGTTCGTCCATCACATGATGATGATGATGACCATTTGTTACATCCACTTTTGAAAATTCAATTTTAGTTATGTCCGTGAGTATGAGTTCGTAGATGGCTAATGAGCCCTATTCGAGCTGTAAATGTCCTTGGACAGTTTGGACATGGAATGACGACTGTAAATGGATCTTGGTCTATCCGTGACTTTCTAGCTGCTCTCCGTTGTTGAGCTGCTGCATTTCTCTTCTTTTCACAAGATGATGCGCTGTTGAACCCTAACTAATGACTAAACGAACTCCTCGGTGGTGAGTAATTTACACTCACAGCATTTCCAATGATCTGCTGAATTCAACATATGACAACGCTTGAGAATAAAACTTTTAAATTTCTTACCTGTATTCTATGGCGAAATTTCCGTAGGAGAGATTGCTCTTTCTCTCAAATTACATCACTCTGTTTTACCATTTCTCTCTCTGACCAAACCATCATAATAGTTCATATTCTGGGACACTTATATTCTTTCTGAAACGATTCCATAAAAGGTGAACCATACTTGGTGTCACGTTTTCGGCGACCTACACAAATAATTTAATTTTTGCGGTTGCAACATACGGCTGTGAAACATGGACCCTAAGTAAGTCAGCAGGTCGGCTTTGAGATGAAACGCTATAGAAAGATACTTAGAATATCATGGAAGGGAAAAAAGAGAACTCTGAGATTATAAAAACATTGAAGATTCTAGAGTTTTGGTTACTAAACACAATAGCAAAAAGAAAACTACGCCTGTTTGGTCATATAAAGAGACACAACTGTTTAGAAAGACAAATAATGAGGGCAGCGTGCATGGGGAAGAGGAGAAAGGGCAGACCATGAAGGCGATGAACTGACGACATTAAAGATAACATGAATACATCGTTGGAAAATGCAAGACGCATCGCCCAGGACAGAAAGGGGTTCATAGAGTTAATTGGGAAGACAACGTTCTGGAAAGAATGCGTCACATGACACACAAAGACATATATAATTTATTCAATTTCTGTAAACAAATTAATAACCTTTCTACTGCTATTTTATTTCTAACATGTAAGCTTTTATCGCACCCCACGTCTTCTCACTCATAATGCTTATACCCTATCTATAAGCACTGGAACTCACACAACGTCGCTCGAACATTGTTGATAATAACGAAGAAGCTCCTAATAACTCCAAAATGCGACAAATTCTCCCGACATTTCGATGTACAGATTGCATTTCAACATCCTTTTACAATAACAACAGTGTTCGATGAACCATGCCCTGTTCCATGGACAGTTCCGCGATTAATCCTTCGTTACAATGTGAAGATATTACCTGGCTGCTGCCAAGTAAACAACTGATCACTCAAGATTGATTACACTCGTGTATTTTGGATGTAACTTGGATCACAATCTTCCTGAACACTCATGAGCTTTTGCTCGCAAATGTTTTGCTACTAATCCAGTTTCTATTCTATTTTGCTACACTTAAGTTGTCAACAAGCTTTTCTAGAAAATTCCACGTTCTACACATACTTTCTTGATGCGTATAGAACGGTGACTTGATGTGACTTGAGTACATTCGCTTGTTTTTGTATTCGTAAGGACACTTTGTTTCGTTAAACGTGTGTGCCCACTTAACAAGACAGTACTTTATGCCCACGCAATTTTGGGTTTGATTTCTGGCAGTATCGTTTTGTTTGCAGGAGCATTCTTCCAAATAGTTCCAATAATATGCAGAGACGACTACAATACAGCGCTAAAAGGAATACTGAAGGGAACCACAACCGAAATGAAGTTATTGGGTGATTTTGGATTATGAACTAGCATCAGTGCACAAGGGGTATTCCCATAACTGCTCTATTGCGTGACCTTTATTAGACTGGCAAGTGTACAGCACCACTACCTTAGGCCACTCAGACTGTTGTACTTTTCATTGACTGGCGAAAGTATAAATTGCAAAGTATAGATAAATGGTCAATGAAAAGTATTTCAATAGTCGGAGTGGTCAAAGGTAGGACACTGCAAAGTCTAACTGATCACTGTCTAGCGAATGTCAGATCTCTTGTCATCCCGTCAGCCATTTAAGAATATATAAGCTCAGTTTCACAGTCAGATTTTAGTTGTTGGTTCTTCTGATATTTCAATCTTCTTCCCCTCTCCCCTAGTCACTTGTATTTCTAACATTCTTTGTACATGTCTATTGTCACTTTGAACATCCTCGTCATCGTTTTGAAGTGTATCCATGTCTGTTCTAATTACGTCAGCTTTGTCTCTTCTCATTGATTTGTCATACACTATAGCGTTACCCGCCAATGAATCAGCTCTTTCACTGTCTCAGCTTCCCGCAAGACCTAAACAGTAGATACATGTGATGATTTGGACATTTTTAAGAAGTGTAACCCACTCCTATTGTAACCCATTCATATTGTAACCCACTCCTATTGTAACCCATTAATATTGTAACCTATTCATATTGTAACCAATTCCTATTGTAACCCACTCCTGTCTTATCATACACTGTGCACCTCGCGCAGCATGCTCTGGAAGTAGGAGAGATTAATCGTTGATAGTGTTGACTGCCGACATGTATTTATTTTTTTATAAAGGGGAGGGGCTGGGGCTTTCCGAAGGCGCCAATATTCCTAGTTCTGATGCTGTTTTGTGAAGAGTCGCTGGAACAACGAGATTTATGTGCTATGACCAGTACTCTGGGCATGCAGTACTCTTGTTCATCGCAATACTCTTGGCATGCAGTACTCTAGGCATGCAGTACTCTAAGCATGCAGTACTCTAGGCATGCAGTACTCTAAGCATGCAGTACTCTAGGCATGCAGTACTCTAGGCATGCAGTACTCTAAGCATGCAGCGTATTTTACTTTTAAGAGGGATGTAGCACATGTGAAAAAATAAAAGCACTAAGAATTCAAACATTTTTAATACATCAGTTCATCATCATTAAGTGCCGCCTACGTAACGAAGGTTGGCAGCAACGGGCCTCCAACATTGTTTCTGTGCTTTCGGTGTCGCTTGGTTTGGTAGTGCACTCTGCTAGACCTGTCCATCTTGTAATGTTACTCTCCCATTTGTATCTCTTCCTGACTCTTGCTCGCATCTCTTCGACATCACACTCATGTAAGGTCTTCAACAAGGTGTCATGTCTTTGTGTATGTCGAAAATATCTTAATTTTTTAAAACTTTATTTCTTTTAATAATTCCTTTTTTTCATATACGAAGGGTTGTTAGAACCTCTTTGTTTGTTCTCTCCTCTTTCCATGAAATTCTCCCTATTCTTCTCTCCCTTCCTCTCTCTCTATTTATATATATATATATATATATATATATATATATATATATAATATTATATATATATATATATATATATATATATATATATATATATATATATATATATATATATATATATATATATATATATATATATAACCCACTTCTCAAAAACATCAATTATGTCTTCAAAACACCCGTTATTAATACATTAATTCAAATAGTGTATTTTTTATAATGTAAAAATATTATTCTCAACTTTCTAATATAACAATCATTCAGGCCCGTAGATATGGGAGCGAGGGGAGTTTTGGGGTTTTCACATCCTTTCCTTAACAAATCGGAACATGACTTTCACTACTAGGAACTGGGCTGACAAGCTTGTCAAATGGCAACAACACCCCCCCCCCACCCCTCCTTAGCGAATTTCTAAAAATAATGTCAAGGAAAATAACATCTGACACATTAAAACGCTTGAATGTCTTTTTTAAAAGTAATTCTCACCCCCTTCCTCCCATCCTTTAAGGACATCATATTTACGGCCCTGCAATATTTCTGAAATAAGAAATATGTATAAAACTATTCCTAATCTGGCTCTAATTTTGGATATATACAGCTTCCCTCCCTTTCATTTGATTTCAGGTGGAGTATCAGTTCTTCAAGGGAGAGATAGCAGGTACAGCGTTCATACATCTGTCGTCTTGAGTGATCAGAACTCTGGGGTTGTAAGAAGCAAACTTGAAGTCAAGGACACTCGAACAGAAGATTCTGGTGTTTATCTTTGCCGATCTTCTGAAAGAGCTCAAATGGCTGGGGTGAAGGTTGAAATCCAAGGTCAGAATGTATGCGTGTCTAAATAACATGTTTCAAAAGTAATTGCGTGTGGTTGCTCGGTTTTCCGTGACCATCGACATTATAAAACCATCTTGGTTAATGGGGTAACTAGCCGTCTTAATAATTCATTTGATATTTACTGTGATTTTCATTGGTTACTGTAATTATACTTTGTGAGAGAGCCAATGCAAATAAAGGGAATAGTCACATGATTCATTTTAGAAAATGTGTTCCCATTAGCCAAGAAGTTCTATATGCCAAGTGTCAAGATTGTTACGTGTATTTAATATGACTTTCATTAACTATATTGGGAGTTAATATGAGTTACATTAACCATACGGGAAGTTAATATGAGTTACATTAACCATACGGGAAGTTAATATGAATTGCATTAACCATACGGGAAGTTAATATGAATTACATTAACCATACGGGAAGTTAATATGAGTTTCATTAACCATACTGGAAGTTAATATGAGTTTCATTAACCATACTGGAAGTTAATATGTGTTTCATTAACCATACTGGATGTTAATATGAATTTCATTAACCATACTGGAAGTTAATATGAGTTTTATTAACCATACTGGAAGTTAATATGAGTTTTATTAACCATACTGGAAGTTAATATGAGTTTCAGTAACCATACGGGAAGTTAATATAAGTTAAATTAACCATACGGGAAGTTAATATGAGTTTCATTAACCATACTGGAAGTTAATATGAGTTACATTAACCATACGGGAAGTTAATATGAGTTTCATTAACCATACTGGAAGTTAATGAGTTTCATTAACCATACTGGAAGTTAATATGAGTTTCATTAACCATACTGGAAGTTAATGAGTTTCATTAACCATACTGGAAGTTAATATGAGTTTCATTAACCATACTGGAAGTTAATATGAGTTTCATTAATCATACTGGAAGTTAATATGATTGATTATTAATGGCATATGCTGTTCGTCCCTCGAAGTCGACGATGACGATTCAGCTCAACTGGGATGAGGATGTCTGCGATGTGCCCGACTGCAGTAGTAGAGCGTAGTCCGCAGAAAAGTATGCGTCATTTCCATATTTACAGCTTTGCTGCGCTGTATGCGCGTTTCGGCCTTATAGATCCGACTCTGCATTATCTCTTCGTCACTTTGACCCAATATGGGATGGAACAGACAGCTCCACCCCATAATTTTCCTAGCTACCTCTTACAACATGTATGGAAGGTTAAAAATGTTTTCACTTCTTTGCTCCCGTTACGGCTCCGCAACACACGGAAGAATAAACACTAATATAAGCCTATTCTGTAGGAACTGAGAGTTTATTTTTGCATATTTGTTGGTCTAATAGTCCAATAGTCAGACCTTCAGACCGCATATTGCTGCTTTACAAATATGCATATAAATACTATCGTAAGTGATTGGTCACGTCACGGAAACTTGTGTAAACAAACATTGTTAGGAGTTACCTTCCAGTATATACATTTTCTAGCTGTATTGATAACACTGATTCATTGAAAAGAAATCCAATTTGACAATATTTCACCAGTAACACTGAAAAACGTATCGATAACGAATATTTCTGTAAAAGAAATCCCGGTAATAATTGTTTACAACCAACTCTTTCAATGACGTGGGAAATCCGGTACTTGTATATTGGAAGCCATGGATAACCTTATGACACAGGAATAAGGAGCACGTACACGTTTTGCAGGACTGATGAATGAGCTTGCAAAAACAACATTCCAGACAGCAAATTCCAGGACAGAATCGACGTGGCCATGTTCTGTTGAAATCTATACCTACTTATCTATGCATGAAAGAATGATAAATTGATTCTGAACTGTTCAAGTACACCAATCAGGGCCGTAGATATTAGGACAGCGGTATATTGAGAGATATCCCCACAAGCCCTTGTATTAGAAAATCAAATAAAAGGTTGTAATTAACAATGGAGTGGGGTCAAAACTGGTCCCCATAAATGATTAAATTTATGTGCAACATTCACTTGATATTTCAAAATTAAATAGATACACCAACCATTGATTTCTTAATACAAGATTCTCCGATAAGAAATAAAGAACTTTTCTGTGGAGAACCCTTCGCCTTTCACGTTAAAATCACATCTATAATCAAACTCACATCTATATTCACATCTATAATAACATCTATAATCACATCAATAATCACATCTATAATCACATCTATAACTACATCTATAATCACATCTATAACCACATCTATAATCACATCTATAACTACGTCTATAATCACATCTATAACCACATCTATAATCACATCTATAATCACATCTAGGATCACATCTATAATCACATCTAGGATCACATCTATAATCACATCTATATTCACATCTAGGATCACGTGTATGATCGGGCCATCAATTCTGATTATAGGCTATATGTTAGTTTTGGAGAAACACTTGTATGTATGTGTGTGTGTGCGTGCGCGTGTGTTTGTGTGTGTACGTGCGTGTGTGAGTGTCGTCTCATGACCTGCTCCGGTATAGACCTCTGAAAAGACAGTAAACAAGACTTTATTGGTGACGTTTTTGATTATTGTCGTTTTGCTTTTCGTTGCTCACTATTTATATATACTTTGAGTCGCATGCCAAAAAAGTAAAGACCGACCAACCAAATTCACGGAAATAATAAAAACAATAAACCTTTTAGGTCATGTTTACTTTCAGTTCAGGGGTCTTATAGCACGTTGGCCACGGTTGCATACATCATTAAGGATGTCCATACATTACGTCAATGGGGGTTTTACTAATTTTATACCCCTACCCTCCTTTGTTTGCAACTGTCCAGAATTCATGTACCCAACCCCGATTTATGTCAAAAATAAATTGTAACATATCCACCCCCCCCACCTTTCCAAGAAAAATAAATATTATTAAGTGTAAGTCGGAACACGATTTCTTTCATATTATTAAAGAAATGTTTTAAGTTTATACATCAAATGTATTGATGACAAAGTGAACACATGAAATAGTACATGAAGTTGAATGCAAATAAATGGCAACATTTTAAACCAAGAAGATTAAGTCATAGTAATCATGAGCAAAAACATAAAATAAAATTTACATTTGACTATATATATATAGAGTGTTATGGAAATGGCTATATGTTTCTTCTATGAAACGAATGACTACAAGAAACTTCTATGAAAAGAATGGAAAAGAAGTACCATCTTTGAAAGGAATGGCGAAAAGAACCTTCTATGAATGAAATGGCAAAAAATGCCTTCTATGAGAGGAATGGCAAGAGGTACCTTCTATGAAGGGAATGGATAAAAGTACCTTCTATGAAAGAAATTACTACTACCTTTTATGAAAAGAATAACTACATGTACCTTCTTTGAAAGGAATGACTAAATGTACCTTCTATGAAAATAATGGCTACATGTACTTTCTTTGAAAATAATGGCTAAATGTACCTTTAATGAAAGGAATGGCTACATGTACCTTCTATGAAATTGATAGATACGAGGCGTGTTCAAATGAAAACGGGACTTGTGGATTTATTTAAAAAGTATCATACGCAATTTAATATTTTCAACGGAATTGAACAAAGCAACCACTTGTGAATAAGAATGCACCTGGGTTCATCAGAAAAAATCTCCGTATGCATTTAGGCAAGCATCCCACTGTTTAGGTAGACGTCGAATGCCGTCCGAGAAAAAGTTGCGTGGCTGTTCTCTGAACCATGTGGTCACCGCTGTCTTCACGTCATCACCTGCCACAATGCTCAACAGAAATGCATCACCCTCTGCCCTGTAACGCATCAGGTGGTTCAAACTCCACCCCATCCGTTCTTCCTTATGGTGGTCAGTCAACATCCGTGGGACCCACTGTGAACACACCTTCCGATAGTTCAATTTCTTCCGAACAACCATGTGGGCTGTCCCAATTGACATATGGAATTCTTCTGCAAGCGAACGAATGCTCCGACGACGGTCAGTCAGTACTGCTTTATCAAGCACGGCTATGGCTTCTTCTGTTGCAACAATATGCGCCTGACCTGGCCGTGCAAGATCTGCCGTTAACTCACGTCCGTCTTTAAACATACGCACCCACTCCATCACTCTGGTCCTCGACAAACATTTGTCACCATATGCTGCCTTCATTCTCCGATGAATGTCTACTGCTTGACATCCTTCAAATGAAAGAAACTGGATCACAGCACGCTGATTCACTTTGGACGGGTTCGGAATCACACCCGCCATATTGTTAACAGTCTTCTGCAGCACATATGCATGCTGGGAAGATGAACACGTGACCGTATGTAAATTATTGGATACTCATTACTAGTGCAAAATGTCATCAATATCAGTGCGCTCTATCACGCGTGGTGTAACAAGTCCCGTTTTCATTTGAACACGCCTCGTACATGTACCTTCTATAAAAGAGATGGCTGCATGATTAAGAAATAAATTAAGAACTACCAGGAAAGATAACACCCCGGATGTACATCTATTAACAAAGAGCCAAGATTTACCATCACAGCACAATATAGCAATACAATACAGGTACAATGATATAGATAAAATGTAGGCCATCGACGAACAGTGGATGATGTTAACAAAAAATCTATACAGCAAACATCTGCAGAGATCCTACCACCTAAGAAACATCAAGTGAAGAAAGATTGGATGACAGAAGATATCTTAAGGTTGATGGATCAAAGAAGGAAGTTAAAGGCTAACAGTACAGAATATAACAAGATAAACAGAGAAATTAAACATAAATGCAACAGACCTAAAGAGGAATCGTTAAATTCAATATACTGTGAAATAGAAAAATATCACCATGGAACACACACAAATAAATAAATGAATTAACATGTAGAAGGCAAGTTCACAAACTGGGTGCCTACAGTCAAAGAAAGGACATGTTAATAGAAACAAATGAAATCATGCAGAGATGGGAATAATACATTAAGGAACTTTCATAACTAATACGGATATTAAATGTTATATGTTTGTTGTTACTGAGAATATTTCAATACCTGTACGGGATGTGTGTTGTTGTTGTAATAGTCCTTGTCTCGATTGGTCCGTTCTGGTGATCTTGAGTGAACGCTTTGAATGTCTTGACAAAATCGCATCTTTTATTGGAGATTCTTGATTCTTGATTAGAAAACTGGCCTCACAGCACGTGGGGCATTCCCATAAGTGCTCCGCCCTCTGTTCCAACAGCCATTCGACTCGATGGTGTTTTGAGTCCAATGCTGCCAAAACAGACGTCGACATCAGGGCACAACTCTGGCCCTTGCGACAGGTTGTTTTGTTGTTCCGCCCACAGACGCCGTGCCCGTAACTAGTTCAAGCACAACGTCAGCCTGTGGGAACAACATGGTAACTTTTATCGAATGTTACGACTACGGGAACCTAAAATGTCTACAACACGTGGTGTTCCCAAGCGGTCACCCATCTAAGTACTAACCACTTTGGGTATTGGAGATGCGGTTAGTCAAGTAAGGAAGAACGCGTGTGCAATAGTTGCTAGACGATTTGGTGCCGTTGAACGGACTGGTTCAATTCCCGTTAGTCTCAAGAATTTTTAAGGAACTTTACAGTGATAGTAGAAATGAAATTGAAATACAGTACACCAACGAAAGTCCCTGTATATTAACCGTAGAGGTGGAAAAAGCTATACAGCACTTAAAATACAATAAATCTCCTGGACTAGATAACATTACAAAGAAAAAATTAGAAGTGATGGGGGAGTATGATATAGAAATAATCACCAAAATGCTAAATGACATCTATAAAGTGGCGATATTCCATCTCATTTAGTGCAATCAATATTGATAGCCTTACCGAAGAAACCTGGTGCGATAGAATGTGAAGACCACCGTACTTATGAGTCAGATGACCAAAATCCTACTCGTATAATCATGAGACGCATAAGAGGAAAAGTAAAACCAGAAATTTCAGAAGAATAAATTCGAATAAAAACCGGTACTACCACTAATCTTGGAATATAGGCATATTAAAAGAAAACAGATCAAATGGTTTGCACACATCAGCAGTCTACCATCAGACAGCATAGCACAGCAAGCTATGCTACACAGATACAGTGAAGGCAGACCTAGAGGCCGATCACGAAAACGATGGATCACTGAAATAAAAGAGGCGACAAATTTCATAATATACGCATCACACAAGAGAGCCGTCTCCAGAAAACTCTTCTACCCCTACGCTGAAAGGCAATAAAGGGTTTAGCGAATAGATAGATAGAATGTGGATTTGTGGAAGGAAAAGGCACAAGAAATGTCATATAAATAATGGGAATATTGATGGAAAGGACAATAGAAGTACAACATTATTCCCTGTACTTGTGCTTCATAGATTATAGTAAAGCATTTGATAAGGTGAAGCATTCAGAAATGATAAAAATGTTAGAAAAACTCAATATTGATTGGAAAGATCTAAAGATAGTAAGAAATATGTATTGGAAACAAACAGCTGCGATGAAGGTTGACATACTGTGAGAGAATTGACAAATATAGAGATGTGCGTCAGACAAGGGTGTGTAATGTCACCAGATCTTTTCTCCTGGCATACAAAGGACATTATGCGAAACATAGAAAGCATCCAGGAATAGCAGTTGGAGGTTACAATCTGAATAATGTAATATATGATGACGATACAGTTCTGATGATTGAAGGGAGTGAACAAGAATTTCAAGCCCTGTTAGACGCGGAAATACAAGCAAGTGAAAACAAAAACCTCAGTCTAAAACAAGAAGTAAACAGAAGTAATGGTTGTTTTAAAGAAATACACACTGACAAAATGCAGTATAACTATCAATGATGCAAAATTGAATCAAACGAATAAAGTCAAGTATCTTGGCACTATTTTAAAATCATGGCCGGTGCTCCAATGAGATCAAGAACAGGATAGCACAGGCCAAATCAACATTTCAAAAAATGAGAAACATGCTATGCAAATGAGTGATATTAATGCCTACGCGATTTCAAGCACTAGGATGTTATATTGTGCTAATCCGCTTTATGAAAGAGAAGCATGGACAGTATTCAAAAGTGCCCAAGATAAGCTGGAAGCAACTGAGATGTGGTTTTTAAGAAGAATGATGAAAATTCCTTGGACAGTCAAGAAAACGAATGTAGAAGTTTTCAGAGATGCTGGAGTAAAACGAAAATTATAGCAAAAACTAGAGCACACAATCAAGATTTTTAGGACATGTGATGAGAAAAGTAAAACTTGAACCTTTAGTAATTACCGGGAATATCAAGGGGAGAGGAGACAGAGGAAGGCAAAGAGAAAAATGTATGGATGTGTTGTCACTGTGGTGTAAAGAGAAGTCACCATCCGAACTTATTAACAACACAAGAGACATAGAATTGTGGAGAAACATCACCTCTTACGCCACTCAGCATGACACTTGATTGATTGACATCTTTTCTACATTAATGTATGCTTCAGAAATATGGACAACAAACAAACAATTAGAAGACAGAATTTATTATTTTGAGATGTGGTTATATAGAAGAATATAGATAACTTCATGGCAAAAGAAAAAACAACAGAGAGGTTCTGGCAACAACTCGCATGAAAAAAAATTATTAAATGAAACACACTTTTTTTTACATATTAAAAGACATAATACGTTGTGGAAGAGCTTACTTAAAGGTGAAATTCAAGGGAGCCGAGCAAGAGGTCGGTAGAGATACAAGTGGAAACATCACGACATGGACAGGTTACAAGCTATTAGAGTGCACGACGAAAGCAAAAGAATGGGACTATTGAAGGTCCACTGCGGCGAACATTCGTTGCGGAGACGAGACTTGATGATTATAATGACATATATAGAGAAAAAAATCCACTCAGTGGTTACTTGCATTGTATTCTTTGTCTTCTGTTTTCATTCTCAAAAACGTGCAGATCAGCAAGATGCAGTCAGTGTGGCAGAATATTTCTGGCAGTAAGTCTTATAACACCATCTATTTCTGACAAGGATCAATTGATATATCTATTAGGTAACCTATGTAGTCAGTAAGGCAGAATAGCTTTGGCAGTAAGTCTTGTAACACCATCTATTTCTGACAGGAACAATTGATATATGTTAGGCAACCTTTTTTCCAGTACGTTCTTCCAGCCCAATCACTAAGCACACAGTCTTCTTACCAATTTTAAATGAATTGAGTGCACTAACCAGTACTCAACATAGAATATTTTTATTGAGTTGCATGCATAACAAATCCAGGAAATGTAAAACAAACAACAACATAGTAATCCATGAATATATATATAGTGCTCTCAGTGCGTTGTGCGCAGATCGAATGGTCGGTGCGAAAGTTCGTTTCCTTAAATATTGCATGATTTGTTTCATTATAAAAATGTGGACACATTTTCCCGTAATTTACTAAAACAAGACAGTGAATAAAAAGTGAAGACCGTAAAATTAATGACACTTTCATAAACGCATTATACGTCCGATATTTAACAGTAGAGACATCAAAATGCAACACTGACGTACGTATTGTCATATAGACGTGTATTATGGGGAATGAGAACGCACACACCCACACACACATATTTGGTAAACTAATATGTATACATAAATAATCGTGGCTAAATCATTATTTACAGATGTGTCGTCATTTCTTGTCTAAATCATTATTTACAATGTGTCATTTCTTGTCTAAATCATTATTTACAGATGTGTCATTTCTTGTCTAAATCATTATTTACAGATGTGTCATTTCTTGTCTAAATCATTATTTACAGATGTGTCGTCATTTCTTGTCTAAATCATTATTTACAGATGTGTCGTCATTTCTTGTCTAAATCATTATTTACAGATGTGTCGTCATTTCTTGTCTAAATCATTATTTACAGATGTGTCATTTCTTGTCTAAATCATTATTTACAGATGTGTCATTTCTTGTCTAAATCATTATTTACAGATGTGTCGTCATTTCTTGTCTAAATCATTATTTACAGATGTGTCATTTCTTGTCTAAATCATTATTTACAGATGTGTCGTCATTTCTTGTCTAAATCATTATTTACAGATGTGTCATTTCTTGTCTAAATCATTATTTACAGATGTGTCATTTCTTGTCTAAATCATTATTTACAGATGTGTCGTCATTTCTTGTCTAAATCATTATTTACAGATGTGTCGTCATTTCTTGTCTAAATCATTATTTACAGATGTGTCATTTCTTGTCTAAATCATTATTTACAGATGTGTCATTTCTTGTCTAAATCATTATTTACAGATGTGTCGTCATTTCTTGTCTAAATCATTATTTACAGATGTGTCGTCATTTCTTGTCTAAATCATTATTTACAGATGTGTCATTTCTTGTCTAAATCATTATTTACAGATGTGTCGTCATTTCTTGTCTAAATCATTATTTACAGATGTGTCATTTCTTGTCTAAATCATTATTTACAGATGTGTCGTCATTTCTTGTCTAAATCATTATTTACAGATGTGTCATTTCTTGTCTAAATCATTATTTACAGATGTGTCGTCATTTCTTGTCTAAATCATTATTTACAGATGTGTCATTTCTTGTCTAAATCATTATTTACAGATGTGTCATTTCTTGTCTAAATCATTATTTACAGATGTGTCATTTCTTGTCTAAATCATTATTTACAGATGTGTCATTTCTTGTCTAAATCATTATTTACAGATGTGTCATTTCTTGTCTAAATCATTATTTACAGATGTGTCATTTCTTTCACAGGTGCACACAATTTGAAAAGAGGTTGGTATCAGTAATATATTTCCTGCTACTGAGTAGACATATCTAACGTTATTATAAACTAAGAAAATAACATTAATATATAATGAGCGTTGTCTATATCAAAGCACATAGCACATCAGCAACATCCACAAAACAGACGACGTTTTGACTAAAAAGGTTATTTAAAAACAAAAAACAACAACATAAAATGGATACTACAAAAAGAAGCAAAGAGGAAGAGAGGAGCAAAGGTAGAAAAATAATGAGAGAGGATGAGAAAAAGAAAAGGAAGACATGAGGGTAAATCTCGCGGTGGGTAAATTAAAAAGCTCACCATGTACACGACGTGGTGACAGCAAGGTCATGCAGCCTTACCTTACAGCTACAAATACCACTTTCCTGTAGTTTCAAAACGGGAAACATGAAATACTGACAGCGTTTTGTTTGTTTTGTGTTTTTTCCAGTGAAGTACGAGTTGTATTTCAACAGATTACAAACTATATATGGGCTACATTTGTAAAGAAGGTAGCTGTCACAGACTTAAAACAGAAGGACAAAAAAAAATAAATAGGCCTAAAAATGTTTATTTATATTTATAATAAAGTTTATTTATATTTATAGCATGCCTACAGTTTATTTGTAATACAGTAAGGCAGATCACAAATAAGAAAAAGTATATAAATTATTAAAGATAGAAACAGAAAAATATATTTGATAAAACAGAAGTACTTACAAGATGGGCAGATTAGATTATATGACAAAACTGTTTGACGACTAACTGAACAAAAAACCTACAATACACAACAATGATGAACCAGAAATACTGAAAGCAGAAGCAGAACTTGCAAAAAAATCAATAAAATGTGGAAATGCTTGCAGGCTCCGACAACATAACAGCAGACATAATAAAAACTATAAATGAATTTGGTGTGGAAATGGTCCCACAGAACTTTGCAATGACATATATGAAACATGCCATATACCTAAAGACCTAGCATCATCAATATTCATACCACTACCTAAGAAGCCCAGGGCTGTGAACTGTACAGAATATAGAACAATAAGTCTAATGAGTCATTTAACTAAAATTCACCTCAAGATAATACATGAAAGAATTAAAAACAAGATAGACGCGGAAGTCGGCGAAGAACAATTCGGTTTTAGGAAAAACAAAGGAACCAGCGAAGCTATACTTAGTATCCGACTAGTGATAGATAAATATATAGAAATCGAAAATAATATCTATATTTGCTTCATAGACTACGGTAAGACCTTTGACAGAGTCCAACATGAAAATTTAATAAAATGTCTTCAAGAAAAAGGCATAGATGGAAAAGTCATCGAAAGGATTAGAAGAAATATATATTGGGAACAGACTGCATCAATAAGGTGGGAAAACAGCTACTCGCCATGCATAGAAATAAGAAGAGGAATAAGACAAGGATGCTTTTTTATCACCAATCATATTTAATATCTACACAGAGAATATCTTTGAACGTATAGAAGAAATTCCAGGTCTCAAGATCAATGGGAAAATAATTAAGAACCTTAGTAGATATGTAGATGACACTGTTCTTTTGGCAGAAAGTGAACATGAACTACAAAGACTAATAGATCAAGTCAATAAATCAAGTAATGAATATGGAATGGATTATAAAAATGATTATCAGCAAAGTCACAGAAGAACAAGCGCTAAATATAAACATACATGAAGAGAAACTACAATAAGTGTAACATTATTTATATCTTGGACACATAGTCACTAATGATGGCAGATGTGAAACAGAAGTTAAAAGGAGAAGTTAAAAGGCTAAATGTACTCTCAAATACATGAGGAAACAAGGAACATACAAACAAATTACAAACAAGTTAAAAATGAGAATTATAAAATGCTACATCTATTCTATATGAATGTATGGCTCAGAAACAAGGACACTAAACAAACAATTAGAAGACATAACTGATGCCTTTTGGGTGTGGGTATATAGAAGAATATGGATAACATCATTGAAAGAGAAGAAAACAAACAAAGAGGTGCTAAAGACACTTATATGAAGAAATAATTACTAAGAGAAATAAAGATCAAACAAATAAAATATTTTGGACACATTAAAAGACATGACACCTTGTTGAAGACCTTACTTGAGGGTAAAGTCAAAGGGAATCGAGCAAGAGGTAGGCAGAGACACAAGTGGGAGAGTAACATAATAAGATGGATAGGTTACAGTCTAGCAGAGTGCACCACCAAAACAAGAGACGGGATGTTGGAGGTCTTGTTGCAGCCAACCTTCGCTGCGGAGACGGCACGAGATTTTGATGATAGTTTATTTGTATTTATATCAAGTATATTTGTATTTAACAAACCATTAAAAATTAAAAAACAATAAAGCAGCAGGTCAAGATGACATCACAAGTGAAATGTTAAAAGCAGCAAATGATAATACCTTGTCATTTTTACTGAATATTTTCAATATGATTTGGAAAAACGAATGCCCACCCCAACAATGGAAAAATGGCATCATTATCAAACTACCAAAAAAAGGAGACCTAACAAATTGTGATAACTGGAGGGGAATCACACTGCTATCCGTACCTGGCAAAATTCTTTGTAATATGATGCTTGCAAGATTAAAGTCATCCTTAGACAAAAGACTTAGAGAAGAGCAGTCATGCTTTAGACCAGGTCGTTCCTGCCTTGACCATATATTCACTCTTAGAACAATAATAGAAGAATGTCTAGAATTTAGATCTAATCTCATAATAAACTTCGTTGATTTTCAAAAAGCCTTCGACAGCATCCATCGACCATCGCTTTGGGAAATTTTAAAAATATATGGATTCCAAATTAAATATATCAATGTGATAAAATCATTCTATACCAACTCAAAATGCTGTGTTAGAACAGAAAAAGGCAATTCAGAATGATTCCCTGTGATTACTGGTGTTAAACAAGGCTGCCCTATGTCACCATTACTATTCAATATCGCAATTGACTGAACTATGAGAAAAAGCACATCCAACACAAATTTAGGAATCAAATGGGTAAATAAAACAACATTAGAAGACCTGGATTTTGCCGATGATCTTGCACTATTGAGTGAAAACCATCAAGATGCACAAACAAAAACTGATAGATTAAAACTCATTGCATGAAAAATAGGTCTCCAAATCAATTCAGCAACAACAAAAATTATGGACTTCACCAATTCACCTAACGAAATTACTTTAAATGGACAACAACTTGAAAAAGTACAGAAATTCTCCTATCTAGGAAGCAAATTAACACTCGGCGGTGATGTCATGCCAGAAATTACAACTCGCATTGCCCTAGCATCAAGTGCATTTAACAGACTGTCTAATATCTGGAAGTCAAAGTCAATCAGCACACGCACGAAAATGCGCTTATTTAATTCCTGCGTTATTCCGGTGATATCATATGGATGTGAGAGCTGGAAAAGCTCTTTATCTTCAGAAAAGAAATTACTGAGTTTCAAGAACAAATGTCTTCGTAGGATAACTAACACCAAGTGGAGTGAATGCAAATCGAATGATAAAATCAGAGAAGAGACACATCAAAATTTCATCATAGATGTTATCAGAAAACGCCGTTGGTCCTACATCGGGCATGTCCTACGCGCAGACACCAACAGAATACACCACCAATCTCTTGAATGGATACCTACAGGCAAAAGAGCATGGGGTAGACCAAAAGAAACACTCAGAAGAACAATACTTAGAGAAAGTAAAACAACCAATATTCATACTATTCAAGAACTGCACAGAATAGCTTTGAACAGACAGAATTGGAGAGATCTGACCTCTGCCCTATGCGCTAACTTCAGCGCAAAAGGAAAATAAATGAATATTTGTATTTATAACACAATTTATTTGTATAAAATGCTAAACCCTTTTAGTATATTTATATTTAAAGCAAAACTTATTTGTGCTTGTAGCAAAGATTTATTTTGTGTTTATACAGTAAGCTATTTATTTCCACAGCTGATCTAACAGAAATAGGCCAACCTAAAGTTCATTATGAGCTTCCACACTCTGGACGCAACCAAGCCTCAGCTTTCTTGCACAGTCGGCATAACATTTTATTTCCTCAAGTTTACTTTGTATTTACAATATACATATTATTCAAAGCTGGTTTTATTACATAAATGTTTACTGGACAACATTCTTTTCTTTTCCTTTTGTGATCAATGTGTGGTTGTGTGCAAATAAGATGGTACATTATATTCTCGTTGCGGATGACAGAAAATTAGGGTTGCCAGATGGTTGGAACTGTTTGTGGCCAAATTGTTGGTAAAAAATGACAAACTTCAAACTTGTGTATAAACTGCTAAACACACGTTGAATTTTCACGAATGCTAACTTTCTACAAAACGTGTATTACATCTTTCGAATTCTCAACATTCATTTATTTCATAATGACATTGATGTTGTTTCTAACTTAATTTTAGTTTTTAAATGTTATTTTGAGAATCTGAGCTTTCTCTAGACAGAAAAACAATGAGGATACCTAACAGTTATGTGCATAGTAAAATTACACTATTTAGTAACTAAATTATGTGCATAGTAAAATTACACTATTTAGTAACTAAATTTTCAATTACATGTAAATTATTGCCGAATCCGCCCGTGTGTTGCCGGGGCCCGAAAGGGGAGCAAAGAATAGCACACTGTTTACCTTCCATGCATGTCGTAAAAGGAGACTAAGGAGGTTATGGGGTGGAGTTGGCTGCCCCATCCCATATAGGCTCAGTGAACCAAAGCCATGCTGAAGTCGGACGCGTCAGGCTGAAAGGTGCAGATGTCGCAGCAATACTGTTAACCATGACACAGCGCATTCCGTTCTCCGGACTACATCCTGCTAATCTGCAGGAGTTTGAGAACGAACGCAGAAGAAGAAGAAGAAGAATTGCCGAATCTATTTTCTAGTGCATTTTGCTACCACAAAAATGTTTGTTCTTATTGTTTACCGTATATTGTATAATTAAACGAGTAATAACAAAGCTTCCACTTAACATCCAGATTAAAGTGTTATCAAATATCTGCTTGAAACATGTACTTTTCATTCTACGTTCATACATGATTAGAATAGACAGTGTATGTAAACCCTGCAATTTTGGACGCGCTTATCATCATTAGGGTCTCTAGGATAAACGTCAGTGAATCAGTCTGTTGAAAACTAGATATTGCTTTTGTAGTTTTACGAATGACAACATGTGGAATTATTTGTGAATATGTTATATGTATAGATATGTCATGTATGGGGATATACATGTGCTTGTTAGCGTCCATATATCTATAGGTTTATGCAGTCATATGTTTTAAACAAGTTAAAAATGAGAATTATAAAATGCTACATCTATTCCATATTAATGTATGGCTCAGAAACATGGACACTAAATAAACAATTAGAAGACAAAATTGATGCCTTTGAGATGTGGGTATATAGAAGAATAGGGAGAACATCATGGAAAGAGAAGAAAACAAATAAAGAGGTGCTAAAAACACTTAATATGAAGAAAGAACTACTAAGAGAAATAAAGATCAGGCAAATAAAATACTTTGGACACATTAAAAGACATGACACCCTATTGAAGACCTTACTTGAGGGTAAAGTCAAAGGGAAGCGAGCAAGAGGTAGGCAGAGATACAAGTGGGAGAGTAACATTACACGATGGACAGGTTACAGTCTAGCAGAGTGCACCACCAAGACAAGAGACAGGAGATGTTGGAGATACGTTGCAGCCAACCTTCGTTGCGGAGACGGCACTTGATGATGATGATGATGTTTTATCAGTACAATGTTGAATCTCAGTGATTCTTCATATGGCGTTCACTAATGTTGAATCTCGGTGATTCTTCATATGGCGTTCACTAATGTTGAATCTCAGTGATTCTTCATATGGCGTTCACTAATGTTGAATCTCGGTGATTCTTCATATGGCGTTCACTAATGTTGATATATGAGAATTGGCATATATGCTTTACGCGTGACGATGTATGTGAAGTACGTATTTATTTAATAATTCATCTAGACTAATTGAATAACCAGAGACTGTTAGGAAAGTTTTTTTTAAATCACTAAGCTTTTTAGTGATTTAAACACATTCAGGAAATATATAACATATTCAGAGAATATTGCTGTCAATAATTTCAAGATATGTTACATGTCGAGAAAATATTGAATTCTACAAATCCAGGCTATGTAAGATGTTCAGGGAATATTGAATTCTACAACTCCAGATTATGTAAGATCTTCAGAGAACATTGAATTTCAACAAGTTCAGGTTATGTAAGATGTTCAGAGATTATTGAATTCATCAAATCCAGATGTGATATGTTTAGAGAATATTGTGTTAAACAAGTCCATGGTGTGTAAGATGTCTAGAGACACCTTGACTATATGGGTTTATATGGACTTATATGGTTTATATGAAAAATCATTCGAAAACTACACGAAATGTCTTGAAAATATTGACTTCTAGAAACCAGTTTGTGTTAGGTTTAGATCATGTTTACATATGTACACATTGTTTATAAAAATATTTTTAAAAATCATGTAATTCTCTTAATGTTTATATTTCTTTTGTTTTGTGACGTATTCTCTCCAGAACGCTGTCTTCCAAATGAACTCCCTGAATCCTTCTCTGTCTTGGGCGATGCGGCTTGCATATTCCAACGATGTATTCATGTTATTTTTAATATCGTCAGTCCATCGTCTTCTTGTCTGCCTTTTCTCCTCCACCCAGGTACTCTGATCTCCGTTATTTGTCTTTCTAAACAGTTGCGTCTCTTTATTTCACCAAACAGGTGTAGTCTTCGTTTTGCTATTGTGTTTATTAACCAACACTCTGACATCTTCAATGTGTTTATAATATCTAAGTTTCTTTTTTTCCCCCTTCCATGATATTCTGCGTATCATTCTGTAATGTTTAGATTGTGTGCATTTATATAGGCCTAACTAGGGTTACCATAATTTTTAGACAACCAAAGGTCAAAAATTCGTAACATGAAAGTTAGAAACTTCAACAAGAACACAATTGTATGAGTCCATTTTCGATTTGTTATATCTAGTTTCAGATATAGTTACATTTTCTAGATGATTTCTTTGCATTATCTTGTTCTGGGTATTGTTTTTTTCTCTATCATATTCTTTCATTATCTGGATGTGTTTTCAGTGTGTCTGTTATAACTTGCTATCGAGGTGTTAGACGTTATCTAAAACTATTGTAAATAGTAAAGATGGGGTGTTTAAAAAGTCGAAGTGCACTGGCGTCACACAGTTCCGCACTAAATACATTTCATATGACGTGTGTCTCCACTAATGTAAATGAGTGTAGTGACTTTGTAGACACACGGTAGTGTTCTGTTGTCGTGTGATCTTTCCAGAACGTAGTCTTCCTTATGAATCTCCTGAAATCCCAGCGGTCTCTGGCAAGTTGTCCTGCTTCCTCTCATCATCATCAAGTGCCATCTTCGCAACGAAGGTTGGCTGCAACGGATCTCCAACATCCCCTGTCTCTTATCTTGGTGGTGCTTCCTCTAGCGACATGTGTATGCATACCTGAATCTGCATTTGCTGCCTTCAATCGCCGCTTCAACAACACTCTTGTTATCCCATCGTGTCTATTTACATGGTCGAAAATACCTAACTTCCTTCTTAATATTGTGTTTAAAAGCCAGCCTTCTTGAAAATTGATTTTTCTTAGCACGTCTTCGTTGGTCTCTCTAGTCTATGGTATTCTCAAGATTCTTCTATAGCACTTCATTTCGAAGGCCTCTATTCTCTTGGCTGTAGTTTTATTTATTGTTCATGTTCCGCAGCCGTAGGTCGCGACTGCGAACCACATTCATAATGAAATTCTTGACACAACACTCTGTAGTTTGCTATTGCTTTTAGGAGGGTCATCCGATTATATATGACCATATGAGAGCACATACGTTCTCTTCATGTCAACTTGGAGCGGAAGTATTTTTCTAGCTGTTCTGAATATTTTTTAAATGTATGTTTAAATCCCAAACAAAAAAAATTGAGATAGCAACACTGGAAGCAAAAACTAGCATATTATTTTCATAAAGAGTATATCAACTATGCTTTACATCACAAACATGTAAAATATTGCCACGTAAAACATAACTTTGAGATCAAAAGATGGCGACGTAAACATTGTGATTAATTCGAAAATGAATGTCCTATTTCTATCAGGATTTCTCTGTTGTTGTTTTTTTGGAGCGAAAGAAATTTACTTTTACAAAAACATAATGCCCTAAATAATCAATACAGAATAGATAAGACAGCCACTTAAATAGATTAATACTGGTCCCATCACCTACGTGCTCTTGTGGGCAGGCAGCACAGACCGCTGAAGATATTCTGCAAGACTGCAATGCACTAAACCAGTTACGGGAAGAACACTGGCCCACAGAGATGGATATCCACAGAAAGATGTATGGGAGCACTGAGGAGCTTTCAAATACAGAAGCATTTATTAAGAAAACTGGACTTGCTGTGTAGACATGTCAAACTGCGAACGAGAAGAAGAAGAAGAAGGATACCGAATATTTTATTTGAGAAAACTAACTAATGAAACTACACATTTATTGGTTATGGACTGACAGCATTACACTCTGGAAGTCCCATTTGTTGCCAATCTCCCCTAGAAGATTATCTATAGTATGCATACTGATGGTTCGTTCCTGTGTCCTGATGGCTATACATTCTTCTCGTTCCTTCCTGCAAGCGTCCTTTTCTACTACTACATCACTTAATACTGAATTATTCAAATCTTAATTTCGACATTTCATCGATCATCGTGTCCGCAACCAGTAGGCGTTAATGAAATAGTTTCAGCCCATCCCCCTTATCCATTGTTAACCCACAGTCTATTGGAACCTGGGGTGCAAGTCTGTCTGCTCTATCATTGCCGCGAACACCGGCATGTCCTGGGCAGTAAATTCATGTGATGTCCTGGGGGTTGGAAATGAAGTGAAACTATATGAGAAAACAAACCTTGCAAACATTCACACACAATTTTTATTTATAGACCTCTACAATGTTTTGGCAAAAAATGGTTTAAGAAATGTAAATATATGCAAAATATCACACAAATTCTGTATTATGTTTAAAGTTTCCAAAATCCATCGAAAAACATCTGCTTATAAAGGGAAACAATCATTGAAATTTTGAGAAAAAAGACCAAGATATATGAGTCGAATTGGTTTGTTGGGGCAAATGATGGGGCAAATATCAAGATAAACTGAAATATGTATAGGCCTATGTGTTGCCAATATTTATAAACAAAACATAGGCCTACTAGTAACTAGACCGCGACAGAGGACGTTTCAACAAACAAAAAAACCTTCATGAGGACGAAACACAACAGACAAATAAACAATATACGTTTCATAATAAATCACTTATCATTTTGAAAAGTTTAGCTTGCTGACAAATCTAGGGGCAATAAAAATCTAATACTGTATACAGATAACTGGAGTGAATGTTCGTATTTAAAAAAAGTACAATTGTTATAACTGTGTTGTAAAAATAAATAAATCCTTAAATAAATTCTATAAACTGAAGTCAAACCGAGAATATCAGTGGTAACGGTTTCAGCGACGTGTTTTCACAAATAATAGGGATACTCATGCAGATAAGTATTAAAGTAACGTTTGTTACATAGCATTGTATAGGCTATATAGGCCTGTCTTATGGGGTTTGAGCAATTCAAAGTGCATTCCTGTGATGATCTTACTCGAAATGCACTTGGGAACTGGTATATACGCTGCAAGAACTATGGACTTTTACCATAGGCCTATGCAGCGCGAAAGGAACATCTATGGTGATGAAATAATCCATTTGGCCGTGTGAAGACAGTTATAGAAAATAGACAGATGGGTAGATAGCTTAAATACTAAGATATAATAGATAGATTAAATAGATATATAAAACAGTTAGACCGAATAGCTAGATTAAGCAGACAGAAAGTCAAGCAGTCAGGTAGTTGCCGTGGTGTAGTGTTAATAGTTGCCAACATTCTCGGCGCTCATTCCCACTATTCTTGCTTCTTGAAACTACTTAAATAGCGCACACAATTTATTAACATTACAAAAAGATAATCGCAGGCTCATTCTTGTTTTGAAAATTATCTGACATAGACGCCAAAAAGACATCGAGTGAGATTTCGCTTACTAAATCAGCAACATTCATTCGCTGCTGCGAATCAGACCTTTAATATTTTAATAACTATTCAATTGTTCTTTTAGAGTCAGGCTTCACATCAATCATGTGCTTAGAAATAATTTAATGATGATTAGTTTTCAGAACTGGAAATTCCTTATCTGTGACAATGTATCGTCATCATGATAACACGGCTCTGTGATTTCTCTTTGGTTAAGGAAATTGTGTTATTTAGTGACCTAGTCAATAAGATAATATATTCTGGATAATATATTCAAGATTTTCTGTGAGCGGATTCAACGTTACTACAAGATTAAGATATGTTTATTCAACTAGCTAATATCTTATATAGGACCGCAAATACGTGTTTCTGTTTGGAAAAAGGGGGAGGGGGAAGCTACCTGTCTACTTAAGAAAATACCACTTGGCGTTACCACTCTAAATATTCACGCTACGCCACTGGTAGTTAGATTGTGAATACATTTTTAAATAGATTTCTTCTTTTTCTTCTGCATTCGTTCTAAAACTCATGAAGATTAGCAGGATGCAGTCCGGAGAACGAAATGCTTTATGCCATGGTTTACAGCATTGCTGGGATATCTGCACCTTGGGTCATTTTGACCCTATATGGGATGGAACAGCTAACTCCACCCCATAACCCCCTTAATCGCCTCTTACGAAATGCATGGAAGTTAAACAGACTTGGTATTCTTTGCTCCTCTCTCGGGTCCCGGCTACACACACAGGCGTATAGACGTGATTTTAATATAAAACTAGATACAATTAAAGAAATAAGACTACTTGATAGCCAGGTCCGTAGATAAGGGGTGATGGTGGGTTCAACACCCCTTAGCTTATCTGAACATGACTTTTAGCACTAGGAACTTAACAAAAAGTCGATAAAAAAAACACCCCACTTAGCTTTTGCAAAAAAATTTCAAATTTTCTGTCCAAAAGTGAAATTTACACACGAAATCAGATCAAAGACCCCCTTTTAAAATTTCTTTTAGGTAAAATCCCCTCCTTAAGGTAATAATATCTATGGCGCTCTTGACAGTACTCAACTTGATTGCTCTAACGCGGTACAGAATTTGCTTCATGTATTTTAGATATAAAAAATAAGCTGGGGTTTTTTCTCCAGACAATGTGGAGTTATTCCGAAAACATGAATGGTAACTGTGATCGATTCAACTCAATCGCACATGACAAAGTCATCGAACACTAGCAAGTCATGAAAACCTTTGGTAAACGTCGCGCTGTGTTCTTTTTAACAGTTATACTTGGTGTTGCTGGTGGTATGCATTTTCTGCCCATCTTAGCAAAATATACATATGGAAATAAACAATCGCTCGGCAAGAAAGAAGTTGTTGAGACAGATCCGAGAACGACATCCACTAAAAACTAGTAAATCAGAAAACAGCTGTCGTCTAAATTCGAAATAATGAAACTTGAAAGACATCGGTGATTGCCATTGATTATCCTAATTAATTATTTTAAGGGTCTACTACACAGGTATTGGAGATTTTGAAAAGTGTTGTTATATAGGGAAATTTGTTATAAAAGAATGTGTTATAGAAGGATTTCACTATATCATCAATCAATTCAATGCATTATTCTTTTTAAGGGATTTCATTTTGTTGGTAATTAACTTTTCAATAAACATCTAATGAAATCATAGTTTGTTAACTGTTCACAAAGTAGCAGCAGAACCATTCTTGAAGAAATTTGAATAGTAAAATTTTAAAATCTAAATTTAATGTAGGCTCTGCAAGATGTTCATATTAGATATATGATAAATACTACATAAAGTATAAAGTTACTATAAATTTCTAACTATCAATGTTAAAAATAAATAACTAGCAATAAACAAAAGAACAAGGACTTTTCTTTCCACTTTCCGGACCAACTGGGACCTTTCTCAAGAAACAAACATCGAACAAGATACCGTACATTGAATTATAAATGATCACTTGGAGACTTTCCATGTAATGAGAGACACGCTAAAATAATTGTTGAATTATGTGCATTCAAAATGTTGCACACCATTGACACACAGAAATTCCCATAGCTTCAAGGAAATTAGACACCAAAAGTGATGAAAAACCACCTGTGGAGGTGACAAATCAGATCAAATCACAGCCCAAAAGATGAAAAATGCAAACACAGATCACACAAACTGAATATTGTGTATGTGGAAAACAAAATGAGGAAAAAATCAGGAGTTGGAGGCCACCAATGAGCAATGTCTAGATTGTGGGGATGGGGGGGGGGAGGGAAGAAAGAATATGAAAATATTTAAAATAAGATGCATGAAATTGGTAGGGGGGGGGAGAACCACCAATAGACAACATCGAGGCTATAGAAATGTGTAGGAGGCATCAGTAGTTGACAGCGCATGGAGTAAATGATGCATCAAACAAAAAAATGATGAAAAATACAATATATACAAAAAATATAATATATACCCCGGTACATACATAGACATATATATACACACGTAATCATACACACATATATGCACAAATACATATATAAACAATAGTACCTACACATATATATACACATCCATACATATACTTATACACAAGTGTACATACCATAAAAACACACCTATATATATATATATATATTCATTCTCAAACTCCTGCAGATTAGCAGGATGTAGTCCAGAGAACGGAATGCGTTGTGTCATGGTTTACAGCATTACTGCGATATCTGCGCTTTTCGGCCTGACATATCAACTTCAGCATGGCTTTGGGTCACTGACCCTATATGGGATGGGACAGCCAACTCCATCCCATAACCTCCTTAGTCACCTTTTATGACATGTGTGGAAGGTAAAAAGTGTTGCTATTCTTTGCTCCCCTTTCGGGCCCCGGCAACACACAGGTGATATATATATATATATATATATATATATATATATATATATATATATATATATATATATATATATATACACACATACATATCAACAATACACATGCTAATATATCTCTTTCCCATAGCCATTACATACATGTAAGAAAGGTACTCGCACAGATCGCACAAGTATGAGTTCACACAAAAATAAGTGTACATAATAACACAAAATGCATTAACATACACAAGCACTCACATAAATATATATATATACAGTACATGCATTCAGATAAACATGTTCTCACATAAATAAATTCATTAACATGAACATTCGCACACATAGAGATATATACATACATTACCATAAACATTCATTCACATGAAGATATTCACATGCATTAGCTACAGTGAAATCCCATTATCACAATGTGTTTCAGATTGGCAAAATATATAACATAAATCCACTATAGGCATATTACAAACAATTAAGAATAATTATAATTGGAGATTGTGAATAGTGTTTTAACTAGGAAAATTTGTTAAAATATGGGCACTATGTGGAGATTCTAATGTAGTTAAATAGTTGACAGATCATATTGGTGTTAATATAGATAGACATTCTAATGTAGTTAGGTAGTTGACAGATCATATTGGTGTTATATAGAGATTCTGATGTAGTTAAATAGTTGACAGATCATATGGGTGTTAATATAGATAGACATTCTAATGTAGTTAGATAGTTGACAGATCATATGGGTGTTATATAGAGAATCTAATGTAGTTAGATAGTTGACAGATCATACTCTGCATATTGAACAATCGGTCCATAAGTATTTGAATCTCCTTCTTAAGCTATCCATCAGTGTTTAGACATTGACCACCCTTACTCTGTCGCATATTCACAAGCATTAGTTAAATCAGTTCATCTATCTCACTTAGTGCATTAGGAACATAATTTCTGTCCATTACTTGTCTTGTTTCTAGTGGGTTTAGTGTAGTAATTATTTGTACATATTTACAGTGGCAGTAATGATAGATTTGACTGCTGAATAAATATTGTAATTGAGTTTATGATAATGAGACAATTGAAATAAACTAACATCACAGTTAGGCTACTAGCCTAAGACTGACAAAGATTGTTCAATGGCCAGAATGCAGGAACTAGGAGTGATGTGTGGAGCTACAAGAAATGAGCAGAATGTAGAAATAAAACAAGTTATCAAACAACGAACCAGAATAATTTGCTATGACATACTGAATAAATCAGAGCACCTATGGACATGTTCAGAGTGCCATGATGATGCTCTGACAACAAACTATCCTAAGACTAAGAATAATTAAAAATTGAGTGATCAAGCGACTGCAGTAAAACTGTGCATCATATGGTAAGTAAATATTGAAAAAAAATGTTCAGTACTGTTGACCATAAAACTGCTATTTACACCTTCTTATCCTGAAACGTCCTACCGACCCCTACTAAGTGCATCAACAGGTGGCAGATAACGGAACAGCCTCCAGATATGAAGTGTTAGCTGCAAATAAGCAGCCATGGACCAAACTGGTGTTTCTGTCTACCAGGACGGGGTGGGATATCATGTGGCACTGATATCTCCACTGAAATACCCCATATGTCCAGTGACGGGCAGTATCAAGAGAGTGTGAGCTGCTATAAACTCATGTTCCTGACATGGGTTTACTGACATCATAACAGGAATGTGGGGGGGGGAAATTGTGGTTGGGTAGGGGTTAGAAGAAAACACAGAAATTGGTAACAGAGAGGAAAAGAATCCTAAACCACCACCCCTTATTGGGTGGTTGCTCAGGGGACAAGAACTAGAGCACAGAGAAAGTATGATGAATCCTTGACAAAAAATTTCCTTGAAGAGGGGATTCTTCAAACCCTGGGCAGATGATGCTCATTAACCCTGGTAGGCAAACTATCTAGGAGAAGAAAATCTCCAAAATTAAATCTCCACTGCCCTGTGGACAAGCCTTGGATGAGTAAGGGCTAGGGAAATATTTCCTGACTCAGATGGAAGACTGAGACACTGTACTGAAAGGTGCAAAATAGTCCAGCCAGGACTTAACTGCCAAGGCTGAAAACCACAGTGTCATGTAATGAGTTCACATGTCAAATAGAAGGCTACAGACAATTAATTTTAACGCTTCATTTGTGGAATCTTCTCAGGTGGATGGAGTGCCGGAATCTAAGCCTTGACGGAGTCCACCTTCAGCGACTGGTGGTACCTCTGTTTAAATTTGTGGAGCCAGGAAAAGAAACCAGAGGAAAACAATTACTGGTTAAAAAAAGAACAATTACTGGCTAAAAACTATGATACAAGTCCTGAAGACAACAATAAGCGCCTGAAAATATTGAGGCAGAGTGCAGGTGTCTACAACAAAAAGACTGCACTCATAAACCGATTACACAAAGAGGAAATCAATATCACATGTTTACAAGATACACATCTCACAAACAACAACAGATTCAACATCCGAGGATACCAAACATTTCGGAACGGCAGAGAAAAAAGACATAAAGGAGGAATACTCACACTGTTTAAAAAGAATATTGTTGCCTAGGAAATTATAATAAATACAGAACATGCTGACATAAATGGAACCTGCCAAACCCTCCCAACCAAGAGATTAAAAAGAAGTAGCATCCTACACTCCACAAAACAGCTTCAAAAATCACTCACAAATACAGATCTTATCAGGTAGCATATCCTGAACAGGATGTAGCAGTCATCACAGACGTTGGAAACTTCTGTCGATCTTAAGCTAGACTTCCTGCTTCTGTTACTGTCATGTTCAGGTAATCTTTGATGTCTTGCGTTCATCTTCTTCTTGATCTGCCACTTGTTCAACTCTGGCATCATTCTCTCCATTATGGTCTTCTGTAGGTTTTCATGTCATGGTGTTTGATATGGCCAAAATATTGTAGTTTTCTATAAATAATCATGCTGTTTAGCCAGTTTTCTTTTACATCCTTCTCAGGATGGCTGTAATTGGTGATCTTTTTTGGTCCATGGTATTCTGAGAATTTTTCTGTAACATTTGTAATCACTTTGCTGGTGATTGTCCAGGATTCACACCCATATCCACACCGGGAATATTCAAACTCTTAGTAATTTGTTTTTTTGCAGCACCTTAGTCATATGATTTTTATTTGTATCAGCTTCTTTGACATGATACCCACCCTCCTTCTGATTTCTTCATAGCAATCACAGTTACTATTGATAGATAACCAATGTATTCAGAACTGGTGACTCGTTCTAATTCCTTGTTGTTGATATAGATCTATAAAATCTAAAACTAATGAACACCTTTAAGAAATACCCAACTGGAGACAGGAAAAACTTCCAAAAAGGATGGACAGTATACCAGGCATTATTACAAAAACAGACACTCCAATTCATGTTCTAAAAGAGACAACTAAGAACTACATACAGAAAACATAACCACAAGATATATGGATGCATGTATATACTGACGGATCAGCAAAATAAGTGGTATTGGATGGAGGAGCACTAATATATATATATAATAACTCCAGATGGAAAAGAAATCGAAAAATCCTTATCCACAGGCAACCATTCCACAAACTGAAAAGCAGAAATTGTAGCCATTAACAGAAGCAGCCAAAATGTTCATAGATTGCTTTCCTAGTCACAACAAACGTGGTGTCTTTCTAATTGATGCAAAGTCAGTATTGCAGACATTGAAAGATCCAAAGAACACAAGCATGAATGAACGTATGGCCTGCTTACTACACCTCAGCACTACCACAAAAGAAACAGTACTGCAGTGGATCCCTGGTCACTGTGACATACTTAGAAATGAAAAGGTTGATCTTCGGGCATAGCTATTTGCAGACGACCAACCACTAGTAGCATCATCAGAAGAGAAACTACAAAGACAAATAGGTTACATCAAACAGGCCAAACCTTTAACATGAAGATAAACATAGAAAAGATCAAAGTAATGAAGATAGGAAGAACAGAAAAAAACATCAATTTTGAAAACAACAGACTTAAACTATTGACAGAATTCACATATCTAAGAAGCAATGTAACAACAGACGGCAAGAGCGGTAAAGAAATACACAATAGATGTAGTAAAGCATACCAAGCCCTAGGGCAAATGACACCAATCTTCAAAAACAAAAATGTAGATTTTAACACCAAAATAACACTATTCAAAACAATCATTATACCAACACTGTGCTACGAATGCCAAACATGGACAGTGACAGCACAAGACAAATGTAAATTAGTGGCAACTGAAATGTCATGCTTACGCAGAATCCTAGGAATATTGCTAAGAGACAGAGTGAGAAATGAGGACATTAGACAAAGAACCAGCCCCAATTTTGGAGTATATTAAGAGTCAACAAATAAAATAGTTTACACACATGAGCAGGCAGCAAGCTATGCTACACAGATACAGTGAAGGCAGACCTCGAAAATGATGGACTACCAAAATAGAAGAAGTGAGAAATTCCACAATATACTCAGCACATATTAGGGCCCTTTCCAGAGAACACTTCTACCCCTGACAGGCAATAAAGGGTTTAGCGAATAGTTAGATCTTCAGGTAAAGGAAGGATCACTAGAACAAATAGAAAATTATATTGCATACTATGAATGTAAGACTGAAAAAAGCATAATTTAAGAAAAGTGGAACCAGATTCACTCAATTGCAGAGACAAATGACCCCTACCACCAAATGCCACTCAAGGAACAAACCGCTATCTTCAGACTATGAACTGACCACAACAGACTCAGAAGTCACATGTTCAGAAAGCTCAAGAATGGCAAGACAGACTTGTGGACTGAGACTGTAGAACACATTCTTCATGCATGTTAACTCTACCAAGAAGAGAGGGAGAAAATATGGCCTACTGAGACGGCACTACTCCCAAACCTGAGGGGTTCTATCGGTGACCTGAAGAGAATTACACAGTTCATTGAAGCTATTGGCGCTATAACCTGATAACTGACTGAAAAATGACAAAGAAGATCCCCTCTTATAATTTTGTTTCAATATACAGTAGAATCTTGTTCAATATACAGTAGAATCTTGTTCAATATACAGTAGAATCTTGTTCAATATACAGTAGAATCTTGTTCAATATACAGTAGAATCTTGTTATAGTGTATACATTTATAACACATTTCTCTATTTAAAGACTCTCTTCAAAATGTCAATTACATTTATTCTTTATTTCATATATTGTATATAGTGAATTTCTGTTATTGCAGAAATATTGCATTGTCCTGGACTAAGTTGTTATAACAGGATTCCACTGTATAGTTAACAAGATTGAGAATTGAGATCACACTTCATGTTCATACAATGCTGAAGAATGCCCAACTGAGATGTGACCGGACATGTACACATGCATGACAAAAATATCACAAAACAGCTGATGTATTGTGAGCTCCTCAAGAACATTTAGTAACCACTAGAGAGATCAAGGGGAGAAATGACAGAGGAAGATAGAGAGAGACATTTCTTGATGGGGTGTCACTGTGGTCCAAAAAGAAGCACCAACCGAACTTATTAACAACACAAGAGGCAGAGAGTTGAGGAGAAGCATGATCGCCTATGCCACTTAGCATGGCACTTGATTGACAATTGAGAATAATAGGACATGGTGGAGTTAGGTGTCCATTCATATAGAATATATGCAAGAAATGGATGGTTGTCACAATAGATTTTACGTATGGATGGAGATGGAGGGTGTGGTTCCTTGACAAATGTGTATGCATGACTCAGTGCTGTTCCAATCACCCAAAATGTTCAGATCGTCCTTCTTAGACTTTGCTATTGCACATCATACAGCAAAGACTTTCTCAGTATATTTATCAGTCATCATTCTAGAACTACCGGTATATTAATAGTCAAATTCCATTATAGCTACTTGGTATGGACTGACAAAATGTGTATGTAAAAACATAATTTCACTATTTGGAGTAAGCACACAAAAGAATAAATATAACAGGATTTTGAAAAGTGTTTTTAAACAGGGAAATATGTTATAAAACAGGGAAATATGTTATAAAACAGTTTTATGTGTTATAGAGGGATTCCATGGTTATATCAAGGTCTATTTTATTATGGCACTATTCTTTGGTTTCACTTCTGCACTTAGTAGCAATGATATAAAGAGACACATCATGGACAAACTAGTAATGTACAAGGCCGCCAAAATGACAGCGGTTATTACAGATTGTTTAAACATGTCCTTTACTGCTGCAATTCAATTCAAATTGTGAGTTGTTCAGATTGACCATAAAGACGACTACCGGTACATTCTGGAAAGAATGTTATAACTAATGATGACTTTAGTGGTTTCACTTATTGTTTGTTATCTCTGCAGGTAATACCAGAGTTGTGTCTATTTTACTGGTGACGGAGACCCCGCCCAGAGACAGGGTAACAATATGGTTATGAGATATAATTTACAATAATCTATGAGTGGATACATGTAAGCAAATTGAGGATTTTAGAGAAAAACACATTAAGTTTTAATTTTAGATATAGTTGTTTATAATCCATCCTATCCTAACTCCTTGTTCTTTAGAACAGGTCTGAAGAGTCCATTGTCGAGTAACATTAATATTCAGTGCATACATAAAAGCATTTTTAGTTTGGTTAATTAAAATGTACTTCTAATGGTGAACTTCTAATACAACTGTGGACATTAGTCAAATTTGGTTATAACAGAGCTTTAAAATATCAAAATATAGCAAAGGACACAGTTTTGGTAATTTAGTCACCACAATCTACCATTGTTTAATGAAAAATTGTGTTTACTTTTACCTTAGCATCATGTTTTTTTTTTTTGTTACACAAAAATTTTGTTTATTATCTCATGCAGTAAATAATTTTTTTTAAAAATTTTTGTTTATACATAAATATGACATATTTATCATTATTATACCATTGAATAATACCACCCAAGCCCCACAGGTAGACAATTTTATTGTTCAGGGGGGGGGGGCAATTCAAACAAGTTGCAATTAGGTTCAATTAGGGAATAATTCAACTTTTGAATATATAAAAATATGTATATGTTACTTGGGGGGGGGGGGGTATGCATTTTAGGTGGGCCATGGTAAAAAAAAAAAGGTTTGGAAACACTGATTTAGAGAAAGCTTACTATGTGTGAAATGAGATGTATAATAAAAGCAGCAAGCAAAACAAAAGACACGTAGAATTAAGAAATTACAAGAACTGTTAGAACAACAAATGTGCTAAAATACACTTTTTTATTTTGAAAAACAAAGACTGAAATGGTTGAACTCCAATTGGCCAGCAGCAGGAGCATACAACATAGAAATGAAACATCAAGAGGCAGAAGAAGTCATAGAAAGTGAATTCCTGAATACCGGCATCCTGGGACATCACAAAATTACATCATATCAAACAACTAAACATGCTATAGTGCAAAAAAATCAGTCTTATTTCAATCCTGCGATGCTTAATAGCAGAAGCAGAGAATAGATTGATAGACTATTTACATTATCTTCCGACTTGTTGTGTATGAATTATTATGGTGTCTGATTTGGTTGTTTCACATACTTTGCAGAACAAGCTAACGCAAACTGATGATGCAATAAAAAAGATATGAACCTGCACAGCTCTAGCAGCCAGTGCATTTTTAAAGCTCTTCAAAGATTCACAAGAATTTAGCAAATATACAAAGCTTAGACTTCAATGTGTGCTTACTGCTTGTATTGACATTGCAGTGAAAGCTGGAAATCCACACAATCAATAGATTAATTATCTTTAAAAACAAGTGCCATTAAAGAATAATGAACATAAACCAGACAGAATTTAATACAAGTGAGTTTCATTGAGGAAAGAAACCAACCAAAAATGGAAAGCAGAGGGAGAAGAAAAGTAGGTTGCCCAAAATAATCTCTATGCAGAACAGTCAATAGAAAAATCTCAATAATGACTATAAATAATACACAAGAACTATAGCAATTTGCAATAAGGCATTCAATATAGAAAGAAATGACTATATGTGCTGTCTATTCACGCAGAGGAATTCACTCACTCCCTAGCTAGCTAACTCACTGACCAACACTCTTTTTGTAAATTGAACAGTTGTTTGTGATGTAAAATTAATATTTAACAATAAATTGAAGATTGTGGACTAATTTATCACTTCTTTATCTGTGTGGTTTGTTGTTCATAATACTTATTTCTGTTTGTGAAAAAAATGTATCATTAATTTGAGCTATTTTAACAGAAATAGATTTGTCCTTGTAAATGTTTTCTCAGCGCTTGTGGTAACTTGCATGACAACCCTTTTCAGACAATACCTACAAAAATAGAAGCTGATCACTTCGTTTTGGGAGAATTTTTGTTGTCGGGAAACTGTTCTCGGTCGTGGGGTATATGTTGGTGTCTATAACATGATTGTTATAGTGATGTTGTCTTTTAAATGTTCTATTGGTGTCTCTGTAGCATGTTGGTTTTACTGATATAGCATAATAGTTCTATGGATTGTGTCTGTGTAGCAAAGTGGTTATAGTGATATTGTCTGTATAGCATATTAGTTCTATGGATGTATAGCATGGTGGTTATAGTGGTGGTGTCTGTCTAGAATGGTGGACTCCACAGGGAACTCTACCATGACTTTCTTGCAATCTTGAGGCGTGTTGTAGATAAAAGATTCCAGCAGCCCAGGAATGGATCTTCAGCATGCTTTATCACACCAGCAGCATATTAAACACCCAACCTCATTACTGATTTATCACAACATTCATGCAGCTGGCAGTGCGTTTCTTTACTTGTATCTCCATTTTAGGGCATAATAACACTTGATCCTTGACGATCAATAACACACTAACCTAGGAGCCATCATCACAAAAATAAAATCACTAAATGTCCCTATCCTCAAGCCATATGAATGAGTGTGGAAAAATGTCACCTCTACTTGATAACCTAAGATTGTCACTGACCATCTGTTCTTCTTCCACCCTAAACTATTCCCCGTTCTTGCCAGGCAGTTGTTTTAGTTTTCTCTTCAGGATGGCATTTCTCATGACACTTTTTCTGAAGGAGTGACTCTTCATATCTTGTCTCACATCATATGAGGGAGATGACCAGGTCAGTGAGAAGGCCATGGATACCATCACAGGATGGCTCTCGCATTGTGAACAGATCAGAACGGGTTGATGGTTACTAAAGCTGTAATGGTTACTAAACTAGACAAAATAAAGAAATAAGGAAAAGAGTAGGTATATCATGTATGACAACATGTATTGAACATATCGAAAGACAGCAATTAAAATGGTTCAGTCACCGTATCAGAATCAGTGCAAACCAATACCAACAAGAGCATATAACATAAAGCCATAGGTAGACCAAGAGAACGGTCGGTAGAAAACAAGTACGGTATGAGACAAGTAAGGATACTAACAACCATCATTCACCTTGGCAAAGACAATAATCTTGATGTATTACTTTTGTACAGAAATAGAGTTATTGGAGTATTAATTTGTTGTGGGTAAGTAGTGTTGTATCATCAGCATATCTTAGTTCTGATATCTTGTGACTTCTGATATTGAGTATGCCAATTTGCTGTTTGTCATTTCTTACATTCCTGATATTCTCTGTATACACAAAGAACATGGTTATAGGTCACATCCTTGTCTGACTCCTTTTTCCATGCTGAATCAATCAGATGTTTCACAATCTACTCTTAAGGCTGTATGTTGGTCTTAGTAAAATATTTTAATGAGACAAATTCATGTAGGCCCTTGTAGTGTGTTAAGAAATCTGTGCCCTCAGCTATTGCTATTTAAAAAAAAAAAAATTGCATGTATTGTAAAATTTTGAGATCAGCTGTAGATTACTGATAGAGTTACACTAATGATGATGATGTCAGGTATCTTGGAGCGTGCACATCAGTGAATTCCTTTGATGTTTGCGATACTTTTCACAATTAGCTTTTAATGTATTGCAATCAATATACGGTAATATTGCGTGAAATGTAAATAAATTTTACTTGCGTAAAACACAGGCTTTTAGAACGTCCCACTTAGACACGAAGGACTATCACTAAAACTAGGGGGTTATGATACTCAAACAAGAAAACATACAAATTTGGCTGTATGGTTGGATATGTTTTGTGTATTATAATTTGTATGTTTTCTTGTTTGCATATCATAACTTCCTAGTTTTAGTGATAGTCTAAGTGGGACGTTCTAAAAACCATTTTTTATGTGTAAGTACAACTGTATTGCAACTTAAATTATGCAATGAGCAAAGGGAAATGAAAATGGTTCAGAAAGAGGCCCTTGAAGTGGCAGGGAAAAATAGTAAAATAAACAACAGGAAAATAAATGAAAAAGAAACATGGCTAGATGTTTGATTGTTCTCTTGCTTTCAGGAAAACACAAGACTAGATGTGTGTCAATAATATAAGTTTTAATTTATTCTGTGTCAATGACTTCCTTGGATAGCAAGAAAAATTGGAGCCTTCTCTATTGACTATCAAGTCGTCTGAGAGGTAAGGCTAGTTTATTGGGTGCATTACAAAGTACACAGCAAAGTGCATGTGGTGATACAGTTGAGAAAATAAAATAACAAAAATGTGATTCATACCAAAAAAAAACCACTTTTCTTTTGTTCTGGAAGCATGCATGTCATTTTCGTAGTTCAGCAGAACATGTGTAGTAGCTCAGAAACTGATACGGTGCTAAACCCCATCTAAGATTGTGATCCAACCCTAGTGCTAATACACTGTATAGCATATCCTATACAGGAATCAGGTTCACAGATGGGAATTGTTCAGTATCCAAGAGCACATTGGGCAATGGATAATCTGATTGCACAAGACTTATTCCCTGGCAGTGGATCACCTTGTATAAGAATGATGTGGTTAACCCAAGTTCAAATCTTTGTCTACAATTTCTTTCCCTGAAAAATTTCACACAAAGACATGTTTTGACGTGCAAAGTTCAAGGGCACTCTGGGTTATAAATTATCATGGCCAAAAGCAACCTATGCTCATTTGTCTGGCAAAAACTAAGCTGGCTAGGGAAGCTCACTCAAATTAAAAGCATGCTGAAAACAGATATTCTAGTCCTATATGGCACAAATGAAACAGCCTATTGTTTATTCCCAGGTGGTGTTATCGTAACTTCCACACTTGCTGTTGAGCGTAGGGATATTCTAGTCTATTTTAGTCTACCTTTACCTTTACCCTAGCGTAGGGTAAAGGTAAAGGTAGGTCCCATGGCATCTGCCGTCAGGGATGAAGATAACTCTTCATGTACTAAGCCGCAGCAACTATTAGGTGGGGTGGCCAGTTCCATTCCTTGCTGTTTTTTACCTTCCCTAACTCATGCGTCAGGTACTCATTTACAGCTGAGTCGACTGGTCGTGTCAAGTGAAAATCACAACCCAGATTTTTTTTAGTCTATTCTAGATATTCTATTTTATACAGATATTCTAGTCCTATATGGCACAAATGAAACAGTCTATTGTCTATTCCCAGGTGGTGTTCTCATAACTTCCACACTTGCTGTTGAGCGTAGGTGTCTGCAAAGATGTAGAATGAAACAATAACGCAACATACTTGCTGTTCAGAATTCAAAAATATTTTGTGAAGGTTACTTTAGAATGAACACAGAACATTTTTGGGAATATCCCTTTGGCACATTTACCCTCAATTTAATTTGTTTCTTTGTATTCAATGTTTTACTCTAGGAGAAGGGGGTGTTCACAGCTACAAATCTACTGATCTATGGGCATGCTGGGTAACTTTCTAGAATTGGGATGACTAGATATTTAAGAGAGACACCAGAACACTCATGCTATTTATCTAGGAGGAAAGATATACATCATCAAGTAATGTTTCCACAATGAAGGATGGCTGCAACAGACCTCCAACAACCTTTTTGTTTTGGTGGTGCACTTTGCTAGACTGTAACCAGTCCATCTTGTGATGTTTCCTACTTATATGTATACATCCATCACAAGTGATGATGACCATTCTGTACATCAACTTTTGAAAATTCAGTTAGAATTATGATCATACATAATAGTTCGTAGATGGCTAATTAGCCCTATTCAAGCTGTAAATGTCCTTGCACAGTTCGGGCACGGAATGATTACTGTAGGTGTATTTTGGTCTATCTGTGACTTTCTAGCTACTCTCCGTTGTTGGACTGCAGCATTTCTCCTCTTTTCACAATGCAATGTGATGCACTCTTTTTGACTGAAGAGCGCCATGTAGATCTATTTTGTGCAAATTCTTCCCATATGTCTTGGTCTATTTCAAAGGCTCTCAGTGAGGTCTTTAACGAGCCCGTATAGCGCTTCTTTTGGCCATCATGAAATCGTTTACCCTTCTCCAGCTCACTATAGAGAAGTATCTTTGGCAAGCGATAGTCTGGCATACGTACCAAATGACCTGCCCATTTTTTTAGATATGCAATTTAAGATATACAAATAAATGGTAAAGAACTATACAGACTAATATGACAATTATGGACTAGTAAACTAGTAATGGGGGCAACTTATCAAGCGTGGATAAACTGAACAAAGTTTACCTACAAGTCGTCATAGTTTTAAAAATTGTGATGTGAGTCAGCACAAATTGAGATAGGCACTCACAGAAAATAAAGTTACCATAGAAGTCACTTAAGTAATGAATAGACAACAATGTAATTTGAATGAGTGGCAGACTGCAGTAAAACTGTCCACCATATGATAAGTAAATAGTTGTTTTTTTAAATCACAAAACGGGTAAATTTTCCTTTCTACATTGAAAAAAATACACTGAATAATTCAACAAGAATACATATTTTCTGTTAGATAATGTTATGTTAATATGAAACTTTTGTTTCAAATGCATAAACATAAAGCCACAATTATGGATAACAAACGTAACAAATAAATAATTCCACCAACTTCAGTTTATTGTAATATAATGAATTTGATACCAACTTCTACAACTATTTAATATACAGAAAGTATGTGAAAACAAAACAAATCACTGTACAGTCAAATCCCATTATAAAAACTTGAACCACACTGATGAAATATGTATGTTTTCTTTCTTTTCACGTTATACTCTATCCTAGCATCAGGGGTAGATGAGTTATCTGGAGACAGCATTTTTGTTTGCTTCATATGTTTGTTTTCATTAATTCTTTTATTTCTGTAATGCATCTTTTGAATGTTCTGCCCCTTTCTTTGTATGTAAATAACAAATTCACTACCGGTATATACTGTATAAAGAATAAATATAATTGGGGAATTTCAAAAATTGTCAAATGAGAAATTTCTTTCATTGATGGCTATACAGGGATAACACTGCAATAATTCATATACATCAACAAGCAGGACGATAAATAGACGGTCAAAATGTCATATTTCGAAAAGGAAATTTAAAAAAAAATTGACTTGAGTTAATTAATACTCCAGTGGAAACCCATTACAACGAATCCATTTTTATCCATTTTCACAATCGCTAACTATTTTAACTTTTTGTCTTACATTAAAAAAACATATTGCATGTATTTAAAAACATATCCCTGTATAACAGACTACAATATGTTTCTGGGAAAAAAAGGTACAGTTTCTGAACTGTTGATGCATGTATGTATGTGTGAAAAGTTGCACAAAGTACTCCAACAGCATATATCCATGAGACATTAAATCAGAAACAGTGTGACATGTTTACTGGCAGTTTATTTGGACAAAGCCGTATTCAGTACAGGTCTGCCCAAAGTCTTGGTTTAGCACAATTGTGTTTTTCAACGATTATGCAGTCTTGCTGTATTATCGGTTACATCCTTCCAAAAATTAGGCATTTTACTTATTGTGTGTTTTAATTGGTCACTTTACGTATACTCAGTCTCAGCATCCAATGAAACACACAGGAAAGTCAGATGTGTCAAGTTCAAAGGATTATTTTCACTTTAGCCAACACTTCCACATGTTCAAATGAAACCTGGCCATGCTATTGTTGATATTTTGTTACGCACAAACTCTAAATATGCTGAAAATGGGAGAGGATGCAGGTGACCTTGACATTCACACGAAAGCTGAAGTAAACACAATGCTTGCTTAGATTGTTTGAGTGTGTTGGAAATTTTAAAAAAAATTACAATGACTTCTATTACTATTGTGAAAAGTAACTAAATTAAAGTAATGTTAATCATTACTTTAATTAAAGTAATGTTAATAGAGACAGTGGATACAAAAATTGAAGTCATGAGCAGAAATATGCAGGTAACATGATATTTCACAGATCAAATCTTGAATGACAGACAACATGTCGACATTTACAAGTGGCAATTATCAGCAGAAGAGAATGAAAATACTGAGGCCAAATACTGTATGTATTTTGCAATCAATGTCATTCCAGGAAGTTAGGAGCAGGTAATTCCTATTTTAAAAACTATCCTTAGGAAGAAAAGGAAGAGAGTTAACTGAAAGCCTAGACCACACTGACCGTAACTCATAGTTGTCCAAGCGACAACCTATTTGTTGTTTTTCCCTATTTGTTGATTTTGCCCCTGGTCCACTAAGAGTTACATTAAGTCTTGACTGGTTGAAAGAGTAATATGGAATTAAAATAATTTGCAGCGAGACTGGATCTGTTTCATAAGAAACAACTAATACTTGGAGAAGTGAGTTACAGAAAATGGATACACTATTCTCTTAGTTATAAGGTAATTATGACATCAAAAGAAAATCATTGTACATGGGACATAACACATGATAATAGTTGAAAGGCACATAACTTAGGTTAACGATTTTTATTAACTTAAGTTAATAATTGTTACAACCGTATGGAGTATAACAAAATTTGGTTATTATGTACATATTCTGTCAGTTCCAAGCAATTCATTATTGGGATTGTATTTTTCTGTAACATAGTTATAAATCTGAAGCTAATGTGAAATAAAAGTTAATTCTTTAAATGAGCATATAGTGTTGTCAACAAAACTCAATAACTGATAATTCTGGCAGTAACCATTTTTAAAGGAACAAAGAGGTAGGATAAACACAAATTATACTCAATCATAACTCAAGTCTAGAAACAAAACTTAATGTATTTTTATTTAAATCTTCAACTTGTTCATATATTCAAGCCATTCTTTTTTCTCATAGATTGGCATAGTTTGTACTTTCTCAGAACCTTTACTCTGTCTTTGGGGGGTCTCATAGTCAGCAGTAAAATAGACACAGCTTTGGCAGCACCTGCAGAGATGATAAATAATAAAATAAGCCATTAAAAAGTCATCATTACTATTTAAAGAGAAAGAATATTCATCATCATCAGGCGCAGTGCAGACTTGCGTTAAGGAGCGATGAAAAGCTGCAACATTTGTGGACATCTTAAGGAGCACCGGTTCACATGTTTGCATAATGTATTGTAGAAAGCACCTTACGGTGTTAAAATACTCTGATTGGCTAGTTCAAGCTGTCTAGTGGTCATCTAACAAGACTATTGTAATTGGACATGTGTGTAAGCATCACTTCTGCTTTTGTATATCTACCCCACTGGAATTTCTTTGTGTAACCATCTTACACAGAATGTAAATATGGCTAAGTGTAGACTCGATGGATCTGAAATTTATTAACTTTTAGAAGAAAGTTCTCTGCCGAAGACGGATATGTTTCTCCATTGGCGCAAATAAAACAGCAACACAACGCATTATTCTGTGGACATCCTGCTTGAAATCTAGTAGGACCATTGTCCTGCTACAAGAGAGATCCAGCGGGAGTTGAGAATGAACGTTGAAGAAGAAGAAATGAAACAAATGTCTTTGTCATCTTCAGCCCTTAGTTCTGTTAATATAGTTAATTATTATGTTTATAAGTTTGAAACTCAAATCTATCCAATAGAAACCAATAGGCAAATCACAAATTCAAACTTTATACAAATATTCGTATTGTGTTATCAATGTCAGATGTTAACACTACTAACTAGAAAACAGGTGAGAAAGCTTTTAATAAGTTACTATGTCTGAAAGGAAATGTCTATGGTAAGCAGCAAACAAAATGAGATCATGTGAGGAATGAAAAGATTAGGCTACAAGAACTGATCTCTCAATTAAATTACAATAACCGTTGGTATATTTGCTGTCAAATATTTTGGGTGAAAGTACAGAATAGTTCTCCGCTGTGCTATAAATAGCACGCTGTTTACATTTTTACTAGCTGACGTCATAGATCTCCCTAACACATTGATTAACCGGAGGGTTGAGAAACTGTAACTATGTGAATAAAACCACACTTACCTTAGTCAGCATTCTCTGCAGGATACACTATTTCAATAACACAAACTAACTTCATGAATATTCCCACTATTCTATATAATAATAATAATCTATTCTATATAAATAATAATAAATACTGAACACTTATTCTACTCAATACTAACTCTAATGCAAGCGTTTTCAATTAATAATATATCATTCGACTTCACACGCTTTCTTCTCCATATATGAATTTATAACGAAAGTAAGATCATATGTTGGCAACACGGAGTCATAATTGTTCGATTTCGTCTGCTGATGTATACCACTGCGCATGTCCCTTAAATTATATCTTCCCGATATTGTACATAATAATAATTTACCTTAATTATAATAAGAGGTTAGAATTAACACTAGAAACTGATCCTAATCCTTAACCCCAGGCTGAATACTAACTCTAATGTAATTGTTTTAAATAAATATTAATTTTAAATACTACTTATATTCAAAACTAAATCATACAACAATACTAGCACTTTGCAAGGCAATCACAACACAAAGGTTAGAAAACACCTCGAAGCTAGAGCAAAGGTCACAGCGGAGAACTATAATGTACTTCAGCCATATTTTGAAAAACAGGCTGAAATGGTTCAGCCACTTACTTAATGAAAATGAAGGAATCCATATGTCTATATCATACTATATGATATTCTCTCATACAACATGAGAATGGAAACTGCAAATGGCAGAACAAGAAGGTGGATTGATGGAGTTACCAACACTCTCAGATGTCATCACAATATTTCTGCATAGTCCCTATCAAGAGACCAAACGTGCCATAGCTAGAATACGATTGTTGTCATTCAATCCTGTGTCGCCTAAGGCAGGAGCAAAGTCTGCAAAGACAATTTAGCAAAAAATGTGGCAGGTTACTTCTTATAATTTGTATGCCTATATTATATTGTAAACGAATCAAAACTCTATGGGACACTGTATGAACTACAAAAGACAGTGATTTTCATTAAGGAGACAGAATTACAGATATAGACATGTTTCAAGTGAACGAAAGAAGAAGAATATTGTAAAGGTAGTCCCATGGCAACAACAAAAAGCTAACATTTCATGTACTAAGCAAAGCATCTATTTAACACCACAGTTATAAATAAGAGTTAGGTCTAGGTACTGCGACGAAATATAGCATTTGAAAATTGCAATTCAACTATACAGAAAAATGTATAGACCTAATTATAATTATTAAAAAATAATTTACATTTATAATAAATACATGTGTGTACTAAGTGTAGGGCCTACCTACTAGTCTACTGGTAGGGGCCTGACTTTTCGGCAGGATAATAATGAAATTTGACGAAAGCAGTCTTCTAATTTTTTAGTTGATTTTGTTTTCAGTGGATGTCGCACCTGCCTCAGTTACTTCTTTCTTGCTGAGCAACTGATCTGCATTATGAAGTTGTTTTAAGGAAGGCTGCCAAATATACACACTACTAGCAACGCCGAAGATAATTGTGATATAAAATACTGGCAGTGGCAAGCGGCGTCTACCAAAGACTCTCATATTTAGGAAAACTTGACTTAAGTTGGTGAAGGTGATCCAGTGTTACCACTGACGTTTTAGAAATAATCGTAGACCATCCTGTAAAAAAAACCCCCAAAATTATATCAATCAATCAAGTAGCAAAAGTCCGTGCACTCACTATCCCCTCAACACCGAAAGGTACATGAGGACAGAAAGAAGAATCAAGTAGCGTAGGCGATCATGCTTAACCAAAACTCTATCTCTTATGTTGTTAATAAGTTCAGTTGGTGACTTATTTTTGTGCTACAGTGACAATCCATCCATAAACTTCTCACTTTGTCTACCTATATCCTCCCCCCTTGATCTTTCAGGTTGTTACTAAATATTTAAGTTTTACTTTCCTTCCCACATTACGTAAAATCTTGATTGTCTGTTTTTTTTAAATTTTTGCTATAATTTGTCGCTTTAACCAGCATGATTGAGAACTTCTACGTTAGTTTTTTTGTGTCTGTAAATGGAATTGTCATCTTTTTTGTTAAAAACCACATCTCCAGCTTATCTTGGGCACTTTTATTTATCGTTCGGGCTTCACATCCATATAGAAGGATTGACCCTAGCACACGAACTCGCATATACATTGATATTACTCCATTGCATAGAATGTTTCTAATTTTTTAAAATGTTGAATTGGCCTGTGTTACCCTGCTCTTGATCTCATTGGAGCACTTGCTATCTAGTATTAAAATAGTACCAAAATACATGACTTCGTCTGAGTTAATTTTGCATTGTTGATATTAATATTGCATTTTGATGGTGTTTATTTCTTTGAAACAACTATTGCTCTTGTTTTCTTCTTCTTTAGACTGGGGCCTGTGTTTTACTTTCTTGAACTACCATATCTAACAGGGCTTGAAATTCTTGTTCGCTCCCTTCAATCAGAACTGTATGGTCAATATATCTTAAATTATTCAGATTGTAACCTCCAACTGCTATTCCTGGCATGTTTTCTGTTACGTACAATATCTTCTGTATGCCAGGAGAAAAGATCTGATGACATTACAAATTTTTGCCTAACGGCAATTTATATCTTTTGTAAATGTGTAATATTGTGTAATATTTTGTGACAATATCACTGCATATCAAGTAAGAAAACATATCATAGCCCCAAAATGGATCATCATTCCATCCTACGATGCCTTACAGCAAAAGATAAAGCATAGAAAAGATAATAGATATTGTAGCTCACTCTGGGAGTCTGAAATAATCACCATGTGTCTTGGTATTTGTGACGTCGGCTACGTTAGAGCCGCTGTAACAGCGTCTATCTCCATTGCCATACTCGAGACTGTGATGGGATACGAACAGATTGTTCCACAATTTTCTTGTCCTTTTTGGAAGTCTACGAAGCCCCATCCACATCTGTTGCTTGCCTTACTACTGAGCCATCTGTGGAAATAATTATATCTTGTGGCTTTGAGTACTGTATTTGTGACGTCGGCCACGTTAGAGCCTCTGTAACAGCGGCTATCTCCATTGCCATACTCGAGACTGTGATGGGATACGAACAGATTGTTCCACAATTTTCTTGTCCTTTTTGGAAGTCTACGAAGCCCCATCCACATCTGTTGCTTGCCTTACTACTGAGCCATCTGTGGAAATAATTATATCTTGTGGCTTTGAGTACTGTTGTATGAGTTCTTGTATCATTAGTTCTGTTTTTATGTATAAATGATTGCCCTTAATGATCTCATTCTGATCTGCATATCAACCCGTGTTTGTGACAATGTGAATCATCCTAAACCATAGTCTATCGCATGTAAGACCACTGCCCGCATCAAATTTAAAAAATCCCAACTATTGCATTTCTGTGGAAGTCATGACTTTAACTGCACTGATTGTAATTCTAGAGTTGGCAGTTTTATTTTACGTTCTAAAATAAAAAAAGAATGCATCATCTTGTGAAAAGAGGAGAAATGCAGCAGCTCAACAGCGGAGAATAGCTAGAAAGTCACGGATAGACCAAGATCCGTCTACAGTCGTCATTCCATGTCCAAACTGTCCAAGGACATTTACAGCTCGAATAGGGCTCTTTAGATATCTACGAACTCATAATCAAGGACATAACTAAAATTGAATTTTCAAAAATGGATGTAACAAATGGTCATCATCACCTGTGATGGACGAACAACAACAGAGTTGGCAATGCTTGTGATCTGTTTGGAATGCTGTGAGATTATAAAAGAGCTCCAACAGCGTAGGGATTGACTTAATTTTACTCGGGTTTCCCCATATGTTCGTCTTCTCAACATAGTGGCACGCCACCGGCCGAGATTACCACTCATATTACGTTCTAATTTCATTTATTTGTAATTAGAGATAAATATTTCATAATATATAATTACATATTGTTTCTGTGATTAATCTCTATGCTTTAATTTGCTTCAATTTGTAACAATGAAAATACATCCTGCATATCAGATATTTACATTACGATTCATAACAATAACATAATAATAATAAAATTATAGTTATGAAGTAGCAACAAAAATAATTATATGATTGGGGGTTACCACAACATGAGGAACTGTATTAAATGGTCGTGGCATTAGGAAGGTTGAGAACCGCTGTTTCAGACGATTGGATGTCTTTGTATGCGCCTCTGTATGCTATTCGGTTAGTTCTTTCCAAGAATTGTGATTGATTGTGAAATCACTCAATGCTATTTTGTAGATATCCTTATATCACAGTTTTGGTCTACCTGTTTTGACATTCATCAGATGAGAACTGGCCTACTAAAATGTCTCAGAAACTGCCGTTGTCTGAGTGAAATGTTACCTAAGGTGTCATTCTTCGATATCCTGAACAAGTCTGAGTCTCTACACATACTAAGATGCAACGGGGACTAGAAGCTTTTTCTCTAGGTGAACAGTACTTTAGTTTCGATTTCCATGTACCATTTTCTCCATTCTATTTGAACGTGGCCTTGCCTTCTGGCGCTGTGCTGCCATCTCATTGTACTCAAAAGGATATCCTTACGTGTACGGAGACTTGCGTACGACTCTCGACGATATCTACACATACCGGAACTTTGTCCGCCTCTCGAATGCATCATTTCAGCTGACTGATCCAGAATCCTTTGCGTTACTGTGTGTCGACAGTGCCGCTGTATGTGTTGGCGTTGAAATATCGGAGATATTGCTTGTCTTTTTTTACAGTCAATTCTCATTCCATCTGTATCCACGGACATGCTCCCTAAAAGTGTTGTCCAGGAACACCGTAGAAGCCGCTGTATTTATGTTTCCAGAGTGCACCACGAGAAGCTACTTTTATGATCTTGACTATCTACTAAACCCGGGTCCGCAGAAGAGCAATGCAGTACAGTTTGCACCCATATTGAGATATAATTAAGCAAGCATGTCTCTGATTTCTTGACAATTGTTGACAAGGGGGTGGTAGACGATAAAATATGTGCAATCAAATCATGACATAATTTATGGGTATCACATATGACCAAATCATAAAATTGGTAAAAATCAATGATTTCAATATTGATATTGATTAATTTTATGAAGCATTATAAAGTTCTACATCTAGTGACCATATTAATCAAATAGGTGTACCAGCTTTAACTTATGTTGATTATGACCATATTGTGGACTCTCACTAAGAAAACCTTCATATTGGCTTTAATCAGATACAAACATCTTTCATTTTTAGGTTCCATCTGAGAACTTTCAGAAAAATATAAACATGACAAGAACTTTTATCTGTAAACTTATATTTATTGTCTTTTTGCTAATTAATCTGGAAACACACAGTGTCTAATTAATCTAATTAATCTCGGTAAATCAAAGACCAAAAAGGTGAGTCGAAATTTTATCCCCATTTTGCAGTAATCGATTTCATGATATGCACGTATCATATAACGATAAAAAAGGCATGAACGAAAAAAATGGAATCGCTGACTTTATAAAGTACAATGCAACACTATCGACTGTCTGCGGTAAATAGTCAGAATTCGTGCTAATATCACTCATACCACATTGGAGACATGAAGACTTTCACATAACTTCATTCTTTTTGGGAAAATTTGTTGAATTCTAGTTGTTGAAGAAATAGTGCGTTTGTGAGAAACAGACGATGGTTTGAGAGTATAAAAGTTGCTGAAGAAATAGTGAATAAATAGTGCGAAACAGACGATGGTCTGAGGGTGTAAAATTTGCTGAAGAAATAGTGCGTTTGTGCGAAACAGATGTTGGTCTGAGGGTGTAAAAGAGGTACTTGAGATGGATAAAGCAGGAATTTAACTCTCTACATGACCGTGAGTTTTAAACAGAACACTTTGAAAGTTGGAATAAGCACAATGTCGTGATGTAGAAACTGAGCTTTTATGTTTATAAATGATGGGTTTCAGATGTGAGAACCAAGCGCGTAGATAAGGGGGTGGTTTGGGGTGTTCAATCCCCCCTCCCCACCTATCCCAGAAATTAGAAAATGACTCTTAGTAATAGGAATTTATCCAAAAGTTTACGATAGTCAAAATGTAGTCAAAAATCATTATCGATTGCGCACAAAAACATTATCACATGTCTCAAGAGAAAAAGGGAATTACGTAAGAAAACGGACAGGTGACACTTTTTTAAGGTAAAACACAGTCCATAATAAGAAATCGTATCGACTGCCCTGGCGGGAACACATTGGTGTACTTCAATCTGCCCAGTTTACATATTTCTATAATTAGTACTAACACATCTATGTAACTCATAATGGAGAGAACATTACAAGTTAGTTAGTCGATAGATAATCCTAACTGCACATGAACCATACGGGCTGGGTTCTCCTTCTCAAGATATCACTCAGTGTGTAACGACTGACCACATCTATTCTGTATTGGTATACAACTATCCTCTGATCACATGAATAACGTTTATGTTTAGTCACAACTCTCGTTTCATGATATTCCTGTAGTATGAACATTGTTGCAGGTTCACTAGCATTTGTTGCAAGAGTCACGCGTTCCTATTTCCATTGAAACTTTCAGAACATCAACTCGGACTATTGATTGTTTCGATGATCGCATACTAGCAAGCATGTCTCGCTTTCATTTCCTCAGATACCAGCATGTCCAGGTAAAATATGAAATTGATTATTGTCAGATTAGGTCACTTTGCAGTCGTCATAATCACTGTCTGATTGATTCGTGTCAGATTAGATCACTTTGCAGTCCCCACAATCACTGTCTGATTCGTGTTAGATTGGACTGTTTTGCCGACTCCAACCATCGTCATGTGTGCCTATTCATTCTCAATATTTCTTATCGTGCTCAATAAGTCTCTTAGAAAGCGTACACGAGTGTAGGTTAAGATTCTAACCACGCGATTACCTCGGTTACTGCATTTATCTCTGTAGCCATGCTACGTGTAGTCGAAGCAAAGGCACCGATGTTTTCGCTCATAATTCTCATTTCAACCTATCACGTGAATACTGTGATGACTATTATATCCTGTTTGTACTATTTTATACGCTTTCTAGTAAAAGCAACACTGTATTAATTATTCTTACTGACAACTTCCTTTTAGGTGTTACTGTAGCTTCCTCTTTGAGAATATGCTCTAGAAGTTTAGATAATATCTTAGGTTTATATCTGGCAGAGATACACGATATCGACTGTTCAATATGGGAATTATTAATGTGCAGAAGAAAATTCAATACAATTCTTGCAGTGGAAACAGTGATGGTGTAGTTAGGGAAAAAAATTAAGGTACAGAACTTCTTCCAGATTAAAAAAAATTGTTATCACGTGCATCAATGAGACTTCTCTGAATGGCAGTAGCATACTCTATATCAGAATTATGTAGTACTTCAGAAGAAAGAAACTGGACCGCAATGGAGGAATTATCACTATTGCATTAGGGGAGCAAAGTGTACCGCATTGCTCTCGGCGGACCCAGGATTAGTAGATAACCAAGGTGCTAAAAGTACCTCCCCGTGGTGCACCCTGAAACAGAAAGACAGCAGTTCTTGCTGTCCTTCTAGCCAACACTTTTAGGCTCGCGTTCGTGGATGTGGAGGACGTAGATGGAATGAGAATTACCCACAAATAGACAAGAAATGTCCCCAGAGACTCTTACGTCAACACAACCCAACAGCACTGTCGACACACAGTTACTTAAGGCATATGTGCATTTCGTCTCGGTCAACGAAAAATGCAGAAACATTGAAGGGGCGGCCAATGTTAATGCACGTTACGGGTAGATCACACTAATATATGGCGATCCTATGACTACACACTGAATCAGAAGAATAAAATACGTGCTTGAGGGCAGCGTTGTATATGTGAATCGATATAGTAGCATCGAAGCTACAAATGTCCAGCACGAGACCGACTTGCAGAAGTGTTGTTTATGCTCGGAATACACATAAGCCACCACAATAGACCCCATTCAAAGTAGGAGCCATGACTCGGGTATTGGATATTCCAACTCGAACATGTACTCCTGGGTATGAAAGAACACTTTGAATACAGTTCCCATTGCACACAACAAAAACATTTAACAAATGTCGGGGAGCACCGCTCACATAGAGATAATTGGGTTTAGTACTCAAGAGCCGACTGCGAAGCTCCTGGTCAGAGATAGGTGTACTTTACCTTCTTCTTTGGGTAATATACGCAATGGCGAAGAGTCAAAATACACAAGCCGAGCTTGGCGTTGGACTGGAAGGCCATCATAAGCGTACCAGGTGAGTGTGTGAGAAATTCATAGGCCAAATCCCAGACCCTCGACGTGTTTGAAAGCTTTTCCTCGTCTTGGAAGGTGTATCATCCCTGAGTCTAATTCGACTGTCGCCGTTACCCAAGACGGGTCACACAGAAGAAATCAGGTCTGGGACACAATGGATGCTAATGGAATCTCGTTTTCCTACACAGCTCGATGACTGCGAAGCGCCTCGTCGGAGGAAAGATGCATATTGGGTGACCCAGGCAAACTATCAGCTCGTCTCGTGACATATAGCTTTCTGAGTAGAAGGCTTCTTCTGTAGGCATTGCATTTAAGCCAAAAGCTGAAGTTTCCTGGGTATGAACGAAAGCTCATAAAAGCTCATTGCATCTAGGAAGCAAGAGCTAATAGCTCGCATATCCAGGGTTATTGACAAACAACAAACATTACAAGTGTATCAAAAATATACCTGCTGGAGATATTTCAGGGAACCCAGAGAAATCAGCAAGTGTCACCATCAAATGTCACACATTCAGAAAATCTGGTAGTAAGAAATGTTATTGATTAAATAACAAGAAACTGCACATCCAGAACATTTCTCTCAAAACATCAAACCATGTTATATTGGTAGATTTAAACAGTCATCCAGAGACTGAAGACAACGCTAGAAGGCACAGGAAACAATCTTGACGATATTCTTACACGGGGAATGCTTCGCCGACTACCAAACGCCCTGGCCAAAGAAAGATGCACAGTGGTTGACCCAGGAAAAGTACCAACTTGCCTTGTAAAATAGATCTCCTGCTAGCAGAAGACTTCTTCTATATGCCTTGCGTTAAGCTGAAAACTGAAAGCTATTGGGTATAAAAGGAAGACCAGAGAACTTGACATTGGTCCTGATAAAGGCTTATAGTCGAAACGTCGTCTGTTGCCGTGTCTCGTTGTTAGGTTGTTTTATTGACTAATAATAGTAACACTTAAATATTACTGTTCGTTTTGATATTTGCTTAGTCTTACTCCAGGTCTTCAATCCCCCACCCCCTCATTTTCAGTTTGTTACCCGACACTGGAACTTTATCCATTGATTAAATCTTTAACAATATCGCCAGTATGGTAAGCCAACAGTACGAGAAAACTGGTTCTCCAGAGGTATTAATACTGTCGAAGGTAGCTCATCAATCGAGTTCATTAGCAGTAAAGAACTCTGTACAGAAAGTAAACAAGACTTGTAAGTTTTCGATGCCGCCTACATAGATATGGTGTTTTCCCCGAAAATAAGTTCGAATCTGATTAATTGTTACTTCAAAAGACGCCCTCATAATATTTTCATAGGATACATTTTAGGAAGTATACAAATCTACATTTATTGAAGTATAAAAATCTCCATTTATTAAGTATAAAAATATGCGTTTATTGAAGTATACAAATCTTCATTTATTGAAGTATAAAAACTCAATTTATGGAAGTATACAAATTTCCATTTATTGAAGTATAAAAATATGCGTTTATTGCAGTATAGAAGACGTGCACAGAACACTTAAACATGATCTGAAAGGCCCATTTTGGATATCCCTGTGCTTTTCGTTGATCTGTCTTGTCTAATTTTGACATGTGACTCCAAGTATACAAATAGTGACCAACTAAATCACAATAATAAAAAACGTCGTGAATGAAGTCGTAATTAATTCTGTACAGAGGTCATATAACCTAGCCTAAGGCCACGCATGAACCGATACCGTCGGTCGTAAAGACTTCTGCATGGGAAGTAAACAAGACGTCATTTGTTACGTTTTTTATTATGGTTGTACTGTTCGTTGGTAACCATTTATATACTTGGAGTCGTATGTCAGAAAAGAGTCAAGGCCGACTAACAAAATGCAACAAAGTAATAAATCAGCCTTTCATGTCATGTTTACTTTCTGCACACAGGTCTGGAGACTGTAAGTGTTGGTCTCACTTGATCTTCTAGAAATAGTCATGCTACGACGCCAAGTAAAGTGTCAATTGTTAAAAACTGAATCCTGGATTTGCGTTGCAGTAAATATAAACCCTTCACCAGAATGTAAGAACATAAAACACTTCAGAATACGGTAACACTTAGTTTAATACGTTCGTTTTATTATGATCAGTTTCTGTAGATATGTTTATATTAGGACCGTGTATGTTATCCATGTGTGGAGGGTGTGTGTTTCAGATGAATTCATTATAACCTAACAATAAACATACAATTATAATTATTAAGTTGATGGCCATGAAGAAGGTGACAGATGGAATACAATAGTGATAATGATATACTTGGACATGTACATCATCGCTTGCTGTTATAGGCTCCTCTTCTTTTCTAGATGATCAACTAAGATTTTGGACGCTCTATTTTTCCACATCTGTAACAGATAAAAAATGTCTTATACAATAATGAATTAAATGTATCGTATTGAGGTATGTAGTAAAATGGACACTCATTTAGACATTAGTGTGAAATATTGATACATGGACTCTCATTTAGACACGAGTGTGAAATATTGATTCATGGACACTCATTTAGACACGAGTGTGAAATATTGATTCATGGACACTCATTTAGACACGAGTGTGAAATATTGATACATGGAGACTCATTTAGACACGAGTGTGAAATATTGATACATGGACACTCATTTAGACACGAGTGTGAAATATTGATACATGGACACTCATTTAAACACTAGTGTTAAATATTGATACATGGATACTCATTTAAACACGAGTGTGAAATATTGATACATGGAGACTCATTTAGACACGAGTGTGAAATATTGATACATGGACACTCATTTAGACACGAGTGTGAAATATTGATACATGGTCACTCATTTAAACACTAGTGTTAAATATTGATACATGGATACTCATTTAAACACGAGTGTGAAATATTGATACATGGACACTCATTAGACACCAGTGTGAAAATTGATTCATGGACACTCATAAGACACGAGTGTGAAATATTGATACATGGACACTCATTAGACACGAGTGTGAAATATTGATACATAGATACTCATTAGGCATGGAGCGTGAAATATTGGTACATAGACACTCATTAGGCACGAGTGTGAAATGTTGATTTAGAAATTGGTTACAGAATTCGTGTGGTTTGATGTTTACTTTTCAAAATGGCGGAACATACATTCAACGCACACGAAATGAATTAGATTTTAAAAAATCAGAGCTGTGCATATCCTTTAGAGATTTGCTCTGTGTGTTATCGGGATGTGAAAAGGGAGCAGATAATAGTGACACTGTTACCGTTCATGCATATGGTAGACTATTAAGATGGTCGTTGAGGCAGAACTGACTGTCTCATTCCATAGAGGGTCAAGAGATACAGAAGTCATAATGAAGTCTGATGAGTCAGGCCGTTCTGGCGGAATTAGTTGTCCCATCCCTTTAGATGGTCAAGAGACACATTAGACATACTGAAGTCTGATGTGTCAGACCAAAATGCATATATAGCAGCCATGGTGTAAACAATTGCACAATGTCCGTTCTCTAGACTACATGCTGCTAATTTATAGGAGGCTGAGAACGAAAGTAGAAGAAGAAGAAATTGATAAGTCTAGTCATCTGTGTCTGTCCCATGTGAAAGGAATACTAAGCGAGGACGAACAGAACAGTGTGCAGCGAATGACAGTCACCCTCAGTTTCCTGGATGAGGAATATCCACAAGATATATGGGTCAGAGTGTACACAGATGGGTCAGCACAGAATGCTGTGAGGAATGGAGGTGCAGGTGTATATATAGAATATCCACACAAGCCTAGAGATACAATCAGAACACCGACAGGAAAATTCTGCAATAATTATGATGCAGAAATCCAGGCAATTAGTGTGGCAGCTAAAAAACTGCTGAACTCCAACTCTGACCTACAGCCTGTGGTATTCCTGACAGATGCAAGGTCAGTGCTTCAAGCTCTCCAGTCTGGAAAACTAACAGACTTGCAAAAACTACTTAGCGAATTGTCTTACCAGTATAGGGTAACCATGCAGTGGATACCCTCTCACTGTGGAATACCAGGAAATGAAAAAGCAGACCAACTGGCTAAGGAAGGTGCTGCCGAAGACCAACCAGATATACCAATCACCTACCATCAGAAAAAACAGATGATCAAGTCAATAAGAAAGCCACAAACACCAACACAAGATGACTATCACAATATGAACAGATCAGAACAAGTTATAATTCTACGTCTCAGAACAGGACACAACCGACTCCGCAGTCACATGTATACAAAGTTCAAGATTGGCAACACGGCCATGTGTACATGTGGACAGGCAGCACAGAGTGCCAAACATATACTTCAAGAGTGTTCTGAGCATGAAACGCTGAGGCAGACATATTGACCAGAGGAAACAACACTGGAATCAAAGCTCTATGGGACACTGTATGAACTACAAAAGACAGTGAGTTTTATTAAGGAGACAGAATTACAGATATAGACATGTTTCAAGTGAACGAAAGAAGAAGAATCTGTGTCTGTAATGAAGCTATAAAGAGCACATGCCCCTTCACTTCACACTATACATAAACAAACGCTTATCGCTCGCAATTCTTTGGGATATATCCAGACAAATAGCTAATCAAGCAAACAAACAAATGAAGAAACAACGGCGGTAGCTATTACAATTTTATTTCTGTTCTTTTGTTTATGTAGTTCGATCCCTAAAAATTACAAGGAATTTTCTTTTATGAAATTTGTTTTCTGGGTGTGAGTGTTCTCCAGAGGTGTGTTTCATTCACATAAAAATTGAACTTTTTGTGGTATGCAGAGTCTAGAGAAGAATATGCTCACTACTAGGGAACTTATATGTGACTATTGTCTTACCCCAGGTGGTTTGTCATCCACTCTTGCCGTTAAACTCTTTCAGGACTTGATTATTTTTAGGTTTGGACGAAATTAATTTTATATATGTGTTTTTTATTGTATTACTTGACATACTAATATTGATAAATAGTGTATGTGTAATACATCATTGGAAAGGGGAATGGATACAGAACATGAATATATAAGTACATTGATGATATTTGATTACTTCACAAGGTTACAGTTAGCCGTGTGAAGTAAGCAAACATCAAATCAAAGCCAGTAAAGTGGCGAAAGGTCCTGTAGACACATGCTATAAAGCCAGTATAGTGGTGATTGGTCCGGAAAGATCGTAGGGAGTAATTGGAGCTCGAGCTTGCGTTCTAAATGTGCGCCTCGGCTGTGTCTGTATCTGTTTAGGATGCCCCTGACGTTTTCTATCCATCTTGTCCGTGATCTTCCTCTGGCTTTTGTACCCTGATCTTATTTGGTTATATGCTTGTAAGGGCAACTTTTCGTGATGTATTCTCATAATGTGGCCAAACCATTATGTGTACAGTATTTATAATATGTGTTTCACCATAATTAATACAAACATTTTCAACAAAGAAACAACGCATTACCGTTCTCTGTGCGACGTTCTGTTGGAAATATAGGAGGAATATCCCGCTACTAGGGAGATTTAGGAGGAATATCCCGTTACCACGGAGATCCGATGGGAGTTTGAGAATGTACGAAAATAAAAACTTCAAACATTCAATTACGTGAACTCATGCAACCACGTAGTTGTATACATGCTGACCAAATTTGACCACATAGTCCATATTTGGTTGTAACAATGCTGACCATATTTGACCATACAGTCCATATTTGGTTGTAACAATGCTGACCATATTTGACCATACAGTCCTTATTTGGTTGTATCAATGCTGACCATATTTGACCATACAGTCCTTATTTGGTTGTATCAATGCTGACCATATTTGACCATACAGTCCATATTTGGTTGTAACAATGCTGACCATATTTGACCATACAGTCCTTATTTGGTTGTATCAATGATGACCATATTTGACCATACAGTCCTTATTTGGTTGTATCAATGCTGACCATATTTGACCATACAGTCCTTATTTGGTTGTATCAATGCTGATCATACTTGACTACATAGTCTGTATATCTGCATACTTTCAACATGGACAACAATTAAAACTATAAATTATTGCAATTTAAAAAAAAAAACATTTTTATATACGATATCATGAGATAATATTTAATTCACTGACTATAGATGCACTCAGGCAAATCTGTCTCTTCTCTCATTACCTCGAACGATAGCATGTCTTGAACAGTTAATCCCCGTGACACCCACAAGATTTAAACAGGCTATACGTTCACTCGTATATCAACGTATTTCACACAACTATATATATATGAAGCAGAAAGATTTGTGTGTTCAAACGAATATATATTAATCGAAACGTCAAACGTTTTCGTCCGTATTTATTTTATTATCATTACATTTATCATCTTTTTATTATTATTGGTAGTTATTTCTAACATTTATTCATGGGTATCACATATATGGTGCACGAAACACACACACACACACACACACACGAAACTAGAACCACATGTACCCTTGGAGGGGTGCAAATATATCGAGGAGAATCATTAACTCTCGGAGAACACTTCGACGTCCTCATGCAGCAATCATTGTTCTGACGAGGATCACAATACTGACCGTCAAATCTACAAAACTGGAATATATAATAATAATAATGACAACGAAATGTGAATTTTAAATACATAAAAAAAGAAGGCATATTACACACCTCTCTCTCTCTCTCTCTCTCTCTCTCTCTCTCTCTAGATATATATATATATATATATATATATATATATATATATATATATATATATATATATATATATATATAAATACACACCGAGATATATATATGGATATATGGATATATGGATATATATATATTTATTTATGTATATAAATAAAAAAAGATAATGTTCGCCCACATGACTTTCATAACGAATATTTAGTTATAACAGTGAAAATAAACTCATTAAGATATCTAATAATACCTATTATTGTATACGGTTGTGAGCGTTGAACAATTACAACGAAAATGGAAAGAATAATAACAATATAACATCTAACCCGCCAGGGTTAGGTGTGCTACACGGGAGACTTCAGCACAAAAAGCTCTCCAAACATTTATATTCAGCCACTAGGAGGAGTGTAGAAAAAATTACACGCAAACTATTCATTGATGTTATTAATCATGATTTTCTCCCAACACTTCTTCTCCTTCAACCCCCAAGTGTTCCTTGTAAAACAATTTTAGAAATTGAATCGTGTCTACCTGAAACATATTGCGTAAGATATAAAGGTGTCTGTTAAGAAAAGAATGGGTCTTGTTACTGAACAACTCAATTGTTTAAAATATTATATGCAGATGTTGTCCTGATCATGCGGGGGCCAGAGGCAACGATAGAGCAGATTCATTGGTGAACATCGATATGGTTGATGAAATAGTATAGTGGCGATCCAATGAGGGGAGTCATTGATTTATTACAGAATAAAGAAGATGATACTGGTGGTGATAACATGAATATACAAAGAATGAAAGTAATGGGAATGAAATAGGATTGAGGGAGTAAAGAATGGCAACACTGTTAACTGAGAAAGTGTGTCCTTTCTAGAACAATCAGAAGATCACATAATCAACATCTGGCTGGGACTTTGCGTCTGCATACTATTGGGTAACTGCTGAGAGAATGGAACACATATGGGAAACATCCTGTATGCAATAATGCTGGTTACTAATCAAGAATCATAATACATATTATACTTTGAATATTAAAAAAATTATGGGCTAGTAATATAAAAACTAGTATATACTTACTATGAGGCACCGCTTTACATTACCAGAATCTATACATTGATTATGTGCGTGACAGCATGGCTTCTTTTTGAGATAACAAATGTCATCGCTTTCCACACATAGCTAAAAATATTTACTGGGAAATAATAGCACATTTTATATGTACATATGTCAGGATAGAGAGATTGGGGACAGAAACACACAAGTAGAAATATAGAAAGAAGAATAGAAGAATAGATGTACATTGATAGATAGATGAATGTACACCACAACGCATCTGCAGATCTTCATTAGGTCGTCATGAATTGCATATCAAAGAAATTCAACATAGATGCAACATAAAATACCGGATCTTAGGCCAGATGTCTCATATTTTCGAAAACAATTATGTGAGCATGAACACCAAAATTGCACTATACAAAACGATCATGATACTATCACTATGCTACCACTGTCAAACTTGGACAATAACTACAGAATCCAAAGGAAATCCTTTTACAACAGAAATGACTTGTTTACGTAGAATCTAGGTAATAATAAAGATTCAGAATCAGGAACGAAAACATAAGACTAACAAACACAATTCCAATCAATGGATTACATCAGATGACAAAAGATTAAGTGGTTTTAGCATGCTTCCAGACTACCATCATGTATTGCCTCTCTAAAAGCATTACCGTACAAACACTATAGATACAAATCCAGGGGTAAACATTGCCAATGATAGATTACAGAAATAAAAGAGTCAACGAAAACAAACGTATTTGAAGCACACAAAAGTGTCATCTCCAGAGAACCCGTCTACATCTGAAGTTGCAAACATAAAAGGGTATACAACGAAAAGACATTCTATGATTTTCTATGAGAGCATTGTTTGGTGAGGGATTTCCTCTAAATCTTTATTTTTTTTTTCATTTCCAGAAGACTTCAACTCTGAGAGGTGTACATGTTTTAGTTTTTTTCTTCAGTGTAACAATGTTAAGGGAATCCTAATTCTAAAAGGGCAATATATGTATGTATATTGAAGGCACGCTACAGCATATTGTATGTGAATATCAAATCACACAAACGCCTGTCACTATCTGGCGATATCAATGTTGGTTACTGAATGTTTTAAACAAAGAATATTTGTATATATATTTAGTTAATGAATGTTTTCAACATAGAGTGTGTATCTACGAAATTATGTTGAGAAGTAAAGGGATAATGTATGTGTAAAAATAAACAGTTTTCAGGTTTTTATCGTCTTCAGTTTTTTTCTAAAGAGCCATTTGTGACTTACTTATTGACTCCCCCTCGTATTTATCTATTCGCAAAACCCTTTGTTGCCTTTCAGTGTCAAGGGTAGAAGAGTTTTCTGGAGATGGCCCTCGTGTGTGCTTGGTATATTGTGGAGTTTGTCGCCTCTTTTATTTCGGTGGTCCATTGTTTTCGTGATATACCTCTAGGTCTGTCTTCACTGTATCTGTGTAGCATAGCTTGATGTAGTATACTGTCTGATGGTAGTCTGCTGATTTGTGCAAACCATTTTATTTGTTGTTTCCAAATATATTCCAAGATTGAAATGGTACCGGTTCCGTGTCTAATGTCTTCATTTTTCACTGTCTCTTAGCGATATTTCTAGGATTCTGGGCAAGCATGCCATTTCAGCTGTCACAAGTTTACGTGTATCTTGTGCTGTCGTTTACTAAGCTTGCAATTGGTAACATAGCGTTGGTATAATAATTGTTTTGAATAATGTTATTTGGTGTTTAAATCTATATTTTTGTTTCTGAAGATTGGTGTCATTTGTCTTAGGGCTTGGTATGCTTCACTACATCTATTGTGTATTTATATGCTGCTCATGCCGTCTGTTGTTATATTGCTGCCTAGGTATGTGAATTCTGTCACTTGTTTGTCTGTTGTTTCCAATATATATGTTGGTGTTTCTTTCTGTTCTTCCTATCTCCATTACTTCGGTCTTCTCTATATTTATTTTAATGTTAAAAGTTTGGCATTTTTGGTGTAATCTGTCTATTTGTCTTCGTAGTTGGTCTTCTGATGATGCTACTAGTACTTGGTCGTTTGAAAATAGCAATTCGTTTAAGCTATCCTTCAAATTGTTTTCTTCCGTTGTCTTTGTTACTTTGCAACAGTGATCAATGTATGCTATGAACAATAGAAGAGGAGGAGGAGGCAATAGTACTCATCCATTTCTCACTCCTGAGTGAATTTGAAAATTATCCGATGTACCTGTGCTCGATCTTACTGAGCATTGACTATTGGCGTATATGCTCTGACATAGGCTTATCAGTTGTTGGGGGACTTCGTATGTCTGTAGTGTTATCCATAGTTGTGCTCTATCCACTGTGTCAAAAACCTTCTCTTGATCCACAAAAGTCAGATATAGGTCTTGGTTATGTTCTGTTGCTCTTTCTAAAAGTTGTTTGAGGACAAAAACTAATGTAGAAGTCCTCTGAGAAGCTAAAGTAAAACTAATGTAGAAGTCCTCTGAGAAGCTAAAGTAAAACTAATGTAGAAGTTATCTGACAAGCTAAAGTAAAGCTAATGTAGAAGTCCTCTGACAAGCTAAAGTAAAACGACAAATTATGGCAAAAATTAGAATGAAACAGTCCAGATATTCAGGGCATGTGAGGAGAAAAACGAAACTTGAACATTTAGTAACCACCGGAAACATCACGGGAAGAAAACACAGAGGAAGGAAGACACATTTCTGGAGGGGTTGACACACTGGCGGGAAAATGTCACCAACTAAACTTATTAGCAACACTAAAGACAGAGAGTTATAGAGAATCATGATTATCTACGACATGGCATTTGATCGATACATGGATATATATATATATATATATATATTTATATATGATGAAATGCAGGCTAGCGCTCAGGATGATGTAGAATTATGGGCGACTTTCCAGTCCAAGTCAGAATTAAACATGGGTGTGTATTATCTACCTTGTTTAGTATTATGTTTTCTGCTATGAATGATAATGAATTCAGAGATCTGTACTTGGGAATAGACATCGTATATCGCATTGACGGAAAATTATTTAACTTTCGACGGCTACAAGCAAAAACAAAAGGCACATCGCACATTATTGACGATCTATGTCCTAGGCCGCATGACTGAGAGGTTAGAGCGTAAGTCTCACATCGTGAGATCCAGATTTCGATCCCCTGGTAAGGACTGTGTTTTTCTCTGTCGGAGTGTAGATTAAAACCTCAACCTGAACATGACGTGGCGACAGTAAAGGCATTCGTCCTTTATCATACAATCCACTCGAATACTCCCTGTAACTCCATAATGGAAAAAAATACAGTATGACAGGATTTTTTCCTATGTGTCGAAGGCTGTATTCTAAAAACGAACTCTGCGTCGGATGTAGATATCATCATATACACATTTCCCAAAGCATGTGCCAACTTTGGAATTATTATTAATACAGAGAAATAAGAAATACCATTCCAACCATTACCAGGAAAAAAAATATTCCACGAACCTAATAAAGGTAAATTTTGTGGCATTAAAAGTGGTTATTAGATCACCATACCTTGGCAGTACACTATCACAAAAATTTCACAGTTGATGATGAAGTGTATACCTGGATTTCGAAGTCAGAAAGCACTTTCGGTAGATTTTATGCAAACACAGGGCATAGAAATGACTTTAGTCTACATATTAATCTGAAAGTTTACAGATCAGTGGTATTTTACGTTGTTTACTGAGGAAACATCGACCGTATCACCCGAGGAAGCTCTAATAATTTCCACACAATTTATCTGAGAAAGGAGATTATCACTAAATGACATGATAATATTGCAGCTATTTCTATCCTTGAAATGACTGATATCCATTGCATGGATACTATTCTTACCGATATCCATTGCATGGATACTATTCTTGTTGATATCCATTGCATGGATACTATTCTTATTGATATCCATTGCATGGATACTTTTCTTATTGGTAGCGTATTCTATTCAGGTCGTAGCCATCAGCCCATAATTTTTTGACTGTAGTGATTTTCTATGCAATATAAATACGTTCAGTAGTTTGCAATTGCATTCTGAACGGTCCAGACGCACAAATGCCTGTGGCGGGGATCGAACTCGGTACCTTGGCCGTCACAGAAGCGCGCTGTACCATTTCGCCACAGAGTCGGACACTATTCTTATGCAGACACACATTCGTTGGGCAGGTTCTGTAGTATACATGCCAGATCACCGTACTCTAAATAAATGATCGTCTGTAGTGAATTGAAGAAGGCTGATCGCTCTCAAGATGACTAACAGATATGTTACAGTGACTTGTTAACTCACTGGAAACATTTGACATAAACAATAACTCACCGGAAGATGTAACACAAAACAAAGCTAAATAGGGCTTTGTAATACACACAAAAATGTCCAAACCGTGGACCATTGGAGTCATCATATCGCTAGCTAAACTATAAACCATGACACAATGAATTCCGTTCTCCAGACTTCATCCTACTAATCTGCAGAAGTTTGAGAATGAACGCAGAAGAAGAAGAAGGAATATTATGTGTTTCAAAGTAAAGATTGCATATAAGAATTTTCATATCATGAATTATTCGTTAATTTGTATAATTTGTGTACATCGTGAAGTTTTCCTTACATTGTATAATTGTGTGTATACCATGAAATGTTCGTTAGATTGCATGCTTTCGTAGAAGACGTTTTTCGTTAGCTTGTATATTGTTTACGTATAATGAAATGATTCAATACATATTATTAAAAACATATTTTGACTTACTTGTAAATAGGAAGGAGTCCCCATCAGAGTTAGAAAAAAGATAACAAGTAGAATTTTACGGACATAAGCACCAATCATGTTTTGTTTTAAATTTTATTCTGACAGCTCTCAAATTCAACAAGAAACAATGAAAGTTTAATATATCTGTTAGAATGAAGCAAGAAGATTTTTAAGTCAGTGTGCACAACAAGAAATCAGTAAGCATACCAAGATATATTAATGAAGGTAAAAGTAATATAAGTTATGAACCAGCGTTATAGAACACGATCTCCCATAAGTGCTCAGATGTCTAGTAGACTGGCGTCGTCTACCTCGTACTTGCCCAAGTAGCGATGGCGCCATTCCTTGCTCTTTTTATTCTACTTCCTCATGACTGTGTGAATCACGGGAATAATTTTTATTCCAAACCAGAAATAACGAGTGGAGTCGAAACTAGAATTTGCTGGGATCGGTGGGTGAATGACTTAACTTTACACTGCAGCTGCTTTTATAGAGATGCTACTGATAAATACTACTATAGCGAGAACTCCAGGGACAGGATGTTTATATACACCGGTGGTTTGGTTGTTAGATACTTGCGTAGTGATTGGTCCTTCACAGCTCAGTCTGTTGGGAAGACCATGAAAGAGAAGAGTGATGAATTTGCTGTGATTACAAGCAGCATGGCTATGGAGATTATGGCAGTGACCAAGACATTGAACTGGATGAGCACACACTTATGTATGTATATTTAGTGACTCGATGGGTGTTATCAGAAAAATACAAATGGGAATAGTGGAATGACGCAGTCGAGAGGTAGTTGGAATGTGTTAAATCCATTTTCATGCCTGGTTATGTGGATAGTCATTGCAACCAGAGAGCGGATGGGCTGGCTTGCACTGTTATGGTGTCCAGCTGTAAAACAAAAACGTTCAATTTTAACTCCTTACGTGACTACACGGGCAAATGAAATTAATGAGCGTCATGATTCCTTGTTCATGTCCAGAATAAAATAATTGGACTTAAAATGCGGTGTTACTATAAATGACCACTAGACTGTGGGTTTAGAAAAATGTTTGTCAACCAGAGAAGAAATGGGGCTATCAGTCATCGTGTAATGGTGGATATACGTAAGTGGAGATCGGAGAACCTATGGTAGTGCTCAGAGTGCAGTGATGATGATCTGACGACTAACTATGACCTATTGAGTAAGCCAACTCTGAGGATGATCTACAATGTATTATAGACAGATTCTCCAAAGCCTGTACCAACTTTGGGCTTACCATTAACACAGAGAAAACAGAAGTCATGTTACAACCAGCACTTGGCAAAATCTATCTCGAGCCCTGCATAAAGGTAAATGGTGTAGCACTGAAAGTTGTGAATAGATTCACATATCTAGCAGTATGTTATCACAAAATGCCAACGTTGATGATGAAGTGTATACAAGGATCGCCAAAGCAAGCAGTACTTTCGGCAGATTGTACGCAAATGTTTGGCGTAGAAATGGCATTAACCTACAGACTCAGCTGAAAATTTACAGAGCAGTGGTACTTCCAGTGCTGCTATACGCTAGTGAAACATGGACTGTGTATAGACGTCATGTGAAAAAAGACAATCATTTTCATACAAATTGTCTCAGAAAAGTTATGAACATCAGATGGCAAGACAAGATTCCAGATACCACTGTCCTTGATAGAGCTGGTATCCCAAGCATTGACACGATCCTGATGCAGACACAGATTCGTTGGGCAGGTCATTTGGTGCGTATGCCAGACCATCGTCTGCCAAAGATACTTCTCTATGGTGAGCTAGAGAAGGGTATACGATCTCAAGGTGGCCAAAGGAAGCGCTACAAGGACTCGTTAAAGAACTCACTGAAAGCCTTTGAAATAAACCACGATACATGGGAAGAACTTGCACAAAATAGATCTACATGGCGTTCTAAATTAAAAAAGAGCGCATCATCTTGTGAAAAGAAAAGAAATGCAGCAGCTCAACAGCGGAGAGCAGCTAGAAAGTCACGGATAGACCAAGATCCGTCTACAGTCGTCATTCCATGTCCAAACTGTCCAAGGACATTTACAGCTCGAATAGGGCTCATTAGCCATCTACGAACTCATAATCAAGGACATAACTAAAATTGAGTTTTCAAAAGTGGATGTAACAAATGGTCATCATCACGTGTGATGGACGAACAACATGAGTAAGGTGATTCAAGTGAATAAGCAGCATGAGTTTTGACACGAGTGCAGCTGAAGAAAGTAGGGAGAATCGAAGTCCAGCTCTATCACCTTACAAACCTGAAATTGCAGCTCAAACTACCATCTGCTCCGCTCCAATGCACATTATTTTGAGTGAAATGAATTAATACACTGAAGTAATTTAGAGTAATTATATTGTCTGTAACACTTTACTTGTTACAATTCTAAACATTATCTCAGTCGTCATTATATTACAAGACATTACAAGACCTAATTTATTAGTTAGTTAGTTAGTCGCTGGATCATCGTCATTGCACTCCGGACAAGTCCATAGGTGCTCAGATCTCTCATTGAGTGTATCCACCATTACATGTTGACTGACAGTCCCAGTACGTAGTTGATTGACTATCATTCTTTTTCGCCCACGAAATGTCTCCTTTCTAGCGACACCACATTTCAAACCAAGTTCCTTTATTCTAATCGTGGAACAAGAGTCATCGTCACTTGTACAGTCCTTTGTTCGTGCGTTTTCCCGTAGGGCATTCAAAATGTCTGCCTGATCCATCGCTCCACCAACAGCCGTAGCAGCAGCGTGGGCGGCCAACCTAGCTGCTCTCTCATTACCCCGGACTCCCGCGTGTCCCGGCACAAAAATAAACGTCATTGTACGCACACAGGAATTATTCACTGCATCCAGCCACTGTTCTCGAACGTACCCAGCCTGAACTTTCACAATCATGTTCATGGAGTCACTGAGTATACAGGCATGCTCGCAAACAGTCTGTGAGCAGACCCATTGCAAAGCTTTGGTCACTGCCAGAATCTCCATTGTCATGCTGCTTGTCGTCTGAGCGAATGCACCACTTTCCTATCTGATAGTCTCCCCCCACCTTTGAGCCGTGAAAGCCCAGGAACTCCTGATGTGTCTCTCAACCGACCCATCTGTATATATAATTATATAACCTTCCCTGGAATTCTCACTGATCAGAGCGAAACACCTCCGACTCGACCACTGTCGGATACCATTCCCTGCACTCTCTATTGAGTGTTATTACTCCCTCGAAGGCTGTTGGGTAATCCGAGGGCGCCAGGCTCCATTCGGCACCAGGTAGTACATCCTCCAATCTGCAGACACTCTGTATAACGTCTTCTGCGCGCCCCATCCACGACTTTCCTTTCTTTAGTCGACTGCCTTTCACTTTGATAATTTCTGGGTGTAGAGGGTGCTCTTTGTCAGCGGTGATGTTTAGGTAGTCCTAATTGTTTGCACATTTGTATTCTTTGCTCCGCAGTTGGGCAATTAAGTAGGTATCGCATAGCCCGAGCCGACGTATCTCTTGTGCACCCCAAAATGATTCGCATTACTTCATTCTGGATTCTATCCAATCTTTCTGTTTGAGTCTGACTCAGTGTCGGAATTGCCAGTGAGTACTCTACCACCGCCACCACCAATCCCTGATACAGCAGAAATAGCAGCCTCTGTTCGCATTGAGCAACAGCCATAACTTTCATCGCCGCAAGACCTTTATAAGCCTTTACAATTATGTGGTCAACATGATCTTTGAAACTCAGACTTCGGTCCAACATGACCCCCAAGTACTTCATTGTGCTGGTTCTCTCGAGGGCATCCCCTCTCAAAGTAACCGATGACGTGGACGTGTTCACTGTGTGATTGTTTAGGGAAAACCATGTTATGGATGCCTTTGATGGATTAACAAAAGCTCCAGAATTACTGTACCATTCGATCAAGCTCCCTCTGCAAATTCCTGGCAATTCTTTCTCTATCTCTGCCCTGCCTATATACCAAGATGTCATCAGCATAAGACATGGTTCTCCCTGGTACTGCAATCTGACAGCATGTTTGTTTGTTTTTCGTTCGCTCCATTGTAACCATCACGGATATCCGTGAGATTTCCGCCGGGAGCGTGATTACGTTGTGCCACCGTTATGCGCCTTGTAGGCCTAGCACATCCGATTTCGGCATGCCTTGACAATTCGGGTGGGCTACCCTTAGCCTGTGACAGCCTCTATATCTGTCTCCAGGCACGCGTAGTGGCGACTCTTCGCCCAGACGATTTGTGCTCTCGTCTGACTCGCACGAGGTGTTCCACTGTCTATGAACTCGCCTCGTGTAATTGGACGTGCTGTGCCTGTGCCCATTGGGTACTGAACCGTTTTTCATCCGTGAGCCTGGTTCCTTAAGGGGAAGAACTCAACAGAGGAGTTTGACCCTGGCTCTTTCGCCCTCTTAGCCGAGGTGTCATTCACTGACATCGTGTAACCCTTGTCCGAGTCTCACACCACGCGTTTGAGAGCAAGGCGTTCCAGAGCTGAGCGTCCTTGTCCCATTAGCGCCTGAGCCCATCAGGTACTGAACCCTTTCTCTCTTCAAGTGTATTTCCGGTGTAGGAAAACCTGACAGTAGAGTTGGGCCAGGGCTAAATCGTTGTCCCTTTTGTGACTGAGCCCATCGGGTACGGAACCCTTTCTCTCTGCAAGTGTACTTCCGGTATAGGAAACCTTGACAGTAGAGTTGGACCAGGACTACCATCCTTGTCCCTTTCTTGCCTAAGCCCATCGGGAACAGAACCCTTTCTCTTCGCGAGCATATTTCCGGTTTAGGAAGGCTCGACATTAGAGTTGTATTAGGTCTTCTTGCTTTACCAGCCACCAATGGATGGGTCTGGGTCTGTCTGTAAGGAACACAGGTAACTAGATGCTCGTCTCGAGCTGACGGAGCTTGTAGTTCACCTTTCCTAGAGACTTTTCACTTTCTATTTGCAGTTCGCGCTGCCCTCTAGCGCTGTTCTGCCCTTTCATTGTTTCATTGTACTCAGTATGAAATCTATTTGTCTCGACATGCATCTACCTTTACGTGCGTTTTACATTGGCCGCCCCTCCAATGTTCGGACTGGACTGACTAGCTTCACTGTATGTCGACAGTGTCGCTATATGTGGTGATGCTGGTGGTGTCGGAGATATTGTCTGTCTCTTCTGCAGTCAAATCTCTTTCTATCTGCTACCTCCACATTCTCGGACACGATCCCCAAATGATTTGGCCAGAATCAGCTCGAGCTGCTGTATTTCTGTTTCCAGGGTGCACCGCGTGGAGGTACATTTGGGATCTTGGTTATCTGCTAACCCTGGGTCCGCCTAGAGCAATGCGTTCCCTTCGTACCCCTGACAGCTTGTAATTTGAACTGTATAAACATTGAATAGTACTGGGGACAGAGGTGACCCTTGTGGTAGTCCTGGGTTTATGACTATTGGTGACGAAGACCAACTCCCACACCTAAGAACAACCTGTCTCTGATAAAGTGCAGAGACAATCCACCTGACAACAAATGGACTTACTATAGTCATCAAGAAATCCAAGGGTACTCCTAATGTGCAAGGTCTAATTGGCTTGGACAAATACACCTACTAATATGGCTGTTTTGACTGTTCTCGTAATTTTCTTTGGCTGTCACACACAGTATAATTATAGTGACCAATGAAAATGACATATACAGTCAATTGTGTTATTTTAGAGGGCAGGATGCGACAGTGTGCCACACCACTGTGCACTATTGGAACAGATGAACAGACCTCTCAACATATTCTTCAGAGCTGTACCCAGTGTGAATAAGTAAGAGAGTGACGTATAACCCTATGGCTCAACTCTGCAAGTAAAGGTATATAGTACCAAAATAAAAGCTCAATACAGCGATGGAATTCATTCATAGGACGTGGATGATGGTGTATACAACAAGTACCGAACAAAAGAATGACGGAGAGCTGTTTTCCCGTTAGCAAAAATAATGTCTATATGTCGACTGCCTCTGTATTTCTTTACAATAATGAAAAGAAAAATGAGCTAATTAATGTTATTATGCAGGATAAACTGACCCATATTGCCATTTTTCTTGTGATCGTCACTGAAGTAAGATACAATTTTAATTCACAGAAAATAATACACCGAAGTACTCACCTTGACTTGAGAAGGTAATGGAAGCGACTATATTATCAATATTTTAGCGTCAGGTGAGAGAAGAATTATATATACCGCTGGTCACATTTATGAATATTGTTCTTTAATATCTTCTAAGACAATTAGTATTTATGTGCAATACATGCTAGAGACAATATAACCCATTAAAATACATGTATATGAGCGTAATATATGTATATATGGTATATATATATATATATATGAAATGGTCAGATGTACAGAGGCAACTAAAGAGTAGACTAATTGGTGGGAAATACTTTGGTTGATGGTAGGCCTACAGTATTGAAAAGAGATAAGACTAACGTATTAAGGCAGCCATTGATTTACTACAGAGTGTAGAAGACGACACTGGATATGATAAGGTGCACATACAAAGAATGACAGAAATGAGGATAACCGGGGGCGAGGGAAGAAAATGTGTCCTATTTGGAAAGACGTGAAGATCACATAATGCACATCTGACGGAAAATTTGAGTCTGCATACTTTTGGAAGGCTGCTGAAACTGAGAGCAAAGAGCTTGTTGGAATGTCCGTGTACACAATGTTGGTTTCTAATCAAGATTAAATAATTATGAGTCAATGCATATGTGAAACTTGTTGAAATGGATTGAGTCACGGTAGATCACAGAGCTGCAAGACATTCATCAAGACGTTCGTCAAGACATTCAGACACCCAGAAAAAGTTCAGTTATTGTTTTGAAGGACAGTAACGTGTGTCCTATAACTCCCTTCCATTGCGTCACTTAACTAACAAGGCATATTTATTTTCGTTTAAATTTTGGTCGCCCATGGTTTTGGCTGGGCCCATAGGGGATCAAAGAATAACAACACTGTCTACCATCCATACATGTCGTACGAGGCTACTAAACAAGCTATGAGGTTTAATTTGTCTGTCCCATTCTAGTCAGTGACCCATAAGCCATTTTGAAGTCGGAGGAGTGAGACCGAAGGTGCAGATATCACAGAAAATTTAAACCATGACGCAGCGCATTCTGTTCTCATGAATATATATATTTAATATGAAAAAGTTTGGGAATGCATGCAAAAGAAGAAGAGGGACGGATTTGGTATTTGTTAAATCTCTTAGTGTACGCTCGGCTAAACCAAGTTGTGTGACCACTACTCTCTCTCTCTCTCTCTCTCTCTCTCTCTCTCTCTCTCTGTAAAGATCTCCATTATGTCATGCAAAACTTCAATAGAATCATGGTTACCATAATGTCTCCTGTGACGATCTCCAATAAAAACATGGTTACCATTATTTCTCACACAAAAATCTTCATTAAAATCGTAATTACAATTATGTCTCTTTCGAAGATCTGCAATAAAATCGTGATTGCCATATATCTCCTAAAATATGCAGCCTAATAAGTGTTAATAAAAATAGAACAATTTGCAGAGAATAATGTTAATACCAAATATATGCAGTCTATGTTGGTTTTTGTCTGGCCGAGTTGGCTTTTTATCTATGTGTGACCTTATGTTCTGGGAGAATCGAGAAACAGTGCGTGCCGTATTGTGCCAAAGATAGTCCATAGTGCTTGTCGTATCCTGCTGTGAGCGTTCCTCTGTTCGAGTGGCTGGAAAAGCTGTGAAATGAGACCTGCAAAAAAAGTTCTTATTCTTCTTTCTTCTTATTTCTGTCCTCATGTGCCTTTCGGTGTTGAAGGGAGAGTGAGTGTACGGTCTTTTGCCCTTCTATTTGCCTCTTCTGTTGTTATATTTCCGAGTGTCTCTAATACACTATCTATCCACCTTTTACGAGGGCGTCCAATAGGTCGTCTGTTTTCGTATAGTTTGCTAAGTGTTTTTTGGATAATACTTTGCTCTTTCTGTCTGGTTATGTGGCCGTACCATTTAACTTGTTGTTTCTGGACGTATTCTATTGTTGACTTGATCCCTAATTGTTTCCTTAGTGCTTCATTCCTGATTTTGTCTCTCAAGCTAACTCCAATAATACGCTTCACACATTTTATTTCAGTGGTATTAATCTTATGTGTTTGTTCTAGAATCCAATGTCCAAGTTTGACACTGATAACACAATGTTGGTAAGAAAATTGTGTTGAAAAGCGCAAAAAAAGCCTGAAATATGATAGTGTTATCCTAAGAGAACTGACGACTGGTTTAGAGACACAAACACGATCACACTACTGTGTGCTGGCAGAGAACACAATTAGGATAACAAAGAATCGCTTACATTATATTGAATTTGTTAGATTGCTTAAACTTTTTTAATTTGGGCGTTAGTTTTGGTTATAAATTGTTTAATTCGTTTTAGGCTATCTCTAGGAACTTTTAGTAACTTTTCTAGGTTATAAGGGATATTATTATTTAGATATTAATCTTTTAGGTCATTTCTATAATGGTAAAATTTATGACAGTGAAGTAGTAAATAGTGAATTGTATTTTACTTTTCACATATTGGTTCGAGTATACTGTGTAATCAGGCTGCCAGTCTAAGGTGTAGTATTTTCCTATTGGCAGGTATTTTCAAGTCTTCCTTGATTTGAGTGATCCTAGTGGGTCCCTTTAGTGGAGCATATGAATGTCTCCCTTTTACACTGGTGTCCATTTTTCTGTCCACTCCTTTAATATTGAGTCTTTTATTATGCTCCTGGTGTCAGATCTACATTGATAAGTCCTAGATTGATCTCTGATTCATGTTGGCGTCCTTTCTTAGCTTCCTTGTCTGCTGTCTCATTTCCTGGTATTCTGACATGATCTGGATTCTACAATACATTTAACCTTCGTACCAACGTGATATAAGTTTGTTGTTAAGCGCAACATATCTTCTACTATTTCTTGTCTTTGGCTGTCTTGTTTATTTTGTATAGCTTGAACTGATGATAATGAATCAGGATTGTTCCTTTTTTAGGAGCATTATCATTTATTATTTCTAGCGCTTTTAGTATTGCTACTAGGTCGGCTGTAAATATTGATGTATGTTCTGTTAGTTTAAAGTTCTAATTAAGTTTCCTATCACGGACTACAATTCCTGCACCAGTTAGGCCTTCCTCTCCTTTAGAGCACTCTGTGAATACATCAAGATTATTTATCGTTTTATCATTTTTGTGTTATATTGCTCTATTTTTAATTGTTTCGTTATTTTGATCTTTTTTTAAAAACTATATCAGATCAGAAAGTTTCAGTGTAGCAGAGTGATACTATCTCTCTAGGCATACTAGAAAGTTAGTTTACACCATCGCTTGCTACTGTACAGAAAAGGAGTGTCCAGCTATTGTACAGGTGCCCAGCTATTATACAGAAAAGCATCTGTCAGAATGTTTTATGGTAACAAGTGAAACAAAGATTGTTATCAGATACCTGAGTCCCTGGTGGTCAGTGAAATATAAAACCACCACTACCGACAAAAAGATTGATTAGCGCCAGGTTAGCGAAAAAAATAGTTTGTTGACTGGGTGATTTTAAATAAATGGATATAATTTTGGATGCACCTAAAATTTGAGAGGATGAGAGTTGTGGAATGTAAGGGTGAGGTTTTTTAATTCGAGGAAGTTTCAAAACAAAGTAAGTCATTGTTTGTGGTCAAAGTCTTTCTACTGGTCTCTCTCCACAGCTTTCAACAAATACAACTGAGGAAATTTCACCACAGGATACGACTGGCAATATGGGCAATATTTGGCATAATCGCACGCACGGTTTTTGAACTCCCCCAGACATTAGTGTCACTCTTGAATAAAAAGCACTACCGCCTGAAATAAACAGCTTAATACACAACTAGCAACATAACATTCTTTTGCAATAATAGCGCACACGGTTCTCAATTCGCCCAGACCATAGGGTCACACTTAGATAAAAGGCATCTTGGCCAAAAATAAACATCAACTTCACCTAGCAATATAGATAATTTATAGCAATAGCACGCACGGCTTACCAAACACCCAGACCATTAGGTCACATTTAGATAAAAGCTAATACTGCCTGATATAACCAAATAGACTTCTGTCTTAGGTTGAAAGAGTCGTGCCTCAGCTAAGAGACTTTAAATCCCCCATTTAACAAACAAACAAATTCGAGGAAGTTAGTTTTTGAACCCGCCGTGGAGAGCTGACGGTATTCAGGCAGGGAGCTGCCAACTTAGAAGAAACTAGTTAGGGAGTTTTTACGTGACAGTTGAGCAAGTTGGTCCAGGGTGGATAGTCGATAGCTCTCTCGACACAGTGGAGGAAAAGAGTCAGACAGTCGAGTTCGGGAGATAGTTCCTGATAGCAGTTTGAAGTGGGGACTGAGGACATAGTCCGGGAATAGAGAGACTATTGAGTCTTAATCTCGGACTATCATCTAGAGTATTACAGATATTCGTCATTGCCTTGATTCAGAGAAACGGTTGAATCCCTGTTTGGATTATCATCTTGAGCATTATATATTCGTTTATGCCATCTGAGGTTTGGATCTAGTATATATATATATATATATATATATATATATATATATATATATATATATATATATATATATATATATATATATATATATATATATATATATATATATATAGAGAGAGAGAGATAGACAGAACGATAGATAGATAAATAGATAGATAGACTGATAGATTCACCTGCGCGAATGAAAATAGACAATAGAATATATACATTTTTAAATAGACAATTTCATATAGACTATGTTTTTACACATGAACCTGTAGACTTTTTTTTATTACACATGAACATACACATGTGGTTGCGTCTGTGGGTCTCACCAATGGCCCACTAGACAAACCACTCATGCAACAGAAAACCATATTAGATGATATTACATTAATTTGAAACTTTTCTTATGGAAGCTTTGTAGCATGTCATCTACACAATTATAGACCCTCTCTGAGTAGAAGGCTCCTTCAATAGACCTTGTAGTAAGCCGGAAGCTGAAGTATCGTGGGTATGAAAAAAAGCTCAGAAAAACTACCCACTGCACATAGAAATTAAGAGCTAATCGCTAGCAATTCCTGGGGTTCTCAAACAAACAAATAAACAAACACATGAACATGCAGACTATTTTATTACACATGAAGCTGTAAACTATTGTATACAACATGAACTTTTAATTGCGCCAATAATTGTCTCAGAAAATCAATAACTATATAAATGACTAACAATATATACACAGCTCTTCTCTCACGTGACGTGACATTCAAGAAATCTCTACACCTGCTCTACTTATCATTACCACTCACCGCATCACAATTTGTTCAAGTCAACGTATTTCCGTATATCGTCGTCATACATATTTCCGTATATCGTCGTCATACATATTTCCGTATATCGTCGTCATACATATTTCCGTATATCGTCGTCATACATATTTCCGTATATCGTCGTCATACATATTTCCGTATATCGTCGTCATACATATTTCCGTATATCGTCGTCATACATATTTCCGTATATCGTCGTCATACATATTTTGATAACTATTCATTCATATTATTGATAATGTTACTAGACTTAGCGAAAAGTCACTGGTCAGAAATAAGAAGCTTAAATGACCACTCACTCATCCTTACAAAAAATGTACATTAACTTGTTTTCAAAACATAATTAAGGTGTACACGAGAGAATAAGAGTATTTTTTCAGACGAAGATAGCCATCATCTAAATGCAGTCTTCATAACAACATTTTGATATCAATGTCAGACATGAACACTAATAAAATAACAAGAGAGAAAGCTTACTACATGTGAAATGTGATGTCTAAGACAAGAAGCAAACAGAACAAGAAGAGATTATGTGAGAGTGACTACAATAACTGTTGGAACATAATCTGTGGTCAAATATATTGAAAAGTAGCGACTGACATGGTTCGGTCACTTAATGAGAATGAACCCTTATTGGCCAGAGCAAATGCACGCAACAAGAATATTGAAACAACAAGATACAGAGGTAGACCAAGAAGAAAGTAGGTGGATTGAAAGAGTGCTAATATTTTAACGCAAAATGAGTTAAACAGGTTACTAAAACACTTACCTAGCCTATTAATAAAAATATATTTTAAAAAGTATATATAAAAAAACATACAATAAAACTAATAAAAATTTTTTTAATAGGCTAGGTACGTGTTTTAGTAACCTGTTTAACTCATTTTACGTTACTATTTGCTCATTAGGTTACTGCGGCACCATCCACTTTGTCGGACACCCTCTGACCATTTGCTAATATTTTAATTTGCGCATACGTTTGCGTCTGTGGGTCTCACCACTGGCTCACTAGATATACCATCCATGCAACAGAAAACCTTAGTAGATGACATGCCTTTATATTGAGGTTATCTTCTCATAGAAGCTTCATGGCACGTCATCTATACAATTCCGTAGTCATAACCTTCGATAATAGTTACCATGTTGTTCCGGCAGGCCGACGTTGTGCTTGAACTAGTTACGGGCACGGCGTGGGTGTACGGAACAACAAAGAAATCTGTCGCAAGGGCCAGAGTTGTGCCCTGAGGTCGACGTCTGTTTCAGCGGCATTTGACTCAAAACACCATCGAGTCGGATGGCTGCTGGAACAGAGGGCGGAGCACTTATGGGAATGCCCCACGTGCTCTCAGGCCAGTGTCTAATCAAGAACCAAGAAGTGCTAATAGCAACTGACGCAGTACAGTTTTACTGCATATCAAGCGCCAAACGTGACATAGCCCGAAAACCAATCGTCATTCAATCCTGCTACGCTTCAGAACAATTGCAGAGAAAATAAAATAGATAGATAGAAGATCTTACATAAAAACAAATGCTAAGAGAGGAGAACAAGCAAGAGGTTGCAGATATATGAGTAGAAAGGTGTCATCTTGAGATAGACATAACAAAAGGTAGTACATTATTAAGGTAATAGAAAGATAATGTTGGATGTCTGCTCTAGACCACCTTCGATGTAGAAACGGGACTTGTTGATGCTGATTGATATGTTGTTGTCATTTCTGATAATATACTGATTATTAATACGTTACTGGAAAGCCTTATATTACACGGGTTACTGATATGTCATTAAAATATCTGATAATACACGTGTTACAGAAATGTCATTGGAATGTTTGATAATACACAGGTTACTGATATGTCATTGGAATGTCTGATAATACACAGGTTACTGATATGTTATTGGAATGTCAGATAATACACAGGTTACGTCATTGGAATGTCTGATAATACACGTGTTACAGAAATGTCATTGGAATGTCAGATAATACACAGGTTACTGATATGTCATTGGAATGTCTGATAATACACGTGTTACAGAAATGTCATTGGAATGTCAGATAATACACAGGTTACTGATATGACATTAAAATGTCTGATATTATATACGTTATCTTTATGTCTTGACGTGAAATATTACACATATTAAATGACAGTTAAGTACAAAGAAAAGAACGCACGCTATGATGAGGAATATCTGTGACATATTTTAGTATTCATGATTACGGTATGATGTGCACGCATATAGGACTTAGACATTTTTATTGTTTCATTATTCTTCTTCTTTCGTTCACTTGAAATATGTCTATGTCTGTAATTCTCTCCTGAATAAAACTCACTGTCTTTTGTAGTTCATACAGTGTGTTTTGTGCGTGGCATCCTGATCATCTGTGCGTCTTTTGGCTGGTTGCCTCCGTCTTCAGCACTCTGCTTACTTGGGCCGGACTATGGTCCTACTCGAGTGGGACTGCCCGACCAGTCTTAGTTTCCAGCCCTTGATGGCTCAACTAAGCCCCCATCACCACAACACGGCGCTGGCCACAATGGGGTTTATTTCACTCAAACAGGTACAGAAATCTTTTCAGTTTTATGTTTGATTTGAGAACTAATTGAACAACATCAACCAACATGACTGGATCGTTTGTCTTGAAATGTACACTTGTTATCTTTTTGATGTCTGATGGAAGTAACTTTCTTTGTCGGTGCTAATAAGGTGAGTTGCTAATTTCTCCTGGACTATTGATGTACAGAATAACTAAATTGAAAATAGATTGGAGAAAGAACATGTCCTGCCAGGGTCTGAAAGAGGAGCAAACAAATTTTGACACTTAACTGCTATGAATATGTCAGATTTTACTACGAAGGTTTTTGTGATGCAGTCTCATCTATAAAGGATCACGTAACCCCGAAGACGTGCTGATGTCAGATGTTTCAGTACGAAAGGACAGGTATCGCAACCAAACTGTAAACCATGACACAATGCGTCCCGGACTACATACTGCTAATCTACAGAAACTTGAGAACGAACGCAGAAGAAGAAGAAGAATGAATAATCATCACTATGAAAAGCATGCGACGGCTAGCCTGCATGAGAGATCGTGACTTGTGTGAAGATTTCATGCATCAATGACATATGTATTGCCAATGAGGACCGATGATATTATTTGAAACAGGTACTCAGATGCACTTTTTAAAAATAAAGTTTCTTGGACATTTCGCAAACTGAAAATGTCGAAACTACTATCTCAACGAGAGTTAGGGAACAATGATTTAACATAAAATGACTAATTCAGGACAGAATTCATGGATTGAAGATTTATGATTATATTCTAGAGCAGGGGTGGGCAAACTTTTTGTGCAGATGGCCACATTGAAAATTGTAAAGCTATTGGAGGGCCACATATAATATTATGTATATTTTTGTTTAAAATTCTAGGTAAATAATAAATTAAATATTTTTATTGTAAAGAAAGGTAGTTTTACATAATGTAGATAACTTCTGAAATAAATTACATTTCTAACAGACTTACACTATAACAGTATATTTTCTAATATGGATAAAAGGTTTTGCAAATATTTTAACAATATTAGAAAAATATGATGTTGCAATATGGGTTACAATATGGGTTCATATCAATAGTTTTAATGAATATTAAAAAAAAAACACCGTACACATACAGTCACAACAGTTACAACTTCATTGATATTATTAATTTCTAATGAGATCTGGAACACGTTTACTTGTAGAAATTTGCATGACTGCATTTAAGTTGCAATCAGATAATAAAGACCTATTCTTAGATTTGTTGATTTTTAAGCAAGAAAATGCCAGTTCAAAAATATATGTAGATCCAAATAAATACAAAAATTTAGCTGCAAAGTTTTTTATGTTTGAGAATGATTGTTCAGGCAAAGAACCATAGAAATCCAACAAACATTCAGACTTAAATTTTTCCTTCAGGTAATGATTGGCTTGTAATTCAAACAACTCCAACTGTATGTGCTCTGGGTCTTTATCAGCTTCTGCACTGAGAGGAGAACTGATAACATTGAAGTGCTGCTCCAAGTTCTTTAAATCTTGGAATCTTCTTCCAAATTCTTCAACCAATACATCTGAGCTTTGAATGTTTTACTCATTTCATCAGAAATAGTTTCTTGTTTCAGCAAAGGGAAGTGACTTTCTTTTATACCCAGGAGACATCAGCTTTCTTTCATAATCAGGATACATCAGCTTTCTTTTATACCCAGGAGACATCAGCTTTCTTTCATAATCAGGAGACATCAGCTTTCTTTCATAACCAGGAGACATCAGCTTTCTTTTATACCCAGGAGACATCAGCTTTCTTGTATACCCAGGAGACATCAGCTTTCTTTCATACCCAGGAGACATCAGATTTCTTTTATACCCAGGAGACATCAGCTTTCCTTCATAATCAGGATACATCAACTTTCTTTTATACCCAGGAGACATCAGCTTTCTTTAATAATCAGGATACATCAGCTTTCTTTCACAACCAGGCGACACCAGCTTTCTTTTATATCCAGGAGACATCAGCTTTCTTTCATACCGAGGAGACATCAGCTTTCTTTTATACCTAGGAGACATCAGCTTTCTTTAATATCAGGAGACATCAACTTTCTTTTCTACCCAAATGCTTTCAACCTTTTTTCATACCCAGGAGACTATAGATTTCTTTCTTATACAGAAATCTCAACTGTCTTTCATATCCAGGAGACATCAACCATCTGTCATACCCAGGAGATTTCATCTTTCTTTCACACCCAGGGGACTTCAACTTCCTTTCATACCCAAGTCTTCTGTTTATGCACCTTTCATACCCAAGTCTTCTGTTTATGCACCTTTCATACCCAAGCCTTCTGTTTATGCACCTTTCATACCCAAGTCTTCTGTTTATGCACCTTTCATACCCAAGCCTTCTGTTTATGCACCTTTCATACCCAAGAGATTTGAATCTTCTGTCCTACCAAGGAAACCAACTTTCTTTCATACCCAAGTCTTCTGTTTATGCACCTTTCATACCCAAGCCTTCTGTTTATGCACCTTTCATACCCAAGTCTTCTGTTTATGCACCTTTCATACCCAAGTCTTCTGTTTATGCACCTTTCATACCCAAGCCTTCTGTTTATGCACCTTTCATACCCAAGCCTTCTGTTTATGCACCTTTCATACCCACGTCTCCTGATTATGAAAAAAAGCTGAGGTGTCCGAGTGTATGCATCTTCTGTTCGTATATTAGACTATAATTAAATTTGTATACCATTAAGCTTCGTGTTTTCGCCCGACTCTTTATATATTTGTAACTAAGCTTCTCCCTTATGTCTGTCCAACATTTAGCCGTGTACAAACACAACTCAATATTTTCATGTAAAATTGATACGATACTGCAGTTCAAACGATCAGTGTGTTGTGTCTGGTAATGCAAGGCGATGCAATGGTATAGTAAGTATATGTCATTGATTTCTAAACATTCAAGATACGGGTAGTATGCATGTTGTCTTGGGCTTTTGCGTTCGGCTCTGTTGTCTATTTGGACTTGTATTTATGATATATTTGGTTAAAGATGTCTCATTTTTTTGGGTTACTTTTGCAATAAGGCGGTATTATGTTTGCTGGGCGACTGTTTCCTCCTCGTCCCTTTGGATCAATCTTGCATCAATGGCGACATACCGCCTTGTTATATATTCTCTCTCTCTCTCTCTCTCTCTCTCTCTCTCTCTCTCTGCTGTCTGTGTTTGTATCCTGTTTTTTTTGTAATTTAATAAATGTAGATTTAATTATATGAAACAATTCTTCCTCTAAAAATATTAACGAGGGTGTCTTTTACAGTAATAATAATAATATCCGGGCTTATTATCGAGGAAACAGCACATGTATATAGGCAAAACTGAAAACATACATTTAAACTGAACGCGGAGGTGTCTGCTCCTGTGTGGAATGTGACACAGGACCCTGTTCTATTCTCTCTCTCTCTTTCTCTCGCTCGTGTCTGTTTTTGTATTGTGCCCTGGTACCATGTTTGGGCCTTTCACATATCTTCATGGTGCGCAACTTTATAGCGCATACTATTTTGACTTAAAAAATATTGCACAAACTGCATACATTTACTTAATGTCTTTATTGGCTGTTACAAGCACTTGTTTTATTATTTCGTTAGAGATATTTCACAATTATTTTTTCCTGTATTATTTGTTGTAATAGTATTATATATATCTGTTCAGACGAAGATCTTACGATTAAAACATCGAATGTTAATTTTTGTACCAGTCTCTATATAAAGCTGTCGTTTGGACTTATATATATCTATCTAGATGATGATCGTGGTATGCTGGACAGGAGATCGCAGTACATATAGATTCGAACGTAAGAATATGATAATGTTCTATTGCTTTGCTTGGAATCACTTTATATATATATATATATATATATATATAATTAATGATATACACAATGGTTAAAGAATGTCCGACATTCGCCTCTGACATTGTACCTGCGATATGTAAACATTGCATTACTCGTCAGAATGAGAAGTTCTTGAATGATATTTTGTAGAGTATTTGCTTGTGGAGTAAGAATCAACAGATGATCCCTTCTTTGTTATAAAGAAGTTTGCATGCGTTATCTGAAGGCATCGGTAGGCACTGATACACAATAAAACACGGTGCTTGCCACAGCCTAATCTTGTTAGAAGAAAGTTATACAAGCGTGATCTGAAGTAACCGGTAAACATGGATATGTCATTCTGCGAAGTGCTTGGCGCATACTAATATTGTTAGTACAAATTTATATACAAACGTGTGTATGAAAGCTGGGAGAAAAGTACAACAGATGGTGGACGATAGGAGCAACAAAAATAGATGTTTCTAACAAAGTCTCCCAAAATGAGTGATGACACCTTTGTCTTTAGAGGCAATGTTACTAAAGATTCAATTGAGATAATAACGGAAACTATGTGTCATGAAGATTCTGTCAAAGAGTTAAATTCTATGTTTATATTTTTTTCTTGAGGATTTTTTTTCCTTTTCTTGATAATGATATTTTGTCGAAACGTCGTTTACGTGTGTTTATTTCAAGTAAAACGCCTATCTAACCCGCGCTATACGTTTTCTTATACGAGTGCATATTTGCCATATTGTTTTCAGCTTTTCTCCCGTCTCTTCTTCGTTTAGATAAGTTAAATGATAATATCAATTTATACTTTTCAAGAACCTAGTTATTTCACATTATGTCGCACTAGGAAAAGAAACGTAATTCATAAAATATAACTTCTCCCTTCTGTAATATAGATTAACATAGAAACACAACTTGTATTTCAAACATGTATTATATTTATATAGAATTTCATGACAATACATACAAACATATTATATTTCGAATACTCCTTTATTGTATACGTGCATTTATACTCTTGAATAATTGTGAATATGATGCATATCTTCCACAGTTACCAAAGGGGTCAAAAGTGGATTAAAATGGAAAATGACTAGTTGTATATACGAAAATGTGATAATTGGATTACCACCGCCTCCACTATTTGTTACGGTATAAAGCTCTTATATAGCTAACTTGAATTAATGTCTGTTGTTAAAGGGAGAATACCTCGCCATAAGAGGTACATTTGACCAAACAAAACCAAAAGAAAATATAGATATTGAAACTGACTGTATCTGAAACATGATATTAGACTAACAGTTTCCAGCATTTAAAGAGTTTTACAGTTTTCAATTTCTTTGTTGTATGAGACACAATTATGATGTCTTATAGTTGACAAATTAATTATAGACATTAATTATAGACATTAATTATAGATTATAGTAGTGGAGAGCAAGAGAAAGTCTATTACTTGGTGATATATTATAATAGTGGAGAGCAAGAGAAAGTCTATTACTTGGTGATAGATTATAGTAGTAGAGAAAAGAAGAGAGTATATATACAATCATGAACGTTGACTATCATAGATGCGATCACTCCTTAACAGAGCCGTGAAATGTAATTCTATCTATCTATCTATACGCTGTGGCCCTTATTTGCCTTGATGCGTCAGGGGTGGAAGAGTTCTCTGGAGATGGCCTTCTTGTGCGCTGTTTGTAAACTTGTTCTTGTGGCTTCTTTGATTTCTGTGATTCATCTTTTACATGGTCTGCCTCTGGCATTATAACCGTTATGTCTATGTGTCATGGCCATCTGTGGCATGCTATCTGTCGGTAGTCTGGATGCGTGTGAAAACCACTTGATCTGTTGTCTTTTGATTGTTGTCGTGTGAAATGTAATTAAATGTAATAATTAGTACATTACTTGTTATGTAATGTTTAAAGTTTTACACTTTTGTATCATAGTCAGAGCTACGCTGAAACAACTTGATTGACATCGTGTTCGAACCACGGCTAAACTCCCGTGAGTTTAGATTATTCTGTTTTACCATCTCACTAGTAAATTCGTCAGGAAAAGGGGCTTTATCACAGAGAGCTTGGCAATTGGTTCGTTTACTAAGCAGTTGATAATTTATTAAATGAAAAATAACCGCAGAGAAAATATGGTGGTGCTAATCGCAACGCCCTGAATAGGACATCCAACGCCCTGAATAGGACATCCTACGCCCTGAATAGGACATCCTACGCCCTGAATAGGACATCCAACGCCCTGAATAGGACATCCTACGCCCTGAATAGGACATCCTACGCCCTGAATAGGACATCCTACGCCCTGAATAGAACATCCTACGCCCTGAATAGGACATCCTACGCCCTGAATAGGACATCCAACGCCCTGAATAGGACATCCAACGCCCTGAATAGGACATCCAACGCCTTTAATAGGACATCCAACGCCCTGAATAGGACATCCAACGCCCTGAATAGGACATCCAATGCCCTGAATAGGACATCCAACGCCTTGAATAGGACATCCTACGCCCTGAATAGGACATCCAACGCCCTGAATAGGACATCCAACGCCCTGAATAGGACATCCAACGACCTGAATAGGACATCCTACGCCCTGAATAGGACATCCAACGACCTGAATAGGACATCCAACGCCCTGAATAGGACATCCAACGCCTTGAATAGGACATCCTACGCCCTGAATAGGACATCCAACGCCCTGAATAGGACATCCAACGCCCTGAATAGGACATCCAACGCCCTGAATAGGACATCCAACGACCTGAATAGGACTACCGACAACAATCTGTATGAACTCAATCCACAATTGATTAATCATCATCAAGTGCCATGAGCACAATGAAAATTAGCCACAACAAAGTAGAATATAATGAAGAATAGATGTAACATTTTATAATTCTCATTATTAATTTTCTTGTGAAATGTTTAGACGTGTACTGTTTTGTTAAGTAAAATGTTCCCCGTAAGTTGAGGTACACATATTTCAACCGCAGACATTGGTCCAGCTTGGTTATATCATAGCTTTACAACTATCGGAACATAGAGGATGTCGCGGTTCTGTTAATCCAGTAGCCACAACCTCCAAGTTGTGTAAGGTTAATATTATTTTCTGTCCACAAATGATGATCAACTTACGGATCTTAATTAATGACTTCGTATGGCTAAAGATTCTGACATGAATGTGTCAAAAATAGCATTTTTAATGCTCTAATATTTTTCTTTAATGAGAGAGATTTTTCTTGGACTGGCTGACACAGACTTAACAAGCAATAGAATGAACAGACATTTTCGCATTCTGGCAGATTATTAGACAGCAAACATGGTCAAGTGAACTGCGTCCCATTGTCAGTTGGGAATTAATTATGTAAAAACTGATTGTCAATGGAACAAACAAGAAACAGTTAGTGTGTTAAATCGACTAACGAGATGACATTAACTGAAGAAAATGAGTTACCTGTCAATAGAAAATAATTGTATGACATGGCATGCACTCATTTGACCCTATTAAAATTTAGATCTTTAGCCATGACGGAAGGGTTATCTATTGAAAAACACTTGAATGTTTTCATGAGTTATATCCCTTCAGTAGTGAAAATTTTATATTGTATGCAGAATGATTGAAAAAGATAAATATTGAACGGTCAAACATGTTGGATACATGAAGAGACATGAAGCCTTATTCTAGAGTGACTTCATAGTAGAAAAATAAACCATAATAGAGATATCTAACATGGTCATATATTTTATAAACGCAGCTGTCGGTTAACTCTTTATGTACAGTAAACTTTTCAAATCGCAACGTAGACATACCCAGAGTGCATATAAGCTGATTAAGCTTTCTTTTGTAGTGATTCCAAAATGCATTACCGCAGCAACATAAGGCCTCTCATCATCATGTGACATTCTTTCCAGAACATAGTCTTTCCTATGGATCTCTTGAATTTTCCACGGTCTTGAGCAAGTCATTCTGCCTCTTCCAGTGACAGTCGCCGGCATTCCTTAATGTCTTTTATCCAACGGAGTCTTGGGCGGCCTTTGACCCTGTTGCCTTCTATCATCCCCTCCAGTAAGACTCTCTCCATGCCATCGTGTCTCTTAATGTAACCGAATAAAACTACCATTTTTTAAAATATGAAGTTCAGAAGCCAGGGTTTTCTGGACGTTAATTGTTCTACAGATTCTACAGATTCCAAATAAGTCCGCTAGAGAGATAAAAGGTTAATAATCTAATTGAGTAGTTCTGAGAGGTGCCATACGACACACACATATACGCTAAATATACAATAAATTGTTAAAATATACACAAAAACAATGTTTCTAAATTAGATTACATGGAAAATATTTTTTTATAAAGGACTGCACTAACAGTGGACAAACTATGCAAGCAAGACCCTCTACTATCTAAAACCTACTGGGTAGTGGGTAATCAAGCCTTCCGAATGACACATTTGACTATTATCGGCCGTGTGTTGACAAGGTCAGAAATGGGACCAGGAATAGCAAAACTGTATACCTTCCATGCATATTGTGTAAGACAACTAAGGAGGTTATGGGGTGGTGTTGGCTGTCACATACCACGTAGGATCGAAGTTACAAGAAGTCATGCTGAAGTCTGATGTATTAGGCCGACATGTACCGATATTGCAGCACATCTGTAAACCATGACAAGATTGTGAGTTTCGTGAGTTTCATTGCTTGACCTTGATTATACCTCTTGTGACAGTCAATGAAAATCAAGGAAATAGTAGTCAAAGTAATCAAATGAGTGATTTTATTTAGTTTGGTTTTCCCACTAGCAAATAGTTCATATATTATATACGATCATGTTATTATTCACGAACGACACTTGCAAAGACTGATGTTTGCGAACCAACAATAATTTAATCAGTATGATTCTAGATTTCAAGAAAGTCATGCAAATGTCCCTTCTAGATTAGAAGACAATCACGTCATTCTAAAGTACATGCACAATGAGAAATCTAATTACCCCATACTTGGATAGCATGGCCACCCACAATAACAAATATGCTGGCTAATAGGAGATGCAAATGGCATCGTTTCAAATAGCATATGGCTTCTATTCACCTACCTGTGACACCGGACATGGCATGCTTACGCAGAATCCTAGGACTATCGTTAAGAGACAGGGTGAGGAATGAGGACATCCGACAAAAACTGGCATCACCCCAATCTTAGAATACATCAAGAGACAACAGATCAAATGGTTTGCACACATCAGCAGACTACCACCAGACAGTATACCACAGCAAATATAAATAACCAAATGGTAGGAAGGAGTCCGACAAAGTGGAGGGTGCCGCAGTAACCGAATGAACAAATAGTAAAGCAAAATGAATTAAACAGGTTACTAAAAACACTTACGTTGTCTATGAATAAAAAATTATAAAAAATTATATATAAAAAACATACAATAAAACTAAACATGACAATTCTCCACGTATCGGCTCTAATGGAACCTTTTTCAAGAGACAAACAACAGTAAACACCACAATAATAAACAAAATAGATGACTTAGATTTCATCAAGCCACGTCTCCATGACGCAGAAATGAAAACGCATCTGGTAAAAGAGAAAATGCGTGCATTCATTATAAACAAACTGGAAAGTGGGAAATTAGAGGCAATATGGATGTGGTTGGGGTGTTTATAATGAATGAAAGAATAATATAAGAAAAAGATAAGAAAAAGACCCCTTTTGTCACTTTATCAGACAGGCAGGTTTTAAGAACATAGTCACAACAGGCAAGACTGAAGGGAACAGAGACAGATGGGGAAAACGTGAGAAAATATTAGTTTGACAACCTAGCAAGGCATGGAAACAACAACAATCCTGAAAACAATACTGTGGGCAGAGAGCCATGGTCGCCTACGCCAACCAGAATGGCATATGATAATGATTGATGAGTAATGATTAGGTTGTGTGGTGGTGGGGTGAGTGGGTTTGGGGAAGAAAGGATACAAGAAGAATCATCATTTGAAAACGCATGGAATGAATGTCAAACCAAATATAGACATAAACATATATATAAAACCACACCTAAACAGACATAGATATGTATACACACACCAAGAATTAAGAAATAAATATATAACAAAATGGACACAGATGCGTGAAGGATATCCGCACAAAATGCACAGTCATGTAAAATTTTTCCACACATAGGAAATGGCTCACACCAGAATAGGCATACATATTGACACAGAATGGAGATACGAATAATAATTTGTGTATGCCTATTCTGGTATATGTTTATGTCTATATTTGGTTTCACATTCATTCCATGCGTTTTCAAATGATGATTCTTCTTGTATCCTTTCTTCCCCAAACCCACTCACTCCACAAATACACAACCTCATCATTACTCATCAATCATTATCATATGCCATTCTGGTTGGCGTAGGCGACCGAGGCTCTCTGTTCACAGTATTGTTTTCAGGATCGTTGTTGTTTCCATGCCTTGCTAGGTTGTCAAACGAATATTTTCTCACGTTGTCCCCATCTATCTCTGTTCCCTTCAGTCTTGCCTGTTGTGACTATGTTCTTAAAACCTGCCTGTCTGATAAAGCGACAAAAGGGGTATTTTTCTTATCTTTTTCTTATATTATTCTTTCATTCATTATAAACACCCCAACAACATCTATATTGCCTCTAATTTCCCACTTTCCAGTTTGTTTATAATGAATGCACGCATTTTCTCTTTTACCAGATGCGTTTTCATTTCTGCGTCATGGAGACGTGACTTGATGAAATCTAAGTCATCTATTTTGTTTATTATTATGGTGTTTACTGTTGTTTGTCTCTTGGAAAAAGGTTCCATTTGAGCCGATACGTGGAGAATTGTCCTGTTTAGTTTTATTGTATGTTTTTTTATATACACTTTTTTATATATGTTTTATTCATAGGCAAGGTAAGTGGTTTAGTAAGCTGTTTAATTCATTTTGCTTTACTATTTATACCACAGCAAACTATGCTATCCAGATACAGCGAAGGCAGACCTAGAGGCCGACCACGAAAACGATGGACCACTGAAATAGAAGAGGCAACAAATTCTACCATATACTCAGCACACAAGAGGGACATCTCCAGAAAACTTTTCTATCCCTGACGCCGAGAGGCAACAAAGGGTTTAACGAATAGATAGATAGATAGGAGATGCATACTTTAAAATAACTTATTTATTAACAAACTATTTTTAACTTATGTGAGTATTCTCTTGATTTTCATTGGCTGTCATACGAAGTATAATTATAATGAGCAATGAAAATCACGGCAATAATTAAATGAGGAATAAAATGAGGGAATAATCAATACTATCAACAGTACACATGCCAATATGAACGTCCATTACTGTTCCTTTTATGTTGTATATTTTAATTTGGTTTTAATTTTTGCCTTGATAAAGGCCTTTTAAACGAAACGTTGATTTATGGGTGTTATTATGTGTGTCTTTAGTGAATAGTAATACTCCATTACTCTGTTCCCGAATAACCTGTTGAATAATCAAATGAGTCATTTTAAAAGGCTCGATCTCCTGTTAGCCAGTAGGTCTTATATTGTAGACGGTCATGTTGGGAAAAACTTGTAAACATTCGCCATGAAAGTGTTCAAGAGAGACAGATCGGGAGTTTACAGTAATCACTCAATATTCTGGCATATGAACACAAGTGACAGAATCTTGCTATCTCCGGTTTCTAGTATCATCATCATAATAACCATTATCACCATCATCATCATCATCATCGTCATCATCGTTATTATCATCATCACCATCGTTACCATCGCCGTAGTCATCGTGATTATCATCATCACCACCATCAACGACGTTGTCATCGTCAATATCATCGTAATTTATCATCACCGTGATCATCATCATCATCATCATCATATTTATCATCATCATAATCATCATCACCACCGCCTTTGTCATCGTCATCTTCATAATCCTCATCAACGCCGCCGTCATTGTAGTCATTATCTTCATCATCGTCGTCGTCATCATCAATATCAAACATCCGTATCAGAATTGCCATAACTATTATCATCATCATTGTTGTCATAATCACTATCACAGTCAGTTAATGCGCCCACGCTGTACGCCATAGACGTTACTAAGTCTTGAATTTGTTACAGTCGTGACACCATATCAAATTCTCTGTAAACATGAACTCTGGTATAGTGTTGTATGTTCAGTAACAAATAATGGTTTGACCATGACCGTCTACAAAATATGACCTACTGGCTAAGTGAAAATCCAGCCCTATTGATGACTCATTCGACTACTCCCTTAATGTTCATTGGCTGCCACACAAAGTATAACCATAGTGACCACAGAAATCGCGAGAATAGTCGAATTAGTCATTAATAAGGGTGGATTTCTAATTTGCCAATAGGTCTTAGTATAACTCTAGTGGCGTGATACAGAGCTCGCCTACGACTGCCAAGGTAACGGGTTAGAATCCCGCAATAGGCAATTGTGTATCCACACCGTTCAGAAAGCAATAGCAAACTAAAAACGTCAAATACCTTAAAAATTACTACAGCCAACAAATGCTGAAGTGATGGCTGCATAGGACATGCTACTAAGTAGTCTTTATATAGTTTAAGGTAATGCATTGTCTCTATTCACCACCAGACCCTCACCACCAGACCCTCACCACCAGACCCTCACCACCAGACCCTCACCAGCAGACCCTCACCACCAGACCCTCACCACCAGACCCTCACCAGCAGACACTCACCACCAGACCCTCACCAGCAGGCCCACACCATCAGCCCACACCAGCAGCGAACACTATAAGGCTCACTACCTCTGTTATCCGAGTTCTTAAAAAGAATAAGATGTCTCAGTAAGACTGCTTTCTCCGATAGAATAATCATTCATAAAATATTTTATCCAAATTATTCAAAAGAGATTATTTCTGATGATGCATATATTTTTAATATTATCTATAATTCTTGCAATATTCTACGTTCTTTATCAACTTTTCTTGGTAAAATTGTTGCATATTATAGGATTTTAAGCAATAAGCTTCGTGAAAATCACAGAAAATCTCACAGACTTACATATTTTTCGGATTAATACATTTAATACTGAAAACTGTGAGTATGGATTGAACAAAATGAGTATGAAAGTGAATCATAGCTGTGCAGGAGATATAAGCGAGAAGATTACATAAAACAGAAAAATAAATTGTAAAGATACAAATATAAAATATAGGTGACATTATTTACACATACAACGACAAAAAACGAAATATTAAATGTTTTCCCCGTTAAAACCCGCATCACAAAGACGTGAACCTTTAGAGGGTTTGTTAGGTAAATGAAAATGTAGATCATTATTTAAATTTTAAATTACACAAATTCAAATTGCTCACTCGCTTTAGATAACAACAAGCCACATTTTTGGACACATTATAAGTAAAGGAAAGATGGTGATGCCATTACAACAGACAAGGTGAAGAGCAAGAGGGATGGGGAACGACCAATACAGACGATGGTTGGCAGTCTGACAGTGTTGCATATAATAATAATAATAGTAATAATAATAATAATAATAAAACCGAAATCATATCAGGGTCGTAGGGGGCGGGGCCACATTGAGACATTTGTTACAGAGAGAGATCTCCGAGCACCTCTATGTTCTGCCATGCATATGAGTTCGAAAACTTCACTCCCTGCCCAGTCTTTCATATTATTCAGCCACATTTTCTTCTGCCCACCTCGTCTTCTCCCCAACCACCCCCACCTTGAAGAAAATCTCTTGTAATCGAGGATTGGCGAGCACCATGGTTGCAAAGTTTCACAATTGTCAACATTGTTGACACGCTAATGCATTAATTATATAATATGTATACACAAATGGTGGAGTTGTTGGGACAATCCGCGGTTGGGACAAGGATTTTTGTCTTTCGGAGGTGTAACAAAACAATTCTTTATGTACACGTCGCGGCGACAGCTGTGGCAAAGCGGCATTTATTTCCACAGCCTTGGTTGGTTCGTTGGTTGCTGATCCAGCGATCATGCCCTTTGACCTAATGCCATTAGATGGCATTATATTGCTGGGAAATCTGTGGATTTTCGGCCCACCCTGGGACAGAGCCAGAGAATAACTATAACACCTCCAGGAAGGTAGGTTTCAACTTATGCACTGCGTCTAGCTACTGTAGCCAAGATAGGGTTCACTGTGCTCATTCCCCGCCACCAATTGACTACTGGTTATGCCGAACTTCTCTATTGCTCCAGGCATGCAACCAACTGTTCAAGTCAAAAGGATTGTCACGTCCTGAGTCACTGTGCCTCTATAATGGGCCTCAGCCATAGGAAAAACAGTGATGTCAGTTTCCTCCTCCTCGGTGCTGCACAGTACATCTCTGGCTCCCTCCCAACCACAGAGGGTGCATACATATATATTCAGGCAACATGAAAAACATTTCAACAACAAAACAAAATCATAACTGTATAGATGACATGCCATGAAGTTTCTATAAGAAGATAACCTGAATATAACGGCATGTCATCCACTAAGGTTTTCTGTTGCATGGATGGTATTTCTAGTGGGCCATTGGTGAGACCCACAGACGCAACCACATGCGTATTTCCACAGCCTTAAAAGCCTTCCTGCACTCATAAACAGGAAAACATGCAGTAACGAAAGTTTTGTGTGTGGTTGCGTGTGTTTATTTATTTATTACAAACACATCGGTCTTACGTTCTCAGTAACAGAAACTGAACACACCTGTATAGCATTTAATTTCAAACGCCTGGATTCTTCTTTCTAAGTTCGCAATTAGAGTTCAGGTATCAAAATAATATAGGAATATTGACAAAACCAAAGATCTCTCTCTCTCTCTCTCTCTCTCTCTCTCTCTCTCTCTCTCTATATATATATATATATATATATATATATATATATATATATATATATATGTTAATCTTAACACTGGTGGTGATCCTGCCTTTCCAAAAGGTGGTTAATCTTGTCATGGCGGCCATGGCTGGCCATTGTCAGTCTTTTCTTAACTACAGCTGTTGATTCACCGTCACCACTAATCTGGGCTCCCAGATACCTAACTCCTTGTTGAGGTCTACTCATGACTTCGATTGTTAAGATTTATATTGGTTGGAACTACATTAATACTTCTATTCACCAAACTTTTACTCTTACCTGCATTGATCTCCATGCCACGTTTTTTTTGCTAGATATTTTCATTTCTTGTTAACTCTTGTAGTTACGCCTCTGTTGTCGCCATCACATCAATATCATCAGCGAAGCGGTGATAAGAAGTTTGGTGCCATCCGCTCGATGTTGTTGAATGAAATTCCTCTAACACTCTTCCTATGATTGCTTCTAGGTAAATGTTATACAGTGTTTGTTAAAGAAATCATCCTTGTCTAACGCCAACATTACTTCTGAAAAATTCACCGATTTCCTTATCTATGAACACATCACTTATTTTATATTTTTATATAGCACATCTATGATGGCGATGATATTGTCAAAATTAAACTCTCTCCTAGTATTCCGCAAACATGCATGCCAAAAACGGTCATAGGTTTTGGTGAAATCAATAAAATTAAGTAATAGATCGTGCTTGTGTTGTACGTGCTTTTCACTTAATTGATGTAGATTGAAAATGTGTTCTACGTTATGTTTGTTCTTCATGAATCCAGTTTGTTCTTCATGAATCCAGTTTGTTCTTCATGAATCCAGTTTGTTCTTCATGAATCCAGTTTGTTCTTCATGAATCCAGTTTGTTCTTCATGAATCCAGTTTGTTCTTCATGAATCCAGTTTGTTCTTCATGAATCCAGTTTGTTCTTCATGAATCCAGTTTGTTCTTCATGAATCCAGTTTGTTCTTCATGAATCCAGTTTGTTCTTCATGACTCCAATCCAGTTGGTTCTTCTGTTAAGATTTCTTCCGCAGTATGATTTAATCTCAGTGTTGTATGGGTACTATCACCGTACCTGATCAACATCTACGCAAAAAAATAACTAATGAGAAATGTAAAGGACACCATACCATATGCTTCTTCTGCGTTCGCTCTCTGATAACCTATTCGAAAGTTCATATGATTTCTGCCGGGAGAGTGAAATAGGTTGTGCTGCTTGTTTACATCATAGCTGCGTTATTTGCACATTGGAAGACCCAACACATTCGTTTTCATAATGGCTTTAATTCGGAAAAGGTCTTCTCTAGTCCGTGACAGCCTTCCTGTCTGTCGTCAGGCGATGGATGTGTATCGACTTTACGCCGTGAGGGTTTACCGCCCAGTTACCGTGGACTTTTCAGACCAAAACGTGTCCCTCGGTGGCAGTCTCCGTGGAGACTGTAGTCAGGGATTTTGGCTTGATCGACTACGTTAATTTCACACAAGTTGTTCCACTGCCCTCGAATTCAGACGTAATTAGACATATTGTGCATGTGCCCATCGGGTACTGAATCTTTTCTCTCCGAGAGCAGGATTTCGGTATAGGAAAGCATCGACGGTAGATTGGACCTGGGTTCGTTCGTTCTATTAAACGAGATGTCATTCACCGACATCGTGAACCCCTCGTCCAAATCTTAGTCTCTATACATTTCATAGGATTGCAGGGAACTAGAAGATGGTTCTCGATATGAACAAATACGTTAGTTCTGATTTCATGTTAACATTTTCCAATTCCTTTTGCACGTTGCTGCCCTCTGTCGCAGTGCTGCCCTCTCATTGTACTTAATATGCTATCTTTTCGACTCTTACTATTCGTCTTGACATCTGCCATTTCGTGACAATTGCAATTGCTGGCCGCCCCTTCAATGCTGGAGCAGGACTGTCTTGCGTCACTGTATGTCGACAATGACGCTGCATGTGTTGACACAGAGGTGTCGAAGATATCACTTGTCTTTTTTCTGTCAATTCTCATTCCATCTGCAACTTCCACGTTTGCGGACACAATCTGAAATGTGTTTGCCAGAAGCAGCACGAGCCTCATACTTCTGTTCCCAGGGTGCACTACGCGGACGAACTTTTGGGATCTTGGTTATCTGCTAACCCTGGGTCCACCAAGAGCAATTCGGTACCCCATGACATATGCTGACTTCTAACCTCTTACCATCGACGGTCAGCAGATTCCAGAAATCAGATATGATGACGACACAGTTCTCTTAACAACAAACGGAAATGGTCTAAAGCAAATGTTACTATCAATTAAAAGAATATAGTGACCCACAAAACCTCTTCTTAAATATTAAAAATAAATTACCACGGATAAAGTGAAAGTTCGACTAAAGATAATGGTTGAAAATTTCGAAGTAGAGAACGCAACAAATTTCCAGTACTTTGGTACGAATATAAATAGCTCAGACAGAGATGTAGAAATACAGAGGCATTTCAATGGCGATATTGAAACATTTATAAACGTAAAGTCTTTGGCAAGATATCAGCAGCATAGCAACAATGTATGATCAGAACATGCGTATTTTCAGTAGCAATATAAGGTTATGAGGAATGACTAATAAATAAAACAGTATCAAAGAAAATCGCTGCTTTCGAGATGAGATGCTAAAGAAAAAGATTTACGAATACAATGGACAGATAAAAAGACAAATAAAGAAGTGTTAAGATCAATAAACTTCGAAGATCTCCTTAGCAATATCTTAACAAAAAAAACTGTGTTTGTTTTCATTTCAAAAGACATACCACTATGGAAGGATTAATAGCTGAAGGCAGAATTAACAACAACAGGGGAAAACTCCCAAGACGACGATGGTGCAGTGATATATCAGATTGTTTAAACATGCCTCTAGCTGTCGCAGGTCAACTAGCCCAGAATCACGGAGTGTTCAGAGAATCCATAAGAAACACTACGTTCTGGAAAGAATCTGTCAGATGATGTTGAGTAAACAGTTACCACAGTCAGAATGTACCGTATATTGTGAGGTACGATCTTTTCAACGGCGGACGTTAGTTCAAATTGGTTATATCAGATTATTATCGATTACAAAATAGTGGAAGCAATTATTCCTGGAATCTAATCGCCACGACTTCAGGAAAGTAAATTACTTATATATGATAGGAAATACTTGTGCATGTGTTATATCATTATTAGCATCTGCAATGCCGACAGGCGTAGGCGATCATGGATCAGAATCGTTGTTGACTCTTTGCCATGCCACAATGTCATAATGTCAGACTTGAATGTTCTCAAGGTGTCGCCCTCTTACCGTCTATCTCTCCTGTTGTAATTATGTTCTCCAGACATCGATATCTCTCGCATAATGTGTCCAGAAAATTCAGATTGTCTCTTTCTGATATTATTAAGTAACATGCCATCTCGCATTTGACTCTTTCAGCACATCTTCTCTAGTCTTTCTATCTGCCTATGATACTCTCAGTATTAATATAGATTACCATTAGCATCTCTGTTGCTTCTAATTTTCCACTCTCCTGTTTATTTGTTATCTAAGTCTAAAATTCATATGTTAGCATCGGTGTTATATAACTCTGAAGATCTCTCTTCCTCATCTCTATTGACTGTGATATAGTACATAGTAAATTATTCATTTTTATGAATCTTGCCTGTTCCTTCTATATTCACGTATTATACGATTGTATATATAATTGTATTCATATACGTACAATAATGTATAGATATATGTTCAACATCTACGCAGAAAGTATAATGAGGAATGTGAGAGAAGACATACACAACGCTGACTATCACGCTTTAAACATAGGTGGATTCCTAATCACGGAACTACGCTACGCAGACGACACAGTACTTCTTTCAAACGATATAAAGGGATTGGAACAACTAATCAAGAACACAAAGAAATATAGCGAAGCACAAAATCTGTATTTAAACATGCAGAAAACAAAAATCATGTCAACAGATATAACAACACAACAACCAAAAATCAGAATAGACGATACCGAGATAGAATGTGTGGATAAATTTGAATACTTAGGAGCAAACATCAACGGTGCAGGAGACTACATGGCAGAAATAAGGAAGTGATTGGCAATAGCATATTGCAAAATAACACGACTGAAAAACATATGGAAAAACAACAAAATAGAAACGAAAGTGCTAATGTTACAAACTTTTATTTTTCCGGTTGCAACATACGGCTGTGAAACATGGACTCTAAGTAAAACAGCGGCAAAGAGGATCAACGCCTTCGAGCTGAAATTCTACATGAAGATAATTAGAATATCATGGAAGGATAAAATCAGAAACTCAGATATTATAAACACATTGAATATTCCAGAGTTTTGGTTACTAAACACAATAACAAAAAGAAAACTACGCCTGTCTGGTCATATAAAGAGACACAACTGTTTAGAAAGACAAATAATGGAGGGATGAGTACCTGGGAGAGGAGAAAGGGCAGACCAAGAAGACGATGGACTGACGACATTAAAGATAACATGAATACATCGCTAGAAAATGCAAGCAACACCGCCCAAGACAGAGAGAGGTTCAGAGAGTTCATTGGGAAGACAACGTTCTGGAAGTAATATGTCACATGACACCATAGATATATAATGTATAATAATATATACTAGATGTAATATCTTGTGTTCATGGCCGTAGATATGATAACATTAAAGGGCGGGGGGGGGGATGACAATAAAAACAGGTTTATTCGTTTTCATTGTGTAAATTTCATCGCCGGTATTTGACGGGGAATTTGAAGAAAGTTTTGCGAAAAATAACGAAGGGAAGAGTTTTTACATATCTCTTGGCGAAGTTCCTCTAGTTTTACAGTGTCGTATTAACATTCGATAGAAAGGGGGTATTGACACATAAAACTGGTCTGTTTTAAGTTGTTGGGAAGCACATATAAATCTATGGGTTTTATTATGTATGTATTTAGATTTATACAGAAGTAATGGTTATTTCAAAGAAACAAAATAACACACCTTGCAAGATAATAGTGAATGATATAGTATTAAAACAGGTCCACCAATTCAAATATCTAGGTACAATGATTACAGCAGATGGAAGAAGTTCAACAGAATAAGATGCAGAATAGGACAGGCAAAAACAACATTCAGAAAAATGAAAAATATACTGTGTAATAAGACCTTGTCATTAGAGGTGAGAAAGAGAGTTCTGCAGTGCTATATAACCCCTATACTATCATATCGGTGCGAGTCTTGGACAATAAGCAAACTGGAAAGTGGGAGATTGGAGGCAACAGAGATGTGGTTCTACAGAAGAATGCTGAGAATACTATGGACTGCCAGAAAAACTAATGTAGAGGTGTTGAAAGAGTTAAATGCGAAACGGACCTTAATCAGCAATATAAGAAAAAGGCAATCTTCTTTTTTTTTTAGCCACTTCATGAGACAGGCAGGTTTAGAGAACATAATCACAACAGGCAAGACTGAAGGCACTAGAGACAGAGGGCGACAACGTGAGAAAATATTAGACAGTTTGACAACCTAGCACGGCAAGGAAACAGCAACGACGTTGATACATAATACTGTGGACAGAGAGCTGTGGAGAGCCATGAACGCCTACGCCACTCGGCATGGCACCTGATGATGATGATGATTTAGCTTTATAGACAAAAGTAAGCTATAAGAAATAATGTAAGCTCTCGACATTAAATGTTAAAAGTAAAGTTAGCACGGAGCATTTAACTGCCGTAGGCGTGTCAGAAGTTAGTGATCTCACATTTCAGTATCTCTGCTGTAGGAGGGCGGTAGCATTTTCATTCCCTTGCAGTCTTTACTTCCCGGATTCATCCGGAACAAAATTAAGGCTGAGTCGAATGGAAGCCGTTGCGTTCTGGGAAAAAACCCATTTTCGCCTCAACTGAGGAATGAGGTGTAACATCAGGTGTACCATTTAGACGATTAACTTTTCGTATTGGCCAAATGACCCTCAATAATTAATTTCTATAGAAACAATATACACATAGACACTATATGTTGAGTAAATAAATGAATTATTACATTGAAAATATTGAATTAATTTAGCACATAATACCCACCCATCGAATGATTTTCTGGTAACAGTATCAGACCTGTGTTGTTGTATCTCTCTATATCTTGTATATAATGGTTTAAACTTTAGCTGGTGATGTATTTGGATTCAAGCACGGTCACATTAAAGTGAGGAACGTTGCGTTAAACGTCCAACTCACTATCTCACCCAGTGCTATTTGAAACAAGTAGCAAATCAAAGTCCAGAAGGGGTGCAAGGTATATCGCATTGCTCTCGTACGCACCCAGGGTTAGCAGATAACCAGGATCCCAAGATTATCTCTTCGTGATGTACCATGGAAACAGAAGCACATCTGTTTCTTGCTGTATTCCTAGCATATATATTTAGACTTGCGTTCGGAAGTGTGGAGGCTGCAGACGGAATGATCATTGACTGCACGGACAAGCAATATCTCCGACACCTCTGTGCAAACAACACCCACAGCGTCAATGTCAACACACAGCGGCGCAAAAAATAGTCCAGTCCGAGCATTGGAGTGGCGACCAATGCAATCGGCACGAAAATGTAGATGCATGGCGACAGACGAAAAGATAACATAATGAGTACAATGAGAGAGTAACACAGCGCTAGAGGGTAGCGCCAAGTGCAAATAGAAAAGGAAAACGTTCCGATAAAATTGGATCTACAAGTTCTGTTAGCTCGAGACAAGCTTCTAGTAACCAGTGTCCCTTACGGGCAGAGAACTACTCATGGCCGTCCGGACAAGAAAGCAGCCCTGGCTAAACTCTACTGTCGAGCTTTCCTATACCGGAAACACGCTCGCGGAAAGGTTTCAGTACCCAATGGGCTAAGGCAAAAATGAGACAAGGTCGTTCAGCCCGAGAACATGCCTTGCTCCCAAACGCGCGGTGAGACTCAGACTTGGATTATCTAATAGTTTATGGTTCACGATGTCGGAAAACTACTTCCAGACTAAGTAGTCCAACTCTTCTGTCGAGTTCCTCCTAAACAGGAACCAGACTGGAATCAGTCCCAGGTCACTAAATGTACACCCTGTATTTGGTTGGACACAATCAATTTATACTTTTAGTGTATCATGTCTAGTTTTATAACCGAATACAATCCTTTGATCTCTGTCGGCCTACTCATTATTGCGCACCGGAAAAAGAAATATTACCACGTCAGACACATATTACCACCGAAGACTGATATGGTGGGCCATTGGCGCAAATAATACGGCTACGCAATATATTTCCATTATCTGGACTACATCATGCTGGAAATCTATCAGGACCATCGATTTTCTACAAAATAAGTCCAGCAGGAGTTTGATAGTGAACGATGAACAAGAAGACACATGATTGTGTAAGTTTTCTAGAGGTAGGCTTCTCTACTTTTACAATAATGTGTCTGTCCACCATGTTTGCACATGAATGTCTGTTGATTTATTCAATGATCGGTATACGAGATGCTCGCGACATTATTTGTCAGTGCCCTACCAAACTGGGCCTTCATTGATATAATTATATCTATAGATATATATCTGCGCCTTTTGTCCTGACACATCCGCCTTCAGCATGGCTTTGGGTCACTGAACCTATATGGGATGAGGCAGCCAACTCCATCCCTCACCACTTTACGGTGCATATCATAATGAAATGTTGCTCCTCTAATGCGTATGCCAATAATGATTAGATCATCGTTAAAGAAATAAAATTTCATCCGAAACATAATCAGATGTCTCTGAGACATTCATAACCAAACTTTGCTGAATTACGGACAACCCGTCATTCCTTCAATATGACTATTTTTCTTTCACTTGTAACACATGGTTCTCTCATGTCTTCCAACAATCCATGTCCGTAATAGAGATGTCGGCATGTGTAAGTATTTCAGGATAATTTAATTTTAACGTTCTATTTTCTGTTGCTGCCTATTCCTTAATTTTAAGCCTGACTAATTCTATTTGGTTTACGTCAGAATGGTAAAAATGTAGTCTTAAACATACGTGTCTATGCTTCTGAATTTCTTTGTCTGTAGAAATATCTTTGTAATTGTGTGTTTTTCACAGTTCCTGGTTATTCATAATTCACAGATACTTCGTTGACTAGAATGTTGTTTTTGGTCAGCTAAATCTTTATTACATCTTTAGTATTTGATGAATTAGGAACTTCATCTTCTTGTGCCACGACGATATATTACATGAAAGAAGTACATGCTTCACAATCCAATCTTGAAATATATTGCCATTAATCTCTGTACGATAATCCCTAATATCTGTGAATATTGAAATATCTTGTCATTCATCTCTGCATGATAATCCCTAATATCTGTGGATATTGAAATATATTGCCATTAATCTCTGTACGATAATCCCTAATATATGTGGATATTGAAATATCTTGTCATTCATCTCTGCATGATAATCCCTAATATATGTGGATATTGAAATAAATAGGAATATTATTTAAAAGATCTTGATAGCTGCGTCGTGCATGTGCAATTATTAGCTGCCCTTTGCGGCTTGGTACTAATCTCTTAGTTGTCTCATCAGAAGATCATCATTCTCGTTCATCGTTGTGGCACGCATTGATCAATATTTGATCTAATTATACTGTATGATAATTATATTTTCTCATTTCTCAGACCGCGTAAATATTTACTTCTCATTGTAACTATATGAGGCTTATAATTCTAACTATTTGAGGCTTCTCATTGTAGCTATATGAGGCTTCTCATTGTAGCTATGTGAGGCTTCTTATTGCTGTATTCCTATCATATATATTTAGACTTGCGTTCGAAATGAGGCTTCTCATTGTAGATGTGTGAGGCTTCTCATTGTAGCTATATGAGGCTTCTCATTGTAGATATATGAGGCTTCTCATTGTAGCTATATGAGGCTTCTCATTGTAGATGTATGAGGCTTCTCATTGTAGCTATATGAGGCTTCTCATTGTAGATATATGAGGCTTCTCATTGTAGCTATATGAGACTTCTCATTGTAGATGTATGAGGCTTCTCATTGTAGCTATATGAGGCTTCTCATTGTAGATATATGAGGCTTCTCATTTTAGCTATATGAGGCTTCTCGTTGTAGCTACATGAGGCTCCTCATTGTAACTATATGAGGCTTATAATTCTAACTATTTGAGGCTTCTCATTGTAGCTATATGAGGCTCCTCATTGTAACTATTTGAGGCTTCTCATTGAAGATATATAAGGTTTCTCACTGTAACTTCGAGGCTTCTAATTGCAACTATATGAGGTTTTTCACATATAAGGTTTTTACCACCAGCATAATCTCTAAAAGTGAATCCCGAATTCCTAATAGTTCGACATAGAGTAAATTTGGAAATAACGATGCTATGATTATTCTTAATCAACTTTTCAATTTACCGAAACTCATTGCCTCATTACTGCATATTTCTCTTCGGATTAATTCTCGGACAAAATTATCTACCACTCTTGGCCGAATTTTCGTGTCTAAACCATTTGAATTCGAAATTTCAGATTTCTCTATCCAACAATGCAATGAATGTGATCGTTTACTTATACCCTAGGCATGAATAGTACTCTTTTCTTGGTTTGAAGTATAATTATATAGTTCTGCTCGAGGTGCAGTTTTCTTGAGTTTGCTCCCACATTGCAGAAATACTTAAAAATCTTATTTTGATCTGTTATAATGTCATAAACATTATAAAAAACACACACAAAAAACAACAACTCGAAGACTTATTTTGCTACTAAACTACGTACAACTTGTAAAAAACTGCTGACGGATAATGCGAGCAATACACAGGATACAACCTTGAACATCGTATGTTTTATATTAATGAGTACTAACTAATGCAATTTCACACTTAAATCATGTCAATTGTATGATAAACCAATCATTTGCAAATGTGATCTTATAATTCACAGTAAACAAATTCAGAATGTGTGTGAGATGTGTATTTGTTGACAAGTAGACTTTTAAATATATCTCGCAAATAAATACATTGAAACTATGATTGCACTTTAATGAAAAAAGAATTAATGTATATGGTCTGCACCATTTCAAAATCAAACACATGTCAATTAAATGAGTTATATATTTGCTGAGATACATCATTTTGAAATAGTGCACAACTAGGCACAAAAACGTGCTGTATAAAGTATCATCCATATACACTAAGATCAATCTCCACATGATTGTACAAAACATCTTATTTGCGACGATTATAATTTTATCAATCATTCTCACTTAGATTTTGTTTTTGTGGAATATTCGACAGTAAATGAGATAGTTTTCCCAGACTGTAGCCGCATCACGTGTTACAGCTAATGAAATACACATGTGAGAGCTAGATGAAGGGTGGGCCGGAACTTGTTGAACTATGACAGATTATTGAAGTTATATGATTGGTCCAGAAACAGGAAAAACGGTGAAGGGTTTTATGGCAATATTAGATCGGGTAATATTAGTTTAACAGGAAAACCGTTGGATATCAACATTGTGCAGGCATATGCACCTACATCAAGCAGTTCAGAGGAGGAAATCGAAATTTTCTATTAAGATTTAGAAATCGCATTGAAACAGTGTAAAAATCAGGAAGTAACTATAGTAATGGGGGACTTTAACGCAAAAGTAGGTGAAACAGAAATAAAAGATGTGACAGGAAGATTTGGTTTACGAACTAAGAATGAAAGAGGTGATTTATTGATAGAGTGGGCACAGGCACATAATTTAATAATAGGGAATACATGGTTCAAGCAACATCCAAGAAGGCTGTGTACATGGATTAGCCCAGGTGATAATACTCGGAACCAAATTGATTACATTTTAGTCTCTAAAAGACATAGAAACAGCATTAGATCTATGAAAACAAGGCCAGGTGCTGACTGCAACAGTGATCATATACTACTGGTAGCGAAATTGTGTATAAGATTAAAGAAGATCAAGAGAGCACCAAGGAATATGAAATTAGATTTAGCTTTATTGAAATAAGATGCTGACATTAAAGAAAGATACAACATAATTGTACAAAATAGATACAATGCCATTGCAAAGATTCAGAGTATTGAAGATCAATAGAACATGCTAAAACAGTCGATAAACCAAACATCTAAAGAGATAATACCAAAAGTAAAACATAGGCCTACATCAAAACAAAAATGGATGACAGAAGAAATATTAGAATTGATGAGCACCAGAAGGAAAAATAAACACAAGATAGTGGAATATCAGAAAATACATAAGGAGATACGAGAGAAATGCAAAATAGCAAAAGAAAGCTGGCTGAACAAGAAATGCACAGAAATAGAAATGCATTACAACCAAGATACAACATTACTATAAAAGAAAATTGAGATGATAACAGGAAAGAGAAAGTAAACAGTTACAGGGTGTCTAAAATATAAGACAGGGCAGGTATTAATAGGAATAGATCACATGGTACAGAGATAGTCAGAATATATTAAAGAACTTTATGAGGACAATAGACCAGAAATAAACATACAAGATAACGGCGAGGGTCCATCAATACTCACAGCAGAAGTAAGGGAGGCACTAAGACACATGAAATATGGCAAAGCCCCAGGTCCAGACAATATCACATTAGAAGAATTAGCAGCTTTAGATGACTTTGGAGTTTAAAATATCACAAAATTGCTGAATGACATATATAACAGCGGAAACATACCCGATGACTTAATGAGATCCATATTCATAGCATTAACTAAGAAACCAGGGACCACCGAATGTGAAGAACACCGTACAATCAGACTCACGAGCAAAATAACCAAAATACTGCTCAGAATCATCATGAAGAGAGTGAGAAACAAAATAAAACCAGAAATAAGTCCAGAACAATGTGGATTTGTAGAAGGCAAAGGCACCAACAATGCGATTTATATATTGAAAACACTAATAGAGAGGTCTATAGAGGTAAAAACAGATCTGTACCTCTGTTTTATAGACTACACTAAAGCTTTTGACAAAGTTAAACATAGCAAAATTATACACATGCTAGAGAATCTGAACATTGACAGCAAGGATTTAAGAATAATCAAGAACATGTACTGGCAACAAACAGCAGCAATAAGAGTAGGAAAGCAATTTGGCCCTTTTCAACAAATAAAACAAGGAGTCAGACAGGGATGCGTGCTTTCACCAGACCTGTTCTCTCTATACAGTGAAAACATATTGCGTGCAATAGTAGATATCCCAGGAATATCAGTGGAAGGACATAACATAAATAATTTGAGATATGTGGATGACACTGTTCTGATTGCAAAAAGTGAGGAAGACCTTCAAAACTTAATTAAAGTAGTAGTCACAGAAAGCAAAGAGAAAGGCTTCATCCTAAATATCAAGAAAACAGAAGTAATGGTTATTTCAAAGAAAGAAAATAACACACCTTGCAAGATAATAGTGAATGATATAGTATTAAAACAGGAACATCAATTCAAATATCTAGGTACAATTATAACAGCAGATGGAAGAAGTTCAACAGAAATAAGATGCAGAATAGATCAGGCAAAAACAACATTCAGAAAAATGAAAATATACTGTGTAATATGACCTTGTCATTAGAGGTGAGAAAGAGAGTTCTGCAGTGCTATATAACCCCTATACTAACATATTTGTGCGAGTCTTGGACAATAAACAAACTGGAAAGTGGGAGATTTGAGGCAACAGAGATGTGGTTCTACAGAAGAATGCTGAGAATACCATGGACTGCCAGAAAAACTAATGTGAGGTGTTAAAAGAGTTAAATGCGAAACGGACCTTAATCAACAATATAAGAAAAAGGCAATCTTCTTTTTTTTGGCCACTTCTTGAGACAGGCAGGTTTAGAGAACATAATCACAACAGGCAAGATTGAAGGCACCATAGACAGAGGGCGACAACGTGAGAAAATATTAGACAGTTTGACAACATGGGACGGCGAAGAAACAACAACTACTTTGATACATAATACTGTGGACAGAGAGCTGTGGAGAGCCATGACCACCTACGCCACCCAGCATGGCACCTGATGATGATGATGATTGGTCCATGTTTCGATTAGTGCCATTCTATCAGAATATTGACGCTAGTATAGCAATGGAATTATTTCGTATCAGTGTTTAACACCCTTCTAATGGGTTACGTTTATATAGTACATGTTCTATCGGGAAAAATCATAAAAAATTAAATAGAGGAGAATGCTTTTCTCTATATACCAAATTAATTTGCTCAATATAATATATATTTCAATTTGTATTTTAATTCAGGTTCACACGCGTAGATTAAGAGGGAAAGATGGCTGAGAAAAGGGCCTGTACCCCACCTTTATTGAGTAATATATTTCATTATTTATCAACACTGTGACATACACACTAGCCAAAATTAAAAAAGAAATTAATTGATTTTTAGCTGATGCAAATATTACCACCATTTCTAAAAGATATTGAAAAATATAAAACAAAATGACAAAGTGACATATAACGATAATACATACACCGTACATATATATTTATTTAACAATTTCATTCACAATTGTTGATTTTGGAATACATGTTCTACAATATATTTCATTGCCTGTCACAGCTTCAAGTTTCAGCAACAAGATCTCCTAGAAACAAATCAAATAAAGTATAATGTCGTTAACATTGTGTCCGGATCTTATTTATTCTAACAAAACGATTAAGCCGAGCTGGCAACTGGAACCTGGACATTGTAGTTCAGGGAGCAAATAAAAGTCCCAATGTTATCTTTGCAAGCATGCTGTGGGATACGATCAAGAGAAGTTGGGGGACAGATTTAGAACATGCCATCTATGGAAAAATCGTAAATGTCACTGAACGTCTTGCGAAGATTATTCTTTTGTCTGCTGTCAAATGATCTGCAAGAGATAAAGGCCATTGGATATTGCAATATGACAATCAATACAAAGTAACTGCGTGAAACGTAAAACAATTAGACTTACGTAAAACGCAGGTTTATATAATGTTGTGATCATTTTTCCATTCGTCGTCTTTTGATGTTTTGTTTGTATCTTGATGAAGACCTTTTGGTTGAAACGTTGAATATGATTTGTGTATTGTAATTTGTATGTTTTCTTCTGTGCGCATCATTACCCACTAGTTTTAGTTATAGTCTGTCGTGTCTGATTGAAGCGATTATATAAACCTGTGTTTTACGTACCACGAAACACATAAAGAGTATGTTTCAAACTTCATAAGAAAACGAAGATGGAAATACCTTGGTCACGTTTTACGACTAGATGTAAACAGAATAAACCAACAAGCCCTTATGTGATCACCTGAGGGTAAAAGAAAATAGAGGAAGACATAAAACAACCCTTAAAACACCATTCTTAAAGAAGGGGAATTAATAGGCTGTAAGACCATCCAGGAACTAAAGTTGCAGGCAGCGGACCGCATCATATGGAGAACCAAAACCTCTGCCCCATGTGTCGCTTGCGGCACGAAAGGAACAAACAAACTAAACTAATTGGATATTGCACCATTGTCCTTGTTTGGCTATCTCCTACGTGACCACGGGGAATGTTAGATGTACCATTACTGCTAGTTAACCGATCTGACAGAAGAATTATGGACTAGTTGACCTCACAAGTATATGCTACTCTCCTGGCAAGATCTGCTGATTCTGAGATGCTACACTTGAATACCTCCCTTCATGGACAAAACTTGCATCCATTGAAGCCTTCTTCTTCTTCTTCAGCGTTCATTCTCAAAATCCCGCTGGTTCTACCTTATTGCAGGACCATTGCCATACTAGAAATCCAGCATGATGTAGATAATGGAAATTCATTGTGTCACAATTTTATTTGCGCCAATAACCCGAAACATCCGTCTTCGGCGATGAATGCCATATAACACAAACATACTTTTGAGACAAAATACCTGTTCGCAGTTCGAGTGCCACCTCGGTTACTCAACTGAGGAGGCTGTGCTTTTGTCAGAAATTATATGGGCTCAAAAGAACTACATTGTCACAGCTAAAGAGATTACTTCGCCATCATCATTATCAACATCATAATCATCATCATTATCATCACCAGTATCATCATCATTATCATCAATATTATCATCATTATCATCAATATTATCATCATCATTATCATCAATATTATCATCATCATTATCATCAATATTATCATCATCATTATCATCATCATCATTATCATCATCATTATCATCATCATTATCATCATCCTTATCATCATCCTTATCATCATCATTATCGTCAATATTATCATCAATATCATCATCATCATCATCATCATCATCATCATCATCATCATTATCATTATCATCATTATCATCATCATTATCATCATCATCATCATTATCATCATCATTATCATCATCATCATTATCATCATCATCATTATCATCATCATCATCATTATCATCATCCTTATCATCATCATCAACCAACCAGTTTTTAAGCACTGGTACGGTTATAAAAGAGGATGGTGCGTGTGATGGTCGTGTTTTCCTTTTTTTTCCTATCTGCTCACTTTACTAAAGAGTGAACGTTTGAACTTCTCAACCCTCTTCACATTTATCTACAAATCTTGAGCTGCAATACCTAAAATGCTAATTGTCTATTGTCTTCCCCCAGGTAAGTGATGGTTGACCGCACTCACACTTGCCGTTAAGCGTGCGAATGGGAACTTACACTGGTGTTCCAAGGCCAGATGTGTCGCCGTTGTTGCGTGTAGTCCATGTTTGTTCAAGGCTATTTTGATGTTTTCTATCCACCGTTTTCTTGGTTTACCTTTGACTTTACTTTTGTTATATTCTTTGGATATTCTTTTATTTTATGCTCTTATTGGTATATGGTTTGGGCTCATTCTCATAAGGTGACCGAACCATTTTATGCACTGTCTTTCCTTATGTTCAATAACTGATATTATACTAACTCTTTTAAACTTTATTCATTTCTTATTTTATCTAGTTGTGCAACCGTTGAAACTTTTCTCAGACACTTCATTTAACATGTAACGATTTTCCTTGCTGCGAGGCTGTTAAAGGCCATGTTTGACATTGGTAGCAGAGTGTTGGTATAAAAATGGTAGTTATTATCTTTTTTAAAATTTCCATCTTGATGTTTGGGTGAAGAAATAATGGTAGGTCACTTTTTATGTTTATATCTCCAGTAAATGAGTACAGGATACACATATTGTGTTAAACTCTGTTTTTCGATGTAATTACAGCCACTGAATTAACTTGTTTCATGTAAAGTCTTTTCCAGTGAAATGTGAGGTTATTTTATGAATACTGTTTTTTAATGGTGTCATCAAGTTCGCTAAAATGTAGTATACATACAAGGAGCTTTAAAGGATGTTCAAATTTTCTCAGATATCGGCAATATGAAGTGATGACTAAACGCCAGGGTGACGCCCTGGACAACAAGGAGATCAGAGAATAACAGAAAGACTTGTTATGCATGTTTGAAGAGGTGACTAAGGAGGTTTGGAGTGGAATTTTAACTGTCCCATTTCGTAGTTTAAATTGACCTAAAAATCATTTTCATGTCGGGCATGTTATGCTGATGATGAAGATATTGTCGTAAATGTCGTGTTGGCTGGCACGGATTAGTGCCCCTGATTATTTTGAGTACCGTGAGTACCCATGAGAACCGTGTAAATTTATCTAATTCATTATCACAAAATATTCGACCTAGTAGAGAGTTTCTGATACAATTTACATTTGCTTTAAGGTTTATCATCATCATCCATTGGAAATTACTAGGCACAATATTCCCGTAGGTTGCCATTACTTTCGGGAAGGAACAACCGTTAATCGAGCACCGTAAAGAGAACACATTCGTTCTAGTCGGCCATTTTGGCGGAAGACCTACACAACGCTGACTATCACGCTTTAAACATAGGTGGATTCCTAATCCCGGAACTACGCTACGCAGACGACACAGTGCTTCTTTCAAACGATATAAAGGGATTGGAACAACTAATCAAGAACACAAAGAAATATAGCGAAGCACAAAATTTGTATTTAAACACGCAGAAAACAAAAATCATGTCCACAGATATAACAACACAACAACCAAAAATCAGAATAGACAATACCGAGATAGAATGTGTGGATAAATTTGAATACTTAGGAACAAACATCAACGGTGCATGAGACTGCATGGCAGAAATAAGGAAGAGATTGGCAATGGCATATTGCAAAATAACACGGCTGAAAAACATATGGAAAAACAACAAAATAGAAACGAAAGTGCTAATGTTACGAACTTTTATTTTTCCGGTTGCAACATATGGATGTGAAACATGGACTCTAAGTAAAACAGCGGCAAAGAAGATCAACGCATTCGAGCTGAAATGCTACAGAAAGATACTTAGAATATCATGGAAGGATAAAATCATAAACTCAGATATTATAAACACACTGAATATTCCAGAGTGTTGGTTACTAAACACAATAACAAAAAGAAAACGACGCCCGTTTGGTCATATAAAGAGACATATTTGTTTAGAAAGACAAATAATGGAGGGAAGAGTACCTGGGAAGAGGAGAAGGGGCAGACCAAGAAGACGATGGACTGACGACATTAAAGATAATATGAATACATCGCTAGAAAATGCAAGCCACATCGCCCAAGACAGAGAGAGGTTCAGAGAGTTCATTGGGAAGACAACGTTCTGGAAGGAATACGTCACATGACATCATCATCCCGTGTCGCCTCCGTATTGAAGGATGATTACAACAGACACCCAAAATATCATGTCTGTTGCTGTTGTGGTGCACTCTGCAAGACTATAAACTGTCAATCTCATGACACTTCCATCCCATATGTATCTGACAAATTCATAAACAACGGCTCTCAACTACTCTTTCAAGTAATGCCTTCAATGAGTATCATGTCTTTTTAATGTCCAAAATATTTTACATTTTATATTGTTTATTTCTTTTATTTTTTTTTCATACGTAGTTTTGTCATAATTTCTTTGTTCTTCTTACTCTCTTTCAATGAAGTTATTCCTACTCATCTATGTATCCTTACCGCAATGGCATCAATTGTGACTTCTAGTTGTATGTTACTTATCAACGTTTCTCAACTATACATTAACATCCCAACTTATTTATCAAATGACTTTTTTGCCACTTTAAACTACGAAAAAAAAAACAATTAAAGCTTCACCTTAAACTTTCCTTAGTCACCTCTTCAGACATACATAACAACCCTTATTGTTCTTCTCTGTTCTTCTTCTTCTTCTTCTTCTTCTGCATTCGTTCTCAAACTCCCAATTTATTTATCTAATATACATAACTAAAAATTGTTATAGAAATTTGAAATATTTATAATTGGTAAAATTAACAACAAAGGAGAATATAAATAAAATTACACTGTTGTTAAATAGAATCATGGGCTTGACTCTAAATACTCGGGTAATAAATCTAATAGTAATGTAATACATTTCATTATTAAATCTAATAGTAATGGCATACATTTCATTATTAAATCTAATAGTAATGGCATACATTTCATTATTAAATCTAATAGTAATGGCATACATTTCATTATTAAATCTAATAGTAATGTAATACATTTCATTATTAAATCTAATAGTAATGCCATACATTTCATTACTAAATCTAATAGTAATGGCATACATTTAATTATTAAATTAATAGTAATGGCATACATTTGATTATTTAACAACATACATATTAGAAATAATTCCATAAAAACTAATATTTTTAGAAGTTCCAGATATTTACGTCATCATTTCTCTTCTTCTTCTTCTTCAGCGTTTATTCTCAAATGTCCGCTGGATCTCTCTTGTAGCAGTACAATGGTCCTACTAAATTTCCAGCAGGATGTACTCTAGAGAATGGAATGAGTTGTATCACCGTTTGTTGCCCTAATTACCCGAAACATCCATCTTCCACGGGATTTCTTTAATGAATATTGCGATAGTTAAAATAAGTAACCTCCCCACCCCCGTGCCACAATCAGAGTGACAACAAATAGCTCATATACTGTACAGACAATGCTATTTAAGAAATTATTTATTTAGTTTTGGTTATATATATATTCTTCAATGTACCGCCAATAGCTGTTCAAACACGGACATACACATGATTTCGCCATCCAGTTGCTTACATCTCATGAAGTCAATATTGTTCTACAATTGATTTCAGGCCATTCAAACACACATGACAATGATAAGGCTGACTTGCTAGTAAAGAAGGGAGGTAGACAAATGTAGCCATATACACTAACGACCAGATACACTAACGTTCTTATGCACTAACAACCATACACACTAACGACCAGATACACTAACGTTCTTATTTACAAACGACCATACATACAAACGATCATATGCACTATAAAGACCGCACGTACTAACGACCATAAACAATAACGACCATACGCACTAACGACTATACGCACTAATAACCATACACAATAATGACCATACACAATAACGTCCATGCACAATAACGACAATACACAATAACGTCCATGCACAATAACGACAATACACAATAACGTCCATGCATAATAACGACAATACACAATAACGTCCATGCACAATAACGACAATACACAATAACGACAATACACAATAACGACAATACACAATAACGACCATGCACAATAACGACAATACACAATAACGACAATACACAATAACGACAATACACAATAACGTCCATGCACAATAACGACAATACACAATAACGTCCATGCACAATAACGACCATACACAATAATGACAATACACAATAACGTCCATGCACAATAACGACAATACACAATAACGTCCATACACAATAACGACCATACACAATAACGACAATACACAATAACGTCCATGCACAATAACGTCCATGCACAATAACGACCATACACAATAACGACAATACACAATAACAACCATACACAATAACAACCGTACATAATAACAACCATACATAATAACAACCATACATAATAACAACCATACATAATAACAACCATACACAATAACAACCATACACAATAACAACCATTCGCACTAACAACCGTACACACGAACTTCCCTACGCACTAACGACCATACACACTAACGACCATACACCATAACGCCATGACAGCCGTATAAAAGATACTGAAATATGTGAACACATTGATGTGGCTGAATAGACGGGCCAATAGAAAATTACAAGGAGAGAAGAAGTCTAGAAATATAATCACCCAACTCAAACCCATAACCCCACAGGGCCGTAAGAAGTGTCAAGCTGGAACCATCAATACAAAATTTCGTCATGCCTCTCTGCACTCAGTTCAAACTGGTTTAAGTTTGGATAAACTTAATTCTGTACAGTTCTTTATATTATGAATTCATATTTTCTTTTGTCCTCCTCTTCTTCTTCCTCATCACTTGTCCCCTGCAGTATAGTTTTGAAAAAGGATCGTGAATTATCATATAACCAAACCACGCAAGTTTGTGATGTTTCACCCAGTGTGTGATGTTTCACCCAGTGTGTGATGTTTCACCCAGTGTGTGATGTTTCACCCAGTGTGTGATGTTTCACCCAGTGTGTGATGTTTCACCCAGTGTGTGATGTTTCACCCAGTGTGTGATGTTTCACCCAGTGTGTGATGTTTCACCCAGTGCCATGAGATGTTCGTCTCATTGAATTTTGTTGTTCTATACCATGATCTATTTTTAAAAAAATATTAATATTGGAATTTGTCAAGCCGCACCTTAGCGTGCACCTTCTACCAACTCAACTTATGACAATCCTCCACATTTACTATAGTAATTGAACATAATTGACCATGTTCCTGCCACCTCTTTCACCAACAATTTCCTTCCAACCCTACATCAACATGTTCATTCCACCTTTTATAGTATGTTCATTCCACTTCTAGTATCAACATGTTCTTTCCACACCGTGCACCTACATGTTCCTTCCACCCCTACATCAACATGTTCTTTCCATACCTTGTACCTACATGTTCCTTCCACATCTTCCAGCAACATGTTTCTTCCATCTCTTCTATCGACATGTTCCCACCATATCTTCCAGCAACATGTTTCTTCCATCTCTTCTATCAACATGTTCCCACCACATCTTCCAGCAACATGTTTCTTCCATCTCTTCTATCAACATGTTCCCACCATATCTTCCAGCACTATGTAACCTCATCGACTTCTACCATCATGTTCATTTCCTTTACCAAAATGTGCCTTCTAATTCTTCTACTATCATTTTCCTTCCAGATTTTATACCATGTTCCGGTTCTTTCCTAGTACGCGGGTGCCGTATGTCACACTTTTCAATATACCGACTTCGCGTTTTTAATAATTTATTCCGGTTTCTAGTTTTTAACGCACCAGTTGCAACAACTTGTTGCAACCAAAACATTAGGCCTAAGTCGCGAAATTATTGCTGGCAAAATTTACAGCAAAATTTAAACACGACAATACTGGTTTAGTTACCTGTAGTAAAATGTAAACATTAGGCCTATGTCGTAAGTGCAGCAAAACATTATGCCTATGATGAATGAATGTCGCGAATGCGGCAAAATGTAAACATTGCCAAACTGTTTCCGTTACCTGAAGTACTCATTTTTTTGAATTGGTTTTCTTTCTAATGACTGATTGATGCACCTACTATTTTAATATGCTTTCTACCTCTTCCCACATTCCACCTAACTCATATTCATTTATTCGCATTCCACGGCCAGTAGTCATAATCGTTGTCTGTTACAACTGTTTTCCGGTACCAGTTCTCTCTCCTTACCTTGCCTTATATTTCGCTACACATTTCGTAAAAGTTGGGTTAAATTCGTTAAATTACTGGCACCCGTGTACTAGGAAAGAACCCATGTTCCTTTTATTTCTCCTACCAACTTGTTCCTTTCAACTCGTCTACCAATATGATCCTTCTATATAAGCACGCCGCTTGGAGAAAGAAAAAAATGAAATTGCTTAATCTGTCACCAGGAATAAAGTATTTTTTGTTTTGTTCTTATTTTATTTGTGAAACAAAGGTCTTCAGCAAATGACATTCTATCTATTTCTATGTTTCTTCAGCGCAGAACATGGTGCATAAAGCCAGTGCAGGATTTACCTATAAGCTAAATAAGCTATAGCTTAAGGACCCCACTTTCTTGGGGCCACTTTTTCTCCCCCAAAAAATCATGTTTGGAACTGACTTATAATATCGTGATTTATAAAGGGCCCATATCTTAAATAGCTTAGGGCCTTATCAAGTCTAAATCCGTCGCAGCATAGGGCAGAAACCAGAGCTCCCACGTTCGAGCGATGTGGTGCTACTATGTGTAATTCTTGCACGTTGTTGAGACCCATAGTCAGACATTCTTTGATGGTTGTTCTGCGAAGAGTATCTTTTGGTCTTTCTCCTTTTCTTTTGCTGCCATTTGGTACCCATTTTAATGCATGTTGTGGCAGTCTGTTTTCATTCATTCTAAGTACATGTCCACTATAAGTCCATCGTTTTCTTCTTATTATTATAGAGACATATTACTGTTTGGTGCTTCTCTTACTTTCCCGTTTGACTTGAATTATTCCCAACCAATATTTAAAAGATTTCTAAGACATTTATTTTCAATTGAATTTAATTTCTTCTCCAGCGTGAACAATGTAATACTATTTTCCCTTTTTCGCAACCTTACGTTATTACGGATTAAAATATTTACTTATTGTGTTTTTTATATTCATATACTTGTTAGGAGATTTATCGCACTTGATGGCAACGCATTTGAGGGATAAATCTCTTTTGCTGTATCTCCATCTTGTGTCATTTTACTCCATAAATAAGAAAAGTTATCAACTGTTTCTCCGTTGAAGGTGATTTTAAAATTACATTTCGCAAAATTCATCTTAGTCTTGGAAGTGTTGACTAGAACAATTTGTTCTGAAAGATGACAAACTCCAGTCAACATATATTGTGCCTTTTAATGCGTTGGACTTATAAAGACGTAAAGGTTCGAAACGTTGAAAATATCTTGTGTAATGTAATTTGTATGTGTTCGTGTTTTCACCTCATAACCCCTTAGTCTGAGTGATAGTCCGTCTGTTGTGTCTAAGTGAAAATAAAAAACATGTTTTCTACGTGTGTACTACGTTGTTCCGTTTCTCTGCAGTATTACCTTATATTGATTGACTTAACAACGACGTCACACCATCTGCAAAATGAAGATCATTAAGAGTTCTATCGCCTGTCTGTCATTAACGAGGAGATATTATTCTCATCAATTTCCCACTTTCCACTTTTATGTGAAAAAGGCGCTCAAAAACTTTACATTAGCGAAATTATAGCTAACGTACTATGTTTTCAGTTGTTTAAAAAATGACATTGTTATGAAGTTCGATCTTAATATTCCGAAAAAAAATATATAAATTAAAATGAAAAACATAATATATAATGTATATAAAGTAATTAATTGTCTTGATTCATGATTGGAAATTTGCATCTTAACACATATGTACATTCACAAAAGTGCTCCGTTCTCCATTCCAGTAACCATTCCAGAGTATGTTGATTCAAAGCCGCAGTAACTTCCTAAGTGTGCGTTCTTCTGATCTTTCCAGAGAAGGACACAAATTCTTTCCTCACCATTGTCACACCCTTTATAGTAGGTAGGTAGTGGGTTGTTAATAAGTTTACCTCTCTTTTGGAGGCGCGTTTCATTCAATCATCGGACAATAACACCCAATTAGTTTATATCAGCAGACACTACTATACACTATTAGAAGTAACAAAGTCCCCAAGTTTTAAAATAATAACATAACTTCCGTTATGTCACCATAAATGCGTAATATACCCCAGAATCTACTGTATTATATTGGCATTCATAATAATTCTTCATCCTTAGGAGGTGTAGGAAAAGCATAACAGAGTTGTTTCTAAAGGGTGTTTATGATACGTGGTGAATTACCAATACTGCTCCTTGAGAAATAACATATTCTCACGACCTGGCTTGATATGTGTTTGTTTGTATGATGGCAAGAGCAGGGAACTGTCAGTGTAAACCGACAATGAATGAACACATGAGCCATTCAAATGGCGGTGGAGAAGGCTGTTGTACATGTCTCAGAAATATGTCCACCGTTTGTTGAAACCATTGTGTAATTGTTGTCCCTTTCTCTCCTAGATGCTACGCTTCTGCAGAATTGTAGTTTTCCATTTAATGTGACCAAAAATATCACTTCCTTTCGAAAATGTTTTCCAGTGACAAAGTAAATAAAACAATAACAGGCATAATGAGAAACACAGATAACCTCAATCACTTTTCGTATGTCTAAATATGTAAACAACTTAGACCAGGTTTTGTCATTATGAATTTGCTCCTCAGACATGTAATTGTTTCCATTTGGGAACAGAGGCTGCAAGCAAACAACGATGGTTGCACTGAGCTGCGTAATGATCAAATAGAAAGACACCGCAAGAAGTGTAACAGTAGATGCCGTGTTATTACCGGTTCTACTCTGCTGACGCTTCATAATATCGTTTTTTGATATCTTAAATATTTCTCTCAAAACTAGAATGTTAAAAGCAAGTACAATAAGAGGAACGATTCCAAAAGCAAAGATATCGGTTATCCAGGTCCAGATGTTCCAGAAACTCATGTTATCGTTGATTGCAGCTTCGACTCTGACGTTACACGTGTTCTCTGATGGATTGAATGTCCAGATATAAATCTGAGCCGAGGCAAGAGTTACTGAGAAGATGGTGAGAAACATCACGATTATTCCAGCTCTCTTAACGGTGCAGAGTTTCTCCTTGAGAAATGGATGGCATACAGCAACGTAGCGTTCTATTGTGAATCCCAGAACAAGCATTGTAGACAAGTACTGGGGTACGTAGTATAGAAAGTGAAAAATCTCACAAATAATGTGGTCGTTGTAAACATTAATCCCCCAGGCGATGTGTAAGATCAGAAGCAGGTGTAAGAATAGGAAAAATAAATCAGAAATGGACAAGGCTCCTAGGTAAATGGCTGAAGAGTTGTTCCGACGCATACGCTGCCCCAACCAAACAATTGCTGATATAGGATTCCCTATGAAACCAATGGCATACCATATAGGGGACATGATGCGTTCCATCATCGGTCCTGCAGGGGCGAATTCCTCCAAAAAGGATGCCCTGGTTTGATACTTCTCAAATATATTAAAACCATCCACTGTAGTGTTGTTCATGATGTATCTGAAAGAAGGAAAAAATACAATAGAATTGGTGCTACAAAAATATTTTATCTGTAATAGTTAGGACTAATATATTAATACTAATACTATAATACATATGCAATTTAAGGTCATGGTGGTGACACACTGAGACATTTAAAACGTAAAGATGCTCAGTCGCCCCTATCATCTGTCGTTCTGATGAGTTCAGAAAGTTCACACACTGTCCATTCATTGATATTATCCAAAATATGTTTTCTTTTCATCAAGTCTTCTTCCGACTGCGACCGTACAATGAAGAACAACTTTTGACATGGAAGAATGTCTTTACAGGTGTCCATCCCACTGAAGTTTACAAAGTTTCGCGACACTCAACAGTGTTTTTTGTAATCTCGCTAATACCATAATTATATTATGCAAAATTACATTGGTCTTATGTTCACGATAACAAATACCCAACACATGTCTATATAATTTCTTCTCAAACGCCTGGATTCTTCTCTCTAAGCCCTCAGTTAGAATCCAGGTTTCAAATTCATATAATAATGTTGGCAAACACCATTTATTTATATAAATTAATCTTAACACGACTAGTGATCCTGTTTTCCAAATTGTAGTTAATCGTGTCATGGCAACAGTGGTAATTCATTGTTTTCTTGTTGACTCACCATTCCTGTTAATCAGGGCTTCCAAGTTAGATACATGTCGTAAGCACTTCAAGCTTAAGGTCTCTAAAGTTTATGTTGGTGGCGGCGTCAGTGTTATTCCTAATTAACCAATTACTAAGTAGAACAACTGCTCTCATGACATTCTGATCTGTGCATACACATGCACAAGTATAGCTTCAGTCAACAAAGTTGGTAGCTTCAGTCAACAAAGTTGGTAGTTCAGTCAACAAAGTCGGTAGCTTCAGTCAACAAAGTTGGTGGCGTCAGTCAACAAAGTCGGTAGCTTCAGTCAACAAAGGTGGTAGCTTCAGTCAACAAAGTCGGTATCTTCAGAAAGTGGTAGCTTCAGTCAACAAAGTTTTTAGTTTCAGTCAACAAAGGTGGTAGCTTCAGTCAACAAAGTCGGTATCTTCAGAAAGTGGTAGCTTCAGTCAACAAAGTTTTTAGTTTCAGTCAACAAAGGTGGTAGCTTCAGTCAACAAAGTTGTTAGCTTCAGTCAACAAAGTTCGTAGCTTCAGTCAACAAAGTTGGTAGTTCAGTCAACAAAGTTGGTAGTTCAGTCAACAAAGTCGGTAGCTTCAGTCAACAAAGTTGGTGGCGTCAGTCAACAAAGTTTGTAGCTTCAGTCAAAAAAGTCGGTAGCTTCAGTCAACAAAGTTGGTAACTTCAGTCAAGAAAGTCGGTAGCTTCAGTCAACAAAGTCGGTATCTTCAGAGAGTGGTAGCTTCAGTCAACAAAGTTGTTAGCTTCAGTCAACAAAGTTGGTAACTTCAGTCAAGAAAGTCGGTAGCTTCAGTCAACAAAGTCGATATCTTCAGAAAGTGGTAGCTTCAGTCAACAAAGTTGTTAGCTTCAGTCAACAAAGTTGGTAGCTTCAGTTAACAAAGTTGGTAGCTTCAGTCAACAAAGTTGGTAGCTTCAGTAAAAAAAGTCGTTAGCTTCAGTCAACAAAGTCGGTAGCTTCAGTCAACAAAGTCGGTATCTTCAGAGAGTGGTAGCTTCAGTCAACAAAGTTGTTAGCTTCAGTCAACAAAGTTGGTAACTTCAGTCAAGAAAGTCGGTAGCTTCAGTCAACAAAGTCGATATCTTCAGAAAGTGGTAGCTTCAGTCAACAAAGTTGTTAGCTTCAGTCAACAAAGTTGGTAGCTTCAGTTAACAAAGTTGGTAGCTTCAGTCAACAAAGTTGGTAGCTTCAGTAAAAAAAGTCGTTAGCTTCAGTCAACAAAGTCGGTAGCTTCAGTCAACAAAGTCGGTATCTTCAGAAAGTGGTAGCTTCAGTCAACAAAGTTTGTAGCTTCAGTCAACAAAGTTGGTAGCTTCAGTCAACAAAGTCGGTAGCTTCAGTCAACAAAGTCGGTAGCTTCAGTCAACAAAGTTTTTAGTTTCAGTCAACAAAGGTGGTAGCTTCAGTCAACAAAGTTGTTAGCTTCAGTCAACAAAGTTCGTAGCTTCAGTCAACAAAGTTGGTAGTTCAGTCAACAAAGTTGGTAGTTCAGTCAACAAAATCGGTAGCTTCAGTCAACAAAGTTGGTGGCGTCAGTCAACAAAGGTGGTAGCTTCAATAAAAAAAGTTGGTAGCTTCAGTCAACAAAGTCGGTAGCTTCAGTCAACAAAGTTTGTAGCTTCAGTCAAAAAAGTCGGTAGCTTCAGTCAACAAAGTTGGTAACTTCAGTCAAGAAAGTCGGTAGCTTCAGTCAACAAAGTCGGTATCTTCAGAGAGTGGTAGCTTCAGTCAACAAAGTTGTTAGATTCAGTCAACAAAGTTGGTAACTTCAGTCAAGAAAGTCGGTAGCTTCAGTCAACAAAGTCGATATCTTCAGAAAGTGGTAGCTTCAGTCAACAAAGTTGTTAGCTTCAGTCAACAAAGTTGGTAGCTTCAGTCAACAAAGTTGGTAGCTTCAGTCAACAAAGTTGGTTGCTTCAGTAAAAAAAGTCGGTAGCTTCAGTCAACAAAGTCGGTAGCTTCAGTCAACAAAGTCGGTATCTTCAGAAAGTGGTAGCTTCAGTCAACAAAGTTGTTAGCTTCAATCAACAAAGGTGGTAGCTTCAGTCAACAAAGTTTGTAGCTTCAGTCAACAAAGTTGGCAGCTTCAGTCAACAAAGTCGGTAGCTTCAGTCAACAAAGTCGGTAGCTTCAGTCAACAAAGTCGGTAGCTTCAGTCAACAAAGTCGGTAGCTTCAGTCAACAAAGTCGGTAGCTTCAGTCAACAAAGTCGGTACAATACACGTGGACGACTTAGTGCTCATCATGATCGAGGTTTAGTAAAGACCTGTGTACAGAAAGTAAATATAACCTGAAAGGCTCGTTTATTTTATTATTTCCGTGCATTTGGATGGACGGCCCTGGTTTTTTATGGCATGGGACTCTGGGTAAGTAAGTAGTAACCAACGAAAATCACGTCAATATTCAAGAACGTGATGAATGAAGTCCTAATCAATTCTTTACAGAGGTCTAAATTGAATAGTCTCGGACGAGCGGCTTCCACCCACGAGCAAGTTCATCAGAATTGTGTTTGTGAAGTGTGCACACTAACAACTCTACCAACTTAATTTATTCACTAATATGTTAAAAGAAACAAACGCAACATTATTGCAGGACTAATGGGCACCAAGAAACGCAACATTATTGCAGTGCTCTTGGTTATTAAGAAACGCAACATTATTTTAGTGCTAATGGGCATCAAGAAACACAACATTATTTCAGTGCTAATGGGCACCAAGAAACGCAACATTATTTCAGTGCTAATGGGCACCAAGAAACGCAACATTATTTCAGTGCTAATGGGCACCAAGAAACGCAACATTATTTCAGTGCTAATGGGCATCAAGAAACACAACATTATTTCAGTGCTAATGGGCACCAAGAAACGCAACATTATTTTAGTGCTAATGGGCATCAAGAAACACAACATTATTTCAGTGCTAATGGGCACCAAGAAACGCAACATTATTGCAGTGCTGTTGGTTATTAAGAAACGCAACATTATTTTAGTGCTAATGGGCATCAAGAAACACAACATTATATCAGTGCTAATGGGCACCAAGAAACGCAACATTATTGCAGTGCTGTTGGTTATTAAGAAACGCAACATTATTTTAGTGCTAATGGGCATCAAGAAACACAACATTATTTCAGTGCTAATGGGCACCAAGAAACTTAACATTATTGCAGTGCTAATGGGCACCAAGAAGTACAACATTATTGCAGTGTTAATGGGCACCAAGAAACGCAACATTATTGCAGTGCTGTTGGTTATTAAGAAACGCAACATTATTTTAGTGCTAATGGGCATCAAGAAACACAACATTATTTCAGTGCTAATGGGCACCAAGAAACTTAACATTATTGCAGTGCTAATGGGCACCAAGAAGTACAACATTATTGCAGTGTTAATGGGCACCAAGAAACGCAACATTATTGCAGTGCTGTTGGGCACTAAGAAACGCAACATTATTGCAGTGCTAATGGGAATCAAGAAACGCAACATTATCTCAGTGCTAATGGGCACCAAGAAACGCAACATTATTTCAGTACTAATGGGCACCAAGAAACGCAACATTATTTCAGTACTAATGGACGCCAAATTTCAAACTTGCACCAAAGTTTTATTTTGCGGAATTAATGTTTCAACCTTGGTATGAAGAATCTTTCAGACTAATAATGAAATGATGTTCATTAATTTTGGTTTGGACTTTTATTCTTTGCGACTGAGGCCTCCGTTTCAGTAAATTTTATGGCCTTTAGCATCTATCAGAGAACGATATCTCCGTGACATGGAACTGATTAGCTGTTAGATCTGCTGTTATGGAATGGCGTTCCACTCTTCCCGCAGTGCAAGAGACAACTATTGGAGATTGGCTGGGGCCACGTCTCGCTGGTGAAGTCGTCTGTCGAGTTCATCCCATACGTGTTCTATGTGGTTGATGGATAGTGACATGGCTGACCATGGAATGGTCTGGACGTTGTTGTCAGCAAAGAACCGCGCGGTGAGCTGTGCCACACAAGGTCGAGCCTTATACTGCTGAAAATTCGACCCCCGTGCAGCCAAATTGGAATTACGCGAGGACTAACAATTTTAGCGATGTATAATTCAGTATTCATGCGTTCTTTAATTTGCATCAAGTCAGTTCTTGCCATGAAGTTGTTCTCCAGACAGGATGTCCTGGTCTGACACTAGTTTGATGCCACATTATTATGCCTCCACCACTACTTAGAGGAGCCTCATCAACGCTGTTTGACGTAGCGCTCACGAACACTGCGGTAAAATCTTCTCCGTCTACCGTTTCGCTGGAGCACAAAAAATATGATTCCTCACTAGATTAAACCCGTCTCCAGTAATTACCGTCATTACTAACGGTCCATTGACGATGCTGGTTTGCTCACTGTAGTGGTTCTGGCGATGCTGGTCCGTAAGAACATGACCTCTGTAGGGTATTCAAGCAAAGACGAGCGTCTTGCAGCCGATTCCGATCATTTAATATGAAATTCGACGAGCTGTTGACATTGACAGGACTGTGGAGGACGCAGATTCCTGAGGTTACACAACCGTATGAAGCGGTTTTCGGTAGGAGTTGTGATTCTGGGTCTTTTAATGCTCGGCCGGTCTGCCACTGAGAAAGTTAGCTAACATCTCCTCAAAGGCGGCTAATAGTGCTTCTAACCGCATTAAATTATTTGGCCACTACACTGTGGGGTTATCTATACATCAATCAATACAAGGTAACTGCGTGAAACATAACAACAATTGTACTTACGTAAAACACAGGTTTATATAATAGCTTCAATCAGACACGAGGGACTATAACTGAAACTAGTGGGTAATAATGTGCACACAAGAAAACATACAAATTACAATACACAAATCATATTCAACGTTTCAAACAAAAGGTCTTTATCAAGATACACCCAAAACATCAACATACGACGAATGGAAAAATTATCACAACAAACAAACAACGGAAATATGAAAATGAGATGCCGGAAGGTCAGGAAGTACATAAAAAACGTAAATATATGTGGAAACGTACGAACAAAAATATGAGTAAATGACGGAACAAAAATATTTTACAGACAAAGACCACACCAACCCAGTACTAGACTTAAGAGTAGTCGGAATTGAGTCCAAAAGGCTTGAGTGTACGCAATTCCAAAATTATACGATTTTATAGAGTACCTAGATCTACCATCGGTGGTGCAGGATCTAATGGCGGTGACCTGAATATCAAAAGCACTATTATAACCCACGCCGTTGAAGTGTGTGGCCACATGAGTGGGTGTTTTGTGATTGATGGCATGAAGATGGCTAAAAAAAAAGTGATCGCTCAATCTTAAATTTGTGATTGTCTAGTCTATAAAGGCCCAATAAGGATGTAAGGATGCATACTTGCGCATTTAATTTCAACTGAGATTATTCAACGACCGTCAATCTTTTGTGCTCATGCAATAGTATTTTCATATAGTTTTGTTTTCAGTAGGTTTCATAGGATTCTCATGAACCAGTCACGAGCTATTTCAACAAAATAATGTTTTGACCCTCACCTCTTTCATGACCTCAGGAACTATAAGGTGAGTACAATACAGGTAACCAGGAGAAATTAGTCACCAGATGAACATATTCGATTGGCTGAATGATGTCCAATCATCGAATATCTTTTAAGAAGTAACTCCAAAAAATGTGTGTCTTCTTTCTTTGGAACAATATATAAACACTAAATCGCCTGGTGTTACCAAGACGTGAGATGAATGCGAAGAATAAATAATAACACTATTACTTGATAATCTTGTTTGAACATGACATGACATGACATGGGCCTTTACTGCCAGATCAAAAGGAAGAACAGTACACGAAGCCAGTGGTGCCTTTACCGCAACAACAAGCAGCCTAGCTATGGAAGTATTCGCAGTAACGCAGCCAATTAACTGGCTGGAATCGTAATATTATTCTCAAGTTTGCATATTAAGTGATTCTCGGAATATGATTCAGAAAGTCAAAATAGGTGATATACGTAGGGAATGGGTAGAGTCATTAGAGAGAGAGAGAGAGAGAGAGAGAGAGAGAGAGAGAGCAGAAATGCAGGCATCATTATGAAGACTCACGCTTATTTTTTCCCCCGGACACGCCGGCGTGGAGGGAAACGAACGAGCCGACCAATTAGCTAGCCTCGCCTCCACAACAAACGCTGAGTCTATGGACCGAGCAGACATACTCATTGCTCTTCGTGAATCCTCACGATCAGAGGATTTTGCGATGAATGAGCATGAGTCAATATCGAGAATGCGCGAATTGGGAGTGAAGATGAGTGTGGCCCATAGAGACCCCTGACAAAGATTTTAAAAAGAGCAGTGAACCAACATAGAACCGGAATCATCAGCCATTATACCTTGAGAGATTTACTGAAGCGGAGATCTGAGCACCTATGGACTTGTCCGGTGTGCGAAGAGGATAATCAACATACCTAATACCTATTAGGTAACTAAGACGGATAGGGCGTGGAATTGTATGCTTAGTTCTTATTTTTTTTAAATAACGCGTGAAAATCGTTGTAGTACTACATTGGATATGCCAATACACAGATACCTTAAGTTGTAGTGGTAATGCATTGGATGTCTGAATACAGAGAGACCTTATTCCGTGGTGGTACTACATTGGATGTACCAACACACAACGATCGTAAGCAATTTCTAGCCTAAGCGATTTGGATCATTGTGAAAAAATCTTGACATTTCCAGACCTCGATTGTGTCTGTCTATGATTCTCTTTGACATCCTCTAGTTCTTCCCCTTTTTAACTTTACTCTACAATATAGTTTTTGACATGTTTGCATTTTATTGTACACTATTGAAAGCATTTTCTCCATGTTTAGAGCGTGCCAGAGATTTATGTGCCTGTCTGTCTGATAAATACGCCATCAGCTTGACTTCAAAGGCAATTTAATCCTGTAAGGATCTTCGTAGACACAAGGGGACTACAGTAATAAAAAAGACTATTTTGTGTTTTAATGAATCCTAGATGTCCAATGTCATGTGAAATGTTTACGTAGGCAAAAGGAGTAGAAAGCTTAAGGATATATTGCACAACGATTTTCCTGGAATAATTATCGCAAATAATTTACAGACAGTAAAATCTTTCTTACGGAAACCACAAGGAACTGGGACACTGTGCCGCTTAACCTGATTTTCATTTAATCACTACGGAAAGTTAACTATCACGAGACTGGAAAATATTTATGTTGAGGATACATTTCCATTTAATAGAGGAGTCTTAAAACATATTTAATGTAATATGTCGATACAAAGTGCACGATTTACACATACACACACGTACGCACGCAAACACACACACACACGCACGCACACCCACACACATAATTGTTATAAAAATAACTAATGTAAATGATACTTGATGTTTTCATATTCATTTTCATCTCTGAAACAACAATGCTAAACCATCTCTGAAACAACAATGCTAAACCATCTCTGAAACAACAATGCTAAACCATCTCTGAAACAACAATGCTAAACCATCTCTGAAACAACAATGCCAAACCATCTCTGAAACAACAATGCTAAACCATCTCTGAAACAACAATGCTAAACCATCTCTGAAACAACAATGCTAAACCATCTCTGAAACAACAATGCTAAATCATCTCTGAAACAACAATGCCAAACCATCTCTGAAACAACAATGCTAAACCATCTCTGAAACAACAATGCTAAACCATCTCTGAAACAACAATGCTAAACCATCTCTGAAACAACAATGGTAAACCATCTCTGAAACAATAATGCCAAACAATCTCTGAAACAACAATGCTAAACCATCTCTGAAACAACAACTCTAAACCATCTCTGAAACAACAATGCTAAACCATCTCTGAAACAACAATGCTAAACCATCTCTGAAACAACAATGCTAAACCATCTCTGAAACAACAATGCTAAACCATCTCTGAAACAACAATGCTAAACCATCTCTGAAACAACAATGCTAAACCATCTCTGAAACAACAATGCCAAACCATCTCTGAAACAACAATGCTAAACCATCTCTGAAACAACAATGCTAAACCATCTCTGAAACAACAATGCCAAACCATCTCTGAAACAACAATGCCAAACCATCTCTGAAACAACAATGGTAAACCATCTCTGAAACAACAATGCTAAACAATCTCTGAAACAACAATGCTAAACCATCTCTGAAACAACCATTCTAAACCATCTCTGAAACAACAATGCTAAACCATCTTTGAAATAACAATGCTAAAACATCTCTGAAACAACCATTCTAAACCATCTCTGAAACAACAATGCTAAACCATCTCTGAAACAACAATGCTAAACCATCTCTGAAACAACAATGCTAAACCATCTCTGAAACAACAATGCTAAACCATCTCTGAAACAACAATTCTAAACCATCTCTGAAACAACAATGATAAACAATCTCTCAAATAACATGGTAAACCATCTCTGAAAAAACAATGTTACACCATCTCTGAAACAACAATGCTAAACCATCTCTGAATCAACAATGTTAAACCATCTCTGAAACAACAATGTTAAACCATCTCTGAAACAACAACTCTAAACCATCTCTGAAACAACAACTCTAAACCATCTCTGAAACAGTATTCCAAACCATCTCTGAAACAAGAATGTTAAACCATCTCTAAAACAACAATGCTAAAGCTGTTTTAATTGATTAAAATATTTGTAATGACATAACCAGGTCACAATATCGTCCTATGTAATAATTACCTGTTCTTCATCTTCTTCTTTCACTTTTAAATAAATTCAGTAAGAGTAATCTTGTAATTTGAGTTGGAGAGCGTGAAATATTGTGTTGTGCTAGATTCAGAGAGGATCTGTGTTATTTGCGCCTTTCAGTCCAAAACACCCGATTACTGCATAACAGTACTTTTCATCATCGTTTACTTCTTCTCGTTCGCAGTTTAACATTTCTACACAGCAAGTCCAGTTTCTTAATAAATGTATCCGTCTCTGTGGGCCACTGCTCATCCCTTAACTGGTTTACTGCAATGCACTCTTGCAGGATATGTTTAGCGGTCTGTGTCGCCTGCAAACATGGACACAGAGGTCATGTAACCAGTCTTATTCTATTTAAGTGGCTGTAGTCTGTTGTATCGTCCGGCTCTGTGGCGAAGTGATACATAGCGCGTCTCTGGCGGCAAAGGTACCGAGTTTAATCCCCGCCACAATTGTGCATCCGGACCGTTCAGAAAGCAATGGCAAACTACTGAAACGTATTTATATTGCCTAGAAAATCACCACAGCCAACAAATGCTGGGTTGATAGCTAAGTCCTGTAAAGTATATGCTACCAATTTTAGCCTGTTGTATCCTGTCATGATTCGGAAGATGATAACTTGCTCAGCTCTGTCAAGATAGTGATAGTTGTCTTTTGGGTGGTCGAATTTTCTAATAGTTTTGATGACGGTATTCTTCTCTTGGTAGATAAAAGTCTTTACTATTTCTGTTCCTGTGTTCTTTTAAACACAACCGCCAAACACTGTCGTATTATGTAGTGGAGGTATTTTAACAAAAATGATAATCAGTGTTAGAAAAAGTCACACGAAACAAAATTATAATAAAAATTAAAGTGATATATTTATACAGCATATAACTAACTGTACAAAGGATTCCTGAACACACAACGTCTATGCTGCCCCGTATCAATAGGGCATATGAAGTTCATAAAAACATTGATTTGTTACAAATCATAATATGCATATTTTACGACCTAACCTATAGCGTTTTCTTTATTTGTGTGAGCTAACACTGCAAACATCCAGGTGTGGGGTTAATGACGTCAACCAAATATGGGATATCAATTCTGTTGACAACATAAATACATAAACTGTCACCAGTTTTCAACCATATTATTTACATTTATTGCTTTTATATTGTGATTAGTTGCAACAATACTAGTAAAACTTGGAAAACGGAATTGTATATATGTGTTGTTACTACTGTATTACTGTTATTATCTCGTTTACACCATCAAGGTTTTCCGTAATTAAAATATCTTTACTGAGTATTTCAAGTGTATAATATGTAAAAATTAACGGAAATATAGTACATTAATGTTTCTGTGGGCGTGGTACCCTTTTCTCTTTAATGTTATTTTTGGAGGAAAATGAGTTTATTTTTACATTAATCAAATGCGAAATAATCTGAAGTGGTATTATTACTGAAAGTTTCATTTTTAGAAAAATTAAAGTCAAACAAAATATAAAAAAAACGTGTAAAAATTTAACAAATTATTATTATTGACGCAATTGTTTGTGGCAAAAAAATTGCTTGTGCAAATTTAAATGCATGCAAAATCTCATAAAATCATGTGTTATGAAAATTTCATGAATCAACAGAAAAAACATTTAACTTTAGAGGGAAATAACCATTACATTTGTGAACACAACAATGACGAAGATGTTTGAGCCGAAATGGTTCGTTGTAAGATAACAACACTTAGTAATATATGGTTAATACTACATTTCATATTTAAGATAGTTGAAATGAAATTATATTTACATATTATGTAATAGACTAATATACGTCCAATATACTTTGGTTGACATCAATGAATTTCTACATCGGGAACCAGGAGCTTGTGTGATATGTCAAATATTGAAGTGACTATTCCTATGTTACTTTTTAGTTACGGACACGGCGTGGATGGGCGGAACAACAAAGAAACCTGTCGCAAGGGCCAGAGTTGTGCTCTGATGTCGACGTCTGTTTCGGTGGCATTAGATTCAAAACCCCATCGAGTCGAATGGCTACTGGATCAGAGGGCGGAACACTTATGGGAATGCCCCACGTGCTGTGAGTCCAGTTTTCTAATCAATAATCAAGAATGTCACTTTTTGGTGACATGTCAGCTGTTGAATTGTGTATTCTTATTTTTCCTCTTGGTAATATTTCAGATACTGCAGTGTGTATTATTGTGTTTCATGTCGGTGATGTCTCAGATATGGAAATATGTATTATTATGCATTTTGTTGGTGATATACCAGATACTGAAGTGTATTCTTATGCTTCTTGTTGGTATTTGCTGCAATTCAAATCTTCATAGTGTTTGGTGTTTGATTTTGTTCAAGAGGTTACGAGTTTGAATATAGTTCGCGATGTCCTGTTTACAAAGTGATTTTTATTAAATCCTGTAGGAATTATAACGTGAAGCTACGTAGTTACGTGCTATAAGTGGTACTCTCGGCAGCCCGCGTGACTCTTCGTTGAAAGGAATAGGGTACATAACGGCACAGTGAGATACACGACGTTTGATTACTTTTGAATTGCGATTTACAAAGTTACGTTTGATGAATACTGTAGTCATATGTAAAGTACCATGTTTTGGGTTAGTTCAAATGAGGCTCTGTGGTGGCATAGCACATAGTTCGTCTGTGACAGCAAAGGTACCGAGTTTGAATACCACCACAGAATATTGTGTTTCCGGACTTTTAGAGAACAATGGCAAATTACTGAACGTATTTATATTTCCTAGACACCCACTACAGCAAAAACAAATACGACAAAATAAAACAACAAACGCTGGGTTAATGGCTACATCTGGAATATAATATACTACCAATTAGATTTTCGCCTGAGATATTTCATACCCACATTACTCAAATAGTCATCTATATGCAAAGCTATGAGAAAAACTGGTACCATTTTTTTACAACGTATGCCATATGACTGCATGTGTTAAATACAAAGTATGTAGAAATATTGATTCATTACAGGATAATGTGTCCATACACATTTCAACTTTTTAATATTAGGTTTGATTTCATACAGGTTCCGTGGCGCGTAGGTAAAATAACACGCATCGTCTGCAACCGATCATTCGATCTGCGCGCAACACAGAGAGCCCCTCTTCCCCAAGACTTTTCCAGGGGGGGGGGGCTTCTCAGTGAGCTGTGCACATATCGATGGATGCTGCGTTGTATGCTTCTTTAGCGAAAGTTTGTTTCGTTAAATAATGTATGGGTTTTTCTTGAAAAGCGTTGACACATTATCTTGTAAAGTACCAACATATTTTCTTTGTCTTATGTTTTTTCTCTCTCTCCATCCTTCCAACTTACAGAAAGTAGTCCGGAGGATAGAATGCGCTGTATCATGGTTTACAGCTTAGCTTTGATATTTACACCTTTTGGCTTGACATACTCGACTTGATCATGGCTTCACGCTAGCTCTACCCCCACACCTCCTTAATCGCCTCTTACGGCATGTATGAAAGATAGCAGTGTTGCAATTCTTTGCTCTCCGTACACAACATTCACTACATACGTGCGTAGATATATTTATTCAAACAGTTGCTGGTATGATAGCGGAGAAAGATAGACAAAAATACGTGTCAGTTAAATAAAATACAATAACACATTCACATTTACCAGAATGTAAGAAATTAAACTTCGGACTACCTACACCACGACCTCTATTCTATTTTATATGATCATTTCTCTAATTTAGGGTGTCTATAAAATTGCTGTGCACGGACGTACACATATTCACATTAAATACTCACAATTTATATTATGCAGTGTCACCACTATGCATAACGTTTTTCAAACCCCCTCATGAAAATAGAACATGATGTTTAGTACTGAGAAACTCGTAAATCAGAGTGTAACACACGCAGATTAGCTATTAAAAAAAACCCCACAGATCACTCGAAATCTCATAAAAACGATTTGATTAGCGTTTTTTACCTGTCAATGTTGCCATCGAGGCCAACTCATTGAAATGAAGATGGGACTTAGTCCAGCTAACAGAAGCTGAAAACTATGATTGGTCGGGGCAACCCTGACATCTAGCAGGACCACAGTCCTGTCCAAGCAATCACTGGTGCTGAAGTCGGAAATACTAGGCCGCGTTGCGCACCAGCAACAATTGTATCACGTAATACGATTACATTAAGGGGCTTCACAACTCATCAAAGTTGTATGTGCGACCGTGATTACCATCAATGTTAATGAGTGTAAAATAACTTTGTAGACACATGTAAAATAACTTTGTAGACACACGTAAAATAACTTTGTAGACACATGTAAAATAACTTTGTAGACACATGTAAAATAACTTTGTAGACACATGTAAAATAACTTTGTAGACACATGTAAAATAAATTTGTAGACACATGTAAAATAACTTTGTAGACACACGTAAAATAACTTTGTAGACACATGTAAAATAACTTTGTAGACACATGTAAAATAACTTTGTAGACATATGTAAAATAACTTTGTAGACACATGTACGACTAAACTGAGATCACATCCACTGTTGAAAAAAGCGTACATAACAAACAAACATACTTGTATGCATACAAAATAATGAACCACTTTATTCATTACCTCAATACATCAATTTACTGAGACTAGGAAGAAAAAAAAAAGAACAGTAAGTCCTTCAATAATAACCAAAACTAAACACAAAGTGCACACGAATCAAGTACAAGTAATGTGACTCCATAAAATCATGAAATATTATACATCGCGTCTTAGTTAACTAAATCTGGAGAGAAGAACTTGCCATTGAACTCGGCATGCGCTAGAGATTTGAAACAATTGATATTCCTCTCATTTATTCATGAATTAATTAAAACATATTCGATATGCTTAAGATCTAATAACTCCTGTGAAACGAAAGATCATTCGAAGTCTTCTGTTAGTCTTCATGACACGATACTCGGAGCTGGTTGAAAACACAAATGTTGTCTCAGAAATACACTCGAACAACACGCACGCGCAGTGTGGTACGTCGCTAGAGACAGAAAATCAACTGGTGAAGACCTCGCTTAGTTTTCTCGTGCGCTTTCTAAAAGCATAATTATGTGTGCATGTTTATATGTGTGTGTCTATAGCATGGTAGCATAACATTAGTTATGTGTGAGTGTTTTTTATGTAAGTGTTTATATCATGGTAACATAGCATCAGTTTGGGAGAGGAGGTATGCTGTTCGCCTTGTGTTCAAGAGGTCAAGGGGTCGAATATGGCTCGTATCGTTTTGTGCAGAAGGTGGGATTTTTTCGGAGATCCTGTGGATTATCACTTGAAGCTATGGAGTTACGTGCTCTGAGTGGTAATCTCGACAAACGGTGTACCGCGTCGTTGAGAGTAACGGAATCTATATAGAAGTCAATCCGTTACCTCTTTTAAACCCTTTTTTATAAATATACTATATATATATATATATATATATATATATATATATATATATATATATATATATATATATGTGTGTGTGTGTGTGTGTGTGTGTGTATGTGTCCAGCTCTGTGGCGGCGTGGAACAGAGCGCATCTGTGACAGCAACGGCACTAGTTTCGAATCCGGCAACAGAAAATGTTTCGAAACCGTTCAAAAAGCAATGACAAACGCAAAAACAATATTTAAATCTCCTAGAAAATCACTACAACCAAATATGATAAACATACAATATTCTCATATGGAAGCGTGCAATACTCATATAGATTCGTATGATACTCATATAGATTCTTGTGATACTCATGTAGATGCTTGTGATATATAGATTCTTGGATTCCTGTCATACTCATATAGATTCTTGTGACTCTTATGAATGCTTGTGATATTTCATACCTCGTAGTCGTAACCTTCGATAACATTTACCATGTTGTTCTGACAGGCCGACGTTGTGCTTGAACTAGTTATGGGCACGGCGTGGATGGGCAGAACAACAAAGAAACCTCTCGCAGGGGCCAGAGTTGTGCCCTGGTGGCGACGTCTGTTGCCGCACCATTAGACTTGAAACACCATCGAGTCGAATGGCTGCTAAAACAGAGGGCGGATCACTTATGGGAATGCCCCCGCGTGCTATGAGGTCAGTTTCTAATCAAGAATCAAGAATCATCATCATATTAAATAGTTCTTAGAGATCTATTGTCCAGCTATCTGCGACGAGATATAGAGCGCGTCTGTGACGGCTGAGGTACCTGGTTAAAAATCCGATGTAGACAGTTAAACATTTATTCGTAAATAAAAACGAATTCATATTTCATGATATCTATAAATGTATTCATAAACCACTGAAGGTACATATTGCCAAGACAACGACTATAACTACAAATTCTTAAATTGATAGTTACATCCTTGAAAGGAAATATTACGAATTATATTTTTTAAATAAATCTCTTTAATCATCCTAATAAAACGCTATATAGACAAGTGGAAAAAGCACAGCATTAAAGGTCAACTTATATCCATCTATATATATATATATACAGTTTATATATTTATACAGTTTATATATATATACAGTTTCTATATATACAGTTTCTATATATATATATATATATATATATATATATATATATATATATATATATATATATATATATATATATATATATATATATATATATATATATATATATATATATATATATATATATATATATATATATATATATATATATATATATATATATATATAAACTTTTTTTGTACGAGTGTGAAAGTTGGACAATTTCATTTCAAGTAAAAGAGAAGAATACAGAATTTATCAAAACACATGTGACAGATGAATATTGCGCCTCAATTATACAGATGATAACAGCAATGTACATGTAAGAAACAAATTAAATTATACAGAATATAACCCCAATATACATATAAGAAACAAAATAAATGTTCTTGCAGTTCAGCCATAACCATCATCGCAATGGAGGAGCGTCGCAAAAACAAGTGGTTTGGACACGTTATAAGGCATAGTTCTCTTTTCAAATCTTATCATAAGTGGACAATTGAAGGTAAACGAAAATAAAGAAGGAAAAATGACAATATGGATTGATAAAGTCTAAGATTAAACAAGATTACGTTTCCCTGCACTCAAACAAGCGTATGAGAACAGAGAGGCATCACGAGATTTTTGTGTTGAGGTTTCTATAACGGCATCCCTACAGCACAGACGAGTGTTGGGTTGGGTTGATGGTGAGAACATAACGCTTAACATTTAAAACAGCATGTATTTAGTGGATTTTGTATGTAATGTCTTATCCAGTTATCATCTTATTTATTTTATAACGCTATCGACGTACGTAGAGACAGAGAGAGAGAGAGAGAGAGAGAGAGAGAATACATCAAGAGATACCGGTTCTTCATCTTCTTCTTATGGCCCATGCAGTGTGGCGTTGGTTATCATGTATTTCCACAGCCTCTTTTTTGTCTTCTGGCAATCATTTTCGAAACTGGTGTTCTCCCATCTCACAAATCTAGGTTGTCAAACATCTTCTTCATCTCACAAATCTAGGTTGTCAAACATCTTCTCTCATGTCACAAATCTAGGTTGTCAAGCATTTTCTCTCCTGTCACAAATCTAGGTTGTCAAACATCTTCTCTCATGTCACAAATCTAGGTTGTCAAACAACTTCTCTCATGTCACAAATCTAGGTTGTCAAGCATCTTCTCTCATGTCAGAAATCTAGGTTGTCAAACATCTTATCTCATGTCACAAATCTAGGTTGTCAAACATCTTATCTCATGTCACAAATCTAGGTTGTCAAACATCTTATCTCATGTCACAAATCTAGGTTGTCAAACATCTTATCTCATGTTACAAATCTAGGCTGTCAAGCATCTTATCTCATGTCACAAATCTAGGTTGTCAAACATCTTATCTCCTGATCTTCATCTACCCCTTTGCTCTTCAACTTGCCGGTTGTTACAATGGATTCCATCTTTCCTCTTCCCATGGCGAGCCCTATAATGTGGACTGTCTCTTTCTTTTGCGGGTAAGTAGCTCATTTATTTGAATTAACTTATTTGAAAATTTTTTCATTACGATTTTACTTGCCCCTGATGTTTTTAAAGTTCACATATAAATTCGCATCTCTACTCACTCTATATAATTTTTCACTATTCTATTGAGTGTCCAAGATTCACTTCCATACATCAGAATTGGTTCTATATAACTTCTCATAACTCTCTTTCTCACCCTAATTGACGAAGATATATTCCATAGAATGGACTTCATCTTGTGAAATGTTGTTTTTGCCTGTGCGAAATTCTATATGTGACTCCTTTAAAAACATCTTCCATCTAATGTTATTAATGTTCCTAAATATTTGAATATACTTCCGAGTATGCTTCTTGCTATTACTCGGGGATGACAATTTGTTATCCCTGCTTGCCTAAAAGGAAATACAGTTCAGTATTTCAGTGTTTTGTAAATGGAATATGTGATTAATTTTCTGAATGTAATAGATGAAAACACGGTTTAACGATGAAACGACGTTGTACCGAGTCTATCAAACCGACAGCGTAGAACTAAAACGCTTGTGGGAAACATGGTGAGTTCTCATATGACGAGCATTCATTGAAGCACAGCTTAAGAATACTCAAATGTTATTCTGTAAGAACATGAGCTGTACAGATGCTATTTTTAATGCACAGATAACTGGTAGAAAGAAAGAAAAACGACTGAAAAACAATAAAAATATCGTATGTGTCGACCAAGAAAAAGCACTTGACAGAGTATACAGGCAACATCTGTGAGAAATACTATCAAAATATGGGGTAACATAACACTGAATAAACTTGTGCAGGAGTAATTACACAGGTACTCAATTTGCAGTTACAACGAGTGTATGGCTTTCAGACAAATTCCACCTATACTCTTCCACAATGATTTCTTTTATCTCCCTTGTTATTCATCACACATATCAATTGTATATGTAAAATTTGCCAACACCAATGAAGAAGATAACCTACACATCACACATATCGATTGTATATGTAAAATTTGCCAACACCAATGAAGAAGATAACCTAAACATCACACATATCGATTGTATATGTAAAATTTGCCAACACCAATGAAGAAGATAACCTAAACATCATCCTGAGCGACTTCTTTTTGCAGATGATCAGATGATCACGCAATAATATAAAAATAAGAACAACAGCAGCAAGAAAATTTAAATATACTATACACAACAGGGACTTTCATTCATTCATTCATTTTCCTTTTGCGCTGAAGTTAGCACATAGGGAAGAGATCAGATCTCTCCAATTCTGTCTGTTCAAAGCTATTCTGTGCAGTTCTTGAATAGTATGAATATTGGTTGTTTTACTTTCTCTAAGTATTGTTCTTCTGAGTGTTTCTTTTGGTCTACCCCTTGCTCTTTTGCCTGTAGGTATCCATTCAAGAGATTGGTGGTGTATTCGGTTGGTGTCTACGCGTAGGGCATGCCCGGTGTAGGGACTTTAAAATGAAGATAAAGACAGAAAAATTCCAAGGTAATGTCAATTCAATCGCAATGACATAAACAACACCACCATTCTCATCGAAAACCATTAACTTAAACTGGTGAATGGATTCACTTATCTCGTAGAACCATATTATCAAATGGGAAAAGTACCATAGAAATTCAACATATATGCAACATAGCATACCAGATCTTAGGACAGATGTCTGCTATTTAAAAAAAACCAAATATATGAACACCAACAAAACTGCACTATATAAAACGGCCATCATAACATGACTGCTACCAATGTCAAGTGTGGACACTAACAACACAAGCTAAAAAGAAAACTTATTACAACAGAAATGACTTGTCTAGGTATAATCTTCAGACTAACAATAAGAGATAGAATCAGACACGAAAATATCAAAAGACTAGTAAACACAATGTCAATCTTGGATTATATCAGAAGACAGGAGATTAAGTGGTTTTACATGCTTCCAGACTACCGCCAGACAGTGCCCTTCAAATGCATTAAAACATATACATAATGGATACAAAGCCAGGGTCAGACCATAAAATCAATGTTATAGCAATAATTAAGTGAACGAAAACAAACATGTATGAAGCACACAAAAAGCCGTATCCAGATATCTCTTTTACCCCTAACACTGCACGGTAAAAAGAGATATGAAAAGAAAAGAAAGAAATAAAGAATATACGTGTGCTGTTTCAGACTTATCACATCTTCTTTGATGTTGCATTCTGAAACACGTTTACTATTGAATACTACCAGCATTTCAGTTTTTTTAATCTTCAGAATAAGTTCTTTGTTACTTTCTTTTGCAATAGTATTCATCATTTCTTGTAACTTTGTTTCTTTTTCGGCTATCAAAACTTTATCATCAGCATGTTGTATGTTCTTTATAATAAGCTCTACATCTGATATTCCTGGCATATCTTGTATGGAACTCATGATTTTTTCACTATATATATTGAACAGATCGTATGACAGTACATATCCTTGTCTAACCTCTTGTTTGATGTGTTGAAATGCTCTTGTTTGGCTATCGATTCTTACAGCTGCTCTTTGGTAACAAAGATAAACACAGATATCGCATTCATGTACACAATAATGAAAGTATCATTTTCGTGAGAGATATTAGGAAGGGTTCAACACAATTACCTTGGTGAAGATACCAGATATTATTTGTGATCAAATACTATCAATAAACACAATCGGTGATGAAAGAGACAGGAGAAACGATGAACGTATTATTCACACTATAATACAAGTGATGAACATAATAATCACACAATAATACCACAGCGAACGTAATCTTTACACTATATATAACCCAAGCGGTGAACTCTATAATACAACCAATAATCAACATCATACCTACTCAATGCTATCAATACAGAATGTCCTCACACTATATTATGAACAAAACGATAATATCCACACTAATTATATAAGCGATAACATCCACACTAATTATATAAGCAATAACATCCACACTAATTGTATAAGCAATAACATCCACACTAATTATATAAGCAATAACATCCACACTAATTATATAAGCGATAACATCCACGCTAATTATATAAGCGATAACATCCACGCTAATTATATAAGCGATAAAGTAACGCTGCAGCACTATAAATTAACAATGTCTCCACTATTAACATTATCGAAGAACGTACTTCCGTCCATGTTTGAGAATGATAACAATATTACATGTGTTATGACCAGGTATACAAATGTCGAAACTTGGTACGTGACCTTAGCAGGTAATTTCGTATGTCTAGGTCAGTTTGACCAATGCACATCATATTTATGACATAAGCGATAAATCGAGAAAATAAATTGTAGAAATGTACATTGTTATTATGGAAAAATAGGCCGATGTATATCGATTATAGTAAATAAAATTATATCGAGGTGGGTCGTCATCGATCCACGGTACAGAAGACCTGGTCTCTTAATTAATTAGGAACACATTTGTGACGTTTTTGAGTACTGTTCGGCTTCTCATTGGCCACTTTTTAAATACTTAGAGTGGCATGTCAAAAACAGCCACGGCCGACCAATAGATTTCGCGGAAATGACATATGTCAAGTTTATGTTTCAGTTGATATATATTTATTTGAGAAGGTGGTGGTTGAGTACAGTTATTGGCGTCACTAGGGTTACTGTCACCCCATGTGATGATATCACCTGGTACGGTCCGCACCCCCCTCCTAGTGACGCCACTGAGCACAGCCATATTTATATGAAGGAAATATCTTGCACTAAAGGGCATGTTTGTTACGAAGTTTTAAGATCTTATCTGCTTGAAGTAAATAATTCGATTACTTGCCACGCTGAATATCTATTAGTATATCTCTCTACGACGTAAATCTATCAAAAATCGCTGTACCTAGCAACTCTATTCGATTATCTTGGTAGGCCTACCTAGCAAATCTATCGGATTATCTCTGTACGTAAAATCCGCCCATGTTTGAAAATTCATTATTCATAAACTATTCGATAATTTTTAGCAGGTATAATCCGTTATAAAAACGCTACACGTGAATTTTTGTAATGTAATAACCTTAGAAGAAAAACAAAATTTCTCATAAACTATATATACTATTAAAGAGATTATGATAGCCATAATTTTAGAATGGTCTACCGTAAAATTATACTTCCTGATCGTCTTGTACAATTTCACTGATTATGTGTACGGAAAACGGAACAAACTATTATTATTGTACTGTAGCATTTCCTTATAACAACACTTTGCACATATTGTGTATACGTCATTGATCATTTTCACATATGTCCACAAAGTGACACTTGTTAAATTTTCTGAAGTCTGTCAAAGGGAAGTTCTACAGTCTCTACATCACTCATTACATTACATGCTTTGGATTGCAGACAAACAAAGATTACACAGCCGAGCTACCGCAAATGAAATTCGTAATGAATCTGTAGTGCATATTAGTTACTATGCAAAAGTTGATGAAATATTGCACAAATATTTCTGCATGAAAGTGAGGGAACGTTGTTTATTTCATGATATTCCACACTCGGAAAAAGAGAACACAACATACTCTCAGTGTTTTGAAAAAATACGCGTTTGTCTGTTGGATAAGACATGTTGATTGTGGCGCAACAAAAAGTACATTTAATCATGGAAGACAAAGAAAGATCGATATTTTCGATAGAGATGTGAATGGACGTGAAATCTTGAAAATGTTTGCAGCAAATCAACTTGCTACTCTTCATGAACTTAACGTTCGTCTACAATCAGAAATTGTTATTGAAGTATCAAAGTCAATTTTGTGGAAAGCTGTAAGAGGTGATGGTTTCACGATTAGAAAATCTGCAGAGTGTTGGAATTTTGTTTGTAAAAATCACACATGATTGCAACCCGAGGCAAATGCTTGAAGCAGAAACAAGCACGACGTTTCGAAGAATATGACATCATATATTGTTGAAGAAACATGAGTAGTCGCTCACCAATGCAAATTAAAAGGATTGATACTCATTTGCTAGATTGAGAGAATGCAAATTCTAAGAAGCAAAGGGCATTACGATATTCTAGCGCATGCTGGCGGTAAAGAGAATGCACTCAAATGCGCCTTTTTTCAAAGTCTCATTGGAAGGGATTAGCGGTTGCCACACTAAAAAGAATTAATACATTTTAGTAAAATGGATAGTGAATACTGTTCTCAATACATTGGATAGACCCTCATGATTGTAATGGAAAATGCACCCTATCATAATGGTATACCTCATAAAGAAATATTTGCAACTAATTGGATCAAGTGTAAAATATCAAATTATGTGGATTGCGAAGTAAATACCGCTTTTGATAACAATTATTTGATAGCCGACCTGCTGTAGCTTGTAAGAAATATAAAGAAGAAAGAAACACAAAGAAGACAAGTCTATCAGATTGACAACATTATTGAAGAACTTGTCCACAGTTGTCTTGCACATCTGGTACTCTTACTTTACTTTGCACTTTTACTATTCAAACTGTAACCTAATATACCATGTGTGAGATAGAGACAAATGTCAAAGTTGTCGAACCTAACACCACATTTGAAGTGTCTGATATAAAAATATGGACACATGATACTTTATCAACGATATGCTGCATGTAGTTTAGAAATGTGAATAAATTATTAAAATATATGTATAGTAAATATATCATAATATGTGTGTGATAAAGCTATCAGAATATCTGTCTAGTAAATTTATAAGCATATCTCTGTATTAATCCTATCATAACATCTCTGTACTAAATCTATCAGAATACCTGTGTAGTAAATCTAACGGAATACCTGTGTAGTAAATCTAACGGAATACATGTGAAGTAAATCAATCGAAATACCCGTGTAGTAAATCTATCGGAATACCTGTGTAGTAAATCTATCGGAATACCTGTGTAGTAAATATATAAGAATATCAGATTATCTGTAGTAAATGTATCAGAATATCCACGTATTTAATAAACATTTCCTTTAAATGTATGTTAGGATGTATATGTATGCTGGGCCAACCCAGCGTTAATTGGGTACTGGATCAGTCCAGGAAGTAAAGACTGCAATGGAGAGGAGATGGCTACCGCCCTCATACAGCAAAACTTCTGAAATGTGAGATCGCTATCATCTCACAGCACTACGGCAGTTAAATTCTATTTAAAACGTTTCCTTTGTTATGCTAGGAAATGGATGCCCAACGTTAGGAAATTCTAATCTTGCATTCATGCTCTCATCTACACGGAAATATGATATCTTTATTACTGTTAGCATTGATGTATCACAAATCATGTTCTCCACTGAAACCTTTGATACTGCATACTATTTATTCTTTAGATTATATACTCTTACATATATAATGAGCACATTATAATATCATTATACTACATTATAATATTAAATACATATTATAATATATAAATGAGGACATTAGACAAAGAACCGGCACCTCCCCAATCTTGGAGTATATTAAGAGCCAACAGATCAAATGATTTGCATACATTAAACAGACTATCACCAGACGTCATACCACAGCAAGCATTGTTACACATATACAGTGAAGGCAGACCTAATCCCGACCACGAAACCGATGGACTATCGAAACGAAAGAGTCGACAAATTCCACAATATACTCAGCACACACGAGGGCCATCTACAGAGGACTCTTCTACCCTTGACGCTGAAATGCAATAAATGATTTAGCGAATAGATTAGATAGACAGACAGACAGACAGATAGACAGATAGATAGATAGATAGATAGATATACATATATAAATATAAGTTGTTTACCACGTGCATGTGGTTACGTTTAAGTAAAATATTTCCGATGGAGCTGATAGCCAGTATTGTAAGCACACATGTCAGATCAGATAACAGTGAACATGGAGAACATTATAAATTCCCTGTATATGCGTCTGTTAGATGAGAACAAAATGTTGGATGGGACTGATGTTAAGAGATTAAGGGAATTTGGAATTGCACTGCGATGTATGAAAAGGGGAATGATTGGAGGATATAAATAGGAAAATATACTATCAATAAGTCACGGGAACTATACGCAGGTATAATCTTCCCCGTCTGCTGCAAGAGACGGAATTTCTATAAAATGCTTGGAGTGTGTTGCCCATGGTTCCAATAAGCAATAATCACTAAAATATTTACGCAAAACACAGGCTTTGTTGTGTTATTTGACGACAATTAACAGACTATCACTTTCGGGCTATGGGGTGTTATCACGAAAGCATACCAATAAAAGTATACACGACAATTTCAACGTTTCAACAGCAAGGTCTTTAACTATAGTTTGTTAGTCGTCGTCAAGTAAAACTACAAAACATGTATTTTACGTAAGTACTATTTTTATACAGTTTTACAGTAGTATTACTGTTTAATCACTACAGTAAAGTTTTCTCTTTTCCGCGCCATTGAATAGTACTGATGCGGGACCGTCATCTGTAAAGAAGACCTCTGTACAGGATGTAATTCGTTAAGTTGTTGATAATTGTCGTGATTTTCGTTGACCACTATTTATATACTTAAAGTCGCATTCCTCAAAAACCCAAGACAGATCAACGAAATGCACGAATATAATCAAAATCAGCCTTTCAGGTCACGTTTTTTAAAACTTTATGTACACTGGTCTTTATACTAGAGCCCAGTAATGACTGAGAAATACAGTGTTACACCCACGTTTATCACGCGACAACGGCATACCTGGAGATAATATGTTCACACTTGTCGCCTTTTACTTTCCTAGAAAATGTGGTACCAATTTTCCTTAGACTTGGTTGAATTAGGAATAATTTCAATTAGACTTGGTTGAATTAGGACCAATTTTCCTTAGACTTGGTTGAATTAGGATCAATTTTCCTTAGACTTGGTTGAATTATGACAAATTTTCCTTAGACTTGGTTGAATTAGGATCCGATGACGTTTTAAAAACATATCTAGATTAACTGAAATTTAAACCTTTCATCATCCTAACAGGAAGCCGATGCTCTAATAACTGAGCTACCACTGCCCAATTACTAAAGTCAACTTTCTGTCTCTTCTTTCTTGCGTCCCTGGTCAAACGTTGATATAGATTTGGTCCATGAATTGAATTGTGATCAAGAAACCCGTGAAGGGGATCTCATAGCTTGTCTGCTGTTTCAGTAAAAGAAAATTTAATTGTTGTTACATACAGTCAATATGATGCTGAATTATACGTCTGAAAGTGTGAAATGATCGCATCTGTACGCCAGTAGTTAGTCGTGGCATTATGCAGATGTTTGAGGACTGCATGTTTATATCATAGTTAGTCTTAGCATTATAGAGATGTGTGTAAACTTTGTATTTAATAGATCACGCAAAGTCGCATTTGGGGTATATATATACATAAGACTTGATTTGATTGTCTGCCAGACACCTGTCTTTACACTTATAAGATTCCTAGACAATTTTACCGACCTCAACCGAATTTTGCACAGTTACTATAGAGGTAGAGCTTTATCCTCAGACCTGTGAGGGTTTTTTTCTGTTGGAGTGTAAAATAAAATAAACGGCTCAGGTCTGGGAGATGTGACCACGTTTTAGCGAAACAAACCATAAGCTCGTAAAAAATGAAACTGTGTGAGGCAAAGTTGACAAATATAGTTTAGAGAGTAGACAGTTTATTTTATAATTTGTGAAAGGGGGGGGGGGGGTAGAATTGGTGTTAGTATTATAGCAATGTGGAGTAGGGTGTGTAATTGGGGGGGGGGGGGGTGAGTAGTTCACGAGTGGCTTTAGGGATAATATTATCTAATGTCACAGACTTCTGCGACTGCATCACCCATTTTATTACCGACTCGTCTGTTAGTTTTGCTTGTTAAAGGGACATTTATGTAACATCACGGAAGATGTGCAAATTATAAATTATATTTACTTGGCTCTGCGCATAACATTACAAAAGATGAACTGTTATGACGTTATTTGGTCACATCTTCCGGTCATGTACCAAAATAAACTCACCAAGAACATGATCTGGTGACGGCAGGGGCTTACGAGTTTTATCACACATTCCACTCGAAACTCCCTACAACTCATTAACAGAAACATCCACATCATTTTGTCATGTTAACTGGAAGATTGCAGTATTGACAGTAGTGACAGTATTGACAGTAGTGACAGTATTGACAGTATTGACACTAGTGACAGTATTGACAGTATTGACAGTATTGACAGTATTGACACTAGTGACAGTATTGACAGTAGTGACAGTATTGACAGTATTGACACTAGTGACAGTATTGACAGTATTGACAGTATTGACAGTATTGACAGTATTGACAGTAATGACAGTATTGACAGTATTGACAGTATTGACAGTAGTGACAGTATTGACAGTATTGACTATTGAGGACTTTGCTGATTTCACGCCACTACAATTTAAAATGTATTAATTGGAAAACAGAAATTTCAGTCAACTTTACGATATGAATGAAGACAAAGCTAGCCATTTTCGCGTTTTAGACGACAGTTTATAACACCATTTTCCGAGGTAAAGATCATAATTATGTGATATTCACAAGCGACATCACAAGTTATAATAGCGCACATAGCAGAGTGTCTAACTATTAACACACGTTTGGTGGTTTACTGCTAACCAGGTGTGTTTTTCTGGGGGAAAAACCCCAAATGATCATGTTTTCATCTTCTACAGTTGTTAAGATCCCATTAAGTACTTACCGAAAGTAGCATTTTCGGTTTGTAGTAGAGACTTTCTTGGCATAATTTGTCATTACATTCTATATGGTCAGGAAACCGATGCCATCAGCGCATGAGAAGTACTTTCCTTTTATAAAAAACCTAAAAAATTGGTCTTAACACATTTTTAAAACAAATACATTTTTGTTTCATTTGCGTAAGAATGTATTAACGATAATTTATGTAAGCTGCACTTGATGTATCAAAATTCTTGAGATTAACGGGAATTGAACCAGTCCGTTCAGCGGCACCAAATCGCCTAGCAACTATTGAACACGCGTTCTTCCGTACTTGACTAACCGCATCCCCAAAAAAAGATGCGATTTCATCAAGCCTTTCAAACCGTGCACAGAAAGTCACCAGAACGGACCGATCAAGATCCGTTCTGGTGACTTTCTGTGCACGGTTTGAAAGGCTTGATGAAATCGCATCTTTTTTTGGAGATGCGGTTAGTCAAGTACGGAAGAAAGCGTGTTCAATAGTTGCTAGGCGATTTGGTGCCGCTGAACGGACTGGTTCAATTCTCGTTAATCTCAAGAATTTTAAAAAAAATTGTCCTCTGGCTTCCTATTTAAATTTACTTGATGTATCAATACGTTTTATCGCTATGAACGACGATATTGTGTATTTGCGACCTTGTCAGGTTCTTGCTGTGAATCTTAACTATAAATATTAGTTAAATAATAATACGATTGTCCATATTGTTTTCAATAATTGACCAACGATGGATGTTACAGACGGTTGTTTTCATAAAAGCATAGCCTCTTTGAATCCGCCTTTAAAAAAAAGCATTACTATGCAGACAGGATGGATGCAAAGCCATGGGCAGACCATGCACAAGATAGATTACAGAAATAAAAGAGTCAACAAAAACAAACATATATGACGCACTCAAAAAAGCCCGTCTCCAGAGAACTCTTCTACCCCTGACGCAGCAAGGCAATAATGGGTATAAAGCGAAAATAGCGAAAATGGTCTCTTTAGCATTTAATCGGTTGTAAATGATTTTTTTTTGGGTAAAATATCATTGATTATTGTGGTAAAGAAACTACTAGCAATACAAAACGAATGTTGAAAGTAAAAACACTATTTACAGTTAATACGTCCATGTTTACTGCACAGCATTTTATCGGAAAGACTCTTGAGGTGATTAGTTAAGATTGTCACCCGTTTTAAAATGTCATTCGTTATTTTATATTTGCAGCATTATCAATGTCATGATAACGGAGACAGTCAAATCTCCCCCAAAAGTTATAATCGATAACCATGAACTTGAAAATGTCATTAATTTTTAATTTTGAGAAGCAAGCATAAACATCTCATGGGATTTTGTAGCAGTAATCAAGTGAACAATTAATCTCGTGTTGTCAGGTCCGAAAGGGGAGCAAAGAAGAGTAGCACTTTTAAAATTCCATTCATGTTGTAAGAGGCCACTAAGGTGTTATGAGGTGGAGTTGGCTGTCCAATTCCATTTAGACTCAAAGTGACCCAGAACATATGCTGAAGTCGAGTCTGTCAGGACAAAAGGCGCAGGTATGACAACAAAGCAGTAAAGCATAACACAACGCAGTCTGTTCTCCGGACTACATTCTGCAAATCTACAGGATTTTGAGAAAGTCCCCCAGTAGTAGAAAATGAGAAAGATTGCAATAACAACTTCGAAATTTGAACACGTAAATAATATTTGGTAAAGCTGCAGCTATGAAGCTAAATTACATCTGCATGGAGAAAACATATTTCTAATTCATATGAACTTCCAGCAGATCAATAGATGTGATCTCCTGAAGGGGGTAGTTTTACCTAAACAATGCTCATCAGTTTTTTTCATGTGTCGGATCTTCTTTTTGATGAAACCTTCGATGACATTTCGTGAATGACCGCTAAAAAAGAGAGAGGGAAGGGGTTTGGCAGTAACTTGCGATAACTTTCGTTCTGGTCAAATTCATGGTACTAAAAGTAATGTTCCGATGTGATATGGTGAGGGGGGGGGTTAACATCCTAACCCGCCCTCTTATCTGCGATCATGGCATCGGAAATAGTAATCAATAAGCGATAAGAATATTAAGTCTTAAAGAAGGCTGCCTCTTAAAAAATAGTATCATAATAAGAAAGTTACGATATTTTTGGCTATTTAAAGAAATATAACAGCATGAAAAAAATAATAATTTAAGATACGGCTGGTAAGGGCCGCGCGAGATGACTACGGATACGAGACTTCTCAGATTGCTTAAATATTTCCTTTGCTGTGGCAGACCAACTGGCCCAAAATCGTGATAGTTCAGAAGATCGGTAACAAAGACAACATTCTTGAAAAAAATATAACCTTAATATAGTCATTGTCAGTATCATTGGTGAGCAGCTATACCGCCATATCTGACGTTGTTTTAACCTGATTCCAAATTACTTTTTTTGTACTGAATATGTTAACAAAGAAATATATCACCAAAAAATCCAACTAAAAGTTCCAACTACAATGAAGAAGTTTCGGCACGACACTTGATGATGATGAGTGAAGAAGTTACAGGTATTGCTAGCGATTGTCTAAAAACTTCGTCAACAAACAGATGAAAAGATGAAAGATTCTGGCAGATGTTGTCAAGCAGGATGTGTCGTTAACAATACTGATTTTTATACACCAATGAAATTGTTTTAATTTTAAATAATTTTGATTCTTCTAAAAATTGCACAACAAAACATTTTTTTCCGTACTTTTTATCAGGTACAAATTTTTAAGGGGAGGTTGTGATTAATTATTTACTCTTTTTTGTGTACACAATTAAGCAGGACAGTAGCTAGCTGAATTCTAGACAGTTTTTTGTACACAATTAAGCAGGACAGTAGCTAGCTGAATTCTAGACAGTTTTTTGTACACAATTAAGCAGGACAGTAGCTAGCTGAATTCTAGACAGTTTTTTGTACACAATTAAGCAGGACAGTAGCTAGCTGAATTCTAGACAGTTGTTGATAGTAGGGACGGATTGGGGACAACTTGTTGACTTAATTTATGGACAACCCCTCAGTGTGGGTAAGCTGCACTATCTTCTGAAACATATTGATATGCTTAAATATAAGTCTGCCCTGTTTCAGTAAATCATTAAACCATTCCTTGGTCATGCGGGGGTTCAGGATAATGAAAGATCTGACTGTCTTTAAATGAACGTAGTTGATCCTCGTATTACACATGAATAATAAATATTTCATTTTCTATACGAGCTCCATATAGTGAATGATACAATTTAGAATTTCTTTAGAGATTTAAGAAATGATATAAAATAATAAACGATAGCTTTATATTGCTGGTGAAACTCGCGCTTTCAATCGATGCAACTTCTCATTTTTTCAGACGACCAACTAACTATATCTCACATATTGGTTTCATTATCTGTAATATGCAAAGCAGAAATAATTTGTGAGAACTCTCTACTTTCCCATGATCTACTTACTTATGATCTACTTACCCAATCATTTAGAGATTGCTCTCGGTGAATTACGCAGACATACTAATGGTCGTTCCTATGATCTACTTACCCAATCACTTGGAGATTGGTCTCGGTGAATTACGCAGAAATACTAGTGGTCGTTCCTATGATCTACTTACTTATGATCTACTTACCCAATCATTTAGAGATTGCTCTCGGTGAATTACGCAGACATACTAGTGGTCGCTCCTATGATTATGATCTACTTACTTATGATCTACTTACCCAATCATTTAGAGATTGCTCTCGGTGAATTACGCAGACATACTAGTGGTCGTTCCTATGATCTACTTACCCAATCATTTGGAGATTGGTCTCGGTGAATTACGCAGATGATACTACCTTATGGCACAACGGTTAGAAAAGCAACACTTAGCAGAGCGGTATGTGCCGCATAGAACACATGTAGCCACTCAGAACATCTTAGACTTCTTCTGCATCCTATTACTATTTTCAGTCGTCTCGACTTTATTTTGGCACTGGTGTCAAATTCACCTGCGCTAGAGAGAGTGAGATTAACGATGAGAGCAACTTCTAACTTTAACGTTACCGTGTTTGAATCCAAATACAACACAAGCCACAATTTTAGCCACTTACGAATAGGATTCGCTGCCTGAATGTGATTTCTTGGTTATCTTTGCACTCACCAGAGATGTACACAACATAAGTCTGAAACTGCTGTCATCATGGTGTGCCGTGAATGGCTATTATGTATTAAATTATTTTAATATTTTCTATGAAAGATTTCATTTGTTTTTTGGAACATATCAATATATGTCTACATCTGCAGATATTAATGATTTATATATCTTTGGCCCTCAAAGTAATTGGGTACTCAGTTTTTCGCCATTAAGTTACTTAAAACGTACATTTTTACTTCCCTAACAGTTATGTTTGATGTCAAGCGCTGACAACTCAATACTTTTATCAGCTTGATCTTTTGATTCTAAAGTTGAAAGCAGTCATAATAAAACTCGGTTCAATTACATATCATATGTCAACCGTCCTCACAGTTTCTAAGTAATCTTCGTCGATCTTAATGTTTTGGTAGTTTGCGATACCATCGCCGATTGCATTTTTTTAGTAGTTTGTGACGTCACTGCCAGTTTATTTCTATTAATGAGATGGCTGCCGTATCAACAGTTTATTTAACGACATACAGGAGGAAAATGAAAACTACTGGCCACCTGTCTAACCCAACAGCCCTAACTCCATAACACAAGCAGGTTTACAACCACACAACACACCTAAATAAATCTCCATCTCCCATTTCTTGTCGCTAGATGAATCAATCTTCTGCATGATGCATAGATCTGCGCGCTAGGCACAGAGTGCCCTCTGTCTCTCTTGTATGACCCCTGGGGGAGTTGCTCTCTGTGCGTAGTGCGGAGATTAATGCATTCGGCAGCAGTCCTTAACCTCCACGGCCATCACCTCCCCTCCGATGTGCATCCGTGGTATTAAATCGCGGCATAATTTAATTTATTCTTAAATTAGCAATTCTGTTTTTCTGGCAACACGGTCTGTTAGTGACGTAATTTCATTCATTCATTTTCCTATTGCGCTGAAGTTAATGCATAGGACAGAGGTCAGATCTCTCCAATCCTGTCTGTTCAAAGCTATTCTGTGCAGTTCTTGAATATTATGAATAATGGTTGTTTTACTTTCTCTAAGTATTGGTCTTCTGAGTGTTTCTTTGGTCTACCCCTTGACAACACGAAAACTGCCCGCACTATAACACACCTGGAATGAAGTTGTATATAATACGAAACTTTGTATACATTTCAGAAAAGTAAGTAAGCGCATGATATGTGATTGAAGATAACACTCATATATTTATATTTCCTTCCGGGGTAATACACGATGTTACAGATATTATATGTATAAATATGTAATTGTGTGTTACACAAAAAAACTAATACCGATAAGATAAGAAAAAAATAATAAGGAAGAAAAGAAAAACATATTAACATTTCTGTATAAGAGCCTCGTATGAAAAATAGTGACATAATAATAATATATATATATTCATTCATTCATTGGTACCATGCCTTCCGGCGTAGGCGATCATGTCTCTCCACAGCCCTCTGTTTGTTATACATTTAAAGATAGTTTCTGATGATTTTGCATCATGTCAGGCTTTCAAGCCATCCAACATTTTCTCACGTTGTCGTCCTGTGTCTCTCTTACCCTCGAATTTTACAGTTGTTACGATGTTCTCTAACACACCTTTTCTCATGGGGTGACCCAGAATATGTGATTGTCGTCTTCTAATATCTAATACATTTAATAAGTTCTCTATTTGAGTTGACCAATTGTAGAATTATAGCATTACTCTTTTTAGCTGTCCATAATATTTTCAACATTCTTCTATAAAATCGCATCTCTGTGGTCTCCAGATGTTTTCTTGCAATATTGTCAATTGTCCATGCTTCACCACCATATAACAGAATTGGCTCTATGTAACATTTTAGTATGTTCTTTCTTACTTCTATTGGTAATGAATCATTACACAAGATGTTCCTCGTCTTCTGAAATGCTGTTTTTGCCTGTGCTGTCGACTTTTTATCTCATCTACCATCTGAAGTAATAATTGTGTCCAAATATTTAAATTCGTCTACTTGTTTAAGAAATTTCTCGTTGACCATGATGTTACATTTGGAATGGCTAGATATTTTAGATGTAACCATTACTAATGTTCAATATATATATATATATATATATATATATATATATATATATATATATATATATATATATATATATATATATATATATATATATATATATATATATATATATATATATATATTATATAATAAGCCAAAATAATATTGAAATGTATTGAAAATATATTTATACCATCAAACGGATACATGACGCATGGTAGTGAGGTATATAGCTCACGATAAGTTACTGGATATCGAAGTATAACAATGATGGAAAATTTACAGTTTACAGAGAACCTATTTACTTTCCAAGTGATAGTGGGAACAACAATATGCAAAAACAAGTCACATGCAAATATAGAATACATCTGCAAAAAAATAATCTGCCCTTAATTATGTTTATATTTAAAAAATAGGAACAGACTATATCTTGAACTGCTAGATATTATTATATTACTCCCATTAACACACAGGCCCGTTGATAAGGGATGGGTTTGTAGTGTTCAAAGCCTCCCCTTTGAAAATATGAATATGGCAAATTGTACTTGGAGCATAGCCAAAGTATATGTAAAAGCGTCTCCCATTGCGATTTCTCACATAAAGGCCTTCAAACTGCCCGTCAAATAGTGTAATTTACTGCAAGGAGGCCACTGCAGACTGTTGGGTCACCTTTACCGATTAAGGATCTCATACACAGATGAATGTCTATGTGGATCTGGAACCCACACCCCAGAACACATACTTCAGGACTGCCCAACATACAAAGAGCAGAGACAGCAGACCTGGCCAGAGGATACAGACTTGAGGCAAAAGCTATGGGGCAACCGCTCTAACCTGGAGAAGACAGTGGAGTTCGTCTTGACGACATGTCTGGCGGTATAGCATGACCACAGATGCTGAACGCAGAAGAAGAAGACTTAAGGAAACTTGTAAAAAAAAAGTTTTCGTTATAATCCCCTTCTTAAGGTAATCATATCCACGGCCCTGTTAACACAACATTGTGATGTCTGTATGACTTTCTGTCATGTTTCTATATTATTCCTTCAGTCAACTTCTTTTCTCATTATTTCATTGTTATTTCATATATAGATTATGTCTACACAAATTCATGCTATTCTGTTGTAAGTTTTCGTTGCTTCATTCAAGATTAGAAACATACCATACATTGAATCCAAGAGTTACACAAGTCGGAGGTTGTTAACAAACTTTCTATTACAATATCCTGAAAACTATAACGAGTGCCGCAGTGAAACGTTACACATTTACATATATACTTATGTTATATAATAATATTGCAGTTTTTTAGTGCACATTATGTTTGTATATTTTAAGCAAGATGTTTTCATTGCTATGTAAAACCATGGAAACCAGCTTGATTTTTCCCACAAAATGTAGCTTCACTTAAAAAAAAAATTGGTAGCATATCCTATCCAGGACGTAGCTATCAACCCAGCAATTGTTAGCTGTGGTGATTTTCTAGGCAACATAAATACGTTCAGTAGGTTGCCATTGCTTTCTGAACGGTTTGGATGCACAATTGCCTGTGGTGAGGATCGAACTCGGTACCTTTGCCGTCACAGACTGTACCACTTCGCCACAGAGCCGGACAGTCGTAGCGTCACTTAGTTACGCTATTTTGCCGAAATCAGAGTGATATTACTCAATTACACACCATTAGTGCAATATAGTGTAGAATTAAAAAAGAGCGTAACATTAAGAAATTGCACACAGTGAACCCATTATGTAAATTTGTGCAGTGTGTGATCACAAAATATTGCAGTTAAAAGCAGGTAATTTAATGTTGTTTAAGGCGGCCAACTGCATTGTCGTAATACTGGAATTCAATATTGAAGTATTTTTCATTCGAAGCTTGACATATGCTTTTTAAATAATACGCTTAAACACAGGGAGACAAATCAATATTTTCCTTCAAAGTTTAGTTCATATATTTATTCATGTCATCTAGCTTTGCCGCTAATCCAAGGATTTATAGCCCGGATCAATATCTGCTAAAGACGCTACTCTAAGATTTGGAATAAAAAATTGATTTGTTAAACTCAGATATATCTGTCCTGGCGTTCACTATGAGCATTATGATTTTTGCTGATAAGTTTTTTTTTATTCTCTAACATCGTCAGTAACTGCTGACCAACGGGCGTAGGTCTCCAATTAACTGCTGACCAACAAGAGTGGGTCTCCAAGAACTGCTGACCAACAGGAGTAGGTCTCCAAGTAACTGTTGAGCAGAGGGAGTATGTCTCCATGAATTTATTGTATACCAATATTTCATTTTATATATCACTCCCAAATATAATTTTTAATTGCTGTTGACACTAAGTATGAACATGGTGACCAATGAAAATTATGGGAAAACTGCGATAAGTTCTTTTAGAAGATTGTTTTCCGATTAGCAAACATGTCTTATATATGTCGACGGTCACGATTAAATGCACTGTGATGGAGTTTTCAGGTGCGTGCTCCTCATCTCATAACAGAGAAGAAAACATTCTAGAGAAATCATCACGACATAATTTCATGAAATTAGCACTCTAGTTAATTTCATGAAACCCTGTAGCACTCTAGCTAATTTCATGAAATCCTGTAGCACTCTAGTTAATTTCATGAAACTCTGAAGCACTCTAGTTAATTTCATGAAACTCTGAAGCACTCTAGTTAACTTCATGAAACTCTGAAGCACTCTAGTTAATTTCATGAAACTCTGTAGCACTCTAGTTAATTTCATGAAACTCTGAAGCACTCTAGTTAATTTCATGAAACTCTGAAGCACTCTAGTTAATTTAATGAAACTCTGAAGCACTCTAGTTAATTTCATGAAACTCTGAAACACTCTAGTTAATTTCATGAAACTCTGTGTAGCACTATAGTTAATTTCAGTGAAACTGCAAAAAAAAAAAAAAAACCAACGTACTTGTTAAGAGAGCATCGGGTCTCAATTTCGAACATTCGCCACGGAAACGCAGACGACATCTTCAGAGAGCTACCAGTAATAACACTGTGTGAGATTGTTTAATCACAATCTCCTGGAGCATCCGCAGTGTATATAAAACTGACAGACTGCGCGCTGTTTCTACACCTGCCAGACCGTGTGTTGCCTCTACCGTTTTTCTAAAGAAAACACACTTTGCTAAAGATATCACTGAAGGCAAATGATTCTCCAACTCATTGTCATCTACTGTCTGAACACATTGTAGGCAATCTATTCCAGTTTATACACATTCGGTTGCGTCTATATGTCTAACCAATGACCCACTAGACAAATCACCCATGCCACAGCAAACCTTCGTAGATGACATGTCGTTATATTGAGGCTCTCTTATGGAAGCTTTTTAGCATGTCATCTATACAATTTTCCAATGTATCAGATGACAGAGACAACCATATCGTGATGACTACCATCAGAAAACCAAAAACCAAGCGAAAATAGTAATACAATAAACAAGAAAGGCAATGACGAGATCATTAGAGTTAACAAGCTTCAAGATGAAAACATATTAAAACTCTTTGAAAGACAAATATAAGAAGAATACAGGAAATTGAACCCAGAAACAAGGTCAGTTCAAGAAGAGTGGGCACAATTTAAAACTTTAATAAAAGACACAGCTAAGACACTATGTGGTACTATACAACGCGGGAAAGAAGGGGAAAAGAGCACCCCATGGTGGAGTGAACAAGAAACATATGAAAAATATAGATTGGCACGGAAAGAAGTAAAACAACTGATTAAAGAAGCTAAGAGTAAAGCATTGTCTGATTTTGGCAAGAACTAGAACCAGGATTACAAAACAGCTACAAAATGCTTCTACAAAACAATCAAAGTTATGAGAACCAGAACAGAAAATCACGATCCTACAGAACTAATAAATGACAAAGAAGGTAAACCAATCTTCAATAAGCAAAGAACATTAAAAAGATGGAAAGAATACTTTTCTGAGTTACTAAATACAACACCAAGCAATAATACAGCAAAAGAAGCCATAAAGAGTTGTAATGAACAAGAGCCAAATATTCTCATATAGGAAATTGCTGAGGTCATAAAAACATAAAAAAGGCAACAAATAATAAAGCTCCAGGGATAGATAACATACCATTAGAAATTATAAGAGCAGCAGGAGAAACAGGATTATATTGGCTAAACAGAATTTTTAATACAGCGTGGAGGCAACAGAAGACACCAACAGACTGGAGAAAAGCTATCATAGTGCAAATATGGAAAAGGAAAGGCAGCAAAAGAGACTGTAACCAGTACAGGGGAATTTCCTTGTTAAGCCATGCAGGAAAACTATATGCAAAAATAGTAGAGAAAAGACTGAGACCTGTAATAGAACAACAACTTAGCAATACACAAATAGGTTTTAGAAGAAACAGAGGATGTACTGATGCAATATTTATTCTGAAACAGTTGGCAGAGAAGTCAATAGAATACAACCAAAAGTTATACACATCCTTCATAGATCAAGAGAAAGCATTTGACCGAGTAAACAGAGAAAAACTATGGGAAACATTAAAAATGTATGAAGTATACCAACATTTAATTAACGTTTGTAGAAGTCTCTATAACAACAGCAGCTGCACTGTAAGAACAGCAGCAGGTTACACAGAAGACTTTGTGATTAGCACAGGAGTAAAACAGGGATGTGTATTATCCCCACTACTTTTTATTACATACATGGACCATATAAACAAAACAGCAAATCATAATGAAACAAATGAATTGCTTTTTTTGCAGATGACCAGGTTTTATTCCACAACAGCATAAAAAATCTGCAAGACCACCTAAACATAATAGACACAACAGGCAGGCAATTTGAAATGAAAATCAACATATACAAAACAGAAGTAATGGATATTGTAAGAGAAAAAGAGAAAATGAACATCCAGATAAACAACAAACAACTAAAATAATTAGATGAATTCAAATATCTTGGCAGCCCATTGAGATATGACAACAAACAAGAAGCAGAAATAGATGCAAGATGTAATACGGCCTGTTAGGTCATTAGTCAATTAACACCTTTACTAAGAAACACAGATATTACACTAGAAACAAAGACAACAATATTCAACACCATTTTGTTTACCAACGTTGTATTATCGGTGTCAATCTTGGACATTAGATTCTAGAACAATACATACGATTAACACAACCAAAATGTAATGTGTTAAACGTACGATTGGAGTTAACTTGACAGATAACATCAGGAATGGAGAACTAAGAAAACAATTAGGGATCAGGTAAACATTAGCATATATTCAGAAACAACAAGTTAAATGGTTCGGCCACATAACCAGACAGAAAGAGCAAAGTATTATCTAAGAAACCCTTAACAAACGATACGAAAACAGTCGACCTATTGGACGCCCTCGTAAAAGGTGGATAGATAGTGTATTAGAGACACTCGGAAATATAACAGTGGAAGAGGCAAATAGAAGGGCAAAAGACCGTACACTCACTCTCCCCTCAACACCGAAAGGTACATGAGGACAGAAAGAAGAAAATATATACAATTATAGACTGAGTAGAAGGCACCTTTAATATGCATTCCACTAAGTCGAAAGCTGAAGTCTCCTGGGTATGAAAGCTCAGAAAAACAACCCATTGCACATAGGAAGATTGAAAATATGTACTCACTGCGCAAAACTTAAATCCAACAGGTAAAGGGTGAAACGTGGTAATTAAGTTTTTCTATTAACATGAAAGATACGCACACACACACGCACGCACGCACGCACGCACGCACGCAAGCACGCACGCACGCACGCACAAACAAATCGACGTTTCGACCAAAAGGCCTTTATAAATGGTAACATACACGCATACATCATTTTATAGTGTTTCACACTTTACCTATAGGAAGTAAGAGGAAGTAAGCACATAGGAAGTAAGAGGTAATCGATCATAATTCCTGACGTTCTCAAACAAATAAACAAACAAACAAACAAACAAACAAACAACTTAGCTATCTACAAAATATGTTGTTTGATGACACAAATCAGGACCAGATTATCATTCATAAATTCATAAATTACATCAGCAAAATTAGTAGGGGTAGGGGACTAAGAATGTTGGACAGTTGTTAACAAATAAGGAAGAGAATAGAGTTGACGTAGAAACACAGATTTTATACACGAATTTAATTGTGTGAATTTGAACGGATTATGTCGACTTGAGGCACTTTTTCTGTTAATATGTTTTGGGGGGTAGGTTGGGTGGAAGGGAATTTGTGATCAATAAGCAGGAAGGGGGGTCTCTAAATTCTTGACATGTTGTAGGCAAGGTGGGGGACAAGGGTGAAATATCGCACTGAGAATGTTGATGTAATTTACAGACAGCTCCATACAATGACTTTCAAACGACAAAAATATAATTATCAACAAAAAAAAAGCCAGATATAATCCAACATTCCGGTATAGGCTGTAATAACATCATTAACAGAGTGATAATAATGAATAAGTAAATAAGTGTTACAAATATCTACCAATAATAATGTGTGTGTGTACGTCCATCACATGATGATGATGATAACCATTTCTTACATCCACTTTTGTTCGTCCATCACATGATGATGATGACCATTTGTTACATCCACTTTTGTTCGTCCATCACATGATGATGATGACCACTTCTTACATCCACTTTTGTTCGTCCATCACATGATGATGATGACCATTTGTTACATCCACTTTTGAAAATTTACTTAGAATTATGTTCGTTCCTATTATTTCGTATATTGCTAATAATCTATATTCGAGCTGTATTTTTGGACAGTTTGGGCATGGAATGGCCACTGTAGACATATTTGGGTCTATTCGTGAATTCTAACTATTCTCCGCTGTTGAGCTGTTGTATTTCTCTTCTTTTCACAAGATGATGCGCTATTTTTGACTGTAGTGCGCAATGTAGATATATTTTGTGCAAGTTCTTTCAATGTATATTGGTCTATTTCAAGGATTCTCAGTGAGGTTTTTTAACGAGTCCCTGTAGCGCCTCTTTTGGCCACCTTGAAATTGTGCATCCTTCTCCAGCTCTCCATAGAGAAGTATCTTTGGCAGGCGATGGTCTGGCATACGTACCGAATGACCTGCCCAACGAATCTGTGTGTATCAGGATAGTGTCAATGCTGGGGATACTAGATCTGTCAAGGACATTGGTATCTGGAATATTGTCTTGCCATTTGTTGTTCATCACTTAATAAGGTCCGATAAGAGAGTTAAGTCGACGCTTGGCACAACTCCTCCTATCTTTAATAAAAGTCCCCAGTGTAAGTCAGTTTTACATCCACTAAAGTTCACCTGAAAGGAAAAGGTTTTCCCACTGACTCTGGGAGCATGAAATGTATGCACACTTCTTGATGATGACTCTAACAGCACTACCAATACAAGGGTGATAAAAACAATGTTAATAAAATAAATAAAGACAAAAATAGATTGACGTTTCGATCAAAGATCTACATCTGAACTAGCATGTAATAATACGAACAAAGAAAACAGAACAAAATTAACTTAATAACACGTTTTTTTTAAAAATCAAGTTAAAAACAATCCTTGTAACATTCTACCAAGAGTAACGGAAATAAGAATAATTTGTGTGGTATGTTCAAGATTGATGGTATGCGCGCACAAGACAATTGCGCACCATGAAGAGATGAAGAAAACTAAGACAAGAAGCCAATATAAATCTCACCACAGACACAAGAAAAAAGGTACAATAGAATGGAGCACCATGCTAGTTATAGATTCAAGATAGAGTTGACAGACAACGTAGCAGATACAATATCGTAGAGATATACCAAAATACAATCCACATTAAAAGACCAACACGGAGACACCCATAAATATACCTTAAACACAAGACAAAGGAAATATCTATAACAAACACGAAAGATCAAGACAACACATACACTACAGACATAATAATACAAAAAGGAACTAATAGACTGGGGAAACATCAAAAGTATAGATAGAACAGAGATCGCAAGTTTGTTGTCAGTGGACAATATGTGAACAAATAATAGCAATACTGATTACCTTAATGTGATGTCGCAAGAGAAGACAAAAGAAGTTTTGGTGTGGCGGCTGCTGCCAGTGAGGGCCCCCACTTTCTTGAATATTTTTTTTCGCTATCTATATATTCTTAATTGAGATGTTAGCGATCTCACACATTTCAAAGGCTCTGCTAAATAAGGGCGGTAGCCATTTCCTCTTCTTCGCAATCTTTACTTCTCGGAATAACCCGGCATCCAATTAACCCGTATTGACCCGGAAATCAGTGCGATCTGAAAAACATTTTCGTCTAGTGTGGGAAATGAACCTAGGACTACTCATATACTAAGACAGTTCTCTAACCACTACGCTAAGCGGCACCCATACATCCCATATAAAAGAAGCCGAAGAAGGCATGCTGAAGCCAGATGTGTCAGGCCGAAAGCCAAGCGGTCTATTCATTCATTCTTGTATTCTTTTGTCTGCAATTTATGTGTTTAGTTGTCTTATCTTTAATTGCAGTTTACTAATAATACTAATACAATCCCATAGTCCGTTATAGCCTATGGGGCGAAGACATCAGCACAAAAAGCCTTCAGGGATCCCCAGTCATTCGAAGGAGTGTAGAAAAATTATGGCAAGACCATTATTAGATGTAATCAATTAAGGATGGTTAAGTCTCTACTCCTTCCACCTTCAACTGTTCCTCACAAAATAATATTAGAAAGTGAGTCGTGTTTCATTACATGTCCAAACAAAACAAGTTTACGCCGTTTTACCACGGACAAAAGTGATTCTTGACTACCTGCAAGTTTGTTTATGTGCTGCCTGACAAATATATTTAACATTAGTTTTATATAACTAATTCATAACACACGCATGTAACACTTGTATTTGAAAGCCCGAATCCTTTTTTCCGTGTCTACATTGAGTGTTCAATCTTCACTCACATCTGTATAAACAAAAATACTTAGCACCAGAGATCTAAATAGATTGATATTTACTTCAATACTGTTCTTACTTTCCTAAATCATATTTGAGAATGGCAATGGCAGCCATCTCGAGTCTTAACTAATATCATTTCCCGAGTAAATTATTGTTTATGTAACATTGAATCGATTACGTTTCTGCTCTTTTCTACATTGAACAATCAATCTTTTCTGGCTTTTTGATAATTATATGACAATGCTTTGTTTGTTGGTTGGTTGCTGATCTAGCGGTCCATAACATTGATTCAATTTCCAGTGTGATAGACACGCGTGTACTTAAGATATATTTTCATATATAAAGTTCCACGTATCTGACGATGGAGGGAGAAGGCCTTGTCTGACATCTTCCCGCGCAGGATATTAAAAAAAGGTGGTGGTTGGCAGTTTCGTTGGGACGAGTACGCAGTTCACACCCAGGAGTGTGATGCTGTTGTCTTTTGTTCATGTGATGATTATGTTGTGTGCGAAGTCTAAAGAAGGTAATCTGGTTTTTCCTTCCCCAGAAGGCTGATTTTGTGGTTGGAATATAAGTCAATGAATATGCCCTGCTTTTATATTTGTTTGCTTATTGCTGTCATTCAATGAATATGTCCCGCGTCTAAAGGCATTTTCTTACTGTTTATTTCCATCTGCCAATGACTATCCCTCGCTTCAAGGTGTGTGTTTACCAAGTCATTATATCAGCCTATGACTAAGCCCCGCTTCTAAAAACGTTTGTTTACTGTGAATTCCAATTAATCAGTGCATATGCCCAGCTTATAAAGGTGCCTGTTTATTGTTTATTTATATCAGTCAATAAATACGCTTGCTTTGAAATCAGTCTATGAATTTGTAGCGATCCTAAAAATGTGTGGTTGCATTTGTTTCTGTCAATCATTGAATTTGTTTCGCTTCTAAATGTGTTTTATTATTGTGTATTTCTAGGCTCAAGAATTTCTAGCAGACGAGCTTTTGTTTCCTATGTGCAGTTTTAGAGAAGTGGCTCCACCAGAGTTATCTATGATACCAACAAGACTTCGATTTTCAAAGGTATTCATCGCTTTGGGAAGTCTATTTCAACGTAAATCGTAAATTATTAGTTTTTATTGCTTGCGCAATGCACACATAAAAAAATACTTGAAGCATAATACAGATAGATTGTATCATAACATGATAAAGAAGATTATGGAAGAGTATATATCTGATCCTTTCAACAACAAAAGAATTTGATTATATATATATATATCAAGCAATCAATATTTTTAGTAGGTACAGAATTAATGAAGATTTACAGCAAATATATTGTTATGGGAACATTCAACATGTTTGTTGTCTCTGACAATTTTCTGTAAATATAATATTTATTTTGTAGAGTTGGGTGAAACTGATGTGTATGATTTGTACTTGATATTTCAAAAACAGATACAAATATCTTAAATGAACTGCTTCTCGCTCTTGTGTTGCAGTGGCTAGATAAGAGATCAAAGAATAGCACTACTGTGATCAGCTATACATGTGGTATAAAGAGCTAAATGGTATTTTGGAAGTTGAGATGGTTGGATCCTATTGAACGTCAAGGCGACCCAAAGGTCATGTTGTAGCCGGAATTACCAAACCGAAAGTCGAAGAAATCATCGCAGACAAGCTGTAAACTAGACACAACTTATTGCATTTTTCGGACGACATTCTGCTTACTTCAGGAGTTTGAGAATGAAAACCGTGGGTCTCACCAATGGCTCACTAGACAAACCAACCATGTAACAGAAGACATTAGTAAATTACATGCCTTTATATTGAGGTTATCTTCTTATAGAAGCTTCATGACACGTCATCTATACAATCCCGTAGTTATAACATTTGATAACAGTTACCATGTTGTTCCGACAAGCCGACGTTGTGCTTGAACTAGTTACCGGTACGGCGTGGGTGGGCAAAACAACAAAGAAACCTGTCGCAAGGGCCAGAGTTGTGCCCTAATAGCGACGTCTGTTTCAGCGGTAATAGCATCGAAACACCATCGAGTCGGATGACTGATGGAACAGAGGGCGGAGCACTTATGGGAATGCCCCACGTGCTTTGAGGCCACTTTCTAATCAAGAATCAAGACTGACGGAGATTGAAAAATACACTTATATCATGTGTATGTTTTCCAATGAACAATTCATCAAGGATGTGCTTAAAACAATGATGAATTAATACAGAAATAACTTTTTGATACATCAAACATCATAGAGTAAATTAGAGATTTTGGTACATCAAACATCATAGAGTAAATTAGAGATTTTAATACAGTAGATCAGTTAAATATGGATACGATATACTTCACACTTTCGTCCTTTGGGTTTGTGAGAAACTCGTTCTAATAACATAGTCGCTCATGTGTCTGTCAAAATGTGACCGTAAACCTACTATCATTAATGTTTTCCTAATGTCACGATACTCTGTATATTTTAGCCACATTTTTGTTCATACTTCTTCTTCTTCTGCGTTCGTTCTCAAACTCCTGCAGATTAGCAGGATGTAGTCCGAAGAACCGAATGCGCTGTGTCATGGTTTACAGCATTGCTGCGATATCTGCGCCTTTCGACCTGACACATCCGACTTCAGCAAGGCTTTGAGTCACTGACCCTATATGGAATGGGACAGCCAACTCCATCCCATAACCTCCTTAGTCGCCTTTTACACCATGCGTGGAAGGTGAACAGTGTTGCTATACTTTACTCCCCTTTCGGGCCCCGGCAACACACGGGCGTTGTTCATATTGTTTTATGGAACAGTTTCATAAATTAAATAAACATAACAATAGTAGTGAAAATGATTAACCTTGCGCAGAAAAAAGATTTATCTATATTGTCATTTGCACTTGCGACGTTAAGAGTTGTGCTGCTGAGAAATATATCACATATGACAGTTATGACATTCAAATATATAACCTACAGTCAAGCGTGAAGACAGAACAATATCATTCATGGCAATGTGTGGTCCTCCTAGTTAAACAAAGTAATTTCATATCTGGGACTGTCCATAGACTACGTCAACAATGAGAGAGGAAAAGAGAGAGGGCTAGTCTTTAAAAAAGTCATTGACAACAGGGGCTGGCTAGTGGTTGACAAGAGGCGGGTTGACAGGGCGGGTTGACGAAAGTCGAAGTCAACAGAACTGTTTGTTATACACCAGTTTCATTATTTGAATTTGAAATTTTTTTTTTTTACAAATGTGAAATAATACATGCATTTCTTTGCATTTAATCTACAAAAAATACATGAATTTCTTTGCATTTCATCTACAAAATAATACATGTATTTCTTTGCATGTTATCTACAAAATAATAAATGCATTTCTTTGCATTTTATGTACAAAATAATACATACAATTCTTTGCATTTTATGTACAAAATAATGCATGCATTTCTTTGTATTTTATCTACAAAATAATACATGCAATTCCTTGCATTTTATGTATAAAATGTTTATAATGATGAGAAGGCAAGATTTATTTGACGTAATTAAGCTGAGGAGGGGGGGGGGATCCCTAAAACGAATACATTGGCAGTTGTTGAAAAGTGGATGGGATTCAAAAATTGGAGAAAAAAACTGTTGCCATAATTGATAATGAATCTATTTTAATGTATAATATATTTTTCAATACTATTTTACAGGGAAAATTAGAGGGTGGAAGAAGAAGTAGAGACTAGTGGAAAGTATGGAGTGATAATATTAAAGACTGGACATGATTAAGTCTGTCCACACTTAAACAAGGAACAGAAAACAGACAGCCATGGTGAACTGATTGTGATGATGTTTCCAGAGTGGCAACCGTACGACCCTGAAGGGCTATGAGTCTGATAATGATAAATGTATGTATTAAAAAAAATTCAATTTCTGTATTAAAATCAGTATTAGGTACCTACACTTTAGTCAACACACTTACCCCTTTTTGTAAACAAGTGTTAAACTTTTACAAATCCCTCTTTCCCTCAAATCTCTTTTCCAAATCCCTCTTTCCCTCAAATCTCTTTTCCAAATCCCTCTTTCCCTCAAATCTCTTTTCCAAATCCCTCTTTCTATCAAATCTTTTTTCCAAATCCCTCTTTCCGTCAAATCTCTTTTCCAAATCCCTCTTTCTATCAAATCTTTTTCCAAATTCCTCTCCCCTCCAACCCCAAATTGTTGAAGTAATTTGCGAACATCGTATATATGCACACGATCTGGTATGTACGCATTCACACTCATACACACTCATACACACTCATGCACACTCATACACCAGGCACGGAATTAGAAAGTGAGCGCTTACATTATATCCATGTGTGCACACTTTAATTCATGTGCCATACAGCAATCTGTCAAAATATCATTCAAGATCGCGACCATAAAGCAAACAAATTGTTGGTCACCCACGACCAAAATCAAACCGCTCTATAAATGACTTATAATTGATCTAAGAAGAAGCAGATACACACACACACGCACATAATAAAACCTCAAACAAAATTGAGAAGACACACACACACACATCCACGTACACAAACAAAATAACACCTAGAACATAATTGACAAGCGAATGTTTATAAACGAAATTCTTTGTTTGCTTAGATCCTAAAAGCCCTTCCATTTTTTCTTCAATGTTTTCTTCATTGAGCGTTACATCAAATCTAGGCTGTGTAGAACTAAAATAGAGCTTTGTTTTATTTCAATTTGACCGACACGTCTTTTGATGTTTCAGGCATGCTTGCATATTTTTTCTCACCTGTGGTGTATTTTGCTCTGAGATAAGCAAGTGATCTACACCTGCAAGTGAATATTGATTAGTTCAATTTCAACAGCATATCTGGCACACATCAAAAGACCGCGGCACGTGATCGACGTTTAAGTTCCAGGGTTAAACATTTTGACATTAGGAACTATATAACAGGAAGATTGTTAGATATTTGTTAGAGTCTTAGCGGGAGCTATATGACATCAAGTGTTCCATACGTTTTTACCAGACCACATAGATAAAAAAATGGCTGGGGGGGGGGGCAGGAATTACCATTTGAATGTATTTGGACTATAAATAATAAGCTAACTGATGATGTACAACGTCACAGACTAGAAAGACACAGAAGTGTTTTCTTAAAGTCGGTGTAAGCCATGAAAGCAAATGTAACTTCAGAGTAGATGGCGAGCAAGCAAAGGTAGAAGTGTTTCTTTAGAGCAATGGTTGTCATTCGTTTTTGGCCCGTTTTTGTATCCACATTTCGCTCGGAAATGTTTGTGTGTCACTGTCATTTCTAGTCGTCATCATTGATGTTATGTGCTTATTTAGATAAAGGCTTTTACGTCTATTATGTACTGTGCTGTTTTTTTGTATGATTATATCCTGTGTATTGCTGTGTGTATTATTTCATGTGAGCATCCGACAGTGATAGGTTGTTAGTTGTCGTTCAGTAACACTGCATTACCTGTTTCCTACATAATTACTATTTTCATAAAGTTTTACAGCAGTATTACTTTTTATTCAAGGTCATTTAATCACGTATTAGGTCCACCACTCCTTCCTCTTTCAAAAATAATAAAATAGCAAATTAGTAGAAACATTAGAAAAGAGCTACATTATTTATTTCATGTTCTGAAACACATGCTTGAAATTCATGCACACAATTCAATTAAGTATATGTAATTCATAAGAAAAATGAATACGTGAAGTGTGACTTGAAGTTTGACAAAGATAGATGAAACCATCAGACAAAAAAACAAAGAAGGTTACGGTCTTGGTATACACTCTCCTCGACACAAAAAATAAATTCGACTATACGTAGTCTACTTCTGCACACGTTCTCAAACTCCCGCAGATTAGCAGCATGTAATCCGAAGAACGGAATGGGTTGTGTCGTGATTTACAGGTCTGCTGCGATATTTGTGCCTTTTGGCCTCAAGACACATCCGATAGACATTCTCCTTTGTCTTTATATCATTCTTGATCTGTCAATATTCCAAGCAGCACGTTCCATGGCATCATGTTCTCATAATTCCGTCTCATTGCCTGCATCAAACATATTGCGTTTGCAGACATCTTTGCACCGAAGTAACTGTCGATCCTGGGATATTTTCCCAGACTTATTCTCCAAAACGGTAGTTATTATGAAAGGTATACATAAAAATTCATTAGGACAATTTCTGTAATCAATAACTGTGTTTGTAGAGTGATGTGTTTTGTTACAGATGAGGATCCATGTCACAGGACGCAGAAATCAAACTGTATATAAAGAAGGTAGCTCCTACATTTATGAGTGGTAAACATAATGCCTAAACTAAATCTTCTTCTTCAGCGCTCATTCTCAAACTCCAACTGTATCTCTCTTGCAACAGAACATTGGCCCTATTAGATTTCCAGCAAGATGCAGTCCAGAGACTGCAAATGCGTTGCGTTGTCATTTTTTATGCCTTTGGTCCGACACATCTGTCTTCGGTGACCTAAGGTAAGTAGAACCGCATTATTATCACTAACGATAACACAGAAACAGGAAAGAGATAGCCAACTACTCTCATCTCCGTTTTATGACAATGGAACGAGAATAAAATTATGGATTTACTAAAAACTCCCAATAAATGTTCAGCATTTCAACAAATATCTTCTTCTTGTTTTAAATCTCTCTCTCTCTCTCTCTCTCTCTCTCTCTCTCTCCCTATCCAGTAGCCATGACAAGTAATTCGATAACATGGATCTTGAGACAACGTACGCATTCTCTATTTTCTACCAGTGTTGAGAGACCATATACAAGGTATTTATTTGTATTAAGACAAACGCCTCCCCCAATTTTGTGTGTGTTTCCAAAGGATATATATATATTGAGCGAATTATTTTCTCCGAGTATTTCAAGAAATTATGTGTTCTTGGCGACAAGACCACCTTGATCTATGAAAATTGATACAAATCCTGGAATTGTGATGCAATCCAAGTCTGAATAATTTGGTAGCTACGAGAGCCTTCCGGTCCACAATTATCTTAAGATATCATTTGTTTTTCTCGATTTGACAGTTTTACTTCCTGTACGCCATACTGCAATTTGTGATTCTAATTAATACTGAGTGTTTTTGTGATATATTTCCTATTCTTAGATTATGAAACAGTTGAATACTTCGAATTCTAATACAATTCAATACATGTGATGTGAACTACAATCCATGTCGCGATCATGGAAATAAGAACGGACGTCAATGAGGAATAGAAATCAATGTAGGAATTGGCAGATCTTAAATCAAGAGCATAATAAACTATACAATATTACAGGGATAGATGGGAAAAAAATGTTTTGGTATCAAGAAATTAATCATTCGCAGTATCATAACATCCGGTACAACATGGATACAATGCTTGATCAGTGTGATACCATCCGATACAAAAAGGATATAATGCTTGGTCAGTATGATAACATCTGATACAACATGGATACAATGCTTGGTCAGTATGATAACATCCGATACAACATGGATACAATGCCTGGTCAGTATGATAACATCCGATACAAAAAGGATATAATGCTTGGTCAGTATGATAACATCTGATACAACATGGATACAATGCTTGGTCAGTATGATAACATCCGATACAACATGGATACAATGCTTGGTCAGTATTATAACATCCGATACAACATGGATACAATGCTTGGTCAGTATTATAACATCCGATACAACATGGATACACTACTTGGTCAGTATGTATGTACCATGAGATAGACTAAAATTAATTAAGCAGTTTATCACTAGATCAATGGCCGTGTCACAATCGGTACTTGGAATTCTAATTCACACAAAAAAACAGATTAAGGCCACTAACTTCTTTCCATGTATGTTGTAAGAGAAAACTAAGAAAAGTTGGGAGATACGCCAACGATCTGTCATTACTTTAATGATGTACTTTTGTCTTCCGAAAAATAGTTCTCTTGATGACAAACATATGCAGCAGATCTTGCACATTTGTCTTTGTGTGGACGTCTCCTAAGTGGCGATTAATGCTTGATGCACATCACTGCAGATGGTCAACAGATCTGACCAAAACAATGATGAAATGGTTATCCCAGAGAAGTATATACTACACTACTAGAAGGATGTGATGATTCTGGGATACTGTCACATTGAAAGACCTCCCTTTGTGATGGACTAAACATATATTCATCCCTCCATCCCGTCCCCCAGCAAAATCATGCATTTATAGCACAAAATCGTATGTATGGGAGTTTGGGTTTCACCTCTAGTGCTGAATAAGGAGGTCGTGTTCCTTCAAGAGAAGTTATATCGAATGTCAAGAGCTAACTGCTCACGGCTAAAGGACTATACCATCGTTATCATTATCACCACCATTATCACTAGAACAAAGGTTTTCATCTTAGTTTAGTAAGTTGTTTGACATTACCATCAATACAAGTAAGTAGTTTGACATTACCAACAATATAAGTAAGTTGTTTGACATTACCAACAATACAAGTAAGTTGTTTGACATTACCAACAATACAAGTAAGTTGTTTGACATTACCAACAATACACGTAAGTTGTTTGACATTACCAACAATACAAGTAAGTTGTTTGACATTACCAACAATACAAGTAAGTTGTTTGACATTACCAACAATACAAGTAAGTTGTTTGACATTACCAACAATACAAGTAAAAAGAGATACAGATGAGAAAGTAACATAACAAGATGGACAGGTTAGTCTGACAGAGTGCACCACCAAAACAAGAGACACCTAAACCACCGAAACAATGTTTGATATCTGCTGCAACCAAATTTCGTTGCGGAGACGCACTTGATGATGATGACTGAATTTATCCTGTGATATCGCGTGCAGTGTACTTAATTCATGACAAATTCAAATATTAATGTAGATTTCCTGAATTTATCCTGTGCTATTGTTTGCAATATATTGAACTTATTATGATTTCAAACTGTAATGTGGATTATCTACCTACTCAGCAAATCCACCACCAGTGGCAAATGAAGTCAGCACAGAAAGTTGGAATTTTTGTGCCCTGGGCAATCTCTGCCTTTCCCCCTTAAATAAACACATTTAATTTCGGTTGTGAATTTCCTGTGTATTGCTTTTGGCGCTTCATTTTTCACTGATGTCACAATCTGCCCTACCGTGTTTCGGCATCGAATGAATCCTTAATAATGCCTTCCCAAATTCATATACCACCCGTAACACAATATGTCATATCACAGAAATGGCACAGTCTCATCATGAAGGTTATATCATAATCTGTTTCTTTCATTTTCACTCTCGTGCCCAAGTGAGTGCTGTCCAAGTTGGTGAATTGGTGCTGTCCCAGCTGTCATGATAATGATGGAAGAATCGCCGAAGGAGTATGAGTTTGTCAATCTTGTTATCTGTACTATTTTAGTAGGCGGAGTTTCATTACCAGATTTGTGTTTCTTTGGGATTATAATTGCAATAGTTTTTCACATAATTGCAAGTCCCAGATGAATGCAAGTCCCAGATTAATGCAAGTTCCAAATCATTGCAAGTCCCAGAACATTGCAAGTCAAAGATGATTGTAAGTCCCAAATAATTGCAAGTCTCAGATAAAAATTGTACTTCATGTGGGTGTATAGTGCATGTCCAATATAAAAAATGTGCTTAATGTTGGGGCAAAATTCGAGTCCGAGATGAAGAATGTACTCAGTGTTGATAAAAAGTGCAAGTCAGATTAAAAATATACTCAATGTGGGTGTTAAGTACATGTCCCAGATGATTTTTCCAATTACGTTGGGTGCAAAGTGCAAGTCCCAGATGAAGAAATGTACTCAATGTTGGTGTAGAGTGCAAGTCCCACGTGAATATTTTACTTAATGTGGATGTACAGTGCAGTTCTACGGGAGTGGCTGTCTTTTACCTCGGAGCGGATTTTTCATAGAATTTGTTGAATTTTTCATAAAATTTGTTGAATTTTTCATAGACTTTGTTGAATTTTTCATAGAATTTGTTGAATTTTTCATAGAATTTGTTGAATGTTTCATAGAATTTGTTGAATTTTTCATAGAATTTGTTGAATTTTTCATAGACTTTGCACAATCTGGACACACACTGCTGATAAACTGTTGATTCCTTTCAAATCTCTAACATTCAAGACACATACTACTGGGTATACTGTTGATTCCTTTCCAAGCTCTAACGTTCTAGGCACATACTACTGATAAAACGTTGACTCCAATTCAAGCTATAGCAATCTCGACACACACTGCTGATAAACTGTTGATTCAATATCAAGCTATAACAATGTTGACACACACACTACTGACAAGCTGTTGTTTTATCTCCAAGATCTAGCAATTTCGACAAACGCTGCTGATAATTCAGTTGAATCATAAGCCAGCTCTAACAATGTTGACACATACCACTGAGAAAAGATGTTGAATAATTTCCCATCTCCAGCAACCGCTGTAATTGTTGCTGACAAACTGTTGCTTCCTTTCCAATATCTAACATTCTCGACACATAAAGCTGACGAACTATTTCTTACTTTAACATCTCTAATAATCTCAATCCATGCCGTTTAAAAACTGTTTCTTCTATTCAAAATTCTAACATCTCGAGACATATTGCTGATAAATTGTTGATTCATCTCCCAACGGTTTGTGAATAATTCTTACAGCTAACAGAAATTGAACCAGGTCCGTTCTAGCAGAACCGAATCGCTTTACAACACAAGTAAATAGATTTTCCGTACTTGACCAACCACATACCAATAAAAAAAAGATGTGATCTCGTCAAGACATTCAACGTGTGTGCTCAAGTCACTCTGAACGGACCAATCGAATCAAGGACTATAACAAAAACAGCGAACATCCCGTACAAGTATTTAAGTATCCTCAGGAATAAAAACATAGTTTGTGATTACTAATTACATAGATTATTAATTATTGTAATCCTTTTTTCAAAACAACTACAGGGGTTCAAAAAGGATGTGTATTATCACCTGTGTGGGGTGCAAAGGGAACGCATTGCTCTAGGCGGACCCAGGGTTAGCAGATAACCAAGATCCCAAATGTACCTCCACGCGGTGCACCCTGGAAACAGAAATACAGCAGCTCGAGCTGATTCTGGCCAAATCATTTGGGGATCGTGTCCGAGAATGTGGAGGTAGCAGATGGAAAGAGATTTGATTGCACAAGAAACAGACAATATCTCCGACACCACCAGCATCATCACATATAGCGACACTGTCGACATACAGTGAAGCTAGTCAGTCCAGTCCGAACATTGGAGGGGCGGCCAATGTAAAATGCACGTAAAGGTAGATGCATGGCGAGAGACAAATAGATTTCATACCGAGTACAATGAAACAATGAAAGGTCAGAACAGCGCTAGAGGGCAGCGCGAACTGCAAATAGAAAGTGAAAAGTCCCTAGGAAAGGGGAACTACAAGCTCCGTCAGCTCGAGTCGAGCTTCTAGTTACCTGTGTTCCTTACAGTCAGAGACCCAGACCCATTCATTGGCGTTTGGTAAAGCAAGAAGACCTAATCCAACTCTAATGTCGAGCCTTCCTAAACCGGAAATATGCTCGCGAAGAGAAAGGGTTCCGTACTTGATGCGCTCAGGCACAAAAGGGACAACGATTTAGCCCTGGCCCAACTCTACTGTCAGGTTTTCCTACACCGGAAATACACTTGAAGAGAGAAAGGGTTCAGTACCTAATGGGCTCAGGCGCTATTGGGACAAGGACGCTCAGCTCGAGAACGCCTTGCTCTCAAACGCGTGGTGTGAGACTCGAACTTGGACAAAGGGTACACGATGTCGGTGAATGACACCTCGGCTAAGAGGGCGAAAGAGCCAGGGCCCAACTCCTCTGATGAGTTCTTCCCCTTAAGGAACCAGGCTCACGGACGAGAAACGGTTCAGTACCCAATGGGCACAGGCACAGCACGTCCAATTACACGAGGCAAGTTCATAGACAGTGGAACGCCTCGTACGAGTCAGACGAGAGCAAAAATCGTCTAGGCGAAGAGTAGCCACTACGCGTGCCTGGAGACAGATATAAAGTCTGTCACAGGCTAAGGGTAGCCCACCCGAATTGTCAAGGCATGCCGAAATCGGATGTGCTAGGCCTACAAGGCGCATAACGGTGGCACAACGTAATCACGCTCCCGGCGGAAATCGCACGGACACCCGTGATGGTTACAATGGAGCGAACGCAAAACAAACAAACATCACCTGTGTTATTCAATATATACTTGGAAAAAATCTTGCAAGAGACACTACAGACACATAAAAGAACAATTTCAATTGGTGACCACCCTCTATGCAACTTGCGCTGTACCTATGACATTGATCTTATGGCTAGTTATGAGGAAGAACTTCAAGCACTTACTTCTGAACTTCAAAAACTTATAGTATGAAAATAAACATCGAGAGAAAACCAAATATTGGCAGAGATAATAACACGCTTCATGTTAACAACTTCGTAAAAGACCAGAAACAAGAAGTTGATACTTGTGATCTTGTGTGAGCAGCGATGGATGCACTAACAAAGAAATAAAGATTGTACTTACAATAACATCGGCGTCAATGTCCTGAATAAATACAATATGGAAGAGAAAAATAAGTACATCAGTGAAAATAAACCTATACAAATCTATAATAAAACCTGTTCTTTAACACGGATGTGTACGTCAACACAGCGAAAATGGAGAGGAGAATACAAGGTTTTGAAAACAAACGTTACAGACGAATATTGCGCACCAATTATAAAGAGCATAAAACTAACCTAAACGTGAGAAACAGAGTATACATACTATTGTAAGCCAAAAAGAACATCTTATGGAAGTGGTAAGACATCGCAAATTTATGTGGTTTAGCCACGTGATGAGGTATGATTACCTATCCAGAAACTATCTTACAGGGAACAGTTGAAATGGGGGTAAGAGGACAACAAGAATTGATAATATTACAGACTGGAAAAGAATACGATTCTCAACAATTAAATAAGGAAATGAGAATAGGGAGGCATGGAGAAATCTTTGTCTTGATGTTTCCAGAGTGGCACTCATTCGGGCCTCAACGGATATGAGTTTGATGATGGTGATAAAGATAGTAAATTGTGAACAATTTAGAAAACTGACGTGAGTGACACATTTTATAAGACAATTTGGTCCTAAAAAATGTCAAAATAAAAAAAAACCCACACAAACTAGAACATTGTTTGATGCAATGAATAAGAAAAATTAATCATGGAGAGAAATGCCACAGGCAGCAGGAGAACAGGAGTCCATCCATTACGTCGATGGACACTGAATTTCAAAAACCTTTTGAAAGTGACATTAGGAAATACAGCATAGCTTGCACAAAATCAAGTCTGACTGTGTGGCAATGAGGACAACGATTTGCAAAAGATATGTTTCATAGAAGAAGACAAATGTAGGGACAACTGTATTATTTCTCGGAAGAAGCTTATAGAAACTAATTTATTTAAGAAATTGCCAGCATCTACATAACGATACGTTAAATGACAACTTAACGAAATGGAAAATATAAGACGATATTCAAAACGTTAAAAGTGCAGATGTTATTTAGTTCATTTTTTATGATATAAAAGGTTCAAAAACAAAAACTGTCAATGTTGTATTTTTCCCGTTAGGGATTTGCAGGGTTTTTCGAGTGGCGTGTGAAATAGAGGATGCATGCCCTTGCTGTCGCAATGTCATGTTCAGGGTGAGTTTTTCAATTTACACTTGGTGAGAGTATTGACCTGCAAGAGTTTATATTTTGTTTCTCATCTATAGGTTGGTTTTATGTTCTGTTTAATGAGTGCGCAATATTCGTCTGTAGCATTTGTTTTTTTCCCTCACGGTTCATTATCAATCTCCCGCTGGATTTCTCTTGTAGCAGGACGATGGTCCTACTAGATTTCCAGCAGGATGTAGTTCAGAGAATTGAAGTGCGTTGTGTCCCCGTTTTATTTGCGCCAATGGCCAAACACATCTGTCTTTGTGGACATTTGCATTCAAAAGCCTGTTATTTCCTATACATTTCCACTATAACTGTACGAAGGATACAAATCGTTAAACAAACTATCTATTATTGCAAGAGTGTTGCTAAGACTTTGTTTCAGACACATTGCTTACATATAATGGAAAACAGTGTGGCTGCAGATTATAATGATTTTGTTATTGGTTTTAGCATGTCAGACTGTAAGACCGTATATACGCCGATCCATGTATAAGCCCAAAATAGTAATTTTCTACAATCAAGTTGTTCTACAACTTAAGTCCGCATATAAGAAGAATTTTAATTATGTTTAAAATATATTGACAATAACAATTCAATGAAAGCCGGTGGTTGTATGAAACTTTTCACACTTTCAAAAATGTGTTCACGCAATGATTAGTCTAAAAAAAGCGTATATCGTACATATGGAATAGAAAAAAACTATGTTATGAGAGGAAATCTTCAGTTGCTTTTAATTAACATGAAAAGGATTGCGGTTGTCATGATAATGGTGATTCTTAAAGAGGCGATGATTTCATCGGAACTAATCATCTATCTTTCAGATTACTCCATCAGCAATGCGAATGAAAGATAGAACGGTGTAGTCTTTTTGGAGTAATGCGAGGGTGATGTTAGCTCTAGAGTGAAGGACGACGATGGTGTGTATCTCTGATATATACTTTAAATGAATAAAATATATTGAAATTCAGAATATTTCTAGTGTTTAAAATTTAAGTGATATTTGTGCAGAATTATGAGTTTGGAGTTAAAGAGTCATCAACATCTATCATTGTATATTTTTGTTCAAAGTCACGTAATTACTGATAAAGTTTCACAAATTTTCTCTTATTCGTGGTCAGGATAATATACAGCATTGGTCCTGTCCTAGGAGAAGAGTCTATAAATCACATTTTTTATGAAATCAGCACCGATCCGAATTTTAAAGTAATTTATGACGTCCTTCTGCCACTGCATTCATAGTTATAAAATGGCTGCCCTAACTGTGCTGAATATTAGTTCGACCGTAAAGACATTGTTAAGACATTGGGGGACATACTGCGATCATAACTTAATTCTCTTGCGGAAATGACTACCTGGAACTGCGTTGTTAAAAAACAGAATAAACAAATTTAGTCGTGTGGGGTAAATAATAAACATCGGGTTGGTATTTGGTATTTAACGCCAGGTAAATTCGTTTCCTAACCTAACTGTGGTTCCTTAAAAATGTAGACACTTCTCCTATGAATAGACCACGTATCGTAAGTAACGGATGTCTGCAACTGAAAGTTGTGTTGTTTCTATTTCCTTATTGTCTATTCTCTGCTGTGGTTGTTATGGGTCGCAGGATTGAATAATGACCAGTTTCACGGATGGCACTTTTGGACGTTTAATATGCATGTATATTATGAATTTTCAGGAAGTTTGTAACTCTTTCAATCCATCTTCTTCTTCGTCGTCCTCTGCCTCTTGTTTCCATTCTAAGGTTGTATGCTCTTGCTGCTGGCAAATATGAGTTCATTATCCTTAAGCGGCAGAACCGTTTAAAGCTGTGTTTTCCAATCTATCTGACCACAGATGTTGTTCCAATAGTTCTTGTAATATCTTCATTTCTTACATGGTCTATTCTTGTTCTGTTTTTAGACATCATATTTGACACGTAGTAAGCATTTTCCGCTGTTCTTTAATTAACACCCACGTCTGATATTGATAACACAATATTGGTATGAAGATCGAATTTATGATTTACCTTTTGGTTTCCGCCAGGACAGATGTGTGTTTATCATTTAATTATTTTATTTACAATTATTACTACTTGTGTTGCAACATTGTATGTTGTAACGAATTGTAAAGGAATATTTGTCTACGTTATTCAAGGGATACTTGTCTGCGTCATTCTATACCTTCACTATTTACAGGATATTCGAGATTGGGCTAATTTCATGTCAACATAAATTTTTCTTCTAAAAGACAGAAATCTCATTATGGATAAGTGTGTCATAGTGTAACCTTAAACTAACAAACACGACCAGTCTGGTGAACTAATGACTACAGGAAAAATAATTAGAATTTCAGTTTAAACAATGATTGTTGTTTATAAACCACATACACAGCTATGATCTTCCTATTTGTTATCATTATACACTAATCATCGCCAGCGGTAGATATTGTAAGATCAATTTGCGAGTATGAAGGGAAATAGATACATACAATTGTTACCAATAGTATTATCAGAACACAAGGAAAGACGACGTTGTGACTAAAACAGCCTTCAACAAACTAACATCAGACAAATAAAGACGAACTTAAATGGACACACATAGTACGCTGGTTGCAATAATATATTGTGATGTTGGCGAGTCATAAATGTTTAATCACACACATTGTTGGTCAAACATCTGCATTAAAATATACTTCCCTGATTTTGTTCCGTTAAGTTAGTTGCAGGTTTAAACAAGACATTCTCATTTCACGATTCGACATAATGACACATCAAAGAATAGTTTATATCCTAAATAACTGTATATCTTTGTTATTAAAAATACTTCACTGTATATTCTGTGTAAGACACTTATTCAACTATTCTTCAATGTTATGTGTCAATAATACACCCAATCGTATCGCCAGTACAAGGCAAGAGATCCGCATTCGAAACCTGAGCTAATTCGGCAGAGTTGCGTCATTAAGGCGGGGCCATTGAAGCTCGTAATTATGCATGAATTAATATCTATATTTAGCTACAATAGTCGACGTCTCACTATATATACCAAACATAAGCTATACACAATAAGCAATACACATATGTATTTGTGATTGTCATAGTGAAACATACAGTCTGTTTGGATAATAGTCTTAGACTTCTATAGCCTGTGTGCTTGTACAGTTCACTAATCTTAATACATACACATGTTTGAAAGACTTCATTTGATTGTATGTCTGCATACATGTTTAGAATTAATTTGATTGTATGTCTGCATACATGTTTAGAATTAATTTGATTGTATGTCTGCATATATGTTTAGAATTAAATCTCAAAATCTCGCTGAATTTCTCTTGCAGCAGGAAAATTGGCGTATTAGATATTCAGTAGGATGTGGCCAATGAACGGAGATGCGTTATGTCGCCGCTTTATTTGCCCCAATGGTCCGAAACATGCGACCTCGGCGGTACTGTATACATAATGATGGCAAATATCTTCCACCTACTCACATAATACCTGTCTACGTAATATTCTTCTTTTCGTAGAAATGCGTATTGCCTAGAGTTTGAGTTGTCTGGGTATCAAACATCTATATTGGCCGGTTCTCTATAGTGTGTATGCTATCATTCGTCAAACCTCATTAACTATTTACATAGCATCACAATGTCATGTTGGGCAATGCAGTCGTTTTCGTTCAAGAAAATTGTTTTGCCAGAGCGAAACACCTCGAACAAAGACAGACGCGTAGTGGATAACACAGTTAAATACTAAACTCTTTTCGTTAGAAATTATCCATATGAATGGGTTTTGCACATCATCGGCAGGTGAAGTCTTCTGTGTATGTCAGAGATCGCTGGAGAAAGCACCTGTTATGTGAAGTCTTCTGAGTATGTCAGTGATCACTGGAGAAAGCACCTGCTATGTGAAGTCTTATGTGTATGTCAGAGATCTCTGGAGGAAGCACCTGCTATGCGAAGTCGCCTGTGTATGTCAGAGATCTCTGGAGAAAACACCTGCTATCTGAAGTCGCCTGTGTATGTCAGAGATCTCTGGAGAAAGCCCCTGCTATGTGAGGTCTTCTGTGTATGTCAGAGATCGCTGGAGAAAGTACCTGCTATGTGAAGTCTTCTATGTATGTCAGAGATCTCTGGAGAAAGTACCTGCTATGTGAAGTCTTCTATGTATGTCAGAGATCTCTGGAGAAAGTACCTGCTATGTGAAGTCTTCTATGTATGTCAGAGATCTCTGGAGAAAGTACCTGCTATGTGAAGTCTTCTGTGTATGTCAGAGATCTTTGGGGAAAGTAGCCACATTGCACATAAAAATGAAAGCTTATAATTCCTGGTGGTTAAAAAAAAAGAAAAAAAAAAGAAAGAACATCAAATAGATTAATTGTGCACAGTGATAGCAGCACAAATGGCTGCTGATTGAATGTGCAATGATATACTGAACCTATAATCCAACGATGACAGAACACTCGTAACAATATACGCATTATAGATATCTGCATAATAATCATATGAATTTCCGGAACCACGCCCTGTCGCAAATCAAATCACCAAACAATTTGTTATTTACATGTACATGAGTGATTCATAATGATAAACAGCAAAAACCTACTTATTTCCAATCGTTATTTTTGAATGAAAGTAAATCATTTAGTGAAATGAATTATTAATTAAATGAAAACTGAAGAGAATATGTCACAAATATAATAATGTAGCGACATCTCTTGTCTACTCGTGTTAACTTAATTACGTTGCTTTAATCAATTCATATTTAAACTCTCTTTGGGGCACTTTTTAACTCATTTCTGTGATAATGTCCAATCTCTAGATAATATCTTTGATAGTGTCCTATATTTAGATAATATCTTTGATATGAAAGTAAAGTAACCCGTAGCATTTATTAATACCGTAGAAGTGTGAGATGCTAGCGATATCACATTTCAGATGCTCTGCAAATGAGGGTGGTAGCCATCTCCTGTCCCTCGTAGTCTTTACTTCCTGGAATATTCCGGTACCCATTTAAGACTGAATCGACCTGGGAGCCGTTGTGATCTGAGAAACATTTCCACTGCGCTACGCGGCTCCCCTTTACGCAGCTCCGTATATCTTTGAAATACTGTCCTATCAAATCTATTTCTGAATGGAAACAAGACCAAGATTATGACAAGCGGCAAAACCAATAGCAAGTTCTCAATCAGTATAAACAACAGAGAATTAGAAAGAGTTACCAGTTTTGAATACCTTGGTTCTCTTAACAACAATAACGGTGATTGCGACTTACGTTGTTTTCTACTTTCTTAACTAGAACAATAACCGCCTTATTTTGTGTTCTAGCGTGTCCACTAGAAAAATGACCGCATTTCTTTGTTTTCTCTTTTTTTAACTAGAACAATGATTGCATTGCTTTGTTTTCTGGTTTCTTAACTGGAACAATGATTGCATTGCTTTGTTTTCTAGTTTTTTAACTAGAACAATGATTGCAGTGCTTTGTTGTCTAGTTTTCAAACTAGAACAATGACCGCAGTTCTTTGTTGTCTAATAGTTTCTTAACTAGAGCAAAGACCGACTTACATTCTTTTCTAATCGTTTTTTTATCTCTTTATCACCCTATGTCTTTGAAGTCCTTACATTTTCTGAGAGAAGAAAGTTACTTTGAGTTTCAGTTTCTTCACCATCTGTTTTTGTTCTATAGCTCCTGCAGATTGGCATGATGTAGTCCGGGGAAAGGAATGTGCTGTCATAGTTTACTGTTTAACTCCGATATATGGGCTTTACGACCTGACATCCTACTTTAGCATCATTTCTATGTTACTTTGACCCTGGTTGGGATGGGACATATAACTCTACTTAAAAACCACCTTATTCGCCCCGTACGACATGCATGGAAGGTAAACAGTTTTGCTATTCTTTGCTATTCTTTCAGACCCTGACAGTACACTGACGTATTTATGATAATTAATCAGATATAATTGCCAGTGTAGAGATGCTGTATAAACATATCTCTACCTCTGCCTTCGATTAAAAGCCGCTTGTCAAGTGGTCTCATTCGATTGAACACGACAATTAGTCTAGATCCTGCTTGGGTTGTCCATTATTTGACCTAGTGTAAACAGAATAGTGCCAAATTGCTATCGGCTTCCAATACAGGAAAATACCATTTGTGTTTCCTTTCCGGAAATGGCGCCAGGGCAAGTTTCTTTTTAAAATGCTATAACCACAAGACTAGCAGAGATAAAGTCAAAGAAATGACACACATAAATAATCTGAATCAATAAGATATTGATGTTTAGTTATGAATCTATTACAGTACATTTCGGACAGACTCATATGTGCTCAATAGTACACAACAGATGTCGAAGAGTATGCATATTTTCTTTTTCCCCCAACTTTTTCTTTATAGTCCTTTCTAGACGATACAACATAATTGGCACACAGACAAGTACAACTACAACAAATCATGAACTCCTTTCAAGAACATAGTGAAAAACAAAATCTATTTCTGAATGGAAACAAGACCAAGATTATGATAAGCGATAAAACCGCTAGCAAGTTCTCAATCAGTATCAACAACAGCGAATTAGAAAGTGTCACTAGTTTTGAATACATTGGTTCTCTTATCACCAGTAATGGGAATTGCTATGAAAAAGGCAGAGGAAGGTTGGCTATCGCAATAAAGAAGCTGATACAAATGAAAAATACATGGCTGAGCAGCTGTAAAACAACAAAACTAACTCCATATTCCCAGTGGCAATACATGGGTGTGAATCCTGGACAATCACCAACATATTGAAAAATAAAATAGAAGCAATTGAAAAAAGAATGTTGCAGAAAAATCCTCAGAATACAACGGGCCCAAAAAATTACTAATATAGCCATCATGAGATAAATGAATGTAAAAGAAAATTGGCTGAACAACAGTGTTCTTTCTAGAAAACAAATATATTTTGGCCATCTCAGACGCCATGACGGTCTAGACGCTAGAGAATACCATAATGGAGGGGATGATGAGGGAAGACGAACAAGAGGCAGACCAAGAAGAAGATGGACGCAATACATCAAAGGCTACGTAAACGTGACAATAACAGAAGCAGAAAGATGGGCTCAAGATAGACAGACTTTTCGAAAGGCTATGATGACTGCTAAATCCTGTTCAGGCGACTGATGACTGAACCCTTTCTGCTTTGCAGTGTTATGGATAGAAGAGTTATCTGGAGACCACCTTTTTGTGTGCCGAATATGTTTGGTTTCGTTGACTCTTATTTCTGTATGTAATCCATCGTTTGCATGGTCTGCCCCTAGCTTTGTATACATCGTGTATGTACAGTAAGTAAGTGCAAAGAAAAGGTGGAAAAATATAGGATATATTGCTAATAAAATAAAATAAAATAAAATAAAATGAAAATGACAGCTCGATAGTAATTTGCTGTGAAAACAGAGTGGGAACTGGAGACAAGTCAAATAGCAAATTGCGGCATGTTACCAGAAGTTGAAGTACGCGCGAGACAGACCATCCGTGGAATGTGGTGCCGTCTCTCCAAAGAACCCTCGTTGGGGAGACGATACCTGATCTAACATGAATACGTATATTTTACAAAATATATACATGTATAATTTTTAACTCGTGTATGTGTGTGATATGTAACTCGTGTATTATGTGTTCACATAGAATGTAAATGCGTAATATGTCGCTCATGTATTATGTGTTTACATAAAATGTATATACTACAAAAATGTGATAAATGTTCATATAAAATGTTTGAACTATACCCATGATATGTATTCACATAAAATGTATGTACTGCACACATGTGATGTATGTTCATATACAATGTATGTACTACACACGTGTAATAAGTATTTATTTAAAATGAATGTACTACATACATGTAATTTGTGCTCACATAAACTTTATCCGCTATACAAATCAGCAGTTTCATAAGTAGCCTGAGGCAGATAACATACAAATAATATGTTCCTAGAAACATACATGCAACATATGGATGACTAATGATCTCTGGGCATTTCAATTATGACAACTAATCCTGTTTCTAGACATACTGATCTTGTCCAAATCCGGATCGCTGTCTCAATGTAATGTAATCATGTATCGATTTGAATAGGTTGTTTAGAGTTTATCGAGTAGTCTGGTCATCCTAGTGATTAATGTGTTGGATTAAAAACATTAAACCTAGAGTAGATCATAATGGGAGACTCTACTCTCCACTGTCGCAGGTTGAGGGAAATTTTACAGCGTATATGAAGATACTGCGTAAGTGTTCTGAAACGGATACCTTCGAAGGCAGAAAATGAATGAATACATGCGGGTTTACCTTATGTTCGGATATGTCTACTTTAGTCATGTTTCTTGGTTATTTGTAACGATGTCTACATTACTGGTTCATTTATCTGTGTCGATGTCTACATTAATGGTTCATTTATCTGTGTCGATGTCTACATTAATGGTTCATTTATATGTGTCGATGTCTACATTATATGTTCATTTATCTGTGTCGATGTCTACATTACATGTTCATTTATCTGTGTCGATGTCTACAATACATGTTCATTTATATGTGTCGATGTCTACATTATATGTTCATTTATATGTGTCGATGTCTACATTATATGTTCATTTATCTGTGTCGATGTCTACATTATATGTTCATTTATCTGTGTCGATGTCTACATTACATGTTCATTTATATGTGTCGATGTCTACATTATATGTTCATTTATCTGTGTCGATGTCTACATTAATGGTTCATTTATCTGTGTCGATGTCTACATTATATGTTCATTTATCTGTGTCGATGTCTACAATACATGTTCATTTATATGTGTCGATGTCTACATTATATGTTCATTTATCTGTGTCGATGTCTACATTATATGTTCATTTATCTGTGTCGATGTCTATATTACATGTTCATTTATATGTGTCGATGTCTACAATACATGTTCATTTAAATTTGTCGATGTCTACATTACATGTTCAATTATCTCTTCAGATTTCTACATTATATGTTCATTTATTGGAGGGTATCACATTAGGATTTCGAAAAGTTAGATCAAATACAAATTGTAGTAAATAGTGACGTCAGGGATGTATAGTAAGGTTGTAAGGTTATATATGTGGGGTGAAATAGTGACTTCAGTGATGCATGGTGAGATATTGAAATCAGGGATGTAGGGTGAGGTTGTGACAACAGGGATGTATGTGAGTTATTGACATTAGCGATGTGTGGGAGATAGTGGCATCATGGATGTGTGGTGAGATAGTAACATCAGAATTTTGGTGAGCTAGTAAGATCAAGTAAAAGTAGATTTAAACACCAAAATAACACTATTGAAAACGATTATTATGCCAACACTGTGCTACCAATGCCAAACATTGACAGCACAAGACAAACGTAAACTTGTGACAGCTGAAATGGCATGCTTACGCAGAATACTAGGAATATCGCTAAGAGACAGTGAGAAATGAGAACATTAGACAAAGAATCGGAACCGCCCAAATCTTGGAGTATATTAAGAGCCAACAGATAAAATGGTTTGCACACATCAGCGGACTACCACTAGACAGCTTACCACAGCAAGCTATGCTACACAGATACAGTGAAGGCAGACCTAGAGGCCGATGGACCAACGAAATAAAAGAGGCGAAATATTCCACAATATACTAAGCACACACGAGTGCCATTTCCATAGTACTCTTCTATCCATGACGCTGAAAGACAGTAATGGGTTTAGCGAATAGATAGATAGATAGATAGATAGATAGATATATGATAAATATATAGATAGATACATAAGTAGATAGATAGATAGAAAGATAGATAGATAGAAAGATAGAAAGATAGATAGATAGATAGATAGATAGATAGATAGATAGATAGATAGATAGATAGATAGATAGATAGATAGATAGATAGATAGATAGATAGATAAGACAGATATATAGATATATAGATAAGACAGATAGATAGATAGATAGATAGATAGATAGATAGATAGATAGATAGATAGATAGATAGATAGATAGATAGATAGATAGATAGATAGATAGATAGATAGATAGATAGATAGATAGATAGATAGATATATAGATAGATAGATAGATAGATAGATAGATAAGACAGATATATAGATATATAGATAAGACAGATAGATAGATAGATAGATAGATAGATAGATAGATAGATAGATAGATAGATAGATAGATAGATAGATAGATAGATAGATAGATAGATAGATAGATAGATAGATAGATAGATAAATATATAGATAGATAGATAGATAGATAAGATAGATAGATAAAATAGATAGATAAGATAGATAGATAAGATAGATAGATATATAGATAGATAGATAAATAGATAAATAGATAAGATAGATCAGAGATGTGTGATGTGTCAGTGACATCGTCGCTCTGTGATAAGTAAATGTCTTCGAGGATTTTTTCTCAGAGTCATATTATAGATGTCTGATAAGAAGATAATTTGAAAGATCTATGATGGGACCGTCATAGAGGAGACTTGTGATGCGATACGCAATTTAAAGATATGAGATGGGACAGATATATATATATACGATCTGTAATGAGATGGGACAGATATATATACGATCTGTAATGAGATGGGACAGACATATATACGATCTGTAATGGGATGGGACAGACATATATACGATCTGTAATGAGATGGGACAGACATATATACGATCTGTAATGAGATGGGACAGACATATATTACGATCTGTAATGAGATGGGACAGACATATATACGATCTGTAATGAGATGGGACAGATATATATACGATCTGTAATGAGATGGGACAGACATATATTACGATCTGTAATGAGATGGGACAGACATATATTACGATCTGTAATGAGATGGGACAGACATATATACGATCTGTAATGAGATGGGACAGACATATATACGATCTGTAATGAGATGGGACAGATATATATACGATCTGTAATGAGATGGGACAGACATATATACGATCTGTAATGAGATGGGACAGACATATATACGATCTGTAATGAGATGGGACAGACATATATACGATCTGTAATGAGACTGTCGTATCAGGGACATGTGATGAGACAGTAATATAAGGGTTCTGTGATGAGAGACCCATATTCGTGATGAAACAGCTATATCAATATCCCCAGTTATCTGATACCACTCTGGACGGTTAAGAGCCTAACAAGATTTGGGATTAATTCAGAAGTGATTAAGAGATGATTCCAATAATCTGCGAAACGTCCTTTTCTGCCTTAATTAGGGCCGGCTGACGGCACATTGGTGTGTTGGGCAAACAAGTTGGCCAGCACTGCTATGCAAGATATGTCATCCACTGACATTGTTTAATAATATTAATAATAATAATAATAATAATAAAAATAATAATGATAAAAATAATAAAGATAATAACAATAATGATAATGATAATAATGATAATAATAATAATAATAATGATAATAATAACAATAATATGCATAACCGGTCAGGTTTGAAGAGCTGTCACATTGTGACATTTGCTGCGGAAAGATCTCCACGCATCTCTATTCTCTACCATCCTGATGAGTTTGGAAACTTCACACCTCATCCTGTCCTCAATATTATCCAACCATGTCTTCTTGTGGCCCCTTCATCTTCTTTCACCATCCACTGTACCTTGAAGAACATCTCTTGTCATCGAGGAATGTCTCACCATGTGCCCGTAGTACCCGAGTTCACGAAGTTTCACGATTGTTAACATTGGTTCGTGTAGGCCCGCTATTGCATTAATTCTATCATGCACAAACACCTTGGGATTATGTTCTCGGTAACATACACAATATACGTCTATAGCATTTATTACCAAAACGGCTAAATTATTCTCTCTAAGTCCACAGTTAAAGTCCAGGTCTCACAGTCATATAACAATAATCGCAGCACCAAATATTTATTTACATTAATCTTAACGTGGGCGGTGATCCTGCTTCTCGAAATGGTCGTTATTCTTGTCATGACCATTGTCATATTTGTCTTAACATCTTAACTTCTGCAGTTGATTCACCATCATCACTATTCTGTGCTCCAGGATAAGTAAACATCGTAACCTCATCAAGTCTTCGATTGTTAAGTTTCATATTAATTGAGATTGGATTAGTACACTTTAACACCACACACCAAAATTTTACTCTTAGCTGCATTGATCTTCATGACACGTTTATTCTAGATATTTCCAGTTCAACATCTACACTGAAAACATAATATGAGAAACGTAAATGACGACATAACAAGCTGACTTCAAACGTCTTACCAACGAAGAAAACACAAATTATAGCAACAGATGAAGTTAAAGTGCAGGCAAAGATAACAATTGATCATTTCGAACTAGAGGACGTATCAAATTTCCAGTATTTGGGCACAAACAGAAATAGCTCAGGAGACTGCGCTGTAGAAATCAAGAGAAGAATTCCAATGACGACATTGAAATTTGCCGAAATGAAAAATCTTTGGCAAGGTACCAGCAGCATATCCAAATTATGAATAATCAGAACACGTGATATACAGTGGTAATATATGGTTGCAAGGCATGGGCATTAAATAAAACAATAGCAAAGAGAATCGCTGTTTTCGAAATTAGAAGCTACAGACGAATTGAACGTATACCATGGACAACTAAAATACAAATCCAAAAGTGTTAAGATCAATAAAGGTCGAAGAGGGCAGACTGCTTAACAACATCTTAACAAGATGGCTGTGTTTCGTTTTTCATCATATAAAGAGACATACCAGCGTTGAAAGATTAATAGCTGAAGGCAGAGTTAACGGCAACAAGGGAAAACGCCCAAGACGACGATGGTGCAGTTATATATCGGATTGTTTAAACATGTCTCTAGCTGTGGAAGGTCACCTCACCAAGAATCGAGGAGTGTTCATAGAATCGATAAGGAAGATTACGCTGTGGAAAAAATATGTCACATTGTGATGATGATTTCCAGGTTTCGTTGTTAACTCTTGTAGTTCCGCCTCTGTTGTCGTCATCATATCAATATCATCAGTATAGCAGAAATTAGAAATGTGCCGTCCTATCGATCGATGTTGTTGAATGAAACTCATCTAACACTTCTCTCACGAGTGCTTATAGGTAGATGTTAAATAGTGTTGGTGAAAGTAAACATTCTTGTCAAACGCCAACATTAGTTCTGAAAATTCACCCATTTCATTATCTATGAACTTAACACTTTTTATTTCTTTATACAGTGCCTCTATGACGGTGATAATGTTGTAGTCAAAATTAAACGCTCGCATAACATACCACATATTTGCATGCAAAATACGATCAAATGTTGTGGTGAAATTAATACAATTATGAAATATCACGATATTTTAAGTGTTTTTTCACTTATTAGGCATAGATTGAAAATTTGTTCTACAGTGTTTCTGTTGTTCCTGAATGCGGCTTGTTCTTTTGCTTGATGAGTATATGCTACCTATTCGGCGCTACCCATCATCATCAATCAAGTGCTATTTTGATGGATTGGCTTTCAAGAACACTTGATTTGCAGGATATGGCATCCATATACGATGACTTGATGGATCTGCCTACGGGTTACGTGACTCTTGTGGTGAAAATTACTCAAATTATGACGCAGTGTCTGAGGGCTGAGACCATCAAGACAGCTATTGAATTAATAGACCAATAGATTGATCTCATGGAACAAAAACCATCAGAAGTTGTGTTTGTTTACAGACTCTATGTCAGTTTTGGAAGCACTTAAACATACCCCATACGTAAATGAAAATATTCTCCACATAGCAAGAGCAGCGGACTGTCTTATCTCTGCATATCCAATCAGGGAGACCATGCAATGAATCCCTGGATATTACGATATAGCAGGACACGAAGTAGCAGACAGACTTGCAAAAAGAGGCGTCTCAAAATAACACAAGCAAAGACTTTGTAGTATGGAACAGCCAAAACAGATTCTCAGAAACAACACAAGGGAAATCTGGCTGAACATATGGATAAGAGGGCTGACTGGTCGGAATGTGTTTAGTGGAGTGACACTCCCAAAGCACAATGACAAAATAAACACACTCTGCAAGAGCATCCAATCCTTTATCTTTCAGTTTCGAACAGGTCATGCAAGGATGAATAGCCATTTAAACCGCATCAACCTCCAGCAACTACCCATTTTTAGACACTGCTCTCAACTCAATGAAACAGCGAAACACCTCCTTGTTTACTGTCCTTACCCTTCAATTGCAAGGAAAACTTCTACAGACACCTTTAACAGTCACAAACATACTGTATGGATTCCTAAGTCAACTTCAGAAGATCTGCACTTTTTTCAGAATGGTATTCTGGTGCCAAGAGTTTCATTACTCATCAGCATTTGGATATCGAAAATAACACACACAAAACATATTCAGTATTTTTCCATCTAAATAGAAATCATGGGTTTTATTTTGCTGTGTTATATTTTCTTAAGTTTCAATGGATGCCGTATTATTAGCGTGCGACATGCTGTTAATGAAATCAGATTGTGCATTAATCCAGTTTTCTGTAGCTTTTTTTTCATTTTAACTCTAATAGTTGTGTTCAGGTCACTCATACATCCAAGCTACCAGTGAATTATATTTTTTGTACTTCTTTAGCTCTCTCCGCCTATCACATACGTTTAAATATGTCTTATTTTTGTCACCGGACACACGGGTGTGGAGGGAAACGAACGATCCGACCAATTAGCTAGCCTCGCCACCAAAACAGACGGTCAACCTATGGACTGAGCAGACATACTAAATGAACTTCGTGAATCCTCGCTATCAAATGATTTTGAGATGAATGAGCATGAGTCAATATTGAGAATGCGCGAATTGGGAGTGAGGATGGGCGTGGCCTTTAGAAAACCCCTGACAAAGGTTTCACAAAGAGCAGTGAACCAACATAAAACCGGAACAATCAGCCGTTGCACCCTGAGAGATTTACTGATGCGGAGATCGGAGCACCTATGGACGTGTCAAGTGTGCCAAGAGGATAATCAACATACTTAATACCTATTACCTAATGTCTTCAGTTACCCATGGTTTGCTGGTTTTGTCTGCTTGCCCTGTAGCTTTGTTGGTGTCAACTAACATTGCGTTAATATTCTTAATCAGTGAGTTAATATCCTCCTCCAAGTTCAAGTTGCAAATTTACTACCTATTGTTGTCTTGAATAAATCATTTATTTCTGTCCCTTTTAATTCTTCTTCTTCTTCTGCGTTCATTCTCAAACTCCAACTGGATCTAGCTGGATCATGGTCCTGCTAGATTTCCAGCAGGATGTAGTCCAGAAAATGGAAATGCGTTGTGTCGCCGTTTTATTTGCGCCAATGGCCCGACACATCCGTCTTCGGCGGGGTACCTTTTAATTAATTTGTGTAAGTTGAATTTTAAGCAAGTCCTGTTGATACAGATGTAGTATTTTTTTTATATGCTCAATGGTCATCAAAACCACATCGTGCTTGTTTGCCTGTGTCAGCACCCGGGAATGATCTCGTTTTTGCTTGATTTATGACCAAATGAAACCTCTTAAAAACTAGAATATAGTCGATTTGATTGTGTAATTGTCCTTATGGTGCATACAAAGTTCTTCTTCTTGAAATTGTATGTCGGAATAATGTGTTAACCACATATATTTTGTAACTGTTATCAAATTGTATCAGACTTTGTTCGCGATCATTAATCGTTCCTAAAAATTTATTCCTGCCGTACCTGCTCACTTGTCATATGAAATTGGACCTATGTTAGAGTTACAGTCTACCTGTACAGTTTAGTACGTCTTTTTATGTGCTATTTTAAATAGATCGATATCTTCAATGTCGTAAATCGGACATAAATAAGTAAACCTGAAAGATCGATATCTTCAATGTCGTAAATCGGACATAAATGAGTAAACCTGAAAGATCGATATCTTCAATGTCGTAAATCGGACATAAATGAGTAAACCTGAAAGATCGATATCTTCAATGTCGTAAATCGGACATAAATGAGTAAACCTGAAAGATCGATATCTTCAATGTCGTAAATCGGACATAAATGAGTAAACCTGAAAGATGGTCATATTTACAGGTATCGCAGAAATGCGTATCGCTATCAGTATCTGCTGTTTACAGGTGTACAGCTAATAACTGTTTTAACTCTGTTATTATTAACGATCAAACCAAATCTACGCTGATATAATTCTCATCACCGCTGTACCACAACGTATGTCATTCATTAGTTGTAAACTCGCCGAAATTTTTCTGTCTAACCTCTGCTAAGCCTAGTATATCCCATTGATATCCGTCTAACCTCTGCTAAGCCTAGTATATCCCATTGATATCCGTCTAACCTCTGCTAAGCCTAGTATATCCCATTGATATCCATCTGACCTCTGCTAAGCCTAGTATATCCCATAGATATTCGTCTAACTACTGCTAAGCCTAGTATATCCCATTGAAATCCGACGAAACTCTGCTAAGCCTTGCATATCCCATTGATATCCATCTAGCCTCTGCTAAGCCTAGTACATCCCCTTGATATCTTTCGAGTTTGTGATGGTTCAGCTCTTGTAGTTTAGCTCAGGCGTGTACTTTTCGAATGTTCCATGTTCCTACTATACAATTTTCGTTAACTTAAAACTCATACTTAACATCTAAAAATGACACTTCAGTGGGATTGTACGGTGGTGCGCAAACTCTCTGACAGTTCCACAACGAAATGGTGACAGAAAAACACATCTGTCATGACGTGCCATTTTACAGAAAGTCTGCAGAATTAACCTTAGACAATGATCACAATACTTTGAAATATGAACTATAACAGATAATATGTTTGACTTTATGTGTCTGTGTATATATATATATTATGTGTATATATATATATATATATATGTATATATATGTATATATATATAATATTCAGGACGTATTCTATTCAGTAACCCAATATGTTTTAATGTTGTGATATTCTAAGCAATACATTAGGTTTAGTAGTTTGACATTGATTTATGAACGTTCCGTGCGTACAGTAGGTCCCTTCTGCGGAATTTGAACCAGGTACCTTGGCCATTACAGACGCGTTCATTTCATACATACGTCCATCATAAAACTTAAGAGCTACTTTAGATAGAGATAAAAAAAAACCAGTGTCGTGAAACAATAGGACAGGCTGGAAATACGAGGGCTGAAGCAATAAAGATTAAAATTATTAAATAGGAAGATGATTAAAGTTTTGGAAATGTGTATATATAATCGATACTAACGAAAAGACAAGGAATGACAAAGTTTCGACCACAAAATATTTATCAGGACAGAAAGTCAGCAGACAAACACTACTTCTAACAGAAACGCACAAATAATGTAAAAGAAGTCAGAAAAGGAATAGGCATGTTTCGAGGACAAGATTAGCTGTGTAAGTTAGATATTGAGAGATGACGAGATTATAAAGACAAGAGGAAGAAAACGAGTAAGAGATAAGGTCGTAAGAATATACAATAAATGGTTAAGTATAAGAAGCCCGAACGACCTATCCGAAAATGTAAGACCAAGTAAAGCAGAGATAGAAGAAGATTTGTAGAAAAGAAGTAAACAAATGGGCAAGAGAAATGTTTCATTCAAAGACAAGATTGTCTTTAAGCAAAAATATCTCTTCGTAGGCCGATACATTTATGGCACCTCTTTTTCTTGGCAAATGTGTTACCTTAATTTAAAATTTTTTTTAAAAACAGTTATTTTTTCAGAATTTTCTATTTACACCAATTATAATTTTTTTTTCATTATAAGACATTTGACACATTTATATAGGTAAGTCTTGCGCTATGTGGAAATTATGTGAGCCAAGGGATGAGTGCCCTAGCGCACGGAAGCGCCACTTAGCGGGAACAGTGAACGAAGAGATACATATCTTCAAGTAGACTAGCTGAACATATGTGAATATATATATATATATATATATGTGTGTGTATGTGTGTGTTAAAGCATTGGAGCTTAAAATAGAGCATATAGTAATTTCATAGCACCAATATCAAATATTTAACCATCGAATGTATCGGGCTATTGTAGCAAATAAAACAGCACCAACAACGCATATATGTCCTCTTGAAAACATCCTGCTGGAAATCTAGTAGCCATTGTTCTTCTAAACATAGCTGAATAGGAATTTGGATAAAGAATGCCAGGAAAAGTAAAATAATTGCATTTTTAACTTTTAAAAACGCGTAAGAAATTTTCCAACGGAAATTTTTAATATGTAGAGAAGAATGGTATTTAAAATGAATAATTGACTTACATATGGCAGATATTAATATATAATTATATTTACGAAGAATTCATTCATCGACTCACAATCAATTTCAGCAGATTTTTAGTGGATAAGAAGATGACGTATTAAATATTCAGATCTGGCGAAAGTGAATTTTTGTCTTTCCTTATCTCATTAAGTCAGGTTCCTAATTTATACTGATTGATACATTGTAGACAGCAAGAATACTGTAACATTAGAAAGTGACATTATTGAACAATTAAATGACATTTTAATGACATTTCTAGCTATTACATTGTGAATGCAATACATAGATAATAACATTTCTACATTAATTCGAAATTTAGAACGTCCTTCTTTGTTTTAATATAATTATATAGTAAAAGGGAAAAGACAGTTTACAATGTTTAAGATTATTATTCAAAAGAGATTTATACAATGGTTACTTAGGATAAATGGAATTTAAATAAGATAATATCAGGAAGGATAAACTCATCTGAAATGAAGCGCTACAGAAAGATTATATATCACCGAAGACGGATGTGTCAGTCATTGGTGCAAATGAAACGCAAAGTTAACGTTAACGTTAGGATTAGATTGAGGGGGGGGGGGGGGTGATCTTCAGAGGGCTCTTTCGCATGAGGAACTCTTCGACTCTCAGTTGTATGAAATTCTTTAAGAAAAAACGTAATCGTGACCAAACAACAATATAAGGTATGTGGGTTCATTGAACAAGTGTCTTCTAAAAAGACTTGTTTCACTTTTTTCTGTGATTTCCATTGGTTATACAGTTTACAATGGCCAATAAAAATCACGGTAAAAGTCAAATGATGCACATTAGAATTATATTTTCCAGTGAACCAGCAGGTCTTATATTTGCGATTGGTCACGGCTTAATAAACAAAAGAGGACTACATTGTACAGACAGTTATGTTCCACCATTTTGTATGAATGCATCTAATGGCATGAAAGTCGGAGACCATTTGGATGATTTTGTGTAGTCAAGCATCAGATGAGTTCAATGCATTTTCTGATCTGTCAACTCGTCAAGACAGTCAAGAATGTCTGTGAGTAGGGTACAGAATAAGGAAAATTCACTGACATACCAAGCAGTTTTCGTGAGTTGGGAACAAAAGGGGAACAAAGAACAGAGCTACTGTCATTTACCATGACTGACGTAAGATGTGTTTAAGGACATTTAGTGTGGAGCTGGATATCCCATCTCATCCTCGCAGCAGCGATGAACACTTCTGATGTCATAAGCCTGGGCTGTTGTGAAACGATGGGAGATAGGGGTAAAACACTTTGATGTACCTCGTATATAACGATCATCATTATCTACATTATCTACATTATCTTCATCGCCATAATCATCACCGTCGTTATCCCCATTTCCCACATCACTATCATTGTCATAAACGTTATAATTATCACCACCATCATCACCGTCATTATCATGATTATCAACTGTCATCATAATCATCATCATTATTATAAACAGTATCATCACCACCATTATTGCCATTATTGCCTTAACTACCACCACCATCATCATCATCACTAAAACTAGTATCACTATTAATGTCAGAATTATTGTTATTACCATATTGGTAAACACGGCAAAATGAAAATCACGTAAAGCGTGTATGCGTTGCTGTGATTCGCACGTGGAATTGCGCCAATTTTGCGTGCTATGCGTGATGTAAGAGGCATCTAAGGATGTTTGGTGGTCTGTCCCATCTAAAAGTTAATCAAAGTAACTCAAAAGGTATACTGCAGTGGATAAAGCAAACCGTCAGCGCAGTTATTGCAACAAATGTTATACTGCAGTGGATAGACCACAAGCGCAGTTATTGCAACAAATGTTATACTGCAGTGGATAGACCACAAGCGCAGTTATTGCAACAAATGTTATACTGCAGTGGATAGACCACAAGCGCAGTTATTGCAACAAATGTTATACTGCAGTGGATAGACCACAAGCGCAGTTATTGCAACAAAAGTTATACTGGAGTGAATAAATCAAACCACAAGCGCAGTTAGTGCAACAAAAGTTATACTGCAGTGAATAAATCAAACCACAAGCGCAGTTATTGAGACCAGGATGTATATCATACATTCTGTTCCCTGGAATACATCCTGCTAACCTGAGGGAGTTTAAGAACGAACACAGAAGAGGATGAGAGTATGAAAAACGACAGGTATATAACACTGTAAACTCAGGCTTAAAATAACCATAATCCATATGATAATCCATATGATAATCCATATCATAATCCATATCATAAGTATAATTTATATATCCCATGATATAACATTGGTAATGCTGTCCGTAAGGGACGTAGATCATTGATATGCACTGACCGGTGATGTGGTTAAATCAATGTGAAACAGAATAGTCGTAACATTCGATAACAGTTACCATGTTGTTCCGACAGACCGACATTGTGCTTGATCTAGTTGTGGGCACGGCGTTGGCGGGCGGAGCAACAAAAAAACCTGTCGCAAGGGCCAGAGTTGTGCCCTGAAGTCGACGTCTGTTTCGGCGGCATTAGACTCTAAACACCATCGAGTCGAATGGCTGCTGGAACATAGGTCGGATCACTTGTGGGAATGCCCCACGTGCTGTGAGGCCAGTTTCTAATCAAGAATCAAGAAACAAAATAATGTATATGTGGTTGAATTTGTTAAATATTGTTACATTTTCTGTGCAAATGTAATTATTGTTACATTTTCTGTGCAAATGTAATTATTGTTACATTTTCTGTGCAAATGTAATTATTGTTACATTTTCTGTGCAAATGTAAATGAAGTTAACAACTACATGTATTAACCACGTATGTAATCCAGGATGTTGTCCATCGAATGGTTATTTTTGTTTCGTAGTTTTAGCTGCGCCAATGGCTTGACACATCCTTCATCGGTGGATTTCTGAACATTTAATTCTTTTAATACTCTTGGACTTCTTTTTATAAGTTTGTATGATTTTAAATAGTGTCTGATGTGATTTGTGAATAACATAGTATTTGATTTGAACAATATAGTATTTGATTTGTAAATAACATAGTATTTGATTTGTAAATAACATAGTATTTGATTTGTGAATATATAGTATTTGATTTGTGAATAACATAGTATTTGATTTGAACAATATAGTATTTGATTTGTAAATAACATAGTATTTGATTTGTAAATAACATAGTATTTGATTTGTGAATATATAGTATTTGATTTGTGAATAACATAGTATTTGATGTGTGAACAATATAGTATGTGATTTGTGAACAATATAGTATTTAATTTGTGAAAATAGTAGTATTTGATTTGTTAGCAATATAGTATTTGATTTGTGAAAAAATATAATACGTGAATAGTTTAATATTATCGTATTCTTCTTCTTCCGTGTTCATTCTCAAACTCCTCCTGGATCTCTCTTATAACAGGACAATTGTTCTTTCTAGATATCTAGCAGGAAGTATTCCAGAGAATGGAAATGCGTTGTGTCGCGGTTTTATTGCACTAATGGCCCGATACAACCGCCTTCGACAGATAATACTATCTGATGAGACTTGTGCGAAATATGTGTCCTGACTTCTTATGAAGCGCAGAATGAGTCTAGAGTAGTATTTTCTATTTAACCTCCGACAGAAGCATATTGGTTTTAAAAAGAAAAACATATCCCCATAGCAGTCATGTTATTTAGTTATCTCCCACTAACTCTTTTCTGTTGAATATGAATGCCACTTCCATAATAGGTATAATATTTCCATATTAATGGACATTTCTGTGTCTTCACTGACTATACAAGAGAATTCGAATTATTGTCTATAAATGTAAATAAACAAGTTAGACAGTTGTATATAAAAATAAATCTACAAAAAATCAAAGCTAGTAAATACGAAAATGTAGACTAAGCAATAATAGAGTATAGTCAAAGTATAATCTAAAAGAGTTTGGACAAAGTATACAATAAGATAGTTGAGGCGAAATAGAAATAATTGTAAATCCTACAAATGTAAATAAAGTATGAAATACGGACGTTTAAATAAAGTACACAATAACAGAGTTTGAACATAGTATAAAATTAAAGTATTAATAAAGAGAGTTCATATGAATTATTAAATAACAAAAAGACTAGATAAGTCATAAAAATGGAGACCACGTATGAAATAAGAAAGTTTAGTAAAGTATAACATTTAAAATGCTTGGATACTATAAAATAATAAAATTTAAGAAGATAAAATAATTAAAAGAAGCTTGAACAAATATAAAATAAAAAATGTCGAGAGAATTACAAACTAGAAATGTACACATAACAGTAAAAATAGCATATAATCAAAGAAAATTAGAATAGATTTATCTGCGTGACTTGTGCTATTACCTGGATGGCATGTGCAATTATTTTCTTTGGGCGGGTCTAGGAGAGCAATAAATAGACAGGATTTGTGATTACAAAGATTGTCAATGATGGAGTATATGTTGTTTTCTGTCAGTCTTTAATAACAAACCTTGTCAGCTGAACGTATTTTGTTTGGCAGGAATGGAGCACCTTGTCGGAGTGAGTACAAAGAAGCGTGCACTTTTGTTTTATTTAGTTGTGCATTAAGAGAAAGTTTTCCGATCCAGCGATCCATGGATAAGATAAAGAGACGTGCTTGCATTGTTATGCTTTTAATGGTTAGAGAAAGAGAGAGAGAGAGAGAGAGAGAGAGAAAGAGAGATGAAGAGATTGCAACATTGTGTGATGATTTTGTGAAGATCACATCCTGATTCACCCCCTTGTAAGAAATTATACCTCGAGAAGTTACATGCTCCATTATGTTGCCTTTTTATAATTCGTGTCCTGGTGTAACGAAGGTACACTTGATTTATACAGCTAAATAATGTAACTAACCAGGAGATGCTGAAAGCGCCAAATCGGAGACTGGGCAGCGAAAAGTGAGTGGGCTACTTAATAATATCAGAAAAAGGCTGACTTTATTTTGTGAACAGACGACGTTTTAAGAAAACAGCCTTCATCTTGACAAACAAAGAACAACAGTCATGATGAAGGCGTTTTAGTCGAAACGTAGTCTGTCATTGTGCCTCTTTGTTAAGTTGTTTTATGACATATTTTGGTAACACTTATGCCTACTTTTGTTCATTTTAATATTTGCTCTGTGTTACCCCAGCCACCCATTTCCTGTTTAGGGTTGCTACCCGACACTGGAACATTTATTCCTTTATTTTGTAAGACGCTATGATAAAATTGGGGGGGGGGGAAGAGATATAAATATGGTGAACATTGCTATAACAGAAAATATGGAAGGCAAGAGAGATGGAGGACGACAGCATGAGAAAATTATAGATATTATGACATGGCAACGAGTCGACAACTCTTATAGAGATACTGGTAATCGAGAGTTGTAATGATCTGTCATGATCTACACCAGTCGGCAAGGCACATGATGATATATATATATGGCATTCAAAACACTAAGAAATAACACAAAACTCAAAATCTTCAACTCCTGCATATCTCCAACATAAACATATGGATGCGAAAGTTGGAAAGCAACATCAAAATAAGAGCAAAGATTAAACACCTTTGAAAATAAATGTCTTAGAAGGCTACTGAACATACATTGGCCAGACTTCAAATCAAACACAGTTGTCAGACAAGAATCAAAACAAAATATGTATCCACCTATATTAGGAAGCATTGTTGGAATTACATCGGACACGCGCTACGAATGGATACTAAAGACTCCCCTGTCAAGCTTTGATGTGGTCACCAAAAGGAAAGAGAAAACGAGGAAGACCAAAAAGAAACTATACGTAGAGCTATTACAAGAGAACACGTTTCACCATCGGTATCAGAAACAATGAAGATCTAAAGCAAATTGCAATGAAACTAGAGACATGGAAATATATGACACCTTATGACACCCACCGTCTCTGGCCCTAAAGGAATAACTAACTGACTTTGCAATGAAACGAGAGAAATGGACATCTATGACATCCGCCCTATGTGCCGTCTTTGGCCATAGAATAATAACTATTTAACTATAACGTCATTGAGAAAGATGTCACCACAATAGCTAGAAAATGTATTTACTCTTGTATATACTCTTATTGACGACAATTTTGTCTTTCAATCATCTGCTGCGATAAGGTGGCAAATCTGCAGCACATCACTGTGTCTAGCGCTCTATGGTACTCATGATATTGAAAATCAGTTCCCCCAAGGCGATATACTTATTGGAGTAGTTTTAAGTGCCGGATCGATGAAAATATCTGCATCCTTTGGGACAGTCCGCGAGTCTGGTGACACAACCATTAATAATATACACTACAGATAAACTGAGGAACGACGTCACCTAGTTGATAATGGACTTGCTTGCTATTACCAGGTTACAGCGTGCCAGGTTCGAAACCACGTCTACACACACACAAAATCCGGGTTGTAATTTCTCGCTTGACACGACCACCCCTCCAGAAGACTCAGCTGTAAATTATTATCTGATGCATGAGTTAGAGGAGGCGAGGATAGTAAGGAAGGAAACTGGTCACCTCACCTAATAGTTGCTACGGCTGAAGAATTATCTTCGTCCCCGATGGCAGGTTGCTGTCATGGGACCTACTTTTACTTTTACAGATACATTACTCCCATTGCATATTCGAGCTCTTTATCTTGATTTTTGAATGATAAATTTTCACCAAAATTCACCAAATTTTCTTTTGTCGTTGAAATCACAATAGTTAATAACATCACCTACATTACATGGAAATGTACTGAAAATAAAATTCCATCTTTGAAAATCAACACTCTCGTTGCAGATATAAACACTGATCACTGCAGATGGATGATCAGAGAATATTTTAATTGCGTTCGGCATCAACTGTCATTGTCTCACGTGAATGCTTTAGATAAAGAACTGCCGCAAGGTCTACTTTTATAGTGCAATGAACTAAATGATTGATATTGCAATAGATATATTATGCTCATTTATTAATACAGCTAAGAACAATCGTGCACATTATTTATGTCAAAGTATATCTTTTTCGAAGGCATAAGAGAGAGAGAGAGAGAGAGAGAGAGAGAGAGAGAGAGAGATAAATAAACGAACTAACAAACAAAGATGTAAATGGCTCATTTGTTCCAAGGTTTTAACAAGACAACACCAAGACTTTCATCAGACGTTTTTAGGGCTTCAAAAAGTAATTTTCATGGTTTCTACTCATTTCTACATACGACAACACAATGCGACACTAAAGAAAAGGAACGCACACCATATACGCTTGTCACAACGGATGATCTTTCGCAATAATTACACGCGTTATAATCTAATTTCGTCCCAGACCATAAGGTCTCAAGGGTAAAAACACTTCCTGATATAATCAAAATAGATTTCGGCCTTAGTTCTAAAGATTGGCAAATGTAGGTTTTAACTCCGTAATTAACAATCAATTTAACAAAAACAAATATAACTACAGTCCGTTTACTAATTAATAAAATTAATTGAAAGCAATGTTCTCTGAAACTTCCTGCTAAATCGTAAATATTTTAGGTATGAAACTGCCACAATTCAATGACGTTAAAATATTGCTATTATTTAGTTAGTCCATAGATGCTATAGATTTTGCAAATCGTCGAATTCGTTTGATGTTTTAGGACAATTGCAAATAAGTGTAGTCAAATTTAGAGTTTACAGTACGCAGGTTATTGTCAAAGATACATTTTTTTCATAGTTACTCCTATTGACATACTCGAATAATTCCGTGATTTTCATTGGTCGCTGCGTAGGCAATATATGGTAATGACTAATGAAAAACATGGAAATATTCATACCAACAATAGTGCTCAGTATGCTTTGAAGTGTCATTTATGAATATTGTTGCGTTCCTGTCTCTATTGGCTCCATCTAGTGTACATAGAAATCGAGAGTTGTAATTTCGTAGTCATTTCCCTGCTAACAATCCTATTTTTATAACACGACGGATGTTCACTTTAGAAAATGTAATGTTATATACAATCGAATGAGGCTGATAAATCTATAATATATAGAGGAACATTTTAAAACTAGGACTACATACATTTTCTAAGAACAGAAAATGAATCTGCATATGGGCCTAACATCAATGATAGTCGAAAGTTGCACGTCCGCATTATTTGTGTTCTAACAAGTAGTTTAGGAGAAAATCTCTTCCAGCCGTGTTTATGAATTAGTCAACGGACTTTAGCGCTTTATGAGTATTGATATAGCGCAGAACAATCTTGCACATTATTTATATCAGTGCTTTTTGCGGATATGTGAGAAAGGGAATTAAAGATAGGAGAACGCGAATGAATAAAAGTGCTGGGTCAAAGGAAATAAGCGTTAGATCTCTGGATAAGAAATCACCAAACCAACCATTAAAAGTGTGTACGTTGGGCTTGAAGATGGATGTGTATAAGCGGTGAGTTTGAGAGGTTCAAACCCTTTCTTTAGGAAAATATAACATAATATTTAGTATTAAGAATATAGTAAATCAGAGGTAAACCCACATTCTCCAATGCTTAAGTATGTGTTCACAACAATAATTAAATATTTCCACACAAAAGAAGTGATTAGACTTCAGTCAACGCCCCCTCCTCCCTTATCAAGGTTGTATCTTCAGCCCTAAACTTGAAGATAGGTAGCTATAGGTAAATATAGGTAGTTACTTGCAGCTAGTTATAGATAGTTACTTGCAGTTTATAGTTATAGTTATAGATAGCTATAGGTAGTTATAGTTAGCTATAGTGATAATTGTCAAATTTATGTAAGAAAATTGTCAAATGTATGTAAGATAGTACAGATATGGTAAGAATATATCAAAGAACTTTATGATGACAATAGACCAGAAATAAACATACAAGATAACGGCGAGGGTCCATCAATACTCACAGCAAAAGTAAGGGAGGCACTAAGACACATGAAATATGACAAAGCCCCAGGTCCAGACAATATCACATTAGAAGAATTAGCAGCTTTAGATGACTTTGGAGTTTAAATAATCACAAAATTGCTGAATGATATATATAACAGCGGAGACATACCCGATGACGTAATGAGGTCCATATTTATAGCCTTACCTAAGAAACCAGGGACCACCGAATGTGAAGAACACCGTACAATCAGCCTCATGAGACAAATAACCAAAATACTTCTCAGAATCATCATGAAGAGAGTGAGAAACAAAATAAAATCAGAAATAAGTCCAGAACAATGTGGCTTTGTAGAAGGCAAAGGTACCAACAATGCGATTTATATATTGAGAACACTAATAGATAGGTCTATAGAGGTAAAAACTGATCTGTACCTCTGTTTTATAGACTACACTAAAGCATTTGACAAAGTTAAACATAGCGAAATTATACACATGCTAGAGAATCTGAAAATTGACAGCAATGATTTAAGAATCATCAAGAACATGTATTGGCAACAAACAGCAGCAATAAGAGTAGGAAATCAATTTGGCCATTTTCAACAAATAAAACAAGGAGTCAGATAGGGATGCGTGCTTTCACCAGACATGTTCTCTTTATACAGTGAAAACATATTGCGTGCAATAGTAGATATCCCAGGAATATCAGTGGGAGGAGATAACATAAATAATTTGAGATATGCGGATGACACTGTTCTGATTGCAAAAACGTGAGGAAGACCAAAATTTAATTAAAGTAGTAGTCACAGAAAGCAAAGAGAAAGGCCTCGTCCTAAATATCAAGAAAACAGAAGTAATGGTTATTTCAAAGAAAGAACATAACACACCTTGTAAGGTCATAGTGAATGATATAGTATTAAAACAGGTCCACCAATTCAAAAATCTAGGTACAATGATTAAAGCAGATGGAAGAAGTTCAACAGAAATAAGATGCAGAATAGGACAGGCAAAAACAACATTCAGAAAAATGAAAAATATACTGTGTAATAAGACCTTGTCATTAGAGGTGAGAAAGAGAGTTCTGCAGTGCTATATAACCCCAATACTAACATATGGGTGCGAGTCTTGGACAATAAAAACTGAAAAGTGGGAGATTGGAGGCAACAGAGATGTGGTTCTATAGAACAATGCTGAGAATACCATGGACTGCCAGAAAAACGAATGTAGAGGTGTTGAAAGAGTTAAATGCGAAACGAACCTTAATCAACAATATAAGAAAAAGGCAATCTTCTTTTTTTGACCACTTCATGAGACAGGCAGGTTTACAGAACATAATCACAACAGGCAAGATTGAAGGCACCAGAGACAGAGGGCGACAACGTGAGAAAATATTAGACAGTTTGACAACCTGGCACGGCAAGGAAACAACAACGACTGTGATACATAATACTGTGGACAGAGAACTGTGGAGAGCCATGACCGCCAACGGCACCCGGCATGGCACCTGATGATGATGATGATGTAAGAAAATTGTCAAATGTATGTAAGAAAATTGTCAAGAGTGTGTAAGAATCACAGAAAGAGAGTTCCATTCCCAACTTGCCTAACACTAAACGGTTATTGTTCCTGCAATACCGCAGAACGTAAAACATAATAACAGGAGAGTCTGCTAAATATCATCTTTCCATTTTATTCCCTGTTGGCACCAACACAAATCTCGTATTACTACTCTTTTAGCGTTGCAGAACTAGTCACGTGAGATTGTGAGAATTAGAATCACAAACTTCTCTTGAATGTTAACCAGGTACTGAGATTTCACCCTAAACCAGTTATTGGTTTAATGTATCACATAAACTCAGATACTAAATATGAATTTAACCAGTCAAATACGTTCAGATATTAAATATCAGTATAACCAGTCATAAAAACTAAAATACTAAATATGAGTTTAACCAATTACTTTAACTCAGATACCAATCCTGAATTTAACCAGTCACATAAACTTACAATGATTTGATCACATATTGTAACATCACACACATTTTTAGACGCATTTACGAATTTTTTCTCTTATTGTTTCTGTTGGTAAGCTCAAAGTTGAGCCAGGCTTAGGAGAATTTAATCATGTTGCTATATAGATCATCTGGGGGATAATTTATGTTGTAGTCAGACTCTTAGGTGGAGAGATATAAATCTCGTCTGTGACAGTCAGAGCACTGGGATCAAATTCCATTCGTAGACAGTTGTCCATCGAGACCAATCAGAAATCAATGGCAAAATACCGACGTAAATACGACAATGCAACTTCATGTGACGCTAAAATACCGACGTAAATACGACAATGCAACTTCTTGTGACGCTAAAATACCGACGTAAATACGACAATGCAACTTCTTGTGACGCTAAAATACCGACGTAAATACGACACTGCAACTTTTTGTGACGCTAAAAGAACTATTTAATCTTATGTTTCGCAAGTACCAAATTATCGGAAATGTTGTGCTGGTAATATTACAGCTGTCTTCTGTTTTATAAGTACCCACTATCTGGACTGTAATCAATTGTTAGTTATTCCTCTAGGGACAAAGACGGTACATAGGCCGGATATCATAGATTTCCATGTCTCTCGTTTCATTGCAATTTGCTTTAGGTCTTCATTGTTTCTGATACCGATGGTGAAACGTTCCCTTGTAATAGTTCTACGTAAAGTTTTTTTGGGTGGCACTGTAATATTAGTTATATTCTGCTTTTACAACAACCCACTAATTCGTACTGTCAACAAAATATTTACAGCCTAAAACAATGCTGAAGTAGTGGCTATAATCTAAATAGGATTTGTTGCATCTTCTAATCTTCTTGAAACGGATTATATTTTAAAATGTGATTTTGGTTCTGCATATACGATCAAGGTCGTGGAAGCGAGAGGTTGGGTCGGGAGTGCTTATTTAAAATAAAATATTTTCACAAAGTAAAGATCATATGAGCTATGAACCATCGTCATAGCGTATGAGTGAAGGGGCAGACATGCTATCACAGTGGTGTCATGGCTAATCTATGTATGTCAATGAACTGTGAGCCTCTGAGACTATTGTTGACAATGAACTGTGAGCCTCTGAGACTATTGTTGACAATGAACTGTGAGCCTCTGAGACTATTGTTGACAATGAACTGTGAGCCTCTGAGACTATTGTTGACAATGAACTGTGAGCCTCTGAGACTATTGTTGACAATGAACTGTGAGCCTCTGAGACTATTGTTGACAATGAACTGTGAGCCTCTGAGACTATTGTTGACAATGAACTGTGAGCCTCTGAGACTATTGAAGTTTCACTATAGTAAGTTTCTGTGAGTCGGTTGGTGCTGTGGGTGCTATAAAAACATTTCATTACTTTTTCAAAATGGAACTAGACAAATCAGTGAAATATAATAGAAAACTTAGACTTGTAGGTTTTCCAAAAAACTTAGACTTGTAGGCTTTCCAAAAAACTTAGACTTGTAGGCTTTCCCAAAAACTTAGACTTGTAGGCTTTCCAAAAAACTTAGACTTGTAGGCTTTCCAAAAAACTTAGACTTGTAGGCTTTCCAAAGAACTTAGACTTGTAGGCTTTCCAAAAAACTTAGACTTGTAGGCTTTCCCAAAAACTTAGACTTGTAGGCTTTCCAAAAAACTTAGACTTGTAGGCTTTCCAAAAACTTAGACTTGTAGGCTTTCCAAAAACTTAGACTTGTAGGCTTTCCAAAAAACTTAGACTTGTAGGCTTTCCAAAAACTTAGACTTGTAGGCTTTCCAAAAACTTAGACTTGTAGAAGGTCGTTCCAACGAGAGTTGAGTAGTAAGATGACTGGTTGATGTCAATGGCTGGCTGACGACATTGAGTAATAAGGAAGAAGGCGAGGTTTTGTCTGATGACTGGTTGATGTCAATGGCTGGCTGACGACATTGAGTAATAAGGAAGAAGGCGAGGTTTTGTCTGATGACTGGTCAAAGTATTTGATACATGAATCACGATTGGTCAAAGTATTTGATACATGAATCACGATTGGTCAAAGTGGTTCGTTAGCAAGAGTTAACTACTTACTCGAGGATCGAGTTAGGAGTTCTTTCCTGAACGGTCGGGGAGCTGATCAAGTTGGTCCAAGAGTAACCAGAAATAACCACGGAGTGGGTCTGTGCTAGTGATCAGTGAGTTAGCTCGAAAAGTTCGATGTTTCACGAAGAGACCATAAACCGTCAAATGATTTTGGTTATCAGGAAAACTTTGTCCGGATTGTTGTATCAACGAAGCATCTGGTTGAAAGACAAGACCTACAATCACAGAACGGTCAGACAATTTGACAACTTTTGGGAATAAGAACCTGGGTAATATCTAATTGATGATCACATTCGGAATATGATCCCAAAGCCTTGGACACACCGAAGAAGACATATAAAATAAGTTAGGGATAACGATTACGTAACGTGGATAGCAAGACGGAACATGTACATATATTCATGACATGCAGATGATGTTATAGATGTTGTATAATTACCGACAACTATTAATGTTGTGTCTGAGTCATTTCATAGTAATAAACAGTCTTGTGTAAGTAGAAAGCCTTATTCTGTCACAATATCACAAGGTTTCCCATAAGTGATCCGCTGTTCAGTCAGCGTTTGATCAGAAACTGTCTGACCAGGTCTGCTTACAGCACTTGTTCAGTAGTAATAGCACCATTCCTCGATCTTCCTTCAACATACTCCCTGGTACACAACTTCCTGGTGGCTGAGTGAACCACGGAAGTAATTTTGATTTCAAACCTCGATTTTCGTGTGGATTTTAAACTTGGATTTATTGGTTCGAGCTCGAATGACTTAGCCTTACACTGTCTCGATGGCGATAAACACCTATATTCTTATCAGTTTTATCAATGTGAAGTTAACGAATAGCATTTATTAACGCCGTGAGATGTTAGCAATCTCACGTTTAAATGGTTCTACCATATGAGGGCGGTAGCCATTTCATCCCCCTCGCAGACCTTACTTCCCGAATTAATCCGGTACCCAGTTAATGCTAGGCCGAACCTGGAGCCGTTGCGATCTGAAAAATCAATTCCGTTGCAACTGGGATTGAGCTCAGGGCCACTCATATGTGAAGCCAGTGCACTAACCACTACGCTGTGCGGCCCCCAAAGTAGTTTTATAGTACGACGTGAACCCTCATCACCACCCCCCCCCCCTAAAATTATATATAATTTGAATACAATGTATTATTTTCAAATGATGATGATTCCGTAATGCCCACGACACATACACCATTTTCTTCCTAATTGCCACGGATCCACACAGAGATTTATTCGTTCGTGATACCAAATGTCATTATTACTAATGACGGTGAAATGCCAGCATATGACTTGCGCTGTCTGATTGTAGGTCCGTTACTATGATTAGAAAAGTAGACATACCACCAGATTCTTCCTATGAGTGTTGGAGTGACAGATGAATGGACAACAGACTCATTTGCTGGATTATCTGGTTAAGGTCAGTGACGAAGGAGTGGGTGAAAATGCTAGTTATGCAATGATGTTTTGTTTTTTTAAAGGGGATAATTTGTAAAATTCTTCAGATTCACTTCCTCGAATCAATACATCTGGATCTAGTGAATATAGAAGTCAAGATTATTGTCGAAGTTCGATATTTCAGACCAATAGGGCAAAACTGAAATTCCACACATCACATCTCCTTTCTCTTGGCTACAACATTCTTGAAAAATAATAGAGCCATTGGCATAATACTATACAGATCATGCGGAAGTTTGAGAAGGAACGTTAAAGAAACGAATATCTACGTCAATTAAGATATAGTCAGGAACAGTAAAAACAGAAGCAGTTAGAAAAATACGGCGTTTTCAGTGACATATTTCCCAGAAATATTCGTACCATCAACTTCCTGTGTCTAAAAATCGATTTCATCTTAATATAGGTACGAAAAACTTTCTAAGTATCTACATTTCTAGATCATTTAAATGTTAATGGGAACAATTTCCTAAGTGTGCAAATGTCTATTTCACTTAAACCTTGGTAAGACCAACTTCCTTAGTAACTTCCTTAGACATTAGTATTGGTAAGAACAACTACCTAAGTGTCTAAATGTATATTTTACTTAAACATTGGTAAGAACAACTACCTAAGTGTCTAAATGTATATTTTACTTAAACATTGGTAAGAACAACTACCTAAGTGTCTAAATGTATATTTCACTTATTAAATATTGGTAAGAACAACTTCCTAAGTGTTTACATGTCTATGTGACACAAATATAAGTAGAAACAACTTCATAATTGTCTAAATTTATATTATACCTAAATACATGTAATGGTAAGAACAACTTCCTACGTGTTCAAATTTCTATTTGACTTAAACGCTTGTAAGAAAAACGAACAGCTTCAGCATCCAGTTGTCTATTTAAAATTTTATCAATAACTTCATAAAGCATATTTCTATTTCAGATAAACTCTTCTACACGACAAATGAATAGTTTATTACTTTTTGTGTGGGACATCTTCAATCTCCAAACATTTATTCCTTGTTTGAATTACCTGCTCGAAGTCGTTAACTGATTCTTATCACTGTTTCTTCTATATTCCCAGTACAGCACAGCGTTTGTGTATTCAGTGTTTCTGGGAACAGAAATCAGATTTCGTCTGCCCGTTTATGTTTAGATTAGTTAAATTTTTCGTCTTTAAACTCTATTTTATAATTCTGAAATATTCTTAAACGATCTAACTGTATCTTTGGGTACAAGTGTCTATTGTCGAGTAAAATCTTAGCAAATCAATCAAGTACACATTTCTCCTTAATTCTTTAGCGGATAGTTCCTGAGATCTGGTAACACAAACTGATATAATGAATAGCAATATTTCTGATATTCTCGATTTCTTTAATACAGTTTGTGAACTACATGTCAGTACTTGTTCAGAGTGTTTACAGTTTACTTTTCAAAAGCAGTAATTACATGCAATATAAGGCAAATTGCAATTAAACGGAACAACAATATTGTTATATCGGTTATAATATCCCGTCCAATTTTCAGCATCAGCTTCCAAGAATACATGTTTCCACATGCATCATTATCAACTTGAATTTCGTATTGTTTAAATGTCAATAGTGTATCTAGTGCCTCTTTGGTGGTAGAATTATTTTTACTGTTTCCATTGTTTTTCACTGTTATATATATTCTTGAGAAAGACCTAACGGTTCGAAATGTTGAAAATGTCTTGTGTATTGTAATTTGTATGTTTTCGTGTTTACACCTCATAACCCTTAGTCTTTTTGATAGTCCGTCTATTGTGTTCAAGTGAAACATCAAACGATTGTGTTCTATGTAATTACATGTATAACGATTATATATATATATATATATATATATATATATATATATATATATATATATATATATATATATATATATATATATATATATATATATATATATATATAGATGCAATGAAATAACTATCCATTCACATCATAAGCTTGTCAACACATTTGAGTAAGTTTGGTAAGCAGCAAGCTTGCAGCGAGAACGTGATTAGTCTATTATCATTGTCTTTCCCCAGGTGAATGATTGTTGATCGCATTCACACTTGCCGTTAAGGTAGGGGTGGGAGCTTAAGCTGTCGTTCCAAGGCCAGATGTGTCGCCGAGATTGCATTTAGTCCATTCTTATTCAAGGCTATCTTGATATTTTCTATCCACCCTTTTCTGGTCTACCTTTGGCCTTACGCCCGGATATTCTTTTGTTATATGTTCATATTGGTATTTGGTTTGGCTTCATCACAGCGTGATTAGTATCATTACGATAACATGATTATATCTTCTTTATTGTACGCACTAGTAGTACCTTCAATCTTGTTTGTGCCTCTTGGTTGGTTCAGTGTTCTTCCAAAGCTTAATACCCTCTCTCCTAACGCCGCTTGAACCTTCAGTTCCCACCTGGTGTGTCTTCATCTCCAAGGGGGATGGGGGGGGGGGGGTGGTGCAAAATCGTCGAGATGCAAAGCGTTAATGCAGAAACTGCCAAAAAATATACAGAAAATATCACGTCAGATAAGCCCATAGTTACGGGTGGGTGAGGGGATGGGTGCCATCAGAAAATGACTTTTAGGACTAGGAACTACATGATGTTTAGTACTAGGAACTACATGATGTTTAGGACTAAGACCTACATGACTTTTAGGACTAGGAACTACATGACTTTTAGGACTAGGAACTACATGATGTTTAGTACTAGGAACTACATGACTTGTATGACTAGGGTCTACATGACATGTAGGACTATTAACTACATGACTTGTATGACTAGGGCCTACATGACATGTAGGACTATTAACTACATGACTTGTATGACTAGGGCCTACATGACATGTAGGACTATTAACTACATGACTTTCAAGACTATGTATTACATGAAATTTAGGACTAGGAATTAAACCATAAAGTGGGTTACACCCCCCCCCAACCTCCCATATTACCGATTATGTTTTACAAAAATGTCAACAAATACCTCATTAAAACAAGAAAGCTACAAATAAAGATGAACGAATTGAGAAATAAGCACGTTGATGAACGAATGGAAAACTATACACTTAGATGGACGAATGGAGATCTACACATGAAGATGGATGAATGGAGGACTACACACGAAGTTGGAAGAATGGAGAACTCCATATTAAGATAGACGAATGGAGAACTACACACGAAGATGAACGATTGGAGAGCTACAAAGGAAGATGAACGAATGGAGAACTACGAATGAATGTCTTGACAAAATCGCATATTTTAATGGAGATGCGGTTAGTCAAGTACGGAAGAACGCGTGTTCAATAGTTGCTAGACAATTTGGTGCCGTTGAACAGACTGGTTCAATTCCCGTTAGTCTCAAGAATTTTTAAATCTGTCGTAAGTTAAAAATTATATTGAATTATATTATACTGAATAAAGAAAAACGTTTGTGGCTGTATATTTAACCCTATTAAAAACCTGTTTAAAAAAATATGTATGCTAGTTGCGGGTCACTTTGCTTTCATAACATGATGCAGCGACTAAAAAAATGTTGCCAACCTGTCCAATGAATCATTCGTAATAACTTTTAAACACATGGTGTCTATACAGTCGCGATATACTGCATTTGAAATGAAATATATGTTCTCACTATGATGTAAATGAAAGTTGTGTATTTTCATAGTCCCAGTGTATTTCGTGGTTCAGCAGATTATTGTTATCCGCAGCATTAAGTGTTACTAGAAGCAATATCCGGCGTTGCTCGGGTGAGAGTAAGAAAAAAAAGAGTACATCGAGCAGAACGTAAGAACATAACCGTTGCCGCTAGAAAATGCGTAATTACAAGTTACTGATCTAATAAATACTTGTACAAAATACGTTTAAAGTGACCACAAAAATTTGACGCGAATTATTCTTTAAATACCCCAAAGACGTTCGCCTGCGTTTACACATTGGAGTAATAAAAATTAACCACCTTCTCTGAGATCCAACACAGAACGATAAACAACTTTACAAAAAGAAAAACACCGAACCAAACGACGACAAAACCAATTCCTAAAGATGTAACAATCTATAATATAATAGCAGTGTTCTGTCAGATCTCCGGAACGTTCTATAAATAGCGTATTGAATTCCGTCGACATCCAATCAAAACGTGTGGTGTCGTTATTCAAAACAGACGATGTGTTTGTGTAAAATACAATGTTATTGGTGCGCTAACAGGTAAACTTCTGTATCCGCTTGTGGTTAAAGTTATCTAAAACACATTATATTTAAAATATACATATAATTTGCTTTAAATGATGAATGAAGATGATCCAATCGCAAGAAAGCGTCGAAAACTAGATGGTTGAGTCGTCAAAAGTCTCTCGCTTGGATTCGTGCCGCACATGCTGCAGATAATATACACTGAATTGAAAGAGAGATGCAAAGAATTGATCAAGAAACCCTTCAACAAAAATAAACATGACTTGCTAACGATGCTAACGGCGTCAAGCTAAGCTAGAATCAACAGCGCAAGGAGAAAAATTGACAAGCTATGAATATAGAATACCAACGTTGTGACATACATCATGAAAGTGTTGAGCGAACGCACAGACATAGAGCTGCAGATGTCGAGGCTCACTCATTGACAAAAATGCGTCGAAATAAAGCAATTTTTTTAATTAAAAAAACCAGCAAATTTTACTAAGGATCGTGTTGCTACACATAACTGTGAAATCTTCGATATTATATGTCAATTTTGTGGTGGTAAAATATTTTTGGACGAACGTCCTAACGATGGCAAGTTTACAAGTTTTTGCCAAAAGGGAAAGATCATGCCACCAAAGCCACAAGACAGCCATAGTATTAAGCAGGAGTATCCCTAGTTAATGCACTTGATGCTCTCTGATAATACACATCCTAAATACACACATTTTCGCGAGAATATTCGCTCTTATAATAGCGCTCTTTCTTTCGAGTCAATGGGGCAAAAATTACAGATGGTCAAGGTCGGAGTCCATACATTTTAAAAGTGCATGGACAAACATATCATCAAACTTCTCATATGCAATCGCCATACAGCAAAGTTTCACAGTTCATTCAGTTGTATGTTTTGGATATACGGTATTCAAGCATTAGACGTTCGACAAGCACATGCTGAAAATGCTACATACGAAAAAGAAATTATTGATAAAATCTATCTACATTTTCGTCAACACGATAGACTAGCACAGTCGTATCAGTTAATGTGTGATATCGAAACAAGAGAGATTCAGAATGTTGCTAAAACTGGAAGAGAAATTCCAATAGTGAATATGGTCTTCAAGCACGATCGTTAGTGTTATAAACGTCGCTATAATGAACCAACATCTAACGAGGTTGCAATAGTTTTCGTCAACGATGATGGGGAACCACCCTTTCACCGCGACATTCGCATTGATTTATTCATAAATATTAGTTATTGATTGTATTCAATGAATTAGTTATGAACTGAATGATGTCATACTCGCTTTTGTTCCCATACGGTGTGTCGGGGTTGGTAAGCACATTGACAATGTGATGCATATCAGTGATAGCAACCCAATAAATGTCGTTCCGACTGGACGACGGGTACCGGCGGGATATGAACGAACCTAGTTTGAATATAAATATATATCTTGGCCATAATTATAATGCAACCGTTATTGTGAGCATGATGAGATGTCGGTCGGCGGGGAAAATGGATCGATTCTAAGTCTGTTTGATTTTATCATTTCCCAAATTGTACACATGAAAGGAGAAAGAATACTGAACCTGTTACAACACAAATATTATTTCAATCATCTAGACCTATAGTATTACAATCATTTGTATGCATTTGTTTGACCTTTCTTCGGCGGCCGTGGGTAAATGGTTAACCAATCTTATCATTGGTCAATTTTTGCTGGATAACTGGAGAGTATTTCGATATTCTCTAGAGACAGTGCCATAATCGTATCATAATCGTGGCAAATTTCATTCCAATATGTCACGTATTGAATATTCATATCGCGATAAACGAATAATCAGAGTACGGAAATAGCTATTTAAAAATAGAGATTAACTGAACAAGAAAGAATTTCCTTGTGCTAAGAGACATTTTACACAACACACAATTGATATGAGAAATAGTGATTTTGTAATAAATGTTGTTCCGGCAATGACATAACATAGATCTGTATTAAATTCCTACACTTCATGTGATATGGCACCCCCAGCAATGTAAATAAATGTCCAGTGACTTTATAGACACCCTGTATATTACTGCATAACAATAAAATCTCTGTGGATATTAAGAGTAAAAAAGACTGGAAACAGAGACAGGGATCTGTGCTATAGGCATAAAAAAGACGAAATATACTAATAAAGAAAGAAAAGTAAAGGTAATAAGAGATGAAGAATAATGCTTAGCAAATACAGGTCAGAAAGAAATGGAGCAGGGTTATGTAAAAATAGTTATTATTCTTGTTATGAGGTTGTTACCATGGATACAGAAAACAATCGGAAACATTTGATAGCGCTTTACTACCAGAAATCACGAGACAAATCTACCGCGGAATCTCGCTGCGAATCCGACATATTGTTATAGTATTAGTCTTAAAATCGATAGTCGATAGTCAACATCTGGTCAAGTTTTCCCTGGCTGTAGCCATTGCTTTTTGTGTAATTTTATTGATGTTTTCTTTTTTTATTTCTTACAATGACAATTTAGTACGTTTTAGTTGTTTTTTTAAAATAAATGTTCCTTCCTGCTATTTCTATTGGTCCACATCCGTCTTCAAATGTAAGTCCTGAATATAATATATGTCCTTATAATAGGACACATCGTTACTATTCTTAGCCGATACGACTGATCAGCGTTTCTCATTGGCTGGTGACACACATTTTCGTAAAGTAGCTAATGAAAAGTTGGAACAGCCACATTGGATTAAACTGTTTGTCACCTTTCCGCATTACTTATTTCCTGTGAAGGATGCGGTTACTCTTTTCTTCCTATATGTCACTGGCTAATTTCCGTCTGAATTTTGCATTGTTAGATATCCTTATTTAAACACGTAATTCTAGGATCGGGTTTCACGCGTAATCCGAGATTCACGAGATAACTGAATATTCTTGGAAAGTCAGTAATGAGAAAGTAGACAGATTGAAATCAAGACATATATGGTCAGAGAGTTGACGATGGATAAAGGAGACTTATTAAATGTGTCTAATGATCTCCTATTGGATACGGACTCTGTTGATAATGACACATCTCTGGCAATTTACGACACGACACTCGTCTATCTATAGACACGCCTGTCTATACAATTGGCTCAAAACCATGCTTAATTTGGATGTGCTAGACCAAAATATGCGAATGTCGCACCCAAACTGTTTTTAGTGTTCTTTTTCGCAAACTCTCCTGGATCACATCTGCAGCAATACATGACAATACTCATATTAGATTTTCAGAAGAATACAGTCTATAGAATTTGACGCAATGTGTTGCTGTTTTAAATGCATTTATGGTTCGAGATATCCGATTCTCACCGATGAAGCCAAGCTATAAAGCATGATCCAACATTCCATTCTCTGGATTACATCTTCATAAACAGCAGAGGTTTGAGAATTTAAACACAGAGGAAGGAAGTGAGAAACTATAATTGTTATATCAGACAGATTGACACTCAATACAATATTCCCAGAACATTCTCTAGCAAACAGCTATGTTTGACGTGACATAATATTTATACAATTCAACAATATTATATTATTAAAAAAATATTTCCAGTGAAATACATTATGAGTATAATCGTTTACGAAGTTGAGGCTAAAGCTGCTATGAGGTGTAAACATCAAAACATACAAATTACAATAAATTTTCACCGTTTAGAACCGTTAGATCTTTCTTAAGTAGTTGAAGTGTGCCTTCTGCCTGTACTTTAAACAGATGTCTCTAGGTTAAAGTGCATGCGCTCATGGTCCTCTAGATCAACACATGAGACCAGCTAAACAACCAACAAATGTGATATCACTTCAGGATTATAACATCGCGAAAAGGTATCATAATGATGTGAAGTGAGTACAACAGTAAGACCTGCATTCAGCGAAACCACAAATAACAGAGTCATTTATTCCTTTTTAATCATATTTCCACTTGATCAAGGTAAGTTAATAAAATCATATTTCCACTTGATCAAGGTAAGTTAATAAAATCATATTCCACTTGATCAAGGTAAGTTAATAAGATCATATTTCCACTTGATCAAGGAAAGTTAATAAAATCATATTTCCAGTTGATAAAGGAAAGTTTTTAAAATCATATTTCCACTTGATGAAGGAAAGTTAATAATAGTAACCATGTAGCTGCGATACCATAACATAACATATATTTATTTATAGTATAATTTAACACGTGAGAACATTAGGAGCATATAACATAAGAATATCCAGATATAGAACTAAAGGAAGATAAAGTTATCAACACACTTTAAACATCAAGAGAACGGTGAGGTGAAAACATCAAGAGCACGGTGAGGTGAAAACATCAAGAGCACGGTGAGGTGAAAACATCAAGAGAACGGTTAGGTGAAAACATCAAGAGAACGGTGAGGTGAAAACATCAAGAGCACGGTGAGGTGAAAACATCAAGAGAACGGTTAGGTGAAAACATCAAGAGAACGGTGAGGTGAAAACATCAAGAGAACGGTGAGGTGAAAACATGAAGAGAACGGTGAGGTGAAAACATCAATTGAACGGTGAGGTGAAAACATCAAGAGAACGGTGAGGTGAAAACATCAATTGAACGGTGAGGTGAAAACATCAAGAGATAACCATGAATAAACATGGGTGCAACGCAATCAAGGCGACACAACTGGTTTTGAAACACCAGCGGATGTCCACGCCCCTACGCTTAGAGACAATTGTGGAAACAATATACCATCATTCACCTGGGGAAAAAATAATAGACATTAATGAAATCATTACATTGAACATAAACAAATTATAACTGATCGATCGGCTGTCGATGGCCACGATTACAAATCATTCTGCCCAATAGTTTCCCACTAGTCTAGAAGGTGTTCTACATAGTGTAGCCTACATTTTTTCTGACTAACGTTCCACAAAAACTTGTCAAGATATACAAAAATAGGTAGGTGTGTTACCAAATAAAACATAAAACAACTTAACAACGAGATACAGAGACAGACGACGTTTCGACTATACAGCCTTCATCAGGACAAACAAATGACAACAATAAAACAAATCTTACATGGAGACAAATAGGGTTATAATGAGGAGGACAATAGCAGATAGGTAATGAGGGAAGAAAACATGTGGAAGCATGACAGGTGAGAAAATGTATGGGGAAAAGTTTGTAGTAAGTAGGGTGGAAAAAGTAGACTGAAGAAAGTGAGATGAACAAAGGAAAAGATATCGTAGCAAGTAATTTACATTAAAAAATACTCACCTCAAAAGTGGCAACAGAGAATGAATGCTACAGACAAGCAATCATGATGTGAGGGTTTTATTCAGGAGACAGAATTACAGATATACACATGTTTCAAGTGAACGAAAGAAGTCTTCAACTACAGTCAGTCTTGAACTATACTCAGTCTTGAACTATACTCAGTCTTGAACTATACTCAGTCTTGAACTATACTCAGTCTTGAACTATACTCAGTCTTGAACTATACTCTTCAACCGTGCTTTTCTCAAAAATATATATGGAGGATATAGTTTTCTGTCATATTTGCATGGAAACTACACCCCTCCTCTCCCCCCCCCCTACCGAAACTCTTTGATCGTAACCAACGTTATTCTGGGCATACGTTTCGGATCATTGAACATTTTGTATAAAAACTCTTATTTTTTGTTTTATTATACAGTTTCCGTTAAATCCAGGAAATTAGAAGACGTGGTTTTCTGTAATAAAAATCACGGGATGAAAATATTTCCTTTTGAAGACAAGTTTCCGTTTAATAGACAGCTCAAGACATGTTTTTACTGCACTATCCGAGAAGAAAAACCCGCTTTAGACAGGAGTCTTCAAACCTATTCATAATATTAAGAATATTCTACCATTAGACTCACCGAGCCTGAGATGATTATAACGTTTCACTTCTTGGTGGAAAATTATGGAGACCTATGTGACCATTAGAGATTACTTACCTCCCTTTATAACCAAAAACTGGATCCGCTAGCCAATTTGTCTCCTATTAGTCCATTCTTTTAAGGGAAGTTGCAGACTGAAGAGATTACTAGACCAGGATGTAGAGACAATGTTTTCTTTTCAGGAAATTACATTTTCTCTTAGCTCTTGTCTAGCACGATAATATTCACTAACGATGTTGCCGTGACTTTCTTTTATACTTTACTTCTTTATCGTGAGCTAAATGTAATAATTTCTTTGCTCAAGAAGAAAAAAAAACAGATTACTTTGTCACGTAATGAGCTCTATCTAATGTATCACTGACAGTCAGGTATTCCGGAGTTGTCTGTCTTACGCCTCTTCATTGCATCTCATAGATTATTCAATTAAATTATTATGCAAATAAATGCATTTTCCTTATAATTCTTATCTTATTCTGCGAACACCTGTCAGAGTTAAATTTGTTTCCTAGATGAACGCGAACAACCACGACGATTCATAAATTACACCAATCTCGAGAAATTAAGGCAAATTATGAAAACTAGAATAATTCTAACATCCACAATGTAACATGAGGTTACGGTTAACGGCGATGGTGGCAGCAGAGATGCTATCAATAATAAGGGAGAAGAGAGACGACAGGAGGTAGAGCTAGATTATAGAATGATAGAGACAAATGAAGATTCAACTGTCTATTGCATTGCCATTAAGATATACAAGAGCAGGTCAATTCCGTAAATATGCCAACTGAAATAACAAATCCAGGCTTCATAAGGTCATGCTAAATGTGTGATCCCAAACTAGAAATACACGAGGAAGTATGCAATAAATGGAAAGTCAGAGAAGATCCCACGATCTGTCGTGACGATGTGAACTGTAGTAAGACAAATAGGAAAGTCATTTTTATACATAAGTAAATATATGTTACATAAACCTACTGCTGAGAATTAAGAGATGGTAAAAATAATTAGAATAAAAGGAATACAAATATTTGACGTTTCAATGTTAGATCTTCTTCAGAATATTATCATATAATAATAAGTTGAAAAGAAACTTTAATAATAATAATAATAATAATAATAATAATAATAATGATACTAATAATAATAATAATAAAAATTATAATAGTACCAAAAGCAGCTAAAAATACACGTAGTCAGTTAATTTTCCAAATTTGTTTTTGTAAACTATTTTCCTACCTAGGATATGAAATTTTCAGGTGGTAAATTCCACAAGACGATGTAAATGGTTAAACTGTGCATGAAGGAAGATATATGTAGGAAGAAATGTTATGTAGGAAGAAATGTTGTGAAGGAAGAAAAATGTAGGAAGAAATGTTATGAAGGAAGAAATGTTGTGCAAGAAGACATATTGTGCAAGAATAATGTTGTGCAGGAAGAACTGCTGTGCATGGAAAAACATTGTGCTGGAAAAAATGTGCTGAAAGCAATGTTCTGCAGAGAGAAATATTGTGCATGAAGAAATATTGTGCAAAAAGAAATGTTGTGAAGGAAGAAATGTTGTGCAAAAAGAAATGTTGTGCAGGAAGAAATGTTGTGCAGGAAGAAATGTTATGCAGGAAGAAATGTTATGAATGAAGACATGTGTAGGAAGAAATGTTATGTAGGAAGAAATGTTATGCAGGAAGAAATGTTATGCAGGAAGAAAGTTTGCGCAGGAAGAAATATTGTACAGGAAGATATGTTATGCATGAATAAATGTTGTGCATGAATAAATGTTGTGCAGGAATAAATGTTGTGCAGGAATAAATGCTGTGCAGGAAGAAATGTTGTGTAGGTAGAAATGTTGTAAAGAAAGAAATGTAGTGCGGGAAGCAGTGTAGAGTTTATATTCCTAAGGAAGTATGATAGTCTGTATGTTACCAAAGTTCGAAAAGAAAATATAATTAGTAGCATTACTTCTTGCAATACTTGTGATCAGATGCGGCTAAGGAAGGATAGATAGGCATGCATTGGTTATTTTCACTAAGTGAGTTTCCGTATCGAAGGATGACTCCACATGAAATTCAACATCGTGTGTCTCCTGTCTTGGTGATGCACTCTTCTAGTTTGTATCTTTCCATATTATGTTCCCCTACGACTTGTATCTCTGCCTACCCTAATATCTCTGCACCTTGACACTACTCTCATGTATGGTCTTCAATAAAATGTAATGTCGTTCTTCTTCTTTCGTTCAATTGAAACATGTCTATATCTGTAATTCTGTCTCCTGAATAAATCTCACTGTCTTTTGTAGTTCATACAGTGTCCCATAGAACTTTGATTATAGTGTTGTTTCCTCTGGTCAATATGTCTGCCTCAGCGTTTCATGCTCAGAACAATCTTGAAGTATATGTTTGGCACTCTGTGCTGCCTGTCCACATGTACACATGGCCGTGTTGCCAATCTTGAACTTTGTATACATGTGACTGCGGAGTCGGTAGTGTCCTGTTCTGAGGCGTAGAATTACAACTTGTTCTGATCTGTTCATAATATGATAGTCATCTTGTGTTGGCGTTTGTGGCTTTCTTATTGACTTGATCATCTGTTTTTTCTGATGGTAGGTGATTGGTACATCTATATTAGTCTTCGGCAGCACCTTCCTTAGTCAGTTGGTCTGTTTTTTTTTATTTCCTGGTATTCCACAGTGAGAGGGTATCCACTGCATGGTTACCCTATACTGGTAAGACATTTCATTAAGTAGATGTTGCAAGTCTGTTAGTTTTCCAGACTGGAGAGCTTGAAGCACTGACCTTGCATCTGTCAGGAATACCACGTGCTGTAGGCCGGAGTTGGAGTTCAGCAGTTTTTCAGTTGCCACACCCCTTTTTGCTGATTTTCTGTATAATAATTGTTGCAGAATGTCCGTTGTGTTTTGTATGTATCTCTAGACTTGTGTTGATATTCTATATATATACACCTGCACCTCCATTCCTAACTGCATTCTGGGCTGACCCATCTGTGTATACTATGACCCATGTCTTGTGGATATTCCTCGTCCAGGAAACTTTGGGTGACTGTTAGTGTGACGTTTCTAATTATAGTTTTATATTCATAGAAAATTTCTTGGCACTATACTCTTGTAGTTTGCCGTTGCTTTCAGGAGGAACATCCAATTTAAACTTACACCGAGGAAAACACATACATTCTCACTCGGTATTGTGACCGGAAGTCTACACTTACTTGCAGACAAATAAAGACGCTACATTGTACGTAGTCTCCAATCAATACGGTGTAAAATGCAGAGACTGTAACTAACTCCGGTAGTTGCATGCTCTCATCTTATACGTGAATAATAATAAAACGGTTATTGTTTATTACAATAGGTATCTACTTTTTCCAGAAAGTTGTAGTCTGGCTATTAAAGAAATTAGGACACCACACTCACTACATACTGATTTATTTGTGAATGTATATGTTATATACACCAATCAGAATTCTTAGTTTTTATTACTTTCTCTCCCTCTCTCTCTCCGTGTATTCTCTCTCTATGTATGTATTCATGTATATAGGCATATATATATATTGAAACGCATCACTATTACAAATACTAATAATACTGTGAGTGTGGGTGGGGGGAGAGGAGTATGGGAATTGATGTAGTGAGTGTTTATAGTGAGGAATGAACCGAATGTCTGCAGGGATGAAATATGTTTAATGCTACCCACGGCATTGTGTAAAGAATACGTGACAATAGCTAAAGTTGCACCTGCAACCACCATTCCTAAAAACGATGAGCCTGAAAAGGAGTAGGCGTCATGTCATTCTACTCAGTATAAAAAGGCCAGTGAGACAAAACCTCTAGTATATATGCCTGAAAAGCAACGACTATCTGGAAACTATCGCCACCGAGACATTGGTATGGTGGTAGCAGGTGGTAGCACCGAGACATTGGTATGGTGGTGGCAGGTGGTAGCACCGAGACATTGGTATGGTGGTAGCAGGTGGTAGAAGGTGGTAGCACCGAGACATTGGTACGGTGGTAGCAGGTGGTAGCACCGAGATATTGGTGGTAGCAGGAATGAGTTTTCTGGTCATTATCAGAAGGACGAATTGCCCTTACATCACTATTTTACAAGCCCATGAACGTTACCGACCCACTGGCAGTGCCCGTGATACACTTTGAAGTGGTCAATCACGAATGACTACAGCTGCCCATGATCGTTCTATTGTGTTGTGTCCCTTAAGGAATCGTTCCCTTCCAGCATACCAAACAACAAACGCAACAATGGGTAGACTTAACAAATCTCTCAAATGACAGTCATACGACAACTCAGAGATATATATCTTACTGCAAAACAACCTTATGTTAAGCCAAACCTGAGATTGTCACCATCGCCTTCTATGGACGAAGCAACACGTCAGATGAATAGACTAAAGAAGAGTGATGTAATATTGATAGACGAGAGCAGATTCAACATATCCTTTACTTTTGGTCGTTAGCGGATTGGAGACGGTCTGGAAAACGCGTTGCAGATTGTCGTGTTCGTTAGCATTAAAACACCGTACTCATTTACTCATATTCACTCTAGATAAGCGATAATCGTAGGTTTTCTAGAGCAAAAAAAAAATGTGTGCACCCTAGAGATTGATAGTGTGTTTATGTACATGAGTTGTCTTCAATGTAACATAAACTGGTATTGTTACATCATGTCAAGATATACAAAAATAGGTGTGTTACCAAAATAAAACATAAAACAACTTAACAACGAGATGTGAAGTTGTTTTATGTATTATTTTGGTAACACACCTACCTATTTTTGTATATCTTGACATTTTGCCCAGTGTTACCCCAGCCACCTACTTCCTGTTTAGGGTTGTTACCCTACACTGGAAGATTTATCCCTATTGTTACAGCATTATGTTATACACTTTGCCGGCTCTGTGGCGGGAATGTACAGAGCGCTCCTCGAACAGTGTACCAGTCTCAAACCCAGAAGCAGAGAATTGTACATCTGGACATTACAAATAGTAACGCCAGCCTACTAAATGTATTTATATTGTTTAGAAAATCACTGTAGCCATAAAATGCTACGTTACTGGACACGTCATGATACGGAATTGTTTCCTGGTATATTATTTGATGTTTCTATGTCTGCGTACTAAACAACATTTCCTTTTTCTGCTTCGTTTACATCGCTGACGGGTGTTATATAACACCATCATATCTATTTATAAAGACGTGTATGATTACCTAATTATATTTGTATAAAAGCGTGTATGATTACCTAATTATATTTGTATAAAGACGTGTATGATTACCTAATTATATTTGTATAAAGGCGTGTATGGTTACCTGATAATATTTGTATAAAGGTTATGCTGGTCTCCCAAATAAGTTTGATTTTTTTCCAAGGTTACTCTGATCATGCATTCTGAACAAAGAAATTTTCCGCGGAAAGCCTTATTTTACCTGCCGTTTTAAGCGTTCGACAGTTTCCGCGTAATCAATTGAGATTTAACATGGTCTTCAGCTACAAAATCACATGACAGGAGAATATTTATGCTTCAGAGAAGTTTCCGTTTAACATAGACTTCTTAAGACAGACTACATTGGTTCTTGGTCATGCTACGGAGCTTCGTGTTCTGGCCGAGATCCGTATAGGAAATTATTTTCATGTTATTTTACCTGGTGGTTGATATATAAAACAACGATCGAACTGGAATCATCATCAGTTATACCCAAATATATTTACTGAAGCGGAGATCTGATCACTTATGGTCGTGTCAGATGTGCCAAGAGGATAATAAACATACCTAATACCTAGTATAGATATATGCCTAAAACAAAGATGTATGCCGAGAATTGCCCTTATGTTTCCACCAATTCTTTGCAACTCTTGACTTGATTTGGATATTTCTTCCTTTAATCATTTATTATTCCTTGTAACATTATATTACGACTTTCGCATTTATTCTTTCGTTCGCATAGAATGTTTCTAGAACTGCAATTTACTTTCTTTTATAAATTTTACAATCAAACAAACAATGTTTGTTTCAGAACCCTAGAAAATTCGAGCGGTTAACTGTTACTTCCTCTGTTCTGTGGTGTGTTTTTTCTGAGCTTTCATTCATACCCAGGAGACTTTGATTAAGTGCAATGTCTATTTAAGGAGCCTTCTACTCAGAGGGGGTCTATAATTGTATAGATGACATGCTACTGTGTTTTGTATTTTATTAACTCTGCGTTAATTAATCATCTTTAAATATACTAATACATATTTACTTATATTTTACTTGTTCTTAACTTTTAAATGTATCAGCATGTATTTTTACGTGTTCTATCTATCTATCTATACGCTGTGGCCCTTGTTAGCCTTGCGGCGTCAGGGGTGAAAGGGTTCTCTGTAGATGGCTTTTTTGTGTGCTGTGTGTAAGCTAGTTCTTGTGGCTTCTCTGATTTATGTGATCCATCTTTTTCATGGTCTGCCTCTGGATTTATAACCGCTATGGCTATGTGTCATAGCCATTTGTGGCATGCTATCTGTCGGTAGTCTGGAAGCGTGTGAAAAAACATTTGATCTGTTTTTACGTGTTTCACAAATTTTTTCACAAATTCAGTTTTTCACTTTTTTCTTCTTAAAAAATAAACATGTATTATAGAGTGTGAGTGTCCCTTAATTTTAATGAAGTCTATTAATTTGACAATTTTATGATGTCTTAAGTGTTCCAATTAAATAAATACTTTTTCTCTCCCCCTCTCTATCTCTCCTAGTCCCAGTACGTGTTGTTTTTCATCTGTTCCATAGTTTCACAAATACTTGTTATTGTTTATCTTATCTCTGATATAACAAAAACTACTTGTTATTATTTCTCTTCCATCTTTCAGCTCCAATTACTTATTATTTCTCTTCTGTCTCACAATTTCCATTGCTGAGTATTGTTTCTCTTCTACCTCATAGTTCCCATTATATGTTACTGTTTCTCGTCTACCTCATAGTTCCCATTATATTTTCTTCTTCTTCTTTCGCTCACTTGAAACATCTCTATATCTGTAATTCTGTCTCCTGAATAAAACTCACTGTCTTTTGTAGTTCATACAGTGTCCCATAGAGCTTTGATTCCAGTGTTGTTTCCTCTGGCCAATATGTCTGCCTCAGCGTTTCATGCTCAGAATACTCTTGAAGTATATGTTTGCCACTCTGTGCTGCCTGTCCACATGTACACATGGCCGTGTTGCCAATCTTGAACTTTGTATACATGTGACTGCGGAGTCGGTTATGTCCTGTTCTGAGACGTAGAATTATAACTTGTTCTGATCTGTTCATAATGTGATAGTCATCTTGTGTTGGAGTTTGTGGCTTTCTTATTAACTTGATCATCTGTTTTTTCTGATGGTAGGTGATTGGTATATCTGGTTGGTCTTCGGCAGCACCTTCCTTAGCCAGTTGGTCTGCTTTTTCATTTCCTGGTATTCCACAGTGAGAGGGTATCCACTGCAGGGTTACCCTATACTGGTAAGACAATTCATTAAGTAGTTTTTGCAAGTCCGTTAGTTTTTCAGACTGGAAAGCTTCAAGCACTGACCTTGCATCTGTCAGGAATACCACAGGCTGTAGGCCAGAGTTGGAGTTCGGCAGTTTTTTTAGTTGCCATACTAATTTCCTGGATTTCTGCATCATAATTAGTGCAGAATTTTTCTGCCTGTGTTCTGATTGTATCTCTAGGCTTGTGTGGATATTCTATATATACACCTGATACTCTATTCCTCACGGCATTCTGTGCTGACCCATCTGTGTACACTCTGACCCATATATCTTGTGGATATTCCTCGTCCAGGAAACTGAGAGTCACTGTCCTTCGCTGCACACTGTTCTGTTCACCCTCGCTTAGTATTCCTTTCACATGGGTCTGAATGTATATTGGCATTCCATGCCTTTCACTCCAAAGGGTTTGTTCTGGTAAAGACCTTAAGGAAACAACACATAAACAAAGCAACAACAAAAGCCAGGAGGAAGTTAGGTATCCTGAGAAAACTAAGTGGAACCACATGAGGAGCCAGTGGGAATATACTCCGTAAAATTTACCAGAAATATAAGACCAAATCTGAAACATGGTTCAGCTGCGTGGTGTCCTGCATCAAATACCACATTACAAGATCTAGATAAAGTGCAAAACCAGGCACTTAGAATAATGTTGGAACAATGAAATCAACCCATAGTAGAGATGCAGAAAATGGGAAGAATGCAAACACTTGGCGAACGCAGAGACACAAAAGTACTAATTCAAGCAGAAAAGTTTCAGTGTATGCCACGCCATCCAATGATGGAAAGATTCAAAAATCTAGCAATGGGGCGACTGAAAAGAAGCAGCTTAATCCACCAAGCTAAACGACTCCGTAGACAACTTACAGACCTGCCTGAAGTTCCCATTATATGTTATTGTCTCTATTCTATATACTCGTTCCTGTTACTCGCTACTGTTTACATAATTGTTATTCTTATTGAAGTGTTTACTTCACTGCAACATCACTTTTAGAAAACCCCGTGTTGCTACACTTCACTGCAACATTACTTTTACAAAAAACCCCGTATTGCTACACTTCACTGTAACATTACTTTTACAAAAAACCCGTGTTGCTAAAGTTCATTGCAATATAAATGTAAAACCAACATAAAATCATAAAAAGGAAATTAATTAATAATCGCATTTTAGTCCTATATTTTTTGGTCACGAATTTCAACATTCTACTGACTACTATTACTGCATTCTTTCACGCCCACTCTCTAATCATGACCTCTCTGAAGTTTTGCACACTGCTTTCGTGAAATACGCCCTCCTAGTCAGTGGTTCTCTAACGTGGGTCGTGTCCTTACCCCACCAACCTTCTAACTTGAGGCCATGGAAACTTGTAAACTGTCTACGGCTGACTGAGAACAAATTTATATTGAGGGCCACAGATCCGTATATGATGAGAGCACATGGAGTTAAGTGCTTGAACAATAAACCCCGCCGAAAACGGATGTGTCGGGCCATAGGCGCAAATAAAACGGCGACACAACGCATTTCCATTTTCAACAAACACCAGCTAAACAAAAAAGGGAATGGGAGCTATCAACTTAGTCCAGAATGATTTTCTTATAACTATCAACCTTGTCCAGAATATATTTCACTGGAACTATCAACCGTATCCAAAATGATTTTCATGGGAACTATCAACCTTGTCCAGAATGACTTTAATGGGAACTATCAACCTTGTCCAGAATGATATTAATGGGAACTATCAACCTTGTCCAGAATGATTTTAATGGGAACTATCAACCTTGTCCAGAATGATGTTCATGCATGCACTTTAGATAGTCTACTGCGACAGAATATGCGAATTAGAATAGAATGCTTTCAAAAATAGAGAAAAGGTTTCTTTAAAATCTAACTTGTTTTTGTGTTGTCTTACCTATGATGTATGTTCAACGAAAAATATATTTCTGTTAGATGTTCATGAAAAGCCATGTCGGAAACGTAGATTCACATTGCAGTAATAACATAGAACTATTTGGAAATATTTAAACAGTTTAACACAACTATCATAAATAACTAATGCAACTCACGAACAAAGGCGTTAAAGAGAATAGATGAAAGATTGTAAACGATTTGTTTACACATTCTCTGACGATGTGGTACAGGGCGCGTGTGTGATAGTCAAGGTACAGAATTCGATCCCGCAACACACAATTGTGCATCCGAACCGTTCAGAAAGCAATGTAAAAAAAACAAAAGAAATATTTTATATTGCCTAGAAAATGACTATAGCCTTAAAATGCTGGGTTGATGGATACGTCCTAAATAGAATACGCTACCAATTTACGATATATAAACAAAACAGGGAGATGTGTGAAAAATTATACTATAGACGCTGTCGATACATAAATACTGTATTAATGTAATAATTTTACTGGATATTCTAACTATCAAATAGTAATATATGGTGAGACATCTACATGCATTTTTTAATAAGTAAATATGTTTGTGTTGATTTTTCCAATTTGTATTCGTTTCTTTAAACGGCCCCTATTGGATAGTTTAAAATACGGTTTTCCTACTAAAATAATCCATTTTATGAAGGCATTTACACCAATTCATATTGTTGTGTTTACAAAAAACGCTGAGAAGTCAGAATGGCTCCAAGTTGTTACGGGCGTTAAACAGGGATGCATCATGTCTCCATTACTTTTTTCCGCCGCTATTGATTGGGTCATGAGAAAGAGCACGGAAAATGAGCAGACAAGTATAAAATGGATTAACAATACCGTTCTTGAAGATCTTGACTACGCAGATGACCTGGCCCTTTTAAGCGCAAACCACACAAATGCTCAATCTAAGCTTGACAGTCTCCAACACTACTCAAATCAGATAGACCTGAAAATCAACACATCAAAAACTTACATACTAGATTTCAAGAGATCCAACGGTGACAAAAATTCAAAATGTTCCATTATTAAAAGTCAACAATTTAACATATTTAGGCACCAATCTAGCACTGGATGGAGACACATCAAAATAAATTGTATACCGTATTGCCCTTGCAGCTGGTATGTTACATAAACTACGTTACATCTGGACGTCAAACACACTAAGAAACACCACAAAACTCAGGTTGTTTAGCTCCAACATCATCCCTATTCTATCATATGGATGCGAAAGTTGGAAAGCCATAAAAGCCACAGATAAGAGACTAAACACCTTTAAAAACAAATGCCTACTTACCATTCTGAACGTTTAGTGGAGTGACTTTAAATCTAACACTACTATAAGAGAGGAAAGCAAACAAACCCATGTATCTTCATTAGACAAAGGTAATGGACTTACATCGGTCATACTCTCAGAATGAACAGCCTAAGAATTATAGGCATTAGTCACTAAATTGGATGCCACAGGGAGTAAGACGAAGAGGGAGACCTAGAGAAACTCTACGAAGAACCATTAATAGAGAAGGCATGTCAATGAACCTAAACAACACCCAAGACTGAAAGTCCTGGCAACACAAACACAGAAATGGAAAGCTATGTTTTCTACCTTATGCGCTTCCTATAGCCCAGGAGGGACATAACATAACATAACATAACATTTGACCGCAAAGTAGAAAACGTCCTTGTTCCTATGTTTATTGTTATTTATTTTTTACATTAGATTTACTATTTGATAGTTATATATTATCTAGTAACAGTATTAATCTATATATGTTTGTTTGTTTAAGAACCCCAGGAATGGTGAACGATTAGCTCTTACAGTGAGTGAGGTGGTTTTTCTGAGATTTCTCTAATGCCAATGAGACTTCAACTTTCGGCTTAGTTCAATGTCTATTGAAGGAGCCGTCTACTCAGAGGTGGTATATAATTGTACAGATAACATGCTACAAACCTTTCATAAGAGAGCCTCATTAAAAAGGCATGTTACCTACTAAGGTTTTTTCTGATGAATTTGTGGTTTATCTTGTGAGCCATTTGTGAGATCCACAGATGCAACCACATGCGCAATATAAATACATACATACATACATACATATATATATATATAGTAATTCCGTAACTTTATATATGTGACACCCGGAATAGAAATCCCAACGGCTTGTCCGATTCCAAAAAATTTGGCACAGCAACGAATTAAGTAGTAATTTCGTCCGTAGTCGCTGTGAGTAATCTTAAATGTTCACCAATGCTCAAGAAAAGCTAAGCATTGCTATGACTTAAGTATACCTATGACCGATGTATATGCGTAAAAAAATGTAAACAAATAACAATAGGTTATAATATTAATTATTATATATAATATTATTTGTTCTACTTCAATCGATGTTTATAATCAGTTTCAATGATATTTACTGTTTTAACATGTTCACTATTCTTTCTCCTTGTGCTTCTGCTATTGTTTTGCTAAATGATTCGATCACATATATAGAAGACCTTTCACATATCCGTTAGAATCGATCCATTATAGCCGCCAGCGATATCTCAGCCCTACTCATAGTGACGGACTTGTCAAGATTACGCAACATTTATATAAATACAACTTCATGCACTTCAGCATCCACAGCTCAATCGGTAGAACATCGGATCTTTTTGCCGTCGTTCGGTATTGGTTTCCCAGAGACGTTGGTTTTTTCCATCAATTTGTATAAATTTAGTAATTTTTTGGCGCATTAGAAGAATAATTTACATCTAATCTATGTTTTATGTTGTTGTTTTAAACATATACCTTTAAATAACATTGCAGTATTAGTAGGTATACTGTGTAGGTGCCTGTTTCCATTGGCAATTTCGGCGATTTATGAAGGGTCGGAATATCAAATTATTAATACATTAAATTATACACACGTTATGTCTTGGCGGCCTTCAGTAACGGGATATATGTTCTGTTACCTATTAATTAAAAAAATGTGTTTGATTAGCAAGATGCAGAACGTTTTTAAATATTCTTCTGCACTTTTATGCCACGTACTTTAACTGTTACGTTTATTTGTCTCCATGATGAAGAAATAGAGTGGTCGAATTTCTACGTCAGAGGATAAAAGGTTAACCAATAATACCAATAATCAATTTTGCCGGACCACAGAAGAACTTTTAAAATTTATCACATTTCCCTAAGTCGCAGTGCCACATTTTATTGGAGTTGATCACGCCGTTGAGATTTCTATATCGGGTAGAGACAACTCAGAGTTACGTGAGTTATCTATTTATAAGCATGAAGTATAGTACTTTTCATTCTCACCCGGGCAGCTCCGAGTCTAATTTACTATATTCAAATATGTTTACTAAGTCTAATTTACTATATTCATATATGTTTACTAAGTCTAATTTACTATATTCATATATGTTTACTAAGTATAATTTACTATATTCATATATGTTTACTAAGTATAATTTACTATATTCATAAATGTTTACATATGTTTGATGTCATATGTTTGATAAAACATTGATAGACGATGCAATAGACCATCCATTGCAGATACACATATTAGAGACAAACAAGGCAACTTACTACAGAAAAAGAACAAATGCAACGAAGGGCAGCATATTTACAGTGGTGCTGAATAGACCACCACCAGCATTAACCCCAAACTTTGAGATCGATCCAAACATTTGATTTATGTCAATAAATCATACAATTCATTTACGCTATCTGAGATCATACATGCAGTTAGGAAACTAAAATTTACAAAGCAGCTGGCGACGGCGGTGAGATTAATGGTGAAATGATGAAGGCAGCTGATAATGATGAGATTAGTGGTGAAATGATGAAGGCAGCTGATGGAATAACTCTGTTAAAGATACTTGCTATTATAAATGAGGTATAGTGGGAGGAAAAACCGCCTCAACAATATAAAGATAGAGTCATAGTAAAATTACCAAAGAAAGAAGATCTATCTGATTATATCAATTGGCGAGGAATTACATTTTTGTTAGGAAAAATATTATGTAGTAGAATGTTAGAGAAGCTCAAAATATAAAAATAGAGACAAGAAACCGGATTTAGATCAAATCAATCATGTATTTATCAAATGTTTAACCTTAAAACAATTATCGAAGAATCAGTAGAAATGCAATCTCTACTTAATATCAACTTTATTGATTTTCAAAAGACATTTAATAGTCTGCACCAGCCAACACTCCGGAAAATCCTTGTCAATTACGGCTTCCCAAATAGATATTTAAATATAATCAGACTGACAACTCAAGAAGCTGTGTTAAAACAAACGAGAGTTGGACTGAATGGTTTTACATAGAGACATGAGCAAAACAACGCTGCATTATCTCACCATTACTTATTTTAGTTTGGCTATAGACTGGGTTATGGAAAAAATTAAGTCCGAAATTAACATGTTGGAATAAAATGGACTGGCGATAGAACTCTTAGTGATCGTGATTTTGCAGAAGACTTGACGTTATTAAGTCCAACCCCTGATAATGCACAAGGTATGCTGAATCGAATTTGTCATCTTTCAGAACAAATTGGCCTTCAGGTCAACATTTCCAAGACTAAGTTCATTAATTTGACTAACTCTAACCTTACAATCCTCCCCTCCACCGAAGACGGATGTGTCGAGCCATTGGCGCAAATGAAATGGCGACACAACGCATTTCCATTCTCTGGACTGCATCCTACTGGAGACCTAGTAGTACTGCTACAGTAGAGATCCAGCAGGAGTTTGAGAATGAACGCTGAAGAAGAAGAAGAAGAATAAGAAGAAATTCCTCCTCAAAGGAGAAACTATTTAGAAAGTTAACTTTTCTTATCTAGGCAGCAAAATGACACACGATGGGGATACAGCGATAGAGATATCTACCAGAATTACGTTGGCATCAAGTGTGTTTTACCACCTAACAAACATCTGGAAATAAAGAAACAAAAGATAAACATACTAAACTACGATGGTTTAATTCCAATGTGATATCCGTGTTGACATCTGGTTACGAAGGTTGGATAATAACAATGGAAAAGAAATTGATTTCATTTAAAAGTAAATCTCTTAGAAGACTCTTAAATATTGGTTGTCAAGAATTCAAGTCAGTTAGTCGTTGGATCATCGTCATTGCACTCCGAACAAGTCCATAGGTGCTCAGATCTTTCCTTGAGTGTATCCGCCATTACACGTTGACTGACAGTCCCAGTACGTTGTTGATTGATCATCATTCTTTTTCGCCCACGAAAACTCTCCTTTCTAGCGACACTACATTTCAAACCAAGTTCCATTATTCTAATCATGGAACAAGAGTCATCGTCACTTGTACAGTTTGTTTGTTTGTTTGTTTTGCGTTCGCTCCATTGTAACCATCACGGATATCCGTGCGATTTCCGCCGGGAGCGTGATTACGTTGTGCCACCGTTATGCGCCTTGTAGGCCTAGCACATCCGATTTCGGCATGCCTTGACAATTCGGGTGGGCTACCCTTAACCTATGACAGCCTCTATATCTGTCTCCAGGCACGCGTAGTTGCGACTCTTCGCCAAGACGATTTTTGCTCTCGTCTGACTCGCACGAGGTGTTCTACTGTCTATGAGCTTGACTCGTGTAATTGGACGTGCTGTGCCTGTGCCCATTGGGTACTGAACCGTTTCTCATATGTGAGCCTGGTTCCTTAAGGGGAATAACTCAACAGAGGAGTTGGACCCTGGCTCTTTCGCCCTCTTAGCCGAGGTGTCGTTCACCGACATCGTGTACCCCTTGTCCAAGTTCGAGTCTCACACCACGCGTTTGAGAGCCAGGCGTTCTCGAGCTGAGCGTCCTTGTCCCAATAGCGCCTGAGTCCATCGAGTACGGAACCCTTTCTCTCTGCAAGTGTACTTCCAGTATAGGAAACCTTGACAGTAGAGTTGGGCCAGGACTAACATCATTGTCCCTTTCTTGCCTAAGCCCATCGGGTACAGAACCCTTTCTCTTCGCGAGCATATTTCCGGTTTAGGAAGGCTCGACATTAGAGTTGGATTAGGTTTTCTTGCTTTACCAAACGCCAATTAATGGGTCTGGGGCTCTGTCTGTAAGGAACACAGGTAACTAGAAGCTCGTCTCGAGCTGACGGAGCTTGTAGTTCCCCTTTCCTAGGGACTTTTCACCTTCTATTTGCAGTTCGCGCTGCCCTCTAGCGCTGCCCTTTCATTGTTTCATTGTACTCGGTATGAAATCTTTTTTGTCTCTCGCCATGCATCTACGTTTACGTGCATTTTACATTGGCCGCCCCTCCAATGTTCGGACTGGACTGACTAGCTTCACTGTATGTCGACAGTGTCGCTATATGTGGTGATGCTGGTGGTGTCGGAGATATTGTCTCTTGTGCTGTCAAATCTCTTTCCATCTGCTACCTCCACATTCTCGGACACGATACCCAAATGGTTTGGCCAGAATCAGCTCGAGCTGCTGTATTTCTGTTTCCAGGGTGCACCGCGTGGAGGTACATTTGGGATCTTGGTTATCTGCTAACCCTGGGTCCGCCTAGAGCAATGCGTTCCCTTTGCACCCCACTTGTACAGTCATTTGTTCGTGCGTTTTCACGTAGGGCATTCAAAATGTCTGCCCGATCCATCGCTCCACCAACAGCCGTAGTAGCAGCGTGGGCGGCCAACCTATCTGCTCTTTCATTACCCCGGACTCCCGCGTGTCCCGGCACAAAAATAAAAGTCACTGTACGCACACAGGAATTATTCACTGCATTCAGCCACTGTTCTCGAACGTACCCCGTCTGAACTTTCACAATCATGTTCATGGAGTCACTGAGGATACAGGCAAGCTCGCAGACAGTCTGTGAGCAGACCCATTGCAAAGCTTTGGTCACCGCCAGAATCTCCATTGTGAAGCTGCTTGTTGTCTGAACGAATGCACCACTTTCCTCTCTGATAGTCTCCCCCCACCTTTGAGCCGTAAAAGCCCAGGAACTCCTGATGTGTCTCTCAACCGACCCATCTGTATATATAATTATATCACCTTCCCTGGAATTCTCACTGATCAGAGCGAGCACCTCCGACTCGACCACTGTCAGACACCATTCCCTGCACTCTCTATTGAGTGTTATTACTCCTTCGAAGGCTGTTGGGTAATCCGAGGGTGCCAGTCTCCATTCGGCTCCAGGTAGTACATCCTCCAATCTGCAGACACTCTGTATAACGTCCTCTGCGCGCCCCATCCACGACATTCCTCTCTTTAGTCGACTTTCTTTCACTTTGATAATTTCTGGGTGTAGATGTGAATTTTAGGTAGTCCCGCGCCCTGCACATTTGTATTCTTTGCTCCGAAGTTGGGCAATCAAGTAGGTATCGCATAGCCCGAGCCGACGTATCTCTCGTGCACCCCAAAATTATTCGCATTGCTTCATTCTGGATTCTATCCAATCTTTCTGTTTGAGTTTGACTCAGTGTCAGAATTGCCAGTGCGTACTCTACCACCGCCACCACCAATCCCTGATACAGCAGAAATAGCAGTCTCTGTTCGCATTGAGCAGCAGCCATAACTTTCATCGCCGCAAGACCTTTATAAGCCTTTACAATTATGTGGTCAACATGATCTTTGAAACTCAAACTTCGGTCCAACATGACCCCCAAGTACTTCATTGTGCTGGTTCTCTCGAGGACATCCCCTCTCAAAGTAACCGATGGCGTGGACGTGTTCACTATGAGATTGTTTAGGGAAAACCATGTTATCGATGCCTTTGATGGATTAACATAAGCTCCAGAATTACTGCACCATTCTCATATGCGATCAAGCTCCCTCTGCAAATTTCTGGCAATTCTTTCTCCATCTCTGCCCTGTCTATATACCAAGATGTCATCAGCATAAGACATGGTTCTCCCTGGTCCTGCAATCTGACAGCTTGTAATTTGAACTGTATACACATTGGATAGTACTGGGGACAGAGGTGACCCTTGTGGTAGTCCTGGATTTATGACTGTTGGTGGCAAAGACCAACTCCCACACCTAAGAACAACCTGTCTCTGATAAAGTGCAGAGACAATCCACCTGACAACAAATGGACTTACTTGGAGTTGCAGCATTATGGTCATCAAGAAATCCAAGGGCACTCTGTTATAAGCATCCTCCAGGTCTATTGCAGCATCGCATGTCTCCATTCGTTTGTCAAAACCTTCGAAAACGTCCTGCGCGAACACGGCTGCATTGTGCCAAGTCTGCTTACCTGGACGATAACCTCCCAATGTTGATGGTAGTCTATTATTCTTTTCTAGATGTAGGGACAATTTCCACGCCACAATCTTTTATAATAACTTGCCGATCGTATTCTGCATGGTTATGAGTCTGAAACCCTGTATCTTAGCATGACTCTTGCCAGGCTTGGGTAGTGGGATCAAGTAACTATGCAACCAGTCCTCCTCTACTTTGCCGTTCGTTAGGCTCTTGTTGAACAACATTGCCAGCTCCTTAATGTCTTCAAGAATTCAAGTCAAACATGCAAGAAAGAGAAGACACCAAACAGCAATGTTTCATCAACAATATGCAGAAAACGATTGCTTTATATCTTCTTCTTCTTCAGCGTTCATTCTCAAACTCCCACTAGATATCTCTTGTATCAGGACCATGGTCCTATTAGATTTCCAGAAGGATGTAGTCCAGAGAATGGAAATGCGTTGTGTCGCCGTTATATTTGCGCCAATGGCCCGACACATCCGTCTTCGGCGGGTGCTTTATATTAGATGTATACTTAGAATGAATGAAAACAGACTGCCACAACAAGAATAAAACTGTGTACCAGAAGAAAACGATGGGTACCAAGAGAGACTCATCGCACAACAACCATAAAAGAGGGTATAACTATGCGCACAACAACCATAAAAGAGGGTATAACTATGCGTCTTAACAACATACACGAATTGCACGCAGTAGATCACATCGCTAAAACAAGAGAGATCTCGTTCCTGCCTAATGCACCGTGTTTGGAGTTGTAGAATCATAGACAGACAGACAGACAGACAGACAGACAGACAGACAGACAGATAGATAGATAGATAGATAGATAGATGGATAGATAGATGTATAGACGGATAGATAGACAGACAGATAGGTACGTAGGTAGGTATATAGATAGGTAGGTAGGTACGTAGGTAGGTAGGTACGTAGGTAGGTAGGTAGGTACCTAGGTATGTAGGTACGTAGGTAGGTAGGTAGGTATGTATGTAAGTAGGTAGGTATGTAGGTAGGTAGATAGATAGATAAATGTTTACATTCCTATTCTACAATCTTCATATACGTTTTATTCATCTATTTTACTAAATTCATATATGTTTACTAAGTCTTTTTTTACTTTATACATATACTTTTACTGCGTCTATTTTCCTATGTTTAGTATACGTTTACTACCTCTAGTTTACTACATGCATATTCACATAGAGCTGCTGCGTATATTTTACTATATCTTACGTCTATGGTACTATATTTGTATATGAACACGTTTATTGTATAGATTTTGGATACATTACAAGTAGACGCCACCACATAGTTTTTAATAAAACTTCTTATGATAATGAATTGTATCATATTAATTAAATGTCATGTTAATTAAATGTGTCATTTTAACGAAATTACTTTTTTGTTAATGAAATCTGTGATGTTCATGACATTTGTTTTTGAATTTTGTCAGTTTAGGTAAATTTATTGGAGGTCTTCTTCATATGTATAATATGCAGTGAGGAAGAGTGAATAATATCTTAAGTCTAGGAAACGCTGTCTGATATCTACATTTGCATTTATCACTTTCCAATTGTACTACTCTTTTGAAAGCTACCTGCTCGTCAGGTGCATCAAAATTGTGTGTGCTATTGAAATGATCAACTTCGATGATGAGACTCATTTAATTGTGATCCAGTGCCTTACTTTACTCGTCGTGTGTTATGTTGTATTCTTGATGCAGGCCTTTCAGCGGAAACGTCAATTTATATGTATGTTCCTGTCTGTTTTCAGCGACTAAAGGAACTTCATTACCTTATATTTCCGATTTCTTCTGTGGATTATACATTGAAGATACAGAATTACATGTTCAGAGTAGCACTCTAGTCAACCTATGTGCTGCGTTGTTGCTACGGGTGGCGCTGTTGGTAAGGGTGACGTTGTTGATAGGGCTGACGCTGTTGATACGGGTGACGCTGTTGATAGGAGTGACGCTGTTGATAGGAATGACGCTGTTGATACGGGTGATGTTGTTGATTGGAGGTTCCGCTGTTGATACGCGTGACGCTGTTAATACGGGTGACGCTGTTGATACCGGTGACGCTGTTAATAGGGGTGACGCTGTTGATACGGGTGGCGCTGTTGATAGGGACGAATTACATACGGAGAACACGGTTACAGCAAAGAATCTACGTATTTTAATCATTTTGTTTTATTACAGCTAGGAAAGTGCGTCTCTATAACATTAGCCAAAAGAGCGTTCTGCTATGTTTATCTACACAGGGTTTCTGTAAAGGGCTTCCCCATATATGTTCTGCTTGCTGATCTAGCAACGCTACTTATATCAACTGACCCAACTATTTCTGTGGTTTTTATTCGCTAACAACACAAAGTATACGTAAGTAACCACTGATCTGTCGCATAAGTCAAGATCAGTGACAACACACAGGACCATTATTTCGAAAAGGGGTTTGTTTTATACACAATATTACCATTATACATATATATTCATGAAATTAAAACTACATAACATAAATAAACAGCCCCAATCAAAACAACAGTCTCCTTACAATACATTGTAATACATATCCCACGCTTCTGAGACAACGGTTTAATGCAACATAAGACGGTGAGGTATCTATTACGCTTTACGGATTGAAATATTTTAGACGTTGGTTGAATACATTCTCAGAAAACCCACAAAGAATTAAATCTAAGTCTAGTATACAATGTTTATTGTGAATGTGGCTTGCATTCACATAGTACGAAACAAAATCTGCAGCACAATAATGTGGGAAAAGTACATAATAATGTGGGAAAAGTACATTATTAAAAGTGAGGTGAAGTCGAATATGGCTGTAGGCAATTTATTTTGTGATTCACAGGTGATAGATACTAGAGTACTTTAGAGAATTAAGTCGTGTCTGCCGTCAGACACTACAGACAAGTGTTCGTTTTATTGACTTATCACAAGTTATCCTTTTCCCAATTTAAAAAAACGTTCGGGTACCATATTGATGGTAAAATAAAAAAGATGACAATTTTTGCATTTCTTTCGTAAATAAGTCTGTTTTGTTGATAGTAAGAAAGTCCGTTTTGTTGGTAGTAAACAAGTCCGCTTTGTTGATAGCAAGAAAGTCCGTTGTAACGGTTTCACACTCCTCCCCCTGCCTTTAGCAAATTTAGACGTGATATTTTATACTAAAAAATATTTTCTTCTTCCCCCCCAAAAAAATTAAAAAATACAAGATTAAACTTTTTTTTTATAGGTAAACACTACACTCCTTTTTATACCACAGTCGTATCTACATCCTAATCGTAAGTTGTCCTTCCTGATAGCAAGTTGTCCTGATAGTAAGTTGTCCTGATAGCAAGTTGTCCTGATAGCAAGTTGTCCTGATAGCAAGTTGTCCTGATAGCAAGTTGTCCTGATAGCAAGTTGTCCTGATAGTAAGTTGTCCTGATAGTAAGTTGTCCTGATTTTAAGTTGCCCTAATAGTAAGTTGTCCTGATAGTAAGTTGTCCTGATAGTAAGTTGCCCTGATAGTAAGTTGTCTGCTAGTAAGTCGCCCGATAGTAAGTTGCCTGCTAGTAAGTCGCTCTGATAGTAAGTTGCTTGCTAGTAAGTCACTCTGATAGTAAGTTGCTTGCTAGTAAGTCGCTCTGATAGTAAGTTGCCTGCTAGTAAGTCACTCTGATAGTAAGTTGCCCTGATAGTAAGTTGCCCTGATAGCAATATGCCCTGCTAGTAAGTCGCCCTGATAGTTAGTTGCCTGCTAGTAAGTTGCCCTGATAGCAAGTTGCCCTGATAGTAAGTTGTCCTGATAGTAAGCTATCGTGATTTTAAGTTGCCCTGATATTAAGTCGCCCTGATAGTAAGTTGCCCTTATACTACGTTGTCCTGATAGTAAGTTGTCCTGATAGTAAGTCGCCCTGATAGTAAGTTGTCCTGATAGGTGTCCTCAGCGATCGCACGTTGCAATATAGTCAGATGTCCCTCGGGATTATAGTTTGAAGCTACGGAGTTACGTGCTATGCGTTATATTCTTAGTCAGGGACGTACTTCTCTGTTGAGAGAGATGGATATATATGAGGAAAATTGTATACAACGGAGGCACTCTTTGACGCCTATTGAGCCCTTATTGATCAGACGAACGTTATTGACATCATGTGTAACCAGGAGACTGTTGTCGTGATTGGTGATGCCATCAATAGGATAGACGTTCAACTTATTTACTAATAATGAATAATTTAGAGGACATATTCTTGGAGTAACACAGAATTAGAAACGAAAATATCTGAAGACTAAAATAAACCCAGTTTTAGATTATATTAAAAGACTAACTAATAAAACTCCAGATTTAGATTACATCTGGTTAACAAACGATACCCCAGTTTCAGATTACACCAGCAGATTACAGATATTAGTATTGACACGGTTTAATATATAGAGTACAAATCAACGTCAGTTTGAGATTGACAGAGGCGTGTCTCGTTTTACAAGGCTTATAATCTTTTTTATTTAAACAAATACAAATAATGTAAGTTTTTTTTTATTCATGATAAACAACAGAACACAGGGCCTTTATTTCGATAACGATTTTGACTTATACATAATATTATTATTACACACATATAATCTGTTATACACATATAATCTTATACACACATATAATCTTGTACACACATATAATCGTGTACACACATTTAATCATGTACACACATATAATTGTGTACACACATATAATCTTGTACACACATATAATCATGTACACACATATACTTCTGTACACACATCTCCTGTAAGTAAGTAAAGTAACCCATAGCATTTATTAATGCCGTAGGGGTGTGAGATGTTAGCGATCTCACATTTCACAGGCTCTGCAAATGAGGGCAGTAGCCATCTCCTCTCCCTCGCAGTCTTTACTTCCCGGATTAATCCGGTACCCATTTAAGGCTGGGTCGACCTGGGAGCCATTGCGATCTGAAAACATTTCCGCCTCAGCTGGGGAATGAACCCAGGACCACTCATATGCGAAGCCAGTGCGCTAACCACTGCGCTAACGCGGCTCCCTACATGTACACACATATAATTCTGTACACACATATAATCCTGTACACACATATACTGCTGTACACACATATACTCCTATACACACATATAATCTTGTACACACATATAATCTTGTTTATGTGCCTCATATATAATCGGAGTTGTAGAGATGCCACATTGGAGAATTCAGCACAAAAAACACAATGCAAACACTTTTTCCCCAGCCATTCGGATGAACTTAGGAAAATTATGCTCAGACCATTTTGTGATGTTAACACGAGATTTTGTCTAGCTCCTCCGTTCCTTCCACTCTCAATTGTTCCTTGCGGAACAGTTTTAAAAAGTATGGTGTAGCCTGTTACATGCTTAAACTAGATATGTTTATCCAGTTTCACAACTAGCAGAACTGGTTCTTGATAAACTGCAAGTGTGTCTGTTTGTTCCTGATCGAATATATTTGTCTGGCGTTCTCTGCATAACATGATAGCTGCATAGTCTGTAGCAATTACATTCAAAATCTAAAATTCTTCTTTTCGCTTTTGCATTTATTGTGCAGTTCTTACACACATACACACGAATAGTTCACACAAGCGATACGTATTGATTTATATAAGTCATCGCATATTCACAATATACAAATATATAAAATGTATCATTCATTAAGATTGACAATATCCTGACTCCAATGTTGCTGCCCAGCCCGAACATAAATGAGGTGGGGCATTGCTTATAGTGTTAGGAATTTATCCAAAAAAGTAGGTTACTCCCTTTCCCTCTCTGACATCCCATCCTAAGGATTTTCTGGAAAAAGGTAATAAAACATCTAATGAAACAGACCGTTTTGGTTGTTTCGTTAGTGTCGTTATGCGTTAGTTGTGTTTTAAGGATTAATTACTGGGAGAGGGCACGTTGCGTTTTTATATGGCAGCGATGTGAAGGAATTGTTTATTTGAGTGTGTCGATGCCCAAGAAATATGACCGATGAAACTATAGTTTTATATGTGTATGTGGGGACAGAGGAGAAATTCTCCATAGATTTCTTACAATTCTAACTCTCCACCGACTGCGATCGTGTGCCTTTACCGCCAGATCACGTGGAAGGATAGTTCACGAAGTCATGGGGGTTTCGCTGTAATAACACGTAGTTTAACGATGGAGGTGTTATCCGTGAAGATGGGGATATTCGCCGTGACGAGGGAGGTGTTTGTCGTGAAGATGGGGGTATTTGCCGTGACGAAGGAGGCGTTTGTCGTGAAGATGGGGGTATTTGCCATGACGAAGGAGGTGTTTGTCGTGAAGATGGGGGTATTTGCGGTGACAATGGGGGTGTTTGCGGTGAAGATGGAGGTAATTACCGTGATTATAGAGATGTTTGCCGTGACTATGGTCATAAACGTGCTCAGATCACAAGTATATCCTAATGCATGCATATTTAGTGACTCCAGTAGGACCCAGAAAGTGAAATCGTAGAAAGCACAGCACTGAAAATGAGCTGACAGGAATAAAATGGATTAATAATACCGTTCTCGAAGATCTTGACTACGCAGATGACCTGGCCCTTTTGAGCGCAAACCACACAGATGCTCAATCTAAGCTTGACAATCTCCAACACTACTCAAATCAGATAGGGTTGAAAATCAACACATCAAAAACTCATATACTAGATTTTACGAGATCCAACGACAACATAGAAATTCAAAATGTTCCATTATTAAAAGTCAACAATTTTACATATTTAGGCACCAATCTAGCATTGGATGGAGACTCATCAAAAGAAATTTTACACCGTATTGCCCTTGCAGCGGGTGCTTTCAATAAACTACGCAACATATGGACGTCAAACACACTAAGAAACACCACAAAACTCAAGTTATTTAACTCCAACATCATCCCTATTCTATCATATGGGTGCGAAAGTTGGAAAGCCACAAAAGCCACAGATAAAAGACTCGACTCCTTTGAAAACAAATGCCTACGTACCATTCTGAACGTTAAGTGGAGTGATTTTAAATCTAACACTACTATAAGAGAGGAAAGCAAACAAACCTATATATCTTCCTTCATTAGACAAAGGCGTTGGACTTACATCGGCCATGTTCTTAGAATGAACAGCCTAAGAATTCCCCAGCAATCACTATATTGGGTGCCACCTGGAGTAAGAAGAAGAGGGAGACCTAGAGAAACTCTACGAAGAACCATTAATAGAGAAGGCATGTTCAATGAACCTAAACAACACGCAACAATTGAAAGACCTGGCAACACAAAGACAGAAATGGAAAGCTATGGTTTCTGCCCTATGCGCCGCCTATGGCCCTGGAGGAACATAACATATAGTGTGTACATAGGTGATGGATAGAGTCATTGCACAAAGTATAAGAACTGAGTTTATCTGCTCAAAATCATTGTCATTGTAGTTCCCGGACACGTAGTTCCCGAACACGTAGTTCCCTAACACGTAGTTCCCTAACACGTAGTTCTCGAACACGTAGTTCCCAGACACGTAGTTCCCGGACACGTAGGTGTGGAGGGAAACGAACAAACCTACAAGTTGGCTAGTTCTCCTTCTAGGTGGTCAAACATATGAACAGAAAAGCCATACTCGATGTTCTACAAGAGTCTGCAAGACTGGAAAATTTTGAGCTCAATGAGCATGCGTCAGTATCGAGAATACGTGAATTTGGAATAAGGATGTGCGCAACACAGTAAGAATACCTCACGGCAATTTCAAAAATAACACAACCAACACAGAAACCATCAGCTGTACAATTTGAGAAATTTATTGAAGCAGAGTTTTGAACACCCGTTGATACGTTCGGTGTGTAATAACGATAACCATAATTTAGCTCTCAGAGAAAGCCTCCTACTCATAATGTGTAAACAGAAGACGTATTCAACTACTCTGTATTCAGACAACTCATCACATAAAAGCCTGCAACCAGTCGACGGTATCGATGTTAGTCACTTTTGACTACATAGTTCAACACCGCCATCAAACGTCCTCATATTGCACTCAATTTCTGTCTTCGAGCTCTTGAAATCAGGTCCTAGGGAATAGAAAAAGAAACCGACTAAGACATCGATAGACACAGTGTACTGAAAGTCTCCTAAACGCGACACTGGAACAAGCAGTGCGAATTGTACAGAACCGAAATTCTTACAGTGTCCCTGTTCTCTAAGTGTCATATAGAGACAATGATTTCAATGGTAAAAACTAATGCCAAAGTACATCGTTATTGTGCAACCAAGCAAAGGTAGTTTAAAAAAAATATTATTTCTGTATTTGTATATTTACTGTTAGAGACCGCTGGTGGTAAGTGGTTAGTGCGCTGGTGACAGCCTAGTGACTCAAGGGTCGATTTTCAGTTAAACAGAAATTATTTAAAAATAATCAACAACTACTAGATCACCGCAGTGTAAGGAAATGGGTACCAAATTGTGTGAGAAATAAAGACGACTGGTGTAATGCTGAAGACATCAGCAGGTATGCTAATGGTCAATGAAAAATACGTGTCTACCATGGTATTTCCTAATATTTATCAGTTGTGTCATGAGCTATGATAGCCAGTGGCATAGAGCAACTTGAAAAAAGCAACAGTTTAGAATATATCTGGTCAACCATTAGCATCACATGAGATTGTTGCAAAGAGATTAGCGAAGATCTTACAAACACATCGTCGATTAAAATATATGGCAAGGGGCAAACAGAACAAATAACGTTACAAATAGTTTCATTTTCCTTTTGCACTTGAGTTAGCGCATAGGGCAGAGGTCAGATCTCTCCAATTCTGTCTGTTCAAAGCTATTCTATGCAGTTCTTGAATAGTATGAATATTCATTGTTTTACTTTCTCTAAGTATTGTTCTTCTGAGTGTTTCTTTTGGTCTACCCCTGGCTCTTTTGCATGTAGGTATCCATTCAAGAGAATGGTGGTATATTCTGTTGATGTCTGCGCGTATGACATGCCCGATGTAGGACCAACGGCGTTTTCTTATAATATCTGTGATGAAATCTTTTTTCTGATTTTATCATTGTTACAAATAGTACGAAGTTGTATTTGTTTATTGGCAACGTATGGTTGTGAAATTTTGACAATGACATCTAAAAACAAAAATAAATATCAGCGTCTGTAGAAACAATTGTATAGAGAAAAATGTCATAAGATTAGCATGGACAGAAAGTTCATTCAAACAGACAAAAAGATAGATAGATAAGCAGACAAAAGAAGAATAAAATGATAGACAGATAGATAGACAGACAGACAGACCCAAAGAGACAGACATGTGGGTTGGCAAATGAAAACAGACAGACATGTTAAGTTACTTCATTTACTGTACACTCTATTTTGTCTGTCTGAGCTCAAATTTTGCTCAAATGGCACAAAAACAAAAAGCCAAACGCTTACACAAAAAGGTTTTTCAAATATTTTATGACAAATATAATGATACATAACTTTGAAATTTCATTCTATTGAAATTCTATAATGGGTGACTGAGATGGCACTAAATTGCGTAATCAATTACAGCAGAGGTGTCTTAAAACCGTTTAAGAAAAGTTGATGTTAACATTACTTTTTTTCCACTATCTAAATTTAGTTTGTTTGAATTTTGTTTTCTAAAAATGTATAATAAATTAGGCAATTTCTTTCGAACTATATCTTTTCTTGTATGGTGGGGGTAATAACAATTTGATATACTTAAGCATGAGATGGGGGGGGGGGGGGAATGAAGTCCCTGAATTATTTAAAGTTGTTGACAAGAGAGTTGAGGAGATGGTAAACATTGTCGAATAATGTTTGACGTCATTTATTAACAGCTACTTACCTCAGGAAATCATTACTTGACAATGTCAGGGGAATAATGAGATTTTATGTCAAAATAATTTTTGACGTAATTTATTGACAGCCCCTATGTTCATGCAATTATTATTATGACAATTTCAGGGGAAAAACGATAGTTTATGTAAAAATGATTTAAAACGTTGACTAAAGTGAAATGTTGAATGGCGAAGTGATATATTTAGAAGAAACTGAGCCATTGAGAATGTATGGATCATATTCGTCTCTAGACAAAGGCAGGAAATATAAAGATTGCAGTCAAGTAGATACCAGATTAACTTAATTTCTGAACTGAAAAGTGGATATGTAAGAAAGGAAAATATAATCCAACAAAACCCACATAAATATCTTTCAAAGCAAATCTGGAATGTCTTGTTTAGCTGAGATCTAATCTTTAGTTCAAGTTTCCCACGTTTTGCGAAGAACGATAAATATTTTCTAACTATACCGTACAGTGGGCATACATCTTCATCGGGTCACAATAATAATAACACATTTATCATATAGCCCATGTCAGATTTTTCTACACAAATACTATAACTGTCATAGAGGGTTATTGGAATCTGAATAAGTTCCTGTTATATGATCCACACCCTCTTCCCTCACCAGAATGACTATTGTTCCAGCATGCAAACAGATCCGGTAAAATTATATCACACGGGAAAAAATGTTATTTGCTCAGCTCAGACTGACTTAGCGATTGTCTTTTTTTTAGAAATATCTGCTAAGTATTTATTTAGTTTGAGCAAATGAGAAATGACAGGACATAATTCTGATTTCCCAAACGTAATTATTCTAATGATCTGGTCGCAGATATTCTCTTATTGTTGGTTGAGTTTACTGCTATGATGCATTGAGTTTTATGAAATCTCATTTCACAAGCAAGACTCTTGGTAGCTGTGATATTAACTCATCAAATCAGAGACTCTACTTCGTGTGGTTTCAAGTGTCACTATTATTACAGAAGGCCAATTTGGCGTGGTTTCAGTTAGTAGGCTCTAATATAGCAGTGTGCTGAAATTGTGGTTTTGGGATACAAATTATTGGGGTTAAAACAACAGTGGTAAATAAGAATACAAGAGAAAACTATTTACATAACAAATGATACGTTTACAGTTTTACAGAACATTACCTGGACAAACAGTTTCACTGAAAGTTACCTGGTGAAACGGTGTATCAGAACATCACCTGGCCAAATAGTTTCACAGAGCGTAACCTAGGTAGATGGTTTCACAGAACTTTGCCAGGAAAATCAGGTTTACAGATCGCTACCTGGGCAAGCAGTTTCACAGAACGTCAGCTGGTCAAACGATTTCAGGTAACGTTTCCTGGACAAACAGGTTTACAGAATGTTACGTGGGCAAACACGGTAACGTGACCTAGACAAAAGTTCCACAGAACGTTTCCTCCACAAACAGATTTACAGAACAATACCTGGACAAAATATTTCACAGAACGTTTCCTAGATAAACAGTTTCATAAAACTTTACCTAGATAATCGTTTCACATAACGTTACTTGGACAGTTTCACAAAGCGTTAACTAGACAAAACGTTTCATAGAACGTTACTTGGACAAACAGTTTCACAGAACGTTTCCTAGACAACCAGTTTCATAGATCTTTACCTAGACAACCAATTTCATGGAACCTTCCCTAGAAAAACAGTTTCACAGAACGTTTCCTAGACAACCAGTTTCATAGATCTTTACCTAGACAACCAATTTCATAGAACCTTCCCTAGACAAACAGTATCACATAACGTACTTGGACAGTTTCAAAGAACATAACCTGCATAAATAGCTTCACAAATATCCATGTAAATAGTTTCACCGAACGTTACCTGGACAACATTTTCACAGAACATTTCCTAGACTTTTTCACAGATAATTAATTACCTGGATACACAATTTCGCAGAACATTATATGGGTAAACAGTTTTACATAATTTTAACTAAACAGTTTCACAGAACATTATCCGGACAGAGTTTCATAGATTACGTATTAATGTTATATGTCATAGAAGTAGAATTACAAATAACTGAAACAAATACACTGCCCCAGAGAAATAACAGTAGAAGAAAGGCTTGGCGGGCTTCCGTACACGTTACAACACACTGTAAAGTTTATTGAAGAAACAAGGCTTCATATATAAGTGCATTCAAGTCAAACGAAAGAAGGTGAATAAAAGTAGTTGCCCTCACATGCACAATTACATATGGATCCTCGCCGATTTTTACGGTGAACGAGAACTGTCATTTAGACATCTTTGTCAAAAATACATCGAAAAATCATAACTATTTAGCTGCTAATAAAATTGTTATAATTCTAGCACCCAAATTTAAGCAAAAAGATTGTCACGACACCCCTTCCCCTTAGGTATAGATGTCTTCAACGATCGTATATTTCTGTTTACATAGACAATTAGTCCGTCAGATATCTAAGAAATGACACGCATTATACAACATTATCATCGTCAGTGTATTCCTTTAAAAACAGTTTTACATGGAGAAGTAAAGAAAACAGCATCTGCTTTATAGCTCGCATTGCAGGAGTACACATTGGTCATATCTCAAAGATTGCAATTACATACACAAAAGATTAATCTATGGACTTATTCGTATACTACAAACGGTCTGCGGCAAGCATTTACAATACGGAGTTAATCCAGAAGATCTTATTGTTCACTGAGCGTCCAAGATGGCGACCATGCTAGTCGCGATGTTTTTGTCTCACTGTTTATGTGATTCGAATTTCGTGGATTGTGCTAGTTGTGTTGTTTAATTGTGTACTCAAATGATAAATGGATATGTTTCCGTACTTTAATGTTGCTATTTGCAAGATTCGAGCGCTGACAAAGGAGAATCTTGGTGTTTTATTGTCAATCGGATACAAACATCTCATTTGGTGACCTATTATCGCCGCTGGGGCGGGTTCACTGATCGTGTCAAAATGGTCTGCCCTATTTTTACACGGTGTCAACCTGTTACAGTCGATGTGATATTGGGCGACACACTGTAGCTATTATGGATACTCACAGTGCTAAGAAATAAGCCAACCTAGCAGTGTTAACAAAGGCTTTGTCTACCTAGGCTTAGAAAGTCTGTTTGCGGCGAAATACTCGAAAGAAGTTGGCAGGTAACTCAACGGGTACATAGGCGCTAACAGCAGAGCTGTGTGGACAGCATAGCGCACAGTTAGACACATAGTACGCTCTGACCATCCACTGCACCTGATTTTCTCCCAGAAGATAAAACTCAGGAGAGAGTGTGGTTGACGATTAGCGCAACTCTTCCACACTATAAATCAACTTCAGCGCTAGTCATTTCTCAACCCATTTATTTACTTATCTTTACTAATTAAATATGAAGAGAACAAAGTGTGAATCAATCCTAGTTGGTTCATGGAATGTTCGGACACTTACGGATATCTCAGATGTAAACAGACCAGAAAGAAGAACAGCACTAATTGCTAAAGAATTGGCCCGTTATAATCTGGATATTGTTGCACTTAGTGAAACGCGGTTTGCAGATGAGGGTCAGTTGACAGAGAGAGGTGGAGGGTATACATTCTTCTGGATAGGACGTAAAAACACAGAGAGGCGTGAATCAGGTGTTGGTTTTGCTATAAAATCATCTCTGGTGCGGAAACTTCCAGGTCTGCCTCGAGGAATTAGCGATCGCTTGATGTCGTTGCGATTGCAAGTGAGCAAAAATAACTTTGCCAGATTACTTTCTGCATATGCGCGGACAATGACAAATCCTGATGAGGAAAAGGATAAATTCTATGAAGAGTTAGATGCCGCTATATCTGGTACACCGAGAACTGATAAACTCATTATCCTGGGTGATTTCAATGCCCGAGTTGGCGAAGACTTCCAGACATGGCAAGGTGTTCTTGGACGTCATGGGATCGGTAAATGTAACAGCAATGGTTCCCTTCTTTTAAAGCTATGTTCTGTGCACGAACTCGCTATCACCAACACTATTTTTCGCTTGCCAACGCGCAAAAAGACCTCTTGGATGCATCCACGCTCCAAGAAGGGGTATCTTATAGACTATATCATAACTAGAAAAAGGGACATCAAAGATGTTCGTGTCACAAAAGCAATGTGTGGAACTGAATGCTGGACTGATCACCGGCTTATAGTATCCAAACTAAATTTCACCATTGCAAGAAAAAGATGTCCACAGGGACAAAAGATAGAAAAACGCCTAAACACTGATCGGTTGAGTAACCACGATATAAAAAATAATCTCTCCAAGGATCTCGACGTAGCCTTGGGAGACTTAGATCTTCTTAATACCACATCTGAAGATAGCTGGGCTTCGTTTAAAGGAATTATTTACGCCAAAGCGAAGGAACATTTGGGTGTGAAGGTACATAGACACCAAGACTGGTTTGATGATAATAACTTTGAGATAACATCCTTGTTAGAAGAAAAATACAAAGCTTTCAAGAAACTACAAGGGGCAGCATCTTCACCGTCCAAGAAAGTAGCCTATAACAAGATCCGTAACACTTGTCAAAAGAAGCTTAGAGAGATAAAGGATAAATGGATACGTCGAAAAGCTGAAGAAATTCAAATGTTTGCAGACAGAAAGGACTATAAGCGATTCTATGAGGCTTTAAGAACTATCTATGGTCCACACTCATCGGGATCACCACCTCTATTAAATGCCGATTCGTCGAAGCTTCTCACTGATAAAAATGGCATCTTAAATCGTCGGGCTGAACATTTTGAAGAAATCCTAAATAAACCATCAGTAATAAATGAAGAAGTCATAAACAGAATGCCCCAACTTAGGATAAGAGAAGAACTCGATATACCTCCAAGCAGTCAAGAGGTTATGATAGCGATTAAACAAATGTCAAATGATAAAGCTCCAGGTTTGGATGCCTTACCTGCTGAAATTTATAAAAATGGCGGAACATTGCTGATTAAAAAACTAACTGACATTTTTGGTGTTTTCTGGAACTCGGGTACATTGCCTCAAGATCTAAAAGATGCTTCTATAGTGCACCTATATAAAGGCAAAGGTACCAAACAGTCTTGCGATAATCACAGGGCATATCACTTTTGTCTATAGCTGGTAAAATTCTCGCTCGTGTCATACTCAATAGATTAAATAATTCTCTACTAAACGAGCTACTCCCAGAGAGTCAGTGCGGTTTTCGTGCAGGTCGTGGTACAGTTGATATGATATTCTCTGCACGACAAATTCAGGAAAAGTCACAAGAGCAACATAGTGAACTCTTAGCAACATTTGTGGACTTAACTAAAGCATTCGATACCGTTAACAGAGAAGGACTGTGGAAGGTGCTTACAAAGTTCGGATGCCCCCCAAAACTTGTCACTGTGATACGACAATGTCATGACGGTATGATGGCTAGTGTTATCTGCGACGGAGGAGTATCTCCTGCATTCCCTGTCACAAATGGTGTAAAGCAGGGATGTGTGCTGGCCCCTACTCTTTTCAGCCTGTTATTTACGGCCATGTTAACGGAAACACACCATATTAATGGCAGGCATAATGATCAATTACAGAACGGATGGTGGTCTTTTCAATTTACGTCGTCTAAAAGCAAACACGAAAACTAAATCTAGTGCTGTTAGAGAATACTTTATGCTGACGACTGTGCATTGTATGCTGACTCTGTCGTAAACATGCAGAGCACCATAGACCGCTTCTCAAAGGCCTGCAACAACTTTGGTCTCACTATTAACACCAAAAATACAGAAGTCATGCACCAAGCAACATGAAATAGCCAACATACTGCTACTTCCATCATCGTCAATCAGGAAAAACTGCAGGTAGTCGACAATTTTGCTTACATTGGAAGCACTCTCTCTCGCGATGTCAACATTGATGTGGAAATTAACAATAGACTGGCAAAAGCTAGTGCTGTATTTGGCAGATTACGCAACAATGTATGGGACAGAAGAGGTATAAGAACAACCACCAAACTACAAGTATATCATGCTGCTGTTATACCAACATTACTATACGCCTGCGAAACGTGGACAGTGTATGCTAGACATGCAAGAAAGTTAAATCATTTCCATCTTACCTGCCTACGTAAATTACTAAACATCCATTGGTGGGACAAAGTACCAGACTACGAGGTCTTGGAAAAATCAACCTCAATAAGCATCCACACAATACTTATGAAGGCGCAGGCACGCTGGGCAGGCCATCTTGTGCGTATGGAGAACTCGCGTTTGCCAAAACAAATATATTATGGAGATCTCAAGGCAGGATTTCGAAAAGCTGGTGGACAGAAAAAGCGTTTCAAAGACACGCTCAAGTCATCCTTGAAACATCTTAACATTGACGTAGGCGCTTGGGAGAGCCTCGCTCAGGATAGAACAGCATGGCGTTACAGCATTAGAACGGGAGCACTAGCGGCGGAAGAATTCAGACAAGAAACTGCAAGACAGAAGCGGACACGTAGAAAAGAAAAAAAACATCTCAACCTCACACAGATACCTTCTATTGTTGTCAATTCTGTAAAAGAACATTTTGTGCGCGCATTGGACTTGCTAGTCATTTAAAAACGCACTATTAACTTTATTATTTTATTATTTATTGTTATTATTATTATGGTTGAGTTTTTGGTCATCGTCGATCACGACGGACGAACATCATCAGTGTTCACTAGTGAACTATCACATTGATCATCTGTTCACTGTACACTAGTGAACTATCACATTGGTCATCTTTGCTGTATAATATTTCTTCAGGTATCCACTTCGTAAAAATTTGTGAATACAGAAACTGTTCGAAAAATACAAGACGCACATTCAGTTTATATGCGTAAGTTCAGGGAAAAACACATTGTCCTTCATATTAGTTGGTATATCTGTTCTGATTATTTCATTGATCATTTTGCGTATGCTTTAAGTTACCAGGTAATAAAAAGCTCGGATCAATAAAAGTCCAATTAATTACTGTGAGAAGTGTTAATGCCCCTCTTTTTCGTCTATTATATGTGATGACCATTTGGTAATCTACTTTCTGTAATTTAGTTAGGAGTGTGATCTCTATGAATATGTAGGTGGTTGTTAAGCTTAATGGCGGTACTTAACGTCTGCGGACAATTTGGTCATGGTGTAACCATCACTTTCGATGGTATTTGATGTGACCTTAGCTGTCTAGCTAGTCTCCACTGTTATTCTGAGGAATTTCTCCATTTTTTACCAACTATTTTTTTTAAATGCAGCTCGTCATGTATGTCTCTTCCGTGCAGCAACGTTACATATAATCTCCGTCCCGTACAGCAATGTTACATATAATCTCCGTCCCGTACAGCAATGTTACATATAATCTCCATCCCGTGCAGCAATGTTACATATAATCTCCGTCCCGTACAGCAATGTTACATATAATCTCCGTCCCGTACAGCAATGTTACATATAATCTCCATCCCGTGCAGCAGCATCGTTCCACGTGTCATGGTTTAAGGTCCCTAATAATCTGAAGAGAACTGCGAAGAAATCTCCTTCAATTGTAAATCAATTCTGGATGTGAAAGCTATAAAATTAGGATTTGCAGATGAAAAATTAATTTCTTTCGTTAAAAAAGTACAAGTAATGATTGATGATATTGGTGAACTTTAGGGTCAATGACAGTTTGAAACTGGAGTGTGCTAATTATAACATGATGATAATTGTGATGATGGAGATAATGATGATTATGGTGAAGGCGGTAATGACAGAGACCCATAGGAGTACGAATTTGTAACGCTTGAATATTTATTTTCCCCTGCAAATCGATATTTTTCATAATGTTGTATTGGAATATTTTTCAGTTTTCATAAATATCAGATGAATGATTGATTCCCCGTGGTTGCAGGAAGCACTGCCATTAGCTGGTCAGACATCTACTTCAGAACGCGCTTTTCTGCAGCTTTCTTGCTATCTCGGAGCATGCTGAAGATTCAAGGATATTTGTTTGTTTTGCGTTCGATTCATTGTAACCAGCGCGGATATCCGTGCGATTTCCGCCGGGAGCGTGATTAAGTGGTGCCACCGTTATGCGCCTTGTAGGCCTAGCACATTCGATTTCGGCATGTTTTGACAATTCGGGTGGGCTACCCTAGCCTGTGACAGCCTTCCTATCTGTCGCCAGGTAGTGAATGTGTACTGACTCTAGCGTCGAGACGGTTTGTCCTTCACGTCTGTCCTGCACGAGGCGTTCCGCAGCCAGTGAACTTGCCTCGTGTAATTAAACGTATTGTGCCCGTGCTCATCGGGTACTGAACTTTTTCTCGTCCTCGTGCTTGGTTCCGGTTCAGGAAGAACTTGACAGAAGAGTTGGGCTCGGGCTCGTTCGCCTTCTTAGCAGAAGCGTTGCTGACCAACTTCGTGAGCCCCTCGTCCACGTCTGAATCTGTACACATATTTAGGAACGTATAGACTTGCGCTTTGTTCCAGAGCTGAACAGTGCTTGTCACCTCGGACTGCTATGCCTTTGCCGATCGGGTACTCAACCTTTTCTATCCGCGAGCATGCTTCCGATATAGGAAAGAGTCGACAGTAGAGTTGGGCCCAAGCTGGGATCACGGCAACTAGAAGCTTTTCTCGAGCAAACAGTGCTTTAGTTCTGATTTCATCGAACCGTTTTCCGTGCTCTTTGCACATGACGCTGCCCTCTAGCGCTGTGCATTTTTCTCTGTGTACTCATTGTGCTTTTAGTTTTATTGAAACATCTGCCTGCTTTGTACCGACTACATTGGCTGCCCTCCAATGCTTCTACCGAACTTACTAGCTTCACTGTGTGTCGACAGTGTTGCTGCATGTGTTGGCACAGAGGTGTCGGAGCTATTGTCTGTCTTTTTGCAGTCAAATCTCTTTCGATCTGTTACCTCCAGATTCAGGGACACGATCCCCAAAAGATTTAGCCAGAATCAGCACTAGCGGCTGCATTTCCGTTACCAGGGTGCGCCACAAGGAGGCACTTTTTGTATCCTAGTTATCTGTTAACCCTGGGCCTGCCAAGAGCAATGCGTTCCCTTTGCACCCCACAAGGATGTTGATTACCTCTCAGCGATTCAGATATGGGTCTTAAGCAATATCCATCCTAGTGGAGAACATGCTGTGCATTAGGTAAACTCCCAATCTCATTAAACATTATGTAAATTTAGGAACAGAGTAATACAGTTTTGTTAATCACTAGAGGTACACGTAATAACACACACAAATCGATGTCTCGTAAAAGCCTTAATAAACACAAAAATTAGACAAACATTAAACATGCACAACAGGAAACTACAGGTAAGTACTATATATTTCACATACCCAAGTAAATGTTGGCCGCTCGAAAATAGTGCTCCTAAAAAAAGCATTTACCTGGCTATGGGAAATCTATAGTTCTTACCTGTCGATTTCTGTTGTGTATATTTAATTATTGTCTAATTAATTTTCTTGATAAAGCACTTTTGGTCGAAACGTCAATTTGTGTGTGTAATTATATGTGTCTCTAATTATTAGCAAAACTGTACTATTCTGCTCCTGGATTTACCTGCCTGTTGGATTTCAGTTTTGCGCAGTAATTATATAAATTAAATAATATGTACTCACTGCAGCAAAATAGAAATCCAACAGGTAAAACTAGGATTTTTTAAAAAATTATTATTTAACACTGTCACGTTCTTACTTGCCATAATATTGTTATAAATGCGGTCTTGATAAAGGCCTTTTGGTCAAAACGTCGATGTGTGTGTTTCTACGTGTTTTTACTATGTGTGGAGAAGGATACATGATCTCAATGTGGTCAAAAGATGCGCTACAAGAACTCGTTAAAGACCTCACTGAAAGTCTTTGAAAAAGACCAATATAAATGGGAAGAACTTGCACAAAATAGATCTATATGGCGCTTTACAGTCAACAGGTAAGCATGACCTTGTGAAAGGAGAAGAAATGCAGCTCAACATCGGAGAGTAGCTAGAAGATCAGACGGACTCAAATACTTCTGCAGTGGTCACTCCATGCCCGAACTGTCCAATGACATTTTAAGCTCGAATAGGGCTTACGAGCCATCTACGAACTATTAGACATCGACGTAATTCTAATTTAATTTTCAAAAGTGGATGTAAGAAATGGTCATCATCACTTGTGATGGAGGAACACACATTATGTGTTTCTAGTTTCTAGGCAAAACATCATTACCCTAGTCATTCATTCTCACCAGACCGACACATTTCAGTCTGAATTTGTAGTGGAGTAAGTAGACAATTTCTCAAGAATCTTCCTACCATTCTTATGTTTATGTAAATGGAAATAGAAAAAGTACTGGCGGCACTTTAATGTTTGATGCCTAAAATACCATATCACGTTGTGATACTCTCAGACTCCCAAAGCATGCTGGGTAAGATAGAAGGGTGTATATTAAGCAAAGAATGGATCACTTTAATGATCAGCTTGATTGTTGAAAGGACTACATGTATATACTGCCCGCGCCATGCAGGGATGTGAGGCAACGATAGAACGCACTCATTGGCGAGCTGTGTTATGTTTGTTATAGTTTATACCATAGTACTGCGTAGAGATAGGCGCGACATAATATTGGTAGTTAATAATTTACTACAAAGTGAAGAATACGATGCTGGATGTTATAACGAGCACACAAGAAGACTGAAAGTAACGGGGATAACCAGTAGTGAGGAGGGAAAAATAAGACCTCTCTGGAAATTTCCTAAGATCATCATCATCATAAAGTGCCGCCTCCGCAACGATGACTGGCTGTAAAGGACCTTCAACATCCCCTGTCTCTTGTCTTTGTTGTGCAGACTTTGACTGTAGCCTGTCCAACTCGTGATGTGTCTCTGGCACTTGTATCTCTGTCTACCGATGATTGTTTCTCCTCAACTTTACCCTCAAGTATGATCTTTAACAAGGTGTCATGTCTTTTAATATATCTTTATACTTTAATATTATTCATTATTACTTTAATTATACTTTCAATAAATATATTTTATATGTTTGCGCTTTATTTCTTTTAATGGTTCCTTTTTTATGACAAAGTATTGTATTTATTATTTTTTTTTTATTGTTAGTACCTCTTTATTTGGTTTCCTCTTTTTTCCATGATGTTCTCCCTGTTCTTCGATATATCCACATCTCAAAAACATCAATTCCGAAGTTGCCATGATCGCAACAATGTAATAATAACATCTGGAGTCTGTATACTATTGAATAGCTGATGGATTAGAGAGCGGAGCAAGTATGGGAATATCCCGTTTCTCATGATTTTTTCTTCTAATCAAGCTCTATTTCTGTATCTATTGCTCGGTATACTTGACACAGGACCTTGTTACAACAGTTCTTGTAATATCTTCAATTCTCACATGATGTTTTTCTTGTTTTGTTTTGCTGACTTACTCAAACATATCATTGCGCCTTCAGTCAGATATATGTCTTCGTCTTGATTACAGTCCAAGTTTACTAATGGTATTACAATTGTTACCATAATGTTTAACTTACTACAACAGAAACAATTTGTCTTCGTAGAATTCTTAGAGCAACAATAGGGGACATAATCAGAATCAAAACATCAGAAGACAACATATTAAGTGGTTTTCACAAGCTTCCATACTACGATCAGATAAAGTCGAGTTAACTGGGCACCATCAAATAAAGTCAAGTTAATTTATAGCATTTAACTGCCGCAGGGATGTGAGATGTTAGCGATCTCACATTTCAGTGTGTCTGCTATATGAGGGGGGTAGCCATCTCCTCTCCCTAGAAGTCTTTACTTCCCGGACTAATCCGGTACCCAATTAATGCTGGGTAGACTCTGGAGCCGTTCCGGTCTGAAAAACATTTGCGCTTCAAATGATAAATGAACTCAGAACTCATATGCAAAGCCAGTAAGCTAACCACTGCGACACGCACCTCCCCCCTCCCCTAATAAGATAGTGCCCCTCAAAAAGCATTGCTATACAGACACGATGGATACAAAGCCAGGGCAAGCCATGCAAAAGATGGATTGAAGAAATAAAAGAGTCAACGAATACAACCATATATGAAGCACACAAAATAATTCGTCTCCATAGAGCTCTTCTATCAGTGACGCTGCAATGCATAAATGGGTATAACGCGAAAAGAAAAGGAGAAATATTACAATTGTTCAATACGAAGATTAAGATATTGATTTTCATTTTATTTTCCGTTAGGATAAATGTGTGTTTCAAGAAAAGGGTAAGTTGATTTTTACATTTTTGTTTCTTGGATTCATGCTTCGCTCTATCTCTCTGTTAAAACTTCAGTCAGTCAGCTCAACTTTGAAAATGTATTGACGCTACATAAACTCTTGTACTTGTTTTAGTTTCTTCTTCTTCGGCGTTCATTCTCAAACTCCCGCTGGATCTCTCTTGTAGCAGGACCATGGTCCTATTAGATATCCAATAGAATGTAGTCCAGAGAATGAAATGCGTTGTGTCGCCATTTTACTTGCGCCAATGGCCCGACACATCCGTCTTAGTGTCTGATAATGTATGTTTACGTCCACTACGCTGGTTCTCTGGTTTTAGTCACGGCTTCTGTCTTCATATTACGTTTGAGGCAGCTTTCATTGAGTAGATTTATGTGGTCCTGCAACTGTTGATTGACTGCAAAGTTGGATCCTATCTCTTACTTAGGGAAAATAGTCACAGTCTATCCAACCAATTGTCAACTTAGTGACAGCACTCGATTTGACAATGAATCAAAATTTCTAAATATTGAGTTGCGAAGAGTATCCGTGCTGTCGGTGTGGCACTGAAACAGTTCAATAAATATATTGACGTTATAATAATATGTACTTACTAAAAGCACTATTTCTAACAAAATTAATGCTATAAAATAATATAAAAGCAATATTAAAAACAATATTTAAACAATAATGTAAAAACTCATACAAAGATATTGTAAAAAAAAAGTGGAAATAATATGAAAAATAATATAAAAAGGACATTACAAAATTAATATTACTCCTCATCATAATCAGATGCCATGCCGGCTGGCATAGGCGATCATGGGTCTCCACAACTCTCTGTCCACAGTATTATGTATCAAGATCGTTTTTGTTTCCCTGCCCTGCCAAGTTGTCAAACTGTCTAATATTTTTTCACGTTTTCGTCCTCTGCCCCTGTTTAACTTTATCAAATGCTTTCGAGTAGTCTATAAAATAGAGGTACAGATCTGTTGTTATCTCTATAGAGTTCTCAATTAGTGATCTCCAAATATATATAGCATTGTTGGTACATTTGCCTTCTACAAAGCCACATTGTTCTGGCCTTATTTCTGTTTTTATTTCGTTTCTGACTTTCTTCGTGATGATTCTGATAAGTACTTTTGTTATTTTGCTCATGATTCTGATTGTACGGTGTTCTTCACATTCGGTGGTCCCTGGTTTCTTAGGTAAAGCTATAAATGTGGACCTCATTAATTCATCGCGTATGAATCCACTATTATATATGTCATTCAGCAATTTTGTGATTATCCAAAGTCTCCTAAAGCTGCTAATTCCTCTAATGTGATATTGTCTGGACCTGAGGCTTTGTCATATGACTTGTGTCTTATGGCTTCCATTACTTCTGCTGCGAGTATTGCTGGACCCTCGCAGCTATCTTGTATGTTTATGTCGGGTCTATTGTCATTATAAAGTTTTTTGATATATTCTGACCATCTATGTTTTTGTTATCTTTTCCCACTAAAACCTACCAAGTCTTAGATTTTAGACACCCTGTAACCGTTTCGTTCTTTTCCCTGTTTATCACCTCAATTTGCTTACGTAGTAATGTTGTATCTTGGTTGTAATATGATTCTATTTCCGCGCATTTCTTGTTCAGCCAGCTTTCTTTTGCAATTTTGCATTTCTCTCTTATCTCCTTATGTATTTTCTGATATTCTTCTAACTTGTGTTTATTTTTCCTTCATGTGCTCATAAATTCTAATATTTTATTAGTCATCAATTTTTTTAATGTATGTTTTACTTTTGGTATTATCTCTTTAGATGTTTGCTTTATCGAATGTTTTAGCATCATGTCTCATTGATCTTCAATACTCTGAATCTTTGCAATGGCATTGTATCTATTTTGTACAATTATGTTATATCTTACTTTAATGTCAGCATCTGATTTCAATAAAGCTAAATCTAATTTCATATTCCTTAGTGCTCTCTTGATCTTCTTTAATCTTATACAAAATTTCGCTACCAGTAGTATATGATCACTGTTGCAGTCAGCACCTGGCCTTGTTTTCATAGATCTAATGCTGTTTCTATGTCTTTTAGAGACACAAAACAATGTAATCAATTTGATTCCGCATATTATCTCCTGGGCTAATCCATGTACATAGCCTTCTTGGATGTTGCAAAAAACCATATATTCCTTATTATTAAGTTATGTGCCTGTGCCCACTCTATCAATAAATCACCTCTTTCGTTCGTAACTCCTAAACCAAATCTTCCAGTCACATCTTTTATTTGTTTCACCTACTTTTGCGTTAAAGTCCCCCATCACTATAGTTACTTCATGATTTTTACACTGTTTCATTGTGGTTTCCAGATCTTCATAGAAAATGTCGATGTCCTCCTCTGCACTGCTTGATGTGGGTGCATAGACTTTTAGTCAGTTTTAAAATTATTCGCAGTTTCTAAAATTTTATTTTATTGACTTTCTTTAGCTACTTTTAGACCATATCTACATGACTCGTTTCTCTATCTTAATGCTATTGACGAGATAAACCATTTTTGTTTTCTATTCTAAAAAAAGGTTCAAAAGGTGTAGAGGATTGATTTCACTGTACTCGATTTCCTATATTTACTCTGTCACTCTCAACAAAGTGGCTGCCGAGAGTACCACTCATAGCACGTAACTCCGTAACCTCACGTATTAATTCACAGGGATCTCAGAAAGAGATCTACGCTAGGGAGATCCACAACGCTAGGGAGACTACCTACCACTACGCTAGGGAGATCCCCAAATACTGTTCCTATTCTTTCATTGCTAAGAAATGATTTTACACTGAATTCGCCAAGCTCCAGTATCCGGAAACAATCTACTCCATACTTGATATGTTTTCTGGTGAAAATAAAAATACAGAATAGTGGAAACTGTCATATTTTTGTAAACCAATAACAGGAATCATCCATGACCGTCGCCAGTAAAAACTTTCCAACATAATTAATTAGGACCACATTAGTTACGTCTTTTAATTATTGATGTGATTTCGGTTGGTTACTATTTACATACATGGAATAGCATGCTTATAATGGCCAATCGATTCAATGTATATAAATAGTGAGAAACCTAAAACCTAATAATAACTAAGAGACGTAACAAATGGGTGGGGGGGGGGAATCATAATTATTTCTGTTGGAAGGTCCTGTATACGGTCACCGGTCTTGGCTGAAACTATTTACTGAAAACAATGTAGCGGCTAAAGTATTACATCTGGACATTAGTTAGTTAGTTAGTTAGTTAGTTAGTTAATTAGTCAGTTAGTTAGTTAGTTAGTTAGTCAGTTAGTTAGTTAGTCAGTCAGTTAGTCAGTTAGTTAGTTAGTTAGTTAGTTAGTCAGTCAGTTAGTTAGTAAATTAGTTAGTTAGTTAGCTAGTTAGTTAGTTAGTCAGTTAGTTAGTTAGTCAGTTAGTTAGTTAGCCAGTTAGTTAGTTTAGTTAGTTAGTTAGTTAGTTAGTTACTTAGTTAGTTAGTTAGTTAGTTAGTTAGTTAGTTAGTTAGTTAGTTAGTTAGTTAGTTAGTTAGTCAATCAGTTAGCCGTCGGGTCACCATCACTTATATAGTTGTTCCTCTCTCCTTGAGTGTATCAGCCATTACACTTCTCCTGACAGTATAGGTCCTATGCTGGTTGACCATTATTCTTCTGCGCCCTTCAAAACGTTACGTTCTAGCAACACCACATTTCAATCCCTGATCTTTAATGCTGGTCATTGAAAAGGAATCATCATCCACATTAGTCTCACTCTTGCGTGCTATTTCTCTTAAGGAGTTCAAAACGTCAGCTCGATCTATTGCCCCATCTCCCTGTGCCATAATCGCGCATGACGCCAGTTAAATTGCTATTGCATTGCCTCGAACACACACATGTCCCGGCACGAAAATAAATGTAACCACTTTCAGCCTTGCCTTTCTCAAGGCCTCAATCCACTGTTCGCGAACGAAACCCACTTGTACCTTCCTAATCATACTCATAGAGTAACTCAAGATGAAGACCTGCGCAGCTTTCTATATGCATATCCACTCAAATGCTCACCGTCATAACCTCCATGGTCATGCTACTCGTAGTTACCGCAAAGGCACCACTCTCCTCCCTGATCGTTTTACCTGTGCACTGAGCTGTGAACAATCTTGACATTGTTTGAAAAATGCGACGCGAGAAGAATGTTTCTCTAAATTACTGGATGCTTAGAAGACATAAATCGTAAAAACTAAAATTATTAGTAAATGCTCGCTCGTTTGTTGTTAAGACAGCAACGATACTGTGACATGCCATGAATGTTGCAATAGTTGATTAAGAAGGATGAGGTGAAATGGACGGCTATCCAAGAAATCAAAGTGAGCCAAAACTCATGCAAACTCATGTTTCGGGTGCAAATATTCCAATTGCTAATATTGATACAACGCATTTTATGCCTCGGACTATATTCTGCTAACCGGCGGGAGTTTGAGAACGAACGAAAAAGAAAAATCTTCTTTTTAAAAGTTGCATGTAAGGAGTTGGGACTGACTTCATTGAACTCATGTTGACTCATATGTACTCTTTTCCCTTCAAAAGAGAAGTTGGCTACCGTACGAGAACATCGTTACTTGTAATCACGTCTCAAGCCGAGAAGGTCCGCAATAAAGAGATCTATACAGAAAGTATACACTTCATTCAATGCGTTTTTTTAATTATCATCGTGATTTTCGTTGGTTACTATTTATATAATTAGATGTCAAAAGTAGCAAGGCAGACCACAAATTGCACGGAAATGATATAAAAATAATGTTTTAATGTCATGTTTACATTCTGTACACGTGTATTTATCCTACCCTGGTCATGCACAAGCGATAGCTCTAAGGACTTTCGGATAAGAAACATTGAAATACTAAACAGACGGTGAAATATGACTAAACAGACGGTGTAATATGACTAACCAGACGGTGTTATGTGACTAACCAGACGGTGTAATATTACTAACCAGATATTGTAATATGACTAACCAGACGGTGTAATATGACTAACAAGATATTGTAATATGCCTAACCAGATATTGTAATATGACTAACCAGATATTGTAATATGACTAACCAGATATTGTAATATGACTAACCAGATATTGTAATATGACTAACCACATATTGTAATATGACTAACCACATATTGTAATATGACTAACCAGATATTGTAATATGACTAACCAGATATTGTAATATGACTAACCAAACGTTGTAATATGACTAACCAAACGTTGTAATATGACTAACCAGACGGTGTAATATGACTAACCAGACGGTGTAATATGACTAACCAGATGTTGTAATATGACCAACTAGACGGTGTAATATGACTAACCGGATGGTGTAATATGACTAACAAGACGGTGTAATATGACTAACCAGACGGTGTAATATTACTAAACAGACGGTGTAATTTAACTAACCAGACGTTGTAATATGACTAACCAGACTTAGTAATATGACTAACCATACGGTGTTATATGACTAACCAAACTTTGTAATATGACTAACCAGACGGTGTAATGTGACTAACCAGATATTGTAATATGACTAACCAGATATTGTTATATGACTAACCAGACGTTGTAATGTGACTAACCAGACGCTGTAATGTGTCTAACCAGATATTGTTATATGACTAACCAGACGTTGTAATGTGACTAACCAGACGCTGTAATGTGTCTAACCAGATATTGTTATATGACTAACCAGACGGTGTAATGTGACTAACCAGACGCTGAAATGTGAATAACCAGATATTGTTATATGACTAACTAGACGTTGTAATGTGACTAACCAGACGCTGTAATGTGTCTAACCAGATATTGTTATATGACTAACCAGACGATGTAATGTGACTAACCAGATATTGTTATATGACCAACCAGACGTTGTAATGTGACTAACCAGACGATGTAATGTGACTAACCAGATATTGTTATATGACTAACCAGACGTTGTAATGTGACTAACCAGACGATGTAATGTGACTAACCAGACGTTGTAATGTGACTAACCAGACGCTGTAATGTGACTAACCAGACAGTCGTAATCTGATTTAAAACCCCCTTCTGCAAAATACAGGACAAACATTTTTTTTACCATTCACCACGGAGCTCCAATGAAGAAATACAAAATAAGTTTCTAGCATTTACTACCTAGGACGCAGCGATGAACTGTGACGGTTGACTGATATAGAACACGTAACTACTAAACGCAAACAGGCCTTTATTCGGTACGTTTTTGATTATTGTCAAGTTTTCCATTGGTTACTATTTATATACTTGTTGTAGCCTTGGCTAATTTTAGCATACGATTTCAAGTACATAAATATTGACAAACGAAAAACGTGGGAATAATCAATCAAAATAATTAAACAGCCTTCATTACTTCTGTTAGAAGGTCTGCAATACCAGTCGATAGCCTCGGATGATTCCAGCATTTTATGATTGTAATAAATGATTTTTGTTCTTCGTAATATAAATACGTTTAATGGGTTGCCATTGCTTTCTAAACGGTCTGAATGCATAGTTGCCTACGGTTGGATTTGAAACTTGAACTATGGACCTCAAAGACACGCGATATTCTATACCACTATGCCATAGAGCCGGATCTTTATGAATCAGAAATTCACAAATGCAGTATTTAAAAATCGATATTTCAGAATCACATGATCTCCCCCCCCCTCCCCTCTCTTCCGTTCCCTACCTCCTTCCCCCACCCCCACAAAAACATAGCTTGCGATAACGCTGTGCAGAATTATTACGAAAGAGGTGAAAATAAAAAAAAAATGTAATGAAAACAATTCGTTGAACAGATATCTGATAGTAGAAATAGTGCACCTGTGTTTTGTAAGTGATTGATTGTGTGTTTGTTAAATCGGAGATTTTAGACCTTCGATTTGCTGAGGCATGTTTCTTTCAACAAAAGACGGGATTCTATTATATATCAGGCCGTGTTGGTTTGTTTTCCTTTGTGTGACCTTATAGTACGGGACAAATTTGGAATCTACTTCTGCAATTAATGCGGAAGGATATTCATTGTGCAAGTGATTGATAAACAGCACACAAAAATATGGTTACTGAGAGACCAATAATGTTTGTGTTTCCATGTTTGTTCTTTGATTATTGTGTATTGTTTTGCTTTCTGATGATGGCATTTAGTGGAGGTTGTGTCAATACGTGTGTATAGTTATTTATATCTTACTAAAAGAAATTATTGGTAATTCATCAATTACTCTTTTACTACTCATGCTTACTTATAACGCCGCACGACACACAATGGCCACATCCACTAGATAGATAGATAGACAGATAGATAGATAGATAGACAGATAGATAGATAGATAGATAGATAGACAGACAGACAGACAGATAGACAGGTAGGTAGGTAGGTAGGTGGGTGGGTAGGTAGGTAGGTAGGTATGTAGGTAGGTAGATAGATAGATAGATAGATAGATAGATAGATAGATAGATAGATAGATAGATAGATAGATAGATAGATAGATAGATAGATAGATAGATAGATAGATAGATAGATAGATAGATAGATAGATAGATAGATAGATAGATAGATAGATAGATAGATGATAGAGAATACATATTGAATAAATAGTTCTTAACCAAGCCAACTTTCGTCAGTATTTCCTTTCATAGAGTTTACTACATTACGACATTACTGGTATCTGAAGACCTCAAGATTTATCGATTGTCCTTTAGGACATGCCTTTCTAATACTAGTTCTTTTTTCCAGGTAGGTAGATACGCCTTCGGTATGAATGGGGGGGGGATAACGTAATACAAATAGTTAAACACATTATCATTCCCGTAGATTTCACAATAGTAGGTAGATAGATAGATAGATAGATAGATAGATAGATAGATAGATAGATAGATAGATAGATGGATGGATGGATGGATGGATGGATGGATGGATGGATGGATGGATGGATGGATGGATGGATGGATGGATGGATGGATGGATGGATGGATGGATGGATAGATAGATAGACAGACTGATACTCGTGTACCATGAAGAAATAGGATTAAGAATAAAACAAGCAGCAGGAAGGTTTATAAAGCACCAGTGCGATACATGATAATATAACAATAAAAATGATGATGATGATGCTAATGATGATGGTGATAATAAAAATAATAATAATGATAATGATGGTAATTAATAATAGTAATGATTGTAATAACGATAATAATTAGAGAACAAATCTCTCTGGTCTACTAGTGTTATTGTTGCTGACGTCCACATTGAGTGAAAATTGATCGTACACGTTAACGCCACCGAAATCGAATATGTCAGGCCATTGATGCCAATAAATTTGTGACATACAGCATCTCCGTTCTTTAGACTAAATCGTACTAGATATCTTGCAAGACAGTTGTACTGCTATACAAGAGAGGTCTGGCTGGAGCGTGTGAACTAACGATAAAATATCAAGACTACTGGTAATTGAGTTAGGTAAATATGTCGAACTGAAAATAAGTCGATTTGTCCTGGGAAATGATTTCCTTCATCCAGATGGCACAGAACACACGGTGCTTGGCTTACTAAATGATTATGATTGATTTACCCAGTATTATCAACACATTTTCAAGGAATTTGATGTTATTTCTTATTTTTTTCCCCGTACATTCGTTATTGTTCTTCTTTGAACTAGCAACAGGGGAGCAAAGAATAGCAAGAGATTGATCTGTCATGAATGATATAAGAGACGATGGAGTTCGCTATTCATCACGTAGGTTATGAAGCTGAAAAAACTTTTTGAAGTCGGTGGTGACAAGATGAAATGTGCAGACATCGCAACCAAGCTGTAGTGGTAGATCATGCTACTACACATTCCGTTCTCCGTACTACATCTTGACAACATGCAGGTGTTTGTGAATGAACGCATAATAAGAAAAATATTTCAGTTGTATGTAAAATTTGTACGTTTGTTGATGTATCAAGTATTTCAGTTGTATGTAAAAATCCGTACGTTTGTTGATGTATCAAGTATTTCAGTTGTATGTAAAAATCCGTACGTTTGTTGATGTATCAAGTATTTCAGGTGTGTGTAAAATCAGTACTTTTGTTGATGCATCAAATATTTCAGTTGTATGTAAAATCAGTACGTTTGTTGATGTATCAAATATTTCAGTTGTATGTAAAATCCGTACGTTTGTTGATGTATTAAATACTTCAGGTGTGTGTAAAATCCGTACGTTTGTTGATGTATCAAGTATTTCAGTTATATGTAAAATCCGTACGTTTGTTGATGTATCAAATATTTCAGGTGTGTGTAAAATCCGTACGTTTGTTGATGTATCAAATATTTCAGGTGTGTGTAAAATCCGTACGTTTGTTGATGTATCAAGTATTTCAGTTGTATGTAAAATCAGTACTTTTGTTGATGCATCAAATATTTCAGTTGTATGTAAAATCAGTACTTTTGTTGATGCATCAAATATTTCAGTTGTGTGTAAAATCCGTACGTTTGTTGATGTATCAAATATTTCAGGTGTATGTAAAATCCGTACGTTTGTTGATGTATCAAATATTTCAGTTGTATGTAATAATCCTTATTCCTCACATCTTAAAAAAAAGGGCCTTCGAAAAAAATATTGACTATAAAATGGACAGTTTTTAAAACAAGTGATTTCCTCATGGAAGAAACAAGCCATAATGTGCATCGAGTTTTGCAAAACGAAGACGTTAAAATGACATAGGTCATGTACTTAAAATGGATGAAAACAGACTTGCTAAACAGACCTACATGTGAAAGACAGATGAGAAAAGAAAAATGGTCACCTGAAAGAAAATGTGTGCACAACAATCAACAGAAAAGGATAAGAATAGGGCATAAATGATACACAAGAAGTATAGAAACTTGCAATGAGGGGATCAACATTGGCAGAAAAGACTACTGCCCAATGCGCCATCTTTGGCACAAAAAAGAATGCACTGTTTAGGCATTGTTGCTGTATTTTGCGAAAGTTCAATGCACTTTCTGGGCACTGTTACTGCAATTAGCGAAAGCTCATTGAACTGTATGGGCACTGTTAATGTATTTGGCGAAAGCTCAATGTACTATGTGGGCACCGTTACTGCATTTAGCGAAGGCTCAATGAACTGTGTGGGCACTTTTTACTGTATTTGGCGTAGTTCTATGCACTGTTTGGGCACTGTTACTGTATTTGGCGACGCTAAATACACTGTGCGGGCACTGTTACTGTATTTGGCAAAGCTCAATGCACTGTGTGGGCATTTTAAACTGTCTTTGAGAGACAACACGAGAAAATAAAATGAATGAGGCTAATTGTTTAGAACTAGAATTGTGGTTCATCATGTAATGGCGGTTACACTCAACGGGAGACTGGAGTATCTATGGGCGTGTCCGAGATACAACGATGATTATCAAACGGTTAACTCGCTAACTAACGACCGAACGAATTAAACTTATTTTGTCATTTTGGCAGTCACTCAGTTCTTTCATTAATACTTTATGCTGTTTCATATTCTCTGAATACCCGTCTCTACATATTATTTGCACATGTTCTCTATCAAGGCTTGATAGATTACGAAATGAATATATCAGGGAAAGAATAAGTATAATATCTTATACAGATTACATAGAGAGAGAACAGATCAAGTGGTTTGGCCACATTATGAGAATGCATCACGAAAAGTTGCCCGTACATGCATATAACCAAATGAGATCAGGGTACAAAGCCAGAGGAAGACCACGGAAAAGATAGATAGAAAACGTCAGGGACATCCTAAACAGACACGGTCATAGCACAGCCGAGGCCACACATCTGACTTTAGTACTCAAGCTCGAGGTCTAATCACCCCTACGCTTAACGGCAAGAGTGGATCACAAACCACCTGTGAAAAGACAATAGACAATGGACAATGTTCTCTATATTACATTATTGAATCCTCTATCTTGAATTGTTGTGTCTTGGAGATTCCGCAACAGTGGTAGCAAAATACATAACCATTTTCCCTAATACAACAGTCCTTGTAAATTACCTATCAATTTTAAACATCACTTATATGGTTAGTATTCTTAGGAGCAGGGGTTCTCAAACTTTGATGTCTCACATGGACATTTAAAAAGGTCTTAAATTCTCTCTTCCAAACCCCGCCCCCCCCACACACACGTTTATATCCCAATTTAACACAACCTTCACTTTTTTCAATAAAATCCTAGTAAACAAACCTAACAACAATTGCTAAACTATTGATAGAATTTGCATGACTGGATAATTTAATACAATTTCTATTTTTTTTAATTAAACACTAATTTCATTGCAAGACAGGATTAACATAAAATAAATGTAATGAAATGGTATATTTCAATTAAGAAAACAATACACACTTTACAAGTCATAAAAAGAAGTTGGCACTGTTTTGCATTTATTATTTTCTGAATGGTTGGTCTCACTGTATGCAAGAACACAGCGGAAATCTCTTTAGTGTTTACTCTTCTGTCTATATTTAGCTCTTCGATTTGAACGACCACATAAATAGTGCCGATTTTACCCATCGTATTTTATTGTAAATGTATTCTTGATAAAGACCTTTTGTTGGAAATCTTGATTTCATGTAAGTAACCATATGGGTTTCTAGTGATTAGCAAATCCTCATTACTTTGTTCCTAGTTTCCCTTTGGATTTCAATAATGCTGCAGCAATCCATATAATGTAGATCGCTTTCACTGTCAAAACTGCATCGATGTTCTATTTTTAATAATAGTTTTGAAAATCTCGATTCAAATAAATATGTTGAAGAAAACAATACAAACAAGTATAACAATACTCACCGCAACTTTGACCACTTGAAGGAACAATTTAAGTTAATGCATCCATATACACACATTCACAGGTGTTCTCCCAAACTTTGACCACTTTAGGGTACAGTGTAAGTTACTGCATCCATATACACACATACACAATTTTCCTCCAAAATAAATTAAATTTTTCTGGAAATGTTTAATCTATGGTTAAATATTGATCAGAAACTTTTGATTGTTGTTGTCAGATATTTAGTAAATATCATTTTCTCTTCTAAAGTTTCATCATCAAAAAATCAACAATATATCATTAACTGACAACATTAATTATGTCGGTTGTTTCATTACATCAACAATATATCATTAACTGACAACACCGAGCTTAGTCGATTTGTTTCCTCACATATACCAACAATATATCATTAACTGACAACACCGAGCTTAGTCTATTTGTTTCCTCACATATACCAACAATATATCATTAACTGACAACACCGAGCTTAGTCGATTTGTTTCCTCACATATACCAACAATATACCATTAACAGCGTCGGTACATGGCTTCTTGCTGAATTAATGAGGCCTTCATTCGGTACGTTTTTAACTGTTGCCATGATTTCCATTGGTTAATATGTATATACTTGGAGTCAGGGCCGGTCTTAGGCTATTGTAACCTATGCGGCCACAGTGGGCCCCGCACTTCATAGACCCATAAATTCATATTAGAATTTATTTTATTATCCGTTTCCCTACCCAGACGGCTCCGCGCAATCCGTTTCGCATTGGGCCCCTCAATTGTTAGGGCCGGCCCTGCTTGGAGTAGTCTTGGCTATTTTTGGCATGCTATTCCAAGTATATAATTATTGACCATCGGACAACACAGAAATAATCAAGAAAAGGAACGAATGATGGCCTCAGGTCTGTACTGTCCAGAGGCATGGTTAATTTATGCAAACTCACTAAGAACAGTTCTTTTAAAATCATCTTTAATAGTTCATCACAGTTCTTTGGCGTTTTCTTGAAAAATATCTGGCAGTAAATCTATGGCTAATAACAAATGGATTTCTTAGTAACGTTCAAGATCAATCATCACTAATATATATATAAAATTAAACCTATTTGAAATATCAGGTATATAAAGGTATAATTCTTCTATCAGTGATTCCAAATAGAAAAGAATTTTAATCTTGAGTTCATTCTGATCACAAGCTGTTTCACCCAAAATTTCATTAATGTGAGAAAACGATGAATAGTTATTGGATTCAAGTCGACATTTCCACAATTGCATTTCTTTTTAGAAAAGCTCCTGATGCCATCATAAGACTCAATAATTTTGTATTTTTTGCCTTGAAGCTTTAGCTTGATAATTTAATAATTGTTTGTGTTTATTTCTTGTTTCTGTTTTTCGGAAATATCCCTGCTGGACCGCAGCGTAGAAAAAGTTCTTGTTCTTTTTTTCTTATGTTGTTTGTATTTTGTTGTTGTTATTTCTCATTTACATCAAGTGTACTAATTTTAGTTATATTAGTTGTCAATATTACAGTATCAGAGTTGTTATCTTTGTTGTCAGTGAAATCATCGTACATAACATTTCTTTCTTTACTTACATGAAACATTCCCACTTCCAACTCATAATCATACAATGGGCTAGGTATCATACAATAAACCTAGGAATATTGCTTAAGAGACAGAGTGAGAAATGAGGACATTAGAAAAAGAGCCGGCACCGCCCCAATCTTGGAATATATTAAGAGCCAATAGATCAAATGGTTTGCACACATCAGCAGACTACCACCAGACAGCATACCACAACAAGCTAGTCTACACAGATACAGTGAAGACAGACCTAGAGGCCGACCATTTAAACGATGGACCACCGACATAAAAGAGACGACAAATTCCACAATATACTCAGCACACACGAGGGCCATCTCCAGAGAACTCTTCTACACCTGACGATGAAGGGCAATAAAGGGTTTAGCGAATAGAGAGATAGATGGAATACAGCATATTTCTTTTTGATAATCAAAAAACTTCTGTGTGAACAAAAAATACCACGCGCTCTGCTGAAGATCATCAAAAAGAGCTTGGAATAGTTACATATAGATCAGAAACTCTTGATTATGTTGTCAGATGTTTAGTAAATATCATTTTCTCTTTTAAAGTTTCATCATCAACACATCAACAATATACCATTAACTGACAACACGGAGATTAGTCGATTATTTCGTCACACTGGATTGGATAAAATGGTGAAGGTTTCGTTTTGTTTTCAACAACCTACGTTTTGATATCTTCTACAAAATCGTCTATTATCTACTTCACAATACTATCGGAAAGATATCAAGATAAACAAAAATAGGTAGAGGTATTACTAAAATAAGTCATAAAACAACCTAAAAACCAGATACAGTGACAGACGACTTTTCGACTAAATATCCTTCATCAGGAAAAAACAAATGACCACAGCACAACAATTCAAACATAGAGACAAATATGGTTATGATAGGAAGGAAAGAAAAGGAGAGAAGGACAATAGCGAATAACGGAGGAAGCTTAGATGAGGCACCATGACAGGGAAGAGTAGGGTGTGGGGAGAGGATAGTGGTAAGTATGTAGGGGGAGTGCACAGAAAAAAGTGGAAAGTGAAAATAGATAAGATATAATCGCAAGTAAAATCAGATAAATTAAAATACTTATCTCAAAAAATGGCAGCAGACAATGAATAGTTAGTTAGTTAGTCAGTCGTCGGATCATCATCACTGCAAACTGGAAACATCCATAGTTGCTCCGATCTCTCCTTGAGTGTATCCGCCATCACACTTCTGCTGACAGTACCGGTCCTATGCTGGTTGACCATCATTCTTCTGCGCCCTCCAAAATGTTCACCTCTAGCAACACCGCATTTCAATCCCTGATCTTTAATCCTAGCCATTGAAAAGGAGTCATCATCCACATTAGTCTCACTCTCGCGTGTTATATCTCTTAAGGAGTTTAAAACGTCAGCGCGATCCATTGCCCCATCGCCCTGTGCCACAACCGCACACGATGCCAGTTGATCCGCTCTTTCATTGCCTCGTACGCCCACGTGTCCCGGCACGAAAATAAATGTAACCGCTTTCAAGCTCGCATTTCTCAAGGCCTCAATCCACTGTTCGCGAACGAGACCCACTTGATGAATATGACAATGAATATTACAGACAAACAATCATAACGTAAAACTCTTCTTTTACATTTCCCAATGGAGTAAATTACCAAATAGCTACTCGCCTGCCTCTGTTATCACCTCAAGCCCTCAGTTTGAGAACCACTGCGTATCGTACTACGACGGTGCTACCTACACTGCGTTTAGACTTATGACCACACAAATACGTTCACGTGTTTCGATTTCTGTTTCGCTAGCCGCTCTGCCACTGATACCACATTATGTCAGTGATTGCGTGATACTACGAATAAGTAATCAAATTTGTTTTATTCAATAGAAAGTACTTCATATATTAATAAAATAATTTTATTCAATAGAAAGTACTTCATGTAGAAATCAAATATTTTTATTCAATAGAAAGTACTTCGTATAGTAATAAATATTTTGGACACATGACCACTCTATGAAGACCTTACTTGAGGATCGATTCGAGGGTAGGTGAGCATGAGGTAGGTAGAGATACAAGTAGGCTAGTAACATCTTGAGATGAACAGGCTACAGTCTAGCAGAGTGCACCACCAAAACAAGAGATAAGGGATGTTGGAGGTCTGCTGTAGCCAACCTTCTTTGCGGGGAAGGAGCGCGTGATATTTATGACCTCGTATAGTGTTATAGGATTCTTTCAACCGCCGACGTTATATGAAGTTGGTTATATCAGAGTTGTGACAATACCATTTAAAGGTGATTGTTGATCAGATAGTCTTGCCACCACGACCTCAAAGAAGATATTAAACTGATACTGTTAGGGAGTCCGTAGTACGTTACCCCTTCATTACTGCGTCCATCTAAACAAGTTTTCAACTATCAAGTTCTCCAACAAACAACCTTCAAAACATTAACTCAGTTTTCTATATTACGCAATAAAATCACAGTTACTTATATAATCTCCTAATATTCTATCGGGGTGGTACAGTCTGCATTGTGTCGGCAAAAGTGCCGAGTTCGATCCCAGCCACACGCAATTGTGCATCCGGACTGTTCAGAAAGCAATGGCAAACTAATGCACGTATCTATATTGCCTAGAAAATCACTAAAGCAAAAAATACTACGTTACTGGCTACGTTCTGAATATTATACGCTACCAATGTTATTATAAATATTTTATTTATTATACATCGTGTCTCATGATCTATACAAAACCGCGGCCCTAAAATTAACTTTTTTTACAATATAATCCCCTGTAATTATTTCAATGTAATAAAATGCTAACAGCAAATTTCCCTTCTGTTTTTGTGTATCCTCGTTTTATTTATGTGCCCTCGTATTATGATTGTACATGAAATACTGCACCCATGGTTTAACGGTTAAGACAATCCTCTCAATCTCAAAAAGGCCAGTTACATTTTATGGTAAGAACGATATTCTTTATATTTTGTGGTTCAGAGAGTAAAATACATGTTAACAACGTGTTTCCACGACTGAGTAGCCATTTTTTATTCTAGAGCATTGTGTACTATTACTAATGATAACAAAGTGCCGTCTCCGCTACGATGATTGACTGAAATGAACATCCAATATCTTCTGCTTCTTGCTTTGGTGGTGCACTGTGCTAGACTGTAACATATCCAACTCGTAATATTTCCCTCTCACGTGTATCTCTGCCTACTTCTTCTCACCCCCCCCCCTCGAATCTACCCTCAAATAAGGTCTTCAACAAGGGATCATGTTTTTTAATGCCCAAAGTACTTTATTTGTTTGATTTTTATTTCCTTCAATATTTCATTTCTCATAGGTAGTGTTGTAGGACACTTTTTGTGCATTTTATTATTTTTCCATTAAGTTTTCCAGATTCTTCCACATATGCACATCTCAAAATTGTTATTTCTGTCTTTTTTGTTCATTGTCCATTACTAATATAGAACATATATCATTACTAATATAGAACATATAGCATTACTAATATAGAACATATATCATTACTAATATAGAGCATATGTCATTACTAATATAGAATATATATCATTACTAATATAGAACATACAATTACTAATATAGAACATATACCATTATTAATATAGAACATGTAACATTACTAGTATAGAACACATACAATTACTAATATAGAACATATACCAATACTAATATAGAACATGTACCAATACTAATATAGAATATGTACCATTACTAGTATAGAACACATGCCATTACTAATATAGAACATATACCATTACTAGTATAGTACGTGCCACATTAATGCTCAACTTTAGAAAATTATTAACATAGCATCCACTATAGCAGATGTTCTTAAAGGTGTAATATGCAACCCTCATGTGGAGAACGGAGACCTCCGGGCGGGTGGGGATGGAGGACAATTTTAAACTGTGGGCTACCTACCCGACATGGGGGCCATGGGAACATAACTATGTGAACGATAAACAATAATTGTATTGATAAAACAATTTCACCAGTCGAAGACGGATATGTCGGGCCAGTGGTGCAAATAAAACGGCGAAAACACGCATTTCCATTCTTTGTACTACATCCTTCTGAAAATCTAGTAGGACCATTGTCCTGCTATAAGAGAGATCCAACGGGAGTTTTAGAATGAACGCTGAAGAAGAAGAAATTATTTTTAAAAGCCGTAGTAATTTGTAAAGCAAGGCAGTGTCATTTTTATACACCAAGGGGGCACAGAGGAAAATGTGTCACAAGAGGAGATCATGGCTCAAAACAGGTTGAGAATCACTGCAGTTGCACCATCAACTTTGATATTTTTTGTATATGCTGGACTGAATGGTGTCTCTCTTTCGCAAGCGAAGATGAGCATGAACGTGATATAAGCCAGGATTGGTTGTGTGTAAGTTCTCAGACCTCAGGTCGTATCTTAGCTCAGTAAACTCTATGGTAATGTGAACAGGAGTGAAGATGGTATAAGGGAATGCAGTCTGACTTCTTGCTTAGTTTTATTTTGTCTCTTTCTAATTTCCTGCAAAGTTCTATTTTGTTTTACAATTTTTAGTACTGATGGAGCCTAATATTCCAGGGCGAGTAGTCAAGTGTTGTGATCTAGCCATATTAGGACGAGTGGTCAAGTATTGTGTTCTAGCCAATCTAGGACGAGTGCTAAAGGGTTGTTATCAAGCCATGCTAGGACGGATGGTCAGGGTTTGTGATTTTCTATGAAGTGAGGTTAATCATGGATATATACACATATTAAAGAACATGGCATGGGTTTGTAACACACAGCAGAAAGAGTCGGTTATTATCAAGCATCGTCGGTTTTTCACATACAATATTTATCAAGTCCTTCTCCATAATACTCGTGTGTACTGATCTCACACAGCGTCACTCTTCTTGGCTGAAACTCTATCAATTTCAAGTATATTTTATGTATCCAGCAAATGAAAAACCACAGGAGAGTCTGATATACCATGACATATAGCTTTGCGTGAGATCAACACGACAGGGCTATTCTAGAAAAGGGCGTGGTACACATAAGACGCATACATTTTCTAGCTATCCGGGCATCTTGGGTTAAAGGCCACTGCCTCTTTTTGTAAAGCTGTAACATGATATATATATATATATATATATATATATATATATATATATATATATATATATATGGATTAGACCTTAGTTCGCTGTTGTAGTTCTTGAGAGTTGTCTTCTAGCAATTCTTGAAACTTTTTCTAAGGTAGTTAACGAGTTTACCTCTCTTTTGGAGAGACGTGCCTCTTTCAACCAGCGGACAACAAAGTCCAATTAGGTTATATCATGACACTCTATTACATGACGGTTATCTGTGTATTTCACCGTAAGAAAACAATTAGTAACAATACTGCAAAATTACATGTATAAAAGTGTATCTTATCTGCAGAATATCACGGATACATCAGTACATCACGGTTTTATATATATATATATATATGCACAGGGCCGGAGTTAGACATAATGGGGTCCTAAACTATCTGGACGTGCGGCATTGGGGCAAATAATGCTGGAATATATTTAAGACATATGATAATTGCTCAGGAAAGTGGGGGCCTTAAGCTATAGCTTGTGTATCGTATATGTAAATTCTGCACTGTGTATGCAGTATGTCAAGGATACATAGGATGATCTGTGACCAAATACGTTACAATCGGGACGTTTATGCATCGTTTATACCGTCGGGACGTTTATGCGTCGTTTATACCGTCGGGTCGTTTATGCGTGTTACCATTTGAGAAGCGGAAATAAAATCACACACTGAAATGGGTGTACATTGTTTTTCAAATAATAGGTAGAAAACATTGTCGTCGCTACTACTGGTAAATCGTGTTATGCCTTCGAATCTACGGGACATGTAATTGATTTTAGTGATGTCTAATATTTAGACTAGGTGTCTTTTATATGTTCAAAAAGAGCAAAATAATGTATATTGCGCAATCCAAGTTAATTGCGAACTTTCTGGGCGTCATTTGTTAAGTCAATAGAAATATTATAACGGAATAATAAAGTCATTATAGAATCAGGATATTATATCATTATAGAATCAGGATATTATATCATTATAGAATCAGGATATTATATCATTATAGAATTATAAAATTCTACTTCTATTCTATATTAATGTATGGCTCAGAAACATGGACACTAAATAAACAATTAGAAGACATAATTGATGCCTTTGAGATGTGGGTATTTAGAATAGGGAGAGCATCATGGAAAGAGAAGAAAACAAATAAAGAGGTGATATAAACACTTAATATGAAGAAAGAACTACTTAGAGAAATAAAGATCGAAAAATAAAATATTTTGGACACATTAAAAGACATGACACCTTATTGAAGACCTTACTTAAGGATAAAGTCAAAGGGAAGCGAGCAAGATGTAGGCAGAGATACAAGTGGGAGTGTAACATCACACGATGGAAATGTTACAGTCTAGCAGAGTGCACCACCAAGACAAGAGACAGGGGATGTTGGAGATCCATTGCAGCCAACCTTGGTTGCTGAGACCGCACTTGATGATGATGATGATGAGAATCAAGATCCCATGGATCGAGAGGAAAGATCATAAATAGTATAAAAACAAAGAAAAAAGTGATAGTAGAATGTAGATAGTTCAAGAACTGCACGTTTAAGACACACAACAACACACAATGGTACAAGGGAGTCTGTGATGTCCTTGCACATACTGAGAAAAACTGTTTGTGGCTCAGATAAATCTTGTGAATCACATCTATCTCCACCATTGATCATGGTCTTTGTAAAATCTCGTATAGCACAGAAATAATACTATCGCCTGGAGAGACGGGAATTTGTCTACTTCGTTAGTTTGCTTATACCTTGAATATTTTTTCCTGTTTTTGATGATATGATGTCACATTCTTCTAGTTATCTTCCATTTTATGTTCTTAATTTTGTGTTGTTATTTTTTTAGAAAACGAGAACTTCCGCGCTCGCTCTCAAACTGGTGCAAAAAAAACAACAACCTACAACACAGAATCTACCTTACTTTGAGATGTGTTGCAACGTGGTTTACAGCTTGGCTGCTATATCAGCATCCTTCGACGCAATAGCTTCGATTTCAACATGACACTTTGTATATCTTAATTATTACTTAAATGGGTAGATAACTTCCAAGATCAACCCTCCCTATTCACTCCTCACTACTCATGAGAAATAACAATACTGCTATTATTTACTCTTCTTTTGCTCCTCCACCTTACACCACACTTTCGGAAAGACAGAAAAATATAAGATAGCCTATCATAAACATAAATACCTATGAAATGTATAATATCAAACATATAATCCGCCGAAGACGGATGTGTTGGGCCATTGGCGCAAATAAAACGGCAACACAACGCATTTCCATTCTCTGGACTATATTCAACTGGAAACCTTGTAGGACCATTGTCCTGTTACAAGAGAAATCCAGCGAAGTTTGAGAATGAACGCTGAAGAAGAAGAAACAAAATAATAACAGCTGTGACAGAAATGTAAGTATTATGCAAATAACAATAATAAAATAACTGCTATGACTACAGAATTGTGACCAGGATTAACTGTCATACAAACAAATGAGTTCTTAAATATCTTAAATTTCATGCCTACATGTAATACACAATTTATAACTCTAGCTCACGTCGACCCAGCCCACGTGTAATGCTACACACTGAGCCCAGAACCCACCCACAATCTGTTTTCACAATTGCTTATGTACACAATTACAGGAACAGCGGGACTTATGGAACCTCACTGTTGCCACTCAATGAATTTTTCCACAGGAGCTGGTATTATCTTGATCAAATATGGTGAACTTCGATTTTAAGAATATTATCCGGCAGTCAAAGTATCGCATATCTATCCTGCAATTGTATCACAATATGTCTAGTTGATTATTTGTTGCAACAGCAATCACACCTCCGAAACCGCATCGGCGTTTGAAATCAGTCAGGCGGCTAATGGGCTCTGTGCCCATAGCTTCTGAAGTATGGGACCATGTCCTGCCCAGCATGTACAGTCTGGATGCGGTGGACTGCGCAAAGAAGCTCAACCTACATGGGCCACTGGGCAGAAAGGCGTCACGTAAAATTGTTCGCTTCAAAATATGACAAAATCAAAATAAACAAAAAAGACTGAGTGCTCTTGTGATATTAAATGGACAAAATATAAATATGTATATATATATATATATATATATATATATATATATATATATATATATATATATATATATATATATGTTTGTGTATATATATATATATATATGATTGGTTCTCTTCTGATTAATATCTTCGGAAAGTGACCTTTTATACAATCTCGAGTGGTAACGCTGTCTACAATGCATGTGGAAAAGTGGAGAAGGAAGGAGACGATATGGAAAAATAATATGAAGACTACAGAGTACAGATGTTGAGGATGAGGAATAAGATCAAATGTATATGTTAGAACAACACACACGCAGATACACAAAATAATTCAGTTATATGCAGCACATACATACATACACACACAGAGAGATACACGAATGCAGTTATATGCAGCACACACATACACACACGCAGATATACGAAGTAATGCAATTATCACATACCATTATAAAATAAATACATTATAACAGCAATATACAGTAATTATATTAGTATTTACCTGCACAACAGGGCGTTGTCGATTCAGGTACAGTCAATGAGAATGCCAGAACAAGACAAGTGACGGTTTGTTTGTTTTGCGTTTGCTCCATTGTAACCAGCATGGGCATCCATGCGATTTCCGCCGGGAGCGTGTTTACAGTGTGCTACCGTTATGAACCTTGTAGGCTTAGCACATCCGATTTCTGCATGCCTTGACAATTTGGGTGGGCTACACTAGCCTGTGACAGCCTCCCTATCTGTCGCCAGGCACGTGTGTGTGTGATGACTCTTCGCCAATATGATTTTTGCTCTCGTCTGTCTCGCACGAGGTGTTCCACTGTCTATGAACTTACCTCGTGTAATTGGACGTACTGTGCCTGTGCCCTTCGGGTACTAAACCGTTTCTCATCCGTGAGCTTGGTTCCTTAGGAGGAAGAACTCACCAGAAGAGTTGGACCTTGCCTCTTTCGTCTTCTTAGCCGAGGTGTCGTTCACCGACATCGTGAACCCCTCGCCCAAGTTCGAGTCTCACACCACGCGTTTGAGAGCAAGGCGTTCTCGAGCTGAGCGACATTGTCTCAATAGCGCCTGAGCCCATCAGGTACTGAACCCTTTCTCTCTGCAAGTGTATTTCCGGTATAGGAACACCTTACAGTAAAGTTTGGCCAGGGCTAAAATATTTGTCCCTTTTCTACCTGAGCCCATCGGGTACGGAACCCTTTCTCTCTGCAAGTGTATTTCCGGTATAGGAAAGCTTGACAGTAGAGTTGGGCCAGGAATGCTATCTTTGTCCCTTTTTGCCTGAGCCTATCGGGTGCGGCACCCTTTCTCTTCGGGAGCATGTTTCCCCAAGTGACGGTGAATATTGAAGTATCTTGCAGCAACATTCGAAGCTTAGACGGTACATGGTGATGATGATGATGTCGACATTTACATGTCGTTTTAGAAATAACATGTGAGTTCTAGGATGGTGTAGTTTTCGGGAGCGAACTATAAAGGTCAATTTACCCTAATTCGAAACTGTGGTGGTGTCAATTCGAAAATGTGTTAGTGACAATTCGAAACTGTGGTAGTGTCTATTCGAAAACAGTTTCGAATTGACACTACCACAGTTTCGAATTGTTTTGACACACGTAGTGGCAATTCTAAACTGTGGTAGTGACAATTTGAAGGATCTTATACTTTTCTGTCCGACTCTGTGGTGGTATGGCACTGAGCACATCTGTGACACCCAAGATACCGAGTTCGAAACCCGCCTCAGGCAATTGTGCATCTGGGCCATTCAGAAAGCAATAGCAAATTACTGAACATAAATATTGCCAATAAAATCACTACGGCCACAAAATATTTTGTGGCTACTACCAAAAACACTACTACCAATGTTTATTATCCCTCACTTATACATTGAGCCATGAACCGCGAAATAAGACAAATCAAGCAGTGATAACAACATTGAGCCATGAACCGCGAAATAAGACAAATCAAGCAGTGATAACAACATTGAGCCATGAACCGCGAAATAAGACAAATCAAGCAGTGATAACAACATTGAGCCATGAACCGCGAAATAAGACAAATCAAGCAGTGATAACAACATTGAGCCATGAACCGCGAAATAAGACAAATCAAGCAGTGATAACAACATTGAGCCATGAACCGCGAAATAAGACAAATCAAGCAGTGATAACAACATTGAGCCATGAACCGCGAAATAAGACAAATCAAGCAGTGATAACAACATTACACATTGAAGAGGCTCGGCATTTAAACAGTATAATAAGATAACTGAGAAATTGTGACCATATAATGAGATAAACAGCACAGAAAAACTAATAATGGGAGGTATGGTTGCTGTTATAGAGGGGACGGCTTCCCCCCTCCCTCCTCCCCCCCCCAAACGACGACATATAAGAGACATCTTGGAAAAATATTTAACAAATGTCAATACATGCTGTTGGTTGCTGATCCAGCGGTCCATGGGCTCATGCCATTTGACCCAATAAATACATGCTGTAAATCATACGAGGGGGAGTCAATAAGTAAGTCACAAATTGATGTTGGATGGCAGGAAAATGCAGTAGGTGGTTTCTAAAGCTGTTTATAGTTGATATCATCATAGAACTTTATGTTTATGTTCGCTAGATGACGCTAGCTGTACCTTGCGCATGCGCAGCACAAAAAACAAAATGGATACTGTACTTACAGAGTGTACAATCAATGAACAACGTGCTGTTGTGCGTTTTAATGGGCAAAAGGACTGCCTGCAAAAGACATTCATAAAGAAATGCTTCCTGTTTATGCTGACAATTGTTTGTCCCGTAAAGCGGTGCACAGCTGGGTAACAAAATTTTCTCAAGGACGCTCTAAAATTGTTGACGAAATCCGATCTGGTCGTGCTGTTGAAATTGCAACAGACGCATCTGTGCAGCGGGTTGAGGAGATGATTCGAGGTGACAGACGAGTAACGATAGACGCTGTAGCAGCTGCAATAGGGTGCTCACATGGTTCAGCATACAGCATCATGCATGACCGATTGAAATTTAAGAAAGTGTGTTCAAGGTGGGTGCCCAGACAATTGACGGACGAACACAAAATGAACCGATTAGGCTTGTCATTGGAGCATCTCTGTCAATACGCAAATGAAGGAGAAGACATGATGAACAGGATTATTACTGGGGACGAATCATGGGTGCATCACTACCAGCCTGAATCAAAGCGTGCTTCAATGCAATGGAAACATCCTTCTTCGCCTTGTGTCCAAAAATTCAAGGTTACACCATCAGCAGGGAAGGTTATGCTGACAGTGTTCTGGGATTGTCAAGGAGTGCTTTTAACCAATTTCAAAAAGAAAGGTGACAATGTGAATTCTGAATCATACTGTGAAGTTCTATCAGTGCTTCGGGATGCAATTCGAAGAAAACGTCCAGGGCTGCTGACTAGAGGAGTGCTACTCCTTCATGACAATGCTAGACCACATACGGCTCGATTAACTCAGGAGAAAATAAAAAATCTTGGTTGGAAAATTCTGGAACATCCTCCTTACAGCCCCGATTTAGCCCCTAGTGATTTTCACCTTTATGGTCCACTAAAAACCCACCTTGGCGGGAAGCATTTCGCGACTGACGCAGAAGTTGAATGTGAAGTGAAAATGTGGCTTAAAAAGCAGAGCACGCAGTTCTACGCAGCAGGTTTGGGAGGACTCATAAAACGATGGGATAAATGCATCAATGTTGGTGGAAATTATGTTGAGAAGTAAAGGGATAATGTATGTGTAAATATAAACAGTTTTCAGGTTTTTATCGTCTTCAGTTTTTTTCTAAAGAGCCATTTGTGACTTACTTCTCGTACAAATTAAACACTGCCGTAAATTAATTCAGCGATGAAGTGAGATTAAACATCGGGGTTTACGGTTATTTTTATACTGTGAATCCAAAATTTAGTAAAAAGTATGAATACATTAAGTTTATCTTCATTTGTAGACAAAGTGTAATTAAAGATAATAAAGGAATGATTTCAGAAATGAATTAACACATTTAACGTGTTATTTCCTTTTACTATCGTAGAAGTTCTCAGAGATGGTGGAGTATAACGAAAAATTGTAGCAAAAATTAGAAGCCGAAAATCAAGATTTTTATACCATGTGATGAGAAAAGACAAACTTCAGGATTTTGTAACTACTGGAATTTTCAAGGCGAGAAGAGACAAAGGAAGACAAAAAAGAGAAATGTGTGGATGGGTTGTCACTGTGTCACAAAAAACAAGTCACCAACTAATCATATTAACAACACAAGAGACAGAGAGTTGTGGAGAAGCAAGAATGTTCATTGATTGCCTACGTCTCTCGGCGTGGCTTTTCATTGATTGATTTCTTCTAATAGTGAAGTCAATATTAGACTACAGATAAACAATATCACAATTATACTACGTAGAACCTGTATCAACCTTACATTACAAACAAACAGTATCACTCTTAGACCAGAAAAACTATGAATCTTAGATGTCAGTGAATCTTTACTTCTTAGACTACAGAGAAACTATATCAGTCATGGACTACAGAGAAACAGCATGTCTTAGACTACAGAGAAACAGCATGTCTTAGATTACAGATAAACATAATGTCTTAGACTACAGAGAAACAGCATGTTTTAGACTACAGAGAAATAGTATGTCTTAGACTACAGAGAAACAGCATGTCTTAGACTACAGAGAAACAGCATGTTTTAGACTACAGAGAAATAGTATGTCTTAGACTACAGAGAAACAGCATGACAGACTACAGAGAAACAGCATGTTTTAGACTACAGAGAAATAGTATGTCTTAAACTACAGAGAAACAGCATGTTTTATACTACAGAGAAACAGTATATTTTAGACTACAGAGAGACAGCATATGTCTTAGGGTTAAGGGAAATTATATTAGTCTGAGAGTATTTACTCATTATAAAATGAGAATTATAAAATGCTACATCTATTCCATATTAATGTATGGCTCAGAAACATGGACACTAAATAAACAATTAGAAGACAAAATTGATGCCTTTGAGATGTGGGTATATAGAAGAATAGGGAGAACATCATGGAAAGAGAAGAAAACAAATAAAGAGGTGCTAAAAACACTTAATATGAAGAAAGAACTACTAAGAGAAATAAAGATCAGGCAAATAAAATACTTTGGACACATTAAAAGACATAACACACTATTGAAGACCTTACTTGAGGGTAAAGTCAAAGGGAAGCGAGCAAGAGGTAGGCAGAGATACACGTGGGAGAGTAACATTACACGATGGACAGGTTACAGTCTAGCAGAGTGCACCACCAAGACAAGAGACAGGAGATGTTGGAGATACGTTGCAGCCAACCTTCGTTGCGGAGACGGCACTTGATGATGATGATGATTTACTCTTATTTGTGGAAACAATTTATAGACATCCACATGGCGGTATTTGTATATTGATGTTCCAAAAGGGTAGCCTCCTACGACACTAAATGTTTCTGGGTTTAATGTTAAAATGTCCATGTTAAAATATTCATGTAAAATAATGTTTCTACTTTTTGCCTATTTCATTAGAGTTTTACTCAGAGTTTTATCATAATATAGATCTTGTGAACTGGTGACACACAGTGTCACGTATCTTGGCTGATTCGAATGACCCGTGCACTTCATTGGCTGGTGATATAAAATATACGTAGATTCATAGCTAAAAAGCACGGCTCAGTCAGATTTTCCACGATGAATGATATATCACCAGTACGACGGATATCTAAGATGTGCTACGACGTCATAAAAACAGTCGGTTGTCAACAAACTTTGCTGGGATTTCCCTAAAGGTAAATACTAAGTCCTTTTCCAGAATAGTTATTCATGTTGATCTCACACAACCACTCACCATGGAGTATGCCACTGATCATTGGTATATTTGTGTATACTTCTTGTCCTTCCAACCAATGAAAATCACGGGGAAAAATCAGATAAGAGATGATAAGTAACGCTGTAAGGGTTCAGAACGCATGACTATTATGGAGGACTTGGTATATACGATTCTCATACATTTTCTAGCTATACTGGCGAAAATAGACTTAAGGATGGAAAATCCCGTCAACGATGGATAACAACCAACATCTTATGTCAATCTTCTCTCAGGTGTGGTATTACGTTCTCGGTCCCTCGCATCGACTGACCCGATTCTTTCTGTGTTACTTTGCGTATACTTTGTGCAGCCAGCCCATTAAAATCTCGGGATAATATCTAATAACGTCATTGATCTAGGATGATCTAAGATATGTGCACTGGACTATCCTGGAGAGGAACTTTCTATGGCGATGTCGTACAATACCTTTTTATATATCTAGATATATGTGCCAGTACACAGGACGCATACCTGTATAAGGATATGGGATTACTGAAATCCCAAGAGTTAAATAAACACACTTGCAGGTTATGAAGATCCTCTTTTAGCAGTGGTAAAACGGCATAAACCTGTTTAGTTTAGACGTAACGAGACACCACTCTCTTAAATTATTTTCCAGGGAAGAGTCGAAGGTAGAAGGAGAAGAAACGAACAAAGAAAATTCTGGTTTATAACATCATTTAATGTGTGCATGATTTTTCTACACTCCTCCGAATGCAAAAGAAAAGTGGTGTTTGAAGAATGTTTTTTGCTGATATCTCCAGTGTGGACCCCCTAGACCCTGACAGATTATGGGTATTATTATTATTATTATTGTTATTATTATGCGCCAAAACATAATTAATACATAATAAATGTGCATATAAAAATGTACTTACCATTAACATGAATAAATAATGATAAACAAGATCAGTAGCTACGACAATGAATTAGATACGGTTTCCTTGTCAATTAAAAGGTACATTAAGTTATGTTTAATTAATTATCTGACGGTAACATGATCCGTTAATAATGTTAAACAGGGAGAATGCTTATACGCAGAGATAATGTGTGGATGGGACTTTACGCGTGATTGTTACGTTACACATAAGAGAGGGGTGCCAGCAGTTTGCGGTGGAAACTGAGACATTGCGTTATACGAAGCCACATTAAACTTATGAATACGCGGTGCTTTTTTTGTGTGTGTGCAATATCTCTGCATTGTTTCTATGATAAAAGTTTAAGAATTCCTTTGTAAGCAAATAGTAAGGGCATATAACTCTCACTTTCTCTGCGGTTACAGTTCCTTTAATAAAGTTTGGGTGATATATGGAATACGAATACTAATGAAAATATCTCAATTATTACTGCATTTAAACTGTTTTCGACGTTCTTTTACTTTGAAACATAGTCACTCTTGTATAATGAAATTTTTTTTGTTTGCGTTCATTCTGAATTAGCCAGCATTAGATTCCCAATTAGATTTGTCGTGTGATTGGTGTTGTGTTGTAATTTAAGTTGCGCGATATAGATCCAAAACATCTGTTTCTGACATACTTGTGAGTCGCGTGGATTTTTGTAGACTCTTTTAAGTCTTCCAATCTGTCTATAGACTAGTGGTGTGTATAAACTCTATACTGGGGGGGGGGGGTTATTATCAACTGCGCCCTTCAACTCTAGATGCCAGTATGTCTACGAATGACAGTTTCCGTGTTGGAAACTATAATTATCGATTTGCACTTAGGTCGACTGCGTCTATTTCACACACGTTTTTACGAGAACTTATATCGTGTATTTAGAATGTTCTCTTCCCTCAAGTCCCGTTGATTAGAAATCCGTCATAATCTGAGAGTCTGTTTCTGATAAAGGAAAATTATGACAGACATGTGTAACAGTGTGATAGTAACTTGGAATAATTTTGAAAACTAAAATACCACACCAGTGTGTACCTTAAAAAACAGACATGGGGTAACTTGGTGACGTAGGATATAAACAGGAGATTGTGACATGGGATAGTGACATGGGGTAGTGACGAGGTATAGTAACGTGGTATAGTGACGAGGGATAGAATCGAGGGCAGAAGAATAGAGAGCATGGTAGAAGATAGACATAAGAACGATTGCCAGTATTTTTGTGGAAGTTAAGATACGTGAAGATCATTCGATGAAATGTTATCAAAACGTCTATCTGACTTCGTTCTTGTTATATCGTGACCAATATTTCTACTTATATTTGAAGTTATTATGAAAGAAAAGAGATATCTAAGGAAATAAACGGATTGATTTTGTTTTCGTTCATTTATATTGAGATTAATACGTTCGAGTTATGTTATTCCATGAGATGTCATCATAAACGGATGGTAATTTTTTGTCAAGATATCAGTAATTTTATTTTAGAGAATAGATTATCAATTATGTTGAAATTTCATCGTTCGGGTTAAGTTGTTACAGGAAACATCATCACACCTGGGTGATCCTATTCCTGTCCGGATGTCACTATTTTATTGAAAATATATTTTGTTTTATTCAGAAGTTAAGCGAGATTTTCGGAATTATAGAATTGTTATTTCCGCCAGATATGTTTTGTAAATTAATGTATCTCAGCTAGTTCAGTCAGGGGCGGACCATCTTAATCGGATGATATGATTTGCATTAGAAGGTCAGCTAAACCCCCCCCCCCCCCGAGTATTAGTATTTTTCTTTAAAATTAGACAATTGTGGTTATTTGCTCCATGAAAAATTTTAATTATTTCTGCAGACAATGATATATGTTTAGTTTTCATCATACATCTGGGAGTATTTTAAATTAATTTGTAAGAATGTCCATGATTACTGGTCAGCCATCAACTGTATAGATCATTAAATATGGATAGATTTGAAACCATCATAACTTTTGTACCACTGAACATAATATAATATTTTTTCGGAATATTGTTATTTATTTTATTCCAAATAAATGCTTAAATGTGTTTGATTTTGTATGAAACAAACAATTTTATTGGTTGATCTTGAAATAGTGAACCAATTTTTGAAATGTTACATTTCAACTCAGCCAATCAGATGGTATTTCACAAATAGTAAACATCATACTGTTCTTCCTGTAGCTACATGTGACTAGACAGATTCACTGTTTTATACATACAATTTGTGGTATATGTTTTTGTGTTCACTTAGATTACATACTTTACCAATTATATACACTATGGATAAAACAAGTTTATCATTCTAATAAAATGCGATTTGCTGGAAATCAATATACCAATGCAGCTTCTACTAATGTGGGCCTATGTGAAATTGGAAATCAATACAAGTAACAACAATTAGACTTAGGTAAAACACAGGTTTATATTTCGTTTCAATGGGACACGACAGACTATAGCTAAAACTATTATGTAATGATGGGCAATGATGAGCACACAAGAAATCATAAAAATTACAATACACAAATCACATTCAACGTTTCAACCAAAAGGTCTTTATCAAGACACTAACAAAATTGTAAGTATAATTGATATCAGTGAAAATCCCTCTAGTACTGCTAGTAATAATATTATTAGAAGATGATCTTCATTTGAGAAACTTCAAGATACATAGATAACGTGGATGAATGTATTGAAAATGCAAGCAATATTAGTGGACTAAGAATGTTTGACACTGAACAACTTATATCTTTTGTTCAATTGTGTTCATGCCGACACTATTGTTCCCACAGATAGAATGTATTTCAAGTCACTGAGCAGAAACTTGGGATTAATTCACAGTTACAGTTTCAGTGTACAATGTGCAATCATACACTGATTCTGAAAAATGAAGTAAACATTAATTTGCAGTTTCAGTTTGATATGTACGGAATTGGTTTTCACGATAGGAAGAGCCGTCGGTTTCTAGCTGCCATGAATATACCCCCAACCTGTCTCAAGTGTTCGATCCGGATTATTCAAGAACCGTATTATTCATGTGACTAAGGAAACAACAACATCAAGCATGCGAAAGACAGCCGTTGAAATGACGAGTGCAGATGAAGTAACAGTTTCCTGTGATGGAACATGGCAACGACGAGGTTTTTCTAAAAAATAAATGGAATTTCCGCATGTCTCTCCGCCAGTACAAAAGCAACAGAAAAAGAAATGGATGTGGAAGTCCTCTCCAATTATTGTGATGCTTGCACAAAGATGAACAAGAAATTTAGTGGCGAGAAGTTATTCGAATGGAAGGAGCAGCACAAAAGTTCTTGCAAGAAATATCATATTGGATGTGCCGGAAACATGGAACCTGTAGGTCTAAAAATAATGTTTGAAAGATCCATCGGTCAGTATGGTTTGACATATACTGGTTTCCTAGGAGATGAAGACTCACAAAGCTACAACTAAATTTCTGAATCTGATCCCCCCATCTATGCGGACAAATCAATAAAAAAATTAGAATGCTGCGGACATGTTCAGACACGTATGGGTAAAAGACTCTTAGATAAAGTTTCTGCTAATATAAACAAATTATTTATAGAGAATGGCAAAACTTATACACTACTCCTTAAGCGTAGCAGGGACACTAACAAATAACAAAAGCAGCAATAAAAAGAATGCTGGGTCATTACGTTGGTGCCATTCGGTCAATTGTGGGAAATTTAGACACTATGAAGAAAGCAATATGGGCAATTTGGGAACATAGACAATGAATACATATTAACTGTTCAAAATCATGGTGTCATGGTCAAAACAAGAATAAGCTGCCTATATTTGTCATAGAAATAATAAAACCTGTTTTTGAGGATCTTTCGGATGATAATGTGTTTAAAAAGTGTTTGCATGGTGGGCGCAAAATTCGAATGAAGCATTTCATCACTTGATCTGTGATAGATACCCTAAAGCAACATCTGTAGGAAAAGACATTAGAAATAGATGTAACTGATGTCATTATTGTATTCAGTGAAGTGGAACTAGGCAGGATTAACACTAATGAAGACATTAGGACTCAGCAGCGAGTATCTAAGTGTTACGGCATTTCAGCGTTTTGACCGTGCCAAAGTAAGAACAGCTGAGGAAGAAAATATAATAACTCGAATTATAAAAAGAGCAAGAAAAATTATACAAGAAGCCAAGGAACATGATAAGGGTGATACCTGTGTAGTAGGAGCTCACTAAGTTTGGATTTACATAGAAAACCGGCTTTGTAAGTCACATTTGTGCATTTTTCTCAAAACTTCTTTTTCCAATGTTTTCAGGTGGTATTCAAGAAATATCTCATAAAGTGTTTAATATATTCTATCCAAACGTGGCATATAGTTAGGACACTATCATTCACACAATCTGGACCACTGGCATAGTAACAAACTGAATACTTTATGTATTTATGTTAAACCATACCACTTAATTTAAATTTTTTTATTATTTTTCCACATAACATAGTATATCATTTGAAGCATATCTCTGATCAATGACTTAAATGGTTGAACTGACAGGTACCATTATCCGTAATGTGAATATGAAGTTTTATTAAGCTATCTATGTTAGTTTTTAAGATGTAAACTTAATGACAGGCACATAGATTTCACAATGTTGTGCATAAAACATCACATTTTCAGCGAAATTTCAAAAAATATGTTCATTTTACCCCAATAAGTTAGTTCTCCTCAATCTTTAACCCATTATGTATCAATTAAAAGCACTGCCTCCAGCATATGCAAACCATTTCTATTAGGGGGTTTAAGCTGACCATTTAACTGATCTTACTAAATGAGTAGATATCATTCAGATATTAATGTGATTTAAACTTTTTTAATCAAGTGAAGAAAAACTTAGGACTTGTGGTCATCTAGAGCAGGGGTCGGCAACCTTTTGCTAACTGTGTGCCAACTTAAGGTTTCAAATTATTCAGAGTACCGGAATGAGCAAGGAAACCGCGCTAATCGATTTATAATCAACTTTATAGAGGAAATGTGAAGAGTCTGCGTGCCATTTGAAATTGCTTGGCGTGCCAAGTGTGGCACGTGTGCCATAGGTTGCCGACCCCTGATCTAGAGAGTCTCATTATTTCTTATGCCTGGAGTAAATAAATTAAAAATATATTGTTAAAATAGTAATGGAAAAACAGCAAAATTATACTTGGATTCGGTTTGGAGGGGAAGAACAGCTAAATTACCCTTGGATTCGGTTTGTAGGGGAAGAACAACTAAATTACACTTGGATTCGGTTTGTAGAGGAAGAACAGCTAAATTGCACCTGGATTCGGTTTGGTTCGCTCTTTTAGCGAGATTTTATTCATCAGCATCGCAAATAGATCGTGAAATTTACAAACTTAACTGAAGTAAATAGTGTATGGGAGATGTGACAAGGTGTTTTAGCTTAAGTAAAAAATACTTTATGATAAGGTTCGCTCCTTTCATCCACTGAAGTTAAACCAGTTTAGTTATATCAGAGCTTTAGAGCAGTAAAAATAGTGGAGGTCGCGGTTATGGTAATTAAAACACTGCGATATCTGATAACACCGTATGTATGATAAGCTTGGAATAGATCACTTACCTTGTTTAATGTGATCAGTTTGGTCGCATGAGAGTAAAGAAGTAGATCAAGAACAGTCATATAGACTTTATGTCTTCTTTCGCGCGTATTCTCAAACTCCTGAAGATTAGCAGGATGTAGTCCGGAGGACGTAATACGTTGTGAAATACATAGGTTCAAAAGTGATATCCTAAATTGTCTCAGGATTTCATTTTATTGGATGTCTTTATACAAAATGGTAGATCATATTTATCTGTCAGTTAAGTAAAAAGTGTATACAGTGTGGGGTTTACACAAAAGTTTGTGTAAACTATTTTAATACAGAACATTAATGTTGGTATAAACATTGTAAAAGTTGTTATGCGTAAAAAAATTCTCATATGAACTTCTATTTTACGGTTTTACAAATAAGTAAATATAACTGGTACAAATTATTATTCTAAGTTCCAGGTGATGATGTCGTTTCTCCTTCGCAATCCAAGATCACATAACACTGGAACAAAGGTTAAGCTAGGTTTCATTGTTTGTGTGTCCTCATATGATTGATGAGAGAAATTCGGGCTTTGAAAGATCTGTTGCAGTGTGAGAAGGAAGGAATGTATATAGTAGATCTTTCTATGAGGGAAAGCAGTATTATCTCTCTTTTCGTTTTTGTCCCTTTTGAATCGCAAAGTTCTTGATGATGGTTTCTCCAGAAATACAATTTTTTCTCAGTATGGGAAAATTGTTAAAAATTGTGGGCTTGAAAAAGGTAGGACGCTAACTCAGATGGGATTGAGAAACTTTGGTCCATATTTTTCCAGGAAATCTGTATTCATTTCCTTTATTTATTTACAATAGATTCAAAATAAATGAGATTCACATCTCTATGCTTGTCAACTTTTCTGCGTATATACCTTCATTTTCATTCTGATTTCATTTGTTCATTTACTCTTCTATGTGGTTCTGTTTTCTTCCCTCCTTCTTCTCTCTTCTCTTAATTATCTTTTGTCTTCACATATTATATTACATATTACACAAGTATGTACTCTTTACATTTACCTGCACATACTTATCACTTTCTTGTCTTTATTATCTCTCTCTCTCTCTCTATCTTTCTCTCTCTCCTCTTTTTAATTCGTATTATCGCCTCACATTATATATGTCCATATGCAAGAATTATTGTTTATCTAATGCCCCTCATCTTGATTAAGACTTTCTAGCAGAAACGTCGTCTGTTTATGCGTTTCGTTGCTAGTATGCTATTTAATTATTGGCAAAACTAATACCTATATTCGTGTATCGCTATATTGTCACTGTGTTACCCCAGCCATCACATACCAAGTGCGTCTGGACGGCACCGGACACTGGAGATTGATATGTGTAACTTTCTCTATGCCCCCCCCCTACATTACACAAATGTACGTTGGTGTTGCTAATATTATTCCGAAAGAAGTGACCATCCCAGTTTTTGGGCAGTATTTATGTTTTAGTATGCACTGGTTTACGTTTAATTGTTTGTCATTCCGTTCTTAACGATTTCAGATGCACAATTACTTGCGGCCGTGATTAAACCTGAAACAGTGGCCGTCAGAACCGCGCTTTAGACATAGCTGGAGTATGTACCTCTCCGTCACAGAGCTACACTTTGTACTTCTCCGTCACAGAGCTACACTTTGTACTTCTCCGTCACAGAGCTACACTTTGTACCTCTCCGTCACAGAGCTACACTTTGTACCTCTCCGTCACAGAGCTACACTTTGTACCTCTCCGTCACAGAGCTACACTTTGTACTTCTCCGTCACATAGCTACACTTTGTACTTCTCCGTCACAGAGCTACACTTTGCACTTCTCCGTCACAGAGCTACACTTTCTACTTCTCTGTCACAGAGTTGCACTTTGTACTTCTCCGTCACAGAGCTACACTTTCTACTTCTCCGTCACATAGCTACACATTGTACTTCTCCTTCACAGAGTTGCACTTAGTACTTCATCACAGATCTAGACTTTATATTTATCCGTCACAGAGCTGCACTTTGTACCTCTCCGCTACAAAGCTGCACTTTGTACCTCTCCGCTTCAAAGCTGCACTGTGTACCTCTCCGCTACAAAGCTGCACTTTGTACCTCTCCGTCACAAAACTGCACTTTGTACCTCTCCGTCACAAAACTGCACTTTGTACCTCTCCGTCACCGTATTGTTTTTTAATGAACACAACAATATCCTGCATATCCGTCAACATGCTTCAAAGAGTACAGTAAAAAGTATAAACAACACATCAAAAGGAAGTATTTACCGAACATTTTCTCAAACATCCTCTTTCTGTCAAATAAAGAACGCATTATGCTTACACAAGGGATCAAGCAACTCAAATATATGACGATAAATAAACCTGTACACCTTCCACCTTCAGTCAAGGTGTTACCTTGAGATGTTTATCTGTGCTACTCACCTGAACATATTTTTAGCAGGCTCAGGTGGGTATTGGGAACAGTCGAATGTTTAAATACTAAACACAATCAGAGGGTGTCAAACAAAGGTTCTAATCCATTCAACCGTTGACAGCACCGCCGTAAGTGAAACACAGTTTCTACTAATTCAGTCAGTGACATCTGCAGAAAGATGTATTTTAAACGGAGTCGCTTGAAAACATACACTTATCTCACAATTTTCGCCAATGTGTTGTCGGGTCAACAAAGTGAAGAGAAGAATAATAGCAAAGTTAAGTGAAGAATAGTAGCAAAGTGAAGTGAAGATTAGTAGCAAAGTGAAGTGAAGAATAGTAGCACAGTGAAGTGAAGAATAGTAGCAAAGTGAAGTGAAGAATAGTAGCACAGTGAAGTGAAGAATAGTAGCAAAGTGAAGTGACGATTAGTAGCAAAGTGAAGTGAAGAATAGTAGCACAGTGAAGTGAAGAATAGTAGCAAAGTTAAGTGAAGAATAGTAGCAAAGTGAAGTGAAGATTAGTAGCAAAGTGAAGTGAAGAATAGTAGCAAAGTGAAGTGAAGAATAGTAGCAAAGTGAAGTGAAGAATAGTAGCACAGTGAAGTGAAGAATAGTAGCAAAGTGAAGTGACGATTAGTAGCAAAGTGAAGTGAAGAATAGTAGCAAAGTGAAGTGAAGAATAGTAGCAAAGTGAAGTGAAGAATAGTAGCAAAGTGAAGTGAAGAATAGTAGCACAGTGAAGTGAAGAATAGTAGCACAGTGAAGTGAAGAATAGTAGCACAGTGAAGTGAAGATTAGTATAACTTTCGCCGGCTGTGCAAATCATAAGATGCGAATAAGGAGATTCCTGAGACTAACGGGAATTGAATTTTTAAATTGTCCTCTGGCTTCCTACTTAAAAAATTACTTGAATAAAGAGATTGTGTACAGGGTTAACTAACCACCAGATGATTTTCGATGCGATGAAGTCTGCTGAAGGTTCTTGCCGGGACTCTTGGGAGGGCATCGATCCCTTTATCTGCAGTGCCGTTTGAGGCGAAGTCCTGTCCCGAGTAGAAAACTATCCTACTCATATTCTTGTACCATACAGCCAAATTGAGTAAAATAAACATCTGGAACTTGCAGAAACAATGTAAGACATCCATACACAATGACAGGGATACACACATTCGAAAGGGATGGGTGATGTAGAATAAGGGGTGAAAGAGCCTTAGGAAACAATGAACACATCAAATTTCACAAAAACTACTGAAATTATTTGTACTTACTAAAACATATTATGTGCAATAAAATAAGAGATACAATAATACAAGACTTGCAATAATACAAGATGTGCAATAATACAAGAGGTGCAATAAAACAAGATGTGCAATAATACACGAGGTGCAATAATACAAGATGTGTAATAATACAAGAGGTTTAATAATACAAGAGGTGTAATAATACTAGAGGTGTAATAATACAAGAGGTGTAATAATACAAGATGTGTAATAATACAAGATGTGCAATAATACAAGAGGTGCAATAATACAAGAAGTGTAATAATACAAGATGTGTAATAATACAAGAGGTGCAATAATACAAGATGTGCAATAATACAAGAGGTGTAATAATACAAGATGTGTAATAATACAAGAGGTTTAATAATACAAGAGGTGTAATAATACTAGAGGTGTAATAATACAAGAGGTGTAATAATACAAGAGGCGCAATAATACAAGAGGTGTAATAATACAAGAGGCGCAATAATACAAGAGGCGCAATAATACAAGAGGTGTAATAATACAAGAGGCGCAATAATACAAGAGGCGCAATAATACAAGAGATGAAAAGAACAAGAGATACAATAAGACAAAATATGCAATAAGACAAGAGTAGCACTAAGAAAAGAGATGTAACAGAGACCAGACCCAACTATGATTATTGAAGCCAGTTACAACATATGTTGAACACGTGATATTGAATCCAGCCATCTGTTGAACACGTGAAGCTACTTAAACTTCAGTAAAATTAAAATAATGCTAAACATTTTAACAACAGTAATCGTTTGCTTACATCCGCAGTGAAATCTGGAACGTCACTTTGTAATGTTATACGAAACAGCAGTAAGTGCTCTAGTTTATGTCGTGGTTTTGAAAAACATTATATTTTCTATTTTTTCTTGTCAGTGTCTGACAGTTTGACGGGATGTTTTCGTAAATCATTAATATTTTTTATTTTAAATTTGTCCTCAACCTTGACAGAGGAAACTGTCTAAAAATGAGTGAAGCAAGTAAAGTGTTGTATACTTAAACACGGATTCATTGCTTTTCCTAATTATAAACAAACAGACGGTTGTCACTGTTTTTGATGTTTGAACATCGTTGTTCGACGAAACTTTGAAGACATTGATAATAAGTCGCCATTTATTTAAAAAGACGGTCGATCTTAACTTTTTGTTGATAAACACCATCACCCTCCCCTCCCCCCCCTCGACAAATAACCACAGATGTATCGACGGTTCGTGCTGGTTGACTGGTAAGGGAGGTAGGAGGTGGGCTTTGACCGTCTAAAAAATATATTTATTTATATTTATAAAATCTAATTGTCTGATAATAATACATTGGATGTTGTGCGTCAGTGTACCATAACCTCCATTATTTGTAATGGTAACCAGCTCTGATATAAATCCCAGTTGGACTACAGTCCGCGGTTAAAAGAAGCGTACCTCACCATAAGAGATCAACTTCTTTTACTAAGCCTAACACTAAGATACATTCCAGGAATAGAAGTTGGGAGTAACAATCTGAGATATGCTGACCATACAGTTCAGATTGAAGGCAGCGAACAATAATTCCAAGCCCTATTAAACACGGTAATACAAGAAAGTGAAAATAACGGTCTCAGTCTAAACAAGAATAAAACAGAAGTAATGGTTGTTTTAAAGAAATACACACCGCCAAAATGCAGTTTTAATATCAATGATGCAAAATTAAATCAAGCAGATAAAGTCAAGTGTCTTGGCGAAAATTTTACATCAAATGTCCGGTCCTAGCACATGTCAAATCAACACTTCAAATAGAATGAGAAAACTGTCCATCACATTTAACTGCCGTAGGGGTGTGAGATGTTAGCGATCTCACATTTCAGATGCCCTGCTTTATGAGAGTGGTAGCCATCTCCTCTCCCTCATAGTCTTTACTTCCCGGACTGATACGGTACCCAGCTAAAACTTAACCAGCCCGGCAGCCGTTGTGTCTGAAAAACATTTTCACATCAACTGGGGAATGAACTCAGGACCACTCATATGCAAAGCCAGTATACTAATTAATTGCATCCTTCTAATGTATGAATACATTTACCTCCTAGGGGCTAGATCTATCCAGAAAAGAGATAGGTTACTCTCTATTTTATTTTTCAATTCTGCATAGATTCAAATACAATTTTGCCCAATAGTAGAATATATACTGGTGATTTAGTATCAATTATTGCTGGCTGAAAAACCATAGACTAATTACTTCAAATAATTAATTATGTTATTAAGACAAATTTACACATTTTAATATTCTGATGCTGGCGTTTACATTCTGAATTAATCATGTTTTAGTTTCTAGCAGATGGAAGACGTTCAACAGAAATAAGAATTAGAATAGGACAGGCAAAAACAACATTCAGAAAAATTAAAAATATATAGTGTAATATGACCTTGGCATTAGAGGTGAGAAAGTTCTGCATTGCTATATAATTCCTATACTAACATATGGATGCTAGTCTTGGACAATAAATAAACTGGAAAGTGGGAAATTAGAGGCAATAGAGATGTGATTCTATAGAAGAATGCTGAGAATACCATGGACTGCCAGAAAAACTAATGTAGAAGTGTTGAAAGAGTCAAATGCGGAACGGACCTTAATCAATAATATAAGAAAAAGACTATCTTCATTTTTGGCCACTTCATGAGACAGGCAGGTTTGGAGAACAGTCACAACAGGCAAAATTGAAGGGCAACAGAGACAGAGAGCGGCAACGTGAGAAAATATTTGACAACCTGGCACAGCAGGGAACCAACAACGATCTTGATGCATAATACTGTGGGCATAGAGCTGTGGAGATCCATGATCACCTACGCCAACCGACATGGCACCTGATGATGATGATGAGTTTCTAATCTCAAAATCAAGAAGTAAGACTATTTATATCTGGTGTATCTGGCTCCTGAATCTTGGAAATATCTGTATGAAGTAAACTTTTCTCAGAAATTATGCTGAAAAATTAACAAAAAAATAGCACACATTTTGGCAAATGAATAGCGTTATAATTTTTGTTCCTTTAAAAGTAAGAACAGTGAAAATGTTTCATGTTCCAGCTATAGAACATATGCACATTCACTGAAAATCCCATGAGTCTAGATTACAAAATGTGGAAGATATGGTGTACAAATCACAGAAATATGTTATTTTCCGGTAGAAATAGCACATGCAATAATGAAGACTATACTAACAACTATTTCTACTGATACCTCTAACAATTTGAAATCACTATAACACCAAAAATATACTCAATAAACACAAATTGTAAACTGTGTACGAACATAGAGTTATAATAATAAATCTCAATCTGTGTAAGAATAGAGATTTATGAAAATTGAACCTGTTTTGATAAAACATAAAATTTTTTATAATTCTGGGTATGTCTAGACCCTATTTTATTTACACAAAATCCACTAACAGAACAATACTTCTTCTTCAGCATACATTCTCAATCCCCCGCTGGATCTCTCTTGGATCAAAATAACTATTTTAGGGAAATGTTTATTTATAGGCGAGTCCAACATGCATGTCTCTCACAATGAATCACATTATTCTGTCAAATTACGCCTGTATTAGAGACAATTCATCTTTTCAAAAGATCTAGAACAGTGTTTCCCAATATATTTTTTACTATGCCCTACCTAAATCTTTCCAAAATTCTGATCCCCTCCCCGCACGTACCATATACATATTTTTGTTAATATTCAAAAATTGAATTATTCCCTATTTTATGTTCCAATATTACCCCCCCCCCCCCCCCCGCCACCTCCGACCAATCAAAATGCTCTCCTGTGAGGTATGTGTCCCACGTTGGTAAACACTGATATAGATCAGTGACAAATTACATACGTTTAATAATCACAACATAGCAGGCTTCACATAAGTAATAAAATGGCACATTTAGTTACTACATAATGAATGAAAGCCTCAGGCCTCGTTAGAAGTACTGTTGTCGATGAAAGAAGGGTTTGGGTTCCTACAATACAAGACTAAGATCTTAGAAATACTCATAAAATCTAGGACAATCAACATAAGGTAATAATGTGTGAAACCTATCCACAATAGTACTTACGTAGAACACAGTTTTTTTAGAAAGTTCCACTTAAATACGACGGACTATCACTAAAACTAAGGGGCTATGTGTAGTAAACAAGAAAACATACAACGTTCTAAAAACATGTGTTCTACGTAAGTACTATTGTGAAATCTACGGGAATGATAATGTGTTTAACTATTTGTATTACGTTATCCCCCCCCCCCCCCCCCATTCATACCGAAGGCGTATCTACCTACCTGGAAAACAGAACTAGTATAAGAAAGGCATGTCCTAAAGGACAATCGATAAATCTTGAGGACTTCAGATACCAGTAATGTCATTAGTAAACTCTATGAAAGGAAATGCTGACGAAAGTTGGCTTGGATAAGAACTATTTATTCAATATGTATTCTCTATCATCTATCTATCTATCTATCTATCTATCTATCTATCTATCTATCTATCTATCTATCTATCTATCTATCTATCTATCTATCTATCTATCTATCTATCTATCTATCTATCTATCTATCTATCTATCTATCTCTATCTATCTATCTATCTATATATCTATCTATCTATCTATCTATCTATCTATCTATCTATCTATCTATCTATCTATCTATCTATCTATCTATCTATCTATCTATCTATCTATCTATCTATCTATCTATCTATCTATCTATCTATCTATCTATCTATCTATCTATCTATCTATCTATCTATCTATCTATCTATCTATCTATCTGTCTGTCTGTCTGTCTGTCTGTCTGTCTGTCTGTCTGTCTGTCTGTCTGTCTGTCTGTCTGTCTGTCTGTCTGTCTGTCTGTCTGTCTGTCTGTCTGTCTGTATGTCTGTCTGTCTGTCTGTCTGTCTGTCTGTCTGTCTGTATGTCTGTCTGTCTGTCTGTCTGTCTGTCTGTCTGTCTGTCTATCTATCTATCTATAACGATCGGTATTCGGGCTGTGGCTCGTTTGATCACTAGATTTGTAGTAAACTTGAGACGTTTAATAAAGTTGGTAAATCCTTCAACTCACTGTCTTCTTCGTCTTCCTCTGTATCTTGCTGTTTCAATTTTTATGTTGTATGTACTTGCTGCTGTCCAATAAGGGTTCGTGCTCGTTAAGTGACCGAATAATTTCAGTCTGTCTTTCAATTTATTTAACTACAAATGTTCAATAGTTCCTTTGATCTCTTCATTCCTCACATGATTTTTTCTTGTTCTATATGTTGCTTATTTCTTATACATCTCACTTATTTCTTATACATCTCACTTCACACGTAGTCAAGCAAAATGAATTAAACAGGTTTCTAAAACACTTACCTTGCCTATTAATAAAAATATATAAAAAAGGATATATAAAAAACATACAATGAAACTAAACAGGACAATTCTCCACGTATCTGATCAAATTGAACCTTTTTCAAGAGACAAACAACAGAAAACAACAAAATAAAAAAACAAAATAGATGACTAGATTTCATCAAGCCCGTCTCCATAACGCAGGGATGGCAACGCATCTAGTAAAAGAGAAAATGCGTGCATTCATTATAAACAAACAGAAAGTGGGAAATTAGAAGCACTATAGATATAGTTGGGATGTTTATAATGAGTGCAAGAATAATAAAAGAAAAAGATAAGCAAAATACCCCTTTTGTCACTTTATCAGACAGGCAGGTTTTAAGAACATAGTCACAACAGGCAAGACTGAAGGGAACAGAGACAGATGGGGACGTGAGAAAATATTCATGTGACAACCTAGCAAGGCTTGGAAACAACGATCCTGATAACAATACTGTGAACAGAGAACCATGGTCACCTACGCCAACCAGAATGGCATATGATAATGATAGATGAGTAATGATGAGGTTGTGTGGTGGTGGGGTGAGTGGGTATGGGGAAGGAAGGATACAAGAAGAATCATCATTTGAAAACGCATGGAATGAATGTGAAACCAAATATAGACATAAACATATATATAAAACCAAACCTAAACATACATAGAAATGTATACACACACCAAGAGTTAAGAAATAAATATATAACATAATGGACACAGATGTGTGAAGGATACCCACACAAAATGCACAGGCATGTAAATGTATCCACACATAGGAAAGTGCTCACACCAGAATAGGCATACATATTGACACAGAATAGAGATACGTGCATTAACATAAACAAGCGCTCACAGATATATATATATATATATATATATATATATATATATATATATATATATATATATATATATATATGAACATGCATCCACATAAACACTTTCTCACATAAATAAAAACAATAACATGAACATTCGTACACATAGACATATACATATATTAATGTAAATATAAACGTTCGTTCACATAAAGATAATGCTATAACAACTGCATATTTATAAATACAAATGTGTGGCCCAAAGTAATTGTGTGGATACATGATGTTCGTCCGTCGTGATCGACGATGACCAAAAACTCAACCATAATAATAATAACAATAAATAATAAAATAATAAAGTTAATAGTGCGTTTTTAAATGACTAGCTAGTCCAATGCGCGCACAAAATGTTCTTTTACAGAATTGACAACAATAGAAGGTATCTGTGTGAGGTTGAGATGCTTTTTCTTTTCTACGTGTCCGCTTCTGTCGTGCAGTTTCTTGTCTGAATTCTTCCGCCGCTAGTGCTCCCTTTCTAATGCTGTAACGCCATGCTGTTCTATCCTGAGCGAGACTCTCCCAAGCGCCTATGTCAATGTTAAGATGTTTCAAGGATGACTTGAGCGTGTCTTTGAAACGCTTTTTCTGTCCATCAGCTTTTCGAAATCCTGCCTTGAGTTCTCCATAATATATTTGTTTTGGCAAATGCGAGTTCTCCATACGCACATGATGGCCTGCCCAGCGTGCCTGCGCCTTCATAAGTATTGTGTGGATGCTTATTGAGGTTGATTTTTCAAAGACCTCGTAGTCTGGTACTTTGTCCCACCAATGGATGTTTAGTAATTTACGTAGGCAGGTAAGATGGAAATGATTTAATTGTCTTGCATGTCTAGCATACACTGTCCACGTTTCGCAGGCGTATAGTAAGGAAGGTATAACAGCAGCATGATATACTTGTAGTTTGGTGGTTGTTCTTATACCTCTTCTGTCCCATACAATGTTGCGTAATCTGCCAAATACAGCACTAGCTTTTGCCAGTCTATTGTTAATTTCCACATCAATGTTGACATCGCGAGAGAGAGTGCTTCCAAGGTAAGTAAAATTGTCGACTACCTGCAGTTTTCCCTGATACATAGAACCATGTAAAACAACATGCACATACAAATAACTATACATGTGTGGGCACCCATCGAAGAGACAACTGCAATAACAACGAGGAAATCAAAATCTAAATATGTAAATGTTTTAACAATAACAAAATGGCAGAGTACAAAATAATCACATATTGACATACACAAACGAAAGAAGACATAAAGGAATTATATAGAAGTACGGCAAACACAAAAATAATTACTCACGTATAAGAACACGTTGTAAAGCTGATGACAGTTCTTACTATTTCCCGCTCAGTGGCCCTCGTACCATCTATTAAACATACCTCTGATCGCCCAATACTGGCTATTACTTTTCATCCTCATAATATGCCGGCACTACGTATCCTATTACGACATTTCTCTATCCTCCAGTTAGATCCCATCTCCAGTCCTGCATTTCCCTCTCTTCCGCTAGTCGCTTTTCGGAGGGACAGAAACCTTCGGGATCTCTTAGTTCATTCTCGTCTTCGCACTTCTGCAGGTCAACTAGGAACTGTCCCTTGTCATCGAAATTGTTTGACTTGCCCTTTTGTTATTCTCACTCCCATGTTACAGTTTCCTAAATCACACTTTTATATTCAGGATTCTTTTTCATGTTTGTCCCGTAATTTAATATACTCTATCATATATAAGCGTTGTGAAATGAAGTATATTGGTGAGACTGGTAGACGTTTAGCAGATAGATTCGCCGAACATTTGAGAGATATCACGAATCATCGTGACTCCCCGTGGCAAATCATTTTAACAGCCCGTCACATCATGGTAGCTCTGATGTCTCTGTAACCGGTTTGTTACGTTGTTATACCGGTGACCGGCAACGTCAGTCTTTGGAATATCGTCTCATTTGTCATATGGGAGTCTTGCAACCACACAGAATGAACATTAATCACCGTTTTGTTTGAGTTACCCACCTTTTCTTTATACCCTCTACTCCCGTATTGCACTGATTCTTGTAATTATTTGTCTTTGTACACTTTCGTAAGTAATTATTTTTGTGTTTGCCGTACTTCTATATAATTCCTTTATGTCTTCTTTCGTTTGTGTATGTCAATATGTGATTATTTTGTACTCTGCCATTTTGTTATTGTTAAATCATTTACATATTTAGATTTTGATTTTCTCGTTGTTATTGCAGTTGTCTCTTCGATGGGTGCCCGCACATGTATATTTATTTGTATATGCATTTTGTTTTACATGGTTCTATGTATCCACACAATTACTTTAGGCCACACATTTGTATTTATAAATATGCAGTTGTTATAGCATTATCTTTATGTAAACGAACGTTTATATTTAGATTACTATATGTATATGTTTCTATGTGTACGAATGTTCATGTTATTGTTTTTATTTATGTGAGAAAGTGTTTATGTGGATGCATGTTCATATATATATATATATATATATATATATATATTTATGTGAGCGCTTGTTTATGTTAATGCATGTATCTCCATTCTCGCTGTGTCAATATGTATGCCTATTCTGGTGTGAGCACTTTCCTATGTGTGCATACATTTACATGCCTGTGCATTTTTTGTGGGTATCCTTCACACATCTGCGTCCATTTTGTTATATATTTATTTCTTAACTCTTGGTGTGTGTATACATTTCTATGTATGTTTAGATTTGGTTTTATATATATGTTTATGTCTATATTTGGTTTCACATTCATTCCATGCGTTTTCAAATGATGATTCTTCTTGTATCCTTCCTTCCCCACATCCACTCACCCCACCACCACACAACCTCATCATTACTCATCTATCATTATCATATGCCATTCTGGTTGGCGTAGGTGACCATGGTTCTCTGTTCAAAGTATTGTTATCAGGATCGTTGTTTCCAAGCCTTGCTAGATTGTCACACGAATATTTTCTCACGTCCCCATCTGTCTCTGTTCCCTTCAGTCATGCCTGTTGTGACTATGTTCTTAAAACCTGCCTGTCTGATAAAGTGACAAAAGGGGTATTTTTCTTATCTTTTTCTTTTATTATTTTTAGCCCTCATTATAAACATCCCAACTACATCTATAGTGCCTCTAATTTCCCACTTTCGGTTTGTTTATAATGAATGCACGCATTTTCTCTTGTACTAGATGCGTTGCCATCCCTGCGTTATGGAGACGGGGCTTGATGAAATCTAGTCATCTATTTTGTTTTTTATTTTGTTGTTTTCTGTGGTTTGTCTCTTGAAAAAGGTTCAATTTGAGCCGATACGTGGAGAATTGTCCTGTTTAGTTGCATTGTACGTTTTTTATATATCCTTTTTTATATATTTTTATTAATAGGCAAAGTAAGTGTTTTAGTAACCTGTTTAATTCCTTTTGCTTGACTATTTGTTCATTAGGTTACTGCGGCACCATCCACTTTGTCGGACACCCTCTGACCATTTTGTTATTTAAAGTTCACACGTAGCAAGCTTTCTCTCTTGTTCTTTTGTTAGTGTCCATGTCTGACATTGATAACACAATGTTGGGTATGAATATTGAATTTATGATTTGCCAATATTTATATTTTTTTATTTCTTGTAGGAATTAAATTCAATATAAACTCTACTAAAATACTAAAATTAATGTCATATCTGCTAGTCTCTCTGGTTCAATGACTGCACACCGATGTAGCTGCAATCGCGATACATCACTGTTTGTGGTAATTTGTACATCATTTATAACTATCATATAGACCTATTTTTTTATCTGGTGCGCCTATAAATCTTTCATATAATTAATGATTACCAAATATTTTACATCAAGATTATACAATTGTTACGGAGGAAAAGTATCAGGGTTATACAATTGTTACGGAGGAAAAGTATCAGGATTATACAATTGTTACGGAGGAAATGTATCAGGGTTATACAATTGTTACGGAGTAAAAGTATCAGGGTTATACAATTGTTACGGAGGAAAAGTATCAGGGTTATACAATTGTTACGGAGGAAAAGTATCAGGATTATACAATTGTTACGGAGGAAAAGTATCAGGGTTATACAATTGTTACGGAGGAAAAGTATCAGGGTTATACAATTGTTACGGAGGAAAAGTATCAGGGTTATACAATTGTTACGGAGGAAAAGTATCAGGATTATACAATTGTTACGGAGGAAAAGTATCAGTGTTATAAAATTGTTACTGAGGAAAAGTATCAGGGTTATACAATTGTTACGGAGGAAAAGTATCAGGGTTATACAATTGTTACGGAGGAAAAGTATCAGGGTTATACAATTGTTACCGAGGAAAATTATTTGAATTATACAATTGTTACGGAGGAAAAGTATCAGGGTTATACAATTGTTACGGAGGAAATGTAAAAAAAAATAATATGTTCAGATACCAACAGGAAACATTGACTAATGCTTTAGAATAGAAATTGCTTATTTTGTTTATCCTTGACCGTCTACAATATAATACCCACTGGATAATGGGAAACAAATCCTTCTTAATTACTAATTTAGCTATTCCAGTGGTTTCCATTGCTCAATGTGATTATACTTTGTGTTACAACCAATGAAAATCAATGGGAATAGTCGAAAGAGTCATTTTAAAATGCGTGATTTTCCATTAGCTAATATGTCTTATATATTCGAGGGTCACGGTTTAGCAGTGCATGTACACTTCCTATTACGCGAACCGTCTACCATCTTTTGAAAAGCTTCTTGGCATCCCTGGAAATGTCAATGAAACATTTCCTTCACTCAGAACATAGCCTCAAGATTACCAAGCACTCTTTATAATTTTCCTATTTTGGTAAAAACGCCTGGAGATTACATCAGATTTGCTGTTCTTGACTGAATTATCTACAACAAACAGCGGACATAGCGATGTGTAACGCACATCGAAATGTTGAGATTTGTATGTGCGGTTTGTGTGTGAAAGCAATTTCATTACGAGTTTAAAAGCATGTTCGAAACCGCATGAAATATAACAATGTTATATTTGAATTAGTTCTACCAAGAGTATTATAAACCAGTGGTTCTTAAACGTGGATCATATAGCCCTCATGGGATAAGGCGACTTGGGGAGTGGGGGACTACGGAGAAAAATATTTGGGAAGGGGATCACGAGCCCTCCAGAAGAAGAGCACAAGAATGTAACTATCTAAATAATAAAGATTAAGATTTACAACGATACAGCTTAAAAAGTCTTGGTAACTTCTAAAGAAAGACTATGACATTTTGAAACACACTGGGTGTGCCATAGAAGAACATTTTGTCTCAAAAAGGAAACCACTGACTCAAGAAAGGTTGGTAATCACAGCTGTATGCCATCTCTACATCTTATTCTATTCATATATCTTATCAGAAGTATATATTTCATGATGTCCATTTATTACAAGTTATCATATTCACACCGTTGTGACGTGGGCCATGACCATCACCGATAGAAGACATTTGAACATAATTAATTAGGCCTTCATTTGGTACTTTTTACATTATTGTCGTGATTTCACTTGATCACTATTTATTACGTGTAGTCACCGTGACAATTTTTGACATGCGACTTCAAGTATATAAATAATTACCAGCGGAAACACGGCAATAATCAAGAAAAAGAACGAATGAAGGCCTAATTAAATATGTGCAGATGTCTTCTGTTGGAGACTGTCAAGATGTTCTGTGTTTCTAATTTTCTGTCATCAAGGAGATAGGAAATACGTGATAATATTACCGTTCTAGCTATCACATCATGACATCGGGACAAAGGATGACACCGGGACAAAGGATGACATTGAGACAAAATATGACATCATGACATTGAGACACAATATGACATCATGACATTGGGACAAAGGATGACATAATGACATTGGGGAAAAGGATGACATTATGAAATTGAGATAAAGGGCAAAACCACATGAGCCACAGGGTCACTGAGGTTAAAGCAGCAGGAGACATCAGGTCCGTATACTGGGCGGGGGGAGACTAATGGATTGAACCTCTTTCCTTCCCTTGACGAAAATATGACGTAATTATTCACACTAAAAATAAGGGGTATAGAACTGAACTCATTGCACTCCGTCCTGTTCAACGAAGCGGCGCACTGCCTGCACCACTCATAGCACATAACTACCTAACTCCAGTGATAATCTCCTGGGGATCACTGAAAAAATCCACTTTATACACAACTGTGCCAACGGGATTCGAACTCGTCACCTCTTGAGAACAAGGCGAACGGCTCAACCACCGCACCAGCGATGTCAGTACTGCTTGTGAAAGTAACAGTGAATATTTTGCAACATGCAGCTCTAAGATACTAGTAAATCAAGAGTATAAACCTCCCCCCCCCCACCCACACACATTGTTTAAGGAACCCCGCCTTGTCTATATCAAAGTCTATTCTATTTTTCCTGAACCTCCTGTTATTCTATTGCAGTGAGAATTATGATATTCTACTGTCTGGGCATCATACTATTCTACTGTCCTGATGCATCTGCTATTCTACTTCCCTAAACCGTCCTGCTATTCTACTTCCCTAAAGCTCCTGCTATTCTACTTCCCTAAACCTCCTGCTATTCTACTTCCCTAAACCTCCTGCTACTCTACTTCCCTAAGCCTCCTACTATTCTACTTCCCTAAACCCCTGCTATTCTACTTCCCTAAACCTCCTACTATTCTACTTCCCTAAACCTCCTGCTATTCTACTTCCCTAAGCCTCCTGCTATTCCATCATGGTACTACTTTTCTCCTGTTGATCACATCTGGAAGTCATTAGTGGTTTCACATATCTCCACCAGCCTATGGCGATAATTGAACCATGAATACTAGAATGTTTGGGTAATAGCGACTGATATTCAATAGCTACCTGTTCTGTACATTAATTGCTGTGAACTTTTATATGACGCTAAAAAAGTAGAATTCTTATGTTTATTATTATTAATGTGTGGGGTGCAAAGGGAACGCATTGCTCTAGGCGGACCCAGGGTTAGCAGATAACCAAGATCCCAAATGTACCTCCACGCGGTGCACCCTGGAAACAGAAATACAGCAGCTCGAGCTGATTCTGGCCAAATCATTTGGGGATCGTGTCTGAAAATGTGGAGGTAGCAGATGGGAAGAGATTTGCCTGCACACGGACAGACATATCTCCGACACCACCAGCATCACCACATATAGCGACACTGTCGACATACAGTGAAGCTAGTCAGTCCAGTCCGAACATTGGAGGGGCGGCCAATGTAAAATGCACGTAAAGGTAGATACATGGCGAGAGACATAGATTTCATACCGAGTACAATGAAACAATGAAAGGGCAGAACAGCGCTAGAGGGCAGCGCGAACTGCAAATAGAAAGTGAAAAGTCCCTAGGAAAGGGGGAGCTACAAGCTCCGTCAGCTCGAGACGGGCTTCTAGTTACCTGAGTTCCTTACAGGCAGAGACCCAGACCCATCCACTGGCGTTTGGTAAAGCAAGAAGACCTAACCCAACTCTAATGTCGAGCCTTCCTAAACCGGAAATATGCTCGCGAAGAGAAAGGGTTCTGTACCCAATGGGCTTAGGCAAGAAAGGGACAACGATGGTAGTCCTGGCCCAACTCTACTGTCAATGTTTCCTATACCGGAAGTACACTTACAGAGAGAAAGGGTTCCGTACTCGATTCGCTCAGGCACAAAAGGGACAACGATTTAGCCCTGGCCCAACTCTACTGTCAAGTTTTCCTACACCGGAAATACACTTGAAGAGAGAAAGGGTTCAGTACCTGATGGGCTCAGGCGCTATTGGGACAAGGACGCTCAGCTCGAGAACGCCTTGCTCTCAAACGCGTGGTGTGAGACTCGAACTTGGACAAGGGGTACACGTCGGTGAATGACACCTCGGCTAAGAGGGCGAAAGAGCCAGGGTCCAACTCCTCTGTTGAGTTCTTCCTCTTAAGGAACCAGGCTCACGGATGAGAAACGGTTCAGTACCCAATGGGCACAGGCACAGCACGTCCAATTACACGAGGCAAGTTCATAGACAGTGGAACACCTCGTTTGAGTCAGACTAAGAGCAAGAAAATCGTCTGGGCGAAGAGTCTCCACTACGCGTGCCTGGAGACAGATATAGAGGCTGTCACAGGCTAAGGGTAGCCCACCCGAATTGTCAAGGCATGCCGAAATCGGATGTGCTAGGCCTACAAGGCGCATAACGGTGGCACAACGTAATTACGCTCCCGGCGGAAATCGCACGAATATCCGTGATGGTTACAATGGAGCGAACGAAAAACAAACAAACAAACATTATTAATGTGTCAAATTAATATAAATCACTCAATGCACATGACAAAGGCGTCAGTCTGTTCCCATCACAGTTGACCAAAATGTAAGGATATTTCATATTCACAACGCAAGCATGTCAGACAAAGTTACAAGAAATTAAAAATAGAATTGCATTATCATCTTCAGGTGTCTTGATGGCTGGCGTAAGCGATCATTGATCTCCATAACTCCTCAGTATTTTGTATCAGGGTCGTTGTAGAATCTTGCATGTAACGATGTTGCAATATCTAATATTTTCTTACGCTCTCAATATCCTTTCTTCTATCGATGATGTTTTAACAGTGTTCTCCGTGCCTCTGTCCTTCTCTCCATCTCTCTCACACACACAATGTGTCAAGAAAATATAAATTGCCTCTTTCTGATATAATTTAGTCACTCCCAGTCTCGCATGTGAATATTTCATCGTCCCTTCGTTAATTTTTCTAGCTGTCCATGTTACTCTCAGCATTCTTCTATAGAACCACATCTTTGCGCCTTCAATTTTCCACACTCCTGTTTATTTATTGTCTAAGACACATCCGTATGTTAGAATAAGTGTTATATAGCAATGAAAAAATCTCTTCCTCGTCTTTATTGACAGAGACATATTGCACAGTAAATGCTTCATGCACATCAGATGAAAGATATATTAACGAAGTCATATGCATAACTGGCCAGGTAAAGACAGTACTAATACAAGATGAATAACACCACTTGTAATATATTTAATTTATATATATAAATATATTTATTGTTAACTGAGGTAAAAAAGAAAGTTGTTAGAAATTATATAAAACCAATTCTCATGTATGGATGTGAATCATGGATTATTTATAGAATAGTATGAAATGAGGTAGAGGAAGTAGAGATATGGGTCTATGAAAGAATGTTGAGAACATCATGGATAGATAAAAGTCGTGATGAAGATATCTTGAGAGAGAGAGAGAGATATTCACTCGCATCGAAGAGGACTGCCCATATTCTTTGGATACGTATGAGAAAAAGAAAGAAAAGCACAAAGTAACAACAGGCACATTAGAGAAAAAAGAGGGGTAGGAATAACTAAGAGAGAAGATGTTGAACAGCTTGGCATTATGTGATTTGGAACATCGGTATCTTAAGTTTGACAGTACACAAGACAGAAGTCTAGACAGACATGATACCCAACGTCATAGGGCATTGAATTGTAAAATGAAGCATGGCAGGTGAGATTTCCCTTAATTCTGAGATTTCACTCAATTCTGATACAGGTGAGCTAAGCGGCTATATCTAGATTTTTATATTTGAATATTCTTTATTGGTGTAAAGTCTGTCTGAATTGCGACATAATCATTCGGTGTTTGAAACAAAACAGCTCAAAATTATAATTTCTTTTTTGTAACAAAAGATTACAGCGTTATATTCTTAGTTGCGAGTATAAAACAATAGCTAGTTACATTTATATATGTAGCGACACACACAAAAATCGAGACAGTTGAAAAGCTCATTAAGGAAACATCTTTTTTTCCGTAGAAGTCCTTATTGATTGCTCTGAAATAAGAATGATTCTGTGTGAATTGACATGAAGTAAAGCATACAATTTTTAGACATTTGAATTTCCTGTCTATCGTAGTCTTAGGAGACACGGGACATTGAGAAATACAGATTTAAACAAAATTGTATTGATAGTCTCCAGGGTGTAGCCGGAGGGCAAAAGCGGTCAATGAATAATTACACTGTTACCTGTCACGCACTGTTATCTGTCACGCACTGTTATCTGTCACGCACTGTTGTCTACCAGGAACTGTTACCTGCCACGCAATGTTTTCTGTACCAGTCACGCACTATTATCTGTCACGCACTGTTATCTGTCACGCACTGTTATCTGTCACGCACTGTTATCTGTCACGCATTGTTATCTGTCACTCACTGTTATCTGTCACGCACTAATATATGTCAGTCAATGTTATCTGTCACGCACTGTTATCTGTCACGCACTGTTATCTGTCAAGCACTGTTATCTGTCACGCATTGTTATCTGTCACTCACTGTTATCTGTCACGCACTAATATATGTCAGTCAATGTTATCTGTCACGCACTGTTATCTGTCACGCACTGTTATCTGTCACGCACTGTTATCTGTCACGCACTGTTATCTGTCACGCAATGTTATCTGTCACTCACTGATATCTGTCAGTCATTGTTATCTGTCACGCACTGTTATCAGTCACGCACTGTTATCTGTCATGCATTGTTATCTGTAACGCGCTGGTATCTGATTATCTTAAGAGACAACTATTGAGGTTCATGGGATACAAATGTGGCTTAATGTTACATAGAAGCCATGCTGAAGTCGGATGCGTCAGTCCGAATAAAATTTTAAAAATCGTAGCAAAGTTTTATGAGCACAATATATTATGTTCTTGTGATAACAAGCTGTAAATATGCGGAAGTTTGAGTTGTTGTGATAACATGCTGTAAATATGCGGAAGTTTGAGTTGTTGTGATAACATGCTGTAAATATGCGGAAGTTTGAGTTGTTGTGATAACATGCTGTAAATATGCGGAAGTTTGAGTTGTTGTGATAACATGCTGTAAATATGCGGAAGTTTGAGAATGAGATGAATCAGATGAAGTATAGAGAGAATATATAGAAAGAGTAGTTTTACATAAAACATTCTTTGAAAAAGAATACAAGGCTATCAATTAAAAGGAAACTGTCAACATTGAGCGCTATCGAGCAACCATGCCACAAGAAATACAACCCCCAGGTAGTTTTGATATAACTAAGAAAGAGACCAATCCTAGATTGAAAAGGCCTTGGCCAAATGAGTAGAGACTATACCCCATTAAACAAATGAATAGTCAAGACCCCACAAAACAAACATAAACTGTGGACTAAAAGTACATATGAATGATCACAGAAAAAATAAAATGGTGGTAACTGATTAGTGTCAATCATCGATTGCTGAAGGCAAGTTGTGCTAAAAAAGAAGTGAAATGGGGATAATGACGGTAGAAACAGTCTAACTGCTAGATAAGACATGTCCTTGAGTGTTGCAAATACGCAAAGTATCGAGTTTAAAGGTCACGGCAAGCTTAATAAACACAAATAAAATGGAATTCTGGGCAAACAAAGATGTGAGACATAAAGGCGACATAAAACTGGGGAAAAAGGTTTATCTCAGTAATTACTGAGAATATAAAATGATGTTTCTCTAATAGAAAGCTAACATTCATACGCCAATTTGTGATTTTATAAATGTTTAAATCCCCAATTATTGATTAGAAACTAGCTCGTGTATTGACGAGGCCCGAGAGAGGAGCAAAGATTAGCAACACCGTTTACCTTCCATGCATGTCGTAAAAGGCGATTAAAGACGCTGTCCCATCATATATAGGGTCAGTGACCAAAAATCACGCTGAAGTCGAATTTATCATGCCGAAAGACACAGATATCGGCAGGGATGCTGTAAACCATGACACAGCGCTTTCCGTTCTCCTGACTACATTCTGTTAATCTGCAGGAGTTTGAGAATGAACGCAGAAGACTAGAAACTAGCATAACAACACGCGGGGAGGCTCTCCGGGGGGAGGGGGGAGCACTCCCATAAGTGCTCGCTGTCCGTTTCAGCAGCAATACCAGTGTATGTAGACTCGGAGTCTAATGCTGCCCAAACAGACGTCAACATCAGAGCACAACTCTGTCCATTGCAACAGGTTTCTTTATGTGTCTGCCCACTCAGGCTGTGTCCGTCCACGCACTGTGATGGCTGAAGCTGGAGTGTTATTTGTGTATCTGACATATATTTCTGAATATACTGGACAACAAGTTGTCCTTGATTTCTACGGGAATTCCCATTCGACGGCGAAAGGTTTTTCATGTGTGTACTAGGTGAGAATAAATCGTAGATTATTCGGACATTTATTAGACTGGCTAGTACACACACACATTTCACCTTTCCTGTCTAAGAGAAAACTATTCAAAACAAACGCATTCTCCATATTTTCTTGTCGAAGAAAAACTACACACAAAAAACCGAAATCTCCATAATTTCCTCTTGAAGAAAACACTACACAAAACAAACGCAATCTCCATATTTTTCTGTCGAATAAAAAACTCCACAAAACAAACGCTATCTCCATATTTTCGCTACTCAAATAATCTAGCAACTCTTCTGATATTTCTGTTTTATGTTATTTGATGGAAGATATTTTAAAGATGATATTTTGTTGAGACCTGCCTATAGAAACTTTGAAACTCTTCTTGTATCTGCCTGACTCTCGCCTACCTTTATGGAGTTCGCCATATAACTGTTTAAAAATACGTTTCAGATAGTCTATCTTTGTGGTGGCGAATCACAGTGCTCATCTGTGAAGGCCAACGTGCCGTGTTCTAATCCCTCCACAGTTCATCCAGGCCGTTTAGAAAATAATGACAAACTACTGAAACTACTGTATGTAGCCTATATTTTCTAGAAAATCACTGCACCCAAAAAATAGCTACATCCTAAATAGGATATTCTATCTATATATAAATATATATATTCTATATATAATTTGTTTTTAGTTTCATTTAGTTATTTTTAACAATCCAGATTAACTTTCTATGCAGTTACAGATTTCACAACGCAAACTAAACAATAGTGAAGGTGATAGTTCGGGTATTTCAGTAAACGTACATCTGTGTATAAATTAATTTATGGAGAGGGGGGAGGGATTTAAACGTAGCGTAATGCCATTAGAAGACAAAATTGATGCCTTTGAGATGTGGGTATATAGAAGAATATGGAGAACATCATGGAAAGAGAAGAAAACAAATAAAGAGGTGCTAAAACACTTAATATGAAGAAAGAACTACTAAGAGAAATAAAGATCAGACAAATAAAATATTTTGAACACATTAAAAGACATGACACCTTATTGAAGACCTTACTTGAGGGTAAAGTTAAAGGGAAGCGAGCAAGAGGTAGACATAGATACAAGTGGGAGAGTAACATCACACGATAGGTTACAGTCTAGCAGAGTGCACGAACAAGATAAGGGATAGTAGATGTTGGAGATACGTTGCAGCCAACCTTCGTTGCGGAGACGGCACTTAATGATGATGATGAAGGCCTTTACAAAATATCCAACGGTCAAAGGGACGTTTTGTAACCACTGCCCTAAGTGAACGAAGTCCTCGACACTAACCAGTATTTCGGACTGTATTCTGAGTATAGACATGACGCTGTTTTCTGTCATGACACGTTTAGTATTGGTAAGCAGACCATCAGTGTTGACCAGGAAAATCTACTGTTCGTACAGTCTAGATTTACAGTTACTTCCCTTGTAAAGCTTTCTTGATTAGCTTCTATAGAGGGGAGATAATCATATTTTTTCATACTTTATTTCATTAATTGAGTATTAAGTGACTCAAATAAAATTAAACGTAAACACAGACAAGTCCCAAGGTGGCAATTTATCCTACAAGAAAATATTATTTGAAGGGGGACAATACGAATCTGTAGAAATGTCTTAGAAAAACAGGAACTTTGCATGTAGGTTTTTACAGTTTAATACCGAGAGTTCATTTTTTAACCAAAAATTAATGTTTTTCAAGATATTGGTAGCTTTCAGTAAATTACTTCAGTAATTTCTTGCCAATTTTCGACCGTCTCCCAACACTGTGTCAAGAAACTGTCAAAAATTCTGGAAACCTCTGCATAATTATGTTCTATTTTACTCCTTCCCTTACCCTCCTCAACTCCCCATACATTATTTATTTTCAGATTAAGTACCAAAAAATTACAGCATTTTATTTAGATATTCCGAAAACGTTTCAAATTCAAACAAATTTAGTGGCATTTAAAACATTTTTGTGGGCGCAGAATTGTATCAACCCTTCCCCTTTTTAACCTATATCAAACTCTTTCAGCCCCCCACACCCCTTCCCCCATTTCATCACGTAATTTATTGACAGTCCCTTGACAGTAATCACACTTTTCTGTGTATTACTGAATTGCACGTATCTATGTAATAATGAATCACATTTTGTGTGTAATAATGAATCACACTTTTCTGTGTAATAGCGAATTATATTTTTCTGTGTAATAATAAATCTCACTTTTCTGTGTAATAATAAATCACACTTTTCTGTGTAATAATAAATCACACTTTTCTGTGTAATAATAAATCACACTTTTCTGTTCAATAAATGAAACAGAATTATGTTTTTATAGACGAATTAAACTGTTTAAAATATCTATTACATACATTCAAATATAATATTTTTGAAACGAATTGTATCACATATCCCTGATAGAAATGGCACGAAATTCGTCATCAGTGTCCGAGAACGAACAAAGAAGAAGACGCATATGCAGTGAAATTATATTATTCTATATTCATAACTGTAACTACTGTATTTTTCTCTTTAGCGAGTTACAGGAATGTTTCAAGTGGTAATTCAAATGTTAGAATTACGAGATCTGATAGTAGCTGTTCTCATGCAAAGTTTCTGTTGACAAAGCTTTGATGTTGTCACCAATGGGCAAGAGAAAACGAGGAAAACAAAAGTAGACTTTATGTAGAACTATTACAAGACAACGTTTCACCATCGGTATCAGAAACAATGAAGACTTAAAGTAAATTGCAATGAAACGAGAGGCATGGAAATCTATGACATCCGCCCGATGTGCCGTCTTTGGTCCATTAGGAATAACTAACTAACTAACTAACATACAAAGTTAATACATTTTGGCTAGACTCGTGATATATTTCATTAAATTCTGAAACAACTACTTGAAAGCAATTTAAGCAAATGTAGCAAATTCAAAGAGCTTCTCGACATCAGGCAAGCATTCATCATCGTAGGCATACAATCATCTACAAATGAAAAAAAAATACGTTAATTTAGGGAGTCTCACACTAACTCACAGGATGAAAGCAAGAAGTTGGTCAAACCTCTGAAAGTCTGGTGTATCCATAATTTATTGATGTTGTAATGCATCATCGTGTCGCCGTTGAAGTCGGATGTATAGGGCCATTGTGCAACTAAAAAAGGCAACACGGCGCATCTCCGTTCCGCTGACTATTTGAAATTTAGTAGAACAATTATCTTACTGGAAAGAGACATCCGGAAGGGGGGGGGGGAATTTAGCGTTAAGAACAAATGCTAAACAAAAATCATTTTTAAGCACATACTTGATTCACTAACCACAGCAAAGCTACACGTGGTAGAAGTACATTTAATCTATTTATATTAATGCGTGATTGGATTTAAGTCTTTACCGGTGGACAATAAGCACACGAGTGTCAAACTTCAAATGGACTATGAAGCTCTCACACTGCGCCTTCTGTTGCGGATAATTTGCCAAATTTGATCTGCAGGGACGAGAGCAAAATATACATGACAGAACTGAGATTATGGATACATGTGTCTTTCGTCTTCGTCGTTTTTTCTTCTAACTGTTCTTCAGATCCTTTCAGAAGTTGTATAGGTACTGGTTTGGAGGACGTGTTCCCAGTTTTTTTTACCAGTATATCTTTATCATCTATTAATTTAAATTTAGATTTATCTTGGGTTAGGTTTAGTTATGTAAAACATAATTAACCCTAACCCATAAGCCTAGCATGAAAATGAATATTTAAATTAATTAATTTTTGATAATTATAATATTATATCATATTATTGATTATATATATATATATATATATATATATATATATATATATATATATATATATATATATATAAAGATCTTGGGGTCTTTCTTACCTCTAATATTTTATGGTAGTGTGTCCTAATATAACCTAATTGGACTTTGTTCGCTGGCTGAATAGCACGCCTCTCCAAAATAGAGGCAAACACATTAACTACTACTACGACGACTACTAGTAGCAAAGTTAGAAAAATTATTGATGTATGTGAATGATGTGTTTTACAGGTGAATTATGTATTTTATAAGTGAGTGATGTATTTTATACATTCTTTGTCTATGTAAATAATGGAAACGGATTTTATTGTGTACAGATTCTGGATATATAGAACCGCAACTAAAAAACACACAAATGGGCTTTCGAAAAAATAGAAGCTGTACAGATTCTTCCCCAAACAACTTGCAGAAAGAGCGACGAAACATAATCAAGATTTATATCTGGCTTTTGTTTACCAAGAGAAAGCTTTAGACAGAGTGGATAGATCACAATTATTGATAACATTACAGACATAAGTTCCGCAACATCTGATAAGCATATGTCAGAGCATATACGTTAAGGATATTCAATTGGCGGCCCTGGGCCAAATCCGGCCCGCGGGGGCCTAGTAAGTTGCGCGCGGATCATTGCTAAAATAGTGGTTATAAAAAAACTAAATGTATATAACTATATTCGGACCTCTGGCCCGTGATGATCCCCATTTTTCTACATTTTGGCCCCCGAGTAAATATAGTTGAATAGCCCTGATATAAGCCAATAGCCAATGCGCAGTAAGAACGAGCGCAGGCACCCCCGATTATTTTCAAATCCACTCGAGAGTGAGACATGGATGTGTACTATCCTCCTTATTGTTTATAACATACATAGATCACATCTGCAAAGTAGCAAATACAAGGACGAAAACAATCTGAAAGGTAATTTAAACGAATTGCTACTTGCAAACGACTAAGCACTAGTAGCATCATCAAAAGAGCAATTACACAGACAAATAGACAGGTTACATCGAGCATGCCAAACCTTTAACATGAAGATAAACATAGAAACGACCGAAGTAATGAAGATACGAAGAACAGAAAGAAACACCAACATATATATATTGGAAACAACAGATTTAAACAAGTGACAAAATTCACATATCTAGGAAGCAATATAACAACAGACGACAAGAGCAGAAAAGAAATACACAATAGATTTAGTAAAGCATACCAAGCCAGGGCAAATGACATCAATCTTCAGAAACAAAAATATAGATTTAAACACCAAAATAACACTATTCAAAACGATTATTATGCCAACGCTTTCCTACCAATGCCACACAAGGACAATGACAGCACAAGACAAACGTAAACTAGTGACAGCTGAAATGGCATGCTTACGTAGAATCCTAGAAATATCGCTAAGAGACAGAGTGAGAAATGAAGACATTAGACAAAGAACCGGCACCGTCCCAATCTTGGAGTATATTAAGAGCCAACGGATCAAATTGTTTGCACACATCAACAGACTACCACCAGACAGCATGCCACTGCAAGCTATGCTACACAAATACAGTGAAGGCAGACATAGAGGCCGACCTTGAAAACGATGGACCACCGAAATAAAATAAGCGACAAATTCCATAATAGCACACGAGGGCTATCTCCAGAGAACTTTTCTACCCATGATGCCGAAAGACAATAAAGGGTTTAACGAATAGATAGATAGATTCTGGAAATTGATTAGGAGTATGAGGACACGATACGATAATAAGCTAGCACCAGATGGTAATATGAATGCCATTAGGTGTCCTTGTAGAATCAAAGAGTAATTGAGAGCATTGGGACATATTACAGACTGTCATTTTTGCTTATTTTGTGAAATGTAAAACAGACAGCAGACAGCGAGTTGTGAATCTGTGAATGTTTTAATTAAACAAGAGGGAGGTGGTCACACCTTGAGAGGAATTCACAGCCACTGTATCAGAAATATTATTAACTTGTCAGTGTGATTTCATATATGTTTGTCTTTCTGTTTACGTATAAATCTGTTTGTCTATCCATTTGTCCGTACATATATATCAACTATCCATTTATCTATATACTCATCAATCCATCCATCCATTCACCTATTCATCTATCCACGTGCCTGCCTGTGTGTTTGTCCGTATGTCGGTCCTTCCCCTTCTTCATTCATCCATCCGTCCATCTATCTGTCCATCTACCCATCTTTAGGTCTATATATCGGCAGTTGTCTCTTGCACATCGGGAAGAGTGGGCAGCCATCCCATAACAGCATATCAAACGGCTAGTCGGATCTATGTCACGGAGATGTCGTTTTCTGATATAGGTCAGAGGAGGCCATACACCTTAGTGAATGGCTACCGCCTCAATCGCAAAAAATAGAAGTCCAAACCGAATTTAATAAACATCTTTTCATTGTTAAAGATTGAATGTCTCTTCATGCCAAGGTTGAAACATTGATACCGTAAAATACAATTTTGGTGCACGTTTGAAATTTGGTGTCCATTAGCACTGCAATATTGTTGCGTTGATTTTTTATTTTTTTTAAATCAATATTTATATGCATATATCTGGCTATCAAGCTTTATGTCTGATCTCTGCTTCAAGAAAGCCATCAGTATAGCAGGTCAGATAGAGAATATAATATTGAAAGAGATATGTAAAACGGTTTATCTAGACAATTTGAATGAAAGAAAAGAAATAACAAGAGTTTCAGATGCTATTAATGAAAACAATCTAAATAAGTGAAGCTTTATATAACGAAATAAAATATTTCAGCTTCTGGGAAATTGTATTGTATAATCGACTTACAAAGTAACACGGACAGTCTATTGTCTTTCACACTTGGCGTTACACGTAGGGGTGAGAACTTAAGCTGTCGTTCCAAGGCCAGATGTGTCGCCGTAGTTGCATTTAGTCCATGTTTGTTCAAGGCTATCTTGATGTTTTATATCCACCGTTTTCTTGCTTACCTTTGACCTTACGCCCGGATATTCTTGTATTATATGCTCTTATTGGTATCTGGTTTGGCTTCATTCTCATAAGGTGACCGAACAATTTTACTTGCTGTCTCTCAATATGTTCGATACATCATATTATACCAACTCTTTTCCTAATTTCTTCATTTCTTATTTTATCTAGTTTGGTAACCATTGCAGCTTTTCTCAGACACTTCATTTCACATGTGACGACTTTTCTTTACGGGCAGTAACATTTAAATATTTATCACGCAATACAAATATCGAGTTATATCCCTTATATTTCTTGCCTGTTATTTCGTCCGTATTCGTAATTGTCACTAACTTGCAACAATATTAACTGTCTTGTAGTACGAAGACATAATTGTCACTAGCTTTCAATAATATTAACTGTCTTGTGGTACAAAGACATCACTAAATTAAAATCTATCATACCAACGTTTTTAGTGTTGTTGTGTCTTTTGTATATTATTTCACTCAATGTGGCTCCCCAGTACAGTACCTACGATAGTGGTTCACAAACTTGTTTCGCTCTAGTTCCCATTTGGGATATAATTTCCTCTGTCTCATCCGTGAAGTATTCATTTATAAAAACCTGTACACTTCATTCAGTGCTTGTTACTGTATATCTTAATAAATATCGTCGAAATAATTATTTAAAATATTATCTTTCAGTTACCTTATGTTACCTTGTTATCTCCCAATAATTATTTTCATTAGTCACCTTCAAGTTTTCTTGTGTTGGGGGTCGCATAGCGCAGTGGTTTGCGTACTGGCTTCACATATGATTTATCCTGGGGTCATTCCTCAGTTGGGGCGAAAATGTTTTTCAGATCGCAATGGTTCCCTCGTCGACCCAGCCTAAATTGGGAACTGAATTAGTCCGTGAAGTACAGACTTCTAGGGAGATGAGATGGCTACCGCCTTCAAATAGCAGAACCACTGAAATGTGTTATCGCTAATATCTCACACCCCTAAGGCATTAATAAATGCCATGTGTTTACTTATTATTTCATTGTTATCTAGCTATTTTCGAATAATTATTGTAAATAATAACCTTTCAATTATCTTATGTTGTCCAGTCACCACCAAATAATTATTTCAACTAGTCACCCTTCAGTTATCTTATGTTAAATAGGAATCTCCAAATACGCATTTCAAATGTTATCTAATTATCTCCAAAGAAAATATATATATTTTAAATAGTTGCCATTCTATGACCAATTAGATAATATCACGCCTACCCTCCCTCAATTTTCATTTCGTGGTTCTAATACTACCAGTAACATTATGTGGTGGTACATGTTATCAACGTTGAGAACCGGCACTACCCGATCTCTGGACCCATATAAAACATTTACCACCTAAAGAGGGCACATAAGACTAATAAGGATTATATATTTTGAAAAAACATCAACAACGTTCAGAGAGGAGAGTAGCAGCTGCTGTCGTGTGCTTCATTGGGAACAGGAAGGACTAGAAAGTGTGATAGGACATATGCCTTCTTTACTTCAGACAACAACATATATACACTGTTCAAGAATATCTTCAGAAAGTTCCAGAAATTATTTTATCTAAATCATTCAGTATTTCCTAGAATCTAGCCAGTCCTGTCTATTTCACAAATCCCTGTTCTCAGTTTACGCATCGCATTTATTTCCACTTATCTCTAAGTAATTTTGTAAATATTGTTTGCAACCCAGTTCATTTTTGTGTTTTCTTGCTAAGGTCTTTTCAACAAAACATCGATTAGTTTGTTTTGTGAATTTGAAGTGTTAATCATATATTTCCGTGTATCTACATTTAGTATGTAATCTGTAAATCGCTGTTTCTACCTATGAGGTAGCCTTGAGAAAATTGATTTCATAATGTACATTTTTACTTCTCAGAATTGTTAATTATTTAATCAATGGTATGCCATAGTGGTACTTTCAAACTGGAATTCAGTTTAAAAATGAAAAAAAAATGAAAACATGGTGTCGGATCGACTGAGTAGAATGACAGAAATATAGGAGAGTCGAGGTAGTATAATGTTAAGTCCCTTGCCAGATGACCAGCAGACCGTGTTATTTGTGAGTTGAAATAAATAATTTATCCCGTGGTTCACACAGCCCCAGGAATTAGGGTGCCAAGCTTATATCTTGGGAACGCCAAGGAGTAGGCGCCATCCTTAATGAAAAAGTGCGCTAGACGACGCTAGTTAGGAGGTTTCTGCTCAACCACTGACTATGCAGCTGAGCACTTTTGGGGAACTCTGTGCTATAACACTGGTTAATAACTCATATTGTGTTTACATTTACTTGAGAAGTATTTTTATCTTAATGCCATCAAAACCTTCCAAACGTATTTATTTTCAGACATATTGTGGGCATCGCAGAAACAACTTCATCCAGAAGGGGACATGATCCCACAGAGACACTAGTAAGTTATGAGGTCTTATTCAAAGCACTCAAGATGATCGTGCCCACCAGCCCTCCTAGTATAGTTGAGTCATTCTACACAGACGGGAAAGAAATGATCAACATTGATGGCGTTTCATCAGATGAGTTTGTGATCAAGAGTGACGTGCAAGAAGACTGCATTCTTGCCATTACGCTGTTTAGCATATACTTTTTTCTCCTCTTCAAACATGCTTTTTGTGACCAGGAGAGGGGTATATTCATCCATTCTCGTACATGCGGTGGCCTCTGTAGTACTCAAATGTTACAAGTCAAAGTTGCTCAATGCAAATGGCGCTGCTGTTATGACACACTCGAGGAGGAAATTCAAAATATACGTTGTTTTTTTTAAAGACCTCTGCCATAAGTTCGGACTAAAATTCAGCATAAAGAAAACAAACTGTGACTTAGGCTGCCATTCAGAAACCATAAATTGTAATCGATGGTAATCATCTGGAGTTATTTTATCACTTCACATACCTAGGATCCTCAGTCAAAAAGACATTTTTTTCTTCTTCAGCGTTCATTCTCAAACTCCCACTGGATCTGTATTGTAGCAGGACAATGGTCCTACTTGATTTCCAGCAGGATGTAGTATAGAGGTCGTAAATTCGTGTAGTCCTTTATGTACCCTATTGGCCCGAAACATCCATGTTCGTCGGACAAAAATACATTGTTCCTGTAATCTATACATATTAGATTTATCATTACACTCCCACCATAAATTTTCATGAATGTTGTCAATCCATCTCATAACAAAATCTCATAACAAAATATACACTGTACATTTCAAATGTATATTAGTTATGTTAATGTTTCTATGTTGCAAATAGAGATTGAAAAAAATAGTATTCCTAATATATAATTCGATCTTGTTGAAGTATAGAATTACACAACATTGGACGTTAGTATTCCTAACATATAATTCGATGTTGTTGAAGTATAGAATTACACAACATTGGACGTTAGTATTCCTTACCGTATCATAGTATTCCATAGTGCCAACACTATGCTACCAATGCCAGGCTTGGTAATTGACATCTACACATAAGAGAGAGATGGAAACTTGCGAAATTAAATGTCTTAGTAGGCTATTGGAGTCACCTGACTCGACAAAATGAGCAGTGAGAACATCACAAAGATAATAGGTGTCACATCAGGCATCAAATATATAGAGAATCAACAGATAAAATGGTTTGTACATCTTATGAGAATGAACGATTAACTACCAATAAGAGCTTATAACAAGATGAAATCAGAATACAGAGCTAAGGGCAGACCGAGGAAAAGGTGGATAGAAAAATTAAGACCATCCTGAATAAATGGCTACACCTCAACCAGAGCAATGCACCTGGCTGGCTCTGGAACGCAGACTACATCTCCTTCACAAACCCTTCGCGCAACGGCATGTGTGGAATCTACAACACCTCCTGGGGATAGACAATAGACAATTTTGTCGGTTGGAATACAGTTCGAACGCCTTGAACGCCTTATTCCTGTCGTCACTAAAATCGGGGTCCTGTCATCGTTTTATTCAGCTCGTGAAACAGCCAATAGTTATAATGAACCTTGCGACAACTAACAATTAGTCCCCTTCTCTTACAAACTACAGATCTCGTATCATAACCAAACTATTTTCCTATTGTTTTAATTATTCATTTCAAATAGCAACAACAATAGCAACAACAATAGCAACAATAATAGCAACAACAATAGCAACATCAAAAAAGAGGACATTTTCCCCGGGTTTTTTTATAACACAAATGTATTTTTGATATTGTCTTCAGTTAAATGAAACAGTAGACTAAAATAGACAATAATTTTAAAATAATTAGTATAATTAAATAAAAATTAGATTTTGGCACACACATACTTAATAAGTACTGAACATCAGGGTACAATCTGATACGAAAGATAGAATATATTGACAAGACTAGATTGTTCAAGTATAGAAGAATAATGTAGATAAAAACATACAATTGTTACTGAATATGTATATAAAAATGACTAGATAAGGAATAGAACAGGCACACACAAATTAGTTGCATAAAAGTATAACAATTTTGACAGAAAATGAAAAGCAGTGACTTTTACTGGACACAGTTCTACGTCATTGAGATGGGAAATTATGAGTTTTTCTTTGAGCTTGACGATCCACATATCATTCTAAGATGAGGTCAGCCAAAGATTTAGCAAAAGATAGTACCCATTTCCTTAGGCTAACTCAACCTTGCAAAAGTTTGGAATTTTTTTTTAATTTCTGTTTGTGCCGAATATTCAGCTTTAGTACATATGATCGACGTTTTGATCAGAAAGTCTTTATATAGGGTCGACAAACACGGAATGGAACTATAAAATCAGAGAAACTAATCCAGAAACTCGAGAGGTCTATAGGGATGTTTCCTGGTGGCTTTCAGACCTACCGTAATCTACTGGGTATCTTGGTCCTCAGTATACACAATGTGGACATAATCAGCCACATATGCACATCGTTATGCGGCAGAAAATGTACCACCTACGAGTTTGTGATGCACACCAACACGATTATTGTCGCTAAGGCTACTTCCACCATCCGTGAGAGCTTCACCTGCAAGTCTAGAACAACATCTCACTATAAACAATCACGAATAAAATCAAGCAAAGTATTGTATTATTATTATTAACATTCCTAATACCGTTTGCATACAATTGTGCATGTTCTTTGTATATCCTACTCTACTTCTCGTCATTTTCATCGTTCTCGCTTCTCTTCGTTTCTTCTTTTTTCGCCAGACTTATCAGTTTCCACTACACGACTCCCCACATCTTACATCCCTACGGCATTAATAAATCATATGAGTTAACGTTACTTTACTACATTGCTTGCATTTACTCTCTGTTTGAAAATGTGGTTCTATTCTGTGTTTGTTGGTATCTACCTTGATAAAGACATTTCAGTCGAAACGTCGTTCCTATGTATTGTTCAACATAAAACTACTCCTTATCCCTGCATATTTTTTTTTTAAATATTAACTTACCTTTCCCTTTCTAGCAAGAAGGACATGATAGCTATCTTGGCAGTGAGAGAAACGTAGCTAGGGGAAGAATTTAAACACAGAAACATATAATAGTCGATATAAAGTAGATAGGATAGAAGAAGATGATATGTGATATAAACAGATAACAGTATATTGTCCATTGTCTTTCTCATGTGCATGTTAGTATCCACACTTGCCGTTAAACATAGGGGTAGGAGCCTCAGTTGTCATTCCAAGACCAGATGTGTCGCCGTGGTTGCATTGAATCCATGTTTATTCAATGTTATCTTTATGTTTCTATCCACTGTTTTCTTGGTCTATCTTTGACTATATGTCCAGATATTATTTTGTTATATATTTTTATTATACAGATAAAAGTAGATAACAGATAAATAGAAAAGAAAATTAGATGTAGATATATACTAAAGAAACATGCACATAATATACTGATGAAATTAGATAATATAGAAATTAGATTATTGGCTGATAAAAGTTGACTGTAAGTAAAAAAAATGTGTAGATAAAAGTAGAATATACGAAATTAATGTTTATATAATAGTAGATAGCAAATAAATCAGGCGTTGAAAAAAAGTAAAATGTAAGTAGATAATATGTCGACAACGATGGAACATTAACATCAAATACTGTTATAAATCAACTCTTGGTCAGGCACGCTGGAATATATAAAGTATTTCAATGAATTGTATAACTGAAAATCTCAGGCAAATATATATAACATGGGTATAACAAATATAGAATTGCTTGGTAAAAAATATGAACCACAGAGAACGGTCAACAAATGTTATTGCACTATCCCATGATATTGTTCAACTGTAAATGTGATATGTTTTCACTATTAATAGGTGCAAGCCTGTAAGTTGGGGGGGGGGGGGGTAAATCAATACTTCTAACAACCCCCCCCCCAAAAAAAAAAAAAACATAATACTAGGAATCAAGCAAATGAGCGGTGAAATCACCTATTTCCTCCAATCCGTCTGATGGATCACCCACCCCCCCCTCTCACATATAGGCTCATTAAATTTTCAACAGAGACTTGTGAATTATCTCTTTAATGTTAGGTACACCTCCCCTTTTCTAAGTCGTATCTGCGCCCCTGAGAAAGTGTCATTCTAACAACGATAGAACAATATAATTATTGATATATCTATAGATATATAGATACATAGATATATCTATAGATATAGATATCTTAATTGGCAGCATATCCTATTCTTCTTCTTCTTCTTCAGCGTTCATTCTCAAACTGCAGCTGGATCTCCCTTGTAGCAGGACCATTGTCCTACTAGATTTCCAGCAGGATGTAGTACAGAGAATGGAAATGCGTTGTGTCGCCGTTTTATTTGCGCCAATGGCCTGACACATCCGTCTTCAGCAGTATATCCTATTCAAGACTTCAAATATCAACCACGCATTTTTTGTCTGTAGTAATTTTCAGGAAATATGAATACCTTCAATAGTTTGTCATTGCTGTCTGATGCGGATGCACAATCGCCGCGATGCATCAATTCTGTCTTATAATTGTTAATTCATTATCCAATTTTTGTATCCATACATTAATTTAGTGGTTAGCGAACTAGCTTCGAATATGAGTGATCCTGGGAACATTCCCCAGTTGAGGTGGAAATGGTTGTCAGACAACATCGATTCACGGGTCGACCCAACCTGAATTGTGTGTCAGATCAATCCGAGAAGTAAAGAATGCGAGGGAAAGGAGGTGGCTACCGCCTTCATATAACAGAGCCACTGAAATGTGAGATCGCTAACATCTTAAACCACTACGGCAGTTAAATGTTATGGGTTAACTTTACTTTACTTATTTAGAATAGATGTATAATATTATAACTCTTATTCTTAGTCTGTGATTTGTTTTAATGTTAATGTTTTCTTCATGTCACTGACAGTACTGTTGGTCATTACTATTCTCCTTTGGTTTACACTAACCGCAAGTTAAACAATCTCAAATTTTACAAAAATCAATTTTAAAATGTCCGTTGTTTTCAGCACATTTTCAACTGAAAGGTTCCACATGATGATGCTACCCTGATATGATCTTTTTCCATGGATGACTCAGCGGCGAGGCCAGTGAGATCGTCAGATAGATTTAAGGCAGCTGGTAACTGGGAGCAGCTGTCTGTAGAGTGAGTAGACCCGATTTCTGGTTGATAGAATGTGACTGGTTTGTGTGGGGAATCTGCACAATTTGTGATAATTGCACGATGACCTCTTCCGCCCTGGTGTAAGCCAGTAGACTGGTCTGCGTAACAGGCTTGCACTGAAAGAGCTGGTACCGCTGCGGATCTTCTATGCACCATCGACATGTCTTGGGCTTCATTGCTGTTATCAAACTCACGATAAGCAAATGAGCGGGTGTCTCTATTGCATTCTTGATGAGGTGACTCAATTGTAGATAAATATGCATTAGATGTGGCACAACGTTGAATTTGCGTAGACTGCCTTTGATTAATTTGTGGAGTGAAGTTGGCAGCACTTCGCGCATTGATACCTTGCACCTGACAAGCTGCAAGATTTGGTGCGGAGAAGGTGCTTGCACGTAGGTTGTTAAAGAGTGGGTTTGCATTAACAAAAGGATCATCGCATTGCTCATGTTCTTGGAAGTGATACTGATGAGGTAGAAATGAACCGGGCGAAGAGCATGCATTCTGTACTGGAGTGTATGACATTATTTGCTGGCAGCTGTCAAAATTCTGATGAGACACAGCAAATGGCAGATCAGTGTTGCAGCCTAGTGGTTGTAATGCAAACATGGAATACGGATCAATTGGATATCTGTTATTGAACTCCATCGAATTATCATACATAAACTGATACGGTTTTGGGTAGGATGATTCTGGAAGCAATGTCCGTGGATTCAGTTGCAGACATGCTGCAACCATGTTCATAGTGTTCTGAGAAAGCCCACGGGAAAGTGCCTTTGCAAAACTCACGCTGTCCGGACGTACACCTGACTTTAGAATCTCAGCCAAAGCGTGTATATAATTTCTAGCGAGGCGAAGGGTTTCAATCTTTGAGAGTTTTTGAGTTTTAGAATGGCATGGCACGTGATTTCTCAGCTCATCCAATGCAGAGTTTAACCCATGCATCCTATTTCTCTCACGAGCGTTGGCTTTAACTCTTCTGACACGAAGTTTCACTTGTTTGACTTTAGGCACCTCCTTTTTCTTTGGGCCTCTCTTCTTCCCTCCATTATTATCGTCCTCGCCACGTTTACACTGTTTCTTTCTCCGTATTTCTCCGTCGTCTACATTGTCTTTACCGTCACAATCCCCACTCCCATACTCCCCAGTAGTCGAGTCAGGTAAATCTTCTGCTTCGGAAGAAAAAATATCACCTTCATCTTCTTCGTCATCTTCATCGCTATCGTCTGCCTCTTCATAAACGTCGATGAACTGGTCAGAACTGGAATACGTATCATTATCGCTGTCACTTTTGATAGGCATGACGATTTCTGGCAAATGAAAACAAAAGCGAAACATGAGTAACAATGACAGAAAAGTAAGAACAGTAAATTTAAAAATTTCATAATTAAAGAAGTGTCAATAATTCGGAAATAATGACAATAAAATAAATGTCTACAATACAAAAATAAGAACGATTTTTAAAAGTGTCAATTATAAGAAAGTAAGATGAAAAATTTTTTAATTACTTTAATATGCAAGTAAGGACAATACAATAAAACAAAGAGATAATAATTATGGAAATAACGACAATAAAACAAGTGCCAATAATACACAAGTAAAAACAATTTATACAGGTTTCAACAATACGGTAGTAAGGACACTCTAGAATCAATAACATAGAGTTAGTGACAAATAAAGATATAACAACAATGAAGAAGTAATAATAATATAGTAGTAACACTACTATAAGTGAAATCATCTTTGTAACGTTCCCTCTAAACTTATCAAGTGCGCAGTCTCTAATTTAATACTTAGCGCACACAACTCCTAACTGGATACATATATATTTCCTCAAATATCACCTAACAAGATATTTGATCATGCGGTTTTGTCTTTTCAAAGCATGACATGTTGCCAATATAGAGACTTGTGTGCAGAAAGGTAAACATTATATGAAAAGCCTATTTTGATTATTTTTGTGTGTTTCGTTTGTCGGCATTGGCTACTTTTTTGGCATGCGACTCCAAGTATATGAATTGTGACCAACGAAAAATACGACAATAATCAAAAACGTAACTAATAAAGAAAGTCCTGATAACTGTCTGTTCAGATGTCTGTCTTCATTACTGCCGTCTCGGCCCAAATTAACCACTGATTCGCACACATGGGGACACATTTAGGGGATCCTAAATCATCATACAGTTTATCATCAAGTGAATAAAACAGTTCAACTACGAAATCTATGAAAAACAAAGAGATTTCTGAAAGAGAAATCGCAGGAGCTGACATCTTTAATATGATAAACTGTTTCTAGAATTGACTATATTTTTTTACAGTAGATATAAGCATATTCCCATTGCGTGAGTCCTGCGTTGAATTCTACTTGTTGTGAAGTGTCTCTTGGTTAGTTGCCTCCGACTTCATAACCTCTACTTGCTAAAGTGGGTATGTGCTCTTGCTCGCGTGAAAGGGTGTGTTTGGGAACCACATAACTCATTTTCCACAATAGTGTGTACTTGTGGACAGATTGCTGAGAATATTCTTCAGGGATTCCAAAATATGAAATGATATGGCAAAAATACTGGCCCTGAAAAGAAACACTGGAAGGAACAATTCAAGAACGGACTTATGTATGAGTAACAAAGCACAGTCAGGTTTATAGAACAAACACAACTTCAGATATAAACACATTCCAAGTGAACTAAAAAAAAAAAGATAGACTAGGAGTAGACATTTCTAAATTTGATAGATTAAACCAAGAGTTTTTTTTTTAAAGTACGTCAACAGAAACTAAGTACATGAAGAGAAATATGTATATAAGAAATTATTGTACATTAATAGAAATATGCAAATCGGAAACTATGGTAAATGAATAGAAATATATACATCATAGGCTATAGTACATGAATAGAAATATGTAAATCACGAACAATTTTACATTAGCAGAAATTTGTTGAACATCAGAAACTATGATACATGAACACAAATGTGTACATCATAAACTATAGTGCAAGAACACAAATGTGTACATCATAAACTATAGTGCACGAACATAAATGTGTATCACATCAGAAACTATGATACATGAACAGAAATATGTACGACATCAGAAACTATAGTATATGAACAGAAATGTGTTCATCAGAAACTATGGTACATGAACAGAAATGTGTACATCATAACATATAGTACATCAACATAAAAGTGAACATTAAGACATCCAACATAGAATTAACATAGCATACCAGATCTTAGGACATATGTCTCATAATTTCAATAACAAACATGTGAATATGAAGACAAAAATTGCACTATTTAAAATGATCATCATACCATCTCTATTCTACCAATGTAAAACGTGGACATAAACAATATAAGCCAAAAGAAAACTTGTTACAATCGAAATGACTGGTCTACGTAGAATAACTATAAGAGACAGAATCATTAATGAAAACATCAGAAAACTAACAAACACAATGCTAATCCTGGATTATATCAAAAGACAACAGATTCCGTGGTTTTCACATTCTTTTAGACTACCATAAGATAGTGCCCCTCAAAAAGTATTGCAATGCAGGCACGATGGATGCAAAGCTATGAGTAGACTTGCAAAAGATGGATTGCAGAAATTAAACAATCAACGAAAACAAACATATATGAAGCACATAAAAAGGTCGTCTCCAGAGAACTCTTCTACCCCTACGCCGAAAGTCCGTAATGGGTGTAAAGCGAAAATATAGAGCTGTTGACAAGCACATTAGTCGAGCAATGATCAATTATAATATATGTGAACCGCAAAGTTGTGATACATATGAAATAATTAGATTAATGGAAGGTCCAGTATGGTAGCGTAATAAATGTCAATGAGAAACAGTGTCACAAATATCTCGTATACCGATCATTTAAGAAATCATAGGTTTTTATATGGAAACATGGTTGACACATTATTGTAATAGTAGACACGCCTATGCCTAATTAACTTCCTGAATCTGTGTCTGGGGGGTGGTAATATTTCATTTCGAGACACAATAATTAGTATGCCGGCAAAGATCAAAGGATTTCATTCGCGCATAAAAACTGGATACGATGCACAAATATAAAGTATAAAATTGTTGGGTCTAACCAAAAATAACATCGTATGCAAAACATGGCACTAATACGATAGACCGTTACTCAGATAATTACATTTTTTTTAGGGAAAAGCTAGTGAAACGTGCAATAGCTTGGCATCTTTGACATCATAGAGTCAGCAGTCGAAAAGATGCACAGTAGAGTGGATACGGTATTGTGGGGATCACTGACAGCCTACGCTACCCAGCACGGAACATGATGATGATAATGTACAGAAATGTTATTCGAATTTGCCAATAACAAAAATTGTTCATTTCCATCCATTTAATGATTAGCGGAAACGATACTCTGGGAAGGAAAAAAACGCAGATAATACTTTTGTCCGTTGGGATCGATGCAAGAATAAGAGATGACAATCAGGGGCTTCGGTAGCTTAGTGGTTAGTGTACTGAATTCCTAATCCGGTGATACGAGGTTTAATCTCTAGTATTTATAGACATTTTTTAAATCCCCAAATGTTCTGATCGCTAGGTCAACTCTGTCTATGGAAATGGGTACCAGATCTACTCTGAAAGTAAAGACTGCGGATGTGATTGTGACCACATCATTCCTTGATATGCCGTTGGTCAAGAAAAAAAACTATACAAACACCCTAATTTTTTTTCTGAATTTTTTTTGTCGCAATTTGGTTGCAAATGGAACTTTACTTCTAAATTACTTGCACCTTTTCATGATGTAATGTTCTTCCGGATCCGTGTTTCCCACTGTTTGACGCACACCTCAAAGCAGGGCAAATTGAATTTATTAGAGGATTGGGGGCAATTCAGAAATCATCACCTTACTCCAATCTTGAAACATCAATCCCAATGATTGTCCAAAGGTGGAAAATCATAAACTCAATCTTTATACCAACACTGTGTTATTAAAGTCAGATGTAGACAATACTAAGAAATGAAATTAATAGTATATCACTAAACGAGGAGGTTTAAGACTAAAGTTTAAAATAGAAACAACAAGACTTATTTAGACAAAGCATAAAAAGGCAGCTGTAAACGGAATGCAAGAACTATATTTTAGAAATTAGAGGAGGTAGGGATCAAAATATGTGCATAAGGGGGGGGGGCATCTAGCCGAATAAATGTTGGGAAACAAATCTAGATTTTTCTTTGTTGAATTGTGTTGGATTATTCTTTGTTGAATTGTGTTGGATTCTTTGTTGACCAGCTAAATGGAATTTCCTCGCTTCTCTCGTCTGTCTCGTGTTACAGAAACGTTTCTTTCTTCAACGGTTCATCATTTCTTCCTGTCAAAAATATTTATATTTATAATTATATAAAAATCCCATTAATATTATTTGGTTTGAATTGGACATCACAAGTTGTCACGACAGTGGTTAATGCGTGGATCTATAATAATTTAAATAACTTAAATCTTCCCAACTTCCAATTTTCCTTGGACACATTTCCACTGCATGATGCTACTGGCCTGGACTGAGCGTCAACATGCACGAGAACACACAATGAAGATTGGAATTCTCTGGGGAAGAAAAACTAATTTAAGATGGAGTCCCGAGAAGCGACCTTTCTCGACTGAACGAGTCGTGTGATCAGTTTTGACGAAAGAATGAATTCATGATTTGTATTATGAGAATTACTGGTCCAGGTTCTAATTAACATGGTTGGCCAGGATACCGTGAAAACAGATACATAATTTGTGAACAGATATTGTACAACAACTGTGATATTATTGTTTTGTTCGTTAACATGATTCTTAATGTTATGGTTACTACTTTTGTTAGTGGTTGCGTAGCGACGTAACTGAACTCTGGAACAGGCCAAAATTATTTTGTCGTACTTTACAGGATGTCGAAAGATATGCTGATGATAGGTCCAATGGTTTCCGTTTAAACACTCGTATTATTCTGTCCCACGTCCGTACTTCTCAACTTCTAGTATATCACAAGTCTATACATGCATGAACCAAGACTAACAGACATCCGACAAGAACTACTACCACCGCTTTCAACAATACACAACACTCTACACAACTGCACCACAGCTGAGGAAAACCTGTGCATTCGTCAGAAGGTCTGTGGGCTGTCAAGAGCTGCCTGCTCAAAACGAATCACGTTTCACTGGCTTTGCCCAAATTTAAAATGATGTATCTCAGCAAATATATAACGCATATAATTGAACTTTTATGTGTGAATTTGAAATGGTATAGACCCTATGAAATAAATTAAAATGCAGTCATTGGTTTCAATTTTCGCATTATGGTATATGTGATTTCTTTCTGTATGTGTTAGAGATCGCGGTGTAGCCATGTGAATTTCCTGATACAACATTCAGATAGGATTAGCAAACCGTCAGTGAGAAAACAATAGATCGTTATAAAATGGAGATTTTTCTGAGGACGACTACTAATAATATTAAACAACGAAGGGGAAAAAAAACAGCATATTAAATTTGTTACAATCAACATCTCGGGAATAAAAAATAAGTAACAGGACCTTATAGATGAAATGAAAAGGAGAAACATCAAAATACTAGGACTAGCAGATATAGGATTAAAGACATGGGCTTCAGAAACTATATCACAATTGCACGTTCCTATACAGGCAACAGGGAGGTGCAAGGTAAATGTTGTGGTGCATTCAGGGCCCTGGGGCAGGTGACACCAGTCTTCAGAGGCAAAGGTGTAGATTTGGGAACACGGTAAAACTATTCGAAACGAATGTTATGCCAACGCTGTGCTACCAGCCCAAAACATGGATAGCGGCAGCACAGGACGGGCGTGAACATGTGGCCGCTGAGGTGGCATGCTTGTGCAGAGTCCTGGGGATGACTCTGGGAGACAGAGTCGCGAGTAGGGAAATTAGACAAACTACCGGCACCACCCCAGTCTTGGAAAGTGTTAAGAACAGAGGATCGGGTGGTTTGCACACATCAGCAGACAGCCATTGGACGACGTGTTACATCGATTTAAGATGTACGTATGTAGTGGGGGGGGCGGATGGACCTGGGGTCCGATCACGGTGGCGATGGGCCACCGAGGTGGAAGAGGCGACGGGCTCCACGTTGTGCTTAGCGCACGAGAAGGTCATCTCCCGAGAATTTGTCAGCCTCTGACACTGAAAGGCAAGAAAAAACTTTCGTTACTGCATGTTTTCCTGTGAAGGAGTACAGGGAGGCATTCTGTGGCAAGAAAGAATAAGCGAAAATATTTGCATATGGGTGCTTTGCATAAATGGGTTGCTAATAATGATTTGGGGCAAATATGGTTCAGAGCCACTGCATTAAGACACGCAAACCTGTATTTTAATGGCATCACTTCTGTTCTCTTTCTGTGTGTGTGTTTTTTTTAATTGGTCATTGATCATGTAAACAAGAATGCGATATTTCCTTTGGGAATACATTTAATTTTATTCGACAATTATTTAAATCTTTCCCTTTTATGTCTCTGCCTATTCTTCTTTATCCTCTCGTGTGTTGTAAAAACGTAAACATCTATATTTCCCTTTTTGTGTTTGTTCTCAAACTCCCACTAGATCTATTTTGTAGTAGGACATACAATGATCGTAATAAATTCTTAGCAGTATAGTCCACGAAATGGAAATGCGTTGCGTCGTCGCTTTATTTCCGCCAAAACCGGACACATCTGACTTCGGCGTGCTAGCTAGTACATTCAGTGTGTTAGAACTTTAACTGACGTCTCCGTGGACGTCTGTAGATATATAGCTAGTAGACTAGCCGTACGAAAGAACTGGTTCCTGTACTCTACTCTAGTTCCTGTACTCTGCGTCCATTCCTGTATTCTGCATTGGTTCCTGTACTCTTCACAGGTTTCTGTACTCTGCACAGATACTTGTATTTTGCACTAGTTGCTGTACTCTACACTGGTTCTTGTACTCTACGCCTGTTCCTGTAGTCTACACTGGTTCCTGTACTCTGCACGGGTTCCTTTATTCTGCACTGGTTCCTGTACTTTACACTGGTTCCTGTACTCTACACTGGTTCTTGTACTCTACACTAGTTCCTGTACTCTACACGGGTTCCTTTATTCTGCACTGGTTCCTGTACTCTACACTGGTTCCTGTACTCTACACTGGTTCCTGTACTTTACACTGGTTCCTGTACTCTAGACTGAGCACAAACCACGGTCAAACATACTTAACCTTTTCGCCGCTGTAGATATCAATATGTGTTAAGAGATCAATAAACAACGAAGATGGCTGGCTCCTTAACAACATCCTAACAATAAAGCTGTGTTTTTCTTTTGTCATGTAGACATAACATCATGGAAAGATTAATAGTTGAATGAAGATTTAGCAGCGACAGGAGAAGAGGGCGCCCAAGACGAAGATGGTCCAGTGATATATCAGATTGCTTAAAGATGTCTCTAGCTGCGGCAGGTCAACTCGAATCCATAGTTCTGAGTATACATTGAATCCATAAGGAAGACCACGTTCTGGAAAAAATATGTCACACGAGATAGATATATATCACTATGAGCATATCCACACATATCCAGACATATCCAGTATGTAGTCCCTTAATTATGAATTTGATATTATGGTTTGATGTCATTGTAGAGATTATCTGCACATCATTCACCAAGTATTTCTCCAGAATACTCTCTTGTGCTGATCTCTAACTGTGTATCTCATCTTAGCTTATGCCACTGATCATTTGTAGATTTGAGTATACTGTTTCACCTGCCAATGGAAAACACTGGAATATAATCTGGTATACCAATCATTTCTCTGCTGCTTGTTTTCACTATATTTCTGTTGTCTTCTTGACAACGGCCTTTTGGTTGAAACGGTGCTTTGTGTGTGCGTGTGTGTGCGTGCGTGCGTGCGTGTGTGTGTGTGGGTGTGTGTGTGTGCGCGCATTTATCTGGGTTTTTCCTATGATTAGCACAACTACATCGCACCGTTTATACTTTCACCATAGCACTGGATATGAAATACTCGTTATCATTTCGTCAATGATGTTTATTCCTTCCATCTGATGTAACAAGTGCCCCTTCCCTATGCCTAGCTTCTTCCAATGTCATGTTCAGAAGGTCTTCGATGCCATGCGCCCATCGTAGTCCTAGTCTGCCTCTTGTTCTTTTTTCTCGGAGCTCTGCCCTCCATAATTAATTTTTCTAAACCATTGTGTCTCTTTATATTTCCGAAATATGTTAGTTTGCGTTTTTGATAGTTTTGAAGAGCCATTCTTCTTCTATGTTTCTTTGTGGATGTCTGCGTTAGTTCATCTTTCTGTCCATGATATTCTTAAGAACCTTCTATAACATTTCATTTCTAATACCAATATGTTCTTTTCCATTTCACATGCCATTACCAACGTCTCCTAACCGTATGTTGCTACTGGACAAAAAAATAAAGCTTTTTTTAATAGTTGTAACTTTATTTTTAATAGTTGTAACTTTATTTTTAATAGTTGTAACTTTATTTTTAATAGTTGTAACTTTATTTTTAATAGTTGTAACTTTATTTTTAATAGTTGTAACTTTATTTTTAATAGTTGTAACTTTATTTTTAATAGTTGTAACTTTATTTTTAATAGTTGTAACTTTATTTTTAATAGTTGTAACTTTATTTTTAATAGTTGTAACTTTATTTTTAATAGTTGTAACTTTATTTTTAATAGTTGTAACTTTATTTTTAATAGTTGTAACTTTATTTTTAATAGTTGTAACTTTATTTTTAATAGTTGTAACTTTATTTTTAATAGTTGTAACTTTATTTTTCTGTCATTCCCTTTTCATTCCCTAGCGACATAGAGCATGCGAAAATCTACAGATGATCATTTGCGTCAGCTTAGATGAGTTAACTCTGTGTGAGTTCATCAAGTACGACTATTCTCAAGAAATACTTGGTTAATATTGTGCAGGTAACCCTGGCAATCATTGTTGACAACCGCCCTTTACTGTGACGCTCGTAATTAAGCCATTTTGTATATCTAGATGACTGCTGTTGATCGCTAGGTTCTAGATAGGATTTTCTGCCGACTAGAATATTTATAGAGAAGAAATTCAATAGTAATATCTTAACTTTCATACATGGACATTATTTGACAAGGTACTATTAAAGCTAAATTACACCCAAGCCGAGCTAGAATATTCCCAACAGTGATGTATGATTATGAAACATGGACACTTCATAAAGTAATGATAAAGAGAATCGCATCGATCAAAATAAGATGAAACCGAAGAGATATTGAGAATAAAATGGACAACGAAGTAAAGCGAATCAAGAAGTGTTAATGACATTACACGAGAAAGACGGTTGGCTACCAAACAACGTTATACAAGAAACGTAAAAGATGACGTTTTTGTGATCGTATAAAAGAACATAACAGCATGGAAAAACAAGTACTGGAAGGCATTGTCTATTGTCTATTTTCTTTCTCCAGTTGAATTGTTACCCACTCTTGCCGTTAAGCGTAGGGGGTGATTGGAGCTCGAGCTTGTGCACCAAGACCAGATGTGTAGCCTCGGCTGTAATATGACCGCGTTTTGTTCAAGGTTTCCCTAACGTTTCTATCCATTTTTTCCTTGGTCTTCCTCTGTATTTGTACCCTGATCTCAGTTGGTCATATACCTTCACAGGTAACTTGTCCTGATGCTTTCTCATAATGTGGCCAAACCACTTGATTTGCTTTCTTGCTATGTATTATATGCAAGGTGTTATAGTTATTATTTTCCTGATATCTTCATTTCGTAATCTGTCATGGCACCTGATGATGATGATGATGATGATGAATACTATTTCAATATAGGATCAACCTTCAATTTTGATTAATATTTTCTATATACTTGTGAGTTCTTTAGTGCTTAGTGATTAGTAGAACTGACGACGGTACACTTAATGCATCCCCATAGGAGTTCAGTCACTGTCAGTAGGTGGCGATGAGTATGTATTTTAATAGCACCGTAGCGCAATGATTAAATATCTTCCTCATCTTGCTCCTCAATCGTTTCCCTCTAATATCTCCCCAAGCAATTCCACACTTCCTTCAATCTTTTAATAGTAGTCTCGTCCACCACAATGTCCAGTACACCACAATGTCCAGTACACCACAATGTCCAGTACACCACAATGTCCAGTACACCACAATGTCCAGTAAACCACAATGTCCAGTACACCACAATGTTCAGTACACCACAATGTCCAGTACACCACAATGTCCAGTAAACCACAATGTCCAGTACACCACAATGTCCAGTACACCACAATGTCCAGTACACCACAATGTCCAGTAAACCACAATGTCCAGCACACCACAATGTCCAGTACACCACAATGTCCAGTACACCACAATGTTATCGCTATAGTAATACAATGTGTAATGTTATCTAAAATATTATATATATCGAACGTGTATTGCCGAGACCCAGCTCCCTCACCTCAAAAGGAGAAAAAATTAGTAAAAGTGTCCCTGCCATGCAAATTCTAAGAGGCAACTAAGAAAGTTGAGCGTGTGGCTGTCTATCCCACAGTGTGATCACAGCTGTGATGAAAACAATGTGTTTATTGCTAGAAATAAGTTTTTAATCTGCAGCTTATCTCGAGATTGCAACATATAAGTCACAGCAACATATAAGTCACAGCAGCATATAAGTCACAGCAACATATAAGTCACAGCAACATATAAGTCACAGCAACATATAAGTCACAGCAACATATAAGTCACAGCAACATATAAGTCACAGAAACATACCCTGTGAAATATAAGACTGTTTACTCTGAGATTACATACTACAACCACGTTGGCACAACAAGTATCTGGGATTTCAAAAGATAGAGAAGACCTCATCAAAATTGATGTTAGAGAAATCATTCTGAGCTGAAAGTTGAACTACACTGTCTGGCATACAGAATTATAATAACAAACTAGCATTACCAAAGGGTTCAAATTTCAATTGTATGACCATTTTTAATGTTATATAATAGAATAGTATTTTCCATGCTTGTTTTTCCACTTCTATATACTGTGTAATATGACCTTGTCATTAGAGGTGAGAAAGAGAGTTCTGCAGTGCTATATAGCCCCTATACTAACATATGGATACGAGTCTTGGACAATAAACATACTGGAAAGTGGGAAATTAGAGGCAACAGAGATTTGGTTCTACAGAAGAATGCTGAGAATACCATGGACTGCCAGAAAATCTAATGTAGAGGTGTTGAAAGAATCAAATTCGAAACGGACCTAAATCAACAATATAAGAAAAAGGCAATCATCTTTTTTTGGCCACTTCATGAGACAGGCAGGTTTAAAGAACATAGTCACAACAGGCAAAATTGAAGGCAACAGAGACAGAGGGCGACAACGTGAGAACATATTAGACAGTTTGACAACCTGGCACGGCAAGGAAACAACAATGACCTTGATACATAATACTGTAGACGAGAGCTGTGGAGAGCATGACCACCTACGCCAGCCGGCATGGCACCTGATGATGATGATGATGATGATAGAATCTACATATCTATGCCATGTTATCTTTAAAATTGTGTAATATTATCGTCACATCGATATTATCTTTGTTCTAATGTTATCGTCACATCGATATTATCTTTGTTCTAATGTTATCGTCACATCGATATTATCTTTGTTCTAATGTTATCGTCACATCCATGCTACCTTTAAAATTATATAATTTTATCATCATATCTATGTTATCTTTAAGTGCATCTAATTTTATCATCACATTTATGTTATTAATATAATATTATCGAACAGTAGCGCCGATTCACATTCTGGCCCATAGAAATAACACTAGAATCAAAGCTTCTATATATTTTGTATGAGTTACGTTGGAGAGACAAAATACAGATATAGACACATTTTAAGTCAACCAACAGAGCTGTCTATAAAATACGTCCACAAATTTTTGATAATTTTTATAACAATCGCCCCCCCCCCAACCCCACTCCTACCTTTTCAACAACAGTCAAGAATTACCCATTTTGCTAATTATTTTTTTTAAAAGACACCCCCCCCCCCCGTACTGCACTAACAATTTTGTGTGTATCTACATATTTAGAATAATTTCATCAGCGTAATGTATAAGGCTATCAAGTAAATTCTCAGTATTTAGAATAATTGCATCAGTGCAATGTGTAACGTTGTCAAGTAATATCTACATATTTAGAAAACCTGTACTTTTATTCAACAAACATGTGCAATAAAAACAATTAATAGAATTGTAAATTTATTATGAATAACTATATTTAACAAGTTAGTCAGACAATTGTAAACTGTTACTAATTACATGTAACAAAAGTTATCACGACAGTAGAAACTTTTGAAATGGCATGTAACAGTTTAGTTGGACAGTAATAAACTTTTAAGAATTGCGTATATCAAATGTGTCAGACAATTGATTCTTTACAAAAGTTAGTTCACCAGTTTCCGACTGTGAAGTTTACAATGTGATAAGTCCGAGAGTTATAACAGCACTATGTTCACATTATAGCAATAATTATAACATTAAGACAGTAAATTTTCAGTTAACAATTTTATCAGACAATTGTAAGCGTTTATGAATTACATGCAAGAACAGTTAGTCAAACATTTGCAAGTTATGAAAATTACATACAATTTAGTCCGACAGTTATACGACAATCAATACAAGGTAACTGCGTGAAACGTAACAACAATTAGACTTACGTAAAACACAGGTTTATATATCGTCTCAATGGGACACCATAGACAATGTGACATCATTGCCCATCATTACCCACTAGTTTTAGATATAGTCTATGGTGTCCCATTGAGACGATATATAAACCTGTGTTTTACGTAAGTCTAATCCGACAGTTATAGAATTTTAACAATTGTTTGTTACAAATTTGTCGAACAATTGCAAACTTTTACGAATTAAATGTAACAAAATCTAATCCATTAGTTGTAAACTTTCATGAATTGCATGTAACAAAAGCTAATCTAACAGTTGTAAACTTTAAAAGCTACATCTAATTGTGAAACTGCATCTTCAGTCCGACAGTTATAAACTGAAAATTGCATGTAGCAAATTTGACAAATGACTGTAAACAAAGTTTTGTTTTTGTTTACGTGCAATTCGAATTGCAGTACAAGAAAAGTTATTGCAGTAGCTGTAAATTTTGAGAATTACATGTAATAATTTAAACCAATTGTTGTAAATCTTGAAAATTTCTTGTGATAAGTTAGTGGAAAGTTGTAAACTTTGAAAAATTGGATGCAGGAAGTTAGCAGTCGAAATTTTGAAAGTTCCATGTGGTAAGTTAATCTAAAGTTCTAAACTTTGAAAAGTATAGGAATATATAATAAATTAGTCGAAAGTTCTAAACTTTGAAAATTGCATTTAGCAAAGTTAATCGAAAGTTGTCAACTTTGAAAAATGTATAATATGTAATGAGTTAGTCGAAAGGTGTAATGTTAGAAACTTACATCATATGCTCATCCCAGTAGATCAAGGACAATCTTTCACTTTAAGAATTGGCCAGCAATTTGTGTTGAATTATATTAATGTATAAGTTATTCCCAGACTAGTACCAAATCTCAAATGAAGTTATATTATCAATAAAGAATACAGTTTGACTGGAAATAACAGTCAGACCATGTCTGTGGTAATACAGTATTTCTCTGATTAACAATCCGGCCAAATCAGTAATTTACCACACAACAAATGATTTTACGAACTTGTACAATGATTCGACGTCTGTCATTTCTGATTTCCGGAGCATGCGCAGTTCAGCCAGTTATTATGCAAATAATCGTAGTAGCAAGTAAGGTTCCCCTTGAATCACGTCTTACCCCATCTGTCAGTATTTGCTTTGTCAAATTCTAGCTCGGCATTGAAAGCTCTCCCACTCAGTCCTTCTCTCTACAGTTTGAAGTCTGGCACAATGAAATATTATCAATTGATTTCTTTAGTATGAGATGTACAAATTGGACATGATCCCAGCAAGTTTAATCGACGGGCTGGTCAGTTCAGCAATTTTCTTGTGATTGGAAAATGAGTTAGGGAGGCTGAAATATTGTTTGCTCCAAGAGAATGGACTGATAACCTCTCGTAAAATAACCTGGTCTCATTCAAACATCAACGGGTCAGGTCCTCAACCTTTGAGAGTGAACGGAGCTGGTGATTTCTGAGTGAAGGGTAAGGATACATATAATCATAAACGAATGCACCAATCAGCGTTCCTTTCCAAACCATGCATCTGAATACGGGCGGTAAAGAGGCGGGGTCGAGTCTTTGTTGTCCAAACTATTTTGCATTGTGCCTCAACTAGGGGGCGTATGGGGTTTCGACCTCGGTATGAGTGTCCTGTGACAGTCCCATAAAATTGCCATTTTTTAAAAAGCACATAAACAGCATACGACGTTGGTTGGATACACATACAAATTAACACCAATTCCCGCCAAAAACATAGTTTTGTTGTCACAGGTATCGGCGACCTTTGTTTTCTTCAAAATCGTCTGATGTTGAAACGTGTTGACAAAATAATACACATTTGGTTTCTGGCAGTCTCACACTGAACACAATACTTGTACTCTCATAATTATACACTGAACACAATACTTGTACTCTCATAATCATACACTGAGCAAAATACATACAGTAACACTTCTAGAAATAATATTTTACTGACAATATCTCACACATTGAACAAAATGCATGCGGTGACACCTCTAGAAATAACACTCTCTGCGGTTCGATCTACTATCTATCTATTCCCTAAACCCTTTGTTGCCTGTCAGAGTCAGGGGTAGAAGATTTTTCTGGAGACGGTCCACTTGTGTGCTAAGTATATTTGTAGCCTCTTTTATTTTTGTGGTCTATCGTTTTCGTAGTCGACCTCTAGGTCTACCTTCACTGTATTTCTGTAGCATAGCCTTCTGCGGTATGCTGTCTGATGGTAGTCTGTTGTTGTGTGCAGAACATTTGATCTGTTGTGTTCTCTTAATATATTCCAAGATTAGGGTGTTGTCGGTTTTTTGTCTAATGCCCTCATTCCTCACTCTGTCTCTTCTCGATATTCCTAGGATCCTGCGCAAGCGTGCCCTGTCGGTGTCCATGTTTGGCATTGGTAGCCCAGCGTTTGCATAATAATCATTTTGAATAGTGTTATTTTGGTGTTTAAATCTACATTTTTGTTTTTGAAGATTGGTGTCAATTGTCCTAGGGCTTGCTATGCTTTACTACATCTATTGTGTATTTCTTTGCTGCTCTTGCTGTCTGTTGTTATGTTACTTCCTAGGTATATAAATTATATCACCTGGTTAAGTCTGTTGTTTCATTCATTCATTCATTCATTTTCCTTTTGCGCTGAAGTTAGCGCATAGGGCAGAGGTCAGATCTCTCCAATTCTGTCTGTTCAAAGCTATTATGTGCAGTTCTTGAATAGTATGAATATTGGTTGTTTTACTTTCTCTAAGTATTGTTCTTCTGAGTGTTTCTTTGGTCTACCCCTTGCTCTTTTGCCTGTAGGTATCCATTCAAGAGATTGGTGGTGTATTCTTATGTTGTTTGCATTATATATATTGATGTTTCTTTATTCATTACTTCGGTCTCTTCTATATTTATCTTCATCTTAAAATTATGGCATGTTTGATGTAATCTATCTATTTGTCTTTGTAGTTCCTCTTCTGATGATGCCACTAATCCTTCGTCATCTGCAAATAGTAGTTCTTTTAAGTTATCCTTCAGATTGTTTCCTTCCGTTGTCTTTACTACTTTTCAGATGTGGTATATGTAAGTTATAAATAATAGAGGGAATAGTAAACATCCCTCTCTCATACCCGAGTGAATATGAAAATTATCAGATGTATCTGTGCTCGTTCTTACTGAGTATTGACTATTGACGTGTATGCTCTGACATAGGCTTATCAGATGTTTAGGAACTGATATGTATGTAGTATTATCCATAGTTGTGGTCTATTCGCTCTGTCAAAAGCTTTCTCTTGATCCACGAAAGCCAAATATAAGTCTTGGTTGTGTTCTATCACTCCTTCTGAAAGTTGTTTGATGGCGAAGATTGCATCTGTACAGCTTTTACTTTTCCGAAAGCCCAGTTGTGTATTGTTGAACTGTGGTTTTATGTCTTGCTAAAGATTTTTTCCTATGTGGCTTAAGAGTAATATGCCTCTATACTTAGTCCAGTCCTTACTGCCTTTTTTTCTTCCAGATGGGAACAATCACTGCCGCATTCTTCTTCTGCGGTGCCTTTTGTGTCCACCAAATCACATTGAACAGTCTGTGTAGCCACTTTATACCTGTCTTTATTAGCATTTTTATTAGTTATATAGACATGCCGTTCACTCCTGGTGCTTTGTTAAATGGTGCATGTTTAACTGCGTCTTCAATTTCAGATTTCAGGATGTATGGTTCTAGATCTTCTTCTATTGTATTTATTGTTGTAATCACTTCTCCCTCATTTAAGTTTAACAGTTGATTGAAGTAATTTTTTTTTATCTTTCCATGATTTCTTGGGGCCTTTTTAGTATGTTACCGTGTTCATCGTTGATTATTTCTGTTTGGTTTGTAAGTGTCGTGTTTACGTATTATGTTTTGTACTTTCTTGTAGAACATATTTATTGTGTTTTGTCTATCCTTGTTAAGCATTTTTCCATATTCTTGCAATGACTAATTTTTTGCTGATTTGAGGATTTTCTTGGAGTTAAATTTGTGCTGTCTTGTATGCTAAGTAATCTGTATATGTTTTGCTTGTTACCCATTTCTTGTATTTTTTTAATCTTTCGTTGTGTTCTTTAATTCTTCTGTCCACCAAGCTGTTATGTTTGGTTTCGTACAGCTATAGTTTTAAATCCGCATATGTTTCCAGCTGTTTGAATGATGGTATTTTTGAAATATTTCCATTCTTCTTGTATGTGCCGGTGTATTTTCTGGTAGCTTTGCTAATTCAACATTAACTTGCTGGATATATTTTTCACTCATCTTTAGTTCTTCCAATTTCTGTATAACTAGTTGCTCTTGGTGCTTTGTGTTTTTCTTGTGCGTGTTATTTTTGAATAAAAGTATATATCGTAATCCTAATGTTGATGCAACCATTATTATGATAATGGTGAGAAGTCGATCAGCGGTGAAAATGGGTCGAGTGTATGTCTATTTAATGTAATTTTTTTCTTAAAAATAGTACACACACAAGGAGAAAGAATACTGAGCCGATTACACCTAAGAAAATATCGATGGATGCGCAAAAATATTAATTTTGCCATCTACACCTATATATTGTTATATTTTCATTTGTTGGCCATTTTTACAGCGAGCAGATGTAGAAGGTTAACCAATCGTATCATTGATCAGTTATTGTCGGACAACTGGATATTAATGCGATATTTTACTATCACCAGTGTCGTACATTTGAACTATGTTATTATAACCGTGGCAAATTTTAATCCTAGACGTCACGTATTGAACATTTCTATAGCGAAAAACAAATATTCAGAGCTACTGAGTTAGCATTTGTATATATATGTAAATTATACAAATCTTAAAGAAACAATCTTTCGTAACAGCATATTTTCCGGTTGAGAGTTGCTTTGGAAACATAGGGAATAAGAACTTTTCATAGTTGGTGGAAATAATTCCAAGCCCGTAGATGAAAGGGGGGTTAGCAGTTGTGGTTTGAAAACTCTCCCTCTTACAATCAAAATAGAACATCACCTTTTGTTCTAGAAATTCAGTCAATGGTGGGTAATAACCCCACCCCCCCCCTAATCTTAAAAATGTTTCACACCTCATCAAAAAGAGAGAATTACATATGAATGTCCTTATTAGGTAAAGCCCCTTTCTTACTGAAAAAGTATCTACGTCCTTGATTAAAACACTTTGTCATAGCATTGACCACGACGTGTATAGTAATAAATTATTTTAAAAAAATTTACCTTTAAAATTGACATTGCCAGCCTATATTGACAAGAACCCACTCTCAACTGAGATTTAAGACAGTTAAAGAATCATTAGTTTCTCTGTTCTTAAGTATTCCGTTCCTAGTCGCCCCACTCCAAATACGAAATTCTTTAAATTTAAGACAGGAACAGATATATCGCATTTCTAAATTTGGTAAAATAATTGACATCAGTGTATAGAAGTGTTATAAAATAAATGACTTCCGTGTGTAGAAATCTCGTAGAATTATGACATCCATAAGCAGAAAAACTGAAACAATGATATCTCTATGTAGAAATCTGAAAGAATAAATGTTATCTATGTGTAGAAATCTGGACGAGTTTTGATTTATGTTTGTATAAAGGTAATAAAATAATTGATATCTGCGTGTAGAAATATTTTTGATGTTGTTTTCTTGGTCCTCGGGAGTTACGAGCAATCAGCTTTTACTTCATATTCGCGATGCTGTAATTCTCCAGAGCTTTATTTCAGTGCTTTATTTCAGAGCTTTATTAGCAGGATGTAGTGCGGAGAACGGAATGCGCTGTGTCATAGTTTACAGCATTGCTGCGATATCTGTGCCTTTCGGCCTGACACATCCGACTTCAGCATGGCTTTGGGTCACTGACCCTATATGTGATGGGACAGCCAACTCCATCCCATAACCTCCTTAGTCGCCTCGTACGACATGCATGGAAGGTAAACAGTGTTGCTATTCTTTGCTCTCCTTTTGGGCCCCGACAACACACAGGCGACTATTATAGCAACGAGCATCTTGTGCAAGTATGGAATTATCCTCATGACCACAAACATAGAACATTAGTATTCGTATTACAAGGACCGATATGCCTACTTTCAGGGCAGGATTTAGACTTGATAAGGCCCTAAGCTATTTGAGATATGGAGCCCTTTATACGTAATATATAACAATTGCTCAACGGCCAATTTTTGGGGGCTAAGCTATAGCTTGTGTAGCTTATACGCAAATCCTGTACTGACTACTTTAACATAAAAAACATAAAGAAAAACATAAGAGACAGAGACTTAATTTCAAACCCCAAAAACGCCTTCTCACCGATGGACAATGCTTGAAGAAGTCTCCTACTTATAAGGGGGTAAATTATAAATGTTTCGTGGCTTTTCTACCATTCGGTAACATGCTATCTTAGATTCATGGTCTTCAGTTCCCGTGCCAAGCATCCAATCCTGTCAGATGCTCATAGTAACCCTGTTCTCCAACATAGTCACTGGAATCGGAGGACAGCCAATATGCATTTTCCTGCCATCCAAAAGGGCTTGTCAATTATACAGGCTAACATGTTTTCTTGATTCTGGGATCTCCCATGGAATTATCATGTCATATACAGATTTGTTTTTCACCAAAACCTATGTCACCTGTTCATACCGAAGCACCATGTACACAATGACAGTTAATTCCACTTTCAGGATTGAAACTCCACCAGCATGATGTGCAATGAAGGGTTAAACTAACTATGACTACACAAAGGAAAATGTAATTATACAGATGAAATGCTATACAAATACAAAAGGAAAACCACACTATATTAGCGTGTCATCTACTGAATTAAAATTCAGGTGGACAACAAAATTATTCTGCCCGATAGCTAGCAGTATTTACGTAAGAAAATGTCATTTTAAAGTGTGCTTTTTCAATTCTGTGTGATATATTTCGGTCACAAAACGGATATTGTGTTGTTATATCGACAATTGAGCGTTAATAGTTATTGATGTCTGATGTGTAGGTGTAAACAATGCAATGACATAGGCCGTGCGTGTGACATACTGGTTTTCAAGCAAGGCTACCGATGGCTATTCGCTGTGACTGTCAGATAGATGAAAATTCGTGAGTTCGGGAGGACAATTCATCTAAGAGAAGGACACTCCAAAATAAAGCTGCTACTGCATTGTATGTTAGGCTCTGGTAGGGTTAAAGGCTATTGAAGTAAACCATAAACAAACCGGCGGAAGGCAAGTGGGAAACCACTGCTGTATCATCCCTAATGTATCATAAGGAGATGTGGTTTTCAAGAAGTATTATGAAAATTCCATGGACAGCCAAGAAAACTATTGTAGGCGTTTTCATAGATGTTGAAGTAAAACGACAAATCATGGCAAAAATTTGAAGCAATCAAGATTCTTATGGCATGTAATGAGAAAAGCACAACTTAAACATTTATCAACCACCGAAATGATCAAGGAGAGAAGAGACAGAGGAAGATAAAGACAGAAAATTCTAGATTTGTTGTCACTGTATCACAAACATATATCACCAACTAAAATTATTAACAGCAAAAAACACATAGGATTGTGGAGAATGTCCTACGCAACTCGGCATGACACTTGATTTATTGATCTACTGTCAGTTTTATGTTGCATACTGGTCGGTCTGATATGCCAATAGTGAGACCTTCAGACCTTCCACAAGCTGTAGAATTATGTTACAATAATTGACATCTATGTGTAGAAACTGATACAATAATTGACATCCATGTGTAGAAACCTGGTAGAATAATTGACATCTATGTGTAGAAACTGATACAATAATTGACATCTATGTGTAGAAACTTATACAATAATTGATATCTATGTGTAGAAATCTGGTAGAATAATTGATATCCATGTGAAGAGGGCACCTCAAAAGAAGCGTGTATTCTTATAATAGTACTTACGTAAAACACAGATTTTTGATGTTTCACTTGAACACAACAAACGGACTATCACTAAAACTGAGGGGTTATGAGGTGTAAACATGAAAACATACAAATTACAATACACAAAAGATTTTCAACGTTGCGAACCGTTAGGTCTTTCTCAAGAATATATAAAACAGTGAAAAAGAATGAAAGCAGCAAAAACTATGTTACCATCACAGAGGCACTAGATACACTATTTACATGTATATAGTGTAGTATATAAAGTATACATGCTTTACATATTGACATATTTTACTTTGAACTTCGTATTGTTTACATGTCAACAGTGTATCTAGTGCCTCTGTTGTAGTAAGATTGTTTTTACCGTTTTTATTGTTTTTCTCTGTATTTTTTAATATATTCTCGAAAAAGACCTAACGGTTAAAAATGTTGAAAATGTCTTGTGTATTGTAATTAGTATGTTTTCGTGTTTACACCTCATAATCCATTAGTCTTAGTGATATTCCGTCTATTGTGTTCAAGTGAAACAATATAAACCTGTGTTCTACATAAGTACTATTGTTGTTCCGTTTCACTGATTGTCGTAAATTCTTACAAATTTTGAAAAATACCAGTCTCAGAGCACGTACACAGTATAAACTGAAGTTTCTAATTTTCTCCGAAATACAGAAGCCGAGTTTACATTTCAGCTCAGTAGAACTTGAATTTCTGATAACTAGTATATTAATCAATGCACTGTCTGCTGAGTTAAACGCTGATTGAAGGTGAAGCTGTGGGGCAACCGTGAGGACCTCCTGCTGTCGACTGAATTCGTGGAGGCGGCCCACCTTCCTGTATATACATATGATCATAGGAACTTGATCGGAGAAGAAGAAGAAGAAACGCTGATAATAAATCATGTGATATGTGAAAGAGTATCATCATCGTCCGCCTCTGTGGTGGAGAGGTACACAATGCATCTCTGACGGCCAAAATACTGTCACGGGCAGGCAAATCCCGTCACAGGCAGCTGTGTATCCGGACCGTTCATAAAGCAAATGCAAACTACTTAAAGTATTTATATTGCATATATTAAGTAACATATTCTTTCCAGAACGTTGTCTTCGTCGTGGATCGTGGATACTCTGAACGCCTCTCTGTTCCGGGCAAGCAGGCTTGCATTGGTCAGAGACATGTACATACATTCTTCAATGTTGCTGACCCATGGTTTTTTTTGGTCTTTCTCTTCTTCTCCTTCCTGGCACTCTGTCCTCTAGAATCAGCCTTTCGATACCATCATGTCGCTTTAAGTGTATTTTATATTGCATAAATTATCAATACGGACAACCATTTCTGGGTTAATAGTTACATCCTGAAATGATATGTTACCAATGTACGACAATGAAGTTATAAGGAGAACATGAATGGCTAAAACAACAATCAAAAACATAAGAAATATACAAGAATTCAAATAAATCACACACTAAAATTGGGAGTTATAAAGTGTAAGCTACATCAACTCTAAATATAATATATAATTCATAAATATGGACAATGAATAAACTATTAAAAGACAGAATTGGTGACTCTGAGATTTGGATATATAGAAGAATATATACCAGAATTGGTGACTCTGAGATGTGGATATATAGAAGAATATATACCAGAATTCGTGACTCTGATATGTGGATATATAGAAGAATATATACCAGAATTGATGACTCTGAGATGTGGATATATAGAAGAATATATACCAGAATTGGTGACTCTGAGATGTGGATATATAGAAGAATATATACCAGAATTGGTGACTCTGAGATGTGGATATATAGAAGAATATATATCAGAATTGGTGACTCTGAGATGTGGATATATAGAAGAATATATATCAGAATTGATGACTCTGAGATGTGGATATATAGAAGAATATATATCAGAATTGATGACTCTGAGATGTGGATATATAGAAGAATATATACCAGAATTGGTGACTCTGAGATGTGGATATATAGAAGAATATATACCAGAATTGATGACTCTGAGACGTGGATATATAGAAGAATATATACCAGAATTGATGACTCTGAGATGTGGATATATAGAAGAATATATAAATGCAACTTCATGGAAAGAGAAGAAAACGAACACATGGGTTCTGAAAACACTGCCTATAAAAAAAGTATTATAAAAAAAAATAAAAATAATATTCTTGGGATAGAGGTAGGCAGAGATAAAAGTGGGACGGATACATTGTGAAATAGATAAAATATTGTCTACCAGTGTGCACTGAGACATACAAGTGGGACGGATACATTGTGAAATAGATAAAATATTGTCTACCAGTGTGCACTGAGACATACAAGTGGGACGGATACATCGTGAAATAGATTTCTTCTTCTTCTTTCGTTCACTTGAAACATGTCTATATCTGTAATTCTGTCTCCTTAATAAAATTCACTGTCTTTTGTAGTTCATACAGTGTCCCATAGAGCTTTGATTCCAGTGTTGTATCCTCTGGCCAATATGTCTGCCTCAGCGTTTCATCCTCAGAACACTCTTGAAGTATATGTTTGGCACTCTGTGCTGCCTATCCACATGTACACATGGCCGTGTTGCCAATCTTGTGTTTTGTGCGTGGCATCCTGATTATCTGTGCGCCTTTTGGCTGGATGCCTCCGTCTTCAGCACTCTGCTTACTTGGGCAGGACTATGGTCCTGCTCGAGTGGGACTGCCCAACCAGTCTTAGTTTCCAGCCCCTGATGGCTGGACTAAGCCCCATCACCTCTGCACAGTGCTGGTCTCGATGGGGGAGAAATAGAACAAATATTGTCTACCAGTGTGCACTGAGACATACAAGTGGGACGGATACATCGTGAAATAGATAAAATATTGTCTACCAGTGTGCACTGAGACATACAAGTGGGACGGAAACATTGTGAAATAGATAAAATATTGTCTGCCAGTGTGCACTGAGACATACAAGTGGGACGGATACATTGTGAAATAGAAAGAATACTCTCTGCCAGTGTGCACTGAGACATACAAGTGGGACGGATACATTGTGAAATAGAAAGAATACTCTCTGCCAGTGTGCACTGAGACATACAAGTGGGACGGATACATTGTGAAATACAGCAAATACTGTCTACCAGTGTGCACTGAGACATACAAGTGGGAAGGATACATTATGAAATAGATAAAATATTGTCTGCCAGTGTGCACTGAGACATACAAGTGGGACGGATACATTGTGAAATAGAACAAATATTGTCTGCCAGAGTGCACTGAGACATACAAGTGGGACGGATACATTGTGAAATAGATAAAATATTGTCTACCAGTGTGCACTGAGACATATTAGTGGGACGGATACATTGTGAAATAGATAAAATATTGTCTACCAGTGTGCAGTGAGACATACAAGTGGGACGGATACATCGTGAAATAGATAAAATATTGTCTACCAGTGTGCATTAAGAGGCAGATTGTACATGGCAATAAGTAGATGATTCTCGTGCGTTGCCGAAGTTCGAAAGGGTAGCACAGAATAGAGGCACTGTCTTATATTTGTGACAACTTAGGAGTTTTGGGGGTGAAGTTGTTACATTCCATACAGTGTCAAAAATGATACAGATTCAGTTTTGAAGTTGGATATTTCAGGAGAATACGCGACATAACAAAACACATTTCTGGACTGCATGCTCCTAATGTGCAGAAGTTTTTAAAAAGAAAAACCACAATACATCTGAAATGAAATATCGCGTCCATATTTTTCTGCACAGAATTCTGGTAACTTGCAAAAATGCCATCTAGGACGGTAAAGTCTTTTTTTTTTTAATTTACGTTGCTCATAATTTCGAAAGGTCTTGACAAAATGTCGGACAATTTTTTTTTAATGAAGTCTTGAAATAATCTGACGATTAACGGTTGCCCCGAAACAATAAAATTTGATGATGACAGATTGTGACTTAGTTGAGAGTATATGCATATTTCATAAAGAACGAAGGTTACAATTTTTTAAAAGACAGCGACTAAGAAATGGGCTCTTCCATGGTTGCCAGATATTTGAAACGTATTACAATCAAAATTCAGGTAAAATACAACTAAAATGCCAAATTTCTAATATTTAATACACTTTAAAAGAAACAAAAAAATGGGTTAAATGACAACAACATAAATTTCATAGACATTGATATTTAGAAATGGCAAAATTTCTAATATTTAATACACTTTAAAAGAGACCCACAAAAATTGTTAAATGACAACAACATAAATTTCATAGACATTGATATTTAGAAATGGCAAAAATTGTGATTTTTTACCATTAAATTGTCAACTTCTGGCAACCCTGGTTGCTTTCCCGCGTCAAGTGAGCCATACTGGCCACTTGACTTTTCAAATTATAGTGTTTGGGTCAGAAAATAAACAAAGCATAAACTCAAGTTTATTATGTATCTCATAATTGTCACTTAACACTCCCGGGGGCTAGCCAGGTAATCTAAACGCTATATTCTAAAGTGTCCATGCGCTTATCTTCTCGCTTGCAACCTCCCCCTTGCCTTCTGTTGAATATTTCCGTGTTCAAGACATTTCCCCGGACGACAGATTGTAATGTCGTTCGGTTGCTAAGCACGCACGTGATCAACGTGTGAGTACAATCATTTTATGGTGTCGCCCACATTGAGCATCGATCGTGTTCTTATCAAGAGAAAAAGTCAAAAAGAAGCCAAACCTGTATGTTCAATTATATTATAAGATACTGGATAACAGATATGTGATTTTTTCGACAACTGCGCTATATGGGTGTTATGTGATTTGTGTGACAATTGTGCTATAAGGGTGTTATGTGACTTCTTAGACAACTGTGATATAATGGTGAGATTTGTTGGACAACTGTGCTACAAGGGTGATATGTGACATGTTCGACAACTGTGCTATAATGGTGATATGTGACATGTTCGACAACTGTGCTATAAGGGTGATATTGTCAGATTCTCTTCTGTATCCTTTTCCAGATTTGTTTCGGTACGCTCTTCTTCTTCTGCGTTTGTTCTAAAACCCTGCAAGTTAGTAGAATGTAGTCCGCAAAAGGGTTGTGTCATAACTTAGAGCTTGGTTGAGATATCTGTTCTTTTAAGCCTGTTACATTGCCAAAATTTGTCGTTGGACTACTTTTTGTCTCCTTGACATATGTGATCAGACAGAAAATCAACATTTACTGTAAGATAGATCGAAGTGATATATTGCAAACCATTATTCAATGTAAGACAGATCGATGTAGTCTATTGCAAATCAATATTCAATGTAAGACAGATCGAGGTAGTCTATAACAAACCAATATTTACTGTGAAGACCTGCCTATTGTGATACTATTTTGTATATTGATATGTAAAACATAAAGATGCACATACAGATTACATCATATCAAAATGAATGTTGGAACTATACATTAGTTAACAGAAGATTGGGTTCTTTTCTTTCTCTTTATAATGGAAAAAATTGAAGATGATCATGTCTCATGCATAGCCGCTGTTTGAATACCCATCAATTTTCTGCTTGGCAAAAGTGTTGGGTACAGTATAAGTAGCCGTCACCACATGTTTAATTATTTCTCTTGTCTATGTTTATACATTCCATATTCATCATTGAATAATTAAAATATTTAGTTATTTAAGGTTTTGGTTTAGGGTTAGTTATGTAAATACAATGATCCTAACCCAAGCCCTAAAATAAAAATTATTGTTTAATTATTAAATGATGAACATGAAATTTACAAATATAGACACGGAAAATAACTCAACTTTGTGGTGGCATCTACTTGTGCTATACCAAATGTTGATCGAGTAACAAACTGTGCGTTTTAGTGTATTGAAAATAGATTCGTTCTTAAACTGTGGCTAGATCCGATTTTTAACCACATCCGATGTTCTTTGATATTGAATAATTCTGTGAAATTATTCATGAATTCGTCATATCGTTGTTAATGACTGCAGACGTCAATAGTATCCCCGGTAGTAGCTATTAATAGTAAAAAACATGAGTAGCAAGCTGCAGACATTTACTCAAACACTTCAAATCCGAGATTATTGTTGATAATATCGATAGCTACTGATAACACGCGAGAAGCACCCGGTTATAGAACCGCCTTTTTTTCATGTTGTAATTGAAAGCTTCAGAACCATAGTTGCCATGAATAACTATGACACTTTGGAGTTTAGATCCAGAAGTAGATGTGTCACTTCTGAACAATTAAGAAGATCATAAGTATAACTGTACAGTGCTGCAATATAGACATGGGAATATATTACAATATTTGCGTAGAGAAATTTCACCAATGGTATATATACAGTAAGCTTTGTGGCCCAGGTCTGTTTTGAGAGTCAATGAGTCACATTCATCATCGTCATGTAGATTATAGTTTATATTTTTTATAGCAAAACAATACTACTATCACGTCTGGAAAGACGGAAAGAGGCCTGCTACAGAAGAGGTTTAGTTACAAACATTTTCACAACGCAATAATTTTGTTTGTCACGTTATGGGGTAGGAATTTTTGAAAGACATAGTTACAGCGAGTAAGATTTAAGGGAAATGAGACAGTGGATGACAGCGCAAGAAAATTGTCTGATAGTTTAATATCGTGGAATGGCAAAAGAGTCTACAACTATCCTGTTAAAATATAGAGGTATCTATAGACGAATTGTGGACGCAAATCGGCAGGGCACTTGCCGATGATGCTGACGTCTGAAATATCACGCTATTCACGAGAAAAAAAAATAAACTAACGTAAAATCGACTGAAAATAACAAGTTTAAATCACCAATTTAAAAAAAAATTACTGATGAAAGATATTGAAGAAGTAAGCACAAACAATTCGGATGAATTGAGAACAGCTAGAAGCATATTACAACATCGCAAACTCCTTATCCACATATACATCAAATCGTACAATTCCAGGCATTAAGAGCAGAGCTATGGAAGCTTCTAATACTTGCAAAGCAAACAAACAATTTTCATCTAGATACCTGAATTTCCATTTCTCAATAGATTCTTGTCTTGTTGCATTTTGTGCTCAACTCGATTGTCTTACAGATACATATAGCTGATGCTTTGAGATGTGGAAGTTTCTTCCCGGTATATAGCTGATGCTTTGAGATGTGGAAGTTTCTTCCCGGTATATAGCTGTTGCTGTGAGATGTGGGAGTTTCTTTACAACATTTAGAAGATGTGGTGAGATTGAAAGTTTCTTCATGACATTTAGCTGTTGCATTGAGATTTGAAAGTTTCTTCACGACATTACCCTACATCCAGTGAATCTTTCTTCTAAATAATAATTACATAATTCTCATGATGGAATATGTACGTATTTATATTTTTCTTCCGTCAGAAAGTATGTGACATCTATCATCATTGCATTCCTGGAATGTCAAAAGTAAATCGTTTACTTTTGTTAACTTATTTCTGTGACACTGATTACTGTATATTTTTTCCACACATCTATACCACGTGTACATATTTTTGAGAGATTCTATTCTGATGTATTCGATTGATGTATTCAGCGGATGTATTCAACTAATGTATTCAGATGGTGTATTCAGGTGATGTATTCAGGTGATGTATTCATGTGATGTGAACAGCTGTTTGTCATGATTACTTTATCTGATTCTCAACGGCGGAGTATGTATGTTTAACATACTCCAACACTTCACAATAACTGATAAACAATGTCACTGTCCCATCACATCCAGAAAGATTATCATGGTATGTTCCCTCATATCTACATAGAGTATCATAGTATGTTCTCTCACATCCAGAGAGAGCATCATGGTACGTTCCCTCACATCCAGATAAAGTATCATGGTATGTTCCCTCACATCCAGATAAAGTATCATGGTATGTTCCCTCATATACAGATAGAGTATAATGGTATGTTCCCTCACATTCAGAAAGTGTATCATGATATGTTCCCTCACATCCAGATAGAGTACCATGGTATGTTCCCTCATTTACAGATAGAGTATCTTGGTATGTTCCCTCAAATACAGATAGAGTATCATGGTATGTTCCCTCACATTCAGAAAGTGTATCATGATATGTTCCCTCACATTCAGAAAGTGTATCATGATATGTTCCCTCACATTCAGAAAGTGTATCATGATATGTTCCCTCACATCCAGATAGAGTACCATGGTATGTTCCCTCATATACAGATAGAGTATCTTGGTATGTTCCCTCACATCCAGATAGAGTATCATGGTATGTTCCATGTGCAGCAACTGTGTCTCATTAAATACTTTAAGATATAGAGAAACCAAATACATCTCAATTGTTGGTAGATACAATTAGAGAGATAACAATGAGTTTGGGCACATTGAGCTCGTCATACTATCACTATGCTACCAATGTAAAACGGTGACACTAACAACAAAAGACAGAAAGAATAACTTGCCACGATAGAAATGACTTATCTACGTATAATTCTGGGAGTAGCAATAAGAAATAGAATCAGAAATGAAAACCTCAGAAGACTAACTAACACTATGCCAATCCTGGATTATATTAGAAGACAACAGATTTGAGAGATTTGAACATGCTTCCAGACTACCATCAGACCGTGCTACTCAAAGGGCATTGCTTTACAAATACGGTGTATACAGCGCCAGGGGCAGAAATTACAATCGATGGATTACAGAAATAAAAGCGTCATCGAGTATAAACATATATGAAGCACACACAAAAAACCCATCTCATGAGAACTCTTCTACACTCTACGCTGCAAGGCATAAAGAGGTATAAAGCGAAATGAATAAAAAAGACAGAAAGAAATTCGTCTCCATGACAACCTATCTTAAAAACAATATTCATGGTTACTTCTGCGATAAACCCGTTCAGTCTAGATAATAAATATAATTAATCATAAATTTTTAACGTGGTTATTAAATAATGCACTCATGCAAAATATGAAACCCTTACGCTCATTAATTACGGAGATAATAGACAATATCAGTGTTGACATATTGATGAACGCACTACAGATTACATACCTTTACAACAACAATCTGAAAACTGGACTAGTACCGGAAGAATGGCTAAATGGCTACCCTATCCCTCTGGTACAACAAAGTTTTAAAAGACGCCACTGACGTAAAAGGCTCTGGTATTGAATGTTCGTTCGTCGTAATCGACGATGATCAAAATAATAATAATAACAATAAGTAATAAAGAATAATAAAGTTAACAGTGCGTTTTTAAATGACTAACAAGTCCAATGCGCGCACAAAATGTTCTTCTACAGAATTGACAACTGTAGATGGTGTCTATGGGACGTTGAGGTGTTTTTTTCTTTTCTACGTGCCCGCTCCTGCCTTGCAGTATCTTGTCTGGACTCTTCCGCCGCTAATGCTCCCGTTCTAATGCTGTAACGCCATGCTGTTCTATCCTGAGCGAGGCTCTCCCAAGAGAGTCAATGTTAAGATGTTTCAGTGATGACTTCAGCGTGTATTTGAAGCGCTTTTTCTGTCCACCAGCTTTTCGAAATCCTGCCTTGAGTACTCCATAATATATATGTTTTGGCAAACGTGAGTCCTCCATACGCACAAGATGACCTGCCCAGCGTGCTTGCGCCTTCATAAGTAGTGTGTAGATGCTTATTGAGGTTGATTTTTCCAAGACCTCGTAGTCTGGTACTTTGTCCCACCAATGGATATTTAGTAATTTACGTAGGCAGGTAAGATGGAAATGATTTAATTGTCTTGCATATCTAGCATACACTGTCCTCGTTTCACAAGCGTATAATAGGGTTGGTATCACAGCCGCATGCTATACTTGAAGTTTGGTAGTTGTTCTTATATCTCTTCTGCCCCATACCTTGTTGCGTAATCTGCCAAATACAGCACTAACTTTTGCCAGTCTATTGTTCATTTCCACATCGATGTTGATATCCCAAGAGAGAGAATGCTTCCAAGGTAAGTAAAATAAATTATTATAAGGCTCTGGTATTATTACACTGCAAAATGTCTACGAAAATATTCTAGAGAAAATTATGGTGTTACTTACAGCATTAGATCTGGAAATCAGAGGTACATTTCCAGACACTCCATGGGCATCTAGACGAAATAGTCACAAATTTTGCACTTGCAATTTCCCGATGAATAGTAAACGAGCTCACGTTTAAAAAAAGTTGCTCTGAAGTGCGAGTTCTGAACCACAGAGATCAAAACAATCGAACTCAATTTGCCACAAAGATCCTCATTGTATCCTGTGCTTTTCAATGTGTACCCTTTAAAAATTTAACAATTGCGAACTTCAATGATTGGTAGGGTTTTCCCATGGAAAGGAGAATGTGACACTTATGGGAATGTCAAGTATTTTATGATGTTGCTTTCCTAATCAGTAATCAAGAATATAGATGAAGTTTTGTAAATGTTACCAATTGTTATCAGTTGTTATCTTCTCGTTACTAAGAAATACTTATATCAGTTGTTATCTTCTCGTTACTAAGAGATATTTATATCAGTTGTTATCTTCTCGTTACTAAGAAATACTTATATCAGTTGTTATCTTCTCGTTACTATGAGATACTTATATCAGTTGTTATCTTCTCGTTACTAAGAGATACTTATCGAAAACAATATACTCTTCTTCTTCTGCTAGTATTTTAAACCATAAGATTTTATTGCTGCAGATACAATCAATCTATCTCTGTCACGATCTGTGATCCATGGTTCATAAGGATTTTCTTATATATTACCAATCCATGATGTTCTTATTCTCCATGGTGGTTTTCTTCCTAGTACTTTATAGATCTATTTTATCAGTCTGTTGTTTAAAGTTTCTTTCATCGAATGTCATTTGAAAAAGTAGATAAGTACACAGCCATACACAATAAAACAAGTTCAGTTGATGAAACTCATAGTAAAATCATACATCAAGTTAGACAGTAAAATGTTGTCAAGTATTGGTTATGGGGAAACATAAAATAGAAAGGAAAACTCTTCATCAAACAGGAGACTGCTAGAACTGTTTCATGCATCCCTCTCAAAGTCAGCTAAGAGGAAACAATCACGAATCCTGATCTTTAAACTGAAGTTTATCATCCAACTTAAGCTCACAATTTCTCGATGTAATAAAGATAAGCTTAGAGATATATGGATCTCAATGTTGGATGAAAACAGCTACTGCAAACTAGGAACGGTGGTCAGGTTCTGTACCTTGTACCGAGTGTGTGGTCGACACGTGGCAACCTGGGAGCTTACAGCGCTACCACAAACAACGTTGGCGCAGTATCTTTGTGTGTAAATTTGTAACTGCGCCTTAACAGATTGATTATTCTTATTATTAGTAAAGTGAGTTCCCCTTGTGTTATCTGCTTCATGAGGAATTTTGTTATATTTTCATTGTTTCTCCGCATTAATAAAATGAACGACAACCGCGGACAATCAAAGAGAAGGTAATTTTGTGTGGATCTTAATTTTGATGTAGTTAAGTGAGAGCAGTTAGGATGCACGGTTTAGCACTTGAAAAATACAATTCTCGTTGTTCGGTTCACGTATGCTTCAGATTTTCAATAGTTGTAAATCGATACATGAAATTAGTTCATGAATAACAGTTACAGTAGAATGGTAATGACCACCGTTAAAGATAATCCACAGTTATAAGAACTAGTATTGTTACCGGATATGAGCAAACTTCAAAGTACTCTGGAAAAGCCCATAGATGCACAGTTACATCAAGCAGAGTAAAATTATACATGCTGATAGACCATGTGACTATCTCGTTAAAATACTCCTTAGTCTGTCCTATAGGTTCCCATTTCTCGTAGAACCACTCCTAAATACCACATTGTCTAAATCATGCGTTCCCCCTCCTATGATCCTCTATTCGGAAATTTTTTCCCTCGAGTATTGATGCAGTCGTGCTCAAGATATCGCGGGTTTGAATCCTGTTCACGACGCCTTGTTTATAAAGCGAATTTTTTTTTCGATGATCTCTAAGGATTTTAGCTTGAAGTTATGTAGAACAGTACTCTTGTCAGGCGGGGTGACGTTTTGTTGAGAGGGTACATATGGGATAAACCTGAGAACAATGGAGTCAAAATTTGTACGTCTTTTGAGCATTTATTTTATCTTCAAATCCCTTCTTATAGATGTATTGAAAGCAAGTCTGTCTAATGTATCATCACCATAAACATGAGCATGTCCAGGGAAGAAGACAGATACCCAGGAAGCAGTTACAGATATCACCCATTAATATCTGCACCGATCATTAACAATTTTGTTGTAGCATGGACTGATAGTTAATCAAAATAACTGATCTCGTAGATTGAATCTCTGGGTTGACTGCAGTAACTTCAACACTCTTCTACGATGACTGCAGTAACTTCAACACTCTTCTACGATGACTGCAGTAACTTCAACACTCTTCTACGATGACTGCAGTAACTTCAACACTCTTCTACGATGACTGCAGTAACTTCAACACTCTTCTACGATGACTGCAGTAACTTCAACACTCTTCTACGATGACTGCAGTAACTTCAACACTCTTCTACGATGACTGCAGTAACTTCAACACTCTTCTACGATGACTGCAGTAACTGCAACAAACTCTTCTACGATGACTGCAGTAACTTCAACAAACTCTTCTACGATGACTGCAGTAACTTCAACACTCTTCTACGATGACTGCAGTAACTGCAACACTCTTCTACGATGACTGCAGTAACTTCAACAAATTCTTCTACGATGACTGCAGTAACTGCAACACTCTTCTACGATGACTGCAGTAACTGCAACAAACTCTTCTACGATGACTGCAGTAACTGCAACAAACTCTTCTACGATGACTGCAGTAACTGCAACAAATTCTTCTACGATGACTGCAGTAACTGCAACAAACTCTTCTACGATGACTGCAGTAAATGCAACAAATTCTTCTACGATGACTGCAGTAACTGCAACAAACTCTTCTACGATGACTGCAGTAACTGCAACACTCTTTTGCGATGACTGCAGTAACTTCAACACTCTTCTACAATGACTGCAGTAACTGCAACAAACACCTTCATTGGATGAATGAAGTAACTGCAACAAGCTGCTTCTTTGTTTTGTAAGTTATAGTTCTACAATTATATGCGAAGTTCGTTATTTTTGGTGATAAATAGTGTTGAGGGGTCCAAAAATTAGAAGCAAAGAATAGCAACAGTTTTCCTTCCATGTATGTTGTGAAAGGTTACTACGGATGTTATGGTATGTAGTTGGCTCTCCTATTCATTAAAGGGTTAAATGACTCAGAAACAATGCGGAAATCGGACGTGTCGGGCGAAAGACGTAGATATCTCAGCAAAGCTGTAAATCATGACACATTGCATTCTGTTCTCCGAACTACCTTCTAATAAACTGCAGGAGTTTAATAACGAACACAGAAGAACTAGCTGTAAAAATCCAGTCATTAGATGATATGCCAATATAGTGAGGCGTTCCCCATGTGGAAGTCCCACAACATTTCATTTGTACAATTACATTTCCCTTAGTGATGTAACACTGAGAGAAACCAACATTACACATAGGAAGTAAGAGTTAATCGCTCGTAGTTCATGGAGATCGTTGCAACAACACATGCGTGTACTTATATTTAAATATTTTTGTACCTGCATGCGTGTCCTTTTATGTATGTTTGAGTATTTTTATATGTTCGTATTCCCTCGCACTGTTTCATCAACTTCTCAACTTCCTTCCAATCCGATAACCCTTTGTTCTGACGACGCTGACAGACAGTAGGAGTTATCATTTGTTGACAGTCTGGTGTTGAAACTTCAGCTTCCCGACATATCATTACTGACTATATCCCGGAAGAAGGTCACACACGCGCCACAAAAGGTCAACAAGGGGTTGTAACTGTAGAAGCGGTGATACCTCTTGTGCAGCCATCAGCGGATAAACTGTTGTCACACCGTTTTTGACATCCCTATGTGCTCACCGTCCGTTGCTTTCACTACGGCGGCGTACTAGCAAGCTAGGGTTACCAAGGAGAACAATTTTCAACTTGACACTATACCATTATGGACATCTGTTTATCAATTCTTATCATCCTGGTCATCCGTTTTTTCATTTTCCAAACCTGGACGCATGGTCACGCATGAACCGCTTCCTAGAGACATGAGAAATTGTTTGTACAGTAAGGAAATACGGAAATCAATTTCCTGCATGAAATGGAATCGCGCATCGTTTCATAAAATGTGTCGGGATTCCTAGCCGTTACTTAATGTATTGGTTATTGGTTTATGGACCAACGTCAGATTTCGATCAGGCCAATATGTGCATAGTCTTCTCTAGCAGATGTCCAAAGTATGTTGATGGTTTTAGATATTCACTGGTTATACAACCTACACACTAAGGTCGTAAATGAAAGGATGAGTTTGGGGATTAAAACACTTTTTAGCAGGTCATAACATGTCATTCAGTTCTGAGAAATCATAACATGACATTTAGTATTAAAAATTCAGAACATGGCTTTTAGTTATAAGAAGTTAGAACATGATAATTAGTACTAAGAAATTAGAACATGACATTTAGTACTAGGTAGTCAGAAAATGATATTTAGTGATGGATATCAGAACATGACATTAGTGATGGATATCAGAACATGACAATAGTGATGGATATCAGAACATGACAATAGTGATGGATACAAGAACATGACAATAGTGATGGATATCAGAACATGACAATAATGATGGATATCAGAACGTGACATTTAGTGATGAATAGTCAGAATATGGCATTTAGTGATGGATAGTCAGAACATGACATTTAGTGATGGGAAGCCAGAACATGACATTTATTATTTGGATGTCTGAACATGACATCACAAAATGTCATGTTCTGAAATTGACATTTAATACAAGGACGCTAGAGTATGACATTTAGCACTAGGACGTCAGAACATGATATATAGCACATGAAAATTAGAACATGGAATTTGTTACAAGAAAGTTAGAACATGGCATTTGCTACAAGAAAGTTAGAACATGGAATTTGCTACAAGAAAGTTAGAACATGGCATTTGTTACAAGAAAGTTAGAACATGGCATTTGTTACAAGAAAGTTAGAACATGGCATATAGTATATGGAATTCAGTTAGAACATGGGATATAGTATATGGAATTCAGCGAAATTAGAAGGTAAATCTTATTCCATTCAACTATTGAATTTTTCCCAGTAAAAGGGAACTAAATACATCAACCACCCTACCTCCCACCTCAGAAAACGGAGAAATTATCCTTATTATGTAACTCATCAATTAAACTAGATGATAATAAACTAGACAACATTTCAAATTTCCTATATTTTTGAAGCAAGATAACAGCAGACGGGGATACCAACTCAGAAATCAAGACTCCAATCGCTCTCATCTCCAACGGCTTTAACAAACTCTCAAACATCTGGAGATGGAAGATCGCAAGTAAACACATCAAACTGCGACTATTCAATGCAAGTGTGATTCCATCATTGACATATGGATGTGAAAGTTGGAAATCTACCGCAATAATGGATAAGAATTTAGTTGCCTTCGAGTATAGATGCCTCAGAAATATCACAAATACTAATTGGAAAGACTTCAAATCAAACGACATACTAAGAGAGGAGACAAAACAAGAATACGTGACGAACATCATCAGAAAACGCCGCTGGACATACATCGGCCACGTACTTAGGATGAAGGAAGACAGAATCCGACGACAAGCCTTCATATGGACATCAGACGGAAAAAAAAGAAAACAGGGAAGACCAAAAACAACGCTCAGAAGAACATTTATGAATGAATTAAAATTAACAGGCATAAATGCACAAGACCTGCAATCCATAGCAACTGACCGACAGGCATGAAGAACTATGACATCCGCCCTATGTGCCACACTTGGCAAAAGAGGAACTGACTGACATCCCCCGTACCGAAGAGGAATCCTCCATCCTTCTTTAAAATAACGTATAATGTAGACGAGCGTGATCCAGAAAGTCACTTTGTGGTAGTTGTCATGAGAATGTTTAATCCGTGCTGTTTTCATGTTTAATCCGATGTGTATAAGTATAATCCGTGTTGTATTCATGTTTATGCCGTGCTGTATCCATATTTAATCCGTGCTGTGTGCATATTTATTCTGTGCTGTGTGTATGTTTAATCATGCTGTGTGTGTGTTTAATTCGTGATGTGTATGTGTTTAATCTGTGATGTGTATATGTTTAATCCGTGTTGTGTGTATGTTTATTCCTTGCTGTGTGTATTTTAATCCGTGCTGTGTGTATGTTTAATCGGTGCTGTATGTGTTTTTAATCCGTGATGTATGTTTAATCCGTGATGTGTGTATGTTTAATGGGTGCTGTATGTGTGTTTAATCCGTGATGTGTGTATGTTTAAGTGGATATCTCTAAAACTCCGGAAAATAAACAGTCTAACATTCAATTCTCTAGCAATAGTGTAGTGTCCTTTTTTTTATACTTCATCATTTTACTCATAACACTTCTGTGCCGCAGGGGGTGTAATTCTGTGGAACATCAGCACAAAAATCCGTATCACCTCTATAAAAAAAAATGCATGAATCCGGATCACAATAAAGGGACTGACTTCACAGTTAAGTAAAAAAAAAGGTATCAAGATTAAATAAACGGAAAATCACTGATTAAATATACACATCACGGCTTAAACAACAAAATGAAAACCACTGCTTTTTTATAAACATACAATAGCCGAAATGTTATAGAAGATTCAGCAAGAGGTGTAGGATACAGTAACACAAATAAGAAGGTAATATCAACTAAGATAGGTAACAGTGTGTTACATATAATTAGATACACGTCTCAGTAGAACAAAGCTATATATGTGATATAGGCAATGACGCAAGCCAATAGATATGGATAAGGGAGTTCACAGGTCACACCCCCCCCTATACCCCCGCCTCCATTTCTGTTAGGAAATTAGAAGATCAGGTTTACAACAGCAGAGAATACACCCAGATAACATGCGGTTTTTTTCTTCCCCTTATGATAGTAGATAACGAAATACTATTGATTTCACATACATACACTCCTCTTTCGAAATATAAGGAGGTTAAAGATAAAGATGTGGGCTCTCACATATACTTTTTAAACATATACAGGGACAGAATAACAAAAGAATCTCAAAACAAGAAAGTAATCAGTACTGTAATAAGTGTAGAATCTGAAGAGGAATTAAATAACGTAAACAACGAACTGCTATTTGCTGATGAACAACGTTTTACTTACGAAGATCAACAGCAGTTACATAATCATATAAATGCACTCACGACAACATGCTCCAAGTATAACATGAAAATAAAATCACTGAAAACAGAAGCAATGAAAATAAGCAAATTACCAAACCGGTGAATATAACCATTTAAAAAAAAATAAAGTGAAACAAACTTCTGAGTTTAAATTCCTGAGAAGTATATTCACAAACAACGGAAAATTAGACAGAGAAATTGAGACAATATATCAGAAAGAAAACATAGTGACATACCAGCTATCACCATTACTGTTCAACCCAAAGATCTAGATGAAAATCAAGACACAGATGGTAACAGTGTTTTTTTAATGCCAAAACTCTGCTATCAATGCCAGACATTGGCGCTAACAGTAGCGCAGCAGAGAAAACGTATAAACATGTGAGATGAATTGCCTGAGATAAGCCGTAAGAGTGAGCACACTAGACACAATGAAAAATGTTGAAATCATGATAATCACCAGCATAAGACCATGCACATAATACATCGAGAAACAACAAATAAAATGGTTTGGACACATTATGTGAATGAACTATACTATACTATCGACAAGAACATATAACATGAGAGGATCCGATACAAGGCCAGAGGAAGAGCTAGAAGAAGATCTATATATACGCTGTCGCCCTTGTTTACCTTGCGGCGTCAGGGGTAGAAGAGTTCTCTGGAGATGATCTTCATGTGTACTGTTTGTAAGCTTGTTCCAGTGACTTCTTCGATTCTTTCTAGAAGAAGATGAATAGATACTATCAACCCTGAACAAATATATATTAAATACAGCCAATGAGACAAATCTAGCCTTGGATAGACAGCTATAGTTCCCAGTCACCACCCCTAAGTTTAAAGGCAATTTTGGATGTTCTGACCATCATCCACCTGGTAATAGGCAATATATAATAGACAATGATACACTTGTCCCTCCACAGGAGGTAAAGAGCTTTTCTTAACGAAAATTCCAGTTCCCTTTGAAGTGTATCTACAGTGCTGCAGTAACGATTTCAAGATCATACTTGCAGATACAAATATATATCTGTCGTTTTATTAGATAGCGATACAAAGTATGCACACAGTGATCAATGAAAAGCACGGATCAGTGTTATCATCCAAGATGGATGACGCTGTGTATGACCATCGCGCAGGACTTATCTGGAGAAGAGTGCGATCGGGCTACAGCTATTGCCCAAATGGGCGGCATGTAAACTAGGGCAACTGCTTTGAAAGACTATTCTACATAATTTCAAATCGAGTTATTGTAAACAAGAGATACTTTTATCACTGCTCAAATGTGAAATTATGAACACCAGAGGGCATTAGATGAGCCCGGGTATAATTATGTACAAAACTGGAGCCGTAACCTGGTCATGGAAGTTGCCATTTTGGCTTTTCAAAGGATCATTTCAGTTTCAAGAGAAATGGCAGGGAATTTGACAGGATTATAAAAAGCTTGGGCTCAAGTGGCTAGGGATTAAATATGAAAGTTAGCAGATATTTAAATTGTTGGCACTCACTGTGGGTTTTATTGTGAGAGTGTCTGGTGTGTGTATGCGAGAGTGTGATATGTTGAACATATACTTTCAGTCGTCCACTAAACACTGTCATTCCGGTTTCCTATTTACTTTTTTTTGATCTTGTTATATGACGTTCCTGATATCACTTGAATGCGTGTTAGAGTGCAATAAAACGGGCTGAAATAATTCATAAAGCTCTTTCAATGGAGCTTAACTAATGACCACCAATGAATAATATAAACTGAAAGCATCAAGGAGTAATAGGAAAAAATCAGACGCAGTAGGCGGGATTTGAATCAGGTCCGTCCAGCTAGCAAGTATGCAGATCACAACTTGAATCGTCACGTTTTTCACATCGGTGTGCACGAATTCGGAAAATGTTGACTAAGTTGCGAGGCGAATAGATGTCAGGTGAATGGGCCTGGTTAAATTCTCATTTAATGACTTCTAATTTTTTAAGAAACACTATTAAAATTAAGGGTCAGTGTGTCCACAGAAATGACTTTCTTTATATACGAACATATAAACACAATAAAATAAGGGCACAATGATTACGTTTAATCTGTAGTAATGACTAATAGATTAACTGAGTAAATAAAAGATGGGCAGAAAATAAAGACAGGCGGCGAGCCAGAAGTAGGCTGATAAAGAAATGGGAAGGACAAAATATAAGATGAACACATTACAACCTAGAAGTGTGTACCATCTAAGAGCAAGAGACAGATAATGGTAGAGTTCCGATGTATTCAACCTTTGATACTGAGACAGCACTTGATGATGATGATAATGATGATCTACATTGATTAAAAAAGATTTAATTTGCATTTTTAATCCACCTATTAAAAATTATTGAATTCGAACATAACCCAACACTCAGTCTTACATAAACAGCAGCGAGCACTCAGTCTTACATGCCATATCCACATTGAGGCCAATTCCTTGAAGTAGAGATGGTGCTTAGTCCCTCTAACAGAGGCTGGAAACTAAGATTGGTTGTCGGGCCATTCCTGACATCGACCAAGACTACAGTCCTGCCAGAGCAGCCATTACTTCTAAAGTCGGAGATAACAGACCGAGAGGCACACCAGCAACAATGGTATCACGCAACACGACTAAATAGCATGTTTTCACAACATGCCAGGTGCCCCAAATCCTAATTCCAATAACTATGAAATAAATCAAGTTAAATAGAAAGGAAGAGCAAAGTGGATGTGCACAGGGAAAATGCGTATGAAAAACGGCAGTAAGAACAATCGTCGAAGCGTTGACTGAGGAGTCTGGAATAGTGACATTGTTAACTTCTTTGCACTTCGTAAGAAGGGATTAAAGAGCTTTGGGGTGTGCAATTGGTTGTCCCATGCCATAAAAGGCCTAGTTGATCCAGAAGTCATACTGATGTCAGATGTGCCAGGAAGAAACGCGCAGATATTCCTGTCAAGCTATAAACCATGAAACAATGCATTCCGTTCTCCTGGCTATATCCTGCTATTCTGTTTCAAATTGGTAATGAAACAGAATCTAGTAATGTCATAACATAAATCAAGCATTTCATAACAAAAATTCCGAAATCTAATACATTGGGCCGAAATGCGCAATTAACGTAGTTCCAATTTAAAATATCAGTACAGCGTACATAATACTCCCCAAGGACAACAACACCACGCTTCCCGAGAACAACAACACCACGCTTCCCGAGAACAACAACATAATACTCCCCGAGAACAAAAACTTCATACTCCCCGAGAACAACAACATAATACTCCCCGAGAACAACATCATGCTCCCCAAGGACAACAACATCATGCTCCCCAAGGACAACAACACCACGCTCCCCGAGAACAACAACACCACGCTCCCCGAGGACAACAACATCATGCTCCCCGAGAACAACAACACCACGCTCCCCGAGGACAACAACATCATGCTCCCCAAGGACAACAACATCATGCTCCCCAAGGACAACAACACCACGCTCCCCGAGGACAACAACACCACGCTCCCCGAGAACAACAACACCACGCTCCCCGAGAACAACAACACCACGCTCCCCGAGGACAACAACATCATGCTCCCCGAGGACAACAACATCATGCTCTTCGAAGAAAACAACACAAAATGTCCTGTTTATTTATGAGAGATAAAACACAAAAGAAGAATAACACGTGATGTGGAAATTTTAGTGAAACATTAGTTAAACTGTGACACAGTAGATAACCATTGACACAGTAAATAAGGCGTGATACAGAAGATAACCCTTGACACAGAAGATAAGCCGTGACACAGAAGATAAGCCGTGACACATAAGATAAGCTTTCATACAGTAAATGAGCCGTGCCATAGTAGATAACTCTTGACCCAGTAGATAAACCGTGACAAAGCAGATAAGCCATGACACAGTATATAAGCAGTGACACAGTAGATAAGCCGCGACACAGTAGATAAGCCGTGACACAGTAGATAAGCCGCGACACCGTAGATAAGCCGTGACACAGTAGTTCAGCCGTGATATAGTAATGCAACAGTGATATAGTAGTTAAGCCGAAAAATAATTAAGCCATGATACAACAGTTCAGCTGAAACAAAGATGTTGAGTCGTGATACAGTACCTGTCTGGTGACTAGTCACGGTTACGTCTTGCGTTTGTGAAGTTGTGGGACCTATGTGGTTGCGTATGTTAGTCTCACCAATGGCTCACTAGACTTGGTACTGAGAAGACATTTGGAGATCCCGATGACACGGTACTGAGATGACATAAATTTAATCTTATAATGGAGTCATTGAATTACTACTGGACGAAGAAGATGGTACTGGAGACGATTACGTACACGTTCAAAGAATTTCAGGAATGGGTATGACCATGAAAGGAAAAAGTTTGTCTTCTCTGAAAAGATTCCAAGATCACATAATCAACAACATACTTTTGCATAGCTGCCACTCTTGAAGAGATTTGCATACTCTCGGATAACTTATGGGATGGAGAAACTACTATCACTTATGGGAATATCCGGTGTGCCATGATGCTTGTTTCTAATCAAGGACCTTTTTTAAAATTGTAAATGGTTACTATGTAATGTATCCTATATAGTATTCTCACTGCCACTCTGAAAATTTCACGATTCTGTGCAAGATGTCAATGGCATATTCAAAAGGTCTCTCTCTCTATATTATATTATATTATATTATATTATATTATATTATATTATATTATATTATATTATATTATATTATATTATATTATATTATATTATATTATATTATATTATATTATATTATATTATATTATATTATATTATATTATATTATATTATATTATATTATATTATATTATATTATATTATATTATATTATATTATATTATATTATATTATATTATATTATATTATATTATATTATATTATATTATATTATATTATATTATATTATATTATATTATATTATATTATATTATATTATATTATATTATATTATATTATATTATATTATATTATATTATATTATATTATATTATATTATATTATATTATATTATATTATACTATACTATACTATACTATACTATACTATACTATACTATACTATACTATACTATACTATACTATACTATACTATACTATACTATACTATACTATACTATACTATACTATACTATACTATACTATACTATACTATACTATACTATACTATACTATACTATACTATACTATACTATACTATACTATACTATACTATACTATACTATACTATACTATACTATACTATACTATACTATACTATACTATACTATACTATACTATACTATACTATACTATACTATACTATACTATACTATACTATACTATACTATACTATACTATACTATACTATACTATACTATACTATACTATACTATACTATACTATACTATACTATACTATACTATACTATACTATACTATACTATACTATACTATACTATACTATACTATACTATACTATACTATACTATACTATACTATACTATACTATACTATACTATACTATACTATACTATACTATACTATACTATACTATACTATACTATACTATACTATACTATACTATACTATACTATACTATATTATATTATATTATATTATATTATATTATATTATATTATATTATATTATATTATATTATATTATATTATATTATATTATATTATATTATATTATATTATATTATATTATATTATATTATATTATATATTATTATATACATCGCCCGTTGTTGCCGGGGCCCGAAAGCGGGCATAGTATAGGAACACTGTTTACCTTCCACGCATGTCGTAAAAGGCGACTAAGGAGGTTATGGGATGGAGTTGGCTGTCCTATCCCATATAGTGTCAGTGACCCGAAGCCATGCTGAAGTCGGATGTGTCAGGCTGAAAGGTGCAGATATCGCAGCAATGCTGTAAAGCATGACACAACGCATTCCATTCTCCGGACTACATCCTGCTAATCTGCAGGAGTTTGAGAACGAACGCAGAAAAAGAAGAAGATTATATACATTTATTTTTTTAAATATGAAAGGATTCCGCGAAACATCAATGTTTTCTACTGGTTCCGCTATATATGACAGAATATGATTAAAACAAGCCCAGATAGATGCTTCCACATGAAATTACTAGATCAAGAGTACCGTCTCACAAAGTGAATGGTTAATTTCTCACCGGAGTGCATTTTTCGTTGAGAATGCATTAATAAGTGTGTGTTAATTTGTGTAGGGATCAATATTCCCGCTAAGCTGGGCTTTCGAGTAATTACATTTACGTTTACATTTTTATCCCTTGGCGTACAGAGTTTAAATTTGGCGCACACGATTTGCTAATTTTAGGTAAAATATTTGCCCAGAAAAAGGGTGTTAAAAATGTGTAAGCTTACGGAGATAGAAGACATTTGCTCACTGAAACACTTGTCTTAGAAGTAAGATTAGTAGAGACACTGTGACACTGTTCAAACACAACTTTTGAACACTACATGCCATAATCTCAGCAAGATTAGTAGAGACACTGTGACACTGTTCAAACACAACTTTTGAACACTACATGCCATAATCTCAGCAAGATTAGTAGAGACACTGTGACACTGTTCAAACACAACTTTTGAACACTACATGCCATAATCTCAGCAAGATTAGTAGAGACACTGTGACACTGTTCAAACACAACTTTTGAACACTACATGCCATAATCTCAGTAAGATTAGTAGAGACACTGTGACACTGTTCAAACACAACTTTTGAACACTACATGCCATAATCTCAGCAAGATTAGTAGAGACACTGTGACACTGTTCAAACACAACTTTTGAACACTACATGCCATAATCTCAGCAAGATTAGTAGAGACACTGTGACACTGTTCAAACACAACTTTTGAACACTACATGCCATAATCTCAGCAAGATTAGTAGAGACACTGTGACACTGTTCACACACAACTTTTGAACACTACATGCCATAATCTCAGCAAGATTAGTAGAGACACTGTGACACTGTTCAAACACATCTTTTGAACACTACATGCCATAATCTCAGCAAGATTAGTAGAGACACTGTGACACTGTTCAAACACATCTTTTGAACACTACATGCCATAATCTCAGCAAGATTAGTAGAGACACTGTGACACTGTTCAAACACATCTTTTGAACACTACATGCCATAATCTCAGCTCTTCACAATATCAAAACTCGTGATCTCGTATATAAATTACCACCCATCCAATCGTCTCGAAGGCGCACAACGTTGTATGGTATATATGTTTAAATGTAGACAGGTTGAAAGTACGCAAGGGACTGATCTCAATGTATTCGAGTTTTCCTATATGTACACCATTTCTCTCAATGAAGCGACACGTCGTCTGTTCAGGGTGTAACTGATCGCGTGTAACTCTGTAGCTTCACACAAGAATTCCCAGCGATCTTCGAGAGAAATAAAAACATTGAGACTTCGAAGGTAGAATTCGAAACGACGACACTTTGGTCACAAAGCGAAAGGTTTAACCACTACGCCAAATAGATCCTTAAAATATGTAGAAAGAATGGAAGACACAAGAATGATAAGCAGATTTGTAGAAACGAAGAAGAGAAGACGATCAGAAGACAGAACAAAAAGAGAACGATGGAGAACACATATGACTATCTACAGAACACTTAGGATCGAAATTTAAAGAGAAAAGACCAAGTACAGAAACATGTGGAGTTTGCAATCCTAGTAGATGACATCACAATGTCACATTTGTATATACATCAGAAGATCCCCCTTATATAAAATTATATCATGAGACGAAATTTGTATAAATCGACACATGATGTTGTAGTGTGTGTTTGAAACCAAAAACAAAAGTCCCACCAAAACCAGACAGATGGAAATAAAAAAACACAACAAATTATCTCATATTTAAAGCCACAACTAACATGAACTTAAAGAAAATACCGCGCTGAAAACGACTACTGACTCACGCGAATTGCCGGGATGCACATGAAAATTCGGCATAAGCCAGCCATAACGGGAGATGCACGGTTGAATAGTGCCGGGAAAATGCACGAGGGACAAACTGCCAGTTGTCTGGGACACCAGAAGAAAACAATACAAAATCTCTCTACCCGCCATCTGTGCTGTTTTTGAACAATACAGAAAACTTGCTCGCCATGTCACTTTATTACGGTGTATCGTCTTCATAAACTTATAGAATTATTCATACCCTGACAGGTTTAAATACTAGATTCGTAATGTTACATTAAAACGCAACCAAGAACACAGATAGAACATCCGACATTTGTTTGAATGAGAAAGTCGCAGGGGCAGGCCACAAATATTTAAGCCTAATTTGATATAAACGGTTCACTGCTCCAATTTGTTAACAGTATTTTAGAAGACCGTTAGATTTTCCACACAATATGGCTACATTTTAGAAGACCGTTAGATTTTTCACACAATATGACTATATTTTAAACCTTTAAAAAAAGAGTAATATTTTAGAGTTATTACGCAGTGGCGTAGGAGGAGGGGGATGCAAAAAGTTAGATTTTGCAGTCTGGGAGAAATATTTAGATTTGTTAATACAATGGGCTATATTTTCTTTTTTTCAAACAAGGTGGCTATATTTTTTAATTTTCACACAAGGTTACTACATTTTTCACACAAGGTGGCTATATTTTTAGATTTTTCACACAATGGGAGTTTTAAGTCTGATTTTGTCAGGCTATGTTTCAGGTTTTCCAAATGGAAGGGGAGGGGAGGTGGGATATGTACATTTCTCAAATAAGAGTTCTTTTAGGTTATCATTGGAGCTATTCCTATTCAGAAAATCCAATGTTTTAGGTTATCAATGAAGCTACTCCTGTCAGAAAGTGCAATGGTTTTAGTAGATCATACTTTTTAATTCAACTTTCTACACTTCCGTCACACATGACGTTTTGTTGTGCAATATCAGAGGTAATCCGTGACTATCTATGGCAGAAGACATATTGGCTAATGGGAAATTCTCCCTTCTAATGTGATTCATTTGACTATTCCCTTGATTTTCATTGGCTGTCGCACAAAGTATAATTATAGTGACCAGTGAAATTCACGGGAATGGTCACATGAGCTATTAAGAAGACTTGCTATCGCATTAACTAATAGGAAGGGCCGTGCCGTGCTATAATGCAGAGATGTACCTGAATCAGGCGGCACCAATCAAAATACATTTCTTCTTCTTCCTCGGCGTTCATTCTCAAACTCCTGCTGGATCTCTCGTGTAGCAGGACCAATGTCCTATTAGATTTCCATCACAATGTAGTGCAGAGAATGAAAATGCGTTGTGTCGCAGTTTTATTTGTGCTAAGGGCCAGACACATCCGTCTTCGGCGGGGAAAATACATTTAAGGGACGACATTTCGAAAAGAAACATTTCAAGGGGGCAGAATTTTGAAGAAAACTCTTTCAATGGGACGGCATTTGTTTTTTAAGAAATACATTTCAAGGGGGAGAGCGGAATTTAAAAAAAAAAACCTTCCAGGGCGTGGCATTTCGAAGACAAAACTTTCAAGTGGGCAGCATTTCGAAGACTTGCATCATACTGAGAAAATCTACCTCACGGTCCTGCTAGTAGATTTTATACTGTAGACGGTTATCTCTCATCCAACATGTACAAAATCTGTCTCAGCTTCTGAGAAAAATTTGTCTCAGCTTCTGAGAAAAATCTGTCTAAGCTTCTGAGAAAAATCTGTCTCAGCTTCTGAGAAAAATCTGTCTCAGCTTCTGAGAAAAATGTGTCTCAGCTTCTGAGACATGTGTAGTTTTAAGCTCAAACTCTTACACTGGCCAGATAATAGTTTATAGAACGAAATGTATTGCATATTGGTTTGCGGTTTAACAACGACATATACCATTCTGTTTCAGTAGAAGTTTTAGCTTACTTAACAATGCACCTCTTATTGTGAAGTATTCTTTTCAACCGCGAATGTTAGTCCAGTTTGGCCATATCATTCTTCTTCTTCTTCTGCGTTCGCTCTCACATAACCACAACAAATATTTCATGTGATTTCCGCCGGGGAGTGTGAAGTACGTTGTGCTGCAAGTTCCACAGTAGAACTAGGACATATCACAGCTTTACAACCAAATAAACAATAATAGAGTTCGCGATTATGGTAGTCCTGTCACCACTACCTCCAGCAGTCGAAGATTCACATTTTATACTGTTAGACCACAGGTTCCCAAAATTTTTGGGAGCATCGACCACTGTTCCCACTAAGCTGCGCTAGCGCACATATTTTAATCCCTTCGCGTACAAAGTTTGGACTTGGCTTGTGAGACTTACGTATAGAAATGTGTGTAAAAGTTACTATAATTAAACAAAAATAGAACTGGTTTAAATAGAACACGCCGAAGAAGATTAATTATTTTTTTTAGGTAGAAGATTGGTCCAGAGAAAGTGGTGTTTGAAATGTATTAACCCTTAGAAATGTAGAAGGTTGTCCCAGAGAAAGTGGTATTAGTAATGTATTAGCCCATAGAAATATATTTTTACGTAGAAGGTTGGCACAGAGAAAGTGGTGTTTGAAATGTATTAGCCCATAGAGATATATTTTTGCTCACGACCACTCTTGTCGTTAATGGAAAAAATTATTTCCGTATCTTTCTTTTTTTTGTTGTTTTTTTGTTTTAGTAAAATATGCCTCTCATGGTGAGATGTGAGTTACGCTCCTTTCAACCGCGGACATTAGACTAAATTGGCTATATCACAGTTATATACCATCAAAATATAGTGGAGGCAGCAGTAATCCAGTTACCATGACCTGAGGGAATATCTAAAAATGCCTAGAGAAACATTGGTCGCGACCAAATTATATCGAACAAATATTGTATATAAGAAAATTGGCCCGCGAAGCCATTTCATTAAATTAAAGAAACCCACCATTCCACTACATTCAAAAAGACTTGTTAATATGGTAAAAGAAAATAGATATCTTAACAAAATGAATGAAATGTAAAATTTAATTAGTTTACTTAATGCGTTTAATGAAATTGTAACTCATTACCACGCTTCGAATTTGTGAAGTAAATTTATTTGTGTTTTACGTGACCCTTGACTATAGAAGATCGATGAGCAGAATCAAAACAAGCCTTCATATCGTGACTATTTTGGTTATTTCGGAAATATTCGTTGTTTAGTACATGTATACTTTGCCTTGCCTGCCAATGCCGACAAACGAAATAACCGAAAGCTTGACGTCATTACGATTGTTCTGATTCTGCGTACAGATCTTCTAATGGCGAGAGTCACGATTTAGTAGCTTTAAATTTTATAACATAACTAACATTGTATAACAGTTTTATAACATAACTAACATTGTATAATAGTTTTATAACATAACTAACTTGGTATAATAGTTTATAACATAACTAACATTGTATAATAGTTTTATAACATAACTAACTTGGTATAATAGTTTATAACATAACTAACATTGTATAATAGTTTTATAACATAACTAACTTGGTATAATAGTTTATAACATAACTAACATTGTATAATAGTTTTATAACATAACTAACTTTGTATAATAGTTTTATAACATAACTAACTTGGTATAATAGTTTTATAACATAACTAACTTGGTATAATAGTTTTATAACATAACTAACTTGGTATAATAGTTTTATACAAGTAAATATAAGTAGGAAGCCAGAGGACAATTTTTAAATATTTTTAAGAATAACGGGAATTGAACCAGTCCGTTCAACGGCACCAAATCGCCTAGCAACTATTGAACACGCGTTCTTCCGTACTTGACTAACCGCATCTCCAAAAAAGATGCGATTTCATCAAGCCTTTCAAATCGTGCACACAAAGTCACCCGAACGGACCGATCGAGACAAGGACTATTACAACAACAACAAACATCACGTACAGGTATTGAAATATCCTCAGTAACAACAAACATATAACATAATATCCGTATTAGTTATACAGGGGCCGATAGGTCTTCTTGTAAACATGGATAACATCGCATCTTATTTGGAGATGCGGTTAGTCAAGTACGGAAGAACGCGTGTTCAATAGTTGCTAGGCGATTTGGTGCCGTTGAACGGACTGGTTCAATTCCCGTTATTCTCAAAAATATATAATAGTTTTATAACATAACTAACTTGGTATAATAGTTTTGATAAATTAAATAAGCTGATCAATCATAACATGAAGATCAACACAAAGAAAACAAAAGTAATGTCTATAGGCAGAAATCCCAATACAATCAACATACAAATAAATGATCAACTAATGAAACAAGTGCAGGAATTTAAATATCTAGGGAACATTTTTACAGCCGATGGAAGAATGGAAAGAGAACTCGAGACAAGAATTCAAAAAACTAATTGCGTAAATTATGAGCTTACAATAATTTTGCAACACAATTCTATCCCGATGGAAACCAAAAGGCAAATCATAAATTCAATATTCATCCCAACGTATTGTTTTCAATGTCAGACATGGACACTAACTAAAGAACAAGAGAAAACGCTTACTACATGTGAAATGATATATCTAAGAAATGCAGTAAACAAAACAAGATGGCATGTGAGAAATGAAGAGATTACACGAACTGTTGGAATAACTTCAGTGGTCAAATACATTGAAAAACAGATGGAAATGGTTCGGCCACCTAATGAGAGTAAACCCTTATTGGCCTGTGGCAAGAGCATACAACATGGATGTTTATGTTGTTGCGATCACCAGCAAATATGAAACAACAACACGGATGTTTATGTTGTCAAAACACTGTTTTAAATATGCGGCATGCAAGTACTTCAACAGTCATGTTGTATAAACGTCGTAATAGATCGCTCAAATCACTCTGGGTAAACGTAATGACTTTATTAGTATGCCTTACACGAGACGCAAAATGTATTTTAGAGTTTTCATGGTTAGGGTTAGCCGAAAGGGGAACAAAGAATAGTGCCACTGTTTACCTGCTATGCATGGTGCATGAGGCGGCCAATGAAGTTTATGGGAGTGTCGTTGGTTATCCCATCTCATAGATGATCAAAGTGATACACAGCCATGATGGTGATACACAGCCATGATGGTGATACACAGCCATGATGAATTTGGATGTGCCAACCCGAAAAGCAGAAATATCGCAGCCAGGCTGTAAACAATGACACATTACATTCTATTCTCTTTACTTAATCCTGTTAATCTGTTTGAGAATGAAAGCAGATCAAGAAGAAGAATTATAAGATCCGCATGCATATTGTTGGTACAGTAAGAAGGATTAGGCAGTGTTGAGAACCCACCTACAGACACTGTTGATAAACCCACCTCAGAGACAGTGAAATACAAACATGAAATACTGATGCCGGATGTGTTGGGACGAACAAATCAGACACCGCAAGCAAGCTACAACCATGTCCCTACACTTTATATTATCCGAATTATTCCTGCAAGCAGGCAAGAGACAGAATTAACCAGGAAAAAAAATATATATTAAAAAAAACCATGAAAAACAAAGGAGAACACCAAGATTTAAAAAAAAAAAATAACACACAACGGGCAGCTGAACCTGACAACATGGAAAACAATCACACAAAAATCTGTTGGTCTGTCTGTTAGATAAGAGATTAAAGTATAAATTTGCAGAGGCACAACACTTTTAACCTCAAACCAGAATCTAATTTAGTTACAGCAGGCTATGTTGGCTTTTATCTTTGTGTAACATTAAAAGCTCTGGATTAACACAATAAACAGTTAATAAAAAGTTAAATAAACAATTAAACAGTTAATAAAACTATACAAATTCAGTACGTAGATGAACACCAACGACAGCTCTTATATGGGAAAATATATAGAGAAAGAGAAATACATATATATATATATATATATATATATATATATATATATATATATAGAGAGAGAGAGAGAGAGAGAGAGAGAGAGAAGGAGAGAGAACATGACGTACCAAGAACACACATGCTTTACTCATATCTTCTCTTCAATTCTGTTCCTTTTAACCTGACTCTTTTATCTCCTCTCTGCGGCGCGTAGTGACAAATTTCTGGACAGATGGCAGCAACTCGCCGTCCTCTTCTGCACCAACAAAGGGTAGGAGCTGTAAAACAACGGCTGGGTCCTATCTTGTGATCAGTCATCAGCAATCAGCGGGGATACGAGATTGATTGCATTACGCTTGCATTAATCTCCTAAGCACCAAGATTGGCCTTATGTAATCAAATTTGCAGGAACTGACACGAGGAAGTAGTAACGATAGAGAAGTAAGGTTAGCATTGAGAGACATTGCCGACTGATACTGCAGTCGTCTGCGAGGACATTGTGTCAGTCACAAAGTCAAAATGTCAGTCTAGTGATACCGTTATATGACCAAATTTTAGCTCGCAGTCTTCTGCCTGTTACCGGAGCCTGAAGGGAGAGAATAGCGACATTACTAACAAATCATGACCTAGGAGGCGATTAAGGAAGTTTTGGGAGCAGAGTTAGACGTTCCATCTCATAAGAGGGTTTTAAGATAGTCCAGGTGTCATGCTGAAGTTGGATGTGTGAGGACAAAAGAGGCACAGATCGCAACCACGCAGTAAACTATTAAAAAGTGCATTGAGTTCTACTCAATACATACTGAAAATGTACAGGAGTTTGAGATAAAACGCAGAAGAAGAAGTAGCTGGCAGCCACTGAGCCTTCTAGTTTCTAAGCCTCCTCACTGAGCCTTCTAGTTTCTAAGCCTCCTCACTGAGCCTTCTAGTTTCTAAGCCTCCTCACTGAGCCTTCTAGTTTCTAAGCCTCCTCACTGAGCCTTCTAGTTTCTAAGCCTCCTCACTGAGCCCTCTAAGTAAAATGTGCTGCTATTGTAGCTCTCCAACAGTGGTAGACAGGTGTCCAAGAAGTGTCCAAGAGAACCCTATCTATTATTGTACTCCAACAGTGGTAGACAGGTGTCCAAGAGAACCCTATCTATTATTGTACTCTAACAGTGGTAGACAGGTGTCCAAGAAGTGTCCACGAGGCCCCTAACTATTGTTGCTCTCCAGCAGTAATGAACAGGTGCCCCCCAAGAGACCCCTAACTATTATTGCTCTCCGGCATTGGTGGATATGTATCCATCCAAGAGACCCTTAGCTACTGTAAAAAAAAGTCATTTCAAAATCTCGCAGATATTACTACAGAGTCGTAGGTACGATCCTTGTTTTTTTATCTTGAAAGGGGGGGGGGGTATGTTTCTAAAAATGATTTTCATTCGTTTTGGAAGATTCTAAATATGTTGACAAAATATTACTCTTAGTGTATCTTATCCATTGCAAATGTTTTTCTTAAATCTCCAGTTCCCTATTGCGTAATTTAATATATGCATATATAGAAATGTCTATTTCTGTAGCTCTGTACTTTTGGTGTTCAGTATAGGATCCTATACGATCATGAAAACAGCTCGTAGACGGATCATATTTGGCTCCTTTGTAGTTTGGATTATTTGCCAACCCGTGGTGCTCGTAGAAAATCTTAAAAGTTATGTGCTCCTGCACTGCTGGCCAATAATATGATTGTTAACATTTACCTCTGATCTTAGTGCAAAGGTCAAACAACTGTTAATAAATCCATAATCTTAGAAAATACTGTTTTTCATTTCGATCGAATTTTACTGTATTTTAACAAGCTGACTATTCCTTCTCATTTCCTTATACAGATGCCGTGTAGATCTCTGTCTGTGAGCGAATCACATAATACTGTTTATATCTACGCTTCTATTGTAATCTTAAATTATAACAGAGCAGTCGATGAATTATCCGGTAAATATTGAGATCACTACGTTCTGGAAAGAATAAGTCATATAATACACATTAGATTACGCAACTTTTATAAAGTTAAAATTATACACCGTCTATCGTGTGTCCGGAATAACTCAGTTCATACGAGCACGAAGTATATTATAGGAGGGAATGTAGCCGTGCCTGTTCGGTAGAATATATTTTTTGTTTGTTTGGTTAACATGTTGAAACTGAAATATATAAAAATAAACGCTACATTATATGAAAAAAGTTTGCATTTATGCTGATGTTCTTTTCGGTTTTATTCTCGCCGGAGCAACGCTGAGCATTGCTTCTTATATATATATCTTGAGTTCATGTAGCCAAATAAGTTTATGTTTTTATTGTGTAATCTGAATTCAAAGCTAATAAATAGTATGTATATGTGTGTGTTTATGTACTTGCCGAAGCTTGTTTCTAAAATTCAGTTACTTTAAACTCAGTTACTTTAAACTCAGTTACTTTAAACTCAGTTACTTTAAACTCAGTTACTTTAAACTCAGTTACTTTAAACTCAGTTACTTTAAACTCAGTTACTTTAAACTCAGTTACTTTAAACTCAGTTACTTTAAACTCAGTTACTTTAAATTCAGTTAAATCTGCTGATTGAAGTCACCAAATAAATTACGAAAGCGTTGGTGAAACTTAGTTCAGTTTCCCATCCAATAGGCTCCGTCTATATTCATGTACAAGTGAATATAAGTAAAGAAAACATTATATAAAAATACAATATAATAAATACAATTTATTCATTTTTTGACCATTTTATGAGATAAGAAGGTTTGGAGAAGGTAATTACAACAGACACGATTTTAAGCAAGAGAGACAGAGGGAGATAACGGGAGAAAATATTTGACAGTTTAACAACCTGGAAAGGCAGGAAAACAACAACGATTCTGACACATAATGTGGAGATAAAGAGTTGTGGAGATCCACGATTGCCTAAGTCGACCGACATGGCACATGAGGAAAGAAATATGGTTATAATACAGTTTTACTCTAAGCAAATACAAACATAAATACAAACACAAATACAAACATTAATACAAACATAAATATAAATACAAATACAAACACAAATACCACAAATACAAATTCAAACAAATACAATCATACATATAAATACAAACACAAATACAAATTCAAACAAATACAATCATACACATAAATACAAACACAGTTCCTTTCTTCAATTACGTCCCAGGTACTATAGAACGCAACATGTAAATGGACTTGGAACTTTCTGAAACGGTTTTGCTGATTAAGTGCTCTGTCGATCATATTTTAGCTACTATATTTTCTGCTTGTTGATTTCTTTAATTTAAGTTTTTGATGACTTTTCTGTACTCGTTTAGTTGTTCATTAAATTCACACAAATCTTTTCTCAAAGTTACCACATTCTGTCCTCCACGTATATTGTTCATTGTCCTCCAAATGCACTGTTCATTGTCCTCCAAATACATTGTTCATTGTCTCCCATGTGCATTGTCCTCCACGTACATTGTCCTCCAAACACATTATTCATTGTCTCCTATGTGCATTGTCCTCCAAGTGCATTGTTCATTGTCTTTCAAGTACATTGTTCATTGTCCTCCAAATGCATTGTTCATTGTCTTCCATGTTCATTGTTCATTGTCTGCCATGTACATTGTTCATTGTCTTCCATGTTCATTGTTCATTGTCTTCCAAGTACATTGTTCATTGTCTTTCAAGTGCATTTTTCACTGTCTTCCAAGGACATTGTTCATTGTCTTTCAAGTACATTGTTCATTGTCCTCCAAATGCATTGTTCATTGTCTGCCATGTACATTGTTCATTGTCTGCCATGTTCATTGTTCATTGTCTGCCAAGTACATTATTTGTTCACGGTCTCCCATGTACATTGTTCATTTTCTGCCATGTACATTGTTCCCTGTCTCCCATGTACATTGTTCACTGTCTCCCATGTACATTGTTCATTGTCTGCCATGTACATTGTTCATTGTCTGCCATGTACATTGTTCATTGTCTGCCATGTACATTGTTCATTGTCTGCCATGTACATTGTTCACTGTCTCCATTGTACATTTTTCATTGTCTGCCATGTACATTGTTCACTGTCTCCCATGTACATTGTTCATTGTCTGCCATGCACATTGTTCATTGTCTCCCATGTACATTGTTCATTGTCTGCCATGTACATTGTTCATTGTCTGCCATGTACATTGTTCACTGTCTCCCATGTACATTGTTCATTGTCTGCCATGTACACTGTTCACTGTCTGCCATGTACATTGTTCATTGTCTGCCATGTACATTGTTCATTGTCTGCCATGTACATTGTTCACTGTCTCCCATGTACATTGTTCATTGTATGCCATGTACATTGTTCATTGTCTGCCATGTACATTGTTCATTGTCTGCCATGTACATTGTTCATTGTCTGCCATGTACATTGTTCATTGTCTGCCATGTACATTGTTCATTGTCTGCCAAGTACATTGTTCATTGTCCTCCAAGTGCATTAATATACCAAACCGAGACAGTCGGCAATATAGAAGACATTCCAACATAATTATTTAGGACCCCTTTTGTTACTTTTATTTTATAATTGTTGAGATTTCGGTTAACTATTTATATACTTTGAATCGCTTTGGTTATTTTTGGCATGCGATTCCAAGTATGTAAATAGTGACCAACTGAACACCCAACAATAATTAAAAGACGTAACCAATGGGTTCCTAATTAATTCTGTTTGAAGGTCTTTTTATGAAGACGGCCATGACCGAGCGCTCAATCAGCAAACAATGCGAGCAGAAGTTTTCATCATAGCAAAAGAAAACACTAGATAATATTATGGATAATAATTTGATTGTTAATTCAGATTACCACAGATTACAGAAAAACCAATACTTCGCATATTTTATGTTCCCAACATTTAAGTACCCTCACTGCATAACCGGCGATGGTCATAACAGAAAGCATGACTGGTGACTGTCGCGACAGAAACCATGACCAGTGATGATCACGACAGAAAGATAACATTCTTGAAAATTCAGTAATTATCTTAGTAATTTATAATTCAATTTTGTGAAGTTTGACAATTTTTTGTAAATTTTAACCAACTTGGAAATACATAGCTGCAACTATCTGGCAACTGTGAAATACATGTAGGAGAAACAAGAATTTAGAACTGAAAGTAAAACTTCACCGCCTGACATAAAGAACAAGAGTAAGAAAACTCATACACACTTCAGATTCTCAATAAGAAAGACTGTCTGTACAGGACTTAATTTGTTACGTTTCTAATTATTGTCGTTTTTTCGTTAGTCACTATTTATATACTTGGAGTCGCACGACAAACATAGCGGCGGCTGACCAATCAAAAACGCGGAATTAATCAAAATCGGCATGTCATGTTTACATTTTCTGTACACAGGTCTTTATAATTTTTCCATAGTCATTCATTAAAATAAAATGATGCATTAGACTGGGTCTACATTACCCCACACAGATACCTCACAAAATGTATCACATGCATAGCGTCAGCGGCGGAACACTTTAGCTGTCAATAAATTACTTCTACAATTTTTTTACGTCAAATTTTAAAAAAAACTGTGAGGCAATCAAATGAAGTCATTCTCCACATTAATCCTGCGCTCTGGTGCCAAACATCACTATTTTGACTGACGCGACTGCTCACTTTGTGCGCCAGCCAATTAAAATGCACGGGAAATGTATGTAGAGCCAAGATAAGTGACGCTGTTTGGGATCAGCGACTTGAACAATAATTGAGAATTATGTTTTTTATTTAGCATAAATAAAAGCGTTCTTTTTAATTAAAATCTGCTGTAAAAATTATAAAGTTACGGTAACAATTAAAACTATCACACGACAAATGTGTGAAAACTGTTTAAATTTTGTGTATGTCACTTAAAATGGAGACAAAAGAGGTAGGGGACGTAACTCTGGCTAAGAATGTTTCTCTTGTCACAAATATTCCAATCTTTGAGCGGTATCCCTCCCCCAATACATAGTGACAGGTGGCCCCTGGTGTATGGCACCCTGGCTATTGTTCTCTTGTGATTAGCTGAAATGATGCAGCGAGGCCTGGCTGTAAACAAAGATGGCAGTTTTGTGAGACGATGTTGGACGAATGAAGAGGGAATTTAATAGAATTATGATTTCCCTGTGTATTGTCATCACACTTCTGCCTCGCAAGGACTCAAGGAAAAAGTCAATTTGAAATGCTGTTCAGAGCAAAGACGAGACTTCTAAGCTTTTCAGCTCCCGTTTTATTGTTCTTACAACAAGCCAAACTATCCATGAGTGATATCAAATCATGTTTAAGTTAGGAAAATAATTTGTCGGAAATGAAATGTCCAGAAAAGAGAGTCTACACTTTTTTTCTCTCTTCAATTATCGTCTGACAGATGGTCATTGATATGAAGACAAGATGACACCGCGAGATACTTTATGTATATATCTATATACTATCTATATACTATCTATATACTATCTATATACTATCTATATACTATCTATATGTAATATATATATATACACATTGCATAGATTTTTACGATTGTTAATCATGGGGTCTTTGTTACCTCTAATATTTTATGGTAGTGCGTCCTGATATAACCTAATTTGACGTTGTTGTCCGCTGGTTGAAAGGGTTGCGACTCTCCAAAAGAGAGGCACACTCATTAACTACCTACAAATTAGATCTGGTTATGTTGCGGGTGATACAGTCGCGTCTATGACCACCAAGTATCGGGTTCGAAACTCGCTGCGGACCGATGCGCATCCAGACCGTTCAGAAAGCGTTGGCAATTAACGTATCCTATTCAGGTTGTTTTGGTTGTTGTGAATTTCTAGGCAATATTGTACCACAGTAGTTTTCCATTGCCTTCTCAATGTTCTGGGCGTATAACTGCCTGTGACAGGTATTGAACCTGTACAATGGGCGTTAATTGGCGCGCTCAGTACCCTCCCGCCACAAAGCCCGATAGAGAGACAGAGGGATCAAGAGAGAGGAAAGATACAGAGAGGTTAAGATAACGAGGGAAAGAGATATGGAATAAGGCAAAGGCGAGAGACAGAAAACTAGATATAGAGAAAGATGGGTAGACAGAGAGGGAGAGGCAGAAGGGAGGGACATGAAGTGAGAGAGGGAGTGACAGAGGGAATGAGACAAGGAGGGAGAGGAACAGTGAAACCGAGGGAAAGGGACAGAAGGGAGTTACATTGGGAAAGTGGATGGAGATTGAGGGAATGTGACAAATAGGGAGAATGATAGAGAATCAGAGGGAGTGAGGCAGAGACTTGGAAAGACATACAGAGATGAGAAATAGAGAAAGAAAGGGAGAGAGACAAAGAGGAAGACATAAGAGTGTGACACACTGATGGAGAGATAGAGGGATAACGAGAGGAATTGAGAGTTGAGAAAGAGGGGATGGTAAACCGAGTCGAACATTAGGGTACCTAGACTTGAAGACACCCGGTGCCAGCAACCCTTTCTTCACATAAGACGTCTGTCCTTTTCTCTGTTTATTTGTCAAAGATAATTTCACTATTGCAGAAATAATTTCACTATTGCAGAAATAATTTCACTATTGCAGAAATAATTTTACTATTGCAGAGGTAATTTTACTATTACATTAAGTTCGACTCAACAGAGGCTCTGGTATGTTCTGAATTTTTAAAAGGGATATTTATATTGTAGTAATGTTTTCCATTTTAGTGTTTCACCTCGTGACGGTATCACACAGAGTGGGTCGCACCCCTCACCCAACTTCTGTATTAAACTATTATATATATATATATATTAATTATCAAACATTGCAACCAGTTAATAAATATGAGGAAACGACACACACATCTGAAATCACACATTGTGAAGACATGCCCTCTCTTTGTTGACTTCAGGACCCAAGTCTTTTCCCCAGAGAATGATCTGAATATTGTGGGACAACTGTGAAGGCCTTCTGGCGACTGAGTACATGCGGTGACACACTTCATTTTTAGGCGCGTCTTTCTACAATTGAAGCCTAGCCAGTATTGTAAGCATCTACTCAGAGTTGTCCATTTTTTTACCTATCGATAGAAACATGTCATGAAACTACCCTATTGCATGTCATAAGAGGCTAATTCGTGATTTTCATTGGCTAGTGACATGTGAGTTGCTTCTCGCAGTGACAAAAGATGGGAAAGTTTTATGGCATGTCTGTCGATGGGTAATAAATATACCCCCTGTTTGTGAATGTTTACATTGACATTATTAGGACATTGTGTAAAAAAACGTGTGGGTTAGGACTGATGAATATATCAAAAGTAAGCCAATAGACGTTCTTTCTTTGAGCAGTAAGGTTCAAAACAAGAACAGTATATTAGATCAGATATAAAACTAGTTGTCTCTGCTGTTTCAGCTGCAGACAGATCGATATTGCTATGAAGAAGTCAGATGGAGGTTTGCTATCTCGTCAAAGAAGCTGATACAAATGAAAAACACATGGCTGAGCTGCTTCAAAATAAACCATTCCTAGGAGCTTGCATATTCCCATTGGCAATATATTGGTGTGAATCCTGGACAATCACCATCACAATGAAAAATAAAATACCAGTATTTGAAACAAAATGTTATAAAAAAATCCTCAGACTACCATGGACCAAAAACATCATAGTTAAGAAAAGCTTGTCACTGGTTTAACTGATGTTAGTTAAGAGAAGCTTGTCACTGGTTTAACTGATGTTAGTTGAGAGAAGCTTGTCACTGGTGTGACTGATGTTAGTTAAGAGAAGATTGTCACTGGTGTGACTGATGTTAGTTAAGAGAAGATTGTCACTGGTGTGACTGATGTTAGTAAGAGAAGCTTGTCACTGGTGTGACTGATGTTAGTTAAGAGAAGATTGTCACTGGTTTAACTGATGTTAGTTGAGAGAAGCTTGTCACTGGTGTGACTGATGTTAGTTGAGAGAAGCTTGTCACTGGTGTGACTGATGTTAGTAAGAGAAGCGTGTCACTGGTTTAACTGATGTTAGTTGAGAGAAGCTTGTCACTGGTGTGACTGATGTTAGTTGAGAGAAGCTTGTCACTGGTGTGACTGATGTTAGTTGAGAGAAGCTTGTCACTGGTGTGACTGATGTTAGTAAGAGAAGCTTGTCACTGGTTTAACTGATGTTAGTTGAGAGAAGCTTGTCACTGGTGTGACTGATGTTAGTTGAGAGAAGCTTTCACTGGTGCAACAGAAATACATCTCTTAATCTTACTGTACATTAAAAAAGTACTAAGCACTTTCAATATATTTTTGTAGTTTTTGATGTGTTCAGTGTTCCATAAAGCTCTTTCACCCCTCCTTCTGACAGTAAATTGTCCCTTTAAGTAGTATCTCACTGCTCCCTAGAGAGCTATTTCACCCACTTTTAGAAACCCTGTTCAACACTAATACGAATGGCCCTGGTTGCATGGTGCAGGGCACGTCTGTGGTAGCCAATGTATCAGCCTCAAATCCTGCCGCAGGCAACTGTGCATTCGAGCCATTAGAAAGCAACGATAAAACCACATATCGTATTTATATTACCTAGAACATCACTACAGCCAAAAAATGCTGCGTTGATGGCTACATCCTGAATAGGATATGCTACCTTTTTTTTTTCTTAATCTGAAAAGCTGAGGACAGAGATGTCTGGACTTACTTGTGCTGATGGCTCCAATGGGGAAGAGCCCTGATGAGTTATTGGTTGCATTATATTGATGACATCCAAAAGATGTCAATCACCCTCATACACACGGCATGCATGTAACAGGTCAATGCATGTAACAGGCCACTATGTACCAGTCATAATTATCAGATGCTTATAATACCATTAGCTTTTTTTATTGTACAAAAACTCAAGTCTTGTGTGTTAACTCAAGTCTGTTGTGTCGTGAGCCGTCCAAATAAGACTGTTATCTCAATTCTGTTGTGTCGTGAGCCGTCCAAAGAAGACTGTTAACTCAAGTCTGTTGTGTGATCAGCTGTCTAAAGAAGACTGTTAACTCAAGTCTGTTGTGTGATCAGCTGTCTAAAGAAGACTGTTAACTCAAGTCTGTTGTGTGATCAGCTGTCTAAAGAAGACTGTTAACTCAAGTCTGTTGTGTGATCAGCTGTCTAAAGAAGACTGTTAACTCAAGTCTGTTGTGTGATCAGCTGTCTAAAGAAGACTGTTAACTCAAGTCTGTTGTGTGATCAGCTGTCTAAAGAAGACTGTTAACTCAAGTCTGTTGTGTGATCAGCTGTCTAAAGAAGACTGTTAACTCAAGTCTGTTGTGTGATCAGCTGTCTAAAGAAGACTGTTAACTCAAGTCTGTTGTGTGATCAGCTGTCTAAAGAAGACTGTTAACTCAAGTCTGTTGTGTGATCAGCTGTCTAAAGAAGACTGTTAACTCAAGTCTGTTGTGTCATGAGCCGTCCAAATAAGACTGTTAACTCAAGTCTGTTGTGTCGTGAGCCGTCCAAATAAGACTGTTAACTCAAGTCTGTTGTGTGATCAGCTGTCTAAAGAAGACTGTTAACTCAAGTCTGTTGTGTGATCAGCTGTCTAAAGAAGACTGTTAACTCAAGTCTGTTGTGTGATCAGCTGTCTAAAGAAGACTGTTAACTCAAGTCTGTTGTGTGATCAGCTGTCTAAAGAAGACTGTTAACTCAAGTCTGTTGTGTGATCAGCTGTCTAAAGAAGACTGTTAACTCAAGTCTGTTGTGTGATCAGCTGTCTAAAGAAGACTGTTAACTCAAGTCTGTTGTGTGATCAGCTGTCTAAAGAAGACTGTTAACTCAAGTCTGTTGTGTGATCAGCTGTCTAAAGAAGACTGTTAACTCAAGTCTGTTGTGTGATCAGCTGTCTAAAGAAGACTGTTAACTCAAGTCTGTTGTGTGATCAGCTGTCTAAAGAAGACTGTTAACTCAAGTCTGTTGTGTGATCAGCTGTCTAAAGAAGACTGTTAACTCAAGTCTGTTGTGTGATCAGCTGTCTAAAGAAGACTGTTAACTCAAGTCTGTTGTGTGATCAGCTGTCTAAAGAAGACTGTTAACTCAAGTCTGTTGTGTGATCAGCTGTCTAAAGAAGACTGTTAACTCAAGTCTGTTGTGTGATCAGCTGTCTAAAGAAGACTGTTAACTTATCTTTTGTGTCATGAGCTCCCAAAAAAAACTGTTATCTCATGTCTGTTGCGTCGTAAACTCCAAAGACTCTTTTACTTGATGACAAGAGAGGGACAAATAGATAAATTAGTGTAATAACTAGAGAGGGAGCAGAAAGATAAATTAATGCAATGACAGAAGAGGATGTAGAAAGATAAATTAATGCAAAACAGAAGAGGATGCAGAAAGATAAATTAATGCAATGACAGAAGAGGATGCAGAAAAATTAATTAATGCTATGACTGGAGATGAAGCCAAAAAAATAATATAATGTCAAGAGAGGAGGTAGAAAGATAAATTAATATAATGATTAAAGTGGAGGGAAAAAAGATACATTAATGTCATGACAAGAGCAACAAATCAGACAGGTCTTGCATGCTAAATTAAAACATAAAACACTGTTAAATAAATACAGTTTAATGATCCAGCTACGTGCTGTGAGAGAACATACAGTGAAAGAAACCAGATATTTTCATGAGGTCAAAATAAGACAACACTGGCTGGAAGGTTTGCCATCTATACATTTAGATGCAAATACATTTCTGTCCAGGTAAATTAAATGTCATCAAATGTACACCTTTATTGTTGAAAAATCAAAACAAAACAAAGATTTTTATGTTTTATACAAAACTTAAGAAGCCACTAACCAGGAAGACAAACATTCATGTTTCTTATTTTCAGAGACTGGTTAAACATCTCTTGTGGACAGACTGAATAAATTCATATATCTGACAGACAAACAGTACGGTTAAAAATCTTGGACATTCAGAAACTGGTTAAACATCTCTTATTGGCAGATTGACTAGCTAGAAATCACGGACAAATAGGCAAGAAGAATGGCTAATTTTGGACATTCAGGGACTGGACAAACTTCTCTAGTGGACAGATTAACTAATGAGATATCTCTGACAGATAAACAGTACAGTTAAACATCTTGGACAGTCAACTACTGGCAAAATTTCTCTAGTGGACAGATTAACTAACTAGATATCTCTGACAAATAGACAAGCAGTGTGGTTGAAAATCTAAGGATATTCAACACTGGTTAAAGCTCTTCAACTTATCAATCAATCTGGAAATGTATTTATTGAGATTGTCTACGCCATATGTTTAACCAATGTCTTTTCTGTTTGACAGATAGACTAGCAAGTTAATAAATTTCTTCACGCGGAAGCAGATGTGTCTGGCCATTATCACACACAAAAGACGGTGACAAAACACAATTTCATTCTCTAGAGTTATACCCTACTGAAAATGTAGTAGGACCATTGTCCTGCTATAAGGGAAATCTAGTAGGACCATTGTCCCTTCTATAAGGGAAATCTACTAGGAACATTGTCCTGCTACAAGAGAGATCCCATGGGAGCTTGAGAATAAATCAAACAAAAAAGAGATATCTCTTGATAGTAAAACTAACGAGTTAAACACAACCAATTTAATGACTGGTCAAAAGGTCTTCATGTGACACTTTCAGATCTAAAAGACACAACATTTTTTTCTTTGCTCAGTTCTTTAAGAAATGAAATTGATCACTCGTATTTATTCTATAGTTGGTTACCATACCATTCAACCGAAACAGTTTCTTTGTACCTATAAGAGAATATACTGTCAACTTAAACTGTTTTCTCTATTTACAGAAAATATACTCTGTCAACAGAAACAGTTTCTTCTGTATTTACAGAGAATATACTCTGCTTTAAATGAATATGTCTGTATTGATCTTTAGTAAAGTGCTCTTGGGCAGAATTTAGGGATGAAATACACATTTTCATATATATTTTGAACTTCCTTGTCTGTTCTCAGGATTTGTTCTGGCTTTCTAGATCTTTAATTAAGTTGCCTGGATGAAGCTCATCTTCTGCAAGTCCCAAAATTTTTGCCTCAGCTCAAACACAGTGTAGCAATATGCTTGTCTAGCAGTTGATTCAATTCTGGGAATTATATTTTGGGTTGAAATACAAATAGATTTTTCCAGAAGTTTACAATCTTGAAGATGTATACAGTATTGACAGAGTGAATCTTGAAGATGTATACAGTATTGACAGAGTGAATCTTGAAGAAGTATACAGTATTGACAGCAATCTAGCAGTGTCAATATAAGATATGACAAGATCAGATGATTGAAAGCTAACAATGTTCATATAAGACATGACACAATCTTTTGATAACTGAAAGCCGACAATATCCATATAGTAAGATATGACAAGATCGTCTGATGACTGAAAGCTGACAATGACAATAAAATGAGATATGAAAAGAACTTATGATGACTGAAAGCTGAAACTGTCCATATGATAAGATATGAAAAAAACTTCTGAAGGCTGATAGCGGACAATATCCATATAGTAAAATATGACAAGAACTTCTGATGACTGAAAGCTGACAATGTCACTATAATAAGATATGACAAAATCTTGTGAAGACTGAAAGCTGACAATACCCACATAATTAAATAAGATCTTTGAATGAAGAAAACAAATGACATATATGCATATAAATGAATGAATAATGCATCTGGTTTTTGTTATATTTGTTATGTTAATTTTTCATATTTATGCATGTCATGTCATGTGATGTATTCTCTCCAGAACATTGTCTTCCCAATGAACTCCTTGAACCCCTCTCTGTCTTGAGCCATGCGGCTTGCATTTTCCAACTTCTGCCGAAATGGCAATTGAGAATGGATGTGTCCTCTCTACGGTGTTCGAATTAGCGGCTGTTCCTTCCTGAAAGTAATGGCAACTTACGGGAATAATGTGCCTAGAAATTTATGCATTATACTTATTAAAAAAATAATAATAGAATAGATCACAAAAACTGAGTGAAAACAATAAGCAGCCAAGAAAACTGCACAGCATCAACATCTACAAAAAACTCTATCACTTTAGATGAACTGAACAGAAATAACTGCTTTAAATGATTCCCAAACTTAAACAGTCATGGAGAGAACATTTTGTACAGAATAAACCACAGTCTCCTAACAAATATTTTTACATTGTCAGACTTAAATGTGACAAGAGAAACATAATAATTTCACAAGTAAGATTTGGGAGAAATATAAGTCATTTTTGAATGAATATAATGGACAAATAATGAAGTTATTGTTAATAATCAAATTTAAATATCTTCTTCTTTTTATGTGTTTGTTCTGAAACTACTGCAGATTAGCAGAATGCAGTATGGAGAATGAATTGTGCGAAGGTATACAGCTTGGCTGCAATATCTACTCCTTTCATCTAGACACTTCTACTTCTGTATGCCTTCTTGGTCACTTTGACCCTATATGGAATTGGACAGCCAACTTCACCCTCAAACCTCCTTAGGCATCTCATACGGGCAAGTAATAGTTTTATTATTCTTTTGTTCACCTATCAGGACGAACACTCAAAAAACCAACTTTTTTTTAGCACTCTGATACACCTTTTTAGTTTTCCTTGATGTCCTGCCCCATCCAATATTTGTATTTACCATTGAGTCTCGTCAACTCAATCTGTTAAATTGTTACAACATTTTAGACTGCTTGCTTAAACCCAGTAACTTTATTACATTTATATAATATTTATAGCTTAAGAATACAACCCATTAACTTGTTTTCTTTCAATTCTGATATTTATAATCACATTCTACTTAAATACTTCATAAATAATTTTAGATTATTCAGAAAAACAGAACTATCTGCATTGTCACATCTTTTCAAGAATATGCTTACTTTACATGTGGCATATTGTCAAAACTGGAGAAATAAGTCACATGACACTGAGGTGTAATAATACAAGACAGAATTTATGGTTCTCGTTTAAAGTGATGAACATCACATGGTATTTCATTTAACAAACTTTATAAGATACTGGAATCAAGCTAATGCCTAGATTTATTCAATACAGCAGTTTGGGAACCACTGAGGACAATAACAAGAACAGAATTAGTTGAGTATTAAATCTTTAAAAATGATGACAATGAACATTATAAATAATAATAAAACCGTATTACTTCAGCCGCAACCACTGATATAGCAGGCCTGTGTGCAGCGTCACTGAGTTAGGCCACTTCACCTATTGCCATGTTTTTCATTGGTCATTTATTTATCCTTTTTTTTGGCAGCAAATGAAAAGCACAGAAAATCGGATTGGCCTTACGCAATGATATAAAATAGGATAGCATTTGGCCTGTTGTATGGGAGGTCACATTTCAGTCCAGGGTATAAAATAAAGAACCAGTGTTAAATCTTGTACCATAATTATATAGACCACACTAATTATCTACACAATGTATGACAAACGTCACATGAAAGCCTTGTTTTACTGACAGGTAAGTAGCAAATTAACAAAACAGAAGCAAAAAAAAACATTAAACATTTGTAATTTGCATATACATTTATCATCAAGCAAGAGACAAACAATAATCAGAATCAGATGTAATTAGGATTATGTGACAAGAGATTCAACAATAATTTTTTAAATCAACATGTTTCAAAGGAGGAATATAACAATTGACAAACACATTTTCTGGCACAAGCTAATCAAAATCAATCTAATCACAGAAACTGATAATCTATTGTGTACACAGATTGTGAAATACAAGGCAACCTGGACAGTTTTCCCTTAATGTGTAATCCTTGCATCTCGGATGTAATCTTCAATTTCCAGCCTTTCTTGGCTATATATATATTCTACAGAAGGGTTTTCAATACTTTTTTGTTTAAAAAAAATATATTACAGAAGTTGCTTATACATAATCTTACCCCTTTAGCTGGTAACATTGTTCTCAGTAACTGATGCCAGATGTGCTAAATTCTTTCCGCAATGACTTTCCCCCAGTGCTGAATCCTTTTCTTCTTCTACAAAAGTAAGAACACTTAAACAGTACAGGCTTTTTATTAACACTAGAAAGTATATACCACATGGATGGGATGTTTGACGTGTGTTGGTGCTTGTTAATTTCAGAGCAAAATTGTTTTTAAACAATGAGAGGATAGAAAGCAAAATTCATGGGTTAACTCATAAATAGCAGTAATACAATATAACAATAAAACCACTAATCCGTCAGGGTCGTAGCAGTGTCGTCAGGGTCGTAGCAGTGTCATCAGGGTCATAGCAGTGTCACATTGAGATATTTGGTGCAGAACAATCTCAATCTTCAGTGACTCCAAGAAAATAATTCAGAAAGTTAAAACAGGTGATGTTCGTAGGCGATGGGTGAAGTCATCAGAAAGGGCAAAAAAGATGGGGATCCTGTAGAAAACCACTCTCATCTTTGTCCATGAGGATGTGGAGGGAGACTAACGAGCCAACATATTAGCTAGTCATGCCACCATACAACAGATGGTCAGTCTAAAGATCAAGCAGACATACTCAATACTCTTTGTGAGTCAGCACAATTTTGAGATAATGGGCACGAGTCAAAATCAAGAATGCATGAACTGGGAGTGAGGATTTCAAAAAGAGCACTGAACAATATAGAACGGGAACCATCAGCTGCTATACCCTGAGAGATTCCTTGAAATGTAGATCTAAGACTGATGAATGTGTTGAGTGTTCGAAGAGGATAAAGAGTATATCTAATACTAATAGCACTGATGTGCTAAGGAAACCTGTGTACACATATTTTGAAAAAAATATTATTTTACAGGCCTATACCAGAAATGTATATCCGACTACAGACTGGCAAGTATCCAGATTTCAATATACAATCATATTTCCACTGTCTGAGAAACTAACCAAGAAACAAGATAAGTGCAATCAAAGAAAGCACATTGATATTATAATTTCCAGTTTAGCACAGTCAGTACATATTATTGATTTTCCACCCTTGATATTATATTAGTTCAATGAAAACAATTATAGCAGGCACAATTCAGTACCCACATATTTCAGACATTACAATAAGGTTAAATTCTGTTTTAAACACTTCACAGTCATTATAGAAAGATAATAATTCTTGTTTTTATCCATTGCGAGTACTACAAAAATGTACAACTATGGCTATCTTTCACACATTATAATAAAATACAAAAAGGTGCAATTTTATATCAACACATTCAATTCATTGCAGAAGAGATTAGCAAAAAAATTATGTTTTCACAAATACAGGTACAATTCTCTTTCAGCACATTACACGGAGGTGCACCCTAGTTATTTCTAGCTATCAGAAGTATTCACAGTTTATGTTCCCACAGACTACAGATACAATTTTGTTTCCATAAATCAATTAATATGGGGGACTTCTTCCCAATTCATGCACAAAACTTCTTGTTCTGCAATAATTCTGAAACTAATGTAAATTAGCAGGTTGTAGTCTGGAGAATAGAATGGGTTGTGTCATGGTTTAGAGCTTGGCACGATATCTACATATTTTGATCCGACACATACGACCTCAGCATGGCATCAGGGTCACTGATCCTCTATGGGATAGGACCATCAACTCCTTTCCCAAATTTTCCTTAGTCACCTCCTATGGCGCGCTTGACAGGTAAGTGTTGCTATTCTTTGTTCATCTTTTGCATCCCAGCAACACATGGGTGGAACAAAGTTTAAGGGGCTAGACCTACTCAGAAAAGGGGTTACTTGCTGTTTATTTTTGTAAAATAGTCATTTCTGCATCAATCAAATAAAATGCTGTCTCATAGTAGAATATATATACTGGTGATTTGGTAAAAAATATTTCTGGCTGAAACAAAATGTAATCTGTGTAAGGAAATAGATACTCTAGAGAAATAGAGGTTTATGAAAATGTAACTTGTTTTGGTAAGTGATTTTTTGCATAATTCTGGGTAGATCTAGCCTTTTAATTGTTATCTCTTTAAACAGGTTTTTCAGAAGTTTCAACTAATCCTAATGATTCAAAAAACATCATTTAGAACAGACAATGGAGATAACTAAATTTTATAATTTGTGGGTGAATTGAACCGAAGTACTCAATTTTTTTTGCAACACAATCCTAATTCTCTTGACATACAATCAAGACAATAAATGTTCACGTTGTTCTCTCGTCTCATTGATATCGAGCTCTTGAATAGTTGAAGATTTTCATAACACAACAAAAGTAAGTAGATTAGAGTATCAAATATGTTGAGATTCCTAATGTATAAGATATTTAATACTGACCACACTGAATTATCATATGTCAGACATGAAGAAAAAAAATTGATTTTAGCCAGTTTCAATGATTACATAACTTAATTCTACAATGTCAAACACAACAGAGGACAATATTACAAATGAGACAATAATAATAATAAAATATTCACTGGCTATTTTTGTTGTTGTTGAGAAAGAGTTAAAAATAATACTATAGCATATTTCTTAAGGATGCAAAATGTTGTCTGTTATGGAGATGAATGTATAGAGATTTTTGAAATGTTGACGATGTATAAAGTGTTTCTTAATGTTATTTTATGTGGGTGTCAAGTTTTTAAAATTGTGGATAGAAGCAAAGTGTAAAATATATATTGGGAACAAACTGCATCAATAAGGTATGAAAACAGCTACTCATCATATATAGAAATAAAAAGAGAGGTAAGAGACAGATATATTTTATTACCCAGCCTATTTAATATCTACAAAGAGAATATCTTTAAATATATAAAAAGAATGCCAGGACTCAGTGAGAAAATAATAAACAACCTGAGATATGCAAATGACACTGTTCTTTTAGCAGAAAGTGAACATAAACTACAAAGACTAATAGATCAAGTCGATAAATCAAGTAACAAATATGGACTGGATATAAACATTCAAAAGCCAAAAACTATAATAATCAGTAATGTCACAGAAGAACTGGTACTCAACATAAAAATACATGGAAACTACAACAAGTAGAACATTATAAATATCTTGGACATATAATCACAAATAATGGCAGATGTGAAACAGAAGTTAAAAGGAGAATAGGAATGGCTAGAAGTGCTTTCATGATATGAGAAAAATATCAACATCAAAACAAATTACAAACAAGCTAAATATGAGAATTATAAAATGCTACCTCTATTCTATTTTATGTATGGTTCAGAAACATGGACAATAGACAAACAATTAGAAAACATAATTGATGCCTTTGAGATGTGGATAGATAGAATAATAGGTAGAATGTCATGGAAAGAGAAGAAAACAAACAAAGAGGTTCTAACAACACTTAGTATGAAGAAAGAATTATTAAAGGAAATAAAGATCAAGCAAATAAAATATTTTGGAATTATTAAAAGACATGACACCTTGTTGAAGACTTTACTTGAGGGTAAAGTTGAGAGGATGCGAGCAAGAGGTAGGCAGAGGTACAAGTGGGAGAGTACTTTTATCTCTTTGTTATTTTGTTCATTCAAATATGAATAGCTAGTTTTAGTTCCTTATTTATAGATTACAATGTGCCACACAATAGTAATGTAACCTGAGACATCTTATATCTCACATTATCATATTTATAGAGCACAAGTGATGACAGATATATCATATTTATAGAGCACAAGTGATGACAGATATATCATATTTATAGAGCACAAGTGATGACAGATATATCATATTTATAGAGCACAAGTGATGACAGATATATCATATTTATAGAGCACAAGTGATGACAGATATATCATATTTATAGAGCACAAGTGATGACAGATATATCATATTTATAGAGCATAAGTGATGACAGATATATCAAAGTACAGGCGACTTGTGTTTGTATGTAAATGTCAATATTTTCCCCTAAAAATAACCCAGAATCAGATAAACATGCTAGAACTGCATAATTGGAGTGTCCTCTTGGATGGCAGGGAATGTATAGATGACTGCCTCAACCATCCAAGTTACCATGGTCTAGAGCTGGGTTGCTATAGACACCTCTGATAGGGAAAGATGATTGGCACGGAAGCTGTAACTCGTATCCAAATCTGCATGTTGCAGAAAGGTAGAAAATCTACAAAACTCCAAGAATTTACACTCTATGAGAATACTTCTTAAAGCATTGCACACCTATGAGAGTTGCACACCTATGAGAGTTGCACATCTATGAGAGTTGCACACCTATGAGAGTTGCACATCTATGAGAATTGCACACCTATGAGAGTTGCACACCTATGAGAATTGCACACCTATGAGAATTGCACATCTATGAGAGTTGCATACCTATGAGAATTGCATACCTATGAGAATTGCACACCTATGAGAGTTGCACACCTATGAGAATTGCACACCTATGAGAATTGCACATCTATGAGAGTTGCATACCTATGAGAATTGCATACCTATGAGAATTGCACACCTATGAGAGTTGCACACCTATGAGAATTGCACACCTATGAGAGTTGCACATCTATGAGAATTGCATACCTATGAGAATTGCACGCTTCTTAATATGAAATAAAGCTCTGGAGAAAACACCTCATTGCGCACAAGAAGTAAGAACTAATCGCTCAAAACTCCTGGGGACCGAAACAATAACAACGCTAAAACTAATACCCATAAATAAATTGTGGCAATGAGAAACATGGTCAACAAATAAAATCAGCAATCAATAAAAGTTGAATTATTTTATGTATTTAGAAAACAAAAGAAATGTACTGAATACAATGAATCCCTGTGATAAATAACTGCTGTGGGATTAATCCTCTTTAAGAAATGGCTAACTGGTACCAAAATATCAAAAGTAAGGGATCCTTACCCCCTAACCATGCATCATCCCCAATGCTATCACCATGACCCTGAATCACAGCACCCACTGAAATCTTTCAATGCTTCCATACCCACTTTGATCAACCCTGATGTAGAGGGAATCAATGAAATGTGAAGGAGAAGAGATATTGTATATTTGAATATGAGGAGGAAGTAAATAGTGGAATTACATTTGCAACATGAAGTTATCAAGCTTAAATGATCATATATATATATATATATATATATATATATGCATGCCATCTGTAACATGAAGTTATCACGCTTAATATGCCATCTGTAATAACACATGAATGAGATAGAGGAGAGGGCAAATGTGAAGATGTATCAGGTGATAAGCAGTTGCAAGAATGTGGTCATATCATCACCTTTAACATGTTCCAATTAAATGTCATCCATCTACATTACAGATCATTCAAAATCAACAACAATCATCCAATCAATTACTTCCATGGAAGCTCAATCATAATGACTATAACAAAGTCAATTTAGAATTACATACTACATGTAAGAACTGTGGATCTTGCGAACACAGATCAGTACTAATTGGCATAGTAAACATACTACACAAAACAAATGTTATTTCCAAAAATTAAAAATCAAGCTATCAGCAACAATAAACAGCAAAACAAAACAAAATTGATAACAAATTTCAAATACTTCCACAATAGAATAACTAGAGTATAAAGGAAGCATATTAACTGATAAAATATTCCAGGCATTATTGATGATTGTTCATCAGACCAGATCTACTCTTTCATAAAATATATCATGAAACAGTCTATTTAAATGTAGGTTTGCTAGAGAATTGTTGAGTGCCGTGAGTTAATCGTGCCATCTTTGCCTTTACTCCGGACAGAGCCTGAATGCATGCTAAGCAAGGCTTGGATGGCACTCTCCCCAGATGTAACGGAATAAAATGACTGCTGTTCTTCAACCTCTCGTTGGAACTGATCTTCAATAGCCTGCAACAGAAAACAAAAATCAGTGAAATATTTAATACAAAGATTTTATACTTTTACTTAACGTGAATGGTGTTAGCGTAAACCGCAAGGTCCATCAGCTTTACAATGACCACACAGAATATCAGACTATAGGGCATGAGTAAGAAACAATACAAATATCAGTATCAATATACAAGACAATTTCAATGTTTCAACCTTAAGGTATTTTTCAATGTGAATTGAGGTTCTCATTTTTAAACCAGCTCTGTTTTCATTCTTTGTGACAATAATACTTTTCTAGTTATCTTTGATATATCAGCTCAGTCAGTCATCAGATCATCATCTTGGCACTCCGAACTCATATTCAGTATGTCCTCCAGCATGTGATAACTGTTCCAATTCTGTTAGTTTTTAACTTTTGATTTCTATATGCAGCTGGTTTCTTGCAGCACCTCGCTTCACTCCTAGGTCTTGCATTCTAGCCATATACACTGAAGAAGGACATACATCTCGTATCATCCAATTCGCCTAACTCCTTGATCTTAATCAAAATATAATATCAGCAAAGTCGATTGAACTACTACTACTCACCATGACCACACTGGCAAGTCTGTCTGCTGTTTCATTTCCCGTAACACATGTTTATTTCTATTTTTATTTCACAATTTTATATCACACAAATTATTTCTAAGGGTATAATCACCTACCATCAGAAAAAACAGATGATCAAGTCAATAAGAAAGCCACAAACACCAACACAAGATGACTATCATATTATGAACAGACCAGAACAAGTTATAATTCTACATCTCAGAACAGGACACAACCGACTCCGCAGTCACATGTATACAAAGTTCAAGATTGGCAACACGACCATGTGTACATGTGGACAGACAGCACAGAGTGCCAAACATATACTTCAAGAGTGTTCTGAGCATGAAACCCTGAGGCAGACATATTGGCCAGAGGAAACAACACTGGAATCAAAACTCTATGGGACACTGTATGAACTACAAAAGACAGTGAGTTTTATTAAGGAGACAGAATTACAGATATAGACATGTTTCAAGTGAACGAAAGAAGAAGAAGAAGAATTTCTAAGGGTATGATTGATCTGAAGCCAGTGTCTAATAGAACCATTAAATCGCTACTAATAAATCAAAGGTTGGATCTTCTCCAGCCAATGAAAGTTGTATCTCTGAATGGAAATATTATATACTGCAGACTGTTATGCATGATATATTGTTTTGCATAAAGGACAGATAACTTTTTAAAAAAAAGAATAAACATGTGATTATCTTTCTGTAATTATTATAGTCTTTCTTAATTCTTTCTTCTAACTTTATACCACTGTATGCCCTGCATTGTCATTTATTACTTTTTTGTTTTAAATTGACATTTTTTTATATCTAAAAATTTCCTAATGATTATAGTGAAATAACTATAAATTTGTGTGCGTTATTTAAGATGTTTAATCACGGGAGAGGACGCTAATAATTTGGACATCTATTGACACAATGCCACTGCTACCAACTGAACTACTGCTGCCCCTAATAAAACTGCAGAAGTTACAGACAAAATGCACATCTCACATATAAAAACAAAATACTGTACCTGCTTGCGAGGTATAAGCATTGCTTTCCACTTGCTCATATCACCCGCAAACTGGTCATCAATCTCCTTGATTTTCTGTGTCTCCTGTTCCATTAGCATCTTGCGTTTCTCTGCCTGAGAAGGACATTGATCAACAATGGTTAGCACACAAAAACTTTAGACATATTTACTCTTAATGCAAAATATTAAATTAAATTAGCAACTAGTGAGACAGGTGTAGGATTTTAAATATCTGGGAGTATTTTTACAAATGACAGAAGAATTGACAGAGAGAGAAATCAAGGCAAAAATTCAAAAGCCAAATATGTAAATTATGAACTTCCATCAATCTAGAAATATACATCTATCCCAATGGAAACCAAAAGACAAATCATAAATCCAATCTTCATACCAACATTGTGTTATTAATGTCAGACATGGACACTAACCAAAGAACAAAAGAAAGCTTACTGCATGTGAAATGAGATGTCTAAGACAAGAACAAGAAACAAAAGAAACAGAACATGAAGAGATCATGTAAGGAATGAAGAGATGACAAGAACTGTTGGAACAATGTATGTGGTCAAAAATATTGAAAAGCAAGAGGCTCAAATGGTTTTGACACTTAAGAGAATGTCCCTTATTGGCCCTCAGCATGAGCATACAACAATAGAATACAAACAATAAAAGACAGAGAAATACCAAAAATGTGGATTGAAAGACTTTCCAGCATTCTGAGAAGTCAGAATATTACTGCATATCACATGCCCAAACATGCCACAGCCTGAAAACTGATCGTCATTCAATCCTGCAATGTCTAACAGCTGAAGCGAAGAAAAGACAATAGAGAGATACCATCAAATCAATGAGATAGACATTATCTTATACTGATCAAGTCTCTTCTTATTTATCCATTATAGCAATACTCTGCCATTTCCTCAGATTCCTGCATGGCCTGGATAGTAAATTTATATGACACTCTGCAAGTGTCTGAGAAGATTAACTCACTCCTCCTTATCATGAACTTTTTAATTTTGTCTATTTATTCTGATAGACTGTATGTGTTGGTGGTTTCGCCATCAGCGAAGTGAGAGCCACTGTCACCACCTCTCTATTTTCACAATTTTTCAGTCTGTTGGAGCTAATGAAATCCAGGATGCATTTATTCATTATATACCAAGATAAAGTAGAAGATTAATCGTTGTTTAAGAGAGGGGACAAATAATACAACAGAGAAACCTGTTTGATGAAGGTAAAGAAATGTCCTATGGCAGCAACCTGCCGTTGGGGATGAAGATAACTCTTTCATGTACTAAGCCACATCAACTATTAGGTGGGGTGGTCAGTTCCCTTCCCTGCTGTGTTTACCTTCCCCAACTCATGCATCAGGTACTCATTTACAGCTTGGTCGGGAGGAGCAGTCGTGTCAGATGAGAAATCACAAACTGGATTTTCTTGTCCGGATGTGGTTTCGAACCTGACATGTTGTAACCCAGTGATAGTAAACAAGCTCACTATCAACTAGGCTATTGTGTTTCACTTTCATAACAGTGTTATATTTCTGACAATATGATACTAAAGTGAACCTAACACTAAAATATCAATAATAACTAAAGTTTCATAGTTTGGATATGAAACAACATTTATACAACAGGAATAGGTATTTAGGAGGATTTTATCAGTGTTGCCACACATTGCTCAAGTATTTGGTGCGTCAAGAAATTATTTTGATATCTTTACAAACAAAAATCACATTTTCCAAACTTTCACCAAAAATAATGCACATTGTTAAAAAGAATCTGAGCCCAGGGAAGAAATTGCATAATTTTAATCTGGGGTCCTAAAGGTTAAAAAGTTTCTAGGTCTGCTCCCATATGCAATTGTCTACACGCTGAGAGGACCCCCCCCCATCCCCACCTCCTAGGGTCTCCAAGGGGAGCAGGGGGCTCTCAGTATCTACCACACAGATCTATAACATGGGTATTGAAACTTTATCAGCCGATAGACATTTTGCAACTAAGAGTGAACCAGCATTTTGACGTCACAAACTACTAAATAATTCCAATGCGCAGATTTATTAAAAACTGTGAACAGGAAGTACGAGGTAGACCCTAGACTTCTACAGTTCCTGATACTGTGTTGGAGCCACTTACTAATAAAAGTAATAAATAGTAAAAAATATAAAAATGAACAAATGAACAAATGAAAAAGAATTCAACACAAACAATACACCAGAATAATCCCCATAGAATTTTGACATATTGGGTTTTGTATTTCTTTTGTGCTATCTACTTCTGTGCACATTCTCAAACTCTTGCAGATTAGCAGGATATTGTCCACAGAATGAAGTGTGTTGTGTTACGGTTTATACCTTTGCTGCGATATTTATGTACCTTTTAGCTTGACACATCCGATTTCAAAATGGCTTTAGATTACTTTTACCCCCTATAGAATGTGACAGCCAACTCTACCACAAAAATCTCTTTAGTCACTTCTTACTACATGCATGGCAAGTAACAGTATTGCTATTCTTTGCTTTTGGGCTCCAATATATAAAATCTCATCCCTCGATTCAGGGATTCCCAAACTTTTTAAAGCCATGGTGTCCTTAATGTTCAGATTATTTCCGGCAGCGCCCTTAATATGAAGCAAAAGGTAATTTTTCCGCTTTGGTGAGGCTGCCGCAGCGCCCCTGGGCGCACACCTGGGGAACCATTGCTCTAAATGGAGCCATGAGTCTGGGAAAAAAACCAAAAGTCGCATGGAACAATATCAGAGAAGTAAGAGAGTGCTGAACCTGTCTAATGTCATGTAAAAACAGATACGTCCTCATGAGTTGCTTGTTGAAATGCTGCGATGGATCTACCAATTATTCGTCTAGATTACATTTTCCTAGCAAAAACATCAGAATGAAAAAAAAATACACTAACCTGCAGCTGCTCCAACTCTTTGACAGTTGCCTCGTTCTTATCTGTGAGAGCTTTTAGTTGCCTCTTATGTTTCTCCTCTTGTCTCTGCTGCTCTGCTTTTATGCGCTTTTTCTCACTCTCTTCAAACTAATAAGAAAAGATAATATTTTAAAATGTCCTCTGCACTTCAGTTGGACAAGATATATTTTATAATTAGTAAGGTTCTCCTTTTTCATGTCTAAGGCACTACTGAATATGGTGTTAGGCCTGCATTTAAGGTAACAGGGAATGTGGTGTTAGGCCTGTATTTAAGGTGTAACAGGGAAACCTGTATTTTAGGTGGTGGCAGTGAATACGGTATTATATCTGTATTTTAGGTGTAACAGGGAATATGGTGATAGATCTTCATTTTAGGTCTAACGGGGAATATGGTGATAGGCCTGTATTTTAGGTGTAACAAGGAATATGGTATTAGGCCTGTATTTTCATTGACCAGCAGCATACCTAGGGATGATGTGGTCAGCATCACACCCGTCATTTGACTTTCCCAGAAGATCAGGTACCCACTTCCCTATGCATGGTTGACCTAGAAGCCATTGATTATTTTTAAATATTTCCAATTGAATTGGGGATTGAACCTTGAATCACCTGACTAGGAAGCCAATGTATTACCACAGACACAAAACATAACATTTGATTCATAAAATTTTGCAAACAAATGACCTGGTTAATTTGTATATTTGGCTGATGACAGTAGCATATATACATGTGTTGCAGTAGATTTTTAATCAGTGTCAGAGATTAAAGGATTCAACATTGTAATTTTTTTTAAGTTGTGAGGCTCTATGTTTTAAATAAGATTACTAGAGCCAAAGCCTATAGGATTCAACAATATCGTAATTTTTAAAAAGTTGTGAGGCTGTAAGTCAGATTACCAGAGTCAGAGCCTATAGGATTCAATAACATCATAATTTTTAAAAATTTGTGAGGCTCTAAGTAAGATTACCAGAGTCAGAGCCTATAGGATTCAATAACATCATAATTTTTACGAAGTTGTGAGGCTCTAAGTTAGATTCCCAGTGCACTGTATCCACCATCCAACCGTAGTCCTGGTCTGTGCACTATATCCATCTAACCGTAGTCCTGGTCTGTGCACTGTATCCACCATCCAACCGTAGTCCTGGTCTGTGCACTATATCTACCATCCAACCGTAGTCCTGGTCTGTGCACTATATCCACCATATAACCATAGTCCAAATACCAGGACTCAAGATCAATGGGAAAATAATAAACAACATTAGATATGCAGATGACACTGTTCTTTTAGCAGAAAGTGAACATGAACTACAAAGACTAATAGATCAAGTCAATAAATCAAGTAATGAATATGGACTGGATATAAACATTCAAAAAACAAAAACCATGATAATCAGCAAAGACACAGAAGAACAGGAGGTAAACATAAACATACAGGGAGAGAAACTACAACAAGTAAAACAGTATCAATATCTTGGACACATAGTCACAAATGATGGCAGATGTGAAACAGAAGTTAAAAGGAGAATAGGAATGGCTAAAAGTACCTTCAATGACATGAGGAAATTATTAATATCTAAACAAATTACAAACAAGTTAAAAATGAGAATTATAAAATGCTACATCTATTCCATATTAATGTATGGCTCAGAAACATGGACACTAAATAAACAATTAGAAGACAAAATTGATGCCTTTGAGATGTGGGTATATAGAAGAATAGGGAGAACATCATGGAAAGAGAAGAAAACAAATAAAGAGGTGCTAAAGACACTTAATATGAAGAAAGAACTATTAAGAGAAATAAAGATCAGGCAAATAAAATACTTTGGACACATTAAAAGACATGACACCCTATTGAAGACCTTACTTGAGGGTAAAATCAAAGGGAAGCGAGCAAGAGGTAGGCAGAGATACAAGTGGGAGAGTAACATTACACGATGGACAGGTTACAGTCTAGCAGAGTGCACCACCAAGACAAGAGACAGGAGATGTTGGAGATACGTTGCAGCCAACCTTCGTTGCGGAGACGGCACTTGATGATGATGATGAACCATAGTCCTGGTTTGTGCACTATATCCACCATCCAACCGTAGTCCTGGTCTGTGCACTGTATCCACCATCCAACCGTAGTCTTGGTCTGTACACTGTATCCACCATCCAACCGTAGTCCTGGTCTGGTCCCCTCTGATTTTTATCTTTGTGGTACACATAACGCTACACTGAGCAGGATAACGTTTGATGATAATGATGGAGTGAATCAAGCAGTGAAGAAATTACGTGATTAGGACAAATCCTCATATGTGCAAGACATACATGCACTTGTTTTGTGCTGGTTTAAAGCTGTACAACTACATAGAGATTATGTTGAGTGATAAATTGTCTAGAGAACATACCCACGAACATTGTGTGTAAATTTCTTGCACTCTGAGTAATATGTTCCTGACAAAACTAGCGATGCATTATTTTCTGATATCCCCTCATACCCTACTGGTAGGGGTTTAAGAATAAATGTAGAAGTAGTTCACATTAAGACATCCATCCCCATCATGGTCAGATCCTTGCTGTGGAATGGGGATTAGCTCAGCCAACAGAGGCTGAAAACTAAGACTGGTCAGACACTCCTAAAATCAAGCATGACCACTGTCTGCCCTAGCAAGTACAGATGCTGAAGACAGAGGCAATCAACCACAGAAATCAGGTTGTCACACACAATGGGAATATATTTATATCTGATGATACTTCAGACATAAGCACATTTGGGCGAACGAAAGAAGATGATGATATCCATAAAGATGTATAAATTATACAATTTAAATGTTCAAAGTGTATATAAACATATATTTTTGAAATGCTATTCAATATATATTTGTTCCTTTTATACAAGTTCAGCCCTTTTTCCAAATTGTTTTCATTTTTAGAAATTATTATAGTTTCTTTTCTCTAGTTCGAAACAAAAAAAGACATGATTACGTTTCTTCCTTTTTAAATATCCATTATTTATTTTCCACTAAATATGTATTTCTTCCAATGAGCATCTATTCTTCTGAGATTATCCCTTCAATTGCTACAAAAATAAACATGAAAACAAAGATACAAGAACTCTATTGTTCACAACTCCCGAGGATGGAATCTATCTATCAATGTGACGTAGCATTTACAGAACATTGTCATCACTGTCATTCTGTAAGTCTCTCTGTTCTTTACTAGCTGTCAAGCCTCTTCAAGTGTCATATTCAGAATTTCTTTGATATCCTGTATCCATCGTAGTATTGGTCTACATCTATTCTCTTTTCTGGAACCGTACTCTCAACGCTTAAACTTTCTAAAATATTGTGTTCTTTTATACGTTCGAAATATTTTAGCTTGTATTTTTTTTTAATAGTTTTAAGAAGCTAGTCTTTTTCTATGTTCAAGATTTTTCCAGATGTCTGCATTCGTTCATCTTTCAGTCCATGACATTCTTAAGACCTTTCTATAACATTTTATTTCAAATGCCGATATTTTATTTTCCATTGCATATGTTATTTCCCACGTCTCACAACCATATGTTGCCACTGGTAAAATCTAGCTTTGGAGGAAGGGGGGGGGTATGTATTGTGTGAATGGAAATAACCAATAACATATTTTTGTGCTTAAAAAAAATTAATGTTTTACTTGTTTAATCCTGGTTTTATCATCTTCTGGTGTTCCAATATTACTAAGCCTGAGACTCTGCTTGAACATAAGAGCCCTGGTCTTAGTTTCACTCTTAAGAATCTTTGGCATCCTACGTCTCTCCATGGCATGCCTGTTGAGCATTTCATCTTCTTTAGTCTGGTTATATCGCTTTAGGTTTTCCATTTCCTGCAAGATAATGAATGTTATTAACTTCAAGATTATGATGCATAAATGAATGGCATCTTAGTTACAATTTATACCAAAGACAGTCTCTAGTTAACCCAGTATTTCCCAACCTTTTTTTTAATCATGCCCAACCTAAGACTTTCGTAAATTCTGATCCCCCCCCCCCCCATGTAACATATACATGTTTTTTTTTTAATTGCACTATTCTTGAATGAAACCTAATTACTATTCGCTAAACCCTTTGTTGCCTTTCAGTGTCAGGGGTAGAAGAGTTTTCTGGAGATGGCTCTTGTGTGTGCTGAGTATATTTTGGAATTTGTCACCTCTTTTATTTCGGTGGTCCATCATTTTCGTGGTTGGCCTCTAGGTCTGCATTCACTGTATCCGTATAGCATATCTTGCTGTAGTATGCTGTCTGATGGTAGTCTGTTGATGTGTGCAAACCATTTGATCTGTTGTCTCTTAATATATTCCAGGATTGGGGTGGTGTTGGTTCTTTGTCTAATATCATCATTCCTAACTCTGTCTTTTAGCGATATACCTATGAATCTGTGTACGCCTGCCATTTCAGCTGCCACAAGTTTACGTTTGTCTTGTGCTGTCATTGTCCATGTTTGGCATGGTAGCACAGCGTTGACATAATAATCGTTTGAATAGTGTTATTTTGGTGTTAAATCTATATTTTTCTTTCTGAAGATTGGCGCAACCTAGTTACAACTTGTTCAAATTGCGCCTCAAATAGTTCAAATAGTTCTTAACAAGTTTAGATTAGTGGTCGAACTCGGTCTAACTAAACTTGAACCTCAAAACCACGATGACACGAATAAGATATAACAAAGTGTTGTAGATTGTGAAGTATAACTCAGTCTGATGAAGTAACATCTCCAGATCAAATGTTAACTGTAATGTATCTCTCAACATTCTGTATGTTGTGACTACATTTGGACAAATATCCGTTCATCTTATAGGGTTCCTTCTCATTACCAATTCCTGAATATTTTACAATTTTGTTTGTGACATGAAGTTAATATAAAGAATAATTGAAGTTATCTCATTTAAGACATTGTTATTCAACTATTGTTGAATGTTTATGCACTGATACTACATCCAACTATTGTTGAATGTTTATGCACAGATACTACATCCAACTATTGTTGAATGTTTAGGCACATATACTACATCAAACTATTGTTGAATGTTTAGGCACATATACTACATCCAACTATTGTTGAATGTTTAGGCACCAATACTACATCCAACTATTGTTGAATGTTTAGGCACATATACTACATCCAACTATTGTTGAATGTTTAGGCACATATACTACATCAAACTATTGTTGAATGTTTAGGCACCAATACTACATCCAACTATTGTTGAATGTTTAGGCACATATACTACATCAAACTATTGTTGAATGTTTAGGCACATATACTACATCCAACTATTGTTGAATGTTTAGGCACCAATACTACATCCAACTATTGTTGAATGTTTAGGCACCAATACTACATCCAACTATTGTTGAATGTTTAGGCACATATACTACATCCAACTATTGTTGAATGTTTAGGCACATATACTACATCCAACTATTGTTGAATGTTTAAGCACATATACTACATCCAACTATTGTTGAATGTTTAGGCACATATACTACATCCAACTATTGTTAAATGTTTATGCACAGATACTACATCCAACTATTGTCGAATGTTTATGCACAGATACTACATCCAACTATTGTTGAATGTTTATGAACAGATACTATATCCAACTATTGTTGAATGTTTAGGCACATATACTACATCCAACTATTGTTGAATGTTAGGCACCAATACTACATCCAACTATTGTTGAATGTTAGGCACCAATACTACATCAATCTGTATCAGCAGTATAATATGGAGGATTAGCTTCGGAACCATGAGCATTTTCACAAATGTTGAATACTGACTAACCACTCTACCAGTTAGTTCCACTCTACCAGTGAGTTAACAGACTTTTTTATTTATATATTTGTTGTTCAGATGTGCACAGCATGTCTCAGGAAATAAAACATTTGTTCCTGTAAGCAATGTTTATGTTTACTGTTCACTCAAAAAGGTCCTCCAAAGAAATAGAGGAATAATTTTATTGTACTTATCTTTCTCAATATGTACTCTATCTCTTTGAACAGAGCAGCATGTCACCTGCTGAGAGTATCACTCAGTGCACAACTGCATATTTTCAAGCAATATCTCCAGGGTTTGACAAAACAATCACATGCAGGCTTCACAACCGGGTAATGAACCTATTAACGTGTAAGCACAAGGTAATTATCCACTCTATATATCTACTTATCTCGTAAAGTATTATCAGGTGTAAACAACTGTAGAAATCACCCTCAATTCCAATTCCAAGAAAAGGCTTCAATGTTTTTATGCCTTTCCAAGAATAAAATACAAAATTTATAAAAATAAAAAGAACAAAAACAGTAATATAAGAAAAAATTATCTTACCTTCTGGTGCCTGGTCAGCATTTGATGGCGCTTAACAAAGAACATGTCTTTGAGTTGTGTCTTCAGCAACTGGTGTCTTTCATGTAATTGGTCCTTCTCCATCTCCCAAACACTTGCTTCACGTGCTGTAGAATAGTACCAGACTTAATGCTACTGGATCATTGCTAAAATTGTTAGAAGATGTTTGTACAAATTTTGTGAATGTACAACTTATTATTAGCAAAAAATTTAATAACTTGTATAGATTTTATATCTTTAGTACAGAATATCTATTCGTTACTGCATATTTGTTACAGAATATGTCTTTGTTACTACATATTTAGTACAGGATTTCTATCCGTTATTGCATATTTAGCAATATAACAAGATAAAACTATAATTAAAACCAGAAATTTAAGAAGAACAATGTGGATTTGTGGAAGTAAAAGGCACAAGAAATGCCCCATATATAATACAAACATTGATGGAGAGGGCACTAGAGGTACAAAATGACATGTATCTGTGCTTCATATATTACAGTAAAGCATTTGACAATGTGAAGCATTCAGAAATGATACAAAATATTAGAAAAACTCAATTTTGATGTGAAAAATCTAAAGATAATAAGAAATATGTATTAGAAACAAATAAATGTGATTAGGGTTGATGGTAATGTAGGAGAATTCTAAAAGATAGAGATGGGCGTCAGATAAGGATGTGTAATGTCACCAGATCTTTTCTCCCTGTATACTGAGGATATTATGCAAAACAAAGAAAGCATGCCAGTAATAGCAGTTGGAGGTTAAAATCTGAATAATCTAAGGTATGCTGACAATACAGTTCTGATTGAAGGGAGCAAACAAGAACTTATGCCCCGTTAGACACAGTAGTACAAAAAAGTGAAAACAAAAGCCTCAGTCAAAAAAGAGGAAAACAGAAGTAATGGTTGTTTCAAAGAAATACACACTGACAAAATGCAGTATTACTATCAATGTTGCAAAATTAAATCAAGAGGATAAAGTCAAGTATATTTGCACCATTTTAACATCAGATGGTCAGTGCTCCAAAGAGACCAAGAACAAGATAGCACAGGCCAAAAATTCAAAAAGTGAGAAACATTCTATGCAATGGAGCAATATCAATGCATACACAAGTTCAAGTGCTAGGATGTTATTTTGAGCCAATCCTTCTTTATGGAAGCAAAGCATACACAATAAACAAAAATGTCCATGATAAGCTGGAGGCAACTGAGATATGGTTTTTTTTTTTTAAATTATGAAAATTCCATGGGCAACCAAGAAAACTAATGTAGAAGTTATCAGAGATGCTGGAGTAAAATGATTAATTATAGTGAAAATTAGAAACAGACAATCAAAATTTGTATGGCATGTGATGAGAAAGTAGAAATACTTGAACATTTAGTAACCACTGAAAGATCAAGTGGAGAAGAGACATAGGAAGGGAGAAATTTCTGGGTTGTCACTGTGGCACGAAAAGAAGTTACCAACTGAACTTATTAATAACACAAGTGACAAGAGAGTTGTGGAGAAACATGATCGCCTACACCACACGGCATGGAAGTTGATTGATTAGTAAATTATCCTTTAGGAAGATCACAGGTATACAAAAGAACATTTAAAAACTATTCCAAGTTTAAAACTACTTTCACGGATTTATTGTTTAGTGCTATATAAACAACAATTCCCACAGATTTACTGTCACTAAGGGATAGTTTAGTCACATTCTGAAATTAATTAATTTCCTTAAATATACTGAGTTTACAAACTGTTATAGATTTTACTACACTTCAAACTTGACAAGATAAAAGCTGTACAAAATTTTGTTTCAACATCTGTCACAGCTCACTTCTATATAGCTGTTGTTTCTGCTGTAGGCACTGATTTTCCAAGAGAGCAATCTTCTGTCTGTGTTGGTCAGCCAACTGTTTCAAATGTTTTTCCATTCTCTCAGCTTGACCTTCTAAGAAAAGTCGATCCTGCAAAAATTTAAACAGCATATATCATCAACTGGGACTTTGCAGAAAATCTTATTGTAAATATCAAATTTATAATAGAAATTAGGTGAAGGTGCAGTGAAGATGATACATCTGGCCTTGGGACAAAAGATAAACCTCCCACCCCCTACACTTGTTTGCAAGTGTGGACCAGAATTATCATCTTTTACTTGGGTCAGGACAATAACAAACATAAATATCTGTACAAAAACACTTTAGCAAATAATTACAAAAATTAAATATAAAAGAAACAAAATACTGTCAAGTTTATTTATTAGTTGTTTTTTTACAGTATCCACGATACTTTATATTATTCAGCCAACCCTTCATGCATACAACAGCAGAAGATCAAGCTGCAAGGATGAAGACAATCAAAGAAACCTTAAAGATTAGTTAGTTAGTTAGTCGTCGGATCATCATCACTGCAAACTGGACACGTTCATAGTTGCTCCGATCTCTCCTTGAGTATATCAGCCATTACACTTCTGCTGACAGTACCGGTCCTATGCTGGTTGACCATCATTCTTCTGCGCCCTCCAAAATGTTCACTTCTAGCAACACCGCATTTCAATCCCTGATATTCAATCCCAGCCATTGAAAAGGAATCATCATCCACATTAGTCTCACTCTCATGTGTTATATCTCTTAAGGAGTTCAAAACGTCAGCACGATCCATCGCCCCATTGCCCTGTGCCACAATCGCGCATGATGCCAGTTGATCCGCTCTCTCATTGCCTCGAACGACCACATGTCCCAGCATGAAAATAAATGTAACCACTATCAGGCTCGCTGTTCTCAAGGCCTCAATCCACTGTTCGCGAACGAACATGCCTAATCACAGATCCATCAGTGTATATAATCACATCCCCCTCTTTAGTATTCTCACTGACCAAAGCCTGCACTTCTTTCTCCACAGCTGTGGGACACCATTCTCTGCATTCCCTGCTAAGTGATATTACTACTCTCAAACAAGTTTCGAAATCTGCGGGTAGACTTATCCATTCCGCACCTTCTGCCACATCCTGCAATCTGCATCCTGCAACCTTAACCTTTAGCAAGCTAAAGGTGGTACGGATCCCTAAAGTACTAGCACCTTCTAGACGAAAGGTGTCCGGACCCACCTATAAACATGACGTGTTTTTTTCCCGTAGTACAGCCTCGTTTGGTAATGCACATAAACTGGGACATGCGCAGATGAAGCCTATACCATTTCCACATCGGCCACCATCTTTGTCACACAAATCTTGTAGAATAGAGAGGAGCAGTTTGTTTTTTCCTACAGACATCCAAGCAATCAAGTTTGTTCATCATGGATTCAATTTTCTTCGAGTTTATTATGGGTGCCGATTCCGATGAGGAGGAAATTGTGCCGTTCCTAGAAGCAGATATCGCTCCAGTAGATGATGTGGTGTTAGATAGTGATACTGATTCTGTTGGCAGCGTGGGTGAATAAATTTTCGAGAATGAAATTGTAGAAAATTGGCATGTCCCTTTGGCATATAGCCATGATTGGCGTAGCGACTTCGATGAAATTGTTGGAGATATAGGCCTAGCTCATAACGTTAGTGTGTTAGACGTGTTTTGAGAGGTAAGTTGATTTTTATAATATAATATAGTATTTTATATAATTGATCATGCTGCTTTCATGATTTAGATGGTGAATCACTGAATATCGACTGTGTTGGAGCGATAAAAATTGACTATTTCTATCTTTCAGATAACGATTTATGGCACATCTATGAGGTTCATTCATTCTTACCAGTGACATTATGAACATTATGATGATTTGACAATGAAACCACATAAATACTATTTGAATTAGGTTTATTTTACAGGGTTCCCACTTCAGAAAATATAAATACCATAGATAAGTAAATTTTTAATAATTTTTTTTCCTTTTATCTGTTATAATTTCTTTATTTTTTGGTGAAAAATCATCTTTTTACTACTTTCTAATACGTCTGGTATCCCACACACATGTAAAAAAATTACACCTATATATGCATTATTCAATTATTTATTTATATGTACGAATATTAATTAATTATCTCTAACAACAAAAAAGTTATTGAATTTTTAAAACAGCCACAATCAATAACACAAATTCTCAAAAAAGAATTCAATGGCAGGGGGAAGTTTTTGGATTTGTAAACACAGCTTGCTAAAGGTTAAAGAGACATGGGCTAACCATGACCAATGCAACCCACATGGCCAGACAGACAAATCAAACTTCCCCCCACGATGCTTAATAGCACAAGTGGTAATGATGACAGATAGACAGACAGACAAGACAGGACAGACAGACAGATACTTTATATTATGTTTTTTTCTTTCACTTTCATACTACAAGGTAAGTATTGCAAAGAGAATGTTAGACATCAGTAATAAAGGCAGTTTAACCCTAGAAGCAGTTTTAACCTAGAGGCAGTTTTACTCTATAAATAATCAAACTATAATCACAGTTTTACCCTAGCTGTCATCATTAACATGTAAAGGATATGTTTGTAATTTCTCCTCTGCAAGCACCAAAATTAAAAACTCTAATCCATACTACTATTTACACAAGTTCTGTCACAATAGTAAGGCCGGAGTTCTAACCAGTTGCTCACATTCTACCACCTTATGTAACAGCCCAATTGTAATTAAAGTATTACACAATCTACAACAGTACAGCTAGTTATAATTGAATCATGTTGTTGTTCATCAAACACAAGAGACAATACGCTTCTGGAAATTCAATTAAAAATATTTCTATAAGTTTGCTGGTTGCTGATAAGCCCTACTGTCACCCAAATCATACTTAGACAGTTTAGGCAAAGGATGATTTGATAGTCTGCCTTTTTATTTCTGGCCAAGCTCCACTATTGATCAGCTGTAGGGTTCCTATTCTTCATTTATTGCAGAGTGCCATATTTTTGGGAGTCTGTGATCTGGCATATGTACCACATGATCTGCCCATTAATTTGTGACTGTATCAGAATAGTAATAATGCTAGGATATCAGCTCTGCCAAAGACAGTGATATACAGAATCATATCTTGTTATCTGATGTTCATTAACATTAGTTAAATTGCTACACCTATGGTGACATATTTTTAACCTGTAGCAATGCATTGTCTACATTTTTCGACATGTTTACTCTTTCTATAAACACCCTATGTCAACATATGTCACATTGAGGTAGCCATTTGTAATTATGGACAACAATCTTTCACGTTAATTTCACATCATGCTATTATAATAACTATTTGCTAGAGTGATTGTCCCTGAATTTTTCCGCAACAATATAAATACCCAGTCGTAATTTATTCGACCTTCACGTTTGCAAGACATACTGTTTGGTCCTAACTTCAGTGACGGCAATGTTCAGAAAATCTTCATCGATGATGTTTCAGATGAAAACGACTTATGTAGATCAACATATGGAGGTTGAGGGAGATGTTGATAATATTTAATAGTGATGTAAATGCTGTCATTTATGATAGAAAATTGAGCTGTGTTTTCTACAGATAGTCTATGGAAGAACTTGAAACTGTAAGTTCTTTGTGTTGTCCACACTGTCCGTGTTGGTTGTCCACAACATAACACTGACAAACACAAGCAAACAACACCTCTAAACTATATCTAGCATCCACTTTTCTCTATTGTTTCCAAATTTGAAATCAATAACTATAACTCAATAAATAAAAACGACACATCCAGAAAAACAAGAAATCATAAGAATGGCTGGGTGCTAGAGGAAGTATGCATTATTTTTCTCTGGGTTGCTACAGGTTAAATAAGTTTAAAAAAATTTATTTTGATATTTATTTTGCACATATTTCAAAATATTAAGCATATCTACACTTAAAATATAGAGATGTGTCATATTATATCAACTTATTCATTTTATTTGAAACCTCTACAACTAAACATTATCTCACACAAACATAAATTAAAACAATAACAAAAGACAAACACAGCAGACAACAACCTTCTCTTCCATTTCAATCTGCTTGCTCTCTCGTATCTTCTGGGCCGTCTCCTTCTTGTTATCCCGAGGCAACATGTCAAGCTCCTGTTTCAAAAGCTTTAGTTCCTGTTTTTGTTTCTCTCTGAACAGTTTCAATTCTTTGTCCTGTTTGACAATTAATTTGTAAAAAGTAATTATCTTTCTCATATTTGTTGATAAATGAGGGCACCTACATAACAATATATAAAATGTGGCTATACCTACAAAATAATGTATATAAATATGAGCATACCTACAAAATAATGTATATAAATATGAGCATACCTACAAAATAATATACGAGGCAGCTTAAAAAATCTCAGGAATTGGTGATTATATAGAAATAAGTAACAATAGAATTATCCACACCACATTTCCTTCAACGTAGTCCCCTTCTGCAACTATACACTTTTTGTCAATGTGCATATAGTTGCTAGAAACATTCGTTAAACCCATTCTTTGACACCTCATTTAGCTGTCTTCTCACATTAGCCCTAACGACATTTGTATCCTTCAATTGCAGTTCTTCCAATGCCAATTTCAGGAGAGGGAACAAAAAAATATCAGCCGGTGTAAGGTCAGGAGAATATGGATGCTGTTCCAAGGTAATCACAATGTGCTTTGCGAGGTACTGAATTACCAGCAGGGATTGATATGCATGTGCATTGTCAGGCAGCATAATTCAACTGTTTGTTCTCCATTTTTTCAGGTTGCTTTCTTCTGATTGCTTCTCTTTGATTACAGAGTATACATGCAGGGGCATGCAGTAGACTTTCTCAGAATGATGCAAGTTTTCAAAATGCTGATCCTCAAATATTTTTTAATTATTGAATTGCTCAAATTGTATTTTGATTTCACTGCTTGTGCCGCCTCCTTACGGTGCCACCTGATGCAGCCGCTTCTCTGCATCATAGTCTGCTGGATACTTGCGCTTTCTTAATTGCTGTATCACCATATGCTTTAAGCAATGTTAGTGTTTCCGAGAATGACTTTTCAAGCAAAACACAAAATTTGATATTTGTACGTTATTGAATCAAGGACATTTTCAACTCTGATGGTGCAACTAACACAATACACAAACAAACATCTGTATCTTTTCTTTGAGGGTATATGTGAATGTCACATCTGCCATATCCTTTCATCAAGATCATTACCAACTGTTAAACATATAATCTCCATAACATCATCTTTCATTCAAACGCTAGTTGACTATTCAAGAACTATTTTGAAGCTGCCTCATATATAAATGTGGGTATATCTACATAATTACATATAACTATATAACTATGAGCGTACATACAAAATAATCAATAAATGTTTGGAAAAACTACTAAATAATACATGTATATAAATAAATAAATATATATATATACACACACGAGTGTATTTTTTGTTAATATAAAGAGACATAACAGCATGGAAAGATTAATAACTGAAGGCAGAGTTATCGACAACAGGGGAAGATAGTGCAGTGGTATATCAGGTTGCTTAAACTTGTCTCAAGATGTGGCAGGTCGACTCGTTCAGAATTGCGGAGTGTTCAGAGAATCCAAAATCCATAAGGAAGACCACTTTCAGGAATAAATATATTTCATAATATTTCTCATGTCACATGATGATGATATATGAGTGAGCATACACAACAATGTACATAAATTGATTACAATGCACTCTCAAATGCTGCGCTGCATTTATAGTAAATATATTCTTCTTCTTCCGTCCAGAGTTTTGAGTTAGTTGTCAGATCATCATCACTGCAAACTGGACGCGTCCATAGTTGCTCCAATCTCTCCCTGAGTGTATGCGTCACTACACTTCTGCTGACAGAACCAGTCCTATGCTGGTTGACCATCATTCTTCTGCGCCCTCCAAAATGTTCGCAACACCGCATTTCAAACCCTAATCTTTAATCCTGGCCATTGAAAAGGAATCATCATCCACACTATTCTCACTCTCGTGTGCTATATCTCTTAAGGAGTTCAAAACATCAACTCGATCCATTGCCCTGTGCCACAATTGCGCATGAAGCCAGCTGATCTGCTCTTTCATTGCCTCAAACACCCACATGCCATGGCATGAAAATAAATGTAACCACTTTCAGCCTCACTTTACTCAAGGGCTCAATCTACCATTCAAATTCAAAAAATCCACATAGTTCTAGTGACGGATAGAAAGTCTCTTTTGAAAACTAGTAAAATTCCTAACTCTATATTTAGTGTAATACCATTAACGTTGATTCTACAATTGTTTGCTTCTGCTATGTTATGCCACTAATAGCATGAATAGATGAGTTATTATTCATGCACAGCCAATGTTATTTGGTAATATCAGTTTTTATAGCTGCGATAGACTTCGATGTAAAGCATTTAAATAGCTAACATGGTGGAATGAGTTCTTGGCTAGCTGAATGAGTTTTTTTGTTCACTGCAATATAATAATAAAAATATCCCATTAGGGTCATAGTGGTGCCACATTGGAACAATCAGCCTAAACATACCTGCCAACATCCTTGATCTTCTTCTCCATCGTTCATTCTCAAACTCCCACTGGATATCTCTTGTACCAGGACCATGGTCCTATTAGATTTCCAGAAGGATGTAGTCCAGAGAATGGAAATACGTTGTGTCACCGTTTTATTTGCGTCAATTGCCCAACACATCCATCTTCAGCAGAATCCTTGATCATATATATATGAATAGGTATCAGCTATATGGTCCTGGTTCAAATCCTATCAACAGCCTTCTGATTTTATCCTTGAGTATAGATACTTCCAGTAAAATGGCACTAGTTAGCAGTTCTTTACTTGTCTTAGTTTGGGAATTTCAGAGAGGAGATGGGTGCCACTTCACACTTATTGCTAGAGAATCAAAATTATTTCAAGTGGGGAAACAAATCCAAGCTGTTACAAATACGTATTTCTACCTGTTCTGCTTTGAGTTTTCTGGCAGCATTCTTCACATCTGTCTGCTGTGCTTGTTCTGCTCTTTCAATAAGCTGTTTCTGTTGCTTGTTCAGTGCATCTAAATCTTGGTCAAATGTCTTTCTCAAGGTCTGGAGACAAGAATATCAGATGAGACATATGATCACATTTATTTTTCTCTTTTGTTCAAACTCTCTCCTAGAAAAATGAAGGGGAAAAAACACACTTCCACAAACAATTCTCTCTCAGCCTCACATTTACACACACATAACTATATATTCTACCTACATTAAAACATAGTTCATATTCAGCAGAAATTATTTTTTTTGCTCTTGATGTATTTGAAAGCAAGGCACAACAAATCTAAGAAACTTGGTATGAGCAGTTAGCAACCACAAGTAAACACTACACCACAGATCTAATTAATTTGTTCATGCAGTTAGCAGTCAAAAGCAAAGATAGCACCTCCAAGTCTTAAGAAATTCGGTTCACAGTTAGCAGAGAAAAACAAAGATAGTACCTATGTCTTAAGAAATTTGGTTCACCAAAGCAAAGATCTCCAAGCTCAAATTTCAGAAACCTAGTTCATACAGTTACCAACCAATCATATGAAACACTTAAAGCCAACAGCTAGATTGCAGTTTAGTAAATAAAACAAAATATTATAAAACATGATTTCATGGCAACATTTCACCACTGACAGGAATTTTTTATGTGTAGCCTACCACAACTGTTGCCTGTAGGGCAACATCTCACCACTGACAGGAGTTTTCATATGTACCCTACCTTAACTGTTGCCTGCAAGATAGTCTCTGAAAAGGAATCATGTTCAAGGTACAACAAATCTAAGAAACCAATGCCCAAGCCTTATGTGCCCAAGCCACATTAGATTTTCTACATTAAACCACTGACAGGTGTTTTTGTTCACTGGAAACATACTTTTGTTCTTTTATAAATCTAATGGTACTGCATTCATCCTTTCTAGAGCATGTTTTGTGGTTCCCATGTAAGTCTCTATAGTACTTCACTAACTGTTTTGCTTTACTTCTATCTGACCTTCCCTCTGAGGTCCCTACACTGTCTTTGCTTTACTTCTATCTGACCTTCCCTCTGAGGTCCCTACACTGTCTTTGCTTTACTTCTATCTGACCTTCCCTCTGAGGTCCCTACTACACTGTCTTTGCTTTACTGCTATCTCACCTTCCCTCTGAGGTCCCTAGAATTGGTAAGTGAATAATATAAACAGGAAGCATCAGAGAATAATTGAAAAAAAATGAAAAAGTTGCAGGTGGGACTTGAAGGCAGCAAAACTTGTCCATTCAGCTGACACATTTTTTCAAATTCGAACAATCCACATAGTTCTAGTGACGGAAATAAAGTCTCTTTTGAAAACGAGTACAATTCAATTCCAACATTTATATTTAATGTGATGACATTAAGGTTGATTCTAGAATTGATATGCTTAGTTTGAATAGTCAATACTGATACTATATCCAAGTTTGAATAGTCAATAGATGCAATATCCAAGTTTTAATAGTCATTATTGATGCAATATCCAAGCTTTAATAGTCATTATTGATGCAATATCCATGTTTGAATAGTCAATATTGATGCAATATCCAAGTTTTAATAGTCATTATTGATGCAATATCCAAGTTTTAATAGTCATTATTTATGCAATATCCAAGTTTTAATTGTCAATATTGATGCAATATTCAAAATTGAATAGTCAATATTGATGCAATATACAAGTTTGAATAGTCAATATTGATGCAATATCCAAGTTTTAATAGTCAATATTGATGCAATATTCAAATTTGAATAGTCAATATTGATGCAATATTCAAAATTGAATAGTCAATATTGATGCAATATTAAAATTTGAATAGTCAATATTGATGCAATATCCAAGTTTGAATAGTCAATACCCGCCGAAGACGGATGTGTTGGGCCATTGGCGCAAATAAAACGGCGACACAACGCATTTCCATTCTCTGGACTATATCCTGCTGGAAATCTAATAGGGCCATTGTCCTACTGCAATAGAGATCCAGCAGGAGTTTGAGAATGAACGCTGAAGAAGAAGAAGAATAGTCAATATTGATGCAATATCCAAGTTTGAATAGCCAATATTGATACCATATCCATTTCAAACACATTTCTGATTACATTTACTGCAATCATGTTTTTGAGATATCCATACAATTCCTAACCATATCCAGGACAACCCAGAGTTAGAGTCACAAACATACATGACTTACAGTGCTATCCGATTCAAACTTTCTCACTTTGGCTTCTAAAGCTATTTGATTCTTATAATTCAGGTCTGTAATCTGTTTATTCTCCTGCTTCTGCAACATCTTAAGCTCACGCAGATCTTGTTTTCTGAAGACAATACACACGTACAAATCATTTTTAACATCTGATTTAAAAAAAAAAAGCAATACTCAATTCTGAAAACAACTAGAATTTCGCAATAAAAACAAAATGAGAAAATCATTAGTAAATAGTGAAAAGTACAAAAGTTCATTAAGAATAAAAAAAACTGTCAATGCTGTATTTTTACCGTTAGGGAGTTACAGGGAGGTTTTGAGTAGCTTGTGTGATAACGGCTGCATGCCCTTGCTGTCGCCACATCATGTTCAGGGTGAGTTTTTCAATTTACACTCTGGCATAAATAACCCAGTCCTTACAAGTTTAGAATTTATCATCTATTTTACAAGTTATCATCTATTGTCTTTTCTCTACTTTAGCTATAAGGCATCACAGGATGGAATGATGGTTGATTTTCAGGATATGGCATGATTGGTTGCTTGATATGCAGTAATAATTGTGACGTCTCAGAATATTGGTAACTCCTTCAGTCTCCTTCTTAGTCTCCCTCTGCCACTTGCTATTTCCATTTTCGTGTTGTATGTTCGCGCTGCTGGCCAATATTGGTTCATTCTCACTAAGTGGCCACACTATCGAGGTCAACTCCTTAAAGTGAAGGCTTAGTCCAGGCAACAGAGGCTACACATTACGATTAGTCGGGCCATCCCCTACATCGAGCAGGAACAAAGTTCTGTCTAAGTACACCCAGGTGCTGAAGCCGGATATTCCAGGCTGAGAGATGACCTGCAATCATGGTAGAACGTAACATGATTAGATAACATGTCTTCACAATTAAGTGACCAGATCATGTCAGTTTATGTTTTTCAAAATATTTGACAACAGACATTTGTTCCAACAATTCTTGTAATCTCTTCATTCCTCACATGATCTCTTTTTGTTCTGTTTGCTGTTTTTCTTAGATATCTCATTTCAGTTGTAGTATGCTTGCTTTTTTTAGTCAGTGTCCATGTCTGACATTGATAACACAATGTTGGTATGAAGTTGTATGATCACATTCACAAAATCAACAAACGAGATATCGCTAACAAGTTCACAGGTAGAATAAATTATTATATCACATTCACAAAATCAATAACACGAGGTATCAATAACAAATTCACAGGTAAAATAAATGATTGTATCATATTCACAAAATCAATAACATGAGGTATCAATAACAAATTCACAGGTGAAATAAATGATTGTATCACATTCACAAAATCAATAACACCAGGTATCAATAACAAATTCACAGGTAAAATAAATTATTGTATCACATTCACAAAATCAATAACACGAGGTATCAATAACAAATTCACAGGTAAAATAAATTATTGTATCACATTCACAAAGCACATAACACTGAGTTCAATCAAACAGATAAGGTAGATAATGTCACATTGAAAATATCACAGTAACCCACAACTGTTCCTTATCAAATTCTGCTATCGATTTTTTCCCGATGCCATAATGCAAACATGAACCATATATGTGGCTCCTGTATACCATTTTCTCATCTAAATTTTGCCATAAGCAGAAACTTCTTCTACAAAATATCTATTACGTTGGAGAAATCATGAGTACACATCAGTGATTCCCAAAATATTAGTCTGACCACAAACGTGAGTGATTACTTCTACACGTTTTACACACTACATCACAAATAATTGTTGTGGTATTCATTCCGTTAATATTAACTGGAACGATTCTACAACATATTTTTTAGGTTGCGTCACGAATCACTAGCTTGTGTGTAAAAACAGTATGAGAACCGCCGTTTGGCACAACTATCGTGTTTAAGTGACACAGACTAGCATAGGAACTAGGTCACTGAGTACAGTAACAGATGTTATACTAATGTGTGAGATAACAAATGAGGTTATATTAACCAATTTATGTACATCCAAGACAGGACACAAGGCAGGGGACGGTACATGTGAGTCAAGGATGGAGAGGAAAAATGTATGAAACTATAAATAAATAGAGAAACAAATCAGCAGATACATGTTCGCTAGTGGGAAGCAAGGGTGAAGGACAAGGATTCTGGTGTCTGAGATACGTGCACGCACGAATAAATACGCCCCCCGACACACGTCAATATTCATAAACACGCACCCGACGATCGCAAACCATCAAATTTCACCTTTCACAAACACGCATCGACATTCACAAACACGCACCCAACGTTCGCAAACATGTACCGACATTCGCAAACATGTACCGACATTCGCAAACACGTACCGACATTCGCAAACACGCACCCACGTTCACACTCGTATTAACGTTCGCAAACACGTACCGAAGTTCGCAAATACGTATCGACGTTCGCAAACAACCATCAAATTTCACCTTTCACAAACACACATCGACTTTCGCAAACATGCATCAACTTTCTGAGATAGGAATCAACAAATCATAAAAACCACATATCGTAATTCGCAAACGCGCAGACAGATTCGTAGAAACGCCCACACATCTGGCAGATACACACACATACTCGCGCCTACGCCCACGCATAGTGGCATTCTTGTAACGCAGACACGCGCACATACATTTGAAGAAACGCCCACATTTTTACAAACACGCAAACACACGTTCGGAGACACGCACACATACAATAGTAGACATTGCACACACATTGGCAGACATTGCACACACATTGGCAGACATTGCACACACATTGGCAGACATTGCACACACATTGGCAGACGCGTACGCACATTAGCAGACGCGTACACACATTAGCAGACATTACACACACGCGTGTTTTGCAGGCGAGCAAACATAGCATTAGAAATCATTCACAGACAATCACAAAACCCAGAAAGAATGCAAGTATGCACTCACATAAACCTCTCACAGCGCGTCAATAACACGCAAACACAACTATGACCACTCCCAGACAGATAGAATCACACGCATAAATTAATATGAGAATGGCAGCTTTTGAAGAAATGAGAAATGATTTGTCTTGTCGGTCAATATTTCTTGGCAGCATACAAATTCGGCTAAATCCTGAATCAGCTTTAACTTATGTTCACACTTGTTGCACAAGTCGGAGTCCATGGTTGTACAGTCGGAGTGCGTGTAGCATATTTGAGGTTAAGTGTTACGAGGTGGATTGTGGATTTTAGGTGAGTGTTCCGATGTGGATTGGGGATATTAGGCACAGTGTTCCGATGTGGATTGTGGATTTTAGGTAGAAGGTTCCGAAGTGGATTGAGAATTTAGGTAGAAGGTTCCAAGGTGAAGTAGGGATTTGAGATTGTTCCGATGTGGATTGGGAATTTTAGGTAGCGTGTTCCGAGGTGGATTGAGGATTTTAGGTAGAAGGTTCCGAGGTGAAGTATGGATTTGAGATTGTTCCAAGGTGGATTGGGGATTTGAGGTAGTCATAGTGTTCTGAGGTGGTGACGTGGGTATTTAAGGTAGAATCAGTGATTTAAGGTGGAGTCGTGGTGATTTGATGTAGAGTCATCGTGTTTTGATGTAGAGTCTTGGGATTCCAGGGTAGTCATGGTGTTCTGAGGTGCAATAGTAGAGTTTGGAGGTAGATGCCTAGTAGAGAGAGAAGTTGTGTAAAGAAAACTGTTTATCAAATTCAAAGCCACAAGTTTGGATTGGTTTTTGTTATCTGAATCGTCGTTAACATAATTTGGGCAAACCCATATATATTCGGTCTCTCTCAGCACATACCGGAACGTTTATTTACTAATCGCTCCAATAGCTCGCTGGTTAAACACACATACGCACTTTAAACACCCCCACCAACAAATTAACATTGTTCTGATAGCATCTGGGGTAATTCCGAATACTTTAAGTCACAATATCATATTTCATACAAGTCTATTGTTCTAATTTAGAAAAAAAGTTCATGTAATGATCTTAATATGTCATTATGTCCATAATTATTTACCTTAGTGCAGCAGAATCCCTCTATAGCGCATCCATTTATAACAAATTTCCCTGTATAACAACACTTTTCAAAATCCTCAAGTATATTTATTGTATATTGTTTGTACTGTAAGTAGCGAATTTCTGTTATTACATACATATTTTGTCGGCCCAGACAAAGTTGTTATAACGGGGTTCCAATGTATCAGTACTTTCGAAGCAAATGTGTCAGCTCTTTCATCGCCGCTGACTCCGAAATATTCAAGGCAATACATTCACGGAATTATCCACATATTGGAATATACTTTACATCATATATTTTATTAATGTTTATCAGCACCATGTCATAAGCAGGTAGTATAACGTGGACAGCAGGTAGTATAACGTGGACAGCATGTAGCAATCAATAAACATTTCGAAACCCCGGCCAATTTTGAGCTAACGTTACTGCTTCTGTGTCATGTTCAAATGGTCTTTGATATCGTGCATCTATCATCATCAGGTAGCATATCCTGAACAGGATGTAGCAGTCATCAGTCTTTCGAAACTTCTGTCGATCTTGAGCCAGTTTCTGTCACTGTCATGTTTAGATGGTCATTAATGCCTTGCGTCCATCTTCTTCTTGGTCTGCCTCTTCGTCGTCTTCCTGGCATCATCCCCTCCATTATGGTCTTCTCTAGTCTGTCATGGCGGAAAAAATTCCATTTTCGGGAAAAAATGTCGCCTAGATATTTAAATTCTTTGACTTGTTTAACTTTGGTGTTGTCTATTGTTATAACCATTAGTGTCGCAGATTTGCTATTTTCATAATTTCTTTTGTTTTTTTTGTGTGTTTTTTTGGAGGGGTAGGTTAATTTTCATGTTGTACTTCTTACATGCTAATAGCAATGCATTGATGTGGATGTGCAAATGTTCTTCACCTTTGTATATTAGACTTCGATCGTCTGCAAATAGTAGTTCATTGATTTCATTATTAAATTCCTCATCAGTTTTATTTGCAATATAGTTCTCTGTGTTGATGTGAGCTTCTTTTATTATTCTGTCCATATATATGTTTTAGTAGAGGTGAAAGCACTATTAGTGCTAATATATAGTAAATATAGATTCGAATATTGGCAGACATCAACACCAATTGGCAGACGGGTACACACATTTGTAGGCACACACACAATCGCAACGATCTCCCAATTCACATGGACTTGACCATTCCTAGGGATAATTATCTAAACTCTAAAAGGGAGTAGTTAACCCTTCAAAAACATTTGATATTAACATTTTACAGGGTAAACTCTCTTTTCGTTGCTTATGTAGACCGTGTTTATAATGGAATGGTCCAAGTCCATGTTGACAGGGAAATCAGGACGATAGAACCCGACTTTTTTTATGGTGTCTCTCTCCATACAATAAAATCGTGATTGTCGTAAAAGCACCAGAAAAACTTGGTGTGGGGAACCTTATCCTCTAGTATCCCAAATTATATCTGTTTCCACCTTCTTCCTCGTTCGTTTTAAAGCTCCTGCAGATTAGCAGGATGTAGTCCAGAATGTGTCGTCATGGTTTATAGCTTAGTAGCGATATCTACGCCTTTCATCCTGACACTTCAGAATGGTTCATGTGTCAATTTGACCATATATGGATGGGGTAGCCAGCCACACCCCAAACCTTCCTTTTTCGCCTCTTACGACATAACTTAGCAAGTGTCACTATTCTTTGAATCCGCTCCCCCCCTACTTTCACGACCCGGCAACATGCGGGTATATTTGTTTCCACCAATATTATCGCTTACGGTTAAATGGGCGGGAGTTATTGAGGGTATATTTATTTTCCGCCAGAATCTAACCCTATGAAGTTACCTTCGACATGTCATCACTTCGACATGTCATCACTTCAACATGTCATCACTTCGATATGTCACCACTTCAGGTACACTTGTCAGCAAAATATAATATTGTAAATTTACAATAATAATACTTGCTCCTCAACTGATATAAAATAGTGTATTTATATAAATGTTGTCCTTCAATACTCTCAAACTTTTCTATTTTACCCATAGGCGTAATTTACCCCGGTTCCTCGAACACTTATAAAAATACTATTCTAGCGAATGTCTTCAGCGACTACAAAAATCATGGCATCTCCATCCTTGATGTTAATTGTTCATGGTTTTCGTTGTCTTTCATCTGTTCCTTCCACATTCTTGTGTACATGCATAAACCATGTCTGTTTTATAGAGACTCAAGTAAATTTAGATGTCCAAACCATGTCAGTTTTATAAAGAATCATGTCGTCATACATGCCAAAACCATGTTAGTTTTCGTCGATTTTCAAAACTCTTCACTATTTATATTTTCAAATGTATATTCTTAAATAAGTAACTGATACACTCGAATTATTGCTAACTTCAACCATACAGTATTTTATAAATGAAATACTCAATTTGCAGATAAGATAGACCACAAAAAGTTAATAAACAAGACAATTCAATGAACAAGACAATTCAATGAACAAGACAATTCAATGAAGAAGACAATTCAAAGAACAAGATAATTCCATGAATAAGATAATTCAAAGAACAAGACAATTCAATGAATAAGACAATTAAAAAAACAAGACATTTCAATGAACAAGACATTTCAAAGAACAAGAGACTTGCAGTAATGTTGTGCACCGTACGTACACAAATAATATAAGTGAAACTGAGAAAATAAGCATATTTATTTATCAAAATAAGTTATGGGTCACTTACAAAAATCTCACCCTATACAACATCATAAATTAAATTAAATCAAAAAAATATGAACACTAGAAGAAATTGATTTGAAAGAGTAAATGTGTAGAATATTTAAGGAGGCAGCCATAACTGAACTCTGGTACACTCAATTTCCTACACTCTCCAAAATTCGAACACCGTCAATAGAATACCGCATTCATCGATCAAACGTTCTACTTTCTCTGTCTCTGCATCTAGTCAACCTAGGTGTTTTTTTTTTCTCCGAGAAATGTGTCAGATTCAACTTCACAGCGTCGTTTCCACTCCCGCAGAGTCAGCACTCAACAAGAACCACTTTTGGCGGCAGTGAAACAGCGTAAAGTTGTTTGTTTTGGACATGTAACAAGACACACGACACATTTTCTAAGATCATTCTGCAAGGAGCAGTGGAAGATAGAAGGAGGAGAGGAGGACAAAGAAAACTATGGATTGAAAACATCAAGGAATGGTCTAGGCGTGATTTTCTACACTCCCCCAAATGCCTGAGGATAGAGAAGTGTGGAAAGTTTTCTGTACTGATATTCCCAGTGTGGCAACCCTACGACCCTGGCGGGTTATGGGTTTTATATCTTTAGCAAATATTACGGGCTGAATCAATATGTTAAAGTATATGTTAAGTGATCGATGATCGACCACAACCATCTAGATACAACGGGCAGAAACGCATCACACTTAAGGAGTATTATTTTCTAGATTTCTCGTGCCCACCCGATTGCTCACTGTTATGAGATAAAAAACAAGTACTTCTCCCGGACAGTTTTTTTTTCACGCTGATTTAATGTAGCGTCATTTATCTTGATATATCCGACGTCCCTGCGCTTTTATGTGGCCGGCAATGCAAAGTACACGCACAGTGGCCAATTTTCCGTCGTATCAGTCAAGAGGAGTAACGCTGTATGAGATCAGCATGCCTGACTATTTTGAGAAGAACTTGGCAAATATTGTGTACGTGAAATCTATTTTTTGTAACTTGACTCTTTCTGTGACGTTTTACAAGCCGGTTTCATTTCATTTTATATGTTTAGATATCCAATGATAAAAAAAAAATTTAAGCATTGTCAAGTTTGCATATGAACTAACAAACAAATGCATGAATGTCAAGAACATATGTTAAGTCATAAATGCTATTTGAAAACACAACATATAGTCAAGTATATGTCGTTAAACGTGAATATAGAACAATGATACGGCCATACAAAGTCCGCTGAAAAATGTTTACACTACGTCAAAGACATGAGAATATATCTGTCTGAGAATTTGTAAGGACACCGGTTGGAAAATAAATTGAGAATTCACCGCATGGTCGCCTGATTATATATACATTTATTTAAATAAAACGTATCATATTATCCTATTCAGGATGTAACCATCTATCTCTCTATTCGCTGAAACCCTTTGTTGCCTTTCGGCGTCAGGGGTAGAAGAGTTTTCTGGAGATGTCCCTCTTGTGTGCTGAGTATATTGTGGAATTTCTCGCCTCTTTTATTTCAGTAGTCCATCGTTTTCTTGGTCGGCCTCTAGGTCTGCCTTCGCTGTATCTGTGTAGCATAGCTTGCTGTGGTATGCTGTCTGATGGTAGTCTGCTGATGTGTGCAACCCATTTGATCTGTTGTCTCTTGATGTATTCTTAGACTGGGGTGGTGCCGGTTCTTTGTCTAATGTCCCCATTCCTCACCCTGTCACTTAACGATAGTCCTAGGATTCTGAATAAGCACGCCATTTCAGCTCACAAGTTTACATCAACAAGTTTACATCATGTAACCATCAACTCCCCATTTTTGGCTTGTGATTTTCTTGGAAGTATTAAGTTCAGTAGTTAGTTGCTTTCTAAACGACCCGGTTGCACAGCTGCATGCGGAAGAATTAGAACCAGGTACCTTAGCCATAACAGACGCACTCTGTACTTTGTCGCCACAGAGCTGGACACAAACCTGATTCAACACCAGCACAATCGTACCTGTGGGGGACCCTAAAGGATGCAATCTGTTGCAGGAAAAAAAAACACACTGGCGTCTCTTACGTAACGATTATGAATGTGCAGCACATTCGGCTGGACACCTCGACCAAGTTTACCCAACAACAGTTGACCATAGTAATTCATTTCTGGAAGCTGGTAGAAACCATTATCAACATCAATTGCGATAGTCCGGACACAAGGTAACTCGCACAATGGCTGAATCCGGACACACAAGGTAACTCGCACGATGGCTGAATCCGGACACAAGGTAACTCGCATGATGGCTGAATCCGGACAAAAGGTAACTCGCACAATGGCTGAATCCGGACACACAAGGTAACTCGCACGATGGCTGAATCCGGACACAAGGTAACTCGCATGATGGCTGAATCCGGACAAAAGGTAACTCGCACGATGGCTGAATCCGGACAGAAGGTAACTCGCACGATGGCAGAAATCGGACACAAGGTAACCCGCGCGATGGCTGAATCCGGACACAAGGTAACTCGTACGATGGCTGAATTCGGACACAGGGTAACTCGCACGATGGCTGGATAGAGTTGGATTACTAGAAAATGCGGTATTCATTACCTTAAAAAAATTTTTACATCTCCTGGCGAGCTCTGTATGTATACAAAAAGCACTTTCCATTACTTTACTTTCTTGTGTTTGTGTGTATTTATTTTTTTTACTGTTGTTCTCTTGTACCGTAATTGAGATATCTATCCTTTTTTTTTATTACTTTTAAATATGTTTTAAAAAAACATACCAATATTATTTTATGTAACATTATACAAAGTTAAATCTGGGGAGACCGTCTTACAAACAAGGAAGTGGGTCTCTCTATCTCTCTATAGATTACACACGCACGCACTCACACACCCATTTCCAGGAAAACATAACATGAAATTTAGTACTGCTGAAAAAGCCAATAACCACCTTCTCTTACCTCTCCCCCCCCCCCCCCCCACATGTTATCTTCCAAAAAACTCACCAAAATCTCAAGGAAAAAAATGTGCAAACAAACAGGAGGAACTGATCCTTTTTTTTTTAAACGATAAATACCAATAGACCACATTCCAAGTAGGAGTCATCTTTCGAGTATTGAATACACAACTCAACATGTACCCCTGGATATAAAAGAAAGCTTTGACTACAGATCCTCGTTGCACACAGGACAAGCACTGAACAAATGTCGAGGTGCACATTGTTCAAAATTCTGACCGCAGCAGTGTTAGGACTCGGACTCAGAGCAACGTATGTGATGTGACCGCGGGGGTGGGGTATCTTGGTTTATATATATATATATATAGGCATCAAAATTCAAACACCTGGTATTCAAATATTAGCGAGATACCAGATTCTTTCGAACATATATAAGTAGTTTATTTATTTACAATGACCTGGTTTACAACATCCAGTATTATAACATTTATAATTTGAATGTACAGCATCTTAAGTATGTCATATATTCCCTAATTCACTGGCTTGCATTCGGCATATTCCACAAGCTAAGATTCTTCTTCTACCTAACCTTCGGACTGCCCACCCGTGATGGTAAGCGGCTAGAATTTACAACCCGATGTCCAAATATCACAATGCTTGTCTATTCTAAACGGCCGTATGACTATCGTAATGGCAATCGTTGGATCATATCTGCCTGTAAAGAATGCACAATTTCTGGGGTCAAGTCCCGCGACTTGTACGATGCTACTTTGACGTCCTGGAATTGTAGGCTCCCAATATCGGTTCAACTCCTTGAAATTGTCTCTTCTGACTATCCGCTATCCAGCGAGAAGCCTGACTTTCCTGGAGACTTACAGTCTCCCAACTTAGAGCTATTCAAGCTATGTCTCTAACAACTTCTAGCTAAAAACTTCTAACCACTTCTACTAAAACTTCGAACTGTCCGGGAATCTTTCCCATGCTACACTACGGCTTACAGCCTACACTTTTGGATTCATCTAGTCGCTGCCTAGCTCTCGAATCCCCAATCTCGAATCGAATCCCCAAATTGTCAAATTCACCCAACTTATCAAAAACTTCCTAACGCATGGGGTTGCGTCTGTGTGTCTCACCAATGGCAAACTAGACAAACCACCCATGCAACAGAAAACCTTAGTGGATGACATGCCGTTATATTGAGGTTATCTTCTTAGAGAAGCTTCATGGCACATCATCTATACAATTATGCTTTCATTTTGTTGTTGGAATGTGTTTCATGTTTACCTGAATATATATGTATGCACCCTCTGTGGTTGGGAGGGAGCCAGAGATACACTGTGCAGCACTGGGGAGGAGGAAACTGACGGCACTGTTTTTTCCTATGGCTGAAACCCATCATAGAGGCACAGTGACTCAGGACGTGACAATCCTTTTGACTTGAACATTTGGTTGCATTCCTCGAGCAATAGAGACGTTCGGCATAACCAGTAGTCAATTGGTGGCGGGGAATGAGCACAGTGAACCCTATTTTGGCTACAGTGGCTAGGAGCAGTGCATAGATTGAAACCTACCTTCCTGGAGGTGTGATACTTATTCTCTGGATCTGTCCCGGGGTGGGCTGAAAATCCAGACTTCCCAGCAATATAATGTCATTTAATGGCATTAGCTCAAATGGCATGAACCCATGGACCTAATGAAAAGTGTGTTCAGTACCCAAGGCTCCACTGCGAAGCTCCTCATCCGAGACAGGCAATAATCTACCCACGGTTGTGGGTGATATGCGCAACGGAAAAGAGTTTTAAAAAACACACGTCCCGCCTTCCGATGGATTTGAAGGCCATCAAAAGCGGACGAGGCAAGTGCATGAGAAACGCACATGTCAAATCCCAGACCCCCGACGCGTTTGGCAAAGTAGTACCTCGTCTAGGAAGGTGTATCAACCCGTGTTCTAGTTCGACTGTCGCAGTTACCCAACAAAGCTCATACAGAAAAAGTAGGTCTGTAACCTATGGACACAAAGGGTGGTAATGGAATGATCTTTCTACACGAGGAACGGGTCGTTGTCTGCGAAGTACCTCGTCCGAGAAAAGACAAACAATGGGTAACCTAAGCAAACTATCAGCTCGTCTTGTGACATGTACCCCCTCTAAGTAGAAGGCTCCTTCAATAGGCATTGCACTAAGTGGAAACGTCCTGGGTATGAAAGAAAGATCGGAGAAACCTCCAAATTGCACATAGGAAATAAGAGCTAATCGCTTGTAATTCCTGGTGTTCGAGAAGATAAATCCCTTACCGAGGTCGTAACTACCGTCCTGCATGCCAAAAATATAGTGGATGTACGTTACTACAAGATTGAAAACACAATTTTTAAAAGTCAATTTCGTAATTATCTTGGCAATTTAACCTCTACATGAACTACACACAGAAAAGTAAGAGCGACACAACCTACATTCTAGGTTCTATCCCTCAATCATTCCTTCATTCACAAGACACACGACTGTCTGTACCCACAGGTCTTAGCTTGCGTTTCAGTCTCATTGAGTTTACTTAAGCTCCATCCCACGTCGAGAGTTCAGGAACTGAGAAAAGGTCGAGGGATTTCCTGAAGTACCAGAAGACAATTAAGTACGACAGCAAATCGAAATACGTGATCTCGATCATGAACTGTAATGAAAACACGAACCAAACTGACGGACCGATATATTTTGTTGATAACACAGTTAGTTATATGGGAACGTGTCGACGGTAAGTCATCATAGAGTAATAGTAGCGAGTGGCAATTTGAGTATCGGCGGTAGGCGTTCAATTCCAGATAAGAGTTGATTATCCATTCACTCTCTTTAAGACGAGCAAGCCCGATGATGGGAAGGAGGGGGAGTTTGGCGTGTTCACACACACACACACACCTCCCCCACCCCCATTTTGAAATTTAGAAAACTGAACATAACTTTAGACTTCAGTGCTATAAATTTAGCAAAAGGATGGGTTAAACAACCTCCCTAACTATTGGTTTTTTTTTAAGTCATTCACTATCTCATTAAAAAACAAACAGGGAAGAGCAAACGACAATGGACGAATGATCGTTTTTATACTAAAGGCGTATTTACGGCCGTGAAGATGGGTACTCGCACTTCGAAAATGCCGAATGTGGTAAGGTAACACTACGTAAAGTGTTCTTCCGTTGTTCATTTAAAAAATGTTTCAGATATACGAAACAGAAAGGAAGATCCAACTAGTGTGTGTGTGTGTTCGCGCGCGTGTTTTATTTATATATATATATATATATATATATATATATATATATATATATATATATATATATATATATATATATATATATATATATATATATATATATATATATATATATATATATATATATATATATATTTATATATATATATATATATATATATATATATATATATATATATATATATATATATACATACATATATATATATATATATATATAAAACACATATATATATATATAAAACTTGGGTATTTCAGCTGGTATGTGAAAGGGTAGACAGGACAATCAAATCTGTCATCTATCAATGATGTTGTAGGAGACGATTGACAAGTTTTTAGTGGTGGAGATGGATGTCCCACCTTATAGAAGATCAATGTGCCCAAAAAAAAACCAAGATAAGTCGGATATGTCAAGCAGAACGGCGCAGATATTGCAGCTGATGTGTAAATAATGACACGACATTCCGGTCTCCGAACTACAACATCCAGGATAAAATCTGTACGAGTATAAGACCTTACATTGAATGCGAAATTTACAATTATATAGACGGTATGCAGCCTGCACTCTTGTCTATCAACATGTTAGTTTGTTCCTTCCGTGCCGCAGGCGGCACATAGGGCAGAGGTTTTGATTAACCATGTGTTGCGGTCTGCTGCCTGCAGATTTAGTTGGTCTTTCAGCCTATTACTTCCCCTTCCTTAAGTATAGTGCTTTTTAGGGTTGCTTTAGGTCTTCCGTGTTTTCTATTACCCTCAGGTGTCCAAGTACGGGCTTGTTGGTTTATTCTGTTTTCATCTAGTCTTAAAACGTGAGCCAGGTATTTCCATCTGCGTTTTCTTATGCCGTTTGAAACATATTTTTGGTGTGTTTTGTTTCTTAAATCACTATTTGTGACGAAATCGCTCCATTTTATATTCATCAGTTTCCTGAGACAATTTGTTTTCTAAACTTTAATTTTCGGTCTGTTGCTAGAGTTGATTACAAACTTTCACTTCCATATGTCAATACTTGGACAATACAGGAATATCGACATGTATGACAAGTTATTAATTGCAAGAATGATTTACGTCTATAATTTTAATTACAATCATCATAGACAACTGACAGATACCAAGTGGTCACTATTTCAAGATACCAGGTGGTCACTATTTCAAGATACCAGGTGGTCACTATTTCAAGATACCAGGTGGTCACTATTTCAAGATACCAGGTGGTCACTATTTCAAGATACCAGGTGGTCACTATTTCAAAATACCAGGTGGTCACTATTTCAAGATACCAAATGGTCACTATTTCAAGATACCAGGTGGTCACTATTTCAAGATACCAGGTGGTCACTATTTCAAGATACCAGGTGGTCACTATTTCAAGATACCAAGTGGTCACTATTTCAAGATACCAGGTGGTCACTATTTCAAGATACCAGGTGGTCACTATTTCAAGATATAATTGAAAATCTGTAAAACAAATTACAAGTATTTGAGATGACCATCTACCCATCCATTCTAGCACACATATTTGTAGTATCAACTAAGAGAATATACAATAATTTTTGAACACTTACAGTCTTATTTATGCTATGTTGTTCGTCCATCACAAGCAATGACCATTTGCTACGTCCACTTTTGAAATTCAAAGTTATATGCTTGACTTGAGTTTGTAGATTTCTAACACTCCCTATTCTTGTCGTAAATGTCCTTGGACAGTTCGGGCATTAGATTACCACTGTAGATGGTTGTTTTTTTTAATGATTTACCCATGACTTTCTAGTTACTCTCAGCTGTTGAGCTTCTGCATTTCTCCTCTTTTCACAAGCTGATGCACCTAGCAGTAGAGTGCCATACATTTGTAATCTTATTTATATAATACAAGGACGCAGACCACAATGTATTTTCAATGTGTGACATACAGTCACCCGACAAAAACAGCTGTTTTATTTACATACAACAGAGAGCAGAATTCACATAACTCACCGGGACATAATCATGACAAATGTTCATATGCTATTCTCATGAAACCTAATTCATGTTTGGCTGAGACGACCAATTCAATTTCTGAGTACTGCTGCTGGTGAAAATTGGCCAATAAATTATACAAATTGTAAACAGAAATATTGATACTGCTAGTTCTGAACTTTCGCCTATTGTGTTGTTGTTCGTCCGTTGTAGTCGACGATGGTCATTCAGCTCAACTGGGACGATGATGAAGATGATGTCTGCTGTGTTTTAGTTATGACTAGTGCTGAATTTTGTTTGAAGCGCGGAGGAGTTGCGCTATTAGTCGACCACACTCTCTTCCAGATCCAACAGTGTTTCAGTGGCAAGATAAATCAAGATGACTGGATATGTACCAGGACACGGTGGATTACCAGAGTGCTCTGCGTGTCTCATAAAGACCTTTGCATTCCATAACGATCTTGCTGGCAAGTGCCCTCCAGCCCCTTGAACATAAGATGTTTCACCCACGCTGTCCTGTGTTTACCTCCAGGCCGTAGCCCCTCGGTTACCCTCACCTGGTTTGGATGACCTGTCAAAGCTGTTGCCAAAGTGTGGTCGCGGCCACATGCTGGCAACTACTGTGAGAATGACACATAATCAGAATGGAACCATATCGCATTCTATCGATAGCCTTCATTAAAAGATTATCTGAAAGGAGGAACACTGGAAGACCCAGACGATGATGGATTGATGACATCAGAGAAATATTAAAACTCCAAAGCAGCACTGTGGCAGAAGCATCACATTTAGTAACAGAAAGAAGACTTCGGTTCCCAATGACGCCTAGCGGCACACATGAATAAGACAAAACAAGAATCTAACCCTAACCGTGTATGCCTTTAAAGCAATATATAAATTCATAGATGGGTCTTTCGTAGGGTTTACCTGAACGAAAGTAACGATATCAGCTCCTTTTCGTAAATTTCGTGAGCTCATGGATGAGGTTAATGATTCAATCAATCAAGTGACATGCCGATTACACAAAAACAACCTCTTTCTAGATAATGCTAGCGATCTATTAAATCTATTCCTTCAATCTATCGGTAGATCTTGATCAGCGTGTTCGAACTACTGCCATAGAGGATCAAGTGACCCAGAAGCTATGCTGAATTCGGATTATTCACGTCGAAAGATGAAGATATCGCAACTAAGCTGTAAACCATGACATGTCGCACACTGTTCTCGCACTGCATCCTCCTAATCTGCAGGAGTTTGAGAACGAAAGCTGAAGTAGTGGTGTCTAAGAAAAATACAACAATAACTGAAAAGCACAGCCATGCACAGGATATGTTTCAATTATTATTGATTACTTAATGGGGATAATCCTGATGGAAGAATATCGTTATGTGATTTTTTCAACACCAGGGTAAATGGTGATGAGTTTATTCAGAATATTGTGTGGTATGATGAGAAGTTTTCTTATAAGATTGTGTGGTATGATGAGAAGTTTTCTTATAAGATTGTGTGGTACAATGAGAAGTTTCTTATAAGATTGTGTGGTATGATAAGTTTCTTATATAAGATTGTGTGGTATGATAAGTTTCTTATATAAGATTGTGTGGTATGATAAGTTTCTTATATAAGATTGTGTGGTATGATAAGTTTCTTATATAAGATTGTGTGGTATGATGAGTTTCTTATATAAGATTGTGTGGTATGATAAGTTTCTTATATAAGATTGTGTGGTATGATAAGTTTCTTATATAAGATTGTGTGGTATGATGAGTTTCTTATATAAGATTGTGTGGTATGATAAGTTTCTTATATAAGATTGTGTGGTATGATAAGTTTCTTATATAAGATTGTGTGGTATGATAAGTTTCTTATATAAGATTGTGTGGTATGATAAGTTTCTTATATAAGATTGTGTGGTATGATGAGTTTCTTATATAAGATTGTGTGGTATGATAAGTTTCTTATATAAGATTGTGTGGTATGATAAGTTTCTTATATAAGATTGTGTGGTATGATGAGTTTCTTATATAAGATTGTGTGGTATGATAAGTTTCTTATATAAGATTGTGTGGTATGATAAGTTTCTTATATAAGATTGTGTGGTATGATGAGTTTCTTATATAAGATTGTGTGGTATGATGAGTTTCTTATATAAGATTGTGTGGTATGATGAGAAGTTTCTTATAAGATTGTGTGGTACAATGAGAAGTTTCTTATATAAGATTGTGTGGTACAATGAGAAGTTTCTTATAATAGTGTGTGGTACAATGAGAAGTTTCTTATATAAGATTGTGTGGTACAATGAGAAATTTCTTATATAAGATTGTGTGGTACAATGAAAAGTTTCTTATAAGAATGTGTGGTACAATGAGAAGTTTCTTATATAAGATTGTGTGGTACAATGAGAAGTTTCTTATAAGATTGTGTGGTATGATGAGAAGTTTCTTATATAAAATTGTGTGGTATGATGAGAAGTTTCTTATAAGATTGTGTGGTATAAGTTTATTATGAAATTGTGTGGTGTGTTGAGATTATTATAGGATTGCATGGTATGCTCAGATTATTATAAGATTGTGTGGTATGATGAGGAATGTATTAAGAAGATTGTGCTCTATGAAAAGTTTATTAAGAAGATTGTGTTCTATGAAGAGGAGGCATAATTCACGATAAACCGAACAGTGAACCGACTGTGCGTACTTGACAAAAGTAAATTTGTAAAAGTACATATGAATATTGTAGTCAATTTACCAGGGTGGTGTGCAGTGTCAAAATATTTCATAGCTACTGTTTTCTTATGCATTACTGTCAACTGGACTCAATCAAATGCCATGCTGAATGGCGGAGTCGATCGTGTTTCTCAACGACTCCTGTCTCTTGTGATGTCAATAAGTTCGGTTGGTGACCTTCTCCCGTGCCATAATACTACCCCATCCAGCAACGTCTTTCTTTATCGTCCCTTGTCTCTTCTTCCCGTGATATGTCCAGTGGTTATTAAGTGTTCAAACTGTGTTCAACTGAACTAGCGTACTCAAACATTCTATACAAGTACGCTTGTGTGCATTAACTTTACAAAACTGATGAATTGTTCTTCAAATACAACGCTGCGCCGCCACATTACCACAAATACCTGCAATATTATCTGGGTAATACGTTGTAAGAACAGTGGATGTGCAGATATGCTATTACATTTACAATGTGTGTTTTCAGCTTATTTAGTCCACACACAAAAATCAATAATTTCCAGCCAAAGTAACACTGAAAACATATTGGCTAGTGAAAGAACCGTTATATGAAGCGAACAAGGAATTTCATCCATTCATTTCAAGCTAATTTTTCTTAATTTGAATTAATGCATGGCATGGGGCACTGAGAATTGCGATTATACACCGATTTCTGGCACATCTTCACCTCAGCAATTCATTAGCAAATTTCGTGTAACTTCATGTCATGATCAAATTATGTCAAGAAAAGTGTCATATCAGAGACGGTCGATGAACTTGGATGTCATATGTGCACGTTGCGCACGGAAGAAGAAAAAAAAACCATACTGTCATTAAAAATTATAAGAATAAGTGGTTGAGCACATTCATAAAGTGATATAAAAGTTCTAAATTCCATAAAATGAGACGCTACCACAGTAATCAGATCTGGAACCGTACCGGTGCTACGTTATCTGTGCACTGCTGTCGAGGTCTCTATGTGCGAGAAAGAGATCGGTGAAGAAATGAGTTTGACCACGAGTGCCAGAAAAAATTATGTTCCAAATACCCTTATCTTAAACTGGCTCACAGCTGCGTTGTTCCTGATTCGCCTTCATTTAGAAGTTTGGGAGAGGACATGGTCTCCACCGAGCTGAAACATTGACTGTTGAAATGTTCCATTAGAACATCGGCTTGGACATATAACGACACGCCATTCCCTTTCATCAATTATCCTACACGGTACAGTTCGGGTTTGAAAGAGAAGATGTAGAAAGTATCCTCAACTTGATAACATTAAGGAATGGTCAGGGCGAGATTTTTCCAAACTCGTGAGTATGGCTGCGGATAAGTATCGTTGACGGGCTTTCATGCTAATAAGTATCTCTCTACGATCCTTGCGAGCTACTGTAAATGCTGCATTTTCCTGTTAGGGAGTTTTCGAATGGCATGTGTGATAAAGGTCGCATGCCCTTGCTGTCGTCACGTCATGTTCAGAGTGGGTGTTGTTTTTTTTTTAATTTACACATAAAGAAAAAAAATAATCCTTACCGAGGACCCAACGGGTGTTAAACCAAATCTCTAATCTCCCGGCTATGCGCCAAACTCAGTTATCACGTCTATTATTACTATTATTATTATGAATATATAAGGATATTATATAGTTCTTCTAAAGCTAGTTCTTCTTCTGTGTTCTTCTCAAGCTTCTGCGGATTAGCAGAATGTAGTCAAGATAACGGAATGCGTTGTAATTGTGTACAACCTAGCTGGGATATCTGCACCTTTCGACCTGACACATCCGACTTCAGCATGGTCTTTGACTCTCTGTGAAATGGGGAAAGTCAACTCTATCCCTCAAACCTCCTTATGCGCCTCTTACATTACTGGCAGGTGACATGAAAATCCTCCTGAGACGTATTCATTGTTCGCGTATGTTAACAATGTTACTTTCATTGTGGAAAAAGACATAGTTCGCGTATGTTAACAATGTTACTTTCATTGTGGTAAAAGACAGTTCGCGTATGTTAACAATGTTACTTTCATTGTGGTAAAAGACACAGTTCGCTCATGTTAACAATGTTACTTTCATTGTGGTAAAATACATAGTTATGAAATACAATCACGTATTCTGGCGTATTTTAAGATCACTCAGACAAAATGATTGATTCTAGTTTCTTCCTCTCAATCCCTCCTCCTTCAATCACGTACAATCAGCGCTTGAGCGCACTTCGCACACATTGGCTTCTCAAAGGACGATGGTGGCCACAAATCAATATCGTGACAGCTATGGCTGTTCTATACAAAACGCTATACCTGAGGATAATCTAGTTCAATATAGATATCGATTTCTTTAATGAGATAGACCTGACGAAATGTGCGGCAGTCATAAAAAAAAACAAGTCGCAACAGTCGAGTTGACTTTCGAATGAATGGACAGAGACAGGGAACGAAAGATGAATGTGTGGGTCTGAAGATGGTTGTCCAACTCACAGAACGGTTCATTTGTACTAAATTTTCGCCTCAGCTACCGAGTAAGTGTTCAGACACTGACACTTTCTTCTGATTCATGTTAAATGAAAAAGACAAGGGCATATATGTGTTTTTACCGACATATCTCTAGAGATACAAGAATATACTTACTACAGGATTTATTACGTCACAATAACAGTTGGTTATAAACAACAACTGTCAGCAGTTCTTATACAAGTACTATATAAGAAGCGAGATCGACAGCAACAAAGACCTCTGTCCAGAAGTAATTACTTCATTCGTTACGTTTTGGATTATTGTCGTGATTTTTGTTTGTGGCACATATGCATAAGTATGTAATACCAATCTTGTATTTACAGTACTGGTGGTCAATCAGTATCCGGTGTCCTGTTTGTAGTCGAAAAAAAGGATCACCTGATCACATCTGGAGATCGAATAGTAGGCATCGTTTTTTTTAATCGATCTATGTGATCAAGTTCCCTCTTTTATTTGAGAGTGACTTTGTTGCTTTTGCTATTCCGCGCGTAGTTCTTATGTCACTGTATTGCAATTCTCTACCTTCGTTGGCGTGTTTGTTGTTTCATTTCCCGCGATGTTGCAATGTTCTGGTATCAGGTGAATTGTAAACATCTTGTTCCACTGGAGTAACTTTTCAAGTAAACAGCACATTAACAGATGACCCTTTACGTTTAAATTACGTCCACCTCGATTGGAGGTCGTTCTATTTGCAATTTGCGCTCCACTGATTAAATTGATCTTGTAGATGGGTCAGAACAATAACTTCAGGAGTTAACAGTGAGGTTGGAAAAAGTTACCGCAAGTAAGGAATATAGATCAACACAGAAAATAGTAAGATCTTGGTTAACAGCAGAGATACATGCCAACATCACGATGAATGGCAGAATCTGGGGGGGGGGGGGGTGAACACTTTCACATACATCAGATCCTGCATATGCAGCGATTTACGAAGCGATTGTGCGCATCATGAAAATACCAATCAATCATTCATTATCGGATCCCCCCTTGCCTTGAGGAGGTGGAGACGGCAATCTCAAATTTGACCGTAGGAAAAGCACCAGGTCCAGACTCCATTCCAGCCAAAGTTTACACCGTCAGTGACCCTGTTATGACTGCTAAATTCAAAGAGCGCTTCCAAACAACGTGGAACCTGGAAGCGATACCACAAGACCTTAAGGATGCTTCCATCATACATCTATACAAGAGAAATGGAAATAACCTAGCATGCGACAACCACCGATGCATGGCCCTGCTCTCTATAGTAGGCAAGATCCTGGCTAGGGACCTCTTAAACAGATTGTAAGCCAATCTTGAGACAAAACTCCTCCCAGAGAGCCAATGTGGCTTCCGACATGGCATACGTATGGTTGACATGATATTCACTGCCAGACAACTAATTAAAAGTGTCGAGAACAGAACATTAGTCTCTACACCATATTTGTCGACCTAACTAAGGAATTCTACACTGTAGATCGAAAATGACTATGGAAGATCATGGCCAAATTTGGATGTCTCAAAAAATTATCCACCATGGTTCGCCAGTTCCATGATGGAATGAAAGCATGTGTGCAAGATGACGGCATACACTTAAACCCGTTACCAGTAAATAATGGTGTCAAACACAGTTGCGTCCTGGGTCCGACGCTCTTCGGCATGGCGTTCTCTGCAATATTAAATGATGCCTTCCGGAATAAAAGTGTAGGAATTTGCTTTCGCTATAGAGCTGATGATGGGCTATTAAATCTCAGTAGACTGAAGCCCAAGACCATAACTAAGACGGACATTGTTTGTGACCTCTTGTTCGCCGACGATTATGCACTAAATTCTATCAGTCTAAAAGACATGCAGGACAGCATGGAGCCCTTTTTTGGTCTGTGATGCGTTCAGTCTCACCATCAGCACCGCGAAGACATTAGTAATGTATCAACCATTTCCAGGTGTCCTCTACACAGAACCTGCAATCATAGTAAAGGGACACAAACTCAATACTTCCAATGAGTTTGTATATCTCGGCAGCACCATATAGGAAATTGACGAGGATGTTGCCTTGCGTATTGCTCGCGCCAGTGTCTTCATGCCAACGCCTGGATCAGGCGTGGTCTCAATTTGACAACTAAGTTGGATGTCTACCGCGCAGTGGTAGGAACAATACCAACACTACTTTATGTTGCGACATTCCGGACTGTCTATGCGAGACACGCTCGGCAGCTTAACTCTTTCCACCTTCGGTGTCTAAGAAACATCATGGAAGTACGTTGGCAGGATCGAGTACCAGTCACGGAAATGCTTCAAAAGTTATGTATGCAAAGAACCCATGCCCTGTTGACTAGGTCCCAACTCCGCTGGACTGGCCACATCGTCCGTATGCCAGACAAGTGCCTTCCAAAGAGATTATTCTATGGGGAGCTGTGCGATGGTAAACGTTCAAACGGATGTCAGAAAAAGCGCTTCAATGATCACCTAAAAAACTCTCTCACGCACTACAGCACCGATCCTAGTTACTGGGAGACTACATCCCTTGATCTCTCAGCTTGGCACACCCAGATCACTGCTGGCATCACTAAATATGAAAAAGAAACAACACTGCGGGCAATCTACAAGCGACAGAAGCGGGTGGACAAATCCGAAAACTCTCCAACCCCGAACTCTCTGCATGCACTGCAATAGAACTTTCCTGTCACGAGTCGGATTCATCCGGCATCTACGAACTCACAAACCAAATTAGACAATTACAAATTATTTTTTTCTACGTGTTCATGTCATTTGTTTTTCATGTCCTGCTCATCTTCACTTGCGAAGGAGGAACATCATCATGCAGCGATGGAAAATGCACAACATAATTAAATTAAAGATAAGGCTTGAGAAGGTTTTAGCTGCTATGTCAAGACTAAATCTAATTGGGAAAAGCAACATGAGTGTAGAAGTGAAAATCCAACTATAACTAGGTCGTGCTGTATGGTTGTGAGAATTGGACACTCACCACAGATACGGAAACACGGGGTTACGGGTCTTTGAATACTAATGTTACAGATGAATTCTGCGCCTCCAATAAAGAATATAAGACAAATGTGCACGTAAGAAATAAGATGTGCACATGTCCACAAGAACCATTACTTTCAATAGTGACACGACGAAAACTTGCATGATTCAGGCATGTATGCCGACATCATTTCTTGTCAAAAATAATACTACATGGAGTAATCGAATGTGGAAGAAACACAGGGCAAAGAACATTATCGACAGACAACATCAAAGACTGGACCAGTCGGGATTTTTCCTCACTGATCCAAAACGTTGAAGATAGACATCGATAGAGGACTCTGTGTTGATGAGCCCAATGTGGTACCCCTGCGACTATGAAGGGTAATGGATATAAGCTTATGGATGTATATGGATGGATGTATATACCACCGCTATTCTAGAGCAGTATGGTTTATATTACTGAGAGGGTATCCATGAGGATGCCAATTTTTTGCTCTGCCCAAGTTTCACATTAAATGAGGGTATCTCAGAGCTTCCATTTCTGCGTGATTACAGTATATCCCCGTAGTAATTGCTAGTGGGATGTCTCCAACCTTTAGTTTTATCAGTATGCCTCCCTCTCCAATTTTAGCAGGCCTATTAGTGTATGCATATGTCTGAAGTGATAGAATGGACAAGTTATAATAAAGAAAGAATTATTAAGGGAAATAAAGATAAACAAATAAAGTTATTTTGGACATATTAATATAAATTACAACGAGTAGAAAACCTTACTCGGCGGTAAAGTCGAGGGGAGGCGAACATAAGAACGGCAGAGATACAAGTGGGAAAGAAACATCACGAGATGGACATGTTAGTCTAGCAGAGTGCGCCACCAAGGCAGGGGATGTTGGAGATCTGTTGCAGTCAACCTTCGTTGCGGAGACGGCACTTAATGATGATGACTTAGTTAATGTACTCATGAGCTTTCATGCTCAGACTGCAGCTTATTTTCTGGTTCAAATCCTGGGATACTGTTCTAGGACATATTTTCTTGTACAAATGTCTGAAACGCATTGTTATCGACTTTGTAGTTGAGTACACTAGAATAGCATTGTTGTTTTTAATGGCATCAATTATTGTTTTTTAGCGTGAGTCGCAAAATTTCTCCGTTCTAGTCTCCCTTTACCGAGATTACTAACCGTTTTGGCACAGGATACCATATAAGTATCTAAAGATTATCATCTAGAGCCCCGTGTTTGATGTTGGTTTATACAATATGAGTTCTAGAGTTAACATTTCTCCACAGTTATCAGTGTATATCACAGAATTGCCAAACGTAACAAATCTCAACAAGTGAAATATTTTCTTCCTTCACCTTATATTTGTCATCTGTATTACACACATCTACAGAAGACAAGTCAATAATGATACTCCCACGTGAAACTCTGCATCAGTAAGCCGTATATTTATGCAGGGGAAAAGAGATGTTAAAAATGTCAAGCAATAACTGGAGATCTTAACCTCATTTGCGTACACCCACTTCCAACTGCCCGACAGAAGCTGCACCAAAACTTCATATAAGAAAATCAAGCAGTATTTTGTATTGAATGAATGCCAGAACTCTCAGAACCAGCTTTAGCATGCAGCGTTTTTCTCCAGGCGTCAAACGATTTCCGACACGCAATCATCGTCGCACGCGCAGTATGAATCATCCAAAGAATCTTTTAAGAACTGAATGTGCGATGGCAATCCCCTCTACTCATTTGTTGCATGTTTCCCTGACAACCATATCTTAACCCAGGTTAACTATGTTCATGTGATGCCACACATCGATAAGATCATATATTCAGTAACTGAACACCAAGTTCAGTGTTGGCTGCCACACTCGAAATGAAGAATATACACTTCGATGAAGTGTGAAATAGGATGAGACAAAAATATATATGTCCAATGACACTGTTCACTATGTCAAGACCGTACTTCAGTGTATATACAACCTGACATCAGAAACAGGTCTACGTCATGTATATTGGCTGATTCGACTGTCCGATTTTTGCATCAATTTGCTTATGTAGTAATGTTGTGTCTTGATTGTGATGTGATTCAATTTCTGAGCACTTCTTGTTCAGCCAGCTTTCTTTTGCTACTTTGCATATCTCTTTTATCTCTTTATGTATTGAATGATATTCATCTATCTTGTGTTTATTTTTCCTTCTGGTGCTCATCAATTCTAACATTTCTTCTGTCATCAATTTTTGTTTTGATATATGTTTTACTTTTGGTATTATCTTTTTAGACTTTAGATGTTTGGTTTATCGAATGTTTTAACATGTCCCATTGATCTTCAATACTCTGAATCTTTGCAATGGCATTGCATCTATTCTGCACAATTATGTTATAAATTTTCTTTAATGTCAGCATCTGATTTCAATAATGCGAAATATAATTTCATATTTCTTGGTGATCTCTTGATTTTCTTTAATCTTATACAAAATTTCGCCACCAGTAGTATATGATCACTGTTGCACGTCAGCATCTGGTCTTGTTTTCATAGATCTAATGCTGTTTATATGTCTTGTAGAGACTAAAATGTAATCAATTTGATTCCGTGTATTATCTCCTGGGTTAATCCATGTACACATCCTTCTTGGATGTTGCTTGAATCATGTATTCCCTATTATTAAATTATGTGATTGCGCCAACTCTATCAATAAGTCACCTCTTTCGTTCTTAACCCCTAATCCAAATCTTCCAGTCACATCCTTTATCTCTGTATCACCAGCTTTTGTGTTAAAATCCCCCACCCATATAATTACTTCATGATTTTTACACTGCTTCATTGTAATTTCTAGTTCTCTATAGAAATGTTCGATATCCTCCCCTGAACTGATTGATGTGTGTGCATAAACTTGTACAATATTTTAAATATCCAATGGTTTTCTTGTTAGTTTCAATATTACCCGATCTGGTATTGCCATGAAACCCTTCACCTTTTTTTCCTGTTTCTTTGTCTACGACTACACCTCTCTAGTGTTTTTGTTCACCTGAGTATATGACTTTAAATTTATCTCAATTGTATCTCTGTATCTCTCCTGCCACAGTTTACCTTATTTCACTCATTCCTAAGATATTTATTTCGATTCTTTCCATTTCCTGTTTGATGTCTAATCTAACACTCTGTGCTAACGATATGACGTTCCATGTTGTAATATTAACATTGCATACTGTAGGACTACTTCTGTGTGTCGCCATGACTTTCTTCTTTGTATGTTACCCAAATAAAATTCACGAATCATCCGAAGGTCAGACCATTGGTGTGAACAGTTCTAAGGCCCTACAATCTGGATAAAGATGTGGTTCAACGGCACATGTGAGTTATACATGAAGAGGTTATATAACAAGCTTTAAATAATATCAATTTTTAGTGGTAACAGTATTACTTCAGTCGCAACATCCAATATTGTTATGGTCATACTCCCTGCATTAAATAATCTAGACAGACTCTCTTGTATGGTTGAAATTCGCGCCTCATAATTAAGGAGATTTAACCCACCACCAACGAACCAGCAAGCCATTGTTTTCTCTTCAAGTTGATGAATCAACACAGGCAAGCTCCTGCTCTCAATTGATATCTTTCTTTATTGAAATATATCCATTCATGAGTCTTGACCAATCGACAATATATGAACCTGTGGGTTCATTGAAAAACAGTCTTCTAACGTAAAACATTTGGCTTCTCTCGTTAGTTTCCTTTGCTGTTGACACAAAGTATGCACATAGTGACCAATGAAAACCCTAAGAAAAGCCAAATGAATCACTTTAGAAGACTGTTTTTCAATGAGCCAGCAGGTCTTAAATTGTTGATTGGTCACGGGTGATCGTCTTTGCGGTGCCGGGGATAAATAAGGAAGCAAATAATAATAGCACTGTGACCTAACGCGCGAATCCGTAAGAGGCAGTTAAGTAGGTTTGGAAGCAGAGTTGGCTGTCAATTCCATATGTTATAGTGCTCCAAAAATCATGCTGAAGTCGGATGTGTCCAGTTGAAAGCGCAGATGCTCCAGCAAAGCTGTAAACCACGACACAGCGTATTCTGTTCTCCAGACTACCATCCTACTAGCCTAGACTGTGATCAAGAACGCAGAAGAAGAATAACTACTGTTAAGAAACATATTTGGGGGGTTGTTGAATATGGGGCCCTAGTTGTTTGTTCATTTGCTATCCCCAGGAATTGCAAGAAATATTACTTCCTATGTGCAATTGGGTGGTTTCTCGACAGTACAGTTGTTTCTTTGAGCTTTCTTTCATACATATGAGACTTCAGCAGTCAATATCGGCTTTAAAAACAAGAGAAAGAGTGCTTTTCATGAAAAACACATATAGACTACATTTTTCCTTGCTATATTTTTGCAAGACCTAGCTTTTCTGTGAAATGCATTTCATTCTCAGATAGAAATTCAAAATTAGATCGAATCTACATCCCTCAATACCGGTATATTTAAATAACTCTGTCATTTAAAGACCTGAATGCTGAACATCAAGTTCTTTTCTACAGTGTTGCCAAATTTGATATAAAAAAATGTTAACCCTGTCTTTCTGTTGAAATATCAAATAAAGTTTATTCTAGAAATTCAATGGAAACATGACACTGTGGTTTATTTCAATCGTGAACCTCGGAAGAATAGGGCCGCCCAATTCGAAGTTATTTTAGACCAGCTAAATAAACTGAATCTAAAATGTCATTTTATTACATTTAATACAATTCTCTGATATGTGCAACAAACTGCAAAACTAGTGACAGATAGTAACCTTTGAGATCGTTTTGCCATGATTGAATAGCTCACAGTGGTGTTGCGAGGACCTGTGCAAATCCGCGAGCGATCAATGGCAATTCCGAAAGTCATTAGTTCAAAGCATTATATATATATATATATATATATATACTGTGTGTCGCCAAGAAGGATCCAAGAAGGGTATATATATATATATATATAAGATCATTGATCCACACCACCGACTTCGGTCCGTGTTAGATTGAAAAATAAATTGCCGGTCCGCGGCGGCAACAAAAGTTCGAGAACGACTGCTGTACATGATATGCTTGAATTATTATGTATTAGTAAAGAATATGGACTGGATATAAACATTTAAAAAAAAACCATAACAATCAGCAAAGTCACTGTAGAACAGGTGCTACAAAATAAAAATACATGGAAAGAAACTACAACACATAGATCATCAATATATCGGACATATAATCACAAAAAGCAGCAAATGTGAAACAAAAGTTAACAGGAGAATAGGAATGGCTAAAAGTACTTTCAATAACATGAGAAAAATATTGACATCTATAAAAATTACAAACACGCTAAAAATGAGGAGTATACAATGATGCATCTATTATACATTAATGTATGGCTCAGAAACATGGACAATAAACAAACAATTAGAAGGCATAATTGGTGCCTTTGAAATGTGGATAGATAGAATAATAGGTAGAACGTCATAGAAAGGGAAGAAAACAAACAAAGAGGTTCTAACAACATTTAGTATGAAGAAAGAATTATTAAAGGAAATAAAGTTCAAGCAAATAAAATATTTTGGACATATTAAAAGACATGACACATTGTTGAGGACCTTATTTGAGGGTAAAGTCGAGGGGTGGCGAGCAAGAGGTAGGCCTAGATACAAGAGGGTACAAAATAGAAGAGTAACATCATGAGATGGAGAGGTCTGTTGCAGCAAACCTTCGCTGCGAAGATGGCACTTGATGATGGTGTATTATGTGTCGTCTCGTTGGTAATGGGCCTGCTTCACAGGCTTACCTCGATCCAACTTACTCGTGATTCGAAAGCCGAACGTCCAAATTGTACTAGTGATAAGATTTGATGTATCAGAGATGGCTGCACAATGTAATCAGCATGGCCACACAAAGTGTCAACATACTGATTTATATTATTAATTTATTATTAATTTATTATTTCTTATAAATTCACTTTTCTGTTACATGCTGAGTATTTCTGTAACTTCTCATTCTCGTAATGGTGCTACTTCTCGTAATTTTTTCCCTTATTCAACATATTCATGCTTCCATCTGTGTTAAGATATATGAAACTACTACATGTTGTCATACATGAAGAGTATGTGAATTTGAAGAAATAGGAAAGGACAGTGAATGGGTGGAGGTAGACACTAAGAAGAAATTATTGACCAAAGTAATAATACAACTAGACAAAGCGTGTCGAAAATGGGCGGGTGTCAGGGCCCAGGATACAGTGCATGAACTCGCTAGACTACACTCGAAACCACATAATTATATACACAAATGGCTCCGTTAATTAACAGAAACACAAATAAAAGCAGTTGGCGTTTTGTTGCCTACAGAAACGGCGTGAAGTTGGTTGAGAAATCTTCAGCATATTCTACTGTCACATCGAGCATGAGGATGGAGACAGAGGGAGTTACAGAAACACTTATTTGGTTGATTACTTATACATCAACACACTCGGTAATACTCAGAGACTCTCAAAGCATGCTGCGCAAGATATAAATGTACATGCTGAGAAAACAATGGTGAGACTTATTTTACAACTCATTTGTCCTGAGCATTACATGGATATATTGCCCTGGTCATGCTGGGGTCAGAGCAAACGAGAGCCGACTTACTGACAAGTAATGCGGTGGTAGACGGCACAATGCTGAGAAGAGATCAAGCAGACTTGATCAAGACAGTAATAAATTTATTTCCAGATGAAGATGATGTTAATGAGGCTGAGAACGTACACATACAGGGAATGTTAGAAATGGGAGTAGCTAGAGGAGAGGGTAGGAAAAATAAATATTTTGGAAGGCCCCAAAATCACGCAACCAACGCCTGACCTGGACTCTAAGTCTACATACACTGAGATGGCTGCTGGAACGGAAAGCGGAGCACTTATGGGAATGTTCCACATGATGTGAAGCTAGTTTCTAATCAAGAATCAAGAGAAACATGTTGTCTCATTCCATATTGGTGCTTGATTCTTTGTTTGCTTGCCTATATCTTGATAAAGACTTTTTTGTCGATATGTCGCTTTGTTCTGTTGTATGTTCTCTTAAAAACCTACATATCGAATACAACATGTTTTCAATATTATACCAATATGATACACGGCTTTAATGCACTCCCATTCAGTCATATAAAGCTGAGAAATGGCATCCAAGAATGTAGCCTGCACCTAAACACTACAATGTCTCCACATCATTATTATTTATTTAAAAAGATACAGTTGTTAGCCTATTCCGTGCAGCTACATAAAACAGACTGAAATTTGAAACTGGCTATTTTTGAGGCATTATTTAGCTGGCCTCCAACTTGACGAGAGAAAAAGGAAACACACAAAAAGTAATCAAGAAGAAGAAAAAAATATTTCAGCTGTGTGACTAATAATATTGATGAGCGTTTCATTGGAGAGTCGTCTGGGGCTGTCCCAGGTGATCGAAAATGGTTATAGTGAGTGAGCGGTGGTTGTAGATGGACGACAAATATTCAACGTATAATTAGAGCGATATAAGACCAGTAACAGGAATGTACATTCATTAAATCTATGGAGAATACTGGTAGTAAAACGACTGTACTGTTTTTAGAAAAGACAAATCTTATTAAATTGCTCAAGGGTGAACACGAAACACACACGGTTTCAAATGATTCAATAAAACTAACATATTGTCTTAGCGGGAACTAGCCATATATAACTGCACATATTCAGGTCTGGTATTTGACAGAGGTAGCTCAGTTGTTTTTTGTTTATGTGATTAAATTTTCAATTTTTAATTCAGCTAATGAAATGGGTGCCAGATCTTCTGGAAAACTAAAGGCGGTGAGCTTGATACTGACCACATCATCCCAATGTACGTCGTTGGTCAATGAAAAATGCGGGCCTGACACAGTATTCCGCAATACACCTCAATAGTGTGGAAAAGAGAAAACTATACTCACCGTCACGTCTTCTAAAACTAGTGGTTGATGGTGATTGTAAATAAACGGTAATACTGCTGTAAAACTGTATGAAACTAGTACTTACGTTAGATACAATGAAGTCTTGCTGAACGATGTTTCTTACTGAACGATGTTCAGTAATACTTCATTACCTGTATCCTACATAAGTACGGTGGTGATTGTAGTCAAGTTTCCCCGTTCCACTCCATTTAAAAATATTAGGGAATAAGTGTTAGACTCGCAATAACTGACCAACAACATTCCTAGGGATAATGTACTCAGCAATATGCAACCTTTACTACCAGGAAGATCTTCTACACCTTTCCATGTGTTGAGTTATCATAGGAGCCTTTGATTGTTAAAATATATCCAGCTGAACTGGATTTGAAATTTGAATATTGTGGATCAGCCGGATAGAAATCATGTGCACTAACCACGGAACTACTGTGACGCCTCTTGAAAATTCATTATATGAAGTCAGACTGTTATCCACTGTGCATCAGACGTATGTATTATTGATTACACCGATATTAAAGCACTCTGGGAAGATCTATAGGTGATCAGTATCCACAAGAAAATCGTTACATTTTTACAACAAAACACTGTATGATAACTGTCACCTGTATGATGACTTTTTCAAAAAGAATCAGTCTTTTTTTGTTTTCTACGAAAAATTGTAACCGCAGAGCATTGTTATTGACCAGGAGCATGTGCTGACCACGTATGTGCCAATGTATTACACCTGAATCGTTTTTTAATATAAACAGACGCCTTGATGACGGAGAAGGGAATAGGGAACAATGATGAAAAATTGATAATATTAGTGAGCCCTCAGAGCTACGCGGCGTGTGGAATCCTATAAGTGAAGGTGACTTAGATTAACACGACGCATTTTAAAAGAATGGACACTAATCTTTAACAATATGTGTGCATTCTGCGTACAATAATGGTTTCGCAACATTCATAATTATTCCTTCAGAATTCAGAGAGTTCTATCAAAGATCTATAACATATGAGTGGTGTTCCCGCTTTAAAAAAGGACGTATATCCTTTGAAGATGCCTATGTCATGATTTGACCAACGAATCTCTATATCAGTTGTCCAGGGGGGGGGGGGGGAGTGGGATCAATCCGGGAACTTATTGAACAGCCCTTTTGCCATTATCCTTGCATTCAGATCATGGCTCATTTTTCTTCCATATTTTTTTTAAATTTCTAATACCTTCTTTACTACATAAATATAGTATTTCAAGAAATAAACTGCTGGTATGAATACAACGGATTTGAAGAGAAATACCATATAGTATCATGTATAATTCGAAAATTGTCGAAATTTTCCATTATTAAGTAATGTTTCTATACAGACTAAAGAACTGGGATACATTTGTTATGGAAAAGTAACATACTCGGCTTGTACAAGAAATGGCTTATGTACTGTAATGTACGATAAATCTGACAATATATCACACCTACCTCCTCATATAAATATTGCAGTAGCTCTCCATTATGAACTGCACTCTGAAGGGTAAACTCCTCGAAGGTTCTGTACTACATCCATCATCATTTGTGACATCATTGGCTGTATGCATCCATGGTTCAGGAGGATGAGTTTCTGCAGATTTCGAAGTTGCAAGATGCGAATCTAACTGCACAAAGTTCGAGAAAAAACTCACACGGCTGTTATCATCTTTGTTTCGAGAATTCTGGCTAAGCTCTTGTTCCAAGTGGGCAATGGCTGTAGTGAGGTCCGTCTCCGATACAGAGAATGTATTAAAGGGATCACGGTCAGGATTTTCACGCCACAAATAAGAGAAAGTGTCCTGCAGTAAATTAGGAATGACCGATCTGGGACATTGTTGATGTTTTGTACGATCGGACAGTGATAATTTGTTCCTGTTGATAAAGGCTGACCAGGATGTGTTCCCAGAACCAGATGATGATGAAAGTTTTCGGAGTTTTGCAGGGATGCGGTAGAGACTGTTGCAACTGCCAGTAGTAGACACTGTAGCCATTGTACACACGGACATGGCCGACTCTCTGTCTGTCTCGGAATCGTTTTTTGATATAAACGGACGTCTTGATGACGGCGACGGGAATATGGGACCATGCTGGAAATGCGGTGATAATTTGTCAGGATGTGTGAGTAACGGAGATAGCGATGGGCGTCTTGGAGTAAGATGGGGGAAATGAACAGTCTCAGACTGCTTTATTAATCTGGTCTTAGTCTTCTGAAGGGGGTAACTGTCTAGTGATACAGAACGTCTAGCTCCTGAAGTATTGTTTATAATTGACTTTGCCAAGTTATGCTTTCCTGCTTGTCCCTGAACACACGGACTTGCCAAGCAGCTGTCTCTTCTCAATATAAAATTAGCATTGCTGACTAGCCGATCGGTGGTAATGAACTCGGGTTGATCACTGACACACTCTTCGTGAATAACACAGCAATCAACATCATTGTCCATGTGTCCATATGCCATACTTTCTATCAGATCACATCTATTGTCTTCATTATCGTTTTTATTTTCTGATCTATCACATGACGCTTTGACAAGTGACACGCCATCTAAGTTAGCGGAGTAGTTGAATCTGTGATCACCTGATTCCGCTGAAACACAAAAACTGTTATCCAACCAGCAACTATGTTGTCTTGGCTCCATTTCCATATAAATCCAGCTGGATCTAGCACTCTCCCAGCAAGTCCCATCAAACGTATTATCAACATCCTCATATTTTTCACAATCAGAAGACATAATGTTGGACTTCTGTGTGGAAAGTAATATCTGTCTTTTTTAAGCCTAGATTTTAACGGCACCGGCGAGCACTTCAACGAAAAAAGTACTAATAAAAAACGTTTTCCTTGATTCGGTTTCTGTTCAGTTCACAAAAGTCATTTATTTGTAACTCATACAAAAGATACCTTTAATTACAACATGTGTGATACATTATGTAATCACATACTCTGCTTATATTCTATCTATTGCAGCGGTTATTTCTGCCTGAAGGAGTATACGTGAATGTAAGCATTCTCTCAATTTTTGATCAATTTTCAACTGTTAACAATACAATTACAGTAATACACTACAGTAGAAAAATGCATTAATCCCAGGTACTTTTCTACAATCTGTAATCATATATTTATAGATTCTTGATTAGAAAACTGGCCTCACAGCACGTGGTGCATTCCCATAAGTGCTCCGCCCTCTGTTCCAGCAGCCATTCGACTCGATGATGTTTCGAGTCCAATGTCGCCGAAATAGACGTCGACATCAGGGCACAACTCTGGCCCTTGCGACGGATTTATTTGTTATTCCGCCCACCCACGCCGTGCCCGTAACTAGTTCAAGCACAACGTCAGCATATAGGGAAAACATGATAACTGTTATCAAAGGTTACAACTACGGGATTGAATAGTATAGATGACGTGCCATGAAGCTTCTATAAAAAGATAACCTCTATATAAAGGCATGCCATCTACTAAGGTTTTCTGTTGCATGGTTGGTTTGTCTAGTGAGCCATTGGTGAGACCACAGACACAACCGAATGCGCATATTTATAGAAGTAAACGCTAGACCACGGAACATTATACGTGGATATTGATCACAGAAAGTAAAGTATCAATATATTTTTTTACTCCGGCTTGTGGAGAAGTATACCTGGTTAAATGTAACAGGAAACATAAACATGATTAAATTCAAGAAATAAATGCTCGCACAACCTTCGAAATAATAACTCGATTAGTGTCACATTTTGTTGTCTTTAAAAAACTGTCGTATGTAACACTTGTCACTTTTGAGTTTTTCGTGGTTTGGTTATAGACTTCTTTTGTGATCAGTTATCATGTACCTAGTCAGATAGGTAATCTATAGCGCTGTTTTTCTAAATCTTTGTATGGTCTCACAAATTACTTTGCAGAGATGTTCCACATCTGAATGTTATGTTTAAACGTGGATGTTTTGTCCATGTTAACCTGTTTACCAGAGGTATTTGTTCTTATTTATTGGCACGCTCTACAACTACATTCTGATTGTGACTGCTTACAATGTAGTGGATAGATTTTATTGTGTTGCGCAGACGTTTGGTCCGATGCAACTAGACAGCTAGTTCTTCAATATCCACCATTATGGAGATACGTGTCTAAAACATTTCAGTCAATGGAATACATGCTGATTCGTGTGATTTGGAAGAATGATTATTTTACCTGCAAAATAATAATGTCCACGTCGCGATCTTGGTGCGACAGGAATCCCAAAATAAGTGATTGTTTTTGTGCTGGTTCCTATCGGATCTCTCTTGTAGTAAGATGTTCCTACTAGATTTCCAGCAGGTTGTAGTTCAGAGAACGAAAATGTGTTGTTTTGTCGTTTTATTTGTGCGAATATTCCAACATATTCCACTTCCGTCCATATGGATGATCGAATGAAAATAAAAATGTATCTATTATGGTGAGTGGAACGCTGCTTTTAACCGCGGATTTAGTCCAATTTGGTTATAAGAGAGCTGTAACCATACAAAATAATGGAAGTTGTGACGAAATCTTCTTTTACAGGCAAGATACAACTTTTAGCAGAAAATGTTTGTGGTTATATTCATCTGTAGTTCATATCTTAGACATCTCTTAACTGTCAAATATTTATATATATATATGCCTGTGTGTACGACTTACTTTCTTTATCTGGTCCTGATGTTAATATCTTTTTATTATTTTGTTTCAACAACGATTCACGCTGTTCATTACTAGCGTCTTACACAGAATCTTGAAATGTTGGTATATCGCTTCCAGTTTCTGAGTTTCCTACGTTGAGTTGTTAAGCCTCATGCCTTGTATTAAAGAGTTCGCCGTTTCGAATTCGGCTTCTGATGCCTTATTTACAAGGTGGATTTTTTGGAGAGATCCTTGATGATTATTGCTTGAAGCTACGGAGATACGTGCTATGAGTGGTATTATCGGCATGCCGCTTCATGGAGTAGGACGAACTACATATGGGGAAACACAAGCACACCCACGTCAATCATCTCTATGTCTCTTCAACTGCTCAACATTTATTGAGCAAGGATAGTTATCCTGAAGCCCGGTCAGGGCTTCAATCTTCATTGAGCAAAGGTAGTTATCGAGAAAAAGTATATTTGTTTTTCATTTAGGAAGATATCTCAGTGACGTAATTGTCAAGCTATCTGCAATGTGCTCAAGTGGTTAGAGGTTCAAATGCTAATTCGTGGCCTCGACATCTTATTTACATGCGAATGTTTAGAAAATTCCTGGACTATCGTCGGAGGTACGTACACTAAACTATAAATGCGGCTTTGAGATAGACGGGGCATATATGATATTCGAACACAATGAAATAAAACCCTTTGGTATCCGTCGTTCGCTTATACCATCACACTGATGTCTCTTTCCTAAATGCGGTCTGTCTCAAGTTTGTCTCATGCATTTTTCCTTAAGGTTTTCAAGCAGCATGTCTCTTACAAAAAGACGGTTGTCCTGGATCACATGTCTGCTTATCTTCTCCACATGTGGACACATGTCTGTCTGGCTAAGTTTCAGCATATTGTAAATGTGATAGTTGAACCTGCAATTACCAGTTCTGAGTCGAAGATTATAACCGTTATAACTTGGTCTCTTCTTGGCAATGAGTAGTACGCATTTCTCGAATTATTTGATCTTATCGTTTGCGAGATCAAGAGACATTTCTTGAATTATCTGATCTTATCGCTTGCGAGACCAAAAGAGCTGAGAAATAAACATATAATATGCACACAGAATGTTTAAGAAATATTTACCACATCTATCAGAAAAGACTATTCAAATGGAAGCGTAAAAGCTCGCAAACCCTGGGGAACGCATAAATAAGACTATTCGAAACGCATGCATCTGTTTTCATATATCTGACTTTACATCTGCTACGTACTATCTTCCACGTCCTGTCATTCATAGATAGGCCTAATCATCATCATTTTCCTCTTATGCCTAGCTTGGCACATAGGGCAGATGTCATATCTCTTCATGCGTGTCGATAAACAGCCAGTTGTTCCAGAATTCTATAGATTTAATTGAATAAACCAAGCGTTTATTGAATTGATATATCACTAAATAATTCAGTAAAATGCATGATTGTTTAATCTCTACACACAAAATCTAAACCACTGCATAACATAACAGAATCTAGTACAGTTGTGATGAGTCATACAACTTAGGTGATTGTACACACAAGCTATATAACACTGATCTGCTCACAGAAACCGGCCAATTTTAAATCTGGATAAAACTCTAGCTGGGGCCGTCATTAACAGGCGTCGCGTATGTCTCTCTCTTTGGTGAGGCGGGTTCCAAGATCATGTCGCTTCAATACCTTCACACTCAACTGTTGGTTATAGTTAGGTCGCTTCCACCCGCTGCATCCTCAGTGATTCTAACACGTGATCTACGAGCGACCAAGACGTGCTGTGAATGATCGATTGAAAACAATGTTGAGCTGGAAAATCTGGATTCTGGAGCAGTTTGTTGTTATTTTTTTTCCGTCTGTCTTTCTTTTGTAATTCCTGCCAGCCATCAGGATACAGTTGGATGGATGGACGGAATGCATTGTATCGTGGTTTACAGTTTGGCTGGGATATTTACGTTTTTAATCGGAGATTTCCCATGCGTAGTGATTAAGCAGTTTGCCATTTGTTCGTGACGGGTTCGAATCTGGCTCATGGGGACGTGTTTACAAAGTAATTTTTTTCGAAGATCCTTGTGAAATATCGCTTAAAATTACGCGATAGAGATTGTTTCAGCAGGTGACACTCTTAGTTGAGAGGAACAGAGTACATATGGGAAAACTCGAGTACAATTAAATCTATCATCTACGGCTTCTGAACCTTTTCTCAACCTCACTTTAATTTCCATACATAATCCGTAATAGCTTTGCAATGACTTAAAATATCAAGTCGACATATCAAGTAGACCATATCGAGTCGACATATCAAGTAGACCATATCAAGTAGACCATATCGAGTAGACATATCAAGTAGACCATATCGAGTAGACATATCAAGTAGACATATCAAGTAGACCATATCGAGTCGACATATCAAGTAGACCATATGGACTATATATTTACATTTTATAAAAATACTGTGATAAACAAGCAGATAATGGAGGAACAAGCGCTAATGACAAAACACACGGTGAGAGAGAGAGAGAAAAACTGTAACAAGTAGACCATTATAAATATCTTGGACACATAATCACAGGTGATGTTAGATGTGAAAAACAAATTCAATGGAGAATAAGAATGGTTAAAAACACTTTCAATTACGTGAGGAAACAGACGGACGATGATGCAGGTCACTACAGCCAACTTTCATTGCGGAGAAGACACTTGATGCTGAGCAATGGCTTTGTGCGTCTTTTTTTTCTTCTACGAGAAACAATTTCCCTACATGCATAAACAACTTTTCCAAGATTGTAGTACGAAAACTGTATGTACGAATACATGCGACACATTTCTCAGACAATAGCACGAAAATAGATTTCCTTATATGCATCCGTCAAATTTCCCTGAAACTGTCAGGAAATAATTTCCCTATAAGTATCTGATCAGTTCTTCAAGCAGCACATAGAAAATAAACGTCTCTATATGCAACTGATAAATTCTCCACGAAACAAAATTAATTGCCCATATACGCAACTGACAAATTATCAAAACAACACGAAAATAAATCTCCCTTTACGCATCTGATACATTGCCCAAGCAAGGATACGAATTCAGACAATCTTGTGTCACAGAAGATACCCAAAAAAAATATATTTAAAAAACATTACAATGCATCAATACTTTAGTTGAATCTTTAAGATCTGAAAACACGGCAAAACTTGATGCATGATGGGAAAACTTAGTGCATGGTGCCAAAATTTGGTGTATCGGGGCAGAACTTGGTGTATGAAGGCAAAACTTGGTGTAAAATGATTTTTAAAAAACAGTGCATGATGGCAAAACTTGGTGCATGATGGCAAAACTTGGTGCATGATGGCAAAACTTGGTGCATGATGGCAAAACTTGGTATATGATGGTAAAATATGGTGTATGATGGTAAAACCAGAAAATATGATAATATACAGTGTTAATAAATATAATAGTACTTAAGAAAAATACAAAAAGACTGACTAACGTGCGAAAAATACAGATAGCAGTATACAAGGCATACTAAATCGGTGTTTCAATCATGATATATTCATTAAGAAAAAATACAGGATATAATATTTAAAAAATAATAGTAACATCACAAATGAACTATACCGGTTTCATTAGTGAGATTATAAAGATAAACTTAGAAATGGACATGAATACAAGAAGTTATGAGAGGAACTGGATGTCTTCACGATCAAGAAGCTATAAGACATACGGTTAGACTTGATCACGCGGACTGGAGACGAGACACGAAGAAAACAAAGAGTTTTCTTCAATAATAAGATTCGAAGAAGTGCAAGAAATATGATACACAAAAGTACAAGAACTAAATCGACGTGCTCTTCTGTACCAGTAGTTGTCTGTTACATGCCATTTAAAGCATTTCACTCTAGGGCGATTGTGTGTATGGGAGTCAGTGTGTATGTATGAATGAGGGACGATTGTGTGTGTGGGACTCAGTGTGTATGTATGAATGAGGGAGGATTGTGTGTGTGGGAGTCCGTGTGTATGTATGGATGAGGGACGAGTGTGTGTGTGTGGGAGTCAGTCTGTATGTATGGACGATTGTACGTGTGGGAGTCTATGGGGCTCAAAAGGCGTAGAAGATTTCACTGTAATCTGATTTCTTCATATATATATATATATATATATATATATATATATATATATATATATATATATATATATACTGCGCCACTCTCAATACAAATCGGATTTCTATATATATATATATATATACTCCGTTACTCGCAATGCATATCAGATTTAATCATATATACACTACATTACTTTCAATACAAATCGGATTTTTTCATTCATATATATATATATATATATATATATAAAACAAGTCAGGGATCTTCGAAATATGTACTTGTAAACAAGATATCACAGGCCGGGATAGAACCCATGAAATCTTAAACACAAGACAGATTACTTAACCATTATATATTGGTTACATATCCGATTCAGGACGTAGCCACCAACCTAGCATTTTTTGGCTATAGTGGTTTTCTAGACAATATAGATGCGTTCAGTAGTTTGCCATTACTTTCTAAAGGGTCCGGATGCATAACTGCTTACTGCAGGATTCGAACCCAGTACGTTATCCGTCGCAGGTGGGCTCTGTACCACGCAGTCACAGAGCAGGACAAACATCATATATATAGATATATATTTCTATATACGAGATTTGTGTGTGTTTGTCCTCATGCTTTCTTCTAAAGAAGACATAACGCGAAAGAGTGAATGACTACGTCTATACGTTTGATTCCTCTTCTAAAGGGACATAACGCGAAAGAGTGAATACGTCTAGACGAGACATTTGATTCCTCTCCTAATTACGGCACCTCTGTCAATGGAGATTTAAATTATAAACGAGATGGGGAATAATGTAAAACAGGAAGTGCCCACCGTAGTGAGAATGACATTTCCGGAATTCTCCAATAGGCCCATGTCTATGCAACGTTCCCCAATGTTGTGTGGCAATACAGGGTGATCATGTGACAAGTAAAAAAATGTACACCGTATTCTTCTTCAGCGTTCATTCTCAAACTCCAGCTGGATCTCCCTTGTAGCAGGACCATGGTCCTATTAGATTTCCAGCAGGTTGTAGTCCAGAGAATGGAAATGCGTTGTGTCACCATTTTATTTGCGCCAATGACCCGACACATCCGTTTTTGGCGGAGTACACCGTATGATAAAATATATTTCCACAATGGCAATATACATGAACTTCTACAATACCTATATTATTCGTTCGTTCTCAAGCTCCTGCAAATTAGCAGGACGTAGTCCGGAGAACAAACTGTGACTGGCAAAAGCATGTGCAAAAAAGGAACAAGTCCAGCACAGAATATCACTGACTGAAGCAAACACCCTCATCAAAAGAAAATACAAACATACATGGAGTCAAAGTGATGAATAGATTTAGTACCAACAGTAAAGTGATGAATAGATTTAGTACCAACAGTAAAGTGGTGAATAGAATTAATACCAACAGTAAAGTGGTGAATAGAATTAGTACGAACATTAACAAACACAAAGAAAATTCATACTAAAAATTAAGAGAAAAAACGATTATTGGTTAGAAAATGACTTCTTCTTCTTCGTTCTCAAACTCCTGTAGATTAGCAGGATGTAGTCCGGAGAACGGAATGCGTTGTGTCATAGTTTACAGCACTGCTGCGATATCTGCGCCTTTCGGCCTGGCACATATGACTTTCGGTCACTGACCCTATATGGGATGGGACAGCCAACTCCATCCCATAACCTCGTTAGTCGCCTTTTACGACATGCGTGGAAGGTAAACAGTGTTGCTATTCTTTGCTCCCCTTTCGAGCCCCGGCAACACACGGACGTGAAAATGACCTAAGTATTGCTTCTAGCAACGTAATATCATTTTTATCCAAAGCTGCCATCTCACTATTTTCATGGTGACAGAATTGTATGTCTCTAATTTGTGATACGCCTCTTTTAACCATAGATGCGAGTTTTTAACCATAGATGCGAGTTTATCTTGGTCATATCAGAGAGAATGATCAAGATAATATGCAGGAAGCTGAAGATAACTGAGTATATGAGATTTGTTATTTAGATTATATGTGTAAGCACGTTACCCAGTGTTCATCTAAATAACCCATATCCTTGTTCTCATGTCTGACCTAGACTGCTTAAGGACAAAATTGGACACTCTGACATTTGTGAATTATAAGCAATCTAGAGATGGCATATCATAATGTTGCCCCATACGACCCTCGGAGCCGGGTGTGTGAGAAGCATCGTGTTTGGATGTATGACTCACCGCTGTTCAATATGTGCGCTAACCGAACGAGAAAAAAAATTGTGGGGGCTGACCATCTTCGGGAATTATTGATAGTGCCGTTCTGTCATTTTTTTCATTCATCATTTGAAAGTTGTTTTGTACGAGTCACTTGTTGCTGTTAAGAAGGGAGATAACATATCTGCTGATCACACTGAATTGTTGTGCTGTGTGGATGAGTTTGTCTTTGGTGAGCTGAGTTTAAGTGTTGAAGGTACAAGTTAATGTGATGTGTGGGGGAGTTTGTCATAGGTGAGTTGTGGGTTTACTTTAAGTGTAGAGGGTACAGGTTAATGTGATGTGGGAGGGAGTTTGTTTTTGGTGGGTTGGGTTTACTTTAAGTGTAGCTGAATCTGTGACGTGACCATCTACTATATACGTCCCATTGGCTATTGAGAAAACAGCTTTCTAAAAAATGACTCATTTAACTTACCCCATGATTTTCATTGGCTGTCGACACCAAGTCTAATCATAGTGACCAATGAAAATAACGGAAAAATCAAATGTCATTTTAGAAAGCTGTTTTCTCTTTATCCAATATGTCTATATTGTCGACTGTCTCTGCTATATTGTGATAGTGTCTTTGGTGAGTTGGGTTTACTGTATGGGATGGGGTACAACTTGATGCTTTCAGTTTGGTTTCTGCCGTGTACGCTGTATTTAGTGCTGAAAGTATATTGAGCAAACTAAGTGAGCACCGGTTTCTGTGTTGTGCACTGTATTTAGTGCTGAAAGAATAAAGAACAAAACATGAGTGGAACATTGTTTTTGTATTTATTGACGGGGAAGAGAAAAAATAAGGATGGAATGAGATAAAGAAGAGCAATCTGCTTTACGAATCTATGAAAAGTGAAAGTATGAGAAATTTAAGAAATCTAATTCCTATATGGCATCAGTGAATGTAAGAAATTACGAGTACGAATTTCTATAGGACATCATTGAAAGTAGGAGAGATGCTAAAAGACAAATTCCGATAGGACATCAGTGAAAGAAAGAGAAATAAAAAGGACAAACTCCTATAGGACATCAGTAAAAGTGAAATGTAAAAGAATGAAGTAATCTGGGACATCAGTGAAGATAAGTGAAATGTAAAAAACAAGTAACAAGTATGACAGCAACGAGTTGTACAACGTGGCAATAAGAGACAGGAAATTGCCATTGCTTAATGTGCCAGGAACCCAATTTCCCGTCTTCTCACTTGTGCCTATTATTCCGTCAGGGTAACGCCCTATCCTCCCCTCCAGCTAATGGCATTTCACCCTGGAGTGAAACTGGGCACTTGTAACCATTCCACATAAAACACACTAAGCACGAAGCCCAACATTGGCACATCTACACAGTCAAAAGCTATTATAGAAAACACTCTGGACAACAGCCACTGAATTCTGAACAATTCAGCCAATTTGGCAGATAAATAAATAATACAGCCTCATGTCTATCTCTATGTAAACTCTTCTCTGCGTTTCTGCACGAGATACAAAACGTGTCTGAACACACAAAAAACAAAAAAGAAATGTGAGTAAAAAATAATAAAAAAACCACTTAAATATAGAGGATTTCCCATGTGTCATATTGACACTATGAAAACCAGCCCTTCTCTCTAGACAGAGATAATGGTCTTATGCAAATGCAAATGGCCAAATACAAACAATGAGTCATGTTGCTAGGACACAGAAAGTATTGTATAATGACAATCAGAAGGGTGTAGAATATCTGCCAGCAAAGGTGGGGAAAAATATAATCCACAGACTGAACTATTTTTTATGACCTGCTAAATGATTTAAAAGTACTAGGTACATTCCCCTCAACCCCAAGCTCACAAAAAATGAGTACTCAGTGATTCAATACTTTTTTTAAAAAACAATTCTTGGTCACATGATGATGACGGTCTTTTGCATATCTACAAATGGTCAGGAAGCAAGCCAGTGTGCAATTTCAAATGGACTATGAGGCCATCGACATTCCACGTTTGCTTGAAAGTACTAGTTTTATGGAGAAAGTGGTTTAGCCATTAAAACTAACCCCACCCCCCCCATGGCTCTGTTTAGTTCCAAAGAAAACTAAAGGTATTGCCAATACATCTGGAAACAAGTCGAACTACAGGTATGCCAGAAGTTGATTTAATAGACCATCGGTTGTCTTAGGGTCTCCTCTCCTTATTTTCTGTTTGGGTTTACTCCTTTAGCCTTAGACACTCTCGTGAAAACATATACGGCCGCAGATAAATAACATGGTCCCAAAACCACACAAATAAATATCAATCCATCCTGCTTACACCCAAAAAATTGGTGCTCATCTCTGATCTAGAGAACCACACAAATTAGCCATTACAACATGATAGAGAATATTTATATATATATATATCACTAGAGGTAATACCCGGCGTTGCCCGGGAGAGAATTATCAGCTTTTAAAACAAACAAAAAAGAGGGAGAAGAGATGCGATTATTTTTCTTGTGATGTCTTTAAGAAATTAGTCCCTTAAAGGGCCACATAGAACACAATACAGAAGAAGATTTGTTCCAAACAGGACAATAAAAGAAGATCTGACCCTAATGGGAGTCAAGAGCTAACTTAGTTGAACACCTCTTGCTTAAATTATTCATTATAACTACAAAGTAGCAGAAATGTTTTTATCAGAATGCATTTATATTGGAATATATCACATATTTTTTTTAAACAGTGAAAGTAATCTCTCTTTGGAGAAAACTTAAGATAGGTCCCATATTCCAACAGACATATATGCCTATTGTAGCAAACCCCCACCGTAATTGATACCAGTCCACTGCACATTTAGTAGCAGACGTGATCAATTTTTAAATCATTGCTCATATTTACTAGACTTCCTAAAAGAAAAACATACAGTAACAAAGTTTGGCATTTTTAAAACCGGCAATTTTTTTAATTGTGGAAATATTAAAATAATGACAATTTCCAGCAATTATTCCTTCAGAATTCCTAACTCTTTTAACTGCCAAAAAAACAAGCTGATAATCGAAGAAAATCAGCTCAAGAAACCACACACGCTGATGTACAATTTTACCATGGCTAGAGTTTAAAACTGGCTTAATTGAGCGGGACAAATGATGAACTGGCAAAAAGGAGTCGCGGCAACCTAGTGCATTAAAAACTAGAAACCGGAACATAAATTATTAGAAACACGAAGTCGGTATATTAAAAAGAATAACTTTTTTAGCGCATATTTTAAGAAAAAACTGTGGGTTTTTTTAAACTCTGGTAGAGTATTCAGATATGATACAGAATTAATAGATATAGGAAGCATTGAGAATGTTCAAATGATATCGTTTGGAGATGAAACTGACGTAGTTCAAAGAGACTGACAGAGAAATGAAAATATAAGGAAAGAAATAAAGACCATCTCATGTCTAGACTACATCAAGAGATAGCAAACCAGGTGGTTTGGTCACATTATAAGAATGAAACCAACTCAACCAGCCCTTTGTGCAAAGAACAGCAGAAAATGTAGTTATTAGGTATGAGGAAGACCAAGAACTAGATGGATAAAGCCAATCAAAGAAACTTTGAAGAAACATGACTGACCATGGCCAATGCAACCCAATTGGTCAAAGATGGAAAATTCAATTCTTTCCCCCACCCCCCACAATACTTAATGGTACAAGTGGAAGTGACAATAGATACATAGTTAGGAAGAGAACCAGCATATGATTACCAAAAAAAATTGTAAGATGAACAAAACCACACTGAATCCTGGTATTTCATCTCTAATGCGCTGATCAGAAGAAGGCTGCTATTACTTGGACCTTGCTAAACGATCAGTTCACAAGAATAGAAACTCCAGTATTGACATGTAATCAAAGCAACATTCATTAAATACTTGCAATGCCTTATCTGCAGCTGATAATTTGATGCAGCCTGTGTTTTAAAGAACGTGCTGACAATGTCATAACCAAGACCTGATAAACAATGGCATATTTACATTTTGAGTAATGGGATCTTCTGACATTCCGCAGCATCTACTCGCACTGTTATATAAGAAACTTGTTGCTGTTGTTGTATCGATCCCCAGGAATTATGAGCAATTAACTTTTACTTTCAATGTGCAATGGGTTTGGTTTCTCTAGAGCATTATTTCATACCTAGAAAACTAACTCTCAACACAGTGCAATACGTTGAGAAAAAGTCTCCTACTCAGGAGTAAATACTAGGGGTTTTGCGACTTCTTTATCTTTCTATAACATGTAGTCATGAATTCCAGCTTCCCTGCCCAGCATCCTTTTCTGTCAGAGGTGTCCATAACAAACCAGCACTGGACCATGGCCACTGGCATGTGTGGAGCAGTCAGGTATACATTCCCTACCATCCAAAGGAGTTCTCCAATTATGAAGAGCTAACATGTTTGCCTGATTCTGGGATCTCTCAGGAAATTATCACGTCCTGCACAAAGTTGTTTTTCCCCACACCCCATGTGCCACCTGCTCATAGCTGGGGCACCATGTATACATTGGCAGCTAGAACTATGGTCCGGAGTGGAGCTCATCTGGCCCAATCAGTGTGATGCGCAATGCTAGGTTCTCTAAATGTTGCACCACAAAGGGAAAATGAAATTATACAGATGAAACACTTTGGAGATTCCAAAAAGAGGAGAACAATTGGTAGCGTATCCCATTCAAGATGTAGCCATCAATCAAGAATTTTTTGGCTGTAGTGATTCTCCAAGAAACATAAATACATTCAAATACAATCAGTACTTTGACATTGCTCTCTGAACAGTCCAAATGCCCAATTTCCTTTGGCAGAATTTGAACCCGGCACCTTGGCAATAACAGGTAAGTACCACAGAGCTAGACACCTTAGAAGAAATCCTGACTATATTGGCATGTCATCTACAGAGAGTTTCATGTTGCATACATATTGATCTAATCTAACAAGCCAATAGTGAGACGTTCATACCTTCCACATGCAGGATTTTGTTACTAATATATATCATTCAAAAAAAAAATACAACTTTCTGAGAGTTACCGGTACTATTATAAAAGATATTCGCTGATTCAACATCAGTCAACCTTATCGACTGTGTCCACCTGGTCATTAACTTCTCGTTGTTACCAGAATTGTACTCACGTCATGATTTGTGAGGTCATGAGAGAGGTCACAGTCAAAACAACATTTTTGGCAATAAATTGTGACAGGTACATGAGAATCCCATGAAACTTAATGAACACAAAGTCGGTCCTCAAATAACTTTGAAAATTCAATGCGGAAGTATGGCTCATTTCACTACAGAAAGACGATACATCATCATTGGTCATTTACAGACTGGAAATACACAAAGTATTATGGCCAGACAATTTAATGTGGTTAGAAGCACCATTAGTCACATTTGGATGTGATTTCAACAAACTTGTTCAGTGACAGACCCAGAGTCACTGCTGAAGTTCGTTTCATACGGCTGCATCACTTCAGAAATCAATTTTCATCTGCATTTTCCACAGTTCAGTCAATGCCAGCAGCTCATCGAATTTCAGATCAAACGGTCAGGAACCAGTTACAACACGCTAGTCTTTGTGCTAGAAAACCCTACAGAGGTGCTGTTCTTATGGGCCGGCATAGCCAGAACCAACTGTTGTGGGTGAATCAGCATCATCAATGGACCGTTTAGAATGACTGGAAATGAGTTTGGTTTAGTGATGCATACTTTTTTGTACTCCAGCGACACGATAGAGGGAGAAGAGTTTACAGAAGAGTCTGTGAGTTCTACACCCAGAACAGCGTTGATGAGGCTCCTCCACATTATGGTGGAGATGTACTGATGTGGAGGGCTATCAACTTGATGGGAAGAAGTGACCTGGTGAAAATTGAAGGCTAGAAAATTCATGGGAAGAAATAGCAAACAATACATCAGTGAAAATGTTCATCCTCGCATCTTCAAATTTTGGCTGTACAAGTGTCAATTTTTCAGCAGGATAATGCTCGACATCATGTGACAGAATTCACCACCCAATTCCTTGCTGACAACAGCGTCTAGATCATTTCGTGACCAGTCATGTCATCAGACATGAACCCCATGGAACACTTATGGGATGAACTCGACCGACAAGTCCACAAGCGAAATGTGGCTCAAGCCAATCTCTGACAGTTGTCTCTTGCACTGCAGGAAGAGTGGGCAGCCATCATACAACAACAGATCCAACGATTAATCGAATCCATGTCACAGTGATGTCGTTCTCTGATAGAGGCGGCCAGAGGAAGTCATACTCTATAAGTCCAAGCCAAATTTAATATTTAATGAACAAGATTCTTCATGTAAGGTTGAAACATTAATCCCTCAAAATAAAATTTTGGTTTGAAATTTGGTGTACATTAGCAATGCAGTAATGTTGCGTTTCTTTTTTTGAACAGTATAGAATATATTTGCATTGCTCTAACACACTTCTTCCCAGCACAGAGGAACTAAATGTTTGACATACATAATGGATTCAGAGCACCAGCTTTCATTCAATCTTGTTATAGAGTGATATCTGTCCACTTATCTGTAAAATACCCATCTATGTAGTCTCTTATAATATTGTTTATTAGACTGTTTATAGCTTACTTACATAGGAAGACAAAAATAATATGAGGCTAATTTTCATTCTGCTACCAAAGTCTTTATATGAGTTTTTTTAAGTTGAATAAAAGATGGATACACAGCCAGGGGCAGACAATGCAAAAGATGAACTACAGAAATAAAATAATTAATGGAAACAAACATGCATGAAGCGCACAAAAAGGCAGTCTCTAGAGAACTCTTCTACCACATGCTGCAAGGCATAAAGGGGTATATCACAAAAAAGAAAAAGAAAAGCAAAAGATATATCATAGCTAAATCAATGGAATGGAACCTGCATAGAAAAAGGATGCAGAAAGGATCACACGGAGAGAAGAGAGACTATGAAGGACTTAAGATGTGAAACATATGGAATAAAGCTTAGAATATATGATAGAATAGACAAATGTAAAATCTGTCTGTGGCATATTCAAGCAAGAATATGTAGTAAACACCTTAGCTATGATTGATTGAAAATAGTTGAATAAGATTACTTACATTTGGAATGTCATTTATCTATAGCAGCTATACTAAATGTGTACGCTACTGTAACCAGGGAGTGATGGCTAGGTCGGGGGAGGGGGAATTGGGCATTAGGGGGAGCAGTAAAACGAAATAGGGATATGCATAGGTTTGAAAAATACTGACAATTCATCTACACTCAACAATATTCTACAAATCATGACATAGTTTATTGTTGGAGGAAATCCACAAATATTTCACAAAATAGCACAATGTGTTCAAACAAGCTGATCAAATAGAAGTCCAAGTATGCAGTACCAGGTTTTGTCTCTCGTAGTCCGCAGTAAACAATAATATAGACAGATAGATGTTCAGTGGCAAAATCTAAAACCCTCGATTACAAAATGACAGACTCAACCCAATCAAAAAGAGAAATACAGACAATACAGTCAATCAATCAATTAAATGTCATGCCGAGTTGTGTAGGCACTCATGCTTTTCCACAATTCTCTGTCTCTTGTGTTGTTAATAAGTTAAGTTGGTGACTCCTTTTTGTGCCACAGTGACAACCCATCCAGACATCTTGCTGTCTCTTCCTCCAAGGATATTTCCAGCGGCTACTAAATGTTCAATTTTTACTTTTCTCATCACATGCCCTAAACATCTTGATTGTCTGTTTCTAATTTTCATTATAATTTGTTGTTTTATTCCAGCATCTCTGAGAACTTCTACATTAGTTTTCTTGACTGTCAATGAAATTTTCATAATTCTTCTTAACCTGCACACCGCTTTTTTAGCAAACGGATTAACAAACTGATTACAAGGTATGCAACGCTTTTGGTGAACCAATTAGCCTGTTGTTATGCATTAATTTTGCTACGGAAACAACATGATGTTAGTGTTCAAGTGACTGGATTTGACAAATCATAGTTCTCTTGTTCGGCTAGACTTTCTTTTTCAACATCTTATTGAACATGAAAGACAGCTAGGTCGCTGTAATATAAAAATATAGGACATCTGTCCATATCTGCGAACTGGAGCAGTGCGATGAAACTGAATCTGATTTTATAGACTTTGGTTTTCGGTAAAATCATTATGAATTGTGATTCTGATGTTGAATTATTGGGAATTAGTACGTTTTTTAAGTATATATACAGCCATAACAACACGATTTAGTTATATAAAGGCCATACAAGTAATGTTTAAAGTGATTCTAAATATGACTACAGTAGGTCTATCTGAGAAGAATGATTTTACGGCAAACCTACATGTTTTATTAATTTCCCCCCAGCGATATTATGATAATTTGGCAATGAAGCAACATAAATACTAGAGTTATGTGTGTTATCAGTTTTTCCACCAGAAAATAGAGGTAATAAATCTTTTTAATATTTTATTTCTTTTTTTTTAAAACTTTTGTTATAATTTATTTGTATTTTGTGAAAAAATGTCATTGCCACTTTCTCGCACTTCTGGTACCATACACACACAATATACGAATATATGCAGCATTTAATTCTTTCTGTATATGTACAAATATTATTTTAAAATCTCTCTCTAAACAAAAGAGTCATAGCATTTTCAAAAAAGTTACCAAAAATAACACAAATTTTCAACAAATTATTCGGTGGCAGGGGCAAATTTGCATTATTATAATTGGGCTCACTAAAGGATAAAAACCACATCTCAGTTGCCTCCAGCTTATCTTGGGCACTTTTGTTCACGCTTCATAACCACGTTCATGATTTATTATTAATTATTATTGAGAGTGAATGGATTTATCACAGCAGTTGCTATGAATGTCATTAAGAGGGCAATACTTGCTTGTTGATAGACATAAAAGTAGATGGATTTACGGTAGAAATTACCATGTTTTCTGTTTTGTTTTACATGGTCATTTCATATCAGTAACAAACGTGAAATACCATGAAGTCACACAAGTGTTTATGGTTTTTTTGACAACACTCCTTGTATTTGGCGTATCGATCATTGAGTAAGTTAAGTTATGTAGAACAAATATATTAGTTTTGGGATTATCTACGGTGGCGTGTTTCATTACAAAATATTGCATTACATATTGATAATTTGCTTGTAGTCTGTCTTCAACATATCAAGTCATTGCTTTTATTTACATCATATCATAAAGCATCATTTATGACAATATTATAACAATGTCTCTGAAAGTTAAATTCGTTACACTAAAAAGTATAGCTATTAGATTGTAGAAATATTTTTCACAGGTGAGACACGGTATTCTATTTCCTAGTAATTCAAAACCTTCAAAAAGAACACAACATGCAATGGGTATTAACTACACAACACATTCAAGATGGAAATGAGAAGATATCTATAATTTAACAAAAAACAAAAGAAATGAGAGGATGAAAAATATTGTAGACAATTTCGATAGAGAAAATTTTTAAAGAAAAATTCATAGATTTTTGGATTGCACAGAAGCATTGACACTAAAGAAATTGAATATATTTTTGAAAAAAAGAACGATATTCATATTTCGAAAAATAATTATGGAAAACAATAATGTGGTGGAATTACTACATTTCGCAAATATACACGTGGCAGAAGCACCATTTGTGAGAAACATCATTTAGTAACTCCAGAAGTAAATATTTGCAAGAAATTAGGGAGATGCATAAAGAAAATTATGATATTGTATATCAAAATAGACACCATTTATTGTATATATGTATTAGTTAGTTATTCCTCTAGGGCCAAAACGGCACATGTCATAGATTTCCATGTCAAGTGTGCTGTGTAATGTGTGATTACAACTTAGATATTGGTATTAGTGAAAGCATGTGGACTGGTCAAGGTAAAATATATATATGGAGCATGGATAAACGCTCAACACACTAATGAAAAGGAATGGCAATCTGTAGATGGAACTATTAAGAGACTATTAAGCAAATGGATACCAAAAGACTTTCCTGTCAAGCTTTGAATGTGGTCAGCAAGGGGCAAGAGAAACGAGGATGACCAAGAGAGACCTTACGTAGGACTATTACAAGAGAGCTCTTCACCATCGGTGTCAGAAACAATGAAGACATACGACAAATTGCAATAAAATGTGAGACATCCTCCATATGTGCCGTCTTTGGCTCTAAAGGAATAAAGAGCTAACCTGGGATCCTGAGCAAAAAAAATAAACAAAAACACCCCAACAGATCTTGGTTATTTTAATTGAAATAAGACATACAATTATGTATGTTATGCAATAGTGACTGACCTTATGCTGACCAGTGTTCTTGCTTTATGTGTTAGTACTCCCAGCATGTAGGCTTTTCCTTTAGACACAGATAAGTGGTACTGTGACCCACTGATGTGCCAACATTGCTACCACTGTCGTAATTTATAGGCCTACGTACAAACAATATTTGCTCAAAAGATCTATTTTGAGTCTATTTCCAAATCAGTTTCAGAAGTCACCATCTAAATCTAATTCATTGTTCTCTGAATCATCAAACACATACTTAACAACTTGTTCAGCTGTTTTTGAACACACACAGAAATACACTTCGTTTTACTTAACACTGCTGACGAAATTGTCAACATATGTACACCATTTTGTGAAGCAGCTATTCCACAATGCAATGCATATATCATGACGGTAAAATGCATAACTTGATTTATTAATAATAATTAATAAGAGGTACTGTTTTGTGAAGTTGAAATACCAAAAAACCAGCATTTCAGGGCAGCAATATTTAGTGTAAATCCTGTAATTTCTGGATCTTGGGTTTCAAGGGTTAAGCATATCTTGTATATGATATTGCTGTTCTTCTTCTTCAGTGATCATTCTCGAACTACTCAAACTATTCTCGAACTGATGAATCTTTCTTGTAGCAGGTAAATGGTCCTACTAGATTTCAAGTAGGATGTAGTCCAGAGAATGGAAATGCGGTGAGTCGCCTTTTTATTTGCCCAACACATTCGTCTTCATGGGCACATTGCTATTCACTATTGTTTCATGCTTAGACCGCAGCATTACATCCAACTATATTGCCAGTATGACGTGGATGGTCAGATTTTGAACTACAAGCTATTTCAACCAAGTTGGGTTTGTGATGCTGGCTCAATATCCGAGCCAACACCATCCTCACATGGTAAACCAAAATTTAAAAAAGAGCAAGATGATGCACACGAGTTCCAGTGTCATTAAATAGATATCTTAGCAAAAATGTTAGTTATGACCTAATCTGACATGCTATTTTTCAATAAAACCTCCCACTTAATTACATGGCACTGATTTATATGAACTTCCCTGAGTAGCAGGCAAAGTAAGCAGTATTACATCACTACTTTACCACTGTTGTATCATTTCATTACTTATCATTTCTGACTGCCTATAGGTAGCGAAAAAGATAGCAAACAATAAACAACACAGATTCAACTCTATCTAGTGTCCATTCTTTCCTTATAGACAATAATAAAAACGACATTCTGCAAAATAACAGAATGATAATCAAAGTTTCTACTAAAAAGCTTTCAACCTTCTGTAGTTAAAATGTAGTTTTCAACTATTGGCAACACTTTAATTTGTCTATTTTCACTCAAACTCGTATTTGCTCTGTGTTAATGCAGTCTATATATTCTCAACCTTGGCACTAGTGATTTACCTGTCTCTCACATAGAAGGTAACAAAAGTAAGACCATAAATATAGATAGTTTTATGGAAAAGATTGTGACATACCTGTGCAAATGCTCCTGCCTAACTCGATTCTCCTCCCCTGTAGCAATGACTTTGGTGGTTGTTGATGTGACCACTTGACCATCTTTCAAGTAGGTACGGGTCTTGGCAATTGTGCGGTAGTGACTTTTGCTTTCCTGGCAATTGAAAATATAAATATAATGTAAACCATTTACACCAAGTCTAAATCTGTATTCAATTCACACTTTTCAAATAATTAAGTCTAATATTCACTTGCATGCACACACACATATTCGTCATCAATCAATAAGATACAATTCACCAAAAAAATGCAAATGACCACTTTTTAAAAAGGTGCTAAGATAAAAATGAAAAGAAATCATAACAGAATGGAATTTCAAAATATATCATGGCAAGCTTATCAGTTACAATCAAGTCTACATTTTATGATGCTAGCATTAATGTGTGGAAAATGACAGCACAGCAATCAACATAATCCTCATTTTCAAAATTAATGGAGAGTAACAACAACGATCAACATTACCAGGACTGTGTGTGTTCTCCGTTATTTGTGATACATTTGAGTCACACTATCGCATGGAAATGGTGAGCGGTTCTTTACGGGGAGATGTGGCCACATCGTGATGTCAACATTCCAACTTTTAAATATTATGCGTAATTTCATACAGCTTCTGTTACTCACAGACTAAAAAGACACAACTTCTGCTGCTGATGAATTGAGCCGCGCACAATGCACTGAGATTGCCTGAAATCAGAACAAAGCTGGAAAGATAAAACTTGGAAAGTATGTATTAAAACAGAAGAGAAGCCAGTGTACCTGGGCATCCCACTGACATGGAGGCCTCACGTTGAGAAAATTGAGGCAACGGCAAGAATGAACATTGCCTACTGAGGAAATTGGCATGAATAGAATAAGCCATGGGGGGGGGGGGGGGGGAGAGAATGATGCAACTTTAAAGAAGGTACAATTAGATCAGCACTAGAATACAGATTAACAGCATGGACTTCATCAGCCAATTTCCAATTACAAGCTCTGGACAAGGTACAAAATCAAACACTTCGCCTCATCACAGGTGCCATGAAGACCTCTCTCATAAATGAAGTGGTTAAATTTACAGGCATCACCCCATTACCATATAGGCAAGACACTAAGACTATGATCCATGCAGAAAAGGGTACAATACAAGAAATCAGTGGACAGGGTTTTACGGAACAAATAGCTAATATAATTAAACGGAACGAAATTCTGATAAAGACGTATATACCAACGATCCAATATTCAAAATGTTGCGCGATGAGAGCCCCTGACCCCTCGACATGCGTGCTGCACACTGAGTGGGAGGTGGATGGCCAGTTCATTGCGCGCAAATCGCTAGATCAGTATTTTAAGTTACGACTTTTTAAGTTTCTGAGATAGTGCAACAGCATATGAAATTAAAAAGTCGGCATGTTATCACGTGATTTGTCCACTGATTCTTGTATTGCACCAAGAAAAGTACAAGATCATGCCAGCAAACCAAATGAAGACCAGATTCAGTGGAAGGCTGAAGAGAAGCAGTTTTATTTACTGATCCACAACAACAACAAAAAAACAAAATAAAAAAACTATGACACATAAAAGAAATAGCAGCAACACTTTTCGCAGTTTCTTACGAGCAATATCAAAATCTCACTATCAGAACCACCATAAACAACAACTACGCTAAGAGAACAGAATACTCTCCAAAAGTAAACAATAGTATGCAACATGAGTGAAGATATGTATCCTAGCGAAATATAGATACAAGTATATACTGATGGATCAACAACCAGAGCAGTGAAGAATGGACAGCAACCAGAGCAGTTGGAGTTTACATAAAATATCAAGAAAAAGAAAATGAATTTACATATTCACCAACTGGAATCTTCTGCTTCATCTATGCTGCAGAAGTACAGGTCCTAAACATTGCTGTAGAAATAATTAAAAACACAAAAAGCCAATGTCAATAGGTGGTTTTCTTACTGATGCAAAGTCTGTCCTACGAGCCCTTAATATGGATAAACTGAGAGACCTGAAGGAAGCTGTATGAGACGTGAGCATATAAAGAATGGTAATACTACTACAGTGGATACCATCCACTGAACTGATGACACAATATTACACAAGCGAATGTCATATACTACTTGACTAATGATAATATATGACATTTAATGAATTGCAAGCAACAGCAAAAAGCAATGAAGGGAAAAAGACAAGAACAGCCACACAACACTATCATGACACACAATTACAAAGATGTTAAACATTGTGAACAAAGCGACTTGGCTAAACAGATGACCAATGAGAAACACTGGGAGAGAAATTTACAAATATGTGGTCAGATCAAATTCCTAAAAAAAAACTATTGTCTTTCCCTAGGTGGATGATGGTTTATATTGTCCCCACTTGCTATTAAGCATAGGTGAGAGCCTCAGTTTTCATTCCAAGGCCAGATTGTTGTTGTCTTGATTGCGCCGAGTCCATGTTTATCCAAGGTTATCTTGATATTTTCTATCTACCGTTTTTGTGATCTACATTTGGTTTTTTTTCTTTTAAGAAAAACAAGGAAATACCTTAAAAGGAAATACCAGAGTACCATCTTCCAACTTAAAGCACAATATATACAGCTTAAATTAAAAATCAACTGAACACAATATAACCACAACACACTCCAGGAAGCCAGCTGTGCACACGTCCTTACAAAACAGCTGACCACATTTTTGTAATGCCCAGAGTTCGATGATATAAGAAGAGTACTTCTTCCTCCATGGTTAGATAAATGGAACACCCTATATGGCACAAAACAAAAGCCCACAAACACATGCATTCACACATTTTCACATTATGATAATGAATGCTTAGATACCACAGTTTACTATCCGTATATTAACTATATCCAGGCATAAAAATGATATATCGTGAATAACACAGCCCTTGATCGCTGTAAAAACAACATATCGTTCTTACAGATAGACTCTTTAATTTTGTTTCGTTTTTATTGTATTTGAATGAACTATTTCAGCTATTTAAAATGTAGAAGTTTGGAAAACGAGATGAAACTAACATGGTACGATGTAATCAGCCACCAATAACATTTTAATTTTGAGTAAAATTTCCTCGATCAAAGTAGGTTTAGCTTTTATGAAATTAGCAAAATGGCTTCATTTTTCCACTGATAAGAGAGCTCAAAGATTTATCAAAAATCAGGCTTTATTATTTTTGAAAGTTTTATAGCTGAAGATACTATTTCAAGGGATGAATCGCAAAACAATGTATTTGATTTTAACATGGTAGAGTATACCAACCTGTTGCAAAACTAAAAAGAAATAGACCTAATAATGGTATGGGAAAAATAGCAACTAACAAAATCTAGAACTGTTCTCACTGCTGCTGTTTCTGAAGAATCAAATAATGACAGCAATGATACTCTTGCGCTATGTTACAGAGACAATAGACCTAATGATAACATTGAGTGGAATACAGTTGAACAGAATGTTTGTATCGGGTCATCTCTATCTAGATCTTGATTGCATCTGGTATCCAAGCACCATTGAATGAAAATTCATCATAACTGTAACTATTTACACTGCTGACAACTGGTATTACTGACAGTCTGGTAGCTAATATAAATGCTTATGCAGAGGAGAAAATAAAAAGCCATCAGTACTCTCAAATGATAAAAGTATTTGTTGACACTGAACATAGTCATGTAGATAAGTAGTGTGCACAGTGCAGAAAAACAAAGCTGAAAAAAACACAGCAGTTACTACTGTATGGGGTGTATAGATGAACCACCTGTTCCTCAAAGCATGTTTTAGGGCACACCATAGCAGCAAAAAATAGGAAAAATAAAACATCAGATGTACACAGGGTCTGAATATTAATTTTTAACTCTACTAACTTTGAAAATCCAGTACTGGGGAATATTTTGTAAAGTTTTGCAATATTTTGTTTAGTCCTGAAATTTGACATGGTACACACAAAAAATGATAAAAAAAACACTAGCCAGTTGAACGATTCACTTCAAGTAAAAAAAAAAAAATATAATCAGTAAATGGACAGCTAAGACATCTACTTTAGTAAGAATTGGATAGCCACATTTTAAGAAGAGTAAAATTGAAATTGAGTATAACAAATTACATATTAAAAATTTATTTGTTTGTCTAGCATCCATTATTGTAGTTTAATTTTCGTATTTTTTTTACAATTCTTACATTTTTATATTGTGTATGCAGTCCACATTCTTCTTCTTCTTCAGCATTCTCAAACTCCTGCTGGATCTCTATTGCAGTAGGACAATGGCCCTATTAGATTTCTAGCAGGATATAGTCCAGAGAATGGAAATGCGTTGTCACCGTTTTATTTGCGCCAATGGCCCGACACATCCGTCTTCGGTGGGCAGTCCACATTCAATTTCTTTGCTTTTGGTACTTTATATAACCTTCTATAGCTACTACTATGTCTTCAGAAAACTTTTAACTAAATCATGTTGCGGTCTAAAAGCTAAGATAAAAATTGTCTAAACTATGGAATAATTTATCCTGAAAGAGTTAAAATCAATATACAGCTTTATTTTCCTATACTAATAGTGGAAAAAAAAGAATTTTGTACCCCTGAATGTATATAGCAATAAAAATCTTGTCAGTGGTGGTGTACCCTTGAATGTATAGCAATAAAAATCTAAGTCAGTGGTGGGCCAAATCCAACTCAACAAGCTATTTTTCTGACCCACCAAGCTGACCTAAATATACTTTATGTGCAGACACCAGAGCTCAGGTAACATTAATTAAAGTTCCATATGAGTAAAGTAAATAGTGTTTTTATGACCCCTTACCATACAAAAAGCTCAACCTGACCCACCGACATACAAGAAGATTGCCCATCTCAGATCTAAGTTGTGGAAATCACTAGCACACGTTTTTCAACTTAAACAATATAAGAATAAATTTTACATGTGAAAACCACAATATAGAAATAACAAAAGACACTCACATTTCGTGGACGTATGTGGCCTTTCTTTGGTCTTCTCTGTACCACTGCTGATTCATCATCATCTTGATCATGGCCATCACCAACGCTATCCACAGTGTTAACACTGCCAGAGTCTGACTTTTTATCAGAGTCATCGTCTAGGTTCGAAACTTCATCACTCATTCGTGTCTCGAATGTATCCAAATCTGTTTGAGGCACAGCGGTAGGCACAGCATCAGGTACAGTTAGAGAACTAGAAACTGAAGACGTAACATGTCCTTTATTGGACTTCCCAGCATCAGGCTCCTTATCCAAATACTTATCTTTGTCATCTGTTGTGATTTCCACTTTACTATTATGTTCTAAACTTGATATAAGTTCTTTGTCATCATTAACACTAATTCCTGTATCAACTTCATTTGTTACTACTGTATCAACTTCAGAAGCCAGCCCTTTGTCCTCTGTAATAGACTTAAATCCTTCAGGAATTTTCGGCTCTTCGTGTAATGCATATTTTTCTTCTAGAGTTTTGCAAGTTTTTTCTGCGTCCAGCACAGATTCAATATCAGCTTCAATATCATATGGAATATTTTCATTCTTGACTTCATCATCTACATTTTCTGGAGAAACAAAGTCTTTGAAAGTGTCAAAAACAACACTGGCAATAGATGGTTCAATTGTGTTGGATTTAAGAACATCGTCAATTATGTCTGATATGATTTGGGAAGCGGCCTTATCTTCACATGAAGAATGATGTACATCTTCCTGATAAGGTAATGCTGGAGTAACATGTTCCTCAGTTTTCTTATCAGATAGCAATGAAGCAACAAGCTCTTCATCTTTCTCATCAGACGATGGAGTGACATGTTCTATATCCTCTTTAACAGGTAATGCAGGAACGACATCTTTCTCAAATTTGTCATCAGATAATGCTGGAGTGACATGTTCTACTGCCTCAGCAATTTCATCAGACAATGCTGGAGTGACATGTTCCACAACTTTTTCATCAGGTAATGCAGGAGTGACATGTTTCAAAACTGATTCCTCAGGCAATGCTGGAGTGACATGTTCCACAACTTTTTCCTCGGGCAACGCTGGAGTGACATGTTTCAAAACTGATTCCTCAGGCAATGCTGGAGTGACATGTTTCAAAACTGATTCCTCAGGCAATGCTGGAGTGACATGTTCCACAACTTTTTCCTCGGGCAACGCTGGAGTGACATGTTCCACAACTTTTTCCTCGGGCAACGCTGGTGTGACATGTTCCACAACTTTTTCATCAGATAATGCTGGTGTGACATGTTCCACAACTTTTTCATCAGATAATGCTGGTGTGACATGTTCCACAACTTTTTCCTCGGGCAACGCTGGTGTGACATGTTCCACAACTTTTTCATCAGATAATGCTGGTGTGACATGTTCCACAACTTTTTCCTCAGGCAATGCTGGTGTGACATGTTCCACAACTTTTTCATCAGATAATGCTGGTGTGACATGTTCCACAACTTTTTCCTCAGGAAATTCTGGAGTGACATGTTCCACAACTATTTCCTTGGGCAATGCTGGAGTGACATGTTCCACATCTTTTTCATCGGACAATGCTGGAGTGACGTGTTCCACAACTTTCTCATCCGGTAGTGTTGGAGCAACTTCAGTTATCTGCTCCCCCGCAGCAGGAGTTGTAACCTAAACAGAAAACACGACATTCAAAACATTACAATTCACAATTAATATCATAAATATAAACAACTAGATTCTTTAGTTTAGATCATCTGAGAAATGACAATGCTTTTAACTTTGCTGTAAAGCAAACAGTACATATTTTCATTCCCTGGCTTATATATGTAACTTCAGTATCACTATTTACAAATGAAAGTTGTTTCTTTCATCTTTGTCCATAGAAGTATTCACTGGTGAAATATGCACAGAGACCAGCTCTTTGCTTTGGAGGTAGCGATTAGCACAGTCACCAGACTAGAAACTAAGTCTGACAAGCTTCTCCTATCAGATCAACTGCCGTCATACTCCTAGTAGACATGAAAATTTGGTGAGATTTTCTTTTTGTGAGAACCTCACCGTTATTCTATCTTTAGTAATATGTTTTTACATTATATGTATCTCCCTTGTGGAATAAATGTTTCCTATTCTCCTCTTCTTGCCTACTATGCTGTCTAATCCACAGAAGCCACACTGAGGATGTGAAAATAGTTGTGGGAAAATATACATCTCTCCCTCTAAAATAGGGGTTCCCAAACTAGATTTTTCAACATTTCAATCTTGATACAGAATCATGATCATTGACCTCCAAAATTCTCTAATAATCATGCAATGAGTCTTACAGTATGATGAAAATAAGTATTATGGTATGTAATGATGCAGAAACTGTTAAAAAACTTTAAATTGGTACAAAAATATCATGTACTCTGCTCAATTATCTATTTTCCATTGCCAATGTTTCAGTCTGTTACAAGTAGCCAAGTCTTACAGACATACACAAATAATAATTGAATTATATCCTGTATAAAATTTTGCTTTTCCCACTACTGTTCAATTTTTAGACACCACTAATACATTCAATCCAACTGGACCTCTCTTGTAGCTGGACAATGGTCCTACATGATCTCCTATTGTATCTCTCTTGTAGCTGGACAATGGTCCTACATAATCTCCAAATGGATCTCTCTTGTAGCAGGACAATGGTCCTACATGATCTCCTATTGTATCTCTCTTGTAGCTGGACAATGGTCCTACATAATCTCCAAATGGATCTCTCTTGTAGCAGGACAATGGTCCTACATGATCTCCTATTGTATCTCTCTTGTAGCTGGACAATGGTCCTACATGATCGCCTATTGTATGTCTCTTGTAGCTGGACAATGGTCCTACATAATCTCCAAATGGATCTCTCTTGTAGCAGGACAATGGTCCTACATGATCTCCTATTGTATCTCTCTTGTAGCTGGACAATGGTCCTACATGATCGCCTATTGTATGTCTCTTGTAGCAGGACAATGGTCCTACATGATCTCCTATTGTATCTCTCTTGTAGCTGGACAATGGTCCTACATGATCGCCTATTGTATGTCTCTTGTAGCTGGACAATGGTCCTACATAATCTCCAAATGGATCTCTTGTAGCAGGACAATGGTCCTACATGATCTCCTATTGTATTTCTCTTGTAGCTGGACAATGGTCCTACATGATCTCCTAATGTATCTCTCTTGTAGCAGGACAATGGTCCTACATGATCTCCTAATGTATCTCTCTTGTAGCAGGACAATGGTCCTACATAATCTCCAAATGGATCTCTCTTGTAGCAGGACAATAGTCCTACATGATCTCCTATTGTATCTCTCTTGTAGCAGGACAATTGTCCTACATGATCTAATGTATCTCTCTTGTAGCAGGACAATGGTCCTACATGATCTCCTATTGTATCTCTCTTGTAGCAGGACAATGGTCCTACATGATCTCCTATTGTATGTCTCTTTTAGCTGGACAATGGTCCTACATGATCTCCTATTGTATCTCTCTTGTAGCAGGACAATGGTCATACATGATCTCATATTGTATCTCTCTTGTAGCAGGACAATGGTCCTACATGATCTCCTATTGTATGTCTCTTTTAGCTGGACAATGGTCCTACATGATCTCCTATTGTATCTCTCTTGTAGCAGGACAATGGTCCTACATGATCTATTGTATCTCTCTTGTAGCAGGACAATGGTCCTACATGATCTCCTATTGTATGTCTCTTGTAGCAGGACAATAGTCCTACATGATCTCCTATTGTATCTCTCTTGTAGCAGGACAATAGTCCTACATGATCTCCTATTGTATCTCTCTTGTAGCAGGACAATAGTCCTACATGATCTCCTATTGTATGTCTCTTGTAGCTGGACAATGATCCTACATGATCTCTACTAGGATCTATTTCAGAAAATAGAAATGGATCATGTTGCAGTCTTTTATTTACCTCAATGGCCTGATACATATGGCATTGGCAGTTTTCAATATGTTTGACCACAGATGTTAATCCAAAAGTTCCAGTAATCTCTTCATTTCTCACATGATCTCTTCTTGTTCTACTTACTGTTTTTGCTTTTCTTAGACACCTAATTTCACACGTAGCAGCTTTCTCTCTTGTTCTTTAGTTAGTCTAACACTAATATTGCAATCTTTTTTATTTCTTTTCGCTTTATACCCCTTTATGCCTTGCAGCATCAATGGTAAAAGAATTCTCTGGACATGGCTTTAGTGTGTGCTTCATATCATCATCAGGTGCCATGCCAGCTGGCGTAGGCGGTCATGGCTCTCCACAGCTCTCTGTCCACAGTATTATGTATCAAGGTCGTTGTTGTTTCCTTGCCGTGCCAGTTTGTCAAACTGTCTAATAGTTTCTCACATTGTCGCCATCTGTCTCTGTTGCCTTCAATTTTGCCTGTTGTGACTACGTTCTCTAAACCTGCCTGTCTCATGAAGTGGCCCAAAAAAAGAAGATTGCCTTTTTCTTATATTAGTGCTTCATATATGTTTGTTTTTGTTGACTCATTTCTGTAATCCATCATTTGCAAGATTTTCCTTTGGTTTTGTATCCATCTTGTCAGTATATTAATGTTTTTTTAGGGGCTCTGTCTGATGGTAGTCTGGAATAATGTGAAAACCACTTAATCTTGTTGTCTTCTGATGTAATCCAGAATTGACATTGTGTTTGTTAGTCTTATGTTTTCGTTTCTGATTCTGTCTCTTATTGTTACTCCAAGGATTTGATGTAGACAAGTCATTTCTGTTTAACAAGTTTCTTTTGGGTTCTGCAGTTAGTGTCTACATTTAACATTGGTAGCAGTGACGTATGATGATCGTTTTATACAGTGCACAGTGCTTTGGTGTCCCCAAGATCTGCTATGCTAAGTTGCAACTATGTTGTATTTATTTGGTGTTTTTCCCATTCAATGATATGATGCTTCTAAGATAAGTGAATTCTTTCACCTATTTAAGTTGAAACCTAAATAGTGATATTTCTTTCTGATTTTGCGATTGACATTACCTCAGTTTTTTTTCTCTGTGTTTATCTTCATGTTAAAGTCCATACATGTTGTGTGGAGTCTTATTTGTTGTTGTAGTTGTTCTTTTGTTGTTGCTATTAATGATTGATCATCTGCAAAAAGAAATTTGCTCAGGAGGTTGTTTGGATTGTCTTCATTAGTGTTGGCATTAGTGTATGCAATCGATATATGTGATGAATAACAAGGGAGATAGAACACATCCTTGTTGCACGCCAGAGTGTATGTGGAATTTATCTGAAAGCCCAACACTTGTTGTAACTGCACATTGATTGCCTGTGTAACTATTTCTACACAAGTTTATTAGATGATGTGGCACCCCATATTCTGATAGTATTTTCCAAAGTTGTTGTCTGTCTACTCTGTCAAAAGCTTTTTCTTGGTCGACAAACGCGATATACAATTCTTTGTTGTTTTCGTTTTTTTTCAGTCATTTGTCTGGGTGTAAAAATGGTTTCTATCCAAAAATGGATACTGCAATGTTGGTATGAAAATCAAATTTATGATTTATCTTTTGATTTCCATTACAATAGAAGTGCGTTTCAATTGGAGTAAGTTAATAATTTACATAGTTGGCCTTTTTAATTATTGTCCTGATCTCTCTGTCCAATCTTCCACCGTCTAAACAAAAATATTCCCCAAATATTGAAATTCCTACACTTGTTTCTGTAGTTTATAATTTATCTTTATGTTAATTTTACTGTTCTCTGCCGATAGATATTACTTCTGTTTTTACTTCAATATTGATCTTCATAATAAACTGAATCTAAAAATCATAAATACAATAAAATAAATAAGAAATTAGTGTTACCAGAATAGTTTTCAGGCTCTCAGAACTTGAGTTCTCATTTATACCAACACCAGTGGTCTCATCGAGAGATGCAGTAGTCTTTTCTGTCTCAATGAGTCTTTCTTGTGCTTCAGCAGGACTAGAAACTGCTATAGATTCAAGTATGTTAGTGTCTGTTGGTGATGGTTCTGGACTTTGTTTAGTATCAAGAATCTCAGATGTAGGTTCCTCAACCTTATGTTCAGGCACTGTAACCTCAGCTTCACTGTGTGGTTTAGATACTTGATTTTGCACCTCAGTCTCTACATGAGGCCTAGGCACATTAATTTGCTGCTCTGCCTCACTGTGTGGTTTAGGCACTTTAATCTGCACCTCTGCCTCACTGTGTGGTTTAGGCACTCTAATATGAATCTCAGATTCCTCAGTCTGTTTAAAATTAATGAGATAAAAAAGCAATGTCAATCAGAAAGAACAAGCAAAAGATTTTTTAAATTGCCAATTTCAAACAAACTTCCAAGATATTTGTAGACAGGAGTCTATATGGTAACAAATCATGATATGGTATTTAAGCTATTGCTTCTGCGAGCAGTATTTAACACTACCACATTGTTTAATTGTTTGTTTCAATCATTGAATAGTGCAATGAAACTCTTCCTCCAGAGCTTTATCTCATTAGAAAATTCAAACTCACATTAATGTGCAATGCTCTGAGAGGATACCTCCTACTCACAGGGAGTAAAACATAATTGTATAGAAATGCTGTGAAAAGTCTCACTATATAAGCACATCATCTACTAGGATTTACTGTTGCTTTGTTGTGGTTGATCCGATGGACAACTGGAGAGACCCCTTCAGACCTTCAGCATGCAGAAAATAACTACATTAAAAGTCATAGCGTTTGATATGGCCAAAATATTCTAGTTTTTTGGAAAGAGCGATGCTGTTTAGCCAGTTTTCTTTTACATTCATTTCTCTCAGGATGGCTACATTAGTGATCTTTTTGGTCCACAATATTCTGAGGAATTTTCTGTAACATTTTGTTTCCAATGCTATTTTATTGTTCACTTAGTTGGTCATTGTCCAGGATTCATACCAATATATTGCCACTGGGAAAATGCAAGCTATTATGAATGGTTTGTTTTGCAGCAGCTCAGCCATATGTTTTTCAGTTGTATCAGCTTCTTTGATGCTATAGCCAAAGAACTTAACTCTGATCTCTTCATAGCTATCACCATTACTGTTGATAAAAGAACGAACCAAGGTATTCAAAACTGGTGACTTTCTTATTCGTTGTTGCTAATATTGATAGAGATCTTGCTAGTGGTTTTACCACTTGTCATAATCTTGACCATGATACCAACAGGTGAAAAAAAGGAACACCACATGTTAGGAGGGGTCAAAGTAACTTTCTAGAAAACAAAAATCATTCTGCTAAACGTAGGAAAATTATTTTTTTCAAAACTATATAGATTCACTAGTCTAACAGAAGCAAATCATGGATTAACAAATAGACAGACGTTTAATAAACTATATGCCACACAGGATGTGGTTTTACATAAAAATTCTGAAAATTCCATGGACTACTAGAAAAAATATGAAATGTTGTGAGGGATCAATCCTAAAGAACGTTATTTACCAACAACATAAAATGTCCCAGTTTATTTGAAATATCAACTGTTAAAAAAATTAAATACTACATGTTTCCCATTAGGATCCATGCTCTTGCTGTTGCCACATAATGAACAAGGTGAAATTTTTATTTAATATCAGACAGAAAAAACCCAATCCTTAATATGGGAGTTGAAACCCTGGACCTCACGAATGTGTTATTAATGATCTAACATCTCAAACATAGACTACACTGTTTGAAACACTACATTAACAAAATTGAAGGCAAAAGAATGAAACAGACAAAGACAGAAGAGATATTGCAAAGTTAGAAATCATGTCATAATGAAGAATCAGAAGATGAGGCTGATAAACATCAAGACTGATGTATCAGTAGAAACAGCACGTGCTGATGATGCTAGTGATCAATTATACTTGAGTAGAATGGTCAATATTCTCTTACCTTTTCTTTATCATCACTTCCTAATGAGATGCTGTCTAGGTCTATGGAATGAGAATCATTACTCATGTTTCTCTGAAAGTAACAATTGCATAAAAATAGAAATATCTCAACATATACAACTACAGAACAGCAAAATCTGCCTGTTAATCATTCAACATCTATCTCTTACATGCATCATTCAATAAAAATATACATATCTACCTTTCTAAAGCAACAGTATGTCAGCACATAGAAAATAGCTATCTACCTTTGTAAACCCACTTAAAATAAGCACATATAATACTTACCTACATGTGTGAACCCACTAAATTTAAAAAACCTGACATCACAGTTTGTTCATTCAACCTTTTTTTCAATTTGGCTTCATAATTTAGACTCAACTTTGTACTTATTCACTAATCTGGCCATTAAACATTTATAGAACATACTCAATCTGTTTATTTGTTAGTGTTCATTCTGAAACTCTTGCGAGATCTCTCTTGTTGCAGGATAATGTCCTCCTAGATTTCCAGTAAGATGCAGTCCAGAACACGGAGAGGTATTGTGTCACTGTTTTATTTGCACCAATGGTCAGACAATCAAACTTTAGCAAAATATTTAATCTTCTTCAACTTTCATTCTCAAACTACCGCTAGATATATTTCGTAGAAGGACCATGGTCCTACTAGATTTCCAACAGGATGTATTCCAGAGAACGGAAATGGGCTGCAGCGCCGTTTTAATTGCGTCAATGGCCTGACACATCCATCTTTGGCATAAAATATTTAATCTGATTTTCTTTGTTTTTTTGTTTCCCAATGATAATTTGTCATTTTCTTATTTCTACTACTTCTTTCCTTCCTCTTTTACCATTTAAGGGTGTTGAGGGAGATACAATGTTCTTGTTCTCACTTTTCTGGCAGTTTCAGATAATGCTATTTGGTGTTGTTGATCCAGAGTACTCTAGGTCAACCCCTAGCTCTTCTTTCTGCTTCTCCTCTCTTCATATATGCTTTATAAACTAATTCTTCTTCTTCTTCTTTCATTCACTTGAACCATGTCTATATCTGTAATTCTGTCTCCTGAATAAAGCTCACAGTCTTTTGTAGTTCATACAGTGTCCCATGAGCTTTGATTCCAGTGTTGTTTCCTCTGGCCAATATGTCTGCCTCAGCATTTCATGCTCAGAACACTCTTGAAGTATATGTTTGGCACTCTGTGCTGCCTGTCCACATGGCAGTATTGCCAATCTTGAACTTTGTATACATGTGACTCCGAAGTCAGTTGTGTCCTGTTCTGAGACGTAGAATTATAACTTGTTCTGATCTGTTCATAATGTGATATTATAAACTAATGAATCACACAGCATTCTTTCCAGATGACCAAACCATTGTATCTGTTGGTTTTGTATGTATTATAGAATTTATATTCATTCATTCATTTTCCTTTTGCACTGAAGTTAGCGCATAGGGCAGAGGTTAGATCTCTCCAATTCTGTCTGTTCAAAACTATTCTGTGCAGTTCTTGAATAGTATGAATATTGGTTGTTTTACTTTCTCTAAGTATTATTCTTCTGAGTGTTTCTTTTGGTCTACCCCTTGCTCTTTTGCCTGTAGGTATCCATTCAAGAGATTCGTGGTGTATGTAGGACCAACGGCGTTTTCTTATAACATCTGTGATGAAATTAGAATTTATGTGACACCCACTATTTCACTTATGACATTGTTTCTAATTCTGTGTCTTCTGTTCACTCCTGTGGCTTTTCTCAGATATCTCATCTCTGTTGTAACCAGTTGTCTATTATGTTTTGTTGTTAAGGACCATGTTTGACATTGGTAGCATGGGGTTGGAATGAAGATACTTTGGATAAGATGTTTTTTTGTTGACATTGGTAGCATTTCTACTACTACTCTGTCTTATTTTGATCAAAAAATGACTACTACTTATATACCAGTTTGTGGTCATTCTGTCTGAGCATCAGCACATCTCTAGAATGGTCTTTTTGTTTCTCTTCTTCTGGTCTATACAGGCACACTTTATATTCTACAATGATCTCCCATGTGGAAACCTGGACTTCTATCTAGTTCAAGGTGCAAAGAATAGGTTCAGTCTTCTTTCCAAAAGCCAACTAAGGAAAGTTTGACTGACTACCTACCTGTTACCTATGAAAAAAATCATCATTGTCACTGCATGTTTTGTCTCAATTTCTTACTTTAGTCTTCTATCAAATGATCCCCAAGGGAGATGAAGAGATGCAGGCTAGCTGATATTGCACCTTTGTCCTTCTGTGGCAGGCTGCTAGGTGGCCGGGGATATTTGATCTACCATCACTGCAAATGGATCTACAGATCTGACAGAAGAATCATGAGTTAGTTGGACCAGAGATGTGTGCTGAAATCCTGGCAGGATGTGATGATCCTAGGTTAATGCCACACTATGGGAACTAAACATAGATCCATACAACCCCCCATCACAACCATGTACTTGAGACTTTATCTCTAAGTATGGCCCCGGTTACTCAACTGAGAAGAATCTGTACTTTTGCCAGAAAGGTGATAGGCTGCCAAGAGCTACATGCTCACAGCTAATAGGATTATTCCATCATCATCATCATCATCATGTGTCAAGAGCTAAATGCTCACAGCTGAATAAATTATTCCATCATCATCATGTGTCAAGAGCTAAATGCTCACAGCTGAATAGATTATTCCATCATCATCATGAAAAGAGCTAAATGCTCACAGCTGAGAATAGATTATTCCATCATCATCATGAAAAGAGCTAAATGCTCACAGCTGAATAAATTATTCCATCATCATCATGTGTCAAGAGCTAAATGCTCACAGCTGAATAGATTATTCCATCATCATCATCCCATAATAATTACTACTGAACACACTTGTGTGTACACTACCTTGATAGCTAAAATATCCTCCTCCTCAGTGAGGTCTTCAACAATCTCCACAACTTCAGCCTTAGCTTCACATATAAGATCAAGGATGCCTTTCTTATCCTCATAGTCCTTAATAAAAGGATGCTGTAAATAAAAAAAATAAGCATACGTCTGCAAGAAAGGATAGTGGTAGGTAGCAACACTGAATATACATGACAATCGTTAACTGGTGAAACTGCAATAAAACTTTACTAATGGATAGTAACAAAAAACACAAAGTAAAATAATAGGTTGTCAATCAATCAAGTTAATTCCCAGGGCAAGGGAAATAATTCAGCAAAAAAAAACAGAAGTGACTGCAAGAAAATGATAAAAAATATAATTTATAATTAATTTATCAAAGATAAATGGAAGAGGTACTGAGATCTGTGAACATATCTTTGTGTCATGTAAGACAGTTTTAATTGTCGTGTAGCAAACAAGAGGAAACACAATGAGCACCAGAATTATCAGCTTCACCTGTCAATTTGTTTGATAATCCAGCATACACCTCAAAGCTATAGAAATATCCAGTATAAGGGTATGCAATACACCAAAATTGTATTCCCTAGTGTTTGTTTTTCATATAGTTCTTCTGTTTGAATTGAAGCATACCTGTATAAGCTATCATACCTTCATTAACACTAATATCTTGTTCTTGTTTCATTAGCTCTCTAGTCTTGGTTAAAATAAGATCAAACAGAAACTAACCTGTACAATTACATCTGGCCTTCGCTGGATGAATTTGGAATTATCATTAAGATGAAAATATTTGTTTATACTTTCAAATCTATTTCTGGATGTTAAACTTGACATTGCAGCCACATTCAACAATTCATCAGTAAACCAAAATGTTTTGTAGGAGAGTAACTGGCGAACCCAAAATATATAGGTCTAGTTCACATAAAGAAAGACCTTGATATTATCAGGTTAAACCACTCTTGTTCCATGATTAGAATAAAGGAGCTTGGTTTGAAATGTGTTGTCGCTAGAAAGGAGAGCTTTCGTGGACGAGAAAGAATGATGGTCAATCAACGACGTACTGGGACCGTCAGTCAACGTGTAATGGCAGATACACTCAAGGAAAGATCTGAGCACCTATGGACTTGTCCAGAGTGCAATGAAGATGATCCAATGACTAACTAGGTTAAACCAGTTTCCAAGAAGGATCTCATTCTAAAATTTTGATACCAGCATACACACAGTTTGCTCTGCGCAGTACCTCAAAAATATTTGTGCGGAACCGGTGAAAGATATGCCTAATCAAAAGCAGAGTAATCTTGATAATTTCCTTTGCAGAACCTGATTTCTAATGAAATTGCTCAATATTGACATAGCTCAGCTATTTTGATTATTTTTGTCTCCTAGGTGTTACCCTGAATCATACGTAGGGGTCTATTCTCACAAATTTTAAAGAAAATTGAAGGCTATAATAAATAATTAATAGCTCAAAAACCACAGCTGATAGAAACAATCAGAAGACTTTTGTTATTTAAGTCGCCATTACTGCTAGTCACATGAGGTCTAAATTTAGCATGTATATTAATATATAAAGAGTGAGAGAAATAATTTAAATCACCATGTCGAATTTTCCATTTACAGCCAGGCTGGGAATTAATTAACAATGGCAGGTATGGGAGTGAGAGGGTTAAAGAATGAGCTCATTTGAGGTAAAGAGTTGTAACAGCTTTGGAGAGCATCCAATTGACTCCAGTACCATATATAGTGATAATCTGCTAAAAGTATCAAAAGCTTTTGTTAGGTTGACAAACACAACTACAGCAGGTCATCCTTGCTCTCTACATTTTTTCCTGAAGCTGAGAGTGAAAATCATTGTCTGAGGTAGATCTACCAGATCTTAACCCACACTGTGACCCTGGAAGTATGAGCTCAGCTAGCTTATGCAACAATTTAAAAATTGCATGTGCAAACACCTGCCATGTCAGTTCATAATCTTCTTCTTCTTCAACATTTATTCTCAAACTCCCGCTGGTTCTTTCTTGTGGCAGGACAATGATCCTACTAGATTTCCAGCAGGATGTAGTCCAAAGAAAGGAAATGTGTTGTCTCGCCGTTTTATTGCGCCAATGGCCTGACATATCCATCTTCGGCGGTAAGTTCATAATGAATAACCAAATAACCAATTTCTCATACCTGCAGGAGATCCTGAGCTGATGCTCTCTGGTCTGGACTTTTAATAAGACATTTCTGTAGAAAGTCTTTGAAGTTCTTAGACCTAAGGAAAGCAATGAGAAAGACATTGTAAAACCTTGTTCTTACACATAAAATGAGAAAAGAATGTGAAATATATACGCACTATAGTTGAAAAACATGGGGACATGATTTTTAGTCTGCTTCATATAAGATTTTACACAGATGGAATTAATTATTCCCAATACATAAGGTTCTAGGACGTTTCGCAGATATCATTTCGCCCATGGTTTTTCTGCCAATGGCCATTTTGCCAACAATAAATATAGGGAATGGAATTTCGTGACTAATAGCACTTCATAGATGTTGATCGCTGTCCATGGGCTCATGCCCTTTGACCCAATGCCATTGTGTGATATATGCATGTGTTTGTGAGCTGTTGTTTTGTTCCTTTATCTGGCCTGGGACGAATGCTGGACATTCAAAAAGGTGGTGGTCAACAGTTTCATAGGGATAAGTGCATAGCCTGCACCCTGGAGTTTGATGTGGTTGTATTCTGTTCAGGTGATTGTTAAGCTGTACATGTGTACAAAGTCGGAAAATGATTCTCTAGTCTGTGGAGGTTGATGTCTTTAGGTTTTAGGCTGGTCATATATTTAGAGATCCCCCCCCCCAGTGTTTCCGATGGCCCAAATGTTCATCCAATTCTCTTTGTTCACAGATTTCAACATAATTTTAACTGTGTGCATGGTCGTTTGTGTAAATGGCTGTTCTTGTGGTGTTCCCTTCTTTGCTAGTCTGTCTGCCATGTCATTGCCAGGTGTGCTTGAGTGGCCAGGAATCAACTGTATAACAATGTTGATTTCATAAGATGTAAGCAGCTGGTTGGTATGGTGATATACTTCAACTAGCTAAAGTTTACAATGTCCATCACATTCTAGTGCTTGAAGAGTGGACATAGAATCTGTAAAATTCACAATGTTTTGGACTTTTGATGCAAAGACATCAAATATGGTCTTAAAGTGCTACAAGGCAACTTCTAGTGCTGTTATTTCAGCTTCATAGAAAATATCTTCCCACAGGCATCAAACAACTCATCAGATGTTTTATCTGGATATTCTATATAGTCACCATAACCTGCTTTAATGGCATTGAAATCAGAACTATCAGTATAGACATGAATCTATTGCTCTGAGAAGGTGTCTGTTGTTTTCAGTATTGTTTTCATAAGAATTACTGGGTCAGAACTTTTCGTTGCATTACTCTTAATTGTGTCTTGATTTCAGGCAATTTAAAATGCGTGTGGTGGTAAACATTTTTCGACTCTTTGCAGCTCTTGATCTCCTTGTCTGGAAGGTGCTAACTGTCTTTTATTTCATTGATATGGTTGAAGACTGACTTTTGTTTTATTCTGTGATTTAGTTGCCAGTTTTCTACAAGTTGTTTATTTGGGTGATCATTGTTCATTCTTTTGCTTCTTTCAAAAGCCTCCATTGCAGCCATATCTTTCTGTATCTTAAGGGTTTCTACATTTGTATGTATTTCACATACAGCTGTTGGTGTAGATCTCATTGCTCCACTAATATGACATAGCGCATTGTTCTGCACTGTCTAGAGATTCCACATTTGCCTTGAAATGTTGTGAGGAGTGCACTATTGTATTCTAAAGCAGAAAGTATGTAGCCAAGAAGATATAGTCCTCTGAGGGTATCCCTGTCTAATCCCCAAGATGTGCCAGTGAGCCTTTTTAGTAGCTGTAACCATTTCAGTGCTTTATTTTTAACATTTTCTAAATGCTTCTGGAGGGTGAGCTGCTGATCAAACATGACTCCATGATATGTGGGATTTTGTTCTCTTGGCAATTTCTGTGTATCCAACCATGGACTGATATTTTCTTGGCTACTTCATGATACTAGGCAAAGATGGTATAGCCAGTTTTCTGGTAGTTTATTTTCAGCTTCCATATTTGACAGTACACTGGTAGTTTTTTAAATCTCCATTTAGTCTTTTGGCTGCACTTTCAACATTCTCATGGCTCTGCCATATTGTTAGGCTACCAGCATTGAGGGCTTTTTTAGCTTTGCCTGTCTAGGTCATTCATGTAAATTAGAAAGAGTGTGCAGCTCAAAGCAGAACCCTATGGTAAGCCTTCCTCTAGAACTTCTTTTGATGGGATTGCATCATTGATCTTTGTCTGGATTGTTCTATCAATGAAGAAGTATTTTATCTAGTTACATAGCTTTCCACTAATTCCCACCTCATTTATCTTCATCCATAGACCCTTTCTCCATACTCGATCATAAGCCTGTTGTAAATCGCTCTCGAGAAACCAGTAAATCACACATTAACCATTCTTTCTGCCAATTTGCCAAGACATGATGTTAGTGATATGGGGCGGTAGTTTTTGAGTTTATCTGGAGGTTTGTTACTTTTCAGGATAGGAAAGATGCGAGCATTTCTCCAGTTTTTAGGCAACTTTCCACTTCAAGTCATATTTATAAGTTTACGGACTACTTCTTTCCCTAATGTACCCATGTGTGTTAGCATTTCATTATAAATTGTATCTGATCCAGGAGACTTTCTAGGCTTTAGTTTCTTCAGCCCTTGTTGGAGTTCCTGCACACTGAAGTCATCTTGAAATATGGATGAGCTAGTAGTTTGAACCTTTTCTTGCTGCTTCAGTGGGTACAGAAGGGATCATATGACTAATAGCACTGCTTACCATCATTTAGTTTAAATTATGTTTGTGTAGACCCCTTGAATATCGAAACAGAATATTTTAAGCAACGAAAGTGATAATTATAATGGTTGTCTCAATAGAAGCAGAAATAGATGCCAACATGGACTATTCTCAATTCAAATGTGGACTTTATATCAAAGGACATTAAATCATGCACATCAAACGAATAATTATGCAATGCAGCTAACAGAATTGTCAAAGCCCAGCGCTAGATGTCAGGAAAATGTTTCTTCCTCCGGGGCCAGATAAATGGAACACATTATATGGAACAAAACAACAGCTCACATGCATATATCACACAATGGCATTGGGTCAAAGGGCATGAGCCCATGGACCGCTGCATCAGCAAACAACTAACCAGCTAACAGAAAATTGAAATATTAACTTGCAGCAGATAATCTTACCACATGGACATTTATTAATTTTTTTTTAAAGTATTGAGACAGATGAGAGAATTTTGAGAATTGTTTGTGATTTTAGAAATGTAAATCATGCTTCATGGTTAAATTACATCTTATGTGGTTTGGCCTATAATTTTCAAAATATCTGGTAACATTTATATTATATTTGTGTGTATACATAGCATAAATGAGATGATATCCAAATATATTCATCGAGAAACAGCATTAGTGAATCATCTCCATCTACAAAATTGTGCCTGGGCATCATCTCTACCACATACACAACGCTATGTAAAATGAAAAGCAACATGCATTTTAAAATTTTGCCATGACAAAAACATCAACATACAAAATGAAATAGGAAACAAGACATTGATATAAATACCATTTGGAAGGTCTATCAAATCCTGGAGGGTCTGATTTCTGAATTTTTATCAGAACTCTCATGGGGTGCATATCCTTGTTTGGTGGCTCAATCTGAGCAAACTCAATGAGTGTAATACCTGTCAATCATTAAAAATCCTACAGATTATTGTTTGTACAATTCATGATTGTGATTACATGTTATTGTTACATAGGTGTTAACCAGTTAATATTGTTCATATTAATTTAGTATGTAAATTTCTGCAACGCAAATTTATGAAGATATGATCTCTTATCTAGTCTTACCAAATTAAATCTAAAAAAAACACTGAATGTTTTCCCATTAAGGAGTAGCAGGGAGGTGGTATTTGTAGCTGTGTGATAAAGGCTGCATGATCCTGCTGTCGCTACGTCAAGTACAGGGTGAGTTTTTGTATGTATCCTCCAACAGAAAAAACCCAGGACTCACCGGGAGTTGAACCCTGGACCTCACATATGTGAAACCAATGCTCTAACCTGTCTGCCATGTGCCACACCCAATTAAATCAATTTTCTGAAACAACTGCAGGTCATGTGACACAGGAATTTTTTTTAATATGTCAAAGACAACATTGAGTCACTTCGACTTTGGTTCCTTGTGAAGAGAATGTTATGAAGAGAATGTAAGCAAGAAAATGTTGGCAAACCCATACAGTACTTATGTACTAAGTATTTGGCAAACCCATACAGTACTTATGTACTAAGTGGTGATGATGATGATGTTCCTACTTTGTAAGCGAAGATGAGCATGGCATGAAAAACAATAAATGAGATGGAAAAAAAATTATAAATAAATAATTATTAGAATTGGTAATTGTCTAATTTGGTTTGTGAGTTCATCGATGCCCGATGAGTTCGATTTGTGCACGGAAAGTTCGAATGCAATGCATGCAGGAGTGCTGAAGATTTGGGGTAGGAGAATTTTCGGATTTGTCCTTCTACTTCTTGCGCTTGTGGATTGCCCGCAGTGTTCTTTCTTTTTCAATTTTCATGATGCCAGCAGTGATCTGAGTGTGCCAGGCTGAGCGATCAAGTGCTGTAATCTCCCAGGAGCTAGGATCGATGCTGCAGTGCTTCAGAGAGCTTTTTTGTACTAAGTATTAAGTGTTATCGTCTAACAAAAACATATCACCCATTCATCAAAAAATACATTTCTCCGAAGTTTCCCTGGTGGACACAGCTTCTAAGATTCCTCTTCATATATGTGCTTTTTTTGTTACCCCCCACATTCTATTCTATTCATCAGATTACTGGGGGCATGCTGTAAGCATAATCAACACATTATAAGAAAATTACTCACCTAGAGACCATATATCTGCCTTATAGTCATACGGTGTATCTTTCAAGGTTTCACAAAGGATCACCTCTGGTGCCATCCTGCAATTTTAATGAAATGAAATAAAGTTGAAAGTGTTCCAGAAAAGGATGCAGAACATACAGAATAAATCCATGGATGACTTGAAGCAAATCACACAATTCATTGAAGATATTGGTGGTGTAACCTGATAACTGACTGAAGAACGATGAAGAATAAACAAAATTACAGAATTTCTAAAATAGAATGCTTCAGTTGCAAACTTCAATTCAAAGGACCAATAGTAATATCACAGCTACTTGTGAAAGATACAGAACAGCTGAATACATTTATTTCTGCAATTTTTTTTCTCAAATTCCTGCTGGCTATCTAGATACAATCAATGAACAGAATACTCTGCATCATGGTTTACAGCACGACTGCAATATCTGTGACTTTTGATCTAACACCTCTTACTTCAGCATGGTATTTTTTGTGTCTTTATTTATCTTATTATCATTATTTTTATCCTCTTTTTATTAGCAGTGGTAGGTATTTGTAACACTTTTTTTACTTAATTTTATCACTTTGGTAATTGTGTTACTACTGCCCATACTGGAATGCTGACTTCCAACATCTTAACATTGGCATTCAGCAGATCCTAGAAATGAGATGCTGAAACACAGTTCTCTTAACCTTTAGCACCCTACGGCGACACATTTAGATCAAATTTTTTAAATCCTGAAGGTGAAATCTGTTGCCCAGCACGCAGAACGTGATTCCCCCCAAAAAAAACCAGATTTGTAATTTTTTTTTAGAAAATGTTATGGCAAATGGAACTAGCTATATTATTTCACTTCCTGTTTCTGCTATTAAAATGGCAACAGGAGATGTCGTGTGATTATGATTTTGAAATCTGAATAATCTATAGTCATCCGCATAGAGGCGAAGCGACATGACAGTGAATCGGGTTGTATATGTTTTTATTTTATCGTATATTCAGTGAAATCATTATTGATTCTGATAAGAAAGTGGGAATATTGAGAGGTAAGTTCTTAAATAGATTTAATCAGCAGAAGACGGATGTGTTGGGCCATTGGCGCAAATAAAACAGCAACACAATGCATTTCCATTCTCTGGACTACATCCTGCTGGAAATCTAGTAGGACCATTGCCCATTTACAAGAAAGATCCAGTGGGAGTTTGAGAATGTACACTGAAGAAGAAAAATAGAGTAAATAAAAAAATACAATAGGTCTAGATCTAGATAGGTCTAAATCTGTCTATCACTTTCTCACACGTCTTGTATCATGTACACACAAACAAAACTTACACTAATATATGCAGAATTCAATTCTTTATTTATATGTGCAAATATTATTTAAATATCTCTTACAACAATAAAATTATCACAATTTCAAAACAACCACCAACAATTACATAATATTCCTATAAACTAATTCCGCTGCAGTCAGTGGCAGGAGAGACATTACGTAATTGTAAACAGAGGGTGCTAAAGGTTAAAAACAGAGATGGTCTAAAGTAAATATTACTGTCAACAAAATAACACAGTAAAGCCCACAACCTGTACTTAAATATGAAGAAAACATAAATTATGACAACGGATAAAGTCAAAGTACAACCAAAGATAATAATTGATAATTTCAAGCTAGAGGATGTACTTTCAGTATTTGGGCACAAACATAAATAGCTCAGGAGACTTTGCTGTCGAAATCAAGAGAAGAATTGCAATGGCAATATTGAAACTTGCGCAAATTAAATATATCTGGCAAGGTATCAGCAGCATAGCCAAACTATATATGATCAGAACATGCATTTTTCCAGTGGCAATATACAATTGTGAGGCATGGACATTAAATAAAATAATAGCAAAGAGAATCGCTGCTTTCGAAATGAGATGCTACAAAAGAATTTTACTTATACCATGAACAAACAAAAAGACAAATCAAGTGTTAAGATCAATAAGCGTTAAAGAAGGCTGGCTCCTTAACAACATCTAAACAAGAAAGCTGCGTTTTTTTTGTCTTATAAAGAGACATAACAGCATGGAAAGATTAATAGCTGAAGGCAAGAGTTAACGGCAACAAGGAGTCCAAGATGGCGATGGTGTAGTGATATATCAGATTGTTTAAACATGTGTCTAGCTGCGACAGATCAGCTCGCCCAGAATCTCTGGGTGTTCAGAAAGGAACACCACATTCTGGAAAGAATATGTCACATGATGATGACACATGATGATGTCAATGTTTGGCCATTTTTCTGCACAGGTCAACTACATGGATTCAATATGGTCGCATCCATAACTTTAAATATCTATATGGCATCTCATTACCATGAATGCCAGCATGTAATAGCAGCTGATTCATGTGATTCTCAGAAGGTTACAAGCAGTTATAGGTTTTATCTCATCATCTACATCAAATGATTGGATTTTTAAATCATAAACTAAGTTGGGAATGATATGTCCCTTGTTGATGGACGGACATTAGAGATCAATTGAGGAGCCCCGCAGTAATTTCTTCAGACGGACAATAGAGATCAATTGAGGAGCCGCAGTAATTTCTTCAGACGGACATTAGAGATCAATTGAGGAGCCGCAGTAATTTCTTCAATCTCCATGTGGTATTCTGCTATCTATTCAATACTATATCTAACTGTATAATATAGAGTTATTATACAAAGAACTATACAGCCACAATCAGTTTACAATCAAGGATTTTCCTAACCATCCAAGCAAATTAAGTACATAATTAGTTTAAAATAGCTCCTAACCACCCAAGAAAATAAGTACATAATTAGTTCACAATGAAATCTACAATGAGATTTTACTAACCAGTAAGGTGTTCCGATGAAAGTGTCCCTACGTTGGTGTGTCTTGGTATTCTTAGCAGAAACTCCAAAATCAGCTTCAGAAAAAGGAAAATATTTTATAAAACTATGTATGTATTTTATTCATTTTTCATTCAAACAGGAGATATTTTATTCTTTATGAGTAAGAATACACAGAATATGAAATTCTGCAACAACCATTGCCCCTTTTTACTGGCCGAGAGAAACAATAGTGAAAGAAAAACTCTACAGACATCTGTATAAGTTTGTTTTTGTAATGTCAACTTTATAGAGGAGAAAAATATTCTGATGTAAGCACATTTCTGCAAACAAAATAAGAAATGAAATCTGCCTTGGATGCGTAACATTAAAGAACTTTCTCTGATAACTTAGATAGCCTGTTGCACAAAATGACGGTATATTACAAGATTACTATCTTTGCGTAACATATTGTATTCTTTATTCTGATTTACATCTGAAATAAGTGCTACACATACATGTCAACCTGTTAGATAAAATATGTATAAAAATATTACAAAGTGATGTTTTTATATATTTTTAAAAAAAAACAGAAAGAACCTTGGGTAAAGTTAGTTCTCATGTCATCAACCTGTCATCTAGGATGATAACTCTTCATGTATTAAGCAGCAGAAACTATTAGATGTTGTGGCCAGTTCCCTTCTTTACTATGTTTACCTTCCCAAAATCATGTGTCAATACCCATTTAGAGCTGGGTGGACTCTAGTAGTAGGAGTGTCAGCGTGAAATCATGACATTCAGATTTTCATATCTGAACATGGTTTCAAAACCCGGTGACAGTAGTAAGCAAACTAACTATCAACTCGGCTACAGCACTCTGATAAATATATTTATAAATTATGATCAATCTATACTGGAATCACAAAACAGTAATTATAAATAATTCTTATAGCGCATGAGCCCATGGACTGCTGGATTAGCAACCAGCTAATAATAATTTAGAGACTTCAATTCTTCTTAATAAAGTTTGTTTAGTAATGTATCATAGCAGAATCTTGAGGAGTGCATGTTTTTATTTCTGTTCCATATGCAAAGCAGTGGAGTCTTTCATCTCTCTGATTGGCATTTCTCTGATATTTTGTATTTTATGGAGAAATTTCTAAAGCTATAGTACATAACGGGATACTGCTTAACTCAATATGGCTGAATAAGGCAATGCCACAAACTGACAGCCTCTACTCTTAAGGAGAATAAGTTCATAATGAAGCCACCTCTTTAAAATCATTGGAAACTTGACAAAATGGTATTTAGAAAATGTCTTAAATTATACCAACATTATCATGATTAAGTGCCGCCTCCACAACAAAGGTTGGCTGCAACAGACCTCCAACATCCCTTTTCTTGCCTTGGTGGTGCACTCTGCTAGACTGTAAATCTCGTGTTGTTTCTCTCCCACTTGTATCTCTGCCTACCTCTTGCTCGTCTCCCTTTGACTGTATCCTCAAGTAAGCTCTTCAAAAAGGTGTCATGTTTATTAATATGTCCAAAATACTTTATTTGTTTGATCTTTATTTCCTACGAATGTTCATACGAAGTGTTGTTAGAACCCCTTTGTTTGTTTTCTTCATTTTTCAATGAATCCTCCATATTCCATATATATCCACATCTCAAAGGCATCAATTCTGTCATCTAGTCATTTGTTCTTGTTTCTGAGTCATACATTAATATAGAATAGATGTAGCATGTTATAATTCTCATTTTAGCTTGTTTGTAATTTGTTTAGATGTCAATATTTCCCTCATGTCAATGAAAGTACTTTTAGCCATTCCTATTCTCCTTTTAAAAGGATGGACTATAAATTTTATTTATCATCCTCATACTCTTGTTGATCAGTAGGATGTAATTCAGAGAACGTAGAGCATTGTGTCATGGTTTACAATTTAGCTTGATTGTGCCTTTCAGTCTAACACATCTAACTTCGCCTAAGACGGATGTGTCGGGCCATTGGCGCAAATAAAATGGCAACACAACGCATTTCCATTCTCTGGACTACATCCTGCTGAAAATCTAATAGGACCATAGTCCTGCTACAAGAGAGATCCAACGGGAGTTTGAGAATGAACGCTGAAGAAGAAGAAGACATCTGACTTCAGTAAGACTACTGGGTCACACTGATTCTATATGGGATAGTAAATTCACCCTAAAACCTTAGTAGACGCCTCCTTACAACATGCATGGCAGTAACAATGCCACTTTTCTATGCTCCCCTTTTGGCCCCAACTACACACAAAAAAGTTGGTTACAAATCTGAAAATTATTAATAATGTTACATGGATGATGTACGGAGTAGACTAAAACAAATACAGAAAATTGTCAATATTGAATTTTTCATGTTATGGAGTTACAGGAATGTTGCATGTGGCTAATATGATAAAGGCCACATTTCCTTGCTGTCTCTACATCATGCAGTGAGTTTTTTTTAAAACTTGTATAACTCTGAATTAAAATTATGCAATTTCTCCTCAACCACTGAATTATTTTTTGCCAATTTTTTTTAGTGGGTGTTTGGAAAATGCAATAACATTTTTGTTGCTAGAGATTTTAAATTAATTTTTGTGCAAATAAATAAAGAATTTAATACTGAATCTCTTGATGTAAGTTTTGTTTGTGTATCTATCTATCTATCTATACACTGTGGCCCTTTTTGCCTTGCTGCGTCAGGGGTGGAAGAGTTCTGGTGATGGCCTTCTTGTGTGCTGTTTGTAAGCTTGTTCCTGTGACTTCTCCATCTTTCCATTATTTGCTTCAGTTCTTTTAGTGCATTACCGTTTTCATCATTTATTATTTTTAGTTTATATCTATCATCTTTGTTTCTCATTTCTTAATTTTCTTGTAGAACCTCTTTTGTGCATTTTTATAATCTGCAATGAGCATGTCTCCATATTCTTTCCATGAGTTAATTTTGGTAGTTTTAATGACTTTCTTGGAATTTGTGATAATGTGGTGAATATTAAAAATGGGGGGGGGGGGGTTATAGAAAAAAATACTGCTTCATCCGATGTGTGAAATTCCTGAAATAATTCTTCAACATATCTAAGACATGTTATATTTATGTTGTTTCATTACCAAACTATCATCATATTTCTTGCTAAAACAAGTAGATGACAAATACCTTCCATTCTACAGTGAGTTTAGGAATATTTGTCGAACACACAATTTGGACATACAGTATATACTCATTCTAAAGTCTACTCGCTCATAGATGCAACCCACCCCATTCCATGAGGGAAAACCTAACAGGTTGGCAGGCATAAAAAATGTCATCATCATCAGGTGACATTCTTTCCAGAACGTAGTCTTCCCTGTGGATCTCTTGAATTCTCCGCTGTCTTGAGCAAGTTGTCCCGCCTCTGACGAGCAGGTATTTTTTAATGTCTTTTGTCCAAAGGCATCTTGGGCTGCATTTTCCCCAGTTCATCCCCTATCATCCCCTCCAGTAACACTCTCTCAGTGTCATCGTGTCTCTTAATGTGACGGAAAAAAATAGCTTTCTCTTTAATGTGGTGTTCAGACGTCAGTCTTCCTTGACATTAATTGTTCTTAACATCTCCGGGTTTGTCTTCCTTGCTGTCCATGGTATTCTCAGAACTCTTCTATAGCACTTTAATTCAAATGATGCTATTCTCTTGGCCAAAAACATGTAGATACCCTAAAGTATAAACTAAAGAAAATGAAAAATCAATTAGCCCTCAGTGCTTCAAATATCCTGCACTTACCAAGCTTGACTTCACCGTCCAAAGTAAGCAAAACATTTCCAGCCTTAATATCTCTATGAATGACTTTGTGTTCATGCAGGAAAGCCAAACCAACACACATTTCATGAGCAACATATCGGATCATGGACTCTGTCAGAGGTTTCTCAAGATCGACCATAATTGAATCCAGGGCTCCTCCTCCGCAAAACTCGATAAACATCTGAGAAGAAATATGGCTACACATTCAATGGTCATGTTAAATTTTCATAATGATCACATATAGATGTTAAAAACAGTGACCACTGTTGTGATTAATAACTGTAGCCAATGTTTAACAGTATCATGTAAATGGTAGCAAATATTTGACAACACCAAAATCATTATAGCAATGAAATGCTGGATTGATGGCTGCATCCTCAATAAGATATGAGACCAATTATTATTTAGACCTTCAAATGGTAAAAATATTTTACTCTTGGAGACCTTTAAATAGTAGACAATATTTTACACCAACCGTCTGCAACTAATAGGCAAGATTCATGAATTGAACTTCCGGTTACAAAAATATAGTGACGCAGTCAGTAATTTTTGCCGTTACAGCGCGTTCATATTCCATAAAAAATGCTAATCTGCAGGAAATCCCCTGAAAACCAGCTTTCAGGTAGGTATCATAGGATATTTCTTCACTGTTGAAGTCAGAAAATACTGGCTCACAAGGCACAGAGCTTGAAAGAAGACATTTATGCTACACAATTTAATCCATGCACCATATTAAAAGCCGTCAAAATGTCATTAAAAAGAAGGAACACAAAGTAAACAACAAGGACCAAATAACTATAACTGAAATAACAATCTAGCCCACAGGAGCTGCTCTACAAAACAAGTTGGAAGAAACCAAAGTTGACCTAAAACAAACCACTCTATACATGACCAATATTGGAATGGATATTTAACAATTCATCGCAAAAGAAGAAAATAATACCGGCAATTGGCACACCTGTAGATAAGGGAGGGAGGGACACGTGTAGAAATCTTCTCTTCCCCCTGTCCCCCAAACCCTCTAGCAAATTGAACATGACTTTTAGTATTAGTGACGGTGAAAAAGATGGACTATAGGCCATACTACACCCCTCTTCCCCCCCCCCCCCCAATTTTTCAAAAAAGGTCAATATTTACATAAAAAGTTAGATCCAACACATGAAAAATACAAATAACTTTTTTAAGGGTAAATTTCCCCCCATAAGAAGAATGTCTCTACAGCAACAAGAATAGGTAAGTAATGGTAATGTAACATATATTTAAGGTAGTCAAAACAGAACACATACATATGTTTTGTAGAGTTGAACTTAAACAATGAAATTGTTTTTAACTTACCCATAGTTTGTTGTCAAAAAAGAAAGCCTCATGAAGTCCAACAATATTCTTATGAGGACATTCTGCCAAAATATTAATCTCAACTGCAAAATCTTCCAAGTCCTCTTCTGATTTTGTTTCAACTTGTTTCAAGGCAGCAAAATTATTGGTTTCTTTGTTTCTTGCCTGAAAAATTAAGAAATCAGAGTAACTAACACCAGATGAGACAAAATAATTGCTATAAAATAAAAATATTAGGGACCAAACCCGAAATAAAGGAATGACGAAAACGGATGTGCTGGACCTCGGACATCCAGGCCACAAAGTGGCAAGCCAAGGTGCAAATAACACAGTTCTACTGTGGAACATGCAGCACAACGTACTTCACGCTCCCCGGCAGAAATCACATGATATATTCGTTGTGATTACATGTGAGTGAACGCTGAAGAAGAAGAAGATATAAAAATATTCTGGAATGAAAATCAGGTTTACTGAAAACTCTTCATCCTCCCACGTGTTGTTAGCCTGAAAAGGGAGCAAAGAATAGCAACACTGTTTACCTTCCATGTATGCCATAAGAGGCGACCAAGGAGGTTATGAGGTGGAGTTGACATCTTCCATCTCACATAGGATCTAAGTGACCAAGAAATCATGCTTAAGTCAGATCGAAAGGCTTTCCTATCGCAGGAAAACTGTAAACCCTGATACAACACATTCCGTTCTCCAGCCTGCTAAATTGCAGGAGTGTGAGAATGAATGCAGAAGAATATAACAGCTGACCTAGTTTTTTTTTCCTTTTCCTAGTTCAGTTTTCAAGTGCAAATCAAATGTGCATCATTTGTTCAAGATATTCTGAAAACATGATTGAATGGGTTACGATTCGCCCTTGCTCTTATTTCTAAAATTAGCTTCTAACTTACACATTTTGAAAATTGCATGAAATGAGCCTTTCCTAAGCTACTAGTGTAGTAGTAAGTGTAAGAATATAGTCAGCTTGTTATTGTAATGGTGCACATGATTAAGTTCATTAGGTCAGTATATCTGAGTAGTATATCATATATCTTAGAGTTAGAATAGTCTAGATGGTACATTAGATTGGCTTACTTACAGATAGTTGACAATGTTAACTATTAGGGCCTATAGGCCTAGTAAAAAGTTTATTAATTCATTATAGTTACCTTGTAAACAGCTCCAAAAGCACCTTCTCCAATTTCCCCGATAATTTCCCAAAACTGCAGTGGGTCCACATCTTTCTTGATGTGCTCATTCCACTGACCTTTTTTCTTTACTTGTGAATCATCTGAACCAAACTTGAAAAGTTTCTTAAATCCGCTAAAAAACGACATTTTGCTTTTCTGATTTTTGATCCAAAAACATCGAGACACTACATGAAATACTACTGCAGAATTGTGTCTGTTTTTCTTAACTGTTTACACTTCCTACTGTGCAAGTACTCCCGGACACTGCGCAAACAGCAGGTCAAATAATAAAATGCAGCAATGAGAAATTTACACCAAAAACGTCAGAGAAAAACGCGAATTCTTATAAAATATATCACGAAAGCAAAATGTATTCACCACATCAATCTTAATCACTTCCACATATGTTGCTATTATATTAATCTCCAGCGCTATAATTTTGAATAGTTTCCATTCTGTGTGACAAACAAGACTTTCTCCACCCTTCGACTTTACAACATGGTCGCCATTTTGATTGTTGGGACTTGCGCAGTCGATACAAATGTGTCAGGTGGACTACTTGTTACTAAAAATAGAATCTGGTTTGTTTTTTTATTTAAACTCCCTTTTCATAGACGACAAAAAAAAGCTTAACCAGCACCCCATCACAGGATGTAGATAAACCGATAAATACTATATTTTCTATCTTTTGATTACTGAATATTCATACAAACCGTGTTTCTCCACCTATTGATGTTTCTTCTTATTTATAGTTTAGCTTTAAAACAAATAAATTAATTGCTGATGGACCTATAATAGAACCAACATGCACGCACGCGCGCTCATATGATCATTCACAAAATTTCACCTGCTCAGAGACTGCTCACAAGAGTATCATCTCTCAAACACGCATACATTCTACATAATAACATGCTTTCATCCACGTTTGTGCTATTTTGAACCGTCTACTTAACGTCTATCGAACAAAAACTACAAAGGCAAATAGATCAAGTAGATTTTCTTCTTTCATTCTCTTGAAATATATATCTATATCTGTTTCTGTCTCCTGAATAAAACTCTCTGTCTTATTAAGTAAAAAATATGAAATATATATCGGCCTAGATATTTTATAAACAGGGCCGGTCTTAGGCCATTGCAACCTATGCGGCCGCATTGGGCCCCGCACTTCATAGGCCCATAAATTAATATTATAATTTATTTTATTATCCTTGTCCCTACCCAGACTGGGCCCCGCGCAATCCGTTTCGCATTGGGCCCCTCAATCGTTAGCGCCGGCCCTGTTTATAAAAATACACGGTAATCAGCAAAGTCACAGAAGAACAGGTGCTAAACTTAAAAATACATGGAGAGAAACTACAATAAGTAGAACATTATCAATATCTCGAACAAATAACCGTAAATGATGATACATGTGAAACACAAGTTAAAAGGAGAATAGGAATGGTTAAAAGTACCTTCAATGACATGAGGAAATTATTAATATCTAAACAAATTACAAACAAGTTAAAAATGAGAATTATAAAATGCTACATCTATTCCATATTAATGCATGGCTCAGAAACATTGGACACTAAATAAACAATTAAAAGACAAAATTGATACCTCTGAGATGTGTGTATATAGAAGAATAGGGAGAACATCGTGGAAAGAGAAGAAAACAAATAAAGAGGTGCTAAAGACACTTAATATGAAGAAAGAACTACTAAGAGAAATAAAGATCAGGCAAATAAAATACTTTATACCAGTGGTGGGCAAACTTTTTGTGCAGAGGGCCGCACTGAAAATTGTAAAGCTATTGGAGGGCCGCATATAATATTATGTATGTTTTTGTTTAAAATTCTCGGTGAGTAATCAATTAAATATTTTTATTGTAAAGAAAGGTAGTTTTACATAATGTAGATAAGTTCTGAAATAAATTACATTTCTAACAGACTTACACTATAACAGTATATTTTCTAATATGAAAAAAGGTTTTGCAAATATTTTAACAATGTTCGTGTATTTTAAAATGTGTTTGAGGGCTGCAAAATATCCAATGGCGGGCTGCGTGCGGCCCGCGGGGCGTAGTTTGCCCACCCCTGCTTTAGACACATTAAAAGACATGACACCTTATCCATGAAAGACATGAAAACAAGGTGGCTAAAGTATTTTAAAGAGTTGTGCAACCCATTAACCAACACAAGAAATTATCCTTTCACTCCAAGATGTTCACATGTTCCAGAACCAGAAGTACTAGTCGGTGAAATAGAGAATCATATTAAGAACAGCACGCGAAACAAATCACCTGTCGTAGATGGCATAACAACTGAAGCCATCCTGGCGTGCAAGGACGTTGGTGTAAGCTGGCTAAAGAGAAAATTCACAGCAGCATGGTCAGAAAAACAAAAACCAGATGACTGGCAGAGAGAAATAATTGTACTCATATGGAATAACAAGGGTAAAAAAGAGAGTGTGAGACGTACAGAGGCATATCTCTGCTCAGCCACATAGGAAAGATATACGCAAAAATCATAGAACATTGAGTAAGACCGATAATAGACCCCCAGTTAAATAAAACGCAATTTGGTTCAGGAAAGGTATGGGATACACAGATGCTATTTTTGCCCTACGACAGCTGAGTAAAAAAGATAATTGAATACGACCTACAACTAAACATCGTCTTCATCGACCAAGAAAACGCATTTGACAGAGTTGATAGAGAAAAACTGTGGCTAATATTGGAGGACTATGAAGTACATGGACAATTACTAGACAACATAAGAGCTTTATAGAAAAACTGCCAGAGCGTAATCAGAACTACTGAGGGCACAACTTAACCATTTGAAATAAAAACAAGAGTTAGGCAAGGCTGCGTACTACCACCACTTCTGTTCGTAACATGCATGGACAGGATAACTAAAAAAGCAAACCCAAGAAACAAATTCACCCCTGCAAAAGCATCAAATGGAGATCACAGCTCGCTCACAGAACTGCTGTTTGCAGGTGATCAATGTTTAATATATGAATCTGAAAACGAATTACAGAGGCACACACACTTGCTCCATACAACCTGCGAACAACACAACATGAGATTAAACACATCATAAACAGATACTATGAAGATAGCATAACATTCGGCCAATTAAATGTATTTATCAATGGTACAAAACTAAAGCAAGTTCCAGAGTTTAAATACCTAGAAAGCATATTTACAGAGGGTGGCAAACTCGACAGAGAGATTAAAACAAGGTTCCAAAAAGCCAATGCTGTGAGTTACCAGCTGTCAATAATACTTAAACACCCATCAATCTGCATGGCTAGAAAATGACAATTGATAAGCATTATTTTTATACCAACTCTGTGTAACCAATGTCAAACACGGACCTTGATAAAAAACACTAGCGAAAAGGATCACAGTTTGCGAAATGAAATGTTTGACGAAAGCTATCAATATCACGAGAAGGGACCGTCAGAGAAATGAAGAAATCAGGAAAGAAGTAAACACTATCTCAAGTCAAGACTACATCAAGAGGCAGCAAACCAGATGGTTTGGTCTCGTCATGAGAATGGAACCTGCGCAACCAGCCCTTCGTGCGTACATCAGCAGAAGGTTGGGCAACAAGACCAAGAACTAGATGGGCAGAGACAATCAAAGAAATCAAACACAACTGTTATATTATAAATGATGATGATGATAGCCGTATGCATATTTACAGATTCAGGACTAGGCCAGTGTAAAAGTTACATATGGACTATGAAGTTCGCAAATTGCAGCCTCTTTTGTGGCTCACGTTACTTATTGTCGATCAGCTAAAGTGCAGTAGACCTAAATAACAAGTCTGTGTTTAAAGGTGGAAATGTCTTTCGTCTACGTTACATGTCTTCAATTTCTCCCTCATGGCCCTCTCAGACGATTAGATGCTGTAATGTAACACTATACTCCATGGTGTACGATCATTGGTTAGTTTGTCGCAAGAATTAAGATTGATCATAAAATCACTCAAGGATATTTGGCGGGTGTCGTTGAGTTATAACTACAGGTTAGCATCAGCGCACTTCCAAACCTTGCATGTCCCCTTCTGTGTTCTCTAACTTTTTTATCTGTATGAATATTTACTTTTTGATCTGCTGAAGACAAGAACAACACTCCTCGATCCTAGTGCATCACCTGCAATTTAATGCACATAAGAAATGATTATACAGTCAGAGACGAAGATCAATCAGTTTAATATATTAAGTCAAGTCGTTGTTCGTCCATCACAAGTGATGATGATCATTTGTTTCATCCACTTTTGAAATTCAGTTAGAGTTATGTACTTGATTATGCGTTCGTAGATAGCTAATAAGCCTTATTATGGCAGCAAATGTCCTTGGACAATTTGAGAATGGGATGACCACTAAAGATGATTTTAGTCTACCCGTGACTTTCTATCTACTCTCCGCTGTTGAGCTGCTGCATTTCTCCTCTTTTCACAAGATCCTGCGCATTTTATGACTGTAGAGCGCAATGCAATGAAGTCTAAGTAACAATAATTTGACTAGTTTAAACCATTAAAGTGGCAACTACGTCATACAGTTGAATGTTTACCACACAGTACAATTATGTCCAGCCCTGTAGCGGCGTAGTACAGAGCGCGTCTGTGACGGCCAAGGTACCGGGTTCGAATCCCATCCCATGTAATTGCGCATCCGGACCGTTCAGAAAGCAATGATAAACTACTGAACGTATTTATATTTCCTAGAAAATCACTACAGCCAAAAAATGATGGGTTGATAGCCACGTCCTGTTAACAAAAGTACAAATATACAGGGGAAAATTGAAAACATTGTGTAATGAAGTTTTGTGAATGGTGGAACACATGAGAACAAAAACAAAACACAAACAAATGGATAATTCGATCAGCAGTTTTATGAAGGACATAACATAAAACACAGATGGCGCAAGTGATACACTGCACCTGCCTTATATAGATATATATATATATATATATATATATATATATATATATATATATATATATATATATATATATATATATATATATATATATATATATATATATATATATACATTCATTCGATAACTAAATTCCTATAGGCCTATCGGCAGGCGAGCAGAGTTATATAGCTTATTTGGAGTAAAAAATTGAAAAGGTCACAATATTCAATCCGGAACTAATGCCGAATAAAACTTCTTATAAACACGAAGGTATATCCTATTTTAGTGTAGGGCCTATAAGTACTACATCAAGCTGGAAAAAAGCTCTTCGCATAATGATCATCTATTCTTCTCCTTCTTCAGCGTTCATTCTCAAACTCCCGCTGGATCTCCCTTGTAGCAGAACCATGGTCCTACTAGATTTCCAGCAGGATGTAGTCCAGAGAATGAAAATGCGTTGTGTTGCCGTTTTATTTGCAACAATCGCCCAACATATCCATCTCCGGCGGGACCATCTATTCAAATCACTTTATACAGAAATGTATCACTATTCGGAAAATGTACAGATTGTACAATCTGGCATGGGTAGCCCAGACCGTCTGCCCAAGAGTGAACTCAGTTATGAATGGATGTGAGTACTGAAAGAACATCCGATTTTTCTTCAAAGTTACTGTAGTGTTTTGCATTAGCGATTGAGAATGAGAGATATGTGTGCATCAGGTGTTTTTTTTTTTCATGTTGTGCCTCCCCCATACTTAATAGTATTTCCACGAGACGCATCGGTGTAGACAAGTTTTCAACAATGTAATGTTGGAAAGTTGATGTTAATTTAACTAATTGATATGTCCCCTCTGCGCCACAAATATTCCTATTTGGCTTTGCGGCTAAGTTTTCTAGATTAATATTATTACAAATTATAGCTTTCGTCTGAGACAGAATATAAATTGCTTAAGCTCACTGTGTTGTGACACATTTAATGCAGTGTCCTTACAAACTTGGCGGGTTATATATTTTGTGGATTTGTATTACTCACCAAAAAAGTTGACACATGTACAAGGAATATCATACTACTACTTCGATTTTTCTTCAAACCTCACCAACTTGGCTACCGGGTTCCATGATATTTTACTTTTCTGTCAACTTTTCAATATTGATCTCGTAATGAAATGAGATATGGCAAGTATTTTGTGAAGAAAAGATATATATGTTTATATATATATCTTGCATATATAAATATGCATATGTTTTGTAAAGGGAGTCAAGGTGTGGACTTATATATGCTTCACTGAATACCATACTTTCGACATATCTGCAACAAATGTTCAATCAACTGTCGTACAACTGGTGGCTTGCATGAACATATATAGCTGATGTGTCAATCTTGTAGTTGTGACAGAGATTGTGCCGCCGATCTATTGTCGTGTGTGGAATTGGGAAATTGGGATCAGGTCATGTCTGACGAACACATAATATGGATAGGTCCTTTTTACAATTTTATTTAACATTTGTTGGGCCTTAGATACGTCTTCAATATAGGGAAGTTGTGTGGGAGGGGTTTCTTAATAAAATGCCGCCCCCCCCCCCCATTATCATGTCAGATCTGTGTCATGCTGATGACATTTTCGTGACCTTTTTTTGGAAAATCGTTAAAGGAAAGGGGGAGAGGGTACTGTCCCCTTCGCCTTTTGGATACATTCCTAGTACTAAAAGCCTTGTTATGATTATCCAAAAGCGGGTGGAGTGGGGTTAACCCGCTGGGATCAATGCTTTAAAAGTTCTCTTTGCGCTTATTAGATCGTGGTTTCAAACGTGACTGTAGGCAGTTATGAAAGACCTAATTGCTAGACGTAAACAGGCCTTCATTCGGTACACTTTTGATTATTGTCTGGCTAATCATTGGACACTATTTATATAATTGGAGGAGCCCGCCAAAAATAACCAAGGCCGACCAATTAAACTTAGCACAACCGGCCTTCTAGGTCATCTGTCCAAAGGTCGTGACTTGAACCCGGTCGTGGTTCAAATCCGGCTGGTGATGTCTTGTTTAAAAATATAATTTTTTCCAGAAATGCCTATTGATTATCAATTGAAGGTACGGAGTTACGTGCAATGAGTGGTACTCATGGGGTGCTGCTTCATTGATAGGGACGAAGAAAGTATTGGTAAACTCGAGTATAATGAAGTCAATCATCTATATCGTTCGAACAATTTGTGACTTATTAGACAAACCTTAAACAAGTCATGAGGGCGTCACATCATGGACGAAAACCTATTAACAAGTGAGTATCTACAAGAGGCGATCTTAATTATTGAATAGTCGATACATGTACACATTACTGTCAGAACTTTACACAACATACACATTGCATGGGGAAAGAGCATAGTCGGGGACAAGCTATAGTCTACACACAAACCATTGATCTCGGCAATACAGGCCTCTTAGCTGAATTAATTAGGACCCAGTTCGTTACTTGTTTTGATTATTGTTTGCATTTTAGTTGGTTACTGTTTAGATACTTGGAATCGACCGCCAAATATAGCTAAAGACGAGTCCAAGTATACAAATAGTAACCAACTAAAATGCAAACAATAATCAAAACACATAACGTTCTACTGAAACCCGGTCATGACACAAACAATGGTTCTTACCACACACAAAAAATAATTATAATATGTTTTAGTAAATGTCGGAAACAAAAACGCTATTAAATCATACAAATAAACTATTTTACCTATAAGTTCATTGATTGATTTTAAACCCTATCGATGCCAGCTCCTTGGTGAGAGGCTTGGTTCAGCCAGAGGATGTCGGAAACTAAGACTGGCTGGGCCCTCCCACTTTCTGGCAGGAAAAAAGTCTTGCCTAGCAAGTAAAGGTGCTGAAGTCAGTGACATTTGGCCAGAAGGCGCACTGCAAAAACCAGAATGTCATGCATTTTCGCACATGAATGTCTATATCTGCATTATCCCGTTACGGTGCTAGCTCTGTGACAACTCACCAGGCAGGAGTAGCACCGGACCCTATACCTCGAAAGGGCCAACTCCATGAAACTGGAGGTCTTCTTCAATTGTCTTCTGGAGCCAGGAGGCGCAAGAGTAATATCATTGACCAACAAATATTACCAAATAATGAGACACCACTTAAAATAATGCACTGAAATGATGAGAGCGTAAATAGAAAAAAAGAAGGCTTTAGCAAGAAATTACATTCTTGATTCTTGATTAGAAATCAGCTTCACAGCACGTGGGACATTCCATAAGTGCTCCGTCATCCGCTCCAGCAGTCATCCCAGTGTATGTAGACTCAGAGTCCTGGTCAGGTGTTGATTGCGTGATCTTCGGGGTCTTCCAAAAAAACTACCTTTTCTTCCCTCACCTCTAGATACTCCCATTTCTAACATTCTCTGTGTGTGTACGTTCTCAGCCTCACTGATATCATCTTCATCTTGAAATGAATTTATGACTGCCTTGATCAAGTCTGCCTTATCTCTTCTCAGCTTTGTGCTGTCTTTCACCGCATCATCTGCCAATAAGTCGGCTCTCTCGTTTCCTCCGATCCCAGCATGACCGAGTCAGTATATTAGAATTAGAATACGAAATTAGAATTAGAGAACGCCCTTCTCTTATCATTTGCATCATACAAGAGACGCACCTCAGCAAAGATGTAGCCTTTACAATTACATGTTATAAGTATTTTAGAGCTGTTCAAATAGATAGAAGAAAAGGAGGTATACTTACACTAGTCAAAAATAATATCACCGCACATCAAACTGAACTATACATAGAAAGAGCGGAATACTATGTCCTTCAGCTAAAGACCAAAAACACAGACTTCGACATACTAAATGTGTATTGTCCAATTGATCACAATACCAATAAAGAAGACACAAAAGAAGACTGATAGTATGTGGAGGTTTTAACGGTCATTCATAGCGCTAGGGTTATGACAACATGGATAAAAGAGGAGAAGAACTTGAAAGCTGGCAAGACGACAAAGATCTTCTATTGCTTAATAAGCCACATACTACTCAAGAACATGGTTACCACTTCCACATCAGACTTGGCATTGTACCCAGCACAACCGATCAGAATTTATAACATATATAGCCCAATAGGAAGAGCCCTTTAAATTAAAGCTAGTTGAGGTGGGTAAACCCATGTAGCTATTCAAGCTAGTTGGGGCGGCAGAATCCAGGTGGCTTTTCAAGCTAGTTGAGGCGGCAGAATCCAGGTGGCTTTTCAAGATATTACATACACACACTGCATTGTAGTTGGCGACTTCAACAGCCACTCTGAATGGTGGGGTTAACAGCAAACTGACTTAAGAGGATAAGAAGTGGAAGAATGGGAACATTATATCAGTAAAGCAGAAACAAAAGCTAGAAGGAAGATAGCTATACTAAGAAAACTGAGTGGGACAACTTGGGGAGTTAATTAAAGAATTCTCAAAAATTTATATCAACAAACTATTCGACAACACTTGGCCCCATCGAGGCCAGAACCTTGAAGTGGTGATGGGGCTTAGTTCAGCCATCAGAGGCTGGAAACTAAGACTGGTCGGGCACTCCCACTCGAGCAGGACCATAGTCCGGCCCAAGTAAGCAGAGTGCTGAAGACGGAGGCAACCAGCCAAAAGGCGCACAGATAATCAGGTTGCCACGCATAAAACACAATGGAAACATGTCTGCATCTAATAAACGTTATGGTGCCTGCCCTGTGGCGGACGTTCAGGCAGGGACGGTGCCGGGCCCTATACCTCGAAAGGGCCCAACCTCAGTTACTGGAAGTCCTTCTCAATTGCCCCGAGGATCCAGGAGGCAAGGGAATAGAGCTACTGGCCAAACAAACAAACGACCAATAAAAATAATGCACTGGAATGCTGAGGGTGTCAACAGTAAAAGAGATGGATACAGCAAAAAATTGGAACTTGAAAATGTCCTCAGTGAAGAACAAGTAAATATATGCTGTATCCAAGAAACACACCTCAGCAGCGACATAGCCTTCAAAATCAGAGGCTACCAGTGCTACCGATCTGACCGAAAAGACAGGCGAAAGGGTGGAATTCTGACACTAGTTAAAAACAATATCAGCGCATGTCAGCTGGAAGTATACATGGACGGGGCAGAATACCAGATGCTCCACCTAAAAACAGACAGTGCAGAATTCCATCTCCTGAACTACTACTGCCCAAATGATAAACCATTGGCACTAGACACAATTCCAGACAAAGAAAGGCTTATGGTGTGTGGTGACTTCAACAGCCACTCTCAGAGCTGGGGCTACGATCATATCGACAAGAGAGGTGAGGAACTTGAGAACTGGCAGGATGAAAATAATCTCATTCTTATTAACCAGCCAGCAGACTCACCAACCTTCTACTCGAGAGCATGGCACACCACCTCTACACCAGACCTGGCATTCTACTCACCAGGCCTGGAATGGAACATCACACGTGTCGTTGGAAAGCAGCTTGGGGGTAGTGACCACAGACCAGTATTTCTGGAAATTCACAATGAATATACCAAGGACAGCAGCACGCTCACTAGGTGGAACTATAAGAGGGCAGACTGGAAAATGTACCAGCATTTAACCAGTGTTCTAGCTAAGGACATGAACTTGGATAAAGACATCAATAGAGCAGTGAGTGAATTTAATAGATGTATACTACATGCTGCTAGTAAAACCATACCCAGGGGGGCACGCAAAAACTACAAACCCTACTGGAATGATGAACTGGAAAAGCTGCAAAATGAGATGGAAACATCTAGAAAGCAGGCCGAGAACAGACCTAGCCAAGAACATCACAACAAATATCAGCAATCAAAGGCTAAATTTCAAAGAGCCAAGTTACAAGCCAGACGGAGCAGCTGGAAAGAAAAAACAGAGTCGCTGAACCTAGAAAGAGATACTAGGAAATTATGGAAACTTGTAAAACAACTAAATGATGAAGGTACAGGGAGAAATACCAGGATCACACTTTATAAAGATAGAAACATTTTAACAGGTAAACATGCAGCTGATTACTTTGCAGATTCCTTTGCAGAAGACAATAACGTCAAAGTCAGCCCAGACACACAACAGGAGGTTCGAGAAAACCAGCAAAACATTGGACAAGGTGAACCTATACCTGAAGTCATGGAGGCTCCAATCACAATGAGAGAACTGGAGCATGCAATATCCAAATTGAAAATGAAAAAGTCCCCTGGAGCTGATGGAGTGTCCAATGAAATGATTAGAAACCTGGGAAGTGCAGCAAGAGCAAAGCTACTGCAGATCTTTAACACAAGCTGGTCCACAGGTAATGTACCACAGGCGTGGAGAGAAGCAATAATGATACCACTCCTCAAATCAGGAAAAGATGGCAACATAGTCTCCAACTACAGGCCCATCAGCCTCACAAGCTGTCTATGTAAAACAATGGAACGCATTATCAATCTTAGGATGCAGTGGTACCTTGAAAGTGAAAACCTTCTGGTATCACAGCAAGCAGGTTTCAGACATTGCTACTCTACTGAAGATCAGGCAACCTACCTCTCCCAAGAGATTTAGGATGCCTTCCAAGAAAAGAAACTGGTACTAGCAGCATGGATACACCTCAGGAAAGCGTTTGATAAGGTCTGGAAAGAAGGGCTCCTAAAGAAATTGCGAAATTGCAGGGTTAGCTCAAGAATGTACAAATGGGTGAAAGCATACCTGCATAATAGAAGAGCCAGGGTACAATTAGATGGTCGCAAGAGCAAGAAGGTTCTACTGCGTCATGGAGTCCCCCAGTGAGGAGTCCTGTCACCCACACTTTTCTTGGTTTACATCAATGACCTAGTTGCTGAACTACCACACGGGATCAAAGTGGCAATGTATGCTGACGACCTGGTGATCTGGTGCACGGAAGAACATGCAACAGTGGCCACTAAACAAATACAAAGAGCTATTGATGCCCTAACCTTATGGGCTAATAGATGGTGCGTCAGCATTAACACAGATAAGTGCAGCACTACACTCTTTACCCTCTCACCAAAACAAAAAGCTGGTCATATGAAGATAGATGGAGAGCTCTTGAAAGAAGACAAACAACCCACATACCTCGGAGTTACTTTTGATGATAAGCTGACATGGAAGCAGCACATAAACAAAGCAACAACAAAAGCCAGGAGGAAGCTAGCTATCCTGAGAAAACTAAGTGGAACCACATGGGGAGCCAGTGGAAATATACTCAGTAAAGTTTACCAGCAAGGCATAAGACCACACCTGGAATACGGTTCAGCTGCGTGGTGTCCTGCATCAAACACCACATTACAAGATCTAGATAAAGTGCAAAACCAGGCACTTAGAATAATGTTGGGAGCAATGAAATCAACACCCATAGCAGAGATGCAGAAAATGGGAAGAATGCAAACACTTGGCGAACGCAGAGACACAAAAGTACTAATTCAAGCAGAAAAGTTTCAGTGTATGCCAAGTCATCCAATGAAGGAAAGATTCCAAAATCTAGCAATGGGACGACTGAAAAGGAGCAGCTTTATCCATCAAGCTAAACGACTCCGTAGACAACTTACAGACCTACCTGAAGTTGGCAGCCCCTTAAGGTCTGTACCAGAGCAAACCCCGTGGAGTGAAAGCCATGGAATGCCAATATACATTCAGACCCATGTGAAAGGAATACTAAGCGAGGACGAACAGAACAGTGTGCAGCGAATGACAATCACCCTCAGTTTCCTGGATGAGGAATATCCACAAGATATATGGGTCAGAGTGTACACAGATGGGTCAGCACAGAATGCTGTGAGGAATGGAGGTGCAGGTGTATATATAGAATATCCACACAAGCCTAGAGATACAATCAGAACACCGACAGGAAAATTCTGCAATAATTATGATGCAGAAATCCAGGCAATTAGTGTGGCAGCTAAAAAACTGCTGAACTCCAACTCTGACCTACAGCCTGTGGTATTCCTGACAGATGCAAGGTCAGTGCTTCAAGCTCTCCAGTCTGGAAAACTAACAGACTTAAAAAAACTACTTAGCGAATTGTCTTACCAGTATAGGGTAACCATGCAGTGGATACACTCTCACTGTGGAATACCAGGAAATGAAAAAGCAGACCAACTGGCTAAGGAAGGTGCTGCCGAAGACCAACCAGATATACCAATCACCTACCATCAGAAAAAACAGATGATAAAGTCAATAAGAAAGCCACAAACACCAACACAAGATGACTATCACAATATGAACAGATCAGAACAAGTTATAATTCTACGTCTCAGTACAGGACACAACCGACTCCGCAGTCACATGTATACAAAGTTCAAGATTGGCAACACGGCCATGTGTACATGTGGACAGGCAGCACAGAGTGCCAAACATATACTTCAAGAGTGTTCTGAGCATGAAACGCTGAGGCAGACATATTGGCCAGAGGAAACAACACTGGAATCAAAACTCTATGGGACACTGTATGAACTACAAAAGACAGTGAGTTTTATTAAGGAGACAGAATTACAGATATAGACATGTTTCAAGTGAACGAAAGAAGAAGAAGAAGAAGACAACACTTGGAACGTGGTTCTATAGCATGGAGTTCATCATCAAATACCACACTACATACCTTAGATAGAGTACAGAACCAAGCACTTAGAATCATTACAGGAGCAATGAGATTCACACCAATAGTAGACATGCAGAATATCGAAGGGATGAGGTCACTGAAAGAGTGCTGAGATACTGAAATTATAATTAAAGGAGAAAAGTTCCGTTCCCACCATAGTCACCCAATGAAGGAAATATTCCAGAACCTGTCACAATGGCGGCTTAAATTAAGTATCTTTATACACCGTCTACGTAGCGTCTACGTAGACAGGTATCGGATCTTACAGAGGTAACAATACCACTGATATCTCAACCAGTACACACCCCATAGAAAAAACAGACATATACCTACAAGTGTTCATTCAAACAAAAATAACAGGTGTGTATGGGGATGAACAGCAGAATAATCTGCAGAAAAGGGTAGCAACTATCGATGGTGCTTACCCAAGTGATCCATGGACCAGAGTGCATACGGATGAATCAGCACAAAATGCAGTAAGAAATGGGGGAAGTGGTGTATATGTGGAATACCCAGATGGCACCACTTATACCACATATATATCAACGGGGAATTACTGCAACAACTATGAATCTGAATTTAAAGCTATTTTTTTGTAGCGACAGAGAAACTGTTAGCAGAGGACAGGACCTCACACCCTAATCAATCAAGTGCCATGTCGAGTGATGTTGGCGATCATGTTTCACCACACTTCTCTGTCTCTTGTGTTGTTAATAAGTTCAGTTGGTGACTTCTTTTTGAGACATAGCGACAACCCATAGAAAAATGTCTCTATTTTCATCTGTCTCTTCTCCCCTTGATATTTCCGGTGGTTACTAAAACTTCAAGTTTTACTATCTTCATCACATGCCCTAAAAAGCTTGATTGTCTACTTTTAATTTTTGCAATAATTTGCCATTTTACTCCAGCAAAGTAAAGATAAATAGTACGTAATAAATAAAGTAAAGAGTCTGGCAGATTCAAAACAATCATCATCATCATCATCATCAGGTGCCATGCCGGGTGGCGTAGGCGGTCATGGCTCTCCACAGCTCTCTGTCCACAGTATTATGTATCAAAGTCGTTGTTGTTTCTTTGCCGTGCCAGGTTGTCAAACTGTCTAATATTTTCTCACGTTGTCGCCCTCTGTCTCTGGTGCCTTCAATCTTGCCTGTTGTGATTATGTTCTCTAAACCTGTCTGTCTCATGAAGTGGCCAAAAAAAGAAGATTGCCTTTTTCTTATATTGTTGATTAAGGTCCGTTTCGCATTTAACTCTTTTAACACCTCTACATTAGTTTTTCTGGCAGTCCATGGTATTCTCAGCATTCTTCTGTAGAACCACATCTCCGTTGCCTCCAATCTCCCACTTTCCAGTTTGTTTATTGTCCAAGACTCGCACCCATATGTTAGTATAGAGGTTATATAGCACTGCAGAACTCTCTTTCTCACCTCTAATGACAAGGTCATATTACACAGTATATTTTTCATTTTTCTGAATGTTGTTTTTGCCTGTCCTATTCTGCATCTTATTTCTGTTGAACTTCTTCCATCTGCTGTTATAATTGTACCTAGATATTTGAATTGGTGGACCTGTTTTAATACTATATCATTCACTATGATCTTGCAAGGTGTGTTATTTTCTTTCTTTGAAATAACCATTACTTCTGTTTTCTTGATATTTAGGAAGAGGCCTTTCTCTTTGCTTTCTGTGACTACTACTTTAATTAATTTTTGAAGGTCTTCCTCACTTTTTGCAATCAGAACAGTGTCATCCGCATATCTCAAATTATTTATGTTATGTCCTCCCACTGATATTCCTGGGATATCTACTATTGCACGCATTATGTTTTCACTGTATAGAGAGAACAGGTATGGTGAAAGCACGCATCCCTGTCTGACTCCTTGTTTTATTTGTTGAAAAGGGCCAAATTGCTTTACTACTCTTATTGCTGCTGTTTGTTGCCAGTACATGTTCTTGATTATTCTTAAATCCTTGCTGTCAATGTTCAGATTCTCTAGCATGTGTATAATTTCGCTATGTTTAACTTTGTCAAAAGCTTTAGTGTAGTCTATAAAACAGAGGTACAGATCTGTTTTTACCTCTATAGACCTCTCTATTAGTGTTCTCAATCATTATTCTCAATCACTGTTTTGTGTTCAAAACAATCACTATTTACATAAACGATGAAAAGTTTCATGGTTTGGACATGATTCCATGTCAAAAATGATCTTGCAAGGAACAGTTAAGGGTGGATGAAGTATAGAGATCAAACAAAATAATGGGTAGACAATATCAAAGACTGGACAACAATTTTTCCAATCATCCGCTTCGCTGAGATAGAATCGTTTTGCGCTCAGAGGTCATGTATTCAAATTCTGTTCACAACGTCTTGTTTACAAGCGCACTTTTTCGGAGATCTCTGGAAATTTTTGCTTGAAGCGACTGGGTTACGTGCTATGGGCGGTACTCTCGACAGGCAGTGTACCGCTTTCTTGAGACGGACAGAGTACATATAGGATAACTCGATTACAATAAATTCGGTTCTTTACGGGGAGACGTGATCACATCACGTGTCGACATTCCAACCGTTAAAAATATTATGCATAATTTCATATAGCTTCCCTGATTAGAATATTAAAAAGACGTAACTTCTGCTGCTGATGAATCGACCTGTGCGCTACGCACTGAGAGCCCCCACCCACTGGGTCACCCAGGGAGGGGTGCTCTCAGTGCGTTGCGTATCAGAATGATGAATGCGGTGTTTGACGCGTCTGTGCGAAAATTCGTTTAGGTAAATACTATATGATTTGTTTCGTTAAAATGTGACAACTGATTCTCGTAATGAACCATGAAGTAAATACTCTACGTCTTTTCAAGCTAGTCGAGGCGGCAGAATCCAGGTGGCTTTTCAAGCTAGTTGAGGCGGCAGAATCCAGGTGGCTTTTCAAGCTAGTTGAGGTGGGTAAACCCAGGTAGCTATTCAAGCTAGTTGAGGCGGCATAATCCAGGTGGCTTTTCAAGCTAGTTGAGGCGGCATAATCCAGGTGGCTTTTCAAGCTAGATGAGGTGGGTAAACCCAGGTAGCTATTCAAGCTAGTTGGGGCGGCAGAATCCAGGTGGCTTTTCAATCTAGTTGGGGCGGCAGAATCCAGGTGCCTTTTCAAGCTAGTTGAGGCGGCAGAATTCATGTGGCTTTTCAAGCTAGTTGAGGCGGCAGAATCCAGGTGCCTTTTCAAGCTAGTTGAGGCGGCATAATTCAGGTGGTTTTTCAAGCTCGTTGAGGCGGCAGAAACCAGGTGGTTTTTCAAGCTAGTTGAGGTGGGTAAACCCAGGTAGCTATTCAAGCTAGTTGGGGCGGCAGAATCCAGGTGGCTTTTCAGGCTAGTTGAGGTGGGTAAACCCAGGTAGCTATTCAAGCTAGTTGGGGCGGCAGAATCCAGGTGGCTTTTCAAGCTAGTTGAGGCGGCAGAATCCAGGTAGCTATTCAAGCTAGTTGGGGCGGCAGAATCCAGGTGGCTTTTCAAGCTAGTTGAGGCGGCAGAATCCAGGTGGCTTTTCAAGCTAGTTGAGGTGGGTAAACCCAGGTAGCTATTCAAGCTAGTTGGGGCGGCAGAATCCAGGTGGCTTTTCAAGCTAGTTGAGGCGGCATAATCCAGGTGGCTTTTCAAGCTAGTTGAGGTGGGTAAAGCCAGGTAGCTATTCAAGCTAGATGGGGCAGCAGAATCCAGGTGGCTTTTCAATCTAGTTGGGGCAGCAGAATCCAGGTGCCTTTTCAATCTAGTTGAGGCGGCAGAATTCATGTGGATTTTCAAGCTAGATGAGGTGGGTAAACCCAGGTAGCTATTCAAGCTAGTTGGGGCGGCAGAATCCAGGTGGCTTTTCAATCTAGTTGGGGCGGCAGAATCCAGGTGCCTTTTCAAGCTAGTTGAGGCGGCAGAATTCATGTGGCTTTTCAAGCTAGTTGAGGCGGCAGAATCCAGGTGCCTTTTCAAGCTAGTGGAGGCGGCATAATTCAGGTGGTTTTTCAAGCTCGTTGAGGCGGCAGAAACCAGGTGGTTTTTCAAGCTAGTTGAGGTGGGTAAACCCAGGTAGCTATTCAAGCTAGTTGGGGCGGCAGAATCCAGGTGGCTTTTCAGGCTAGTTGAGGTGGGTAAACCCAGGTAGCTATTCAAGCTAGTTGGGGCGGCAGAATCCAGGTGGCTTTTCAAGCTAGTTGAGGCGGCAGAATCCAGGTAGCTATTCAAGCTAGTTGGGGCGGCAGAATCCAGGTGACTTTTCAAGCTAGTTGAGGCGGCAGAATCCAGGTGGCTTTTCAAGCTAGTTGAGGTGGGTAAACCCAGGTAGCTATTCAAGCTAGTTGGGGCGGCAGAATCCAGGTGGCTTTTCAAGCTAGTTGAGGCGGCATAATCCAGGTGGCTTTTCAAGCTAGTTGAGGTGGGTAAAGCCAGGTAGCTATTCAAGCTAGATGGGGCAGCAGAATCCAGGTGGCTTTTCAATCTAGTTGGGGCAGCAGAATCCAGGTGCCTTTTCAATCTAGTTGAGGCGGCAGAATTCATGTGGATTTTCAAGCTAGTTGAGGCGGCAGAATCCAGGTGCCTTTTCAAGCTAGTTGAGGCGGCAGAATTCAGGTGGTTTTTCAAGCTCGTTGAGGCGGCAGAATCCAGGTGGCTTTTCAAGCTAGTTGAGGCGGCAGAATCCAGGTGGCTTTTCAAGCTAGTTGAGGTGGGTAAACCCAGGTAGCTATTCAAGCTAGTTGAGGCGGCATAATCCAGGTGGCTTTTCAAGCTAGTTGAGGCGGCATAATCCAGGTGGCTTTTCAAGCTAGATGAGGTGGGTAAACCCAGGTAGCTATTCAAGCTAGTTGGGGCGGCAGAATCCAGGTGGCTTTTCAATCTAGTTGGGGCGGCAGAATCCAGGTGCCTTTTCAAGCTAGTTGAGGCGGCAGAATTCATGTGGCTTTTCAAGCTAGTTGAGGCGGCAGAATCCAGGTGCCTTTTCAAGCTAGTTGAGGCGGCATAATTCAGGTGGTTTTTCAAGCTCGTTGAGGCGGCAGAAACCAGGTGGTTTTTCAAGCTAGTTGAGGTGGGTAAACCCAGGTAGCTATTCAAGCTAGTTGGGGCGGCAGAATCCAGGTGGCTTTTCAGGCTAGTTGAGGTGGGTAAACCCAGGTAGCTATTCAAGCTAGTTGGGGCGGCAGAATCCAGGTGGCTTTTCAAGCTAGTTGAGGCGGCAGAATCCAGGTAGCTATTCAAGCTAGTTGGGGCGGCAGAATCCAGGTGGCTTTTCAAGCTAGTTGAGGCGGCAGAATCCAGGTGGCTTTTCAAGCTAGTTGAGGTGGGTAAACCCAGGTAGCTATTCAAGCTAGTTGGGGCGGCAGAATCCAGGTGGCTTTTCAAGCTAGTTGAGGCGGCATAATCCAGGTGGCTTTTCAAGCTAGTTGAGGTGGGTAAAGCCAGGTAGCTATTCAAGCTAGATGGGGCAGCAGAATCCAGGTGGCTTTTCAATCTAGTTGGGGCAGCAGAATCCAGGTGCCTTTTCAATCTAGTTGAGGCGGCAGAATTCATGTGGATTTTCAAGCTAGTTGAGGCGGCAGAATCCAGGTGCCTTTTCAAGCTAGTTGAGGCGGCAGAATTCAGGTGGTTTTTCAAGCTCGTTGAGGCGGCAGAAACCAGGTGCCTTTTCAAGCTAGTTGAGGCGGCAGAATTCATGTTACGACCAGGAAGCTTATCTGAAATTTAAAAAAAGCAAAGGAGATTGAAAAATTAAAAGGACTATAGTTGCACGAAAAATTAATACGATACAGCAATATTCAGTCGGCATAAGAATATAACACACATATTCAGTATACGAACTCTAAAAGGCGTCACAGCTATAGGCATGTACAACGATTTTCTTTGTTAGCTGGTTTTCAATCATTAGCACAACGCATTTGATAACGATGACCTAGATATCCGAGCTGTCCAAGTATGTATTAACTCTACCTTCGAGGGTTTCAATATCGCAACTTTATGTAATTAGATACATAGACATTTGATATGCCTTAACACGATTGTTATCACTACACATAGGCCTACAACTATCCTTACTGCATGTTTTCCTTGTAAGGAATGCGATGAGGCATTTTATAGACAGTAGAAATAAGTCGCTGTACCATGCCGATATGTGCACAGAATGATTTTTTCTACTTCCGAAAGATAAAACACTGTCCCAACCGGGGTTTGAACCTAAGGCCACATGCACTATGATGCAAGTAAATATTATTATTTCTCAACCCATCCTTCATTCCCGTCCTTTCGTAATAAGATCATCAAAAATCAAATTGAGAAACTTATATGTTGTAGAAAAACATGATCCCCCCTCCCCCTTGGAAAAAAATAGAAAGTGGTAGCCTATCATATTCGGGACGTAGCATCAGCCAAACATTTTTTTGACTTTAATGATTTAAAACTTTCTAGGAAACATATATATATATATATCATCAAGTGCCGTCTCCGCAACGAAGGTTGGCTGCAACGTATCTCCAACATCTCCTGTCTCTTGTGTTGGTGGTGCACTCTGCTAGACTGTAACCTGTTCATCGTGTAATGTCAATCTCCCACTTGTATCTCTGCCTACCTCTTGCTCGCTATATATATATATATATATATATATATGCGTTCAGTAGTTTGCCATTGCTTTCTGGATGCAATCCGGATGCAAAATTTCCTGTGGCGGGATTGGATTCAAACCCATTATCTTGTGACAGACTTGCTCTGTACCACGCCGCCACAGTGCCGGACTCTCCCTCCATTAGCAAAGTAATATTTATCGTTAGTGAAGAAATCAAGTTGTATGATTTTTCATGTTTGTTAGTCATCAGCTCATCATTACCTCATCTCAAGTTGCAATTATTTGTCGTGTTTGAAAGTCATTAGATCATCATTAGTGCTCACAAGTTGCAATTATTTGTTGTGTTTTTTAGTTGTCAGATCATTAGCACATCACAATTTGCAATTATTTGTTGTGGTTATTAATCATTAGATCATCATTAGTGCTAATAATTTGCATTATTTGTTGTTGTTTTTGTTAGTTAATCGTCAGATTATTATTAGTACTCATAAGTTGCATTATTTGTCCTGTTTGTTTGTCATCAGATCATCATTAGTGCTCATATATCTAATTTGCATTATTTGTCTAGTTTTTTAGTCCTCAGATCTTCATTAGTTCATAACACGTTGCAATTCAATTATTTCTCGTGTTTATTAGTTAGTCGTCCGATCTCAAGAGTGCTCACATGTTGCATTATTTGTTGTGTTTGTTAGTCATTAGATCATCATTACTACTCATAGGTTGGTTGGTTGGTTGGTTGCTGATCCAGCGGTCCATGGGCTCATGCCCTTTGACCTAATGCCGTTAGATGGCATTATATTGCTGGGAAGTCTGTGGATTTTCGGCCCACCCCGGGACAGAGCCAGAGAATAACTATCACACCTCCAGGAAGGTAGGTTTAAACCTATGCACTGCTCCCAGCCACTGTAGCCAAGATAGGGATCACTGTGCTCATTCCCCGCCACCAGTTGACTACTGGTTATGCCGAACTTCTCTATTGCTCCAGGCATGCAACCAAATGTTCAAGTCAAAAGGATTGTCACGTCCTGAGTCACTGTGCCTCTATGATGGGCCTCAGCCATAGGAAAAACAGTGATGTCAGTTTCCTCCTCCTCAGTGCTGCACAGTACATCTCTGGCTCCCTCCCAACCACAGAGAATACATATATATTCTGGCAAACATGTAAAACATTTCAACAACAAAACAAAATCATAATTGTATAGATGACGTGCCATGAAGCTTCTATAAGAAGATAACCTCAATATAACGGCATGTCATCCACTAAGGTTTTCTGTTGCATGGATGGTATGTCTAGTGGGCCATTGGTGAGACCCACAGACGCAACCACATGCGTACTATTTCATAGGTCTAAGTTGCATTATTTGTCGTATTTTTAGTCAGTCGTTAGATCAATATTAGTGCCTCACAAACTGCATTTATTTGTCGTGTTTGTTAGTTAGTATTGAGATCACCATTGGTGCTCATATGACACGTACATCGGTGCTCCGATCTCTCCATGAGTATATCAACAATTATAAACCTCATCTGTATAATTTCATTTAAAAAAAACAACCTCTTCTGAGTAGAAAACTTCTTTTTTTTCTGCGTTCGTTCTCAAACACATGCTGATGACCAGGGTGAAGTCAGAGAACAGAATTCGTTCTCAAACACATGCTGATGACCAGGGTGAAGTCAGAGAACATAATTCGTTCTCAAACACATGCTGATGACCAGGATGAAGTCAGAGAACAGAATTCGTTGACATGATTTAAAACTTAAGTGCGATATTGTGCCTTGGGTTACTTTGACCATATATAAGATATAACTCCACCCCACAATCTCCTTAGTCGCCTCTTATGACATACATGGAAGGTAAACAGTATTGCTATTCTTTGCTTCACTTTCAGTCAAAATGAAGGTAAATAGGTACAAGAGTTATCAATGTTTATTAACAATGCAGTCGTCAACACAAGGGCGGGAAACTTCATGGTACGACACATGACCGTGCCCCAGTAAAGATTCGCTTTTTTGGGGGGCATGTGATTCCAAGTATATAAATAATGACCAAAGAAAACAACAATAATTTTTTTAAAACGTAACGAATGAAGTCTTGTTTACTTTCTGCACAGAGATCTTTACCCCGGACGGTGTCGTATGAAATAAAGTCCTGTAAGAAAATCCATCTGGCACGCCATTGATGCGTTTCGGGAAATACAGTGTTAGGTTCGTATTTTTCATTGACCCGGAATATCTGCTAGGGATTGCTGTGGTTTGAGAACCCCAGGAATTGCGAGTGAGTAACTATTACTTCCTATGTGCAGCTGGGTGGTTTTTCTGAGCTTTCTTTCGTACCCAGGAGAGTTCGGCTTTCGGCTTAGTGCAATGCCTATAGACGGAGCCTTCTAATCAGAAGGATGGGGTTTGTCTAGTGGGCCATTGGTGAGACCCACAGACGCAACCGCATTCGTTTCTGCTTGGGATAAAGTGGTCATTATAATTCCTGGGGATTTAAACATTAAAAACATGCAATCAAACTAAATACCGTTGGTATGTGCAAGAAAATATTTTATTGAGAACAATGATATACAACATTCCTTGCTAGTTATATATATATATATATATATATACATATAGGTACAGGTTAAGCCAGTGTTTCCCAACCTTTTTTGCACCATGCCCCACCTAAGTCGTTCTAAAATTGTGATGCCCCACTATGTAACATATATATATATTTTTATATTCAAAAATTTAAATATTACCTAAATGAAGCCTAATTACAACGTGTTCGAATTGCCTCCTGAACAATAAAATTGCCCCCATGTGGGGCGTGGACCATACGTTGAGAAACAATGGGTTAAGCAAATGTCACCTCATCAAGAGATAATGCCTAATTTTTAATATTACGCGTAGTTTCATTCTGATTTGGCGACCTAACAGAACTCGGATTAAAAAGTGGCTAGGTATGCTTCGACCTGCGAGAATCACACTCCCGTCTCCCAGGGTCATCCAAAAGTGAGGTTCTCAGTATGTAGCGGGCAGATCAATGGATCCGCGAGTAAACCTAGCTTCTGTGAAATGCGTCTTTATGGATATCTCAATTAGTTAAATAATTTACGTATTTGTTTCGTTAAAAAGAGGCCAGATTTGCTTAAAACTGTACGTATATATTTTTTTAATGTATCTGCTACAACCCCTCCCCATAAACTAAATACAAAACGCAAATGCACATCTTACAATACAACCAACAATATCATTACGAGCTGTCCATAAATTACGTCAACAATTTGTGCCACTTTTAGCCTCGTCCCCCGCCAACAAATGTCAAGAATAGAGGGACACTTTCCCCAATATCAATAATATGTAACCCCCCTTTCCATTGCATTTAGTGGAGAATTAATTTTTTTTAAACTACACAATTTGTTTCTTTTTAGAAAAGTTTTTCAAATTCATACAATTAAATTAGTATATATAAACAGCATTGTTGCTATAATTTTCTCTGTCCCTTGTCAACGACTGTCAAAATTGTTCAGAACCACCTACCCTATTGTTAACGTAATTTAGGACAATCCCTTTATTCACAGTTTACTTTCAGAGTGAAAGACTTCAGACTTCATAAATTAATTCAGTATAAAATAAGCACAAACAGATAACGAAACAAGTATTTAAATTGCTGTACAATATAAGTGAGGAGGGGGATTTTAATTGTTGATACAAAAATGTCTGCTAATAAGTAACAGTATTTATAACTGCACATATTATAAAGCACTCATATGTCTGTTTCAATATAGGCCTATATACTAGCCAGGCACGTAGATACAGGCTTTGCTAAGGTATTTCTTTAATAAGGGCTAAAAAGGTGAAGGGTGGTAACATCTTTTTTTGGTACATTACGGAATGATGTGTCCACATTGTTTACGAAACAAAATTAAACTCGTTAAAAAACACATAGGATATGTATATTACGAAACTCAGTAAGGGCAAACAAGCAGTGTTAGCTTAAACACTACATTTATTATGTCCCTTTGTTAGTGTGTGGTAGGCACATATTTCATGGGAAAAAAGACGATGTTTAGTTGTTGGGGGGGGGGGGGGGGTGTAGGCTTGGTGTTTGATGTTGTGTTTGGGAGGAATGTGGGCGGGAGGGCGGTGTTTGATTTTAGTTTTTGATATTTTTGACTTGTCTGCTAGAGTGCTTGTTACGTGAGATGTCTGTGACAACATGACAGATGCGCAAATTATCAGAGTTGAAATGGTTCTACACATATTAAAAAGTTAAGATGTGGACATATCATTCTGTAATGAACACTACAAACTTAGACAAGAGGTATGAACACTACAAACTTAGATAAGAGGCATGGGCACTACAAACTTAGATAAGAGGCATGAATACTACAAATTTAGATAAGAGGCATGAATACTACAAACTTAGATAAGAGGCATGAATACTACAAACTTAGGCCAGAGTGGAGAGACATGAACACTACAAACTATGCGAGAGATGTAACACTACACATTCTCCGACTTTGGGCTTTAATCTCTTACTTTTAAGAACTATGAATAGGATCTAACTATTATTAACTTTAGTTATCTTAAACTACGAGAAATACATACAACTAGGGGGTATACAGTTTTCCATAAAAGAGTAACTATCAACTATATTTGGCAATTTCAAACCTTACAATGTACGGTTATCATTAATGTATAACCTTTATCATAATTTTGCTGATTATATCCCTTCCTTGCATTGTAAATAAATCATATAACAAGATCTACGTACTATAAATTTTAAATAAATGTATTACAGATCTTAAAGAACATTTCAAGACAAGTCAGTCAGTATATAAATATTTTAAATAATTGATTTGTGATTATATAGGTCTATTCATCTGCTCTGTAATGTTTCCTGGTCTCTCTGGGCATTTTTAGAAGTTTTATGACTACAGGAATTGAATGGCAATTTTCTTATATAGGGTTTCTATAAAGTCGATGTGCACTGACGGCAAACATATCACTCTATATGTTCACAATTCATATGATGTAGTGTCACTAACAATGTAAATTAGTGCATGGTGATCTTGTAGACACCCTATACTTGTATCTCTAAAACTTCTTCACATTCTACCTCTTTATTTACCTTATTGCTGCCCCTGTATCAACCGGGATCTGGACTTACAGTTCAGGATGCAGAGAATAGGGCCACCGTCTTCTTTCCAATCATGTTGTAGGCGACTACAGAATGTTGGTGAGCTGATAGTCAAGGTCTGGACATCATGTTCAGGGTGCAGAGAATAGAGCCACTATTATCTATTCTCTGCACCCTGAACAAGATGTCCAGATCTCGGTTATCAGCTCAATAAGCCTCCTTCCGGGACTTACATATGCACCCACCAACTACCCCTCCCACAACACAACCATGTTTTGAGACAACTAACGACTGTGTGTCAACTAACGAGTGACACCTCAGCTAATCAACTGTCCTATACTTTTGTCAGGTAAGCTACAGTCTGATAACAGATATCTGCTCACAGATAAAGGGATTACTTCATTATCTTCATTCTTATCCTATTGCTAATTCTGTCCTAATCTACAGAATATACTAAGTAACCTATCATCTAGGTAATGAGCTGGTTTCAGTGGTCAAGCAATGGCCTGCCTGACACATTCTAAAATGATCATCTCATATTTTACCCCCCAAAATTAGAAAAATTATTCCACTATTTAAAGTTAAGTTTACCCATAGCATTTATTAATACCGTAGGGGTGCGAGATGTTAGCAATCTCACATTTCAGTGGCTCAGCTATATGAGGGTGGTTAGCCATCTGAGCTCCTCTACCTCTCACACATAGCATTGTTTATTTTCATTTGTTTTTACGTTCTTCTTTTCTTTTTATCCATTCTCAAACTCTAACTGGAACTCTCTTGTAGCAGGAACTAGATTTCCAACAGGATGAAAGAGAATGAAAATGCATTATGCCACATTTTTATTTTTGCTGATGACAAACACATCCAACTTTGGCAGATATTGTAATAGAGAAGTGAACTATGGCTTAATATGCTCACATAATGTCAGTAAAAATTTTTATTAATTACCACATATGTTGGGGGGAATTTTCTGTTATTTTTTATTTTCCCATTTTTTTTTCTATTTTTTTTTTAAAGTTACACACAATTTCCATAAGAAATTAATTTGAAGTTGTAGTTTAAACAGCGTTGTAGTTAAGTGGTTATTGGTTATTATAGCCTGTATGCTACATATATCTGTCGAACTTGATCCTGATCTGATTGTTGAATGTCCACATTGTACTGGCAATGTGATTTTAATTCTTAGGGCTGCCTAAAATTTCAACAATAGCGATGTCCTAAACAGCATATGCCTCAATTATTATTTATTATTCTGTATAACAAATAACAATTCTTGCCAAACAATTAAACTGTGTTAGTAATAGAAACAATAATATTCCATTTTACATCATTCAAACAAGCATATGGGAAATATGGTATTAGGCCCTATATTTTTCTGTGATCAAAGCTACACTAAGTGTGATATGGTTCACATCATGTTGGATGCCGTGACATTTTTTTCAGATTTGTCCTAGTACATTTTCTTCTGCATTTGTTCTCAAAATTCTTCTGGTTAGCAGGTTGTACTCCTGAGAATGGACTGTGTCATGGTTTACAGCTTGACTATAATATCTACACCTTTTAGCCTGACACATTTGACTTCAACATTGCTTTTGAAATATGGGATAGAATAATCAATTTCATACTAAAACCCCCTTATTTGCCTCATATGATATCCATGACAGGTCACAGTACTATTATTCTTTGTTTCCCTTTCAAGCCCAGCAACAGACACAAATTCCTAGTACCAAATTTCTGAAGCTGGGTCAAGACCAGAGAGACCCATTTTAGGGTGAACAAATGCCTCTTCTATTGGAAATTAAACAATGAACAAACTAGATGTATTAACTAATTCCATTTAATTAACCATCTTTCAATTAAAATGTATAGGCCTATATCTCATAATTCAGCTATCCTCCACACATTATTATCAATATTTTAACTGATTCACTTTTTGGTCTATTTGAATTTAGGGCACATCTGCCTATTTATAGGCTATTGAAAATGCTAATGAGTCGGATTTGCAACAGCTCAAGTTAAATAGGCATGCCAAGTTGTTAACTTCATGGAGTGAATCATTTAAAACAGTGTCAAATAACTCATTTCTTGTGATAATTCATAATATCTGCATAAATGCTGTTAGTAGTTAAGTATGATTGTACATGATGGAAATTGAAGCATTTTAAATGATGATCTTAAGTGGCCAGAAATATTAATAAAATCAGACAAAATGTACATAAACAATAATGAAAAATCAACATTTAAATGAAATGTTATAAATATTGTACAACAAATAATTACAAAGTATGATAGATCAGTAACATCTCCAAATTCACATGTAGGATCTATAGATGTCGGTTGGTTGGTGATCCAGCTGTCTTCGGGCTCTTGCAGCTCATGCCATTTGATCCAATACTATTGTGTGATAGATGCCTATGTTTTTTAGTTTATTATATTATACTCATTTGGTTTGTTTCATTTATCTGGCCATAACATCAGTCAAAACACAAATGGTATAATCAACAAACTATGCACACTCACAGATCAGATTGTTCTCTAGATCAACACAAGGTATAATCAACAAATTATGCACACTTGTAGATCAAATTGTTCTTCAGATCAACACAAGATATAATCAACAAATTATGCACATTCACAGATAGACTGTTCTCAGATCAACACAAGGTATAACCAACAAACTATGCACACTTACAGATCAGATTGTTCTCCAGATCAATACAAGGTATAACCAACAAACTATGCCCACTCACAGATAGATTATTCTCCAGATCAACACAAGGTATAATCAACAAATTATGCACACTTGTAGATCAAATTGTTCTTCAGATCAACACAAGATATAATCAAAAAATTATGCACGTTCACAGATAGACTGTTCTCAGATCAACACAAGGTATAACCAACAAACTATGCACACTTACAGATAGATTGTTCTCCAGATCAACACAAGGTATAACCAACAAACTATGCCCACTCACAGATAGATTGTTCTCCAGATCAACACAAGGTATAACCAACAAACTATGCACACTCACAGATAGATTGTTCTCCAGATCAACACAAGGTATAACCAACAAACTATGCACACTCACAGATAGATTGTTCTCCAGATCAACACAAGGTATAACCAACAAACTATGCACACTCACAGATCAGATTGTTCTCCAGATCAACACAAGGTATAACCAACAAACTATGCACACTCACAGATAGATTGTTCTCTAGATCAACACATCCAAGTAAAAAATCATGGAACTTACCAGTTCAACAAATGAAATCTCTGTAAACAACCAAATACTGGAAAAAAATCACCAACTTCAATTACTTGGGCAGCTGAATGTTTTTTGATGGAGACTCAATGAAATAAATTAATATACACTTAGCAGTTGCAGCTAGTACATTCACTAAACTAACTAATATCTGGAATCCAAAGATCTAGAAAGAAACACCAAGCTAAAACTATTCAACTCCTGTATTGTCCCAGTATTAACATATGGAAGTGAAAGCTGGAAATCAACTCAAGCAACAGACCAAAAATTAAACAGCTTTGAAAACAAATGTCTCTGGAAGCTGATGAACATAAAATGGTGCAATTTCGCCATAAATAGTGATTCTAGAAACAAAGCACACCAAGAGTATGTTTCAAACGTCATAAGAAAACGCAGATGGAAATAACTGAGTCTCGTTTTAAGACTAGATGAAAATAGAATAAACCAACAATCTATTACGTGGACACCTGAGCGTAAAAGAAAATTAGGAAGGCCTAAAGCAACCCTAAAAAGCACCATACTTGAAGAAGGGGAAATAATAGGCTGCAAGACCATACAAGCACTAAAACTGCAAACCTCTTCCCTATGTACCGCCTGCGGCACAAACTAACTAACATCAGTCAAGTGGATGAAATATTAAACTGCTGTAATATAACCATCCAGTCAATGAGAATGCTACATTAACTACAAGGAGTCCAAAACTTCACAGACATAGATATTGGTTGGTGTGTTGGTTGGTGATCTAGCGGTCCATGGGCTTATGACTCAATGCTATTATGTGATCATGCATGCATGCATATGTGATCTTGTCAAGACATTCAACTTTTTTTTGGAGGATGTGGTTGGTCAAGTACGAAAAACCTGTCTACTTGTATTGCGAAGCGATTTGGTGCTGCTAGAACGGATCTGGTTCAATTCCCGTCACCTGTAAGAATTATTTTAATTTATCCTCATGCTTCCTACTTGAATTTACATGTATATGTGAGCTGTTGTGTTGTTCCATACAGGTGTTCACATAGATATCAAGAAGCAGTCAACTATAGATGTTTCTATAATGGAACATCCCTGTCAACCTATAAAGTTCTCCCTTCCTTTTCTTCTTCTGCGTTCATTCTCAACTCCTGCAGATCAGGAGAATAGAATGCATTGTCTTATGCTGTATAGCTTAGCTAAGGTTCTCCCTTCCATCTCTTCTGCTTTTGTTCTCAACTCCTGCAGATCAGGAGAATAGAATGCATTGTTTTATGGTGTATAGCTTAGCTGCAGTACCTGCGCCTTTCTGCCTGACACATCCAACTTCATTATAGGTTTTCCCTTAAAAAGTAACCTTTTAAACAATGTTTTACAAACTAGTCGTTACATCATTGATAATATTTAGCTTAAAATGTATCCTAGCATATTCTAAAACAGGGTCTATATCCCACTTTGCAATTAGCATAAGGTATTTCAAGAGGATTAGGTTTAAATTCTAAAACAGGGTCTACATCCCGCTTTGAAAATTTGCATAAGGTATTTCAGAGGATATACTAAGATATTGTTTGATATTTGTATTTGATTAAATGTGCAGCAAGTGTGATGTGGTCAACATTACGTTGGGTGTCTTCATCTTCTAAGATTTGTCCTAGTGGCTTCTTCTTCTGCATTCATTCTCAAACTTCTACTGACTAGCAGGTTGTAGTCTGGAGAATGGAATGCATTGAATCATGGTTTGCAGCTTGGCTATGATATCTATGTCCTTTAGCCTAACACATTAGCTTTTGATTCGATTATAATAATCAATTCCACTACCAAACCTTAGTTGCCTGCTATGATATGCATGGTAGGTCACTGTTATGTTATTCTTTGCTCACCCCTTTAAGCCTTTCAATTCAAAGACTCATAGTAGAGTACTAATTTTCTGAGGCTGAGTCAAGAGTTACTCACTCAATATGATCTTAAAAAATGTTTCAAGACAAAATTCAATGAGAAGAATGTAACAGATATCTTTGATCATTGTTTTGGGATTTATGTACTGAATAATTATTATTTAACAAATATATTTATCTGCAAGGTTTATTTTGGTTTTTATAAGTATTTTTAATGACTGTTTGAGTCTTTTGTACAGGTTTTTATGACTGCCTATCTTTTGTACAGGTTTTTTATGACTGAGTCTTTTGTACAGATTTATTTATGACTGAGTTTTTTTGTACAGATTTATTTATGACTGAGTTTTTTATACATGTTTTTTTAATGACTGCAGGTTTTCATCTCAAGACTGACAGGAATAAGGGAGGTTAGTTGGCCAGTCTCAAAATCCAAATATGTGTGGAATAGTTCAGAAGATATGCTGCCCAAATCAAACTCATAAAGTTAATGGACATACCAGATGTCTGTCTATAAAGTTACTGAGCATTGACGTCACACATATCAACACTAAATATTCACAATTTATATGAATAAACGTCACTAGCAATGCAAATGAGTGCACAGCTATTTTGTAGATACCCTATACAAGTTGTCCCTAAAATTCATCAGTAATTTAAAAGCAACTCCTATACAGAATATGTTATAATATGACAAGGTACAGGAGAAACCATGATCAATACGTGGTGCTGCAATCTATATTGTTTATTTTTTATCAGCTGTATATATTTCTGATTTCATCAAGAGGATACTTTGGTTTGTATATAATTTTGTATTACATATATTTTGCGGCGCAGGCCACTCCTGCCCAACGTGGATCATGGCACATGTGGAAGCCCTTGTTCGTTAGGCAGCCATTGTGATGGAAAGTGGAGCAATCTTTAAACCAGGAATGCTGACAATATTGGTATCAGGACCACATGTTTCCAATGCCTCTTACTCTTTGATCACCAGTATTATAGCTGGCCCTGCTAGTGTAGACCCAAATTGTCTAGCAACACTAATTCATTTTGACAATCCAAATAAATGGTATGATACGCTGACCACCTCAGTGCACTACATACAATGCTACAAAACCCTACACTGGAACAATTTTGAATGGTTGAATCCGCAATTGACTGTCCTGATCAAACATCAGGAGAAGGAACTATCAAAGGGAGTCATACACTGGCTTCGACCAACCTTCCAGAAACATGGAGTAGAGACAATTGCAAGAACAATAACAGGTGATCCAGAAGCTGAAGCCTTCCCTCTAAAAAACAATTTGGACAAATGGAGTTTTCTCTACAAATCAACAGGGAAAACTGTTCCACATTTTATTAACCTAATGCACAAGGGAGCAGAAGAAAATTATAGACAACTGGGAGATGCACACAATGCGCTATCTGCAGGGTTAAGCCAGTGTCCCAAGAAGAAAATAAAACACAAGCCAACAGCCACAGAACCCACAGTGCACAAAGATAGAACAGAACAGAGCAGATAATACAGAACAGAGGCAACAGACCACAAAAGCAGCAATAACATTTCCAAAGAAAATAATTATATCCAAGGCAATAATTGTAACAAACACATCAGCTACTGCAACAAATGCAGTCATGTCAGAATCTGGAGACTCCGAGAATGACATTGTTGAAGTGGACAGTCAAAGAAAAAAACAGCGCAACAAGTACACAATCAGATTCACTGTACCATATCGTCTGAAGATCGTAAAACAATCGACAGCTTTGCTAAAGATGAGTGCACACCATCTGAAAATCCAAATACAGAAGAGACAGATGACACCCTCCACAGGAACGACACAACATACCAACAACTAACTACAAACATACACACAAGAAGATTTTCCACTACCCCATGGGGAACCACTGTTCATGGACTGTGAATAGAAAGAAATGGACGTGAAAGACAATAATTCGGTGCCATTGGGCGAAATCTCTTCAAGAGAACAAAATAACAGTGCTACTATGGTACTATTTATTAGTTTAAGAACGATATATTCCATGAGGTGTATTCCTGGAGAGACACCAATATTTTAACTTCTTCGTCACTGTCATAATTTTCTACTCAATGTCTATACAAGATCATATCATTTTTTATTGTATTTATACTGGTTTCATGCTAATGTTGTATTATACACCACAACCTGCACATAAAAGATGCATACCAACAACAAATGTGTACATTGCAGCCTCTAACACGCTGGGAAGAAAAATACAAATGATAGGAAACAGATGCAAAATTCAACCACGTCACAAACAACCATGGTGTCACCAAACAAAATATGTCTCTTAAGTATAGACATTTTCAGCCTCAAGAATAAAACAAAACATATAATGGAGCTAATAGACAAATACAAAACAGATTTAATTTTCTTACAGGAAACACACATCAGCAAAGAGATACATGCAAAACAAATCATGACAAAGCTAGGCCTATGACACACATATTTAAGCTTAGGGACATCACAAAGAGGAGTAGTGATATAGAAATCGGACACATGAGAAATTACGCATACAAACACCAACAGAGACGGCAGATTCGTTAATGTACAGATTAGAAACAAATACAGAAGTAAAGATATATGCATGTCAAAAATGTGTATTCTCCAACAACAGCGAGCGAACAACCTGCTATGGGAAATTATATTCTGCTCTAAGTCATCAATATGTAGGGGATTACATAATAATGAGTGGAAACTTCAATGTGCTTAAAGTACATACACACCTATACAAGCTACAGGACACCATAGAAGAATATGATTTAATAGATGCAAATTTCCTAATGGAAGAGAAACGATGCACACAGACAGAGCACATGCCAGTGGAAGGTCAACAAGATTCGACTAGTTTTATGTACATGAATCTTACACACAACCCCACTCAATGGGTACGTTACCACCCTTCTACCAACAATGCATCCATTATCTCAAGGGAAATGAGTACTCATCAATGAACCAATAAATAACATCTATAGACACCTCATAGCGCAAGAACCATCATTTATCAACAGAATCAAATGAGGTTATGCTCCTTTATAACAGATTACTCAGAAATCTTTGCCAACCTACACCATACACACAAACAACCAAAGCAAAGGAAGTAACATGCAGACTTCTTTTCAATATCACACACCACTTTCACATAGAATAGCATACAGGCCACACGAGAGATGCAAGCTCTATGGACTCAAAACACCAGAAACAGAAGATCACATATTATTCCACTGTAACACAATATCTCTTGCATTGAACACAATAAAACACCAAAAAAACTCCAGACTCAACATCAGACACAGCCATGTACAAGACAATCATGTTAAATGTACTCTCAAATGCAGACACAAGTTTACAAAAAAAAATTCCCTCAGTCTTCTTGCAGAGTTTAGAAATCTTGTGTGATCATACAAGAATAGAGCAAGACATGAACACCAACAATTCAACGCTCAACTTGTTCAACTTTTATTTGTAAAAAAAATGCAATAAATTACTACTCGACATTGCAGACACAGTTTACGTTTTCAGTTCGATATTTCTAATTTTTTTATTTGTAAAAGAAATGTTTGGATCCTGAAAAGAACGAATGAACAATTATGTATATCTTTTTAAATGATACAATTAAAATTACACTACTATCCAGATTTCTCATAATCGTTGTAAATCATTGTACAACACACGTGATCGTTAATCTTCTTATATATCATATATCTACATAAACATACTTTATTTATATATATATATATATATATATATACACACATATTAAATTTGAAAGTAAGAGTATGAGGACAAAAGAAAAACAAAATGAATGTTTCCATAATTTGTACATCCTATATTTAACCATTACACTCCCATCACAAATTTTCATGAATGTCCTTAAACCAACTTATTACACAATGTACACTACACAATTGACATGTATATTGGTTTTGTAAATATTTCATTATTGCAAATAAGAATTTGAGGAGGAAAAAAGGACACAAAAGCTGACAGGAGTTAACACCAACTTTATCTCTAAGCAGCGTAGTTGTGCACATTTTTTGAGAATGCTGAATCATCATCACACCCATAACCCTTCAGGGAACATCAGCACACAAATTTTGCCATGCCTCTCTGTTCATAGTTCTTTATTTAAGTGTGGAGAATCTTAATGCTGTCCAGTCCTTAATATTATCAATCCATACTTTGTTCTGACCTCCTCTTCTTCTACCCTCAACTTTACCCGGCAAGATAGTTTGAAAAGGGAATCGTACCTCACCACGTGGCCAAGCCACATAAATTTGTGACCGAGAGTGCCGCACACTCAAGTATAATATTGAGATGCTTAAGACACACCCTCAGAAAGAAACCTGACAACATAACCAGACAGGCTTCGGACTGAAACACACAGGTAAAGAAGAGAGTTGCAAGACTGAAGAATACCCGGAGAAGAACATTGGAAGATGAGAAAACAATAAGGACCAATTTTTGAAAATCAAAAGAAGACAGAAAGCAAATGACTCGTTGGAGAGCAACAGAAGCAGCCTGATCTATGATGAACTGAATAAGACATTTTATATATATATATATATATACAGTCAGGGCTGGTCTTAGGCCATTACAACCTATGCGGCCGCATCGGGCCCCCGCACTTCATAGGCCCATAAATTCATATTATAATTTATTTTATTATCCTCTTCCCTACCCAGACTGGGCCCAGCGCAATCCGTTTCGCATTGGGCCCCGCAATTGTTAGGGCCGGCCCTGTATACAGTACATGGAACTCCTCTATAGTGCATTCATTTATTACAAATTCCTCTATTTAATATACTTTTAAAAATCCACAATTATTTTTTGCTGCTTATACTGCATATAACAAATTTCTGTTATTAAATATATATTTCATCACTCCAGACCAAATTGTTTTTATTGAATTTTGACTATATAGAGAAAATAATTTTACACCAACTTGAAAAATTATTTAGGAAACCCGAACATATCTATCAATTCATTGGAGCAATCCATTATTTACATATCTATGGTTGCATGTGCAATGAAAAAATGCCTCTGTCTCTATCCTTTGATATGTTCTTGGTCTCAATCCATGCAAACTTAACCTCTACCAGGTCTTTTCATGGCATGAAATAAAGACATTCAGAAATTAAAAACTGGCCATCAATAAACTCATCTTTATAAAGAAACAATATTTTTTTTCAATGTGTCAGCTAATATGTACTTCAAAAACATGATTTTTCAATCAGACAAATGAAACAAACTTGACATCTGTGACAATCAATCAATAATGTTGAACAACATATTCATAAAAGGTAATAAGGATTTATGTAGACTAGGTTTTACACTTGATTAGAATAATCTTGGCATTAGAGCCATACATACGTCATCTGTAAGGATAAGATTTTATCTAACTATAAATAACAAATTCTCTCATTTTTTAGGGACTTTAATTACATTTGTTTAAAAAACCAATGTGGATATAGTGGGGAGGGGGTTTCTGCTTGCTTCCTAATACTCAATGTTCTGACATCCTAAAAGTAATAGTGGAGTAGGAGGTGGTGAAGTCAAATAAGAAAATGACATTAAACCCATAATTAATGTTAAATCAATGGCACAATAGGAGTGATTAATATTATGATGGTGATCCTCATTTTCCAGATTTGTTCTGGTACCAATTTCATGAAGTTTGATCCAGAGCTGTCTGTTATAGAAATAAAGGCCCCTCAACAGAGAATCAATCCACAGGTGGTCTAGTTAGGAAACCAGTGTTCTAGATACTACATGTCTGCAAACATCAAATCATATATGCTTCCTATGATATAAACAGTTTCAAGAAATGCTGTGTGGTTGATTTTATATACATATTCTATACAAATTGATGAATTATGATAGTTAAGCAATATATATATATATATATATATAAACCTTTATATTGAGGTTATCTTCTTATAGAAGCTTCATGGCACGTCATCTACACAATCCCGTAGTCGCAACCTTCGATAACAGTTACCATGAACTAGTTGCGGGCACAGCGTGGGTGTGTGGAACAACAAAGAAACCTGTCGCAAGGGCCAGAGTTGTACTCTGATGTCGACATCTGTTTTGGCGACATTAGACTTGAAACATCATCGAGTCGGACGGCTGCTGGAACAGAGGTCGGAGCACTTATGGGAATGCCCTTCGCAGACTTAAATTGAATTCTTTAGCCAAACTCTCAATGTCAATATCCACAAAATTGTTGATGTCACTATAGTGGACACCATCATGGCCTCGAGCAGACTTTCTTGATCTCTTGAGTGCTGCATGAATATCTTCAGCTATGATTAGTCATTATATGGTCTTATATTGATCAGATAACATGCAGGTAATACATCTCCTTACTTCTTGGTTTCCTGGTCGACATGGATATTTTAATTGGATAGTTTGACATTATAGCATGGGTAGAGGGTCAGCAGTCGAGCTGATACAAAGTATTGTGGATAGTGTTATGGAGATCAATAACCATGTTAAACACTTGGTTTGGCATATGATGATCGTAAATATATCAAATGCGAGATGTGACAAAAGACAGGGCATCACATTTGTCAAACATACGTCTGGAGGATGGTACTAATACATAATAAGTAGTAACTGCAGCAAAGCTGAAATCCACCAGGTGAATTTAGGAAACAAGATGATGAAGTTTGCTAATCACTGGATACAGACATGATAATACATAAGAGTTGATGTTTCGACTAAAAGGCCTTTATCTACACATTCACAACATAACAAATGATGAGTAAGAATGGCACTGCACACAATGACATTCTAAAATATGAGGCTTGACAGGCTCAACTGTAATAGGGCATCTGAACAGGTTCATATTTCTTTCAATAACAGTCACTCAAACAGATGTGTTGTGCCTTATGCACAAATAAATGCAAACTTCAAGACATTCTTCAGCATGTTCTTTTTGTGATACTTGGCTATATGTGTAGCTCGTCGATTCAGTGATAATTTTTCTTCCTCAGCATTCATTCTGAAACTTCCGCTGGATGTCTCTTGTAGTAGGGCAATGATCCTACTATATTTCCAGCAGGATGTAATCCAGAAAATAGAAATGCATTGTGTCGCCATTTTATTTGCGCCAATAGCCCAAAACATCCATCTTTAGTGGGCAGTGATAATTTTAGCACAAAATTTCTACATGTCATAAGGGATAATGCTACTCTGACATCAGAGAATCATTTTCAGCTGCAATGAATACTGATCACATCTACTAAAAGAAATTGAGAAGATAAAGGTGAAAGCAGCATTAATAAACCATTTGTCTGTGTTTGTTATATGTTGTTCTGCTAATTAGACGTAAAAGATTGTATATAAATTACGTCAATAATTTTCCCCCAAATTTTAACCCCTCCCATAGTTATTTGTCAACAACTGTCAATAGTTCAGGGATTTCCTGTTCAATTATTTATAAATATGTTATTCACCACACCACCTTCAAATTTTGTGTGGGAAAAAGTAAGCAAAAAACTGCATGATCTTTTACAGATTTTTAGAAAAATGTATCAAATTCAAACAATTTAATTGGTGTATAAAATAAGTATTTCTGACATCAACTTTTGTTAACCCATTAACAACTGTCAAACTTTGTAAGCCCTTCCCCCAATTAATTGTTGACATAATTTTTGGGCAGCCCTAATAGATAATAGACAACCATAAAATATTTAATGATTCATATTTTCACAATGAAACAGATAAATGTGAAGATAATGTAAACATTATTTATATGAATGTAAACCTTTAGAAATATTAATACAGAAACATATTTTTACACATGGCAATTTTCTTAATAAGGTAATACTGTACTTTGTACTATTTTATATAAATCAGTAACATTTACAGAAAGTGAGAAAATAATAATTTACATAAATCATTTTTGTTTACAGAATTATGCAGTTATAACCCAATGAGAATAACAGGTAATGTACATTCATTAAGTAATTATTATTATCATCATCAAGTGCAATGGACCTCCTGTCTCTTTATCTTGCAGGTGCACTCTGATAGACTATGCCTTGTCTACCTCATGCTTCCCTCACATTTTTATCTTTCTACTTCTTGCCCACCATCCCTCAACTATACATTCAACAAGGCAGCTTTAATATGCCCAAAATATTTTATGTTTTATTTGTATTCACTTTAATAGTTTTTTTAATACAAAATGTTGTGAAAGCCTCTTTGTGTTTTCTCTTTCCTTGAAGTGCTCCCTATTCTTTTATATCTATAAACTCATAACATATCACGGTCAATGGGAGCTACATTGATGCATCAACAAACTATCTATCTATCTATTCGCTAAACCCTTTGTTGCCTTTCAGCATCAGGGGTAGAAGAGTTTTCTGGAGATGGTCCTTGTGTGTAGAGTACCCGGTATATTGTGGATTTGTCACCTCTTTTATGTTGATGATACATCATTTTTGTGGTCTGCGTTCACTGTATCTGTGTAGCATAGATTGCTGTGGTATGCTGTCTGATGGTAGTCTGCTGATGTGTGCAAACCATTTGATTTGTTGTCTCTTAATATATTCCAAGATTGGGGTGGTGCCAGCTCTTTGTTTAATGTCCTCATTCCTCACTGTTTCTTAGTGATATTCCTAGGATTCTGGATAAGCATGCCATTTTAGCTGTCACAAGTTTACATTTGTCTTGTGCTGTTATTGTCCAACACACTAGTCCAGCTGTATCTATCTTCAATGATACGGACGAGAGAGGAAAAATCTTGACCAGTCTTTGATATTATTTGTCCATGCTTTTCTTTGTCCTCCTCTGCTTCTTCCACATGTGTTCCCTGTAGTAATTTTAAGAATATGTCCATCATGTCAGCATATGTGTCCAAACCATGCAAGCTTTCGTTGTTCCACTGTTGGAAGTAATGATTCTTGTGGACCTGTATGTATCTCTATTTTATTTCTTTATTTCTCTGATCATCTATTTAAATATTTCAGTGAGTGAAAGGTTTAGCTGGTGGCACCCATCTATTCTCCAGTTGCCCTTACACCATGATTACATAGATGTGCTTTCTCTCGTAGTCTTCATTGCACAGATATTGACGTTCTGTTAACAATTCATTTTGAACTTCATGCTGAGCAATTAAATGAAAGTGAACTAGGCAATAATATTAACATTATGTGATTCAATACAACGGCATGTAATCTCTGGAAACTACATTCACCTGGTATTACTATCATATCCGATCACAGAAAACATTCAAGATATTATCTAAATAACCTTGACTATCGCACTATATTTACTAAATATTACAATTGCCTACACCTCATAAAAACACAGCGCCATGGTGTCATCAATTCTATATATCGACATTTCAAAGGCAAATTTAAACAATAACAATACAATATATCAAACTGATGAAGTAGTTACATAGTTTTGAAAAATGTCATTCTTGTTTCATGATGAGGGGCTATGGGACTCTGTATTTTTGTTATTTTTTTGAGTATATCACATAACTGCACAACTCTTGGCAGCTTCTTTTCTTAAATGCACTTTAGCTTCAGTCATTCCTGTGAACCTTTTCCGTCTGATAAATGATCGCTGTCGTCCAAAGTTTGGACTGTCACTACTACTACTACTATTAGCACCACTTTCAGTGCTACCATTGCTGGTGGTGGTAGTTGTTCCACTACTGCTACTAGCACTGAATGAGCAGCCACTTTTTGAGCCTGCTGAAGACAGGGCTGCAACTTCCATGACATCATTCACACTGCGTTGTGAGGTCTTGGATGAAGTTTCAGAGTATACAAGAGCATTGATAAGCTTGGCTGTCTTGAGACCCTGCAAGAGAAAGTAATAATTTGCATTAAAGCACATAACTTGCCCACGGGATGTCAGAGTAGTTTATTACTTCATAGTTTCTCTAAAACACATAACTTGCATACAGAATGTCCGAATATTACTTCACAGTTTCTCTAATGCATATAACTTGCACACAGAATGTCCGAATATTACTTCAAGGTTTCTATAAAGCACATAACTTGCACACAGAATGTCAGAATATTACTTCAAGGTTTCTATAAAGCACATAACTTGCACACAGAATATTACTTCAAGGTTTCTATAAAGCACATAACTTGCACACAGAATGTCCAAATATTACTTCACAGTTTCTCTAATGCATGTAATTTGCATACAGGATGCCAGAGTATTTTATTACTTAATAATTTCTCTAAAGCACATAACTTGCACACAGGCCTTCAGAGTACTTCTTTGAAAGGATTAGGCATATGTCACATGGTCATGACCACTTCACGTTTTTGTTATTGAACGCCTTCCTGGTCAAACTCAGTGCCCTCAAGGTGAGAAGAAGATGAAGAAGTAATTCTCTTAGCTGTGAGTTGGCAGTTCCTAACAGCCCATGGCCTTTCTAATTGAAACAGAGCTTCTCCTAATTTTGAGTAACCGAGCTGACAACAGGGTTCATCTTTTTTGTTTCGAAGACATGGCTGTGTTGATGATGTTACGAGGTTTATGGATGCATAATTAGTCCCCAAAGGGAAAAATCTAGTGCTGCAGTATAGAAGGATTTTAGGTCCTGCCAGATGTGGCATATATTTCTGGATAAATTAGTGTATCATTCTTCCATCGGCTCTGTTGACCCATCTGCATGTTGAGAGTACATTCTGTGAGTCTGTCACAAAAATACAAAGGTGCAATACCTGGCTTGCATATCTTCATCCATGGGGATTATTTGATAGAAGAAAAGAGTAAGAACTTCAGACAAGACATGTACTTAACCTGGAACAAAACAAATAACATGAATATATACTTAACCTGGAACAATAGGACACAACATGAAATATTTATAAATCAAAAGATTCATTGAACCAGGCTCGTGGATGAGAAACGGTTCAATACCCAATGGACACAGGCAGAGTACATCCAATTGCACGAGATATGTTCATAGACGGTGGAACACATCGTGCGAGAAAGACATGCTTGACAAGCATCTTGGCGAAGAGGCACTACACACCAGTGTGCCAGGCGACAGATAGATAGGCTGTCATGGACTAGGAAAGCCTACCTGAATTAAAGGCATGTTAAAAACAAATGTGCTGGACCTATGACGTCCAGACCACAAGTGGTAAACCGAGGTGCAAATAACACAATTCTACTGTGGAACTTGCAGCACAACGTACTTCACGCTCCCCGGCGGAAATCACACGATATAGTCATTGTGGTTATATGAGAGCGAACGCAGAAGCAGAAGAAAAGATTAATATTGGAGGCAGGGGTGTAGATACATCTTCAGTATGAGGGAGGGAGAAGGGAGATATGAGGGTTCTCCTTTTATAAAAAAGGAATTCACTCATTGTCATTACAATTCCCTCTTTTTTATATAATCAAAAGCATCAAGTTTTTAGTACTAAAATTCTGATTCTCACATTCTTGGGCGTGGCGTGGAAGGGGGTGTGTGTTAAATTTCCCAAATCCCCCTCCTTTACCTATGGACTTGATTATAGGGATTTTCATTGGTAGAAATGATGTTCAACTGTAAAGCCGTATCTACTATAAGTATACTGTTGCATAGTGGGAAGTTAATCTCCATATCATCAACATTGCACTCCAAACGAATCCAAAGTTGCTTTCATTATCACTTAGTCCATCCACCATTACACAATGACTGCCAATTCCAGTTCTTTGATGGTTGACAAACAATTTTCATAGAAAAAGGTGGTAGTCCACTGGTAGGAACCACAGACCTACATTCCTCATACTGTAAGGGTGAGATACCACAGCTAACTCTTAAACACACTGACTACTAACATTTATATTCATATAGTCAATGGATGCAGAGACAGACAGGCATTGATAGACAAGCAGTGACCATTGTACCTGATCATATGTGACATAAGCAGGCTTGGGTTTATCAGGTGGCAGTGCCTGGATCTCATTACGTCTATCAGACTTGCAACCAACCAGCATCACAGGTAAATTAGGGCATTGTTCCTTGACCTCAGGATACCACTACGGAAAGTAGAAAGATATGGTTAATGTAGAGTTGCATACACAGCAACAAATTTAAGGATAAACATAACTTCTCTCTGCAACAGCCTTAACAGAAACAGCAGCAGGAGAAAATTAAAATGTACACCTGGATAAAATCATCATCTAAAGGTAGAATATTCTGAACAAGATGTAGTAGTCAAAACAGCTTTTCGAAACTCTTGCAGATATTGATCTAATCTTCCTGCTTCTGTCGGTGTCATGTTCAGGTTTATTTGATATCTTGTGGTTATCTTCTTCATGGTATATGTTTTTTTTGTTCTAACACCATCCCCTCCATTATCATCTTGTCTAGGCCATCTGTCATTTGATTTAGTCAAAATATTGTAATTTTCTAGAGAGAACCGTGTTGTTTAGCTAGTTTTCTTTTACTTTGAATTTTACACTCCGATAACAGTTAGGCATATTTGATGATTTTAAGACATAATTGGAGATCCTTGCAACTTTTGCGGCCGTCCTCAAACTCTTGCAGATTAGCAGTATGTAGCCCATAAAACAGAAAGTGCTGTGCAATGGTTTACAGCTTGCTGTGATATATGTTGTCTTTCAGCCTGACACATTTGACTTCAGCATTGCTTCTGGGTCACGTTGACCCTCTATTGGATAAAACAGCCACCTCCCCCCTAAAACCTCTGTAGTCGCTCTTCCAACATGCATGGCTAGTAACAGTATCACTATTCTTTGCTCCCCTTTCAAGCCCCAACAACACAAGGACACCCCCTTACATTGAAATTGTCTGAAGTATTTTTTCATGTTTATACTCTACTAATCTCCATTATAATCAAGATTGAGCGCTTATAAAACATGAAACTTGAAAAGATTGACTCGCCTATAAAACATGAAACTTGAAAAGATTGACTCGCCTATAAAACATGAAACTTGAAAAGATTGACTCGCCTATAAGACTGAAACTTGAAAAAATTGACTCGCCTATAAAACATGAAACTTGAAAAGATTGACTCGCCTATAAAACATGAAACTTGAAAAATGCATGACACACAAACAGAGGTTAATTCATGATCAGACTCCAGTACAGACCTGTGTACAGAAAAGTAAACATGATCTAGAAGGCTGACGTTGGTTATTTCTATGTGTTTCGTTAATCGGCTTTTGACATGCAGCGAATCCAAGTATATAAATAGTGACCTACTAAAAACCAAACAATAATCAAAATGTTACGAATGAAGTATTATTTACTTTCTGTACAGTAGTCTTTACTGCTGATGGTTTTAGATAATGCTATGCCAGGCAGTAATATTTCTGTGGTTAAGTGTGGTTACTTAGCAAGAAAAAAAAGCAAATTTCCTTGTTGTCGTGGTTTTTAATGATCCATTTTTTGGAAACTAAAACGGGTAAAGGGGATGTTACCCACTTTTTTTTTTGGTGCTACCTAATACTAAATGTCACATTCTGATTTCAAAAGGAACCCCCCTCCCACCCTTTTATCTATAGCAGTGTTTCCTAACTTTTTTTTTCACCATACCCCGCCCATGTATTTCTAAAATTCGGATGCCCCCTATGTAATATATACATATATTTTTTATATTTAAAAAAAGAAATATTTCTAAATGTAGCATAGTTATAATTTGTTTGAACTGCCCCCCCCCCCCCGTTAGGAAACACTGATGGGCATAGTTGTTTATACCTACCACCAATCAACTAAGTTTGCAACACACTGCAACAGCACCATTACTATACACACTCATCATCACATCCTGTGGCTGCAGACTGGGCACCAATGAGGCAGTTTGTGATCAAGTATGCCACTTTCCAGAATTAGAAACATAACGCTGTCATGTCTTTTCAGTTCCACAAATGTTTCCACTTTCCCATAGAACTTCCACAGGGGAACTAGAGATGCTGTTGATTGAACTTTCCTAGTTAGAACATCTGATTTAGAATTAGCCAATCATTATCAATGATGGTTTCCCCTCCCCCCCCCCCCCCATTCTGTTCAAGTGATCCCTTGCTCTAGCAGTTTCTTCTACATGCAACAGAACAATAACTGTTCAATCCGACCTGCATTGCAATATAAATGATCAACATCCTTTAGATGTACACATTATAATTATTAGTGATACAAGTATTTAGATATCACTGTCTCTGGCATTCTATAATAAAACATCACATATGTCTATCTGTATCATCTAGTATTCTCTTGTATATGTATTTACTTTACAGATTTAACTTTTATATATTTATTAACTTTACAGATTTAACTTTTATATATTTATTAACTTTACAGATTTAACTTTTATATATGTATTTACTTTACAGATTTAACTTTTATATATGTATTTACTTTACAGATTTAACTTTTATATATAAATTTACATTTCAGCTTTAACTTTTGTATATGTATTTACGTTACAGATTCAGCTCTTTATATATATATATTACAGATTTAACCCATATATATATATATATATATATATATATATATATATATATATATATATATATATATATATATATTATATATTTAGTTTACAGATTTAACGTTCATGCATTCTGATTAGTTGTAAAGAAAACGAAGGTATATTTAACTTGACAAGAACATCTGGCAATGATTATTTTCATTTTCTGAAAGTTGTATTTACCTGGCCTATTTCTAACTGTTTTCAATTACTGTACTACTATGGTAAATAAAACAAAAAAGTTTACCTTCAAGTGATATTTTTACAGGTGAGATAGAATGAAAGAAAGAGAGAGAGTGGGGGATAGGAAGATTCTTTGAACTTGACTACTTCATACATTAAGAACAGAAAAAAAACCACTGTCCAAAACCTCTTTTTTCCTCTGCTCGAGGTGGCCCTTCAACGTGACTTGTCTGTCTAATAAATGAAGAAAGATGGAGAATATCCCCTTTTGTTGTCGGTTGTTTTATGTCTGTATATTTTGTCAACCAATGACACAACTAAGGATGGTATAGCAAGTTACAGGTGGTGCATATAACAGGTTACTTGATGATTACATTACACGTACATATAATCGGTTATGGATATGTTACAGGTACACATAACCTGTTTCATGACGGATAAATGGAAGATGTGCTTGATGAACCCCTTGAAGGGATTAATGATAGATTTTTCGATAATGCTACAGCAATTGAAGGAACGCGATATTAAACGTACCATAAATAAGACTTGAAGTCTTGCGTGGTAGAGCAAGAATGTGTTTAACCTTAATGTGTCACAAGAACTATAAGCATATGTACCATTCGACACTTGCTGGGGAGGAGGGGGGGTCAGGATGTCCACATATGTGTTTGCCCGGAGTTCAATGACTTTGCCTTATAACAAATCATCATCATCAGGTGACATGCCGACTGGCGTAGGCGATCATGGCTCTCCACCGCTTCTTTATTCTTCTTGATTAGAAAACTGGCCTCACAGCACGTGGGGCATTCATATAAGTACTCCGCCCTCTGTTCCAGCAGCCATTCGACTCGATAGTGTTTCGAGTCTAATGCCGCCGAAACAGACGTCGACATCAGGGCACAACTATGGCCCTTGCGACAGGTTTCTTTGTTGTTCCGCCCACCCACGCCGTGCCTGTAACTAGTTCAAGCACAACGTCGGCCTGTCGGAACAACATGGTAACTGATATCGAAGGTTACGACTACGGGATTGTATAGATGACGTGACATGAAGCTTATATAAGATAACCTCAATATAAAGGCACGTCATCTACTACGGTTTTCTGTTGCATGGTTGGTTTGTCTCCACAGCTCTGTCTCTAGTATTATGTATCAAGTTCGTTGTTGTTTTCCAATGTGCCAGGTTGTATAACAAATACTCAACATAATGAGTTTTCTTTCTTATTAAAGACTAGCTTTCTGCATACCTTTGAGACTGCTTCCTCCATGGTCTCTGGCATGTCAATGGCAAAACAAATAATAACCAGATCTGACTCGCTGTAAGAAAGTGGTCTCACTCTATCGTAACCTGTGTCACCTGTGAATAGATAAATGCCAATTTACAGTAAAAGTCAACATATTTAAAACGTTAAAAGAATAATAAGAGAGGGCGTGGGGGATCAATTCCTCATATGGATACCTCATATGTACTTCCTTCCCTTCAACTAAGCAGCACGTCTCCTGCTGAGAGTATCACTCATAGCACGTAATTATAGCTTCAAGCAACAATCACCACAGATCTCTGAAAGATCCCGCTTTAACAGGGCGTCGCAAGTGGGATTCGAAATTTTCACCTCTAGAACACAAAGTGAACGGTTTAACCAATATACCAGTGAGATTCCCAGCCCCTCAAGAAAATGGTAAGAAGATACAGGTAGATAAACAAGCATACACTATGGGGTACCACACATCTATTTTTACAAATGTATCTCTAGGAATTGCTGCGGTGTTTATTTTCTTTGAAAAAAAATATTCCCGATACTTTGCTAGAACCCATTGTATTTAGGAACTCCCTTCTTCACAGTCTTATTTGTACGGCTCTGTCTTCAACCGTGACATTCGGCCATAAGACTTACTGACAAACGCCTTCTTAATGACCTATGTAACTATGACGGTAATTGTCATTGGTTACTATGGTTTACTTTGTGCGACATTCAATGAGAATCAAGGGAAGACTTAAATGAATCATTTCAAAATGCTGAATTTTCTATTTACCTATCATGCAATAGGTCCGGACCATGTTGTTTCAGCCATCTTTCTAGAGACTATAACTAGATTACGCCATGGATGGTGTGATGTGTTGAATCAAGAGTGGATCTCAGGAGTGAGGCTATTTCACGGTTCATGCCATGACCGTCTCAAGCATAAGGACCCGTGTACAGAAAATATAAACATAATCTGAAAGGTCAATTTTGATTATTTCCGTGAATTTAGTTGGTCGGCCGTGACTAATTTTGGAATGCTATTATAAGTTTATAAATATTGACAAACTAAATTTGCGACAATAATCAAAAATGCAACGAATGTACAGAGGTATTCTACTACCGATAGTATCGGTTCATATAGATACTTTCAACTGTTTCACTGGAGACAGTAGTTATTACATGCGGTATAGCGATCTGTCTTAGAGCATTTCTGCAACAGAACACACGCAATTTCAGAATTTCATACTCAACTTGTACACTTCATAAATTATCATTGTAGTAAAGTGTCATGTGTACATGAGTGTCTTTCTATATATTCCACTCAGTTGCGCATCTAAAGGCTATTTCAAAACAGTGCTCCATTTTGGCGCATGCCATTCGTATACTTATGACCCTTATTAAACAAATAACCTGACGTCACGTTTACATATTACCGCTGGTAATCAATGCAGATCCGAATTCCAGTGCTGAGATGTTATATCGAACCACTTTTTTTAATGGATGTGAAACATGAACTGTAAACAAAAACACTCAAAGCGAATTAGAGATTACAGAGATGTGGTTTCTGAGAATGATGAAAATACCATGGACAGCTACGAAAACTAATGCAGATGCTGGCGTAAAAAGATCAATCATATCAAACATTAAGGCAGATTTCCTAGGGCATGTGCTAAGAAGAACACAGCTTGAACACTTAATAACCAGTGGAAAGATCAAGGAGAGAAGAGATAGGGGACAAAAAAGAGAAACGTTGCTAGATGGACTAATATTGTGGCACGGTAGATGTTCACCAACCGAGCTTATTTGCAACATAGGAGACACGTGAAACATGTGGAGAAACATGATCACCTACGCCATTCGGCATGACACTTGATTGATTGAAGTAGCAAAAAGTCAACTGGGCGCACTCGCCGCTATTGAATACTCTCGTCTTGCCGGTATTCCGTTTCAATTAGACGTCCTCGCGTTGCTGATAAGCCACTAATAGCCAACTGGACGTACTTACGGTGCCCGTAAACCGCTAAAAGTCACCTGGAAGAACTCAGGTGCCTGTAATCCGATAACTCTTCCACTCTTACGACGACATATAAATTACGATATCCATATTATTATGAAACTTTTACAGAAATAAAATATTACGTCTTCGTCATGGCGCTATCTACTGAACACTGTTAATGCTCTTACGCTTAGACAGTGCTTACGTGACCATAGAAAATTGGCGGTATTCATATCAAGCAGGAGTGTCGTTGAATGATTGTGCCCGTGTATTTGCAGACATTATGTGTACTATAGTAATTGCACCCTACCACATCCCACCGCCCCCCCCCATTGTTCTCCTCCAGCGCATTGAGACCTGGCCATCTGATTTCCCTAGGCTGTCTTTGTACGTGTTATAATCCTAATAGCCGTGTCAGCAGAATTGAAAGAGGTGAATTAAGTCAGGCGCCATTAAGTAGAAGATAGACAACTTCTATTGTAAAAGTTCGGTGATCACGTCCCTTTGTGAGATTATTTTTCAGGAGATTTCCGATAGAATCTAAAAATAAGTTCGTCTGCATTTAGAGTGTTTGTATTTGATGTGGTATTGCATCAGCGATTTTTAGATGAATGATGTCTGCCGTGCTTAAAATAAAATAACACCAGATGTTATCATTACTTGCATGGAAATCACTGAAAGTAGATGGAACGCTAACATAAACAATAGTCAGTACTATTACGTTATAAATCGTTGGTTTGGTAAGTAAACATTCAAGAAATGTGAAAATAGCAACACGTGTTATCAAAATAATGCTCCATATGGGAAACATGTATATGTTCCTAAAGTGATAGAAACGTGACTACGTATGTCTCCCGACTTACATAGTATAAGCCTATACATGAAACGAGACATAGCATGTACGTCGGGTGGAAAAAGTCTAACATTTTATTGAAGCCTGTAGATATCGGGAAAGAGAAACGGGTTTGTATGGTTACCACTCGAGAATATGTTGTTGGCTCATCACAAGTTGACGAACACTTTAGGAAATTCAGTTAGAATGTCTTTCTCTTTTTGTAGCAAAGCCAATACTAGCATTTTAGGCGCCCCGACCAAGTTAAGCCCTCTGCTTTACTTAAACTAATTTCCATTCGGATGTGAGTCGTGTGACACTCCTGGATATTGTTTTTGGCGATTCCTCCCTGTATGACGGCATATATCGCCAGACGACTGCCTGGGGCGCCTCTGCCTAGTTTCGGGGCTGGTTCTTAGATGGCTAATAAACCATATGTGACCTCCAAAGGAACTTAGAAAGGCTGAATTTTTTGGATTGCTGTCTGATCTGCCTATGCCATTCTAGATAAACAAAAATAGGTAGATGTGTTACCAAAATTAAACATTTTTGTTTATCTTGACATTTGCCCGGTGTTACTCCAACCACCTGCTTCCTGTTTAGGGTTGTTACCCCACACTGGAACATTTATCCCTATGCCATTCTAGCCAGTCTCCGCCTCAGAGCTGCTGCAGCCGTAAACATAAAAATAGAACAAGATAATAACCACTAGAAATCAAGCAGAAAAGATGGTCATCTTCCAATCGATAAAAATATCGATGTAATTTAATGATTTCCCTAAAATTATTTTTCAAAAGGTAGTGAAGATATTTTTACCCACATTTGAAACTTCTCACGATTAGCAGCGAAAAATATTTCGAAAATTAAAACGTTTTTTTAAGATCCTATTTCTCCTTCCTTATTTGTAAAGTCGTATTTGCAAGTAGCGGCTGGGTTATTTATATGTGTTTGCAAGTAGCGGCTGGGTTATTTATATGTGTTTGCAAGTAGCGGCTGGGTTATTTATATGTGTGTGTTTAAGCCAGTAGATTATAATTTTATTATTTAATGTCGGAGTTAGAAAAAACAAAACATGACGTTTAATACTAATTTAGTACTAGAAACTTTATCAGAAAGAAATGGAACGTAAATTTAAATCCATAAATGTAAATGAAATGTAAACCATAGGTAGGACAAAATATATGATGGCGAGGCACTAATAAAATCTAAATCTATAAGCATACACACAATGCTGATGGAGGCCCAGACGTATTGAGCAGAACACCTGGTCCACATAAATGATCGTCTGCTAAAAAAAAAAAAAAACTCCATTAAGAACTGACTCGTTAGGCTAAATGATCGCAAGGCTAAATGACAGGGAAGGCGTTTAAAGTGGATGAACCGCTGGATCAGCAATGAAAGACACGCTTAAGACATCATTGACATTTTTCACAATAAAGACATAAATTCGTGGGGTAGTCTTGCACAGAAGGCCCTAATGGCATCACAGACTCAGGATTAGTGTATCTACTGCAAATAGCCCCCGATCTAACCTTACACATACCATCTATCCTTACACATACCATATATGATTACACATAACAAGATCACATACACTGTTACTGTACATCTTACTGTACACATACTTACTGTACACATACTTACTGTAGTATCGGGAGGGTTTCACATTAAATATTCCTTACCACGACAGTTTCTAAAGTGTAGGACTAAATAAAATATGATTAATTACATTTGTTGTAAAGATAACAATTATCGATTTCTCAGCTACCAACTTAAGACTTTCCGAGTTCATCATGTATCTTCGATAAGTTTGGACATTTCATCGTACTACGTACTGTCAGGAGTCACTTCCAATTTGTGTTTCTTCTATTCAGGATTCGAACTCATGGCATTATGTGAAAAGGACTGTGTACAAGCCTGCAGATACGGAAGAAATGTTGAACATCACAAAATATGGCGATATGTTGGAGAACCGCAGAACGTGGAACATGTCTAACAACCGCCCATGTGTTGCCGGCGCCCGAAAGAGTAACAATGAATAGCAACATTGTTTACCTTCCACGCATGTTGTAAAAGGCGACTAAGGAGGTTATGGGATGGAGTTGGCTGTCCCATCCCATATAGGGTCCGTGACCCAAAGCCATGTTGAAGTCGGATGTGTCAGGCCGAAAGGCGCAGATATCGCAGCAGTGCTGTAAACCATGACACAGCGCATTCCGTTCTCCAGACTTCATCCTGCTAATCTGCAGGAGTTTGAGAACGAACGCAGAAGAAGAATGTCTAACAACCGGACCATCTCGTGGAACGTTCACTGGAATAATTAATGACCAATGCTTACAGCTGAGTTATGAGAACCCTCGAATGAGATACATGTCTAACAAACAAACCAACTCATGGCACGTCAATGGAATATTCGATGACCAATGCATGCACCCTAGACTCAACAACAGTATGGCACCACTCTTTGCATTATCAACTGAACGTTATTTCTACTCGGAAGCAGGTCTGGCCATCTACTGGTACAATGTATCCATTGTGAGAAATTCCACATTTTCCAACATTGTATCACATTCTTATCACGACCCATCCCGACTTTTCTCTCTTTAGTCTACACGTTTCATTATATTTCAATATTCGTTGTTGCGAGTGATGAATGGCTTATATGTGTGATTCGGTGTGCTCAGGGGGAAAGGGGATAATGGACTCAAAGCTAGATATTTGAGAATCACTGTAATACATAAATAATATTAACTACACAGGAAGCGGAAGTTACACGTGTTTCGTATAATAAAGCACTTAGACAACTTCAATAACAAAACATAGTCTAAATAGCACACGCTAAGTAACTGACTCATACCAGACTAAGTGTGAAGCAGAGATACTACTCTTCCATTGAAAGTGACACGGTACTGCTATGTACCAGCTGTGCTCTTGTCTGTTCTGTTGACTCACGTGAGCATTCACTATTGTAACACGTCATCTGAGAACTTAATGGTTTGGTGACTAGGGTAACATAAGCCGCATATAGACTTATTCTTGATTAGGAACCAACATCATGACACTGATGGCGTTCCCATAAGTGCTCTACTTGTCATTACGTCAACAATATACGGATAAGGATTTGTTGAATTAGGAAAAACTTGTTAACTCAAGTTGCAAGTATAATAGGTGTCAGCTGTAAGGGTTTGGTTCAAATCTCGTCTGTTAACTTCTTCGACAGCGACCTAAGGGTGTATAAGCTCAGTGCACTAGCAGTTATTGACTGTAGGTTCTTTGGATAATTTCAATGAAGCAATTTTCTGCATTCTTCTCTTATCAAGGCCATTTTTATAATTTGGTTTCTTTTAGGTCCTTGTAGATTTCCCCACACTATGATTTGTAAAGGTGGTCATGTGAGTTAGACCACTGCCATTTACAGTAAGACCCGTTATCTAGAATTGTCACTAGTCCGGACAGGGTCCCTTGTTGGGATTTGGTTGGTCCCTATTTATATACTTGGAGTCGCCTTAGCTATTTTTGGCATGCGATTCCAAGTATGAAAAAGTAACCAACCGAAGCCAAACAATAATAAAAAATGTTATCTTTGATTAACGAAACTTTGACAGCCCGGGTGTTGCTGATCAGCAGTCGCAGGGCCACTGACGCCGACTCCGTTAAGCGTGCGTTTAGCTATTCTACAATAAAGCTATTTACCCCTCTGAGGGTTTACGTTTTCTGGGTGTGAAAACTATGAAGAATTCACCCATTGCATAAAAATACACATCGAGTTTCATCTCCATATATACGAGCAGAGCCAACCTAAAGTAGACCCTTCACCAGAAACGTCCTGCTGTCATTTTTCAAACTGCGTCATTTATATTGGCTGATGCTTTATTTCCCCCTTAGTTTTCATTGACTAGCGACAATGTAAGTATGTAGTTAGTAAGGATGGGATTTTTTTAAACCTAAAATAAAAACCAAACGGTTATTCGCTCACATTTTCGTATGTAATTGTTTCTGTATGTAATTCCCTCTTTTTAAATTAAATTTTTAATTGCCTTTTTGCATTAAAAAAATCGTTTCAAGAAGGGAAGTGAGGTTAGTGAAAAGGGAAGTGGTTACCCATCTATTGCCTAAATTCCTAGGACTAAAAGTTATTTCCTGATTTCCGGAAATGTGGTGTTGAAACTCCCTCCACACCACCATCTATGGGCTTGCTGGCGATGCAGAACATGTGCAAAGCGACCAATGATAAGTCGCACCAACCAAAAAGTATTGCTGTTTTGGATATGTGCTCAAGGCGTATCTGAAGAAGGTTTTGCCTAAGTAGACACGATGATTACTCACTGCTCATGCGTTGGTAAATCTGTTTCGGAACAGCCTCCAGTTCGAGTTTTTCTAAGACTTCACTATTTTCACATCTTTTCTCTGCAAATTTATCCAATCTTTAATTATGAGAAATAGAATGGCTCGTTCATGGCAATAATATAACAGACATTTATTTCAATTACCAAAACCCACAACGTTTCAACTTTTTATCATTTTATTTCATTGTGATCTCCCTTAGAATAAACGTTTAAAGCAGCGGTTCTTAAAATACGGTCCTCCGAGTTCTCTCAGGGAGTCGCGAAGACTTGACGTATTATAATCTTTTACATGCATTTACAATAAAAAGATAAATGGACACACACGACACAAAGATAAATACCACACACGTTATTTATTCTACTCTTTGCAGTTATTGTCTCTTGTCTGGAAGGTGATAACATCTTTTATTTCATTGACACGGACTAGGGTTGACTTTTATTTTATTCTGTGGTTTAGTTGTCAGTTTTCTACAAGTTGTTTATTTGGGTGATTTGCTCATTTTTGTGTGTTTCTTTCAACACAAGTCTATTGCAGCCACATCTATCCGTATCTCAAGGGGTTCTACATTTGTATGTATTTCACACGCAGCCGTTGATGTATCTGGTAGGTGATAGCTGTTGTTTATTTCATTGACATGGATGAGGACTGACTTTTGTTTTATTCTGTGGTTAAGTTGCCAGTTTTCTACAAGTTGTTTATTTGGGTGGTCTTTGTTCATTCATTTCTTTTTTTTTTCATAGGACTCCACTCGATGTAAATAGTTCGATTTAGCTGCAGACAGTTGGGCATGGCAACCGACTGCCAGTAAAAATTACCTATGCACGATAAAGACTACCGTAAAGAGTTTTGGATTCATTCACAGTCATATATATATTATATATATATATATATATATATATATATATATATTAGCCTTGGCTATTTTTGGCATGCGATGTCAAGAATATGCATATTGACCAATGGAAAACATGGGAATATTCAAGGAAAGAAACGAATGAATGCCTCATTAATTCTGTTAGCAGACATGTAGTACTCTGTCGATTACCACGCTTAGTTGGTGATATTCTCCCATGCCATTATAACAACACATCCAGCAACTTCTTTCTGTGTCTTCCTCTATCTCTTCTGAAATTAACTCTTCAATATTTCAGGTGGTCATTAAATGTTCAATTTTTGCTTTTATCATCACATGCCCAATACATTTTTAACTCCTGCCTTTACTTTTAACTATAATTTGTCTCTTTACTTCACTAACTCTGATGGCTTCTATATTATATTTTATTTCTTAGCTGTCCATTATATTCTCATCATTATTCTTCAAAACCACATCTCAGTCATCTCCAGTTCATTTTGAGCTGTGTTGTTTACAAACCACGTTCCACGTCTATAAAATAAACATTGTCCGATAGAATATCTTAGTACTAGAATTCTCATGCATATTGGATAAACTTCAGACTCGTATATCACTGTAAAACCAGCTATGATAAATTATATCTATGATTGCGCATGCACGGAAATAGCGACATTCCATAGCTCAGAATAGAAGACCACCAGTATTCGCTTTATGTAATATATAAACAGCTGATACCTGGTAATAACTGATTCAAATTTATGATAGCAAAAAACTAGATTTATACAACTTGCAAACTAAGATCTGCATCCACATCTATGACATCCTGAAATATTGGAAACATTAGACAGCGGGATATAAGCGTGGCAGACAGATTAGGAGTCGGTTGCTGGAGAAACCAGGAACGTGGTTCAATTCTCTCACATAATGGTGGTATGATTGTCATTCCCCCATACCGAGTGTTTCAGTGGGTGTCTAATCATTTATGGAAAGGGAGATACTATTCCTAGTCAGCTGTTTACATTGCTCACATTTAGAATTCAATGATGTTATGTAGCTACAGCGCAGAAACTATGCAATTTAGTGGTCTGCTCAATCTCTGGATTTGATTGAAGTGAAGACAATCACTTACATCCATTAAAGTTAGAACAATCAATAACACATCCATTGAAGTTAGGACAATCACTAACACTTACGTCCAATGCATTTAGGACCATTACTAACACATACATTTATTGAAATGAAGACCATCACTTACATACTTTGAAGGCAGGTCCGTCACGTACATTCATTGAAGTGAGGACCGTCACTTACATGTATTGAAGTGAGGGCCATCATTTACACCAATTGAAGTCAGGCCTTCACTTAATGCATTGAAAACTTTGTACACGATGAGTACTAAACTTGTGATTTTGGAAATACAAGGCTATAACAACACAAAATGAGAATATATGATTAATAGTACAGGCAAGACCTTCTCTATAATAGTCGTGCGAGCAGATCACAAACATCGACACTTACATTAAATTGTGCGCTTGATCATTGGTCACTTTGAGCATAATTTTTGTCGCGAGTCAATGAAAAAAAAATTCGGTAAAGGTAAAGAGGTAAAACGTAGAGAATGTACAGCACTGTACTCGTTTTACTCCACATGTACTTCGTTCCGACCGAAGTCTCATGCCATATAGAAAGTAACATCCAAGAGATCATCCCTAGGGATCTATGAACACCCCAATTTGTTAACAAGACGTCGCGATTGGGATTCGAACCTGCGATCTCCTGAGCACAAAGCGAACGGTTTAACCACTACGCCACAGAGATACATAAGAAAGCATGCGAGAGATCAGCAAATTAATTTTCGATCAGCTTTCAACAATATTATGGAGAGAAGGCCTGTGAAGGGTTAATACGCTGACATAACACATTATTTCAAGACATAACACATTATTTCAAGACATAACACATTATTTCAAGACATGACACATTATTTCAAGATATAACACATTATTTCAAGACATGACACATTATTTCAAGACATGACACATTATTTCAAGACATGACACATTATTTCAAGACATAACACATTATTTCAAGACATAACACATTATTTCAAGACATGACACATTATTTCAAGACATGACACATTATTTCAAGACATGACACATTATTTCAAGACATGACACATTATTTCAAGACATAACACATTATTTCAAGACATAACACATTATTTCAAGACATGACACATTATTTCAAGACATGACACATTATTTCAAGACATAACACATTATTTCAAGACATAACACATTATTTCAAGACATAACACATTATTTCAAGACATGACACATTATTTCAAGACATAACAATACGATACCTGAAATTATAAACTCTTAAATTTAGTAAAATTATACAGATTTGGTCGAAGACAAGACTGATTTATAACCAAAAGAACAGCAGGAAACGTGAAATTGGTGTCATCAATGTGAATACAGTCTGAAGAAGGTGTGCCTGGAAGATGGTAATACTTATTTTTATCATCTTTATTTCAATATTACTCATGAATAACGTCAATCCTACATCTGTTACTGTTATTGTATTCAATTATACAGTACTCATCACTCTAATTGCATCCGTACATTTACGTGCTCATTTCGCGTGAATCATCTTGCAGGATTTTATAGCGGCATATCCGCTACGCAATATGTTCATTAATATTAAATATATGGTATTTCAATATATCGGGCATGTGTACCCAGTGTTTACCGTTACGGATTTTAAACATGGGACACCATACTCACAGGAAGAAAAGATATTAAACATATATTTATGATGTTTCCGAAAAACTTTGAATATTAAGTGACAGGATACGGTTAGCAACAATAAGATCCTAAGAGAGTCTATAGTATGTATTAACTTCAGCAAAACTGAAATCCAACAGGCGGAAAATTGGAACATGGTAATAGTTAGGCCAATCATTGCTAACTCACATAATAACATACACAAATCGATGTTTCCACTAAAAGACCTCTAACAAGAAAACATTAATAACATAATACGAGTAAGTACGGCATTATTGACGTTAACGTGGCAAAACTAAAAATAGACACAAAAAAGACAAAAAGAACTACAAGGTCAGAGATGAAAAAAACACGACATCCAACACTCGAGAACAAAACAAAATTTAAAAAAGATTAAGGAGCAACATGATATTTATTCGTAGAACTGACGGGCATTGGTCCAAAGGGTTATATGGCGCCAAATTGACAGATGTAAAAGTTCTTACGCACGTATCCGGTTCGGTCATCTGAGAAACACGATTTAGTGATGGTCACATGAATACCATAGACAACCCGATGTTCCGTGACATTGAAGTAAGTAGTGCCGGTCTGGTTTTTGGTGCTGTACGTATGTTAATATTTTCGGTCTGCGAGCCTCCTACCAGTCTTACCTGGTACGCCACTGTGCAACTCCTGCAGATGATGGTATAAATGGCCTTACGGGACACATATGTGAAGCTTTCTTCAATGGTATAGGTGGTTCTGAGAAATGTGATAGACCGGGCCTTGGTGACATAGACAAAATTGTAGCATTTACTACGTCTGCATATATAGTGTCAATATGATTAGGAACGCCATGCTTGAGGTGAAACCAGACTTATATGTCCCTGATGTTCTTGTTACGTCTATAAAAACCGGGAGGGGGGTGCGAAGAACATATCACGTGTCTTGGGACCCGACTGGAGAACAAGAAGACGGTGTCGAAAAAGGATATGACGGATATCAGAGATATGGCGGTGGAAGCTGAGAACAAGTTGGACCCTGTCCGAGGACTAAAAAAGACCTCCAAGTGTTCTTGGAAAGGTGGGGGGGGGGTCTTGGCGGAGAGGCTGTACACTCCTACAATCTATCATACATGGGCTCTCTATCGAAAGTCGTTTTCTGACACAAGCGTCGTAGGAGGAGCAGTTAAGAGAATGGCAGGGAATTGCAACAGGTAAAGGAATGAGAAGATGTGTAGAGGATAACCTTTTTGGCAATAGTCTGTCTGTAGTCTGTAGTGTATCGATGCGTTAAGACAGAAGGGTTGTATGTAGTCTGTACTGTATCGATGCGTTAAGACAGAAGGGTTGTATGTAGTCTGTACTGTATCGATGCGTTATGACAGAAGGGTTGTATGTAGTCTGTAGTGTATCGATGCGTTAAGACAGAAGGGTTGTATGTAGTCTGTACTGTATCGATGCGTTAAGACAGAAGGGTTGTATGTAGTCTGTAGTGTACCGGTGCGCTAAGACAGAAGGGTTGTATGGTGACGGATATCAAGAAAGTCACATATGAGACCGAGATCTCGAATGTGAACTTGGTGGCCGGGAGAGAGTTGTCGATGATGCGTATAGGGCGTAACAGATCAGCCCCAGACATGTCCGTCATGCTAATCCCATCATCGATGCACATATGGAATACCATTAGTAAGGCCCACCATCGGATTTCCATACCTGGTTCTCAAGGTGGCCCATAAACAAGAAGGTATAACTGGGTGCTTATGGCGATACCACCGATTTGGTCAAAGAAGTGAACATCGAACTCAAACGAATTGAGAATGGATACGATCTCCGTAAGAAGGATGAGAGTAGAGATAGACACAGAGTGATAATGATGCTTGTCAAGGTAGAACTTCATCGTCTTGAGGCCCTCCGAGTGTGGTATAGGGTGTAAAGGTATCAGACATCAAGTAGGAGAAAACAATAGGTCTGAGGGGAGAGAACGATACGGCAAGATAAACATGGCATGGTTACTGTCTTTTAGGAATATAAGGAAATGCATCACTAACAGTTGAAAGATGCTATCCAGGAAGTCAGAGAAGCGGCCTTTATGTCAGGAAAAAGGACAGACAATAGGTTTGTCAGGATTGAATGGATTGTGAATAATTAGTAGTACATAAAATGCAGTTTAAAAAGAAACTGCTTTCAATGAGATATTGCTGATGTAGTGCGGAAGAATTTCAGCTATCAAAGTCCTTAAGCGTCATGGAGAATTGTACCTTTAAGAATTACATTAGTATTGTTCTTGCGTGCACTGGCCTTGTCGAATATGAGATTTAGACAGCTGTTCCAAACCATCTTGCTGACAGGTCCTCACGCCAGACGACAACACTACCCCCCCCCCCTTTTAAATCAGCAGTCATGATGGCAATTTAATTACGGCAGCGAAGCTACCTAAAGGCGCGAAACTCGGTCACGGAGATCTTAGAGATTCAGAAGAGGATGAACGTTCATAATCATTTTGTCACTATCAGCTACAAATCAAGTAATGTTACACATGTGCCCATAGATCCGATCTGTCACAATCCTCAAAACCATCTTCACCATTGAAGAGAACTTCAATGTCTCCCGCAACGTCATATATGCCATCATCTGCAAGCGTTGCACCATGGCGTACATAGGCGAGACTGGTACGAGGCTCGCAGACCGATTCTGCAAACATCTGTACAGTATAAAAAAAGACTACTGTTGCTGACTACTTCCATGTCACGATTAGCAGTGGGGGGGGGGGGGGGTAATGATATTCATGTGACGGCCAGTAAGTCGTGCTTCTCAAATGGCCGGACCTGATACGCGCTTGAGAACCGTTACATCCAACAATTTGGCGTGTTAAAACCCTTTGGGATCAATGCCTGTCAGTTCAACGGGTAGATATTCTACTGTTTCGTCAGTTTTATGTTTTTTTGTTTTTGTTTTATTGGTATTTGGTCTATTTTCTGTTAGTTTTGTTTTATATCTGATTCTAGTTTTTACTATTCCGGGTTAAATCTATATTTTGCTCTGCCATGTGCTCGTGAACCTCAATAGTGTCGTTCTTACTAGCAGTATATTGTGAATGATTTTTAAAAAAAAATGTTTGGTCGTAACGCCATCTTGTGCTTGTTATGTGCGTTACCAGTGATTAGTACAACTGCAGTACTCTGTTCAAGTTAGGAAGGAAACCAGACAGACATCTAACAATATTCTCCACAATCAATCAACGAATATTGACGTGGTTTGGGAATATAAGTAAAGATGAACAACAGCCGCATCCCAAAACAAATATTGTATAACGAACTCTCACAAGATGTTAGAAGAAGAGGTGCAGACCAAATTTGTGATACAAATATTAATGTAAAGCATCATAGAATGATTGTGTCATCGCTTCTAACAGCTGGAAAACGCTGGCAGAAGATCGCATCACACGGAGAGCAACCATTCCTATTGCTGATTAGACATTTGAGAATCCAAAATTGAGCAGAGCAGAAGAACAAAGGCTCAAATTTACGGTGGAATACTATAGCGATGTCATTTTTTCCATGCTTATCCTGCCATAAACCAAGTCGTTCGTGGATCGGCAGATTTATGAAAAGGAATGTTTGGCTCGCGCCCGATTAACTCTGACTAGTTGTACAGACATGCTTCAGACCGTACGTGAAGGCACATAGGGCTATATATTAGCTATAACGGATACCTTCAAAATTTTGCCATGAACACTCACCAAAAGTCAGAATTGTGTCATAAATATTGGCTAAAAGTCCGAATGCAAATTTTTGTTTGCCCTATAACGTCCATCTTTTCTTACTTCTGCAAGACTACATTTCTTTGCTATCTAAGATTGTGTTGATCGTTTATTTATCGCACATGAGTAGCTTCCGTACAATTTTATACACTATCATAACACATGTGAATGTAACGAAGCATGCCTGTAATCATAACCAACAGGATAAAGAGGGCAAAGAGAACCTAAAGCAATATTACAGAATATTCAAACTATGGCAGGCTTCAGGGGTAGAAATCATGACGACAGATCAACGCCCCCCCCCAAAAGGGGGGTGGGTTATATAAATTACATTCTCAAATGGTTCAAAATGATTAAAAATACGTTTGACTTCATTCTATCTACCTATTCGCTAAACCATTTATTGCCTTTCATCGTCAGGTGTAGAAGAGTTCTCTGGAGATGACCCTCGTGTGTGCTGAGTATATTGTGGAATTTATCGTCTCTTTTATGTCGGTGGTCCATCGTTTTCTAGGTCGGCCGCTAGGTATCACTGTATCTTCACTGTATCTGTGTAGCATAGCTTCACTGTATCTGTGTAGCATAGCTTCACTGTGTGTAGCATAGCTTGCTGTGATATGCTGTCTGGTGGTAGTCTGCTGTGTGCAAACCATTTGATATGTTGACTCTTAATATACTCCAAGATTGCGACGGTGCCAGTTCTTTGTCTAATGTCGTCATTTCTCACTCTGTCTCTTAGCGATATTCCCAGGATTCTGCGTAAGCATATCATTTCAGACTCCATTTTGACTTCATTTGTATTTGGATTTCCCCTTAGGTACTTCGTCCCTCCGAACGAAACGACACTCTGCTTGTCAAGAGTACCTATTAAAGCAGGTAACTAAGTAGCTTACATTGATAATCCCCAAGGATCTCCGGAAAAAAATCACGTTATAAACAAGACATCGCGAGAAGGATTCGAATCCGCGACCTCTTGAGTACAGAACGACCATCTTAATCACTACTCCAAAGTGATCCCTGAGCTAAGCGTCATAACGTAGCCACTACGTCATAGTGATCGCTGAGCTAAGCATTATAACGTAACCACTACGTCATATTGATCGCTGAGATAAACATTATAACGTAACCACTACGTCATATTGATCGCTGAGCTAAGCATTATAACGTAACCACTACGTCATAGTGATCGCTGAGCTAAATGTCATAACGTAACCACTACGTCATAGTGATCGCTGAGCTAAACGTCATAACCATTATAGCAACCATCAGCACAACCGAGACCGTCGGCAGTAGAAGACCTCTGTACAGTATTTCATTCGTGACGGTTTTGATTATTGTCGTGATTTTCGTTAGTCACGATTTATATACTTGGACTCGCATGCCAAAAATAGTGGAGGCCAACTAAAGAAATGCAGGGAAATAATCAAAATCGGCCTTTAATGTCGTTTTCCTTTTCTGTACGCATGTCTATTATACTGGTGACCGGTCATGTCACAACGTAATTTACGCTTCCCTGCGGAAATCACTTTTGTGATGGTTGTCAGAGAAAAAGTAAAGATTTTAAGAACTGCATTCAATGCAATAAATCACGCATGAAACGCTAAAATAGGACGTTATTCTACTTATAGAATTCAAACTATCTTATGGAAGACGGCCTCCAAAGTTCTTTCCTTGTACTTCCCAGGGTGGGCCTGCTAAGGAATCGAAAGGTTACTCTTGCATGCATTGAAAGTCTCATGTTCACATTGTTGTATCAGCCCGTAATCGCAGACACAGAAACGGTATCACGTGAGAAGTTGAACCAATTACACAACTTTACGTGACCCGTGACGGACTCACAGCGCTAGTCACAGCAGAAGAGAACTTAGATAAAGATGGCTTTGTTTGCTCTCCGCAGCTCAGTAACGTTCTTGTAGAACGCCCACACAATGACCATTTAGCTTAAAGACCTCTGCACATAATTAATTACGCCTTCAATCTTTACTTTTGTTGATTATCATCGTGAATTACGTTGGTCACTATTTATATACTTAGAGTCGAGTTTGCTATTTTTGGCATGCGACTCCAATTACATAAAGTGACCAACGGATATACGACAATAGTAAAATAAATAACGAATGCAGGCCTAATTAATTATGTGCAGAGGTTTTCTACTGCAGTCGGTTATGTTCAAACATACAACACGACTCGTTATCTATTTCATACAATAAAACGTCCAACTCTTACAAGTTGCATGTTGCACACTAAAAAAACATGTTAGTTACACACTAAAACACGTCACACGCTAAAAAAAACACGTTACACACTATATAACACGTTACACATTATTAAAAATATTGCAATCATATTGAGTTGTTATGCTGACATTAACGAACTGATTTGGAAAGATATGAAATGGTCCATGATATTTCAGGAAACAGTATATGGATTCTTTTCGCTTGGTAAGAAATATTTCATCAATTCAGTTTCTTCTTCTTCAACGTTCATTCTCAAAATCCCGCTGGATCTCCCTTGTAGCAGGACAATTGTCCTACTAGATTTCCAGAAGGATGCAGTCCAGAGAATGGAAATGAGTTGTGTCGCAGTTTTATTTGCGCCAATGGCCCGACACATTACTCTTCGACGTGACTAAACAGTTTCAGTTTCTCTGTTTAGGACATGGGAATCTTCAAGCTATCATCTTGAATGAATACTTAGGCAGAGTATAGTTTCCGGATGTTTTCTTGCAATTCCTGCATATTAGCTGAATGTAGTCAGGAGAACATAATGAGTTGTATCATGGTTTACAGATTGGCTGCGATATCTGCGCCTTTCTGCCTGACACATCCTTTTCAGTATGGATTCTGGATAACTTGACCTTCATGGGAAGAGACAGACAATTCCATCCTTTAAAACATCTTTAGTCGCCTCTTACAACAACCATGGCAGGCAACAGAGAGTCATTGTTCTTTGCTCTCCTTTCGTGCCCGGGAGCACAAAATCGTTTTTATGTATTTTTTGTATCAATAATGGGGAATTACGAGCAATATATATGTTATATCCTTTGGTCAATCGGGGTCGTTCCTAAAGAGCTTTATTTTATGCCCAGATTACTTAAACTTTCAACCCAGCTGTGTGCTATGATTTAAGAATAAGCCTCGTACTTATGTTAAACACATAAGTGTATAAATTTTTCTTCTTCTTCTTTCGTTCACTTGAAACATGTCTATATCTGTAATTCTGTCTCCTTAATAAAACTCACTGTCTTTTGTAGTTCATACAGTGTCCCATAGAGCTTTGATTCCAGTGTTGTTTCCTCTGGCCAATATGTCTGCCTCAGCGTTTCATGCTCAGAACACTCTTGAAGTATATGTTTGGCACTCTGTGCTGCCTGTCCACATGTACACATGGCCGTGTTGCCAATCTTGAACTTTGTATACATGTGACTGCGGAGTCGGTTGTGTCCTGTTCTGAGACGTAGAATTATAACTTGTTGTGATCTGTTCATAATGTGATAGTCATCTTGTGTTGGTGTTTGTGGCTTTCTTATTGATTTGATCATCTGTTTTTTCTGGTGGTAGGTGATTGGTATATCTGGTTGGTCTTCGGCAGCACCTTCCTTAGCCAGTTGGTCTGCTTTTTCATTTCCTGGTATTCCACAGTGAGAGGGTATCCACTGCATGGTTACCCTATACTGGTAAGACAATTCGCTAAGTAGTTCTTTTAAGTCTGTTAGTTTTCCAGACTGGAGAGCTTGAAGCACTGACCTTGCATCTGTCAGGAATACCACAGGCTGTAGGCCAGAGTTGGAGTTCAGCAGTTTTTTAGCTGCCACACTAATTGCCTGGATTTCTGCATCATAATTATTGCAGAATTTTCCTGTCGGTGTTCTGATTGTATCTCTAGGCTTGTGTGTATATTCTATATATACACCTGCACCTCCATTCCTCACAGCATTCTGTGCTGACCCATCTGTGTACACTCTGACCCATATATCTTGTGGATATTCCTCATCCAGGAAACTGAGGGTGACTGTCATTCGCTGCACACTGTTCTGTTCGTCCTCGCTTAGTATTCCTTTCACATGGGTCTGAATGTATATTGGCATTCCATGGCTTTCACTCCACGGGGTTTGTTCTGGTACAGACCTTAAGGGGCTGTCAACATCAGGTAGGTCTGTAAGTTGTCTGTGGAGTCGTTTAGCTTGATGGATAAAGCTGCTCCTTTTCAGTCGCCCCATTGCTAGATTTTGGAATCTTTCCTTCATTGGATGACTTGGCATACACTGAAACTTTTCTGCTTGAATTAGTACTTTTGTGAAGTGTATAAATGAACTGCAGCGTGATTTTCTCATATAGTTAGGATGTAATTCAATAGATGTAAGTGTTAGTGGTGGTCCTAACTTCAATGGATGTAAGTGTTAGTGGTGGTCCTAACTTCAATGGATGTAAGTGTTAGTGGTGGTCCTAAGTTCAATGGATGTAAGTGTTAGTGGTGGTCCTAAGTTCAATGGATGTAAGTGTTAGTGGTGGTCCTAACTTCAATGGATGTAAGTGTTAGTGGTGGTCCTAACTTCAATGGATGTAAGTGTTAGTGGTGGTCCTAACTTCAATGGATGTAAGTGTTAGTGGTGGTCCTAACTTCAATAAATGTTTATGTCAGTGATGGTCCTCACTTCAATGGATATAAATGTAGCTACAGATGTTCCTCACTTCTATATATGTACGTGTAAATGATGGTCCTCACTTCAATAGGACTACGTGATGGCCCTCACTTGGTCAAGTGTAATTATGTATTTGCCATGTTAAATAAGTATCACATGAAACATTCTACAAATATAAGGACTGTGTGATGTCCTTTATGAAATCTTGTGGAGGCCACTAACCAATCAGAATTTCGTGATTACCGATTAATAATAAAAGGATTTATTAAGCTAAAATTTTTCTTCTTCTTCGGCGTTCATTCTTGAACTCCCGTCGGTTCTCTCTAGTAGCGGGACAATGGCTCCACTAGATTTCCAGAAAGATGCAGTCTAGAGAATTTAAATTCATTGTGTCGTCGTTTTATTTGGCACGACACATCAATCTTCAGCGGTAAGCAAACATTCAAAATATTACATTGCCATGTTTCGATCTGTTATTACTGTGTGCCTAAAGGTCTTGGGCCAATACGTTATGGTAAAAATACTGCATACAGAGACTTACAAAGAAAAATATGAAGGCAATGGACAGGATTTGAACTAGGGGACACCTATTTGCATCGAATATGTGATTTTACTATACACGTCTATATTATCAAATTATTATGGAACTGAACCGGCATCAACAAAAAGACAACAACAAAAACACAAGGTATGCAAATTTCTCGAGGATCAAACATTTAATACTAGTACATACTATTAAGCATCAGTACTACAAGGACTATGATGCCTACTTGTAATATGTGTTTGTGACAGGGATGTGTGTACTAGACGGTCACATAATCACGCACATGTTACATATGACAACCAACACAATTATCAATGGCACCATACATGAAAGCATGCCATATTGTAACTCAGCTTTGTACTTACCTGAAGTATCCCAGATGGACATGTGTATTTTGTATGTGTCCGAAACACAGTACTGACCGCTGTATGAGTCAAACCCTGTCGGAGTGTAGGTCTGTAGAGATAATACAAAACATATAGCTATCAATTTATAAATATTAAGACAACATTTCTTCATCTTATTCTACTGCATTCGTAACAAACCTTGTACACAGCGGATCGTTCTCATGACAAAACGTGTACACAGCGGATCGTTCTCATGACAAAACGTGTACACAGCGGATCGTTCTCATGACAAAACGTGTACACAGCGGATCGTTCTCATGACAAAACGTGTACACAGCGGATCGTTCTCATGACAAAACGTGCACACAGCGGATCGTTCTCATGACAAAACGTGTACACAGCGGATCGTTCTCATGACAAAACGTGCACACTGCGGATCGTTCTCATGACAAAACGTGTACACAGCGGATAGTTCTCATGACAAAACATGTACACAGTAGATCGTTCTCATGACAAAACTTGCACACTGCGTATCGTTCTCGTGTTATGCGGTGTGGTTGAAGACGGAAGACGTGTTGACTCAAGTTCCGAGACGATTGCGTGCCACCTGAGCTAGCCTGGTTTAAAACTCATGTTTCCTGCATAATTTTGCTTCATTAATAAATTTCGATGCTTCTATATTACATTATTCATTTCTTCATAGGACAACTAAAAGCCTCTGAATAACTCTTCATATGACAACTAAAAGCCTCTGAATAACTCTTCATAGGACAACTAAAAGCCTCTGAATAACTCTTCATAGGACAACTAAAAGCCTCTGAATAACTCTTCATAGGACAACTAAAAGCCTCTGAATAACTCTTCATAGGACAACTAAAAGCCTCTGAATAACTCTTCATAGGACAACTAAAAGCCTCTGAATAACTCTTCATAGGACAACTAAAAGCCTCTGAATAACTCTTCATAGGACAACTAAAAGCCTCTGAATAACTCTTCATATCCATCTATTAACCCTACATTCTCCCTCTCCAATGAATGTCAGAGTTCACTTTATTTATTACCTCTCAAATTTCGTCTCTGCTACGTTCGATTTATAAGCTAATCTATTCTGGGGAAGTTATGATTGATTAGTTTTGCATACCAAAATGGGCGAGTAGCCTGTTTTTTAGGTTCCCCCTTCCCCACTTTAATGTAAAGGTATCTACGGCCCAACGTTTGACGCACGTGAAAATGTTTAGTTTCGTTTGGACCAAAGATGGCACATAAAACAGTATCCATTTATTTCCGTGTAATCTCGTTGCACGTTTATGTAATTCTCTTGTAATGCTTATACCCAGAGTCTTCTCTGTTGATTGTTCTGTGCAGTTAATTTTTGGCGACGTACTCTCCTTTTTCCCTCCTCCTTCCACATGAAGGTTTGTTTATGAAGTTTGTTCTCATCCATTATAAGTACATGGCCGATGTAATTACAGCGCCTTCTTCTTCATAAAACGCAATACAAATTCTTGGTGTGTATCTTCGCTCAAGAAATGTCTTGTTTTACAATCTGTGCATTTTATGTTCAATATTTTTGGAATGCAATTGTTTTCAAATGTGATTTAGTCTGTTGCTTGTGTGGATTTACATACAGAACGACATGCCATTACATATATTGAATGAATAGGACAGTGCAGTAAAACCGTATTCCATATAGGTAGATAATTACCACGAAACAATTGGTAGAATAGGTTTTGCATATAGTCTATAATAGAATAGGTTTTACATATACTCTACAGTAGAAAAGATTTTACATATAGTGTAAAATATAATGGATTTTACATATAGTGTACAATAGAATCGATTTTACATATAGTGTACAATAGAATAGGTTTTACATATAGTCTATAATAGAATAGGTTTTATATATAGTGTACAATAGAATAGATTTTACATATCGTGTAAAATAGAATAGGTTTTACACATAGCCTGCAATAGAAGAAATCGACGTTTCGACCAAACATTTTTTCGACATTATTTAATTTATATCAGGGCGCCGCTGTAAATGTCCCTATGGATCTATGACATCGCAGACTCAGCTCTAGGACCGCCGCTGATGATGACGATGAAGTAATCACTTTAACTGTGAGCAGGCAGCTCTAGGCAGTCCATAGACTTTCTAATAAAAGCATTACACGAGACGCATGTTTGCTGTTTCAAACGCATGGTTGTATTAGATCAGGGGATGGGTGTATGGATGCATTAACATTTCCCGAAGGGATGTATTTCAATGCTTCAGTATTCCACTGCTGTTGACCCAACTGCAGTGATGACACACCTAGCATTTTCCGCCACCCAGGAGTCACAAAAGGACAAATGTTCACTGGCCTCATCTTCCCGTCATCCATGGAGACCATTTGACAAAAACACAAAAGAAATTAAGATAAGACTTGCAGTAACAATTATTTTTTTTCCACAACAAATGACATCACAAATGACAGGTTTTTCCGTATTCATCTCCTACGACATGCCTGTAAAAAAGATAGTGTCCCTATTCTGTGTATCTATATAAGTTCAGACCACGGTTGCCACATAGGTGAGAACCGTTGATATATTGTGAATTCCACTTCACTTTAAGATAAACTGTTTCCTCACGGCAGTGCTCTCATTCTGCCACATTTACTCTTTTCCTTAAACATACAACCCTGACACCTATACACAACACTGACTGCACACACGCACGCACTTACATACACATCGTCCTTTATAATGTCTCACACCTGACAAGTAACACCTTCCTGTACACAGTAATATAAGAACAAATAAATTGGTACTTTCAAATAATGTATTTCCGGGAGGAAAATACCGATAATATTATATGAAGAAGTTGGGAGTACCGACCATAGTTACCACTCAACATTCTGAAAACATATCGTGTGAAGAAACGTATCATGTCCTTATAATGTCTCACACCTGACGAGTAACACCTTCCTGTACACAGTAATATAAGAACAAATATGTTGGTACTTTCAAATAATTTATTCGGGAGAAATATTCCGATATTATATGAAGAAGTTGAGAGTAGACTATAGTTACCACTCAATATTTTTAGAACGTATCATTTCTGAGAACAAAAAAAGTCAAGATATTCAGACTTGACCGAAAAAAGCCCACATCTTAGGAGAGAAGCCCAGGAATGGAAACGGTAAACTAGACTTAAAGCAGCGCCGTTTTTCTACAGATGTGTAGATTTAGCTCTGTTTTTCTTGTATCCGTCGTTTGCGTTTGTTTATTCTGTCTGACTGAGAACTACAGACTGGTGTTATCTTTAGGATCACGTTTTACTGTTGCGGAACATTTCTTTGTTAGGGAAGTCTACCTGAGAAAGTAATACTTCAGTTTTTGTCTTCTTTTGTGAGTTCATAAGAAAGAACATGTTGATTAGACTGTTTTATTGTGTTAAGTTTTCTGTTGAAACAGGGAAGTGAAACAGGGAAAAGAACGATTTTTTGCAGGGCTTTTTGCTGGGCAAGACACAGGGCAGACGAGAACGGTTTATATTCACTTGGCTGCTGAAATAGCAAACTTAAAAAAAAAACCAACATTATTTTAAAGCAATTTTCATTTTATTGTTTCTTAAAGAGAAAAATAACATAATTAATAATTATCGAATATAACATTAAAATATGAGTAGTGTTTACATTCTGTTTTGCTAGTGGAAACACTGAAGTGACATTTATCAAGGAGGTGCCTCCAAAGTATTTACATAAGCAGTTTTAGGGAAAAGAAAAATGACGGCATCGTGTTACATTGAATGATAGTATACTAACAAATAATATTTTCGATGTGTTTTCTATTACATTTTATTTTAATGTATCGATGTTGAGGATCAACTTTGTTTCTATAAAATGGTGTCGCCACTTACAAAAGGTTGGGAACATACGGACTAGAGATTCCCAACCTGTGAAGGCTAGATGTTTCCAACATGTGGGGAGATTAGAAATGTATATTACTGCATTTTTATAGGTATACGATGAGATATATAACAGACAAAGACAAAAGGATACGAGACAAAGACACCAGAGGTTAAAGTGAGAACACTGTTATGAATTTATTAGTATTGACTCATCATTCATAACTGTAAGAACTTTCGGCATGAAACAAAAAATACAGTGACAAACATGTAGAGACTTCACAACATCACGGCCTAACAGGAAAACTCGTACACTTTACGGGGGCCAATCACCAATTTGGCAACAAATCTGCATATCACAAGTAGTCCCCGACATACGTATTGCACTAAGCTGAAAGTTGAAGCACCCTGGGTATGAAATAAAGCTCAGAAAAATTCCCCACTGCACATAGGAAGTAAGAGCTAATTGCTCGCAATACTTGGAGTTCGAGAAGACGAAGAAGCCGATGACAAAATTAAAGTAAGAAATTTTATTATAGAGCATTTCAAAAAATATTTGCCACGAAACGTCATTTAATATTTCAATAACTAGTAATTGCAATAACATGGATTTGAGCATGCTATTTTACATTTTCAATGACCCTATCATTTTATAATTAAAAATTCTGCAGCTGTTGTCATTTCCTTGCATGGAAACATTCCTTTAATGTTTGTACAATTGATAATAATTTTGTCCCCGAAGAATGTAATTTACAGTATTCTAACTATTGCGTGATTTTTTTGGTTAACTTTTTTATTGAGTTATATGTGTGTCGACAATATTCTTAATTGTCCTTTTCCTAATTGTCCTTACAATATCCTTTTTGGAATATATCCACCATCTCAGACCGTTGATCATATTCATCGGACACTCTTTTAACATTCCACTCGCCTTGAACACTGAAAAGATTTTATTTTATTAGGCATTCTTCTAATTAGTTCTCATTCGGCATGGCAAGTATCAATAGCATCGTCGCAGTAATCAGTTATGGCTGCATATATATCAGTAGGATGAAAATATTCATTAGTTGTGCCGTTGCGTGTAGTAAAGTAATACGTCTAATGTTTATAGACGTACAACTAACAAGCAATATAACGCAAATAATTTTAAATTTCGGAGTTTGGTCAATATGAAACGAAATTAAAACATGATAAACACAATGTTGGATGGGAATTACAAGTTTAATAATGAAACGTTTAGAAATAATTGCTTATAACCAACTCTTATTATGACGTAACTAATCTGTAGTATATCCTTTGTATGTATAAATCTATGCATACTCTATGCATGAATTTACAACAAAATTATAATGGTATTGACCGGTCAGAATATATTTAACTTGATGATTAAATATGACACAGAATGATTTAATTTGATACGGAACACAATAATTTTCATAAAGATCGTATGATAGAAACAAGCATCAGACAGGTTATTGTTATTAAAATAACATAAAGCAATATTTGCGTATTGTTATGTTTTCTTCCAAAATATCGTTGGCTATATCGAATATTTGAATGAAATATATCAGCGTTTCTCGACATTAGCTGAACGTGAGCACCATTCTACATAATTTAAAAAAAAAAATGTTCGCTAACAATATTTGTACATCTTACAAAGATATTTGCTAGAACATGCACCCCATTCAAGAACATTTTTTTAAAAAGTCCGCTAACAGTATTTGTACATATCACAAAGACATCTGCTAGAACATTCACCCCATTCAACATTAGCTAGAACTTCCCTTGCTTTCTATCACAATTGGTACATCTAACAAAGACATTAGCTAGAACTTCCCTTGCTTTCTATCACAATTGGTGATGTCAACATTGATGTGGAAATTAACAATAGACTGGCAAAAGCTAGTGCTGTATTTGGCAGATTACGCAACAATGTATGGGACAGAAGAGGTATAAGAACAACCACCAAACTACAAGTATATCATTCTGCTGTTATACCAACCTTACTATACGCCTGCGAAACGTGGACAGTGTATGCTAGACATGCAAGAAAGTTAAATCATTTCCATCTTACCTGCCTACGTAAATTACTAAAAATCCATTGGTGGGACAAAGTACCAGACTACGAGGTCTTGGAAAAATCAACCTCAATAAGCATCCACACAATACTTATGAAGGCGCAGGCACGCTGGGCAGGCCATCTTGTGCGTATGGAGAACTCGCGTTTGCCAAAACAAATATATTATGGAGAACTCAAGGCAGGATTTCGAAAAGCTGGTGGACAGAAAAAGCGTTTCAAAGACACGCTCAAGTCATCCTTGAAACATCTTAACATTGACGTAGGCGCTTGGGAGAGCCTCGCTCAGGGTAGAACAGCATGGCGTTACAGCATTAGAACGGGAGCACTAGCGGCGGAAGAATTCAGACAAGAAACTGCAAGACAGAAGCGGACACGTAGAAAAGAAAAAACATCTCAACCTCACACAGATACCTTCTATTGTTGTCAATTCTGTAAAAGAACATTTTGTGCGCGCATTGGACTTGCTAGTCATTTAAAAACGCACTATTAACTTTATTATTTATTATTGTTATTATTATTATGGTTGAGTTTTTGGTCATCGTCGATCACGACGGACGAACATCATCATCATCACAATTGGTACATCTAACAAAGACATTAGCTAGAACTTCCCTTGCTTCTTATCATCTCGTATTTATGTGAACGAATCTCATTCTACATTATTTCTTAAACTCAGTTCTTCTTCTTCCTCTTCTTCATTCTCAAACTCCTGCAGATCATCAGAATTTAGTTCAAAGAACTGGTTGCTTGTAATACAGTTTACAGCTCTAGCTGCTATATATGCATTGTTTTTTATTTTGTTTTTTATATATTTTGTTTTTATTTTGTCGTTTTCTGTTGTTTGTCTCTTGAAAATGGTTCAATTTGAGCCGATACGTGGAGAATTGTCCTGTTTAGTTTTATTGTATGTTTTTTTATATATTTTTTTTAAAATATATTTTTATTAATAGGCAAGGTAAGTGTTTTAGTAACCTGTTTAACTCATTGTGCGTTACTATTTGCAATATATGCGTATTTCGACTTGGTACATTCGATCTTAGCATGGCCTATTGGTTACTTTGATCCTGTATGAGATGGGACAACAAACTCGATACACAAAGCATATCCTTAGTTATGATTCTTTAGGTTGTGGTAGTGACTACTATCCCATATTGTTGGTAAGAAAATGGAAGAAGTCATAACGAGAAAATGATGATGGACGAAATAATAACACGAAGCATAGAAATTAAGCGTGAAAATTACATAGCCTTAAACTGACAGTTGTGGAGTATCACGGCTTAGTCTAAGATTGATGCAGTCATCAGAGAATATCTATTTTTTCTTCACATATTACTTTCTGTCAATCTGTACTTAGAATACGTGAATAAATAATACAAGTAAAAATAAATGATAACAGCAAGATAGATCCACGTTTTTGACAATAACTGGCCTTTGAACTACGACACTGTGAAAGGCTATTCCGAATTTTTCATTGGTTGGCGGCTACAACATACGAAAATGTATCAATATAGATTTCAGAGACACCTCTTGCAGTGATACACTGTGATGTAGGATTAGACTTGTTACTGTCGAAATGTCAAGGAAAGAGCCCTGAGCGAGGACGTTGAGTCCGTATCAAAATGGTGAAATAAGATTTTATCTCGGATGCTAATCTGGGCATGGAATAGTCCTCTCTCTCTCTCTCCAGCGTAGCTGGGAGCTAAGTTATAAATGTCAAGATGGATCTATAGTTGGCTCTGAAATGAGTGCCTACGTTTCCCAAGAATTCCGCAGTTGAAATTTCCTCACGTCTAGTAGACATAGTAAATAAAAATAGTAGTATGAACTTTCTGATAAAGGTGGGGGTCTTTATGACTCAATGACATTTTTAGTTGATATGCACAAGTGATGCTATTCGGGACCTTATTATCATTATTATTTTTATAAAATGTGCACCTTTTGATAAAGTACTGTCCACCTGAGCGGCAGACATTATTCGGTGACATGAGAGCTTTTTATCATTAACAAAATAATAATCAAAGATTATTGTGGTAAAACTTCCTTCTTAATATGGTGTTTAAAAGCCAGCCTTCTTGAACGTTGATTTTGCCTGTCTTGGTTGGACTTCCTTGATGTGCATGATATTTTCAGGGCTCTTCTATAGTACTTCATTTCGAAAGCATCTATTCTTTTGGCTATAGATTTATTTATTGCCCATGTTTCGCTGCCGCATGTCGCCACTGGGAACAAACATGTGCGTAAAAAAACATACATTAGTTTCCGTGATTGCACCTTGGGAGAAAGACTAATTGAATATCTTCTTCTTCTACGTTCGTTCTCAAACTCCTGCAGATTAGCAGGATGTAATCCGGAAAACGGAATGCGCTGTGTGATGGTTCACATCATTGCTGCGATATCTGCGCCTTTCAGCCTGACACATCCGACTTCAGCATGGTAATATTATAGCGCGTTTCACTAGCTGTGTCCTTAAAAAAATGTAATTATCTTAGTTACCGTCCAACTTATTAATGTTATTTTTGGCTAGACTCAACACATTTATACTTTATTTACTATTCTCTGTCCCCAGGTGAACGATGGCTGATCGTATTCACTTGCCGCTAAGCGTAGGGGTGGAATCTTCTGGTGTCGTTCCTCTGTCAGACGTGTCGTCGCTTTGGTTGCATTAATTCATGTTTGTTCAAGGCTATCTTGATGTTTTCTATCCACCGTTTTCTTGGTCTACCTTTGTCCGTATGTATGGATATTCTTTTAATATATGCTCTTATTGGTATTTGGTGTGGGTTCTTACTCATAAGGTGAACAAACCATTCTATTTGCTGTCTTTCGATATGCTTAATACATGATATTATGCCAACTCTTTTCCTAATTTCTTCATTTCTTATTTTATCTAATTTAGTAACTATTGCAGCTTTTCTCAGACACTTCATTTCACATGTTAATATTTTCCTATGCTGCGAGGCTGTTAAGGACCATGTTTGACATTGGTAGTAGTATTGGTATACAAATTGTAGATATTATCTATCTTGATGTTTGGGTGAAGAAATAATGGTGAAAGTTGGTAGGTCACTTTACCTTATACGTAAGACTCTTTCAACACCACCCCATTAGTGTTCCTCGCACTCCATGGTATTCTCAGCATTCTTCTGTAGAACCAAATCTCTAATGCTTCTAATTTCCCAATTTCTTGGTTTTTTTTTTTAATTGTTCACGAATCGCACCCATATGTTAGTATAGGAGTTATATAGCTCTGTAGAACTATCTTCCTCACCTCTAATGACAAGGTCATATTACACAATATATTTTTCATTTCTCTGAATGTTGTTTTTGTCTACCCTGTTCTGCTTCTGATTTCTGTTGAACTTCGTCCATCTGCTGTAATCGTTGTACATAAATATTTGTTTTGGTGTACCTGTTTTAATACTATATCATTCACTTTGATCTTGCAAGCTGTGGTGTTATTATAATTATTATATATTACGTATATAATTGATTGTAAACACTCTAATTTTTTGTGAGTTGTGTAGTGACAAGTAGACTTTTAATCTATATCACAAATAAGCGAAAATTGAAACTAATAAATGCAATTTAATGCAAAAATTAATTGCAGGGTCTACGCCATTTTCAATTTACACACACAATTTTAATTAAATATGTTATATATTTGATGAGATGCATGATTTTAAAGTTGGGCTAGGCTGGTGAAACGTGCTATAGCCAGTGATCTGTGGCGGACTGCCTAGAGTGGCCTAGACAGTTGTTGGTCAAGAGCAGTCTGTCTAGTGGCACGTTCTTGTATTGATGGTGGCGTTCTTCACAGAACATGATTTCTGGTTGGGTGAATCACAGGTGTTTTTTTTTGGTGTTTTTTTTTTTGCAAACCACAATTAACAAACTCGAAACATGTGTCATTAACATGTGTCATAAGGTCAAACATGTGTCATTTGTTCGGAGGTTTAGTGACTCAGACACTGCAGTACTAACCAATACAAACATAGAAGAAAGAATAAAGTAACAGAGTTTAACAGAGTTTAGGAGGAAACTTTCTATACAAACATAGAAGAAAGAGTAAAGTAACAGAGTTTAACAGAGTTTAGGAGGAAACTTTCTATACAAAAATAGAAGAAAGAGTAAAGTAACAGAGTTTAACAGAGTTAAGGAGGAAACTTTCTATACAAACATAGAAGAAAGAGTAAAGTAACAGAGTTTAGGAGGAAACTTTCTATACAAACATCTGGCATGATGAACAAGTCCAAAATCATGAGCTGATGGAAAGACATGATAGACCGATCCAACATTTTTGAATATATACTTGCCTTACCTAATATCTTCCTAGTTCTTTTGTCGGATTCTTTTTCTTCTTCAGCATTCATTCTCAAACTCCCGCTGGATCTCTCTTGTTGCAGGACCATGGTCCTATTAGATTTCCAGCAGGATGTAATCCAGAGAATGGAAATGCGTTGTGCCGTTGTTTTATTTGCGCTAATGGCCTGACACATCCGTCTTCGGCAGATGTCGGATTCAAAAGAAGATATGGATTTCTTCAATGAACTGACCTTTAATTAAAAGACCGAGACAGGTGCTGTAGAGCTTGTACGTCAGAACTTTTACCAGAGATTATTGTGGCAAGGCTACATGAACTTAAATCCCTCCCTAATTTTGTAATGATCATACGCCCTAATACAACTAACGTGGACACGTGTTCGCGTTTAAAACGGACATGGATAAAAAAAGAGACTTTAACTCCTTTATACCACTAACAATACTTTTTTAGTGCTTGGTTGGTCGAGCTCTTACGTTTTTAGTAGTAAGGTGTTATCGTATGCTTTGGGTTCGATTTCAATTCTGTCACAGATTTCTTTTCTATTATTTCGTGTTTATGTTTACCTAGTTTTATTTACCTGTCAGGTGTTAGCTTCCCAGGATTCTTGCAATCTGTATTCTCCTGGCGATGTCAGGTAGAGAGTACTGACACTAATTGTCGACTTAGTTTTTCTGGTAGTAATGTCACTTCAGCTGTTCAAACAATACAGTCGTCGCTTTGACAATGAGCAGATGTGTATTTAGTTTGACTTCTTTCGTTCGATTGAAATTTGTTACTTTTTCTCTTGTACAAATGGCAACTTTAATTTGAGATTCGGTAAATTGGAATTTAATATGGACCTTGTAGCTGTCTATGACCCGATGGGAAAAAAAAGATCATAGCCTTCTGAACAGTGTTGCCAGTATTTGGCCATTATAAAATGCCACTTGCAGTGAAATCTATGTTTTGGTAAAAAATTTTGTTGGTAACCGTAATTTTGATCAATTTAAAAATGTTTTAAAATAAGTTTGGCAATATTATTGCTATATTTTACCTGAAATTTGTCTATAATAAATTTAAACTATCTTTTAAACCTATTATAATCAGTTTAAACTATCTTGTAACCCTACTATAATCAATTTAAACTATCTTGTAACCCTAATATGATCTGGCACGTATGTCAAAAGAACTGCACACAAATTTGTCAAATGCTGCATTTTTCCCGCTAAAGAGTTGAAGGGAGGGGATTGAATAGCTGTGTGATAAAGGCCGCATATTCTTGCTGTCGCCACGTCATATACATGGTGTTTTTTTTAATTCACCATCTGACAGAAAAAAAACCCAGTCTTTACCGAGGATCGAACTCTAGACTTCACTAGTGTGAGACCAACGCTTTAACCTCTCGGACATGCGCCACACCATAATAGTCAAAAGAACGACTAAAGATATTTGCTGTAGGATTGATTACCCCATTTCGTATAATGCAAATGCAACATAAAATAATCATTTTGAAACTCGCATGCGTCAGATGGAAAGACGAAGTTATTGCAGTCAAGCTACAAAACGTGTTACGACACTTTCTGTTCTCTGAACTGAATCTTACTACTCACCATAAGTTTGAGAAAGAACTCGCAAGAAGAAGATTATGCAATTTCTCAGAATCAGTGTGCTTGCATTATTATTGGAAATACTCTTGATATACGCCAGAGGTGGGCACTATAATTTGGAGTCATATGTGACATTAATTTTTTAAGCAAGACTGATATAAGAGTATTATATGGGGTAGTCCCAGAGCTCAAAAACAATACCTGGTCACTTGGGGCTCCACGGGATTTTAAAAATAAACCACGAAAAAAAGCTGAACTCGGCCCGCCGCTTCCAAAAGATTGCCTATATCTGAAATACGAGCGCTATGAGATGCTTACACACGTGTAGAAATAGATGTGTTACAAATCTTAAACTGTGTATACATCCAGCTGTGTGATCGATGATTCATGTTCTTATTTATGAGCAGGAGGATAATTGTTCTGATCGGATCATACTTTCTCGTGCAGATTATGTTAGGATATCTCCATGGCCTAGTTTAAGCCGCTTACCTTGTCCCACGGTCATCTAGATCAGTGGTTCTCTATATTTTATGGCCCGTGGTCCCCTGTTGGGTAAATTGTTCTTCCGTGGCCACCTTGGTGTCTAAAAGAGCCACTGCTTTCAATACAAGTCAAAGGTAAATCCTAAATGAAGTAAACAAGTTACTGAGAATACCTAACTATCGATATCAAACAATAATAAATAACACTAAAACATAGAACAAGGACAATTATCAACGCATCGGTTCTATTGGGTCTTTTGTCAAGAAACAAATAGCGGTTAAGAAAATAAAACCGAAAAAAATAATAACCAAGATAACTGGGACAATGGTTTGTGAGGAAACCATTGTCCCAGTAATCTTGGTTATTAATTTTTAAATCGATATTACTAATCGATAGGTAGGTATTCTCGGCAACATGTTTACTTTATTTAGGATTTATCTTTTATTTGTCTGGTTACTGCGGCACTTTCCATTTTGTCGGACCTCGTCGGATATTTTGGTTAATTATACAATACAAGTAAACAAAGCTTTCTTGATATAATTCATTATTTTGTATCCTTCAAGTAGTCACCTTCCTGTGATCCACATCTAGATGGATCTTTGGCTCACCAATTCATATTTTTTCTCTGTACCCATACCCCTTGAAGTTCCAATGGAGCCCATAAAGTCCACATTGAGAACCACTGGGGTGTATATATATATATATATATATATATATATATATATATATATATATATATATATATATATATAAACAGCTTGACAGTACGAAATGGTTATCAAGATGTTCCGTCCTTGAACCGTTTATTACAAGCATAGCTGGAAATGTATGAACTACGTGTATACCAGATCCTACTCCAAAATAGCCTGGCGCGCAGCGTCATTTAGCATCAGCCATGATGAGAGACATGTGGTAAAATCTGTTACAGGTATAGAGTATTGACTTCATTGTATTTGGAAATGCTACGCTGCAGTTCGGCGCACACACACACAGATATATATATATATATATATATATATATATATATATATATATATATATATATATATATATACGTAGCTCTACACTTTTAGTGATTTGTATAAGCTTCTCGAAAACAGCTCGTAGACGGAACATATTTGGCTCCTTTATATTTTTGATCATTTCCAGCCCGTGGAAATCGCAGAAAATCTTAAAATTTCTCTTCTGGTCCGGCAAAGATGGTAAATGATATGATTGGTAAACCTTTTACCTCTGACCGGTGCACAAAGGTAAAACAACTATAAACAAATCCATAGAATTAGAAAATATTTTTTGCATTTCGGTCGAAAGTTACTGTGTTTTAGCAGGCTAAATATTCATTCTCATTGCCTTTTTCTGATGCCGTGTATATTTCTGTCTGTGCGCTAATCGCAGAATACTGTTTATATCTGCGTTTCTGTTGTATTCTTAAATTCTAATCGATCGAGCTTTTAATTATCAGGTAAACACTGAACACTACGTTCTAGAAAGAATATGCCACATGACACACATTAGAGTATGCAGATTTTTATAAAGTTAGAATTTTACACCGTCTATAGTGTGTCAGGAATAGTTCAGCTGGAATGAGCACGAAATACGAGTGAGAACTATATTATGGGAGGGAATGTGGCAATAAGTGTACGATCCAAAAGATGTTTTTTTTTCAAATTTTGGGTCAATATGTAGAATATGTAGATATGGTTAAACATATCACAGTCGTCGATACATTATAAGAAAATCTATTCGCAATCTTTTTTTTTTATTCTCGCCCAGCCAACGCCGGGTATTGCGTCTAGTGTGTAATATGTGTAACATTTTAACCAACTGTATAAATATCAGAAAGTGGAATGTATGTACGCTGCACGCGTGCTGTTCAAAGAGTTATGGCATGAACTCGATAGATTCAGTTACGATGTATTAGAACTAGCTGAAAATAAATGGACGGGGATAGGCGAGACTTCAACAGATGACGGCATAAGATATGGTTTAACGGGAATATGAAGACGTAAGACCAGTATTACAGTAAAGAGTAATCTATTCAGATCGCTAGTACTAAAGTATACTTCTGTACGGATATGAAAGTTGGACACACAATGTAGATACAGAGAGGATTCATTCTTTTGAAAACAAGATATACGGGTTTTTGTTAAGAATTAGCTATATACAACATAAGACAAATATTTTTGTCTGGCAGCAAATAAACAAACGTGCAGAATATCAAGAACCACTTGTGGCAGTGGTGAAACGGCGTAAACGTGTTAGGTTTGGACATGTAAAGAGGCCTGACTAGCTTTCTGAAATTATTTTGCAAGGTACAGTCGAAGGGGGAAGGATGAGTGGGGTAAGAGAAAATCCAGAATTGATAACATCAATAAATGGTCTGGGAATTATTTTTTCTACATTCCTCCATATAGATGAGGATAGTGTTGTTTGGAGAGCTTTTGTGCTGATGTATCCAGTGTGGCAAACCTACGATCCTAAAGGTTTTTATGGGTCTTACTATTATTACTATTTGAACTCCGCCCATCTCAGCGCATGACGAGAGTATTACTCGTAGCACGTAGCTCCGTAGCTTAATACGATAATCCCCAGGGATCACAAAAATCCCTGAAAAAATCCACTTTATGAACAAGACGTCGCGAGCGGGATTCGAATCGAACGACGTAATCACTATGCCGGGGAGATCCCCGTGTGTAAGTTCAGAACGCAGTGATATTCAGGAGACAGGCCTTGTATTTACTGTAAGGGGACATGCCGGTTATTGTTTTGCAAAAACCGACTATTTATGTGACGGTGTAGCATACCTTCTATATAACTAGAGGCGAGTGCATGTTCCGTGTCTAACGGAATTTCTCCCACAGATCTTATATTGTCGATTGTCACGATTGATCTCGTCTTGTTTATAAGGTTTCAGGGATCCCTGGGAATTATCGTTTGAAGTACTGAGTTACGTGCTATTAGTGGTACTCTTGGCAGTCTTCCTGCCACTTCGTTTATAGACAAATTACAAATAGCGAAATCCGAGCAGAGTGAGATCAATCCTCTACGACTTTTTAGCCTTTTGTGAATATTATTTGTCATTAATAGAAGTGTAGATAATTGAGTAATGGTAGAGGTAATGTGTACCATTTACAGTAATTGTATATATGATATATGTCACTTGACGCCTCCAGTTGTGCTAATTGCATGAGAAAATGTAACATTTCGTGCTGTAACATCTACGTCAGTCGGCACGGCACCTGATGTTGTTATACACTATTAACATCAGGTGCCGTGTCGACTGATGTAGGCGATCACGGATCTCCAAAATTATCTTTCTAGTATTGTGTAAAGTGGAATCCGTCTATAGCGTAATTGTATAACAAATCCATTTATAACAAAATTTCCCTATTTTAACACTTCAAAGAACCCTGATTGTGTTTATTCTTTACTGTTTCTACTGTATATAACTTATTTCCACTATTTCATACATATTTCGTATGCCCGGAATAAGTTGTTATAATGGGATTTGACAGTATTACAATCGACGCTTTGCTATGCTATGACATGACGTTAAAATATATATTTTCTCATATTTTCTCACGTTGTCTTCCTCGATCTTTCTTTCCTTTTATCTTGCTGGTTGTAAGTATGTTCTACAGACCTTCCCGCCTCATAACATATCTGACAAATAAAGCCTCTTAAGTAATTCACGTCCGGTACTTCAATTTTTCAGCATCTCCTATTAGTTTTTCCAGTTATCCATGGTATTCTCAAGTATTCTCAACATTCTTCTATACAATCGCATCTCTGCAAATTCTATGATTTCAATATCATGTTTATTGTTAAGACTCTGAAGCAATATAAATTTGACAATAGAAACAATGATAAAATATATTGACCTACCACGCATATGTAGTCAGTGTTCTCGTGTAAGCATGTGAAACATGGACACCACACTCACATTAAGAAGAGATATTGAACATATTACATTTACAATGTCTCCGAAAATTGTGAATATCAAGTGACATGATCAGGTTTTCAACAATAAGGTCCTAAAAAAGAACCAGGCCATCGTGTAGGTCCACAGTCCTGCTCAAGCAAGCAGTAGTACTGAAGTGGGAGATACCAGGCCAAGAGGCGCACCATCAATACAGGTATCACGCAAAACGACTAGAGAACATGTCTTCACAAAATGATTACTTGCTCTGTAGACATATTAAACTACGAATGAGAACAAGAAGTAGAAGAAGAAGAAGGCTTTCAACAATGTTCTCCATACTCAGTCGTAGGTCTCATGAGGCTTGTGCACATACAAAGAAGAAGAACAAGGGTTTCAACAATGTTCTCCATACTCAGTCGTAGGTCTCATGAGGCTTGTGCACATACAAAGAAGAAGAACAAGGGTTTCAACAATGTTCTCCATACTCAGTCGTAGGTCTCATGAGGCTTGTGCACATACAAAGAAGAAGAAGAAGGCTTTCAACAATGTTCTCCATACTCAGTCGTAGGTCTCATGTGGCTTGTGCACATACAAAGGATGAGCAACAGCTATCCTAAAGCAAATAATGCACGGAGACTCTCACATGTCTCTAGAATAAGAGGAAGATCATAGTTGTGATACACAGATATAAAGTCGCCAATGAAGGTATCATCGATGCCAATTTCCTGAAGTGGAGATGGGGCTTAGTCCAGCCAACAGTGGCTGGAAACTAAGATTCGTAAGCTATCCCTGATATCGAACAGGATCTCAGTCCTAACCCAGCAATCATTGTTGCTGAATTAGGATATACCAGGCCGAAATCTGCATTAGAAACCATTGTACCATGCAATACGACTAGATAACATGTCGTTACAAAACAAATCAATGACGGCTGTTGTCATTGATTCTGACAGCTGGGAACAGCTGTCAGAAGATCGCGTCACGTGAAGAATAATCCTGAACAGTGATGTCAAGATATTTGATAATTCTATATTGAGCACAGCAGAAAAACGAAGTCTCAAACAGAAGGTGCACAAATCCCAATATAACGATATTTTCCCATGCCTATTCTGCTACATACCAAATCTTTCATGAATCGATAGATGTAGCCATGTAAATACATATTCGGTTCGCACTAGATTAACATCTGTAGAGTCTCGTACTGGATAACTTCATCTGATACAGTCATGTACCGGATAGCTTCATCTGATGCAGTCATGTATCGGATTAACTTCATCTGATGCAGTCATGTACCGGATTAACTTCATATGATACAGTCTTGTACCTGATTAACTTCATCTGATACAGTCATGTACCGGATAGCTTCATCTGATGCAGTCTTGTACCTGATTAACTTCATCTGATAGTCTTGTACCGGATTTCCGCCGAAGACGGATAGGTCGGGCCATTGGCGCAAATAAAACGGCGACACAACGCATTTCCATTGTCTGGACTACATCCTGCTCGAAATCTAGTGCGGCCATGGTCCTGTTACAAAGGAGATCCAGTGGGAGTTTGAGAATGAACGCCGAAGAAGAAGTACTGGATTAACTTCATCTGATACAGTCTTGTACCGGATTAGCTTCATCTGATACAGACTTGTACCGGATTAACTTCATATGATACAGTCGTGTACCGGATTAACTTCATCTGATACAGTCGAGTACCGGATTAACTTCGTCTGATACAGTGGCTAGCGAGGGGAAATGGGCAATCCCGAGTAAACTTACCACACAGCCCTTAACCTGTGACTGACCTAGCACGTCGACAGGGGATACACAAAGTGCTCAAAAAGAAACTTAAATGGAGAGGAAGGCACATCACACGCAAAAGAGATCAGCAATAACAACAAAAATAGCAACCATCAACATCTGCGGCATTAAAGACAAGGACGAACAACTCATAGAAGAAATGATTAAAAGGAAAATAAAACACTCGGAAATATAACAGCAGAGGAGGCAAATAGAGGGGCAAAAGACCGTACACTCACTCTCCCCTCAACACCGACAGGTACATGAGGACAGAAAGAAGAAGAAGATACAGTCTTGTGCCGGATTAACTTCATCTGATACAGTCTTGTACCGGATTAACTTCATCTGATACAGTCTTGTGCCGGATTAACTTCATCTGATACAGTCTTGTGCCGGATTAACTTCATCTGATACAGTCTTGTACCGGATTAACTTCATCTGATACAGTCTTGTGCCGGATTAACTTCATCTGATACAGTCTTGTGCCGGATTAACTTCATCTGATACAGTCTTGTACCGGATTAACTTCATCTGATACAGTCTTGTACCGGATTAACTTCATCTGATACAGTCTTGTACCGGATTAACTTCATCTGATACAGTCTTGTGCCGGATTAACTTCATCTGATACAGTCTTGTGCCGGATTAACTTCATCTGATACAGTCTTGTACCGGATAACTTCATCTGATACAGTCTTGTACCGGATTAACTTCATCTGATACAGTCTTGTGCCGGATTAACTTCATCTGATACAGTCTTGTGCCGGATTAACTTCATCTGATACAGTCTTGTGCCGGATTAACTTCATCTGATACAGTCTTGTACCGGATTAACTTCATCTGATACAGTCTTGTACCGGATTAACTTCATCTGATACAGTCTTGTGCCGGATTAACTTCATCTGATACAGTCTTGTACCGGATTAACTTCATCTGATACAGTCTTGTACCGGATTAACTTCATCTGATACAGTCTTGTACCGGATTAACTTCATCTGATACAGTCTTGTACCGGATTAACTTCATCTGATACAGTCTTGTACCGGATTAACTTCATCTGGTACAGTCTTTTACTAGACCGTCAATCAAGATGAGTAAGGCCCGAGCCATACATATCTCTTCAGGTTTTTTAAAGGGGGGTAGGGGTGGGAGAGGGTGTTACCTATTTAAAAAGGCATTCTCCCATTTTCATGTGCAATTCCATACCATTTATTTTGAAAATATTTAGGAAGAAAAAGGTGAGATGACAGAGGTTACCACCCATGTGGCTAGGTTTCCAGTTTTTAAAAATCCCGTTCTAATTTCTTGTAAGGGAAGGGAATTCAACACCCCCAACTCTCCCTTCCCATTTTCTAAGGGTTTTAATAATGTTATATAAGTTTATATATTGTCCAATATGACTATATATGTGTTTGTATTTTTTCTTTCTTTTTCACATTATACCCCTTTATGTCTTGCAGCGTCAGGGGTAGAAGAGTTCTCTGAGATGGATTGTTGTGTGTCATTCATGTATAGTTTTTTCGCTGACTCTTTTATTTCTGTAATCCATCCTTTGTAAGGTCTGCCCCTGGCTTTGTATTCACCGTGTCTGTATAATAATGTTTTTTGAGGGGCCCTGATGGTAGTTTGGAAGCATACGAAAACCATTTAATCTGCTGTCTTCTGATTTAGTCCAGGTTTGGCGTTGTGTTTGTTAGTTTTCTGATATTTGCGTTCTTGATTCTGTCTTACTGTTATTGTTACTATTTTATATATTATACAATAAGGTGGTATATGTGTACGTGTTTTCCAAGTGTACGAGTCACATTTATATGTTAGTATCGGTGTTATATAGTGTTGAAATGTCACGCTAATTTATAAGGCAATTTAGTTGTCACAAATGTACAATGATGAAGTATAAGATTTCGCTAATAATGAAGTTGTATAAGGCCAATCACTTAATATTGCTATCGTGGTGCAGCGTATACTGCATATTTTTAATAATACAAACTTACATACATTATATAGTTTTAATAATACAAACTTACATTGTGCAAATCCAATGAAACAAGCTTTTTTTGAAGTTAAGGAATAACATAAAAGAACATAGAAAACATCCTAAATTCTACAATCAAATACCGGTAATGTTTTGCGTCACTGCAAGGGACGGGACAAACGTGCAGGAACTCAGCCACATGAAATGTTCTCTCATCCCCCCCCCCTTTTACCAAAATTAAGTTAAATTAAAAAAATTACACATTAGCTTGATTCTTCATAGCATTAGTCATTCCCACTTGTTGAGTCTTCTCCCTCCCCCCCCCCCCCACAAAAAAAATATATTAAACAATTACACTTTAGCCTAGTCTTCATTACATTAGTATTCCGACTTGTTAAGTATTCCGACTAGTTCAGTATTCCTTGGCAGCTCACATTTCAAAACCCCATGACCACAACTAATTCCCGAATAGAAGCCGTAAATCTCAGCAGGCCCGGATTAGACTTCTAATATTTCCGGGTTTAATTAGAGCAGATTAAGTGTCATCTCCTCAACGAGGGTGTTCTACAACTGATCTGATACATATTCTGCTCACGTTGGTACATTCTGATAAGACAGTTAATTATAGATTTTCTACATTTTCGTCTTCATTTAACCACAACTAGTATTTTCTAGGATGGCTTTCAGTGTCAACCTTATTATGATATTCTCAATATTTTGTTTGCTTGTTATATATTCTTCCAAAGTATTGCTAGTTATTCCGACTATCGAATGATTTCCATCAGTATCTAAATTTTAGCAGAACTAGCGCCCCATTCAAGAACATATTTTTTTTTAAAACTACCCTTCAATATATTCATACCTCTGTCTTACACACATCGCTTCAAGTACTTCATATTAACGTTAAATTATCGACTTTTATCCCAGATGGGTTCTTGTGTTCAAGAACAATATTTACATGAAGCACTTTAATTATGTGCCAATATGTGTAGCATGTTGTTGAATTAGTTATGTGCCATTATTTGTATCCATTGTTGAGCTATATGTGCCAATATATGTAACAAGCATTTGGATTTTTTTTAGTTATGTGTCAATATTTGTATCAATTGTTGAGTTATAAGTTCCAGTATATTTAGCAAGATGTTGAATTCATTAGTTATGTGTCAATATGTGTATCAATTGTTGAGTTATATGTGTGAATATTTGTATCAATTGTTGAGTTATATGTGTGAATATTTGTATCAATTGTTGAGTTATATGTGTGAATATGTGTATCAATTGTTGAGTTATATGTGTGAATATTTGTATCAATTGTTGAGTTATATGTGTGAATATTTGTATCAAGTGTTGAGTTATATGTGCGAATATTTGTATCAATTGTTGAGTTATATGTGTGAATATTTGTATCAATTGTTGAGTTATATGTGTGAATATTTGTATCAATTGTTGAGTTATATGTGCGAATATTTGTATCAATTGTTGAGTTATATGTGTGAATATTTGTATCAATTGTTGAGTTATATGTGTGAATATTTGTATCAATTGTTGAGTTATATGTGCGAATATTTGTATCAATTGTTGAGTTATATGTGTGAATATTTGTATCAATTGTTGAGTTATATGTGTGAATATTTGTATCAATTGTTGAGTTATATGTGCGAATATTTGTATCAATTGTTGAGTTATATGTGTGAATATTTGTATCAATTGTTGAGTTATATGTGTGAATATTTGTATCAATTGTTGAGTTATATGTGCGAATATTTGTATCAATTGTTGAGCTATATGTGCGAATATTTGTATCAATTGTTGAGTTATATGTGTGAATATTTGTATCAATTGTTGAGTTATATGTGTGAATATTTGTATCAATTGTTGAGTTATATGTGTGAATATTTGTATCAATTGTTTAGTTATATGTGTGAATATGTGTATCAATTGTTTAGTTATATGTGTGAATATGTGTATCAATTGTTGAGTTATATGTGCTATTTTGTGTGATAAGTTGATAATGCACTTCGCTATCCTGTATTGCCATTTCACATCTGCATTGTTAATAAAATTAAACGTACCCTCTAATGATAAGGTACGCTCTTTCATCCGCGGACATGAATAAAATTTCGGAATATTTGAACTTGACTATAGAAATTAACGAAGAGTGTGGTTTCAGTGAACCGAAACTTCCGACTTACTCTTTTTCTTAAACAAAAATGATGCCCTTGTTATGATGCGGAACACCCCCTTTTCCCAAGTTCAATTTGGTTACATAAAAAGAATGCAGATGGAAAAATAATGAAGTTCGCGATTGAGGCAAATCTGCCAGCAGGACCTCCGGGTTAGTAAATCTTCCATTAACTTGGATTTCACAGACGGACCAGTATGTGGGCTAAATCTCTTCCTGTCTACCAGTGACCTAGTTTCATGTCTGCCAACAATATTTCCTCTGTGCTCCCAGTAGTAATTAACTAATATCCATACTAACATCGGGTTTTCCACAAATTGGTAGGATCCACAAATTGGTCGGTGTAGATTCCAAATCATAATTCAAAGGATCGATAAACAACTAAATTGATCCACGCTTTTAGATAGACAGTGCTTATATAACTATGTGAGTTTTTAAATTATCTTTATATGACGTTGTATTGATTCCTATAAGAATTCTAAGAATGGGTCATTTTTCTAACCACACTGGAGCCTTACATATCAATGGACACGTTTCATCATCATCAAGTGCCATACCGGTTGGCGTAAGCGATCATTGCTCTCCACGACTCTCTGTCTCCAGTATTATGCATCAAGCTCACTGATGCAAGGTTGTCAAACTGTCTAATATTTTCTCACGTTGTCGTCCTCTGTCTCTGTTGCCTTCAATCTTGCCTGTTGTGACTATGTTCTCCAAACCTCCCTATCTCATGAAGTGGCCAAAAGATGAAGATTGTCTTTTTCTTATATTATTGATTAAGGTCCGTTTCGCATTTGACTCTTTCAACACATCCACATTAGTTTTTCTGGCATTTCATGGTATTCTCAACATTCTTCTATAGAACCACATATCTATTTCTTCTAATTCCCCACTTTCCTGTTTGTTATTGTCCAAGACTCGCACCTATAACGTATTTACAGTACTCAAACAGTGAATGCAGTCTTCAATAGGATATGTTTTTATCTCACGCTCCCCTCATTGAAATAGTTGGGCACGTTTCCCTGAGTAGTCCCTACCTCTCGTCGGTCAATTAGATGTACTAAACTAACACGGACATTGCAGAAGGCATGTATTTGACAATAAGTGGAAAGTACGAAAGAACTGTCGTAATGAAAGCTATTGTGTGTTAACGTTGGAGAATGAGTATAGTATAGAAATAAATCATCCGCATCACGAACAGGGGCGTATATATGATTTTCTTAAGGAGGGGGTCTTACCTGTATAAAAAAAAAGTTCATTCGTTCGTTTTTGTGTGTAAATTTATCAATTGGACGGGAAAATTGAAGACCATTTAAAAGTAAGTTCCTGGTACTAAAAGCCATGTTCAGATTTGCTTTTTAAAAAAGAGGGGGTGGTTGGTGTTTAAAACCCCTTAATCATCTACGGGCCTAATCATGAATAATAAAACCCCACTAGAAATATAGGGACTACGGTAACACAGGATAAATGTGAGTATGAACGAAAATGGGTATTTTATAATATTACAAATAGTAGTCACGACAGCTTACCAGCAAACAAAGACACACAACTATTCGTAGGTGGTCGTTGTATGTTTTTATCGACATAGTGAAGACGTGTTAGTCGAAACGTCGTCTGTTCTTGTGTTTCGAAGCTAGTATCGCGTGTTTACTATTGGTAAGATTGTAATGAACCTTTTCATGTTTTCAGAACCTTTTCAGAACATGTGGCATATCGTTAATATTGACTGCGTTTTACTAAAATAATGGCTGCTGTATTATGTTTGTGCTACGTATACTGGCCATGCCGGTGTCGGAAACGAAAAGGCTGATAAACTATGTGAAACGAAAGGGCTGATAAACTATGTGAAACAAAACGGCTGATAAACTATCTAATACAGTGTTTCTCCCCCCCCCCCCCCCCAAGTTCACCCCCAATAAACACCTAAACAGAATAAACCATTACACTCACGAACCAAATTGCGGACACTGTAACACACAAGAAGAGACTGTGGAACACCTACTACTGCAGTGACCAAAACTAACAGACATCCGACAAGAACAACTACCACCGCTTACAACTATACACAATGCACTCTACACAACTGCACCACAGCTGAGGAAAACCTGTGAGGGGTTATGGGCTGTCAAGAGCTGCTCACAGAGAAAGGAATGAATCATCATCATCGTCGTCGTGTATACTGTTAGTACCATCTTCCATTCGTCATATTGCGATAAACTCAGCATTTTTTAGCTGTAAATATTTTCTAAGCAATAATCTACATTCAGTAGTTTATTACTGAATTCTGATGCACAACAGCTTGAGGCGGGAATTGATTATGGTACAATGACCGTCACAGACGCGATCCGTATCCCCCCCCCCCCCCCCCACAGAGGCCCGACTAAGTAATTATGCAAAATAATATTCTATTTCTTGGTTATGTGATAATCATGCGTATTTCTTCAATAGCATTATGATAATTATAATTAGATACAGGATGTTTACAAAGTCGACATGCACTCATTTACATTAATGGCGACACAACTTCATACGAACTGTGAGTATTTTGTGCGGATCTGTGTTGACAAAAGTGCACGGTGGTTTTATTGACATCCTATTTATACATTTATTGCAGTCACATTATTCAAATCAGTATACGCAATAAGGTAAACTCATTGTCTATCTTTTTTCCCTTAACGTAAAACTGTGTTTTTGTAACGGAAAACTGTAATTTTGAAACGTAAAACTGTGTTTTTGTAAAGAAAAACTAATTTTGTAACGTAAAACTGTGTTTTTGTAACGGAAAACTGTAATTTTGTAACGTAAAACTGTTTTTGTAAAGAAAAAACTAATTTTGTAACGTAAAACTGTGTTTTTTAAAGGAAAACTAATTTTGTAACGTAAAACTGTGTTTTGTAAAGAAAAAACTAATTTTGTAACGTAAAACTGTTTTTTAAAGGAAAACTAATTTTGTAACGTAAAACTGTGTTTTTTTAAAGGAAAACTAATTTTGTAACGTAAAACTATATTTTAACCACTGTTTGCTGCTTGTATTAATGTGCCATACTCTACACGTGGTTTACTGATATCTCCCTTTTATTCACCGCATTAAGATTCAGATGAAAGTAAAAGATCTAGCGGGTTGAAACTTAAATAATATGAGGACTGACCTCACTGTATTGTGGTTCCCCATATGTACTCCGTCATTTTCAATTTCAGAGCATCACTCTGCTTGTTGAGAGTGCCGCTCATATAACACGCTACTCCGTAGTTTCAAGCGATAATTCTCAGGAAATATATTTTTAAAACCTACTGGTACACAAGATGTACGGGTCGATATCAAATCCCGACCTTGTGAATACATGGCATACATCTTAACCACTATGCCACGGAAACTCTCTTTATGTTTGCTATTACTAACAACAGTGTGTACAACGATATTACGTGTACGCTATGACATCGAACGCGTTCTTTTAAGTTTCAAATCCTCCATCTAAATCTCACACATGGAAGCCATTCATCACGCTAAGTTAACTCTAGGTGGAATGCAAGTCCAATGACAGGGCACACTCTCCCCATTAAAGTTAACGTTAAATGTTGCAGGCATGCCAAATTTAAAGACACGCATGTTTTGGATTGTGTAACAGTTACTGTTTATATTTTTAAAGGACTTCAAAATATATGATGAAGATGGTTATGTAGCATCAACGAGATACGTTTTGTATAGATTATTGTTAGCATCAGTGATATATGGAAGTGAGAACCAGGATCATTATTAACATCAGTGATGTATGGAAGTGAGAACCAGGATCATTATTAACATCAGTGATATATGGAAGTGAGAACCAGGATCATTATTAACATCAGTGATATATGGAAGTGAGAAACATATGACAGAGGGACTCAGGTTGTCTCAAATAGATGGTTATATTAGGGAGGTTTTTCTTCTTCTTCTTATCTTCGATCACCACTCAGTCAGGTTGGGACACCGGAATGCACGATATAGGCTGCTGTATGTTTTAGAGTTTCCGCTGTACCATACAGTTTCTCTTCGACGCTGGTTTGGGTGGGATGTCTTGTTCCTCAGGTCTGCATACTGTCGACATTCTTGTAAGATATGTTCTACTGTCATATATCATATTCGCAAGGCGTTGGGGGAGATGGATGGATGCATGTTTATTCCCCGAAGGGAGATATTCCAGTGCGTCAATATCCCAGGATTACCACGTCCTGCAAGGAGCTTAGCACACACTTCTAGACAAACTATCTCATCACTCTTCTGTCAGATGTCTTGACCAATCCACAGTGATGGCATATCTATCGTTCCCCGTCACCTCGGAGTCTGCCACAAAAGTACAAAAATGCACGCTGGTCTGCATCTCTTAATCATCCATGGAGATTATTTCATCTTCTTCTTCTCGTTCGGAGTTTGACATGTCTACACAGCAAGTCCTGTTTTCTTAATAACTGCTGCTGTATTTGAAAGCTCCTCAGTGCTCCCATACATCTTTCTGTGGATATCCATCTCTGGGGATTATTTAATAGAAGACAAAAGTAAAACAAAAATTGAGCCAAGATGTGACAATAATCATTTTTTCACAGGTAATAAGTTGTCAGCATATCCCCCAATTTTCTGTAATCAAGGAGACTATGACAGTCCTGGAAAGATGGCAATGGCCTTGTCCTTTGGATCTTGAACTAGAAGGTCAAGTCCCATTTGTCATACAGGCGGCGAAAGAAGACGAAGAATAGTTTTAATAAAGGCTATGAGAAGACAGTTTAAATTACGCTTACGATTTCGCCCTGTTGTAAAACGCACGATTGGCATATGGACTCCGATTTTATGTCAGTGTTAACTTGTTCAAGCTTTCACCAAGAATCTATATTTCTAGATAATTCAAAAAAAAAGTACAATCTTTCACCAAGAATCTATATTTCTAGATGATTCAAAAAAAAAGTACAATCTTTCACCAAGAATCTATATTTGTAATTAATTCAAAACCTGTACAAGTATTCACCAAGAATCTATATTTCTAGATAATTCATAACGCGTACAAGCTTTCATCAAGAATATATATTTGTAAATAATTCAAAACCTGTACAAGCATTCACCAAGAATCTATATTTGTAAATAATTCAAAACATATACAAGCATTCACCAAGAATCTATATTTGTAAATAATTCAAAACCTGTACAAGCATTCACCAAGAATATATATTTCTAGATAATTCAAAACATGTACAAGTTTTATATTTCTAGATTGCTCAAAATATGTACAAGCTGTCACCAAGAACTTATATTACTAGATGGTTCAAACCACGTACAATGATCTCGAGTATAGAAAATACGATCGAAACAGTACGTGGGAAGTATTTCACAATTATTATAAAAAACTCAGAAAATAAAAATTGACTTTATAGTACTTTCCTTTTCCCATATGCATTCCGTACCTCTTAAGGAGCAACACTTCCTATGTTTAGAGTGTCATGGCATGTAACTCCGTAGCTAATGCAATAATCCCAAGAGATACTATAAATATGCACTTACACTTGTAAACCAGAAGTATCGGTCCAACATTGAAATCGCAACCTAGTAGAAGCTTTGCAAAGAAAACGCTGGAAAAATACGAATGATAACATGTAATCAAGCTCGTATATAAGAAAGAGCGAGCGGTTATGGGGAGGGGGAGTTCAATTAAATATTAAACATCCCATCCCTCCTTTAAAAATATAAAATATGACATTTAGTAGTAAAAACTACACGTAGTAAAGAGGCTAAACGATTTAGACACAAACATAATTTTAAAAATCACATAAAAACTAAGTGATAGACGTTATTTGTTAAAGATACCCCCCTTACCTTTTTCTCTCATTGTCTTACCCCACTCATATCTACCATCTTGGAAGTGATGGAAACTTGCATCTTCTAAACCGGAAGCATGTTGGAAATAGAAAATACTGTACCATAATCAATGTACTTCCGGTCACTAGGTTTTCATTACTTCCTTCAACTTTAAAAATAAATTCATAATAGTTTTGTAGAGGGTAAATAGTGCATATGTTTCGGAGATGATTCCCCGTTCCTGGATTTGCGGATCAGAGAAAATTGGATACTAATAATATTATTCTATAATCTGACATCCGCCGCAGGAGTTACAAACTAATTAACGTATTTATATTGCCTAGAAAATCTCTACAACCAAACAATTCTGGGTTGATGGATACGTCCTGAATAGGATACGATACCAATGTAATTGTTACAAGTTTTAATTGTAGAATGATCTTGTTGGTATTCTGATCGTATCTCTAGCATTTTTTGGGTACTCTTTATATACGCCTCTCCTATATTCCGTCCTGCATTTTATGCAGACCCATCTGTGTATACTCTGACCTATATGTCATGTGGATATTCAGAGACCAGGACACTGAGGGAGACTGTACTTCTTACGTTGTTCTGTTCTTTAGACGCCTTGAAGGGAATAACAAATGATCTCTATCTCCTTCTTGGTGCTGATATAATATTTAATTACTCGCGATTTCATTGGTCATTTTATATATACTTGTATAACGAGGAAACCTACTTGTAATGTGTGTTTTTGTTGTTGTCTTTGTGTCGATCTTACTGTCCATAATCATATGTACTTGAGAATATACACGTTGGAAGTCTGTGTGTCGATCGATCTGCCCATAATCGTATGAACTTGAGAATATACATATTGGGAGTATTGATTAAAATCGCACCTTTTTTTTAGGGATGTGGATTGGGCTAATTTGGAAAAACGTGTTGACTTAAATGGCGAGGTGAATAGGTGCTAGCTGAAAGGACCTGGTTTGTATCCCAGCTGCTGCCTGTTGCTTTTTTTCCTCGAAATTGCAAGCCACATATCTCCTTCCAAATAAGTTAGCCACAGCTCAGGGTTGCCATATTTTTGGCATTTAAACATTTCATTAACCATGAAATTTATGTTTGGATCATTTTCTATTTTTGGTTACATTGAAAATGTTAGGCGCTCCGCAATGTATTGCCATTTTTACCAGAAATTTGAGTATAATCTTCTTCTTCTTCTTCGTTCGTTCTCAAACATCTGAAAATCAGCAGGATGTAGTCCGGAGAACGGAATGCGTTGTGTCATAGTTTACAACATTGCTGCGATATCTGCGCCTTTCGGCATGACAAATCCGACTTCAGCATAGCTTTGGGTCACTGACCTTATATGGGATGGGACAGCCAACTCTATCCCATAACCCCCTTAGTCGCCATGCACGACATGCATGGAAGGTAAACAGTGTTGCTATTCTTTGCTCCCCTTTCGGGCCCGACAACACACGGGCGAAGTATAATCAATTTCAACTTTTACCTCATGCATGAGCCGCATGCGTGACAACCGAGACATGGGCTTGTAGTTCAGTGTGTAAAGAATAGGGTCAACATCTTCTTTCCAGGCATTTCGCAGGAGGTGACTAAGGGATTTTATGAATGGTCTGACAACCTGTTACCTGTAAAAATGTGTCCATGTATGCTTTGTCTCATTTCTTACTTGTGTCTTCTGTCATATGGTCACCATGAATGACGAAGATATGCAGGCCAGTGGACATTGCACCTTTGTCCTTTTGTGAACAGACTTCAAGGTGGTGGGGAATTCTAGATGTACCATAACACATAACACAGAGGTTTCAACATATCTGATAGATGAATGATATCCCAGATGTGTACGCTATGTACTTGATTTTGGAATGCTGCTGCACTGGAATACCTTTCACCGGGGACTAAACATGAATCCATAAACCCCCATATCATAATCATACATTTGAGACAGTTACCGTACAAAAGTTCAGGTGTTATCTTGGTTACTCAATTGAAGACGTGCTTTCGTGAACAAAGTTATGGGTTTTCAGGTTCTACCTGCTCACAGATAAAGGGACTATTTCATCATCATCATGTGTCAAGAGCTACCTGCTCACAGCTAAAGGGACTATTTCATCATCATCATGTGTCAAGAGCTACCTGCGCACAGCTAAAGGGGCTATTTCATCATCATCATGTGTCAGGAGCTATCTGCTCACAGCTAAAGGGATTATTTCATCATCATCATGTGTCAAGAGCTATCTGCTCACAGCTAAAGGGATTATTTCATCATCATCATTATAATGGAAAAGAGCGTTAAATTCACACTCCATCTTGTTCAGTCAGTTTCAAACGCCAACTGCTATACTGTTGCAGAATTTTGATTTCTTCGTCTTTTTCAGCGTTCATTCTCAAACTCCCACTGGATTTTTTTGCAGCATGACAATGATCCAACTAGATTTCCAGCAGGATGTAGTCCAGAAAATGGAAATGCCTTGTATCGCCGTTTTATTTGTGCCAATAGCCCGACACATCCGTCTTTGGCGGATAATTTGGATTTGTGGAAATGAATTTACAAAACAATGACAACTTGAAAATATCTCATTATTCAAATACGTCAGACGTCACTTGAGAAATGACAAGTGCAATATATATATATATATATATATGCTGAACAGTTTGACAAGCTGACACTTAAGAACGTCTGTTGAATGTTACAAGTGCGTGAACATTGTTTCCCTAGATGTCTCATCTATACGTCTGGGTCAAGGTGGTACTTGCAAGGATAATAGTTTCAAGTGAAAAGTCGAAAGAAAATATTGTTAAGCGCTTTGTCAAATTCTAAAGCAAGATACGGGCAAGTCATACGATCTTTCAACACGATGTAACGATATGTACTGTATATGCATGACCGTCCACGTTACTGAGACCTACTGACTAATTAGAAAACAAGATACTTAGTGACCTATTTGACTATTCCCGTGTATTCATTGATCACTATGAATATACTTTGACTGAGAAGCAAAGACAATCAAGGGAATACTCAAGTTCGTCATTTTTAGAAGGCTTCATTTCCCATTAGCCAATAGGTCTCACATATAAGCGAGGGTCACGGTTTATTTAAATATAAGCCGTGTTGGAAATTCCGTCCCTGGTTTTCATTTCGTTGCTTCATGAAGAGAGAATCGACCTTTCTGCAATATGTGTGTTCCATAGGCGCTTCAATTCCTCCCTGCCGATAGTTTCAGCGATAGAGCAATTACACATTAGACCTGACTGAAATGATTAAGAATGCTCTTCAAACAAGCGGTGTTGAGAACTCATTTTCAGCTGAATGTATTATAGGACAGTGGTTGATAAACTTTTCTGCACCCACCCCCACATTTATCAATGTAGACCTCACACTCTCTCTCACACACAAATGTGTTATACATTTTGTTAAGTTTTATTATGCAAACTGTAAACTAATATAATATTAGTAGGAGTCAAGTTGGTAGGAGTCTAATTAATATCAGTCAAGTTATTAAGTTATTAGTAAAGTTAGTAGAAGTCAAGATAGTAGGAGTCAAGCTAGTAGGAGTCAAGTTGGTAGAAGTCTAATTAGTATCAGTCAAGATAGTAGGAGTCAAGTTATGAAGTTACTAGTAAAGTTAGTACAAGTAAAGTTATTAGTAACGTTAGTAGGAGTAAAGTTTTTTGGAGTAACGTTAGTAGGAGCCATACAGTTTGTACGAGCCATAAAATTAATAGGAGTCATAAAGTTAGTAGGAGCCATACAGTCTGTACGAGCCATAAAATTAATAGGAGTCATAAAGTTAGTAGGAGCCATACAGTTTGTACGAGCCATAAAATTAATAGGAGTCGTAAAGTTAGTAGGAGCCATACAGTTTGTACGAGCCATAAAATTAATAGGAGTCATAAAGTTAGTAGGAGCCATACAGTTTGTACGAGCCATAAAATTAATAGGAGTTATAAAGTTAGTAGGAGCCATACAGTTATTTTCTGTGGGGCTGATCATATATTACGTCAACATTAAGGGAAGGGGATCTGGAAAAAAAAATTTAATGGCATTAGGTCAAAGGGCATGAGCCCATGGACCTCTGGATCAGCAACCAACCAATAAAATTTGTTTAGTAAGCCTGTATTATATATATATATATATATATATATATATATATATATATATATATATATATATATATATATATATATATATATATATATATATATATATATATATATATATATATTACACATTCAAATTTATAACTATTTCTGAAAGACTCCCTGTACCACATGTATGCCTTGAATTATATTGTTCTGTCTTCATATTTGGCAATAGATTATGTATATGAATGACAAAACTACCAGATTTGTTTTGAGCATTCTACACGCCAAGTTTAAACATTTTCGCTAGACCGGTGGTTCTCACAGATTTTTTCCCCTCAAACCCTTTGACAATATTTTGGTTTTCCATAGACCCCTGCCTTCCTAATATTGTATTTACCTAAACATGTTCACTTAAAATGTGTTTTTGATAGCTGCTCGCTTTCATATCTTTTTTTTTGTAGAGTGAAAAATTGATTTAAAAAACAAGACATGTACAATTTTTATTTATATCTTTGTTGAAAAGACACAATGCATGTAAATATTTGAATTTGGAACGAAACAAATCAAAATCGAGTAATATTTCTTACACAAAATTAATACACAAATAATGCGAGTGATGGCCATGATGCTCAGACAGCAATTCTTCAATATTTTCTTTACACTAGCGAGGTATAGTATTAAAGCTCCACGTGCAATGATTTGCATTCGATTTTATTTTATCGTAAGAAGGTTGGCAACCGCACTAAAACACCTTTCCGCGAGGTATGAATATGGAAAAGCTAACAAAAACTTTCTTGAGATAGTCCATCATGCGGACAAGCAACTGTTACATCATTCTGAAGCCAGAACTGCTGATACCCCTTTCTGAACTGCACTTTACCGCCGAAGACGGATGTGTCAGGCCATTGGCGCAAATAAAATGGCGATACACCGCATTTCCATTCTCTGGACTGCATCCTGCTGGAGATCTAGTAGTACTGTTACAGGAGAGATCCAGCAGGAGTTTGAGAATGAACGCTGAAGAAGAAGAACTGCACATTAAGTTCTACGTTTCTGCTTATTTCGATCAGCTCTTATTGTGATATGACATCAGAATGTTCACTATCATCATATGGATTGATAATTCACTGTGATATTTCCATAGTCAAAACTTCCTCAATCCTGAAGTATGCGTGAAGAACATTTAAATGTTGAAATGTCGTCCAACACGTCATCATCCTGGGCGTTTGTCAGTGACTAGTTGGACAACTGAGAAAATTGACGTCGTTCAATGTTTTGCTTTCTTATATTCATTCTGTCAAGAAAAGCTGCAATGATGGGCTATGTTTTTATTCAATTCAGACTGTTACCTGGTAACTACAAGTTAACCTCATTATATTTGGTAAACACATCTGTCACAGAAGCAACATCTCGTTTGCAATTGATGAAATTTTCTTTCAAAATGGGATCTTTAGCATCTCACAACTTTAAAACGGTTTCAAAACGTGAAAATAATATTGTCAATGTATCAAAAACCAGCGCACTTCATTGTGAAGGAGTAATTTAAGACAGTCATATCATTTTCTTGATACAATTGCGCAAACAACCTAGAATTCAACGCGCTGCTATGAATCTTGTTTCCTGCGTTTATAACGAATTGAAGAGATCGATGCAATCTGGCACTCAGAATTTTAAGTACTAACTGTTGTTAGTATCTTCTTCTTCTTCTTCGGCGATCATTACTCAGTCAGGTTGGGACTTCGGATTCTATGATATAGGCTGCTGTTTTAGAGTTTCCACTGTGCCATACAGTTTCTCTTCAACAATGATTGGGGTGGGCCATGTCTTGTTTCTCAGGTCTGCATACTGGGGACATTCTTGTAGGATATGTTCTACTGTCATATTCGCAATGCTGCACTGGCAGAGCCCAGTTGTACCTATTTTGAATTTGTTGTACAAATGATGTCTCATTTTGTTGTGACCAGTTCTGAGGCGCAGCAGGATAACCTGGTCTCTTCTGGACAGTTGGTAATACCCGTCATCTGCATATAATGACTGACGCAATGAATTGCAAGCACCTCGGGTACATTTTGTTTTAACGGGATTAAAGAACCGCTATAGCGTCCAAATATGGTTGGTGCTCCATCTTCTGCCGCCGATATTATGTTGGGCAAAAAGGGATTGCTTTTTCAATGAAATAATCTTTCAAAACATTGACTATTGATATGTTTTTAGTGCCTGCTGTTAAATTTCTCGCAAAGAGCTGTTTTTCATGGATTTCTTGACCAATAACGAAACGAATATGCCAATAATTTCAGGCAACGTTGACTCGTCCAGATGAAATGAGAAATGGTTCGTTTGCAGATAATTACAGAAGAGACTTTCAACACCATGTCTCATTTCATCATTACATCTTTGAACTGTGTTGTTGCTCAACGGAACTCTTTTGAGTATATCACATGCATGCGTGTGTAAACTTGTTTTAAACCTCTTCAACAGATGGTACAATCAGCTGTTCCTCAATATTATGATACTTTTCCTGATTTTGTTATTGCAAGACACCCACAAACCATCATCATCTCTATTTGAAATTGAAGCATCATACTGTCCATCTTGGTTCTCTTCTGACTATCTAAAATGTGGAGTGGAAATTATGTTTGGCAGACGTCTGGACAAGTGTTATGTGCACGATACGTTGTTGCTTGTATGGAAACTTGTATAAACTTGCACGTGAGCTTGATATGACAGGTACGTGATCAATTTTATGAAATATAATTTATATAAAAATAGCTCAGAGACTGTGCTGTTGAAATCAAGAGAAGAATTGCATGACGACATTGATACTTACGCAAATGAAAAATCATTGGCGAGGTATCTGCAGCATAACCAAACTATGTATGATCAGAACATGCATTTTACCAATAGCAATACACGGTTGTGAGGCATAGACATCAAATAAAACAACAGCAACGATTTGAGATGTTATAGAAGAATTTTACGTTTAGCATGGACAGCTAAAAAGAGATATCAAGAACTGTTAAGATCAATACACGTCAAAGAGGGCTGGCAACTAAATAAAATCTTAACAAAACGCTGTGTTTTTGTGGTGCTTTTTTTTGTTACATGAAGAGAAATGACAGCATGGGAAGATTAATAGCTTAAGGTAGAGTTAACGGTAATATGGGAAGAGGGTGCCTAAGACGACGATGGTGCATTGATATATCAGATTGCTTAAACATTCTCTAGCTGGAGCAGGTCAACTCGCCCAAAATCGCGGAGTGTTCATGGAATCCATAAGGAAGACCACGTTCTGGAAAGAATATGTCACACGATGATAATCTCATGTGTGTGTGTGTGTGTGTTTGCGTGTGTGTTCTATGTCTATTATTATTAGTATTACGTATATGTACACACTATCTGTGTTGTGTATAATAAGATATTTACGGAACAGCTAAATGTTGATTATGACCTGCCTAAATGGCGTCCGCTTTCTTAGACCCCCATCACATCTCGAGCACCCCCAATTTTTTTTCGCTGGCATTAACCCTCTTCAACTCGAAATCGACCCCTAGGAGGGGGGGGCTCTATATAGACCACTTTGGGAAACACTGCGCTAGACGTGGTATGTTTCATTGAATTATAAAACCTATTCTTTGAAAGCCAATATAATAAAATATATCTCAAATTCACAGAGCATCCTGATATCAGGCAAGCATTCACAATCGATGGCGTATGAACGAGTCAATCATTATCAACATCAAGTTCCGTCTCCGCAACGAAGGTTGGCTGCAGAAGAATTCCAAAACCTCATGTCTCTTGTCTTGGTGGTGCACTCTGCTAGACTGTAACCTGTCCATCTTGTGATGTTACTCTCCCACTTGTATCTCTGCCAACCTCTTGCTCCTTTCCTGTAACTTTACCCTCAAGTAATGTCTTCAATACGGTGTCATGTCTTTTCATGTGTCCAAAATATGTTATTATTCTGATCGTTATTTCTCTTAGTAATTCTATCATCATATTAAGTGTTTTTAGCATCTCTTTACTTGTTTTCTTCCCTTTTCATGATGTTCATCATCATCATCATCATGGAATAAATGTAACATTTTATCATTCTCATTTTTAACTTGTTTATAATTTATTTAGATGTTACTATTTTCCTCACGTCATTGAAGGTACTTTTAACTATTCCTAGTTTCCTTTAGATTCAATAGCATCACATTTAAAGTAGGAATACTTACGAGTCCACAAGACTGTATGACGCGACGAAAGACTCAGCATTATACTCTAAGTGAATAAGTTTTAACTTGACAAATACAATCCTTCTCTGTGACCTTGGACTTGCCTTGCAGTCGTGACTCACTAATGCACGCTTGTGTAACCTTTCAAACGATACTGCTACGGTTCTGTCACGATGACATTTCTGCTCAGTTTTGTCGACGTATCCACATCGAGAACGTCGGCAGTATAGACTTTCATGTTCAGATTCACAAGCGTTGACAATTCGGAGTGTAGTGGATTCATTTCATTGTACTCGAATATGCATATATTTACCCAGTCTCTCTCACCGAAGGGGCATGCATCCGCTAAGAGTACCACTCGTAGCAAGCAACCGTTGCTCTTGACAGTACAGGCCTGCTAGTTGAATTAATGAGGCCTTCATTCGTTTCTGTTCTTGATTGTTTCAGTGTTTTCCAATGGCCAATATTTATATACTTGAAATCGTATGCCAAAAATATCCAAGATTACTCCAAGTACATCAATAGTAATGGAAAGAGTGACAATAATAAAAAATACCGAAGAAGGCCTCATTAATTTAGCTAGAAGGTCAGTATCGTTTAGAATCACAACGCAATTGCTGCTTCCAAGGATTGTGTCCCGCGGTCTCAGGAAAATGCACTTGTAAAAAATACGTCACGATATAGTTTCGAACTCACGACTTTTGGAGGACACGGCAATCGGCTTGTTGTTTGCTTGAGAACCCATGGAATTGCGAGCGATTAGCTCTTACTACCTACGGGCAGAGGGGTGGTTTTTCTGAGTTTTCTTTCATACCCGGGAGACTTCAGCTTTCGGCTTAGTTGTATAGATAATTGTATAGATGACATGCTACAAAGTTTCCATAAAAGAGTCTCAATATAACGACATGTCATCTACTAAGATTTTCTGTTGCTAGGTGGTATGTCTGGTGGGCCATTGGTGATACTCACAGGAGCAAGCAACCGCATGCTTGGCTATCGGCGTATCCACTATCCACAACTGCATGCTTGGCTATCGGCTTATCCACTATCCACATAGACCATCATCATTTCTTCTTGCATATCTACTTCCAGTGTCACCACAGTATACACGTTCTCCGTAGCTTCCACGACGATTATGAATATTATAATATACTTGTAACTCGAGTTTGCATAATTTTTCAATCTGGCAGAAAATTAAAACAGTTACAAGAAATGATAAATATAATTGTGAAAGTAAGACACAAGAAATGGTTTAGTCCGAATTATAGAAATAACTGAAGTAACGGTAATAACAAATAACACGTGTCATTCAGAATGTCACAGCAAAGTAGATGGTACAAGTTTGAAGCAAGTCAACATATTCAAGTATTTGGGTACAGTCCAAGTAGACGTCACCACATGTTTAATTATTTCCCTTGTCTATGTTTGCAAATTCCATGTTCATGATTTAATAATTGAAATATTTATTTATTTAGGGTCATGGTTAAGGTCAGTCATGTAAAACACAACTATCATAACCCTAACTCAAACACTAAAATAAATTAATATTTAAATTATCAAAGGATGAACAAGAAAATTTACAAAGATAGAAAAGGGAAATAACTCGACTATGTGGTGGCGTCTACTTGTACTGTACCGTTAAGTGTTTTGTTATAATGTTCATGCATACCCCCTTATGAGCAGGAGGCTTTTCGCAGAACATTTCACACTGCTGAGAGTTGGAGTTTGATATATATGAAATGACCCTTTGGGGAAAAACATTGCACAAAAAGATACATGAGCTACATTGCTCGCAATTTATGGAAATCGAAAACAACACATACTGCGCATGACATGCATTAATTTCCGTTTTATCCCTTGCCTTTGGTGTGCTGTAACATTCCTAAATTCTTCATCTTCTATTCGTCCTTTAATCCACTAGCATCAATGAACTGTGTAACTCATTTCAGTTCATCCTTGGAAAACCTCAGGTTTTGAGATTTTGCTGTCTCAGTAAACCATATTTTCTCCCTCTCTTTGTGGTAGAGATGACACGTATGAACAATGTGTTCTGCCGTGACCATCGTCAGATATATAAGACCTAACTGCTAAACGTAAATAGGCCTTCATTCGGTACGTTTTTGATTATTGTCACGTTTTCCAGTGGTTACTATTTATATACTTAGAGTAGCCTTGGCTATTTTTGCCATGCGATTCCAAGTATATAAATATTGGCCAACGGAAAACACGGGAATAATCAAGAAAAGTAACGAATGAAGGCCTCATTAATTCTGTTAGAAGGTCTGAAGCACTCTGTCGATAGCCACGGTTCTGCAATCTCTGGGCTCACTCGTGACAAATTACCAGTTTAAAGAACTATTGGTGAAAGTCACAGCTCTATCCACAGTTGCACATGTCTGCCTCGCCAATTTTGAGCTTTCTGAACATGTGGCTTCTAAGTCTGCTGTGGCCAGTTCGTAATGGTGCCAGCATTCCTAAATTAGACACATGATCGTGACTCTTCTTTTATCTGTTTCTATTTGTGGTTTTTTTTATTTGTTTGTTTCTACCTCTTCATTGGCTTCTTTCGATAATCATGACTCTTCTTTTATCTATTTCTATGTCCTCTTCATTGACTTCGTCTTCTGAATCCCTTCTGACATTCCTACAGGATAGCAGGATGTGCTTAGGAGAACAGAATACATTGCGCCATTCTATACAGTAATATATATATATATATGTGTGTGTGTTTTGGTCCGACTCGTCCGATTTCAGCATTTCATCTGTTATTACTTGTGAATTTATACACGGTGAACTAATCCACCCTATGAACAAATCTCCTGTTTCATCTCTTACAACACACATGCTATGTCACGGAGTTACAAATATGTATTCCAGGCTGCAGTGATGGTTCGATGCGCAAAATGGACGATCTGGTCTCAAAATACTACAACCTTACTCTTCATATTTAATGGTGCCCATCTTCAGGTAACATACGATTAGGACTGATATGTTTATTAGCTGCACGTGGAATATACTTAACTTTTATGAGCAAACGAAAAACGAACGCTGAAAAAACGGTTATATTTTTTATGCATTTTTGGCGCAGAATCAATAGAACTGGGAGAAAGATGATTTTCATAAGCAGTTTGTTTATACTTGCTTCTGCCAATATGTCAGATCGAGAATCTTCTTTACTATCTTTTGTTTATACATGCTTCTGCCAATGTGTCAGTTTTAAAATCGTCTTTATTATCTTTGATAGTCATTCTCAATCTATCTATTATTTCTATAATTATATCTGCTCCATCGGTTTTATCTATAAATATATCTGTTTTATCTATTTATTATGTCTAACATCTCCATATATACATTTACCATATATATAAATATATCTGCTTGATCTATCTGATCTATTTCAATTATATCAATCAATCAAGTGGCATGCCGAGTGGCGTAGGCGATCATGCATCTCCACAACTCTGTCTCTTGTGTTGTTAATAACTTCAGTTAGTGACTTCTTTTGGTGCCATAGTGACAAACCAAAAATTTCTCTCTTTGTCTTCCTCTGTCTCTTCTCCCCTTGATTTTTCCAGTGATTACTAAATGTGAAGTTTTATTTTTCTCAGTAATTTCCCTAAAAATATTCATTATCTGTTTCTAACTTTCGCATTTTTCATTTTACTCCAGCATCTCTGATAACTCCTACATTAGTTTTCTTGACTGTCCATGGAATTGTCATCTTTCTTAAATACCACATCTCAGTTGCCTCCAGTTTATAAGTTTATATTTGTCACTTTTGTTTACTGATAAAAACGCTTCCATAAAGGATTGGCTCAATATAACATCGTAACACTCCAACTCTTGTATGCATTGATATTACTCCACTGCATAGAATGTTTCTCATTTTTTGAAATGTTGATTTGGCCTGTGCTATTCTTTCCTTGATCTCAGCACTTTCCCACAACAGGAGCATGGTCGCTTTTGCAGTCTGTAATTGGGGTGTTTTCGCAGGTTTTTTTAATCTTTTATTGACCATGATATAGTCGATGTGGTTGTAAGTCTTGTTATCTGGGCTTCTCCGTGTTCTGAGTTGGCTACGATGTTGGAAGAACCATGTATTCCCTATTATCATGTTTTTACTTCTGGCCCATTCCACTAATATCTCACCTCTTTCATTTCTGATGCCTAAGTCAAATCTACCAGTGACATCAATATCTTATTCTTGTCTGACCTTTTTCTATACACATACTAACTTCAACTATCTAGTCTATTTACACTTCAACTATCTACTATATCTATACATAACTGTAAATATCTAATATATCTATACATCTAACTTGATCTATTCTAGTATTCTATCTATAGATATAACATCTTCATATATATATAATCTACACCGCTCACCATTCTCAGATCTACTTTCCCTTACCACTGACAATATTTCGACAAACTTCCCATATCTCAACTGAGCTTTCACTAACAGTTAACACAACCTTCAGAGAAGAGTTTAACCGCTCACAAATCACAGTTCCATATTCACAAGTAGTACACAATATCTTCGTTAAACAAGAACTTACACGAAATAACAGAGACATAGAAATAACCAGAAACAGGTGGATTATGGGAGTAATCTGTCATCTTTAGACGCCGAACCGTTGTTGCATTTCATACGCTCTAATTTGACTTGGTGTTGCTTAACATTGTTTTTAGTTTGTTGCAGCCGGCATTTTAAAAAAATGCAATACAAATGTAAAGCACATGCACACTCACATGGGCACCTGAATATAGTCGACAACAATGCCGTTAGTTAGCTCAGAGGTTCTCAACGCCGGTCATATATTACCCTTCCCCTGAGGTTCATAGACTTTCAGGGCACAATCGAGACATTTATTTGTAAATTGAGGGGGGGGGGGGTTGGGGAAGGGGTGACCACAGGAAAGTAACAATTTCAATAGTCTATCTATCAATCTATTTGCTAAACCCTTTATTGGTTATACCGAATATGTGGTTTCTTTCTGTATGTGTTAGAGATCACGGTGTAGCCATGTGAATTTCCTGATACAACACTCAGACAGGATTAGCAAACCGTCAGTGAGAACACACTTGCTCGTAGTAAAAGGAAGAATTTTGAATAGTAGATGCTGATAAACCCTAACATTCACGATAATCTGAAAAAGTTAACATTTTGTTTAGGTATCAGGGAATGCAAATCTACGGAAGGAAAACTGTCTTGAAATGAGGCCACGTGCAAGAAAAGGTTGATAACCACTATGTTAGCACATACACTGAAATATATTTATAACAACTTAGTCCGGATCGATGACGTATGCTATGCAGTGGGGATCGATGACGTAAGTTCTGTAGTAGGGATCGATGACGTATGTTATGCAGTGGGGATCGATGACGTATGTTCTGTAGTAGGGATCGATGACGTATGTTATGTAGTAACCAAAATTTGCTATATAGAAATATTTACAATAAAGAATACACTAATTTGAGATTTGGAAAAGTATTGATAAATAGAGAATTGTGCTTCAGACGTCGCCCTTGTGTCGCTGATGTTCGATATGAGAGAACAGAATAGCAACACTGTTTACTTTCCATGCATGTCATAAAATGCGTCTAATGAGGTTATGGAGTGGAGGCTGCCCCATCCCATATATGGTCAAAGTGACCCATAATCCATGCTGAAGTATGATGTGCCATAACGAAAGGCGCATATATCGCAGCAAAATTGCAACCTATGACACAACGCATTTCCTTCTCCTGATTGCATCCTGCTAATCTGCAGCAGTTTCAGAATTACCACGTTAACATATATTAGCATAACGCACACGTTATAATGGTTTGATATACATTGTTTTTATTATATATGTTCTCCATCTATTTTAAATAGCAGAAAATGTCAGAAGTGGAACATTTCCATAGTAGCCTCGGCAACGACTTGAAATATTTTCTAAATTCATGGAGTTCGAGAGCTTTTTGTCAGCTTATTTAAATGACTGAAATACGACTATACTTTGAACTGAGCTCCATCCTAGCTCTTGCAAAATAGTTTTCTAGTAGGGTCATTGTCCTGCTAAAAGAGAGATCCAGCTGGAGTTTGAGAATTAACGCTGATGAAGAAGCCATTAGAAAACGGGTATCAACTTTCACGTCTTGGAAGTTGAAAAATTGCGCCATTGCGAAGGAGTGCCTTCTGAAGGCGATACTAGTCAGGAGGTTAATCGAGTTGCTCGTAAATTATACAGCCATGTGGACTCAGACTTTCTCCTTTAAAAATTGACGCTATTTGACTTCCCCGTGATTCTCATTGGCGTCGACACAAAGTGACCAATGAGTCATTAAAAATAATCAAATATCCTCAATTTTGAAGAATAAAAATACGTTGAGTCCAAAGGACTGTATAATTGATGAGGGACTTGGATTAATGATCAATCATTAACTAGTAAGGTAGCACACATCAGTGAATTAGTGTGTTGTAATTCGTAATGTGTTGTAATTCTTAATGTGCTGTAATTCTTAGTGTGTTGTAATTCTTAATGTGCTGTAATTCTTAGTGTGTTGTAATTCTTAATGTGCTGTAATTCTTAATGTGTTGTAATTCTTAATGTGCTGTAATTCTTAGTGTGTTGTAATTCTTAATGTGCTGTAATTCTTAATGTGTTGTAATTCTTAATGTGCTGTAATTCTTAATGTGCTGTAATTCTTAGTGTGTTGTAATTCTGATTCATAGCTCATCTTAACTTTATTTAAATGAAGATACAATGTCGTAGAAGTGTTAAGTATTCTGTACTTAACATCTGTAAACTGAAATGTGTCCGTCCAAACTATATAACAAAATTTGAATTTATAGTAGCACTAAACTCACATTACATCTATTCAATTAGATATACTATAGTAGCACTAAACTCACATTACTTCTATTCAACTAGATATACTATAGTAGCACTAAACTCACATTACATCTATTCAATTAGATATACTATAGTAGCACTAAACTCACATTACTTCTATTCAACTAGATATACTATAGTAGCACTAAACTCACATTACATCTATTCAATTAGATATACTATAGTAGCACTAAACTCACATTACTTCTATTCAACTAGATATACTATAGTAGCACTAAACTCACATTACTTCTATTCACCTAGATATACTATAGTAGCACTAAACTCACATTACTTCTATTCAACTAGATATACTATAGTAGCACTAAACTCACATTACATCTATTCAATTAGATATACTATAGTAGCACTAAACTCACATTACTTCTATTCAACTAGATATACTATAGTAGCACTAAACTCACATTACTTCTATTCAACTAGATATACTATAGTAGCACTAAACTCACATTACTTCTATTCAACTAGATATACTATAGTAGCACTAAACTCACATTACATCTATTCAATTAGATATACTATAGTAGCACTAAACTCACATTACTTCTATTCAACTAGATATACTATAGTAGCACTAAACTCACATTACTTCTATTCAATTAGATATACTATAGTAGCACTAAACTCACATTACATCTATTCAATTAGATATACTATAGTAGCACTAAACTCACATTACATCTATTCAACTAGATATACTATAGTAGCACTAAACTCACATTACTTCTATTCAATTACACAATTATTTTCAATTGCACTGTAGTCGAGTATCTCACAATGGTATATCGTTAGCTTATACATCAACAAATACGGTTCAATCGCGACCGATCGGTATTAGAAGACCTGTTCTCTGAATTAATTAAGCCGTCATTAGTTTCTTTTCTTGATTATTCCCGTGTTTTACGCTGGTCAATATTTATATATTTGGAATCGCATACCAAGGCTACTCCAAGTATATGCATAATAACAAATGGAAACTGTGATAATAATCAAAACTGTACCGAATGAAGGCCAGTTCACTTTTTGTAGTTACTTCTTATAGTACTATATATGGTCACGGTTCAATTTACTGTATTGGTTAATTTCCTATATATAATGAATTTTGCACAGATTCGAAAGTATGTATGGGAGTTATGTGTAGAGTTCTAACGAATCCTTAACAAAATATACTAAAATCATATGCAGAACAGGTAAGCAGAACAGGTAAGATATCGAATCTAAGCTATACTTAAGGTTTCTTCTATATCACGGGTTTCCAACCCATGGGTCGTGACACCATTTGAGGTCATTTTCTGTGTGGTCGCCGGCTCGAAAATAAACTATGAAGTTATTTATTGTAATGTAATTTTAACTGAGTTTTACTTCTCTACGCTTCTACATATATCTGTGAGTGTGAGCTTACAACGCCATTTCACTTCTTCTTCTGCGTTCGTTCTCACGTAACTATCTTGAGTTTTCGTGTGATTTTTGCCAGAATGTGTGATGTAATTTGTGCTACCGTTTAATTGGCTCCATATAGACCTATCATGTGCTCCGCAGCCAATTAACGTGTTTCATGTAATTGGATGGTTTATTTCTACATGTGCACCAGGGTACTGAACCTATTATCTTTCCTTTTTTCGTTCATTCTCAATCTTCTGCAGATTAACAGTATGTAGTCTGGAGAACGGAATGCGTTGTGTCGTGGTTTACAGCATTGCTGTGATATATGCACATTTCGGCAGACACATCCGACTTCAGCAATGATTTGGGTCACTGACCCTATATGGGATGGGACAGCCAACTCAATCCCATAACCTCCTTAGTCGTCTCTTACGACATGCATGGAAGGTAAACAGTATTACTATTCTTTGCTCCCATCTCGGGGCCCGACAACACACGGGCTGTTATTATATGTCTTTGGTTCCAATATAGGAATTTTGTATAGAAATAACCCAAAAAATGATAATTTAATTGGTGTATAAAAACTATTGTTGACTTAAGTCAACTTTTGTCAATCATCTCCCCCTGACAGTTTTGAATCGTCAAACTTTTTCCTGACCACCTCCCCATCCCCTTAAATGTTGACATAATTTATAGACAGTCCCTTAGTAACATAATTAACAGCTAGTATATAAATTAACAGTCCATTAGTAACATAATTAACAACGAGTAAATAAATTAAGTCCCTTAGTAACATAATTAGTAACTAGTAAATAAATGAACAGTAGCGACGGTTCATACAAGGAAACGACATCATCTATAATTATAGAATAAGTAAAAATGGTTTCAATGTCGTATTGTGAACTTCAGACTAACTCTTCATTTCTGAGAGTTCTGTCCTGTTGAATTAAGCTAATAACACACTATATACATGAGAAATGCATTGTTGTATGTATACGTTGGGTTAGTCGCATTACGGTTTTAGTTGCGATAAGAGTTAAAGATTACATAGCAAAAAACTACTTGCTAAAGAAAGTTTAATCGGTAAGACCGGCTGCCGTGTGCTATTTGTTTTTAAAAAGCAATTCCCCTGTTTTCTATATTAGTTTTTCAATGATTATGCTACACGATTTTACAGGTGCAAAGTTGCAGGTTAAAAAGTTTACCGACGCTGAATTGGTTTGGTTGTGAAATGATTAGAGAGTTGTTTTCTTAATTTACACACGCCTAGGTAGAGGCATAAAATATGTGGCGCTCCAGTTGCCATAGAAGTAATTGACTTTAGCTCTGTGGCACAGTGTGTGTCTTGTGTTCATGATAATAAGCCTGACATTTTATTTACATGAGAATTTTGTCGAAAATCATTATGAACTATCGTTTGTAGGCTACGGAGTTACGTGCTGTTAGTGTCACTTTCAAAAGACGTGCTGCTTTTTTAGGAGGGACACAGTACATTTCGAAAACCCAAATTTCACTGAAGTCAATCCTCTATGCCTTTTGAGACTTTCCTACTAACTGGTATTCCGTGTCAGAATAATATTGAAGTGTAGCAATTATGTGAGGATTAAAAATGAAGCTAGAACAAATTGCTACAGAAGTACAACCGTGAAAGCATATAATACATTGACATAGATGTTTTGTAAAGCAACTATGAAACATCCTTCAGATGCTCTTCGTTTTCAGCGTTCATTCTCAAACTCCCGCTGGATTTCTCTTGTAACAAGACAATGGTCCTACAAGATTTCCAGTTGAATGTAGTCTAGAGAATGGAAAAGCGTTGTGTTGCCGTTTTATATGCGCCAATGGCCCAACAAATCCGTCTTCGGCGGTACTACAGATGTAAAATCACCAATATAAGACCTGCCGGCTCATTAAAACAGAGTCTTCTAAAGTAACTAATTTAAATTGTTCCGTGATTTTCATTGGCCATCGACACCACAAGTATACATAAAGTGGCCAATGAAATCATGAGTAAAGTCAAATGTCACGTTAGACGCTGTTTTCCTATGAGAATTCAGATCATATACAAGTAGCAGACCTGGTCAATAGGGTGTGTTGCGCAATGTACCCTTTCGGAAAAACCAGTTGAGGTGGGAAATTCACACTTCACTCGTCCATTACAAACTGTCTATGTGCCCAATTTCAATTTTCTCTTCCTACGCCGTCAAGGTCATGGTAAAGACATGACAAGCCCCTTGTATTGACGATTGGTCACGCATGTAGCGTGACTACACCTTCTACTTCCTGAGACAAAGGTGATAATGTCAATAAAACTGATTACAACAATTGATTTCATTACAACGTAGATTTTTTATCTGAATGATATTAGTTTTATAGGCTAGAAGAGTTCCGCCCGTATTGCATGGCACAAACACAGGACGTTAATCTCAGAGGTACATAACATATGCTCAACCCCGTTATGCACCAATGAACAGCGGTTCCCTGGATCTGTAAGATAGCTAATAATATTCATCTCCAGGTCATACCCTCTCAAACTCAGACTTTCCTCAACACTACCTGTCAGGGATATGGCAGAAATCCAGCAAATATGCCGTATCTAGCATCAATCTAGAAAGAATTCGTTTTTCACCAAGATATTTTTTTCCACACTAACACTATATATATATATATATATCTTGAGCGTGAATCATTCAAGTGTTTTACTCTACTTTGTGTAATCACGTGATAAGAAGATGTAAGAGTGGAGAAAAAAATGGTCAGGTAAATGCCAGCACGAGAGAAAGACGATGCGTCAGTTTTGTAGTTTTCTTATTACTTATAAATCGGAATCCCTCTATATCGCATACGTTTATAACAAATATCCCTGTTTAACAACTTTTCTAATTATATTTATTCTTTGTTGTTTATACTGTGTATAGCGAATTTCTGTTATTGCATATATTTTTCGTCGGTTCGGAGCAAGTTGTTATAATGAATTTGATTGTACCAGTATATGAGTTGCTGGTGAAACTGAATCAAGAAAAATGCATCCACAAGCGCGTGAAGAAATAACACGAAGGCTCTATTGTGTCTTGCTCTATTGTGTCTTGTTTTCTCTTGTAGTTTTAAGCAGTGTTTTCTCTTGTAGTTTTAAGCAGTGTTTTCTCTTGTAGTTTCAATTAGTGTTTTCTCTTGTAGTTTTAAGCAGTATTTTCTCTTGTAGTTTCAAGTAGTGTTTTCTCTTGTAGTTTTTAGCAGTGCTTTCTCATGTAGTTTCAAGTAGTGTTTTCTCTTGTAGTTTTAAGCGGTGTTTTCTCTTGTAGCTTCAAGTAGTCTTTCCTTTTGTGGTTTCAAGTAATGATTTCTAAGCTCGGAGACCAATGCCTGTAGTACTTTACTTTAGCATTGCAGGCCTGAAAAAAATGGCTTGACGGATCGGGTTGTGTCTCACTGGTCGTATTTTGCCCATACCAGGTTTAAATCTTGGGTGTGAAATAAACTCATTTCGACTTGACACAGTACGCTTATGTGCTACTGTGACCCATGACATGGTGGAACAGCCACCGCCAAACCTCTATAATCGTCTTTTACAATATTCATAGGATATCCCAATGTCCATACAGCAGATGGAAATTGAACCAGGTCCGTGTTAGCCGCACCAAATCGCTTTGCAACTCGCGTAAACTGGTTTTAAGTACTTGACCAATCACATCCCCCCAAAAAGGTGTGATCTCGCCAAGACATTCTATATTATCTATATTTTTCCAACATACACGGTATATTTATACCATTAACGTTATCTCAAAATGGTCGCAAGATTGTATAAAAATTGAAACGGAAAGTAATAAATTGTGTCATGATTTACTGTTGTTTCGCTGTTTGTCTTGTGTTTTCTTGAAAAATACATTAAGGTTTAAACTGTCTAGTACAATATTATTTGTATACCCATACCCCCAAGTCTGATAGTCTTTGATTGATATAAGTTCAGTGTAAAACGGCTCTACCTTGTTTTACGTAAGTATTACTGTTAAACCGCACTAGCTCAGTGATTCTCAACCTTCCTAATGCCGCGACCCTTTCAGACAGTTCCTCATTTTGTGGTGACCCCAACCCAAAGAAAAAAACCAAAGGGGTCGCGATCCATATACAGGCTGAGAACTGCTGCACTAGCTGAACACAACTTTTCTTATCGATTCTCCTACAATTTAATAGTTCTTTTGTTTGATAATAACAGGTAAGAAGACTAAATTCATGATTGCATAAACTCAACATTTGCTAAAAACGTTATTGATAACATAACATCAGAGGAATCAATATTAAACTTTTGCGAGGGAACAAGAAAAACAATAAGCATCTCACGTACCAGATAAAATATTTCTTCGGTTTCAAATGAGTACATTTTCACAATCTGTATCAAGGACTTTGGGAATAGAAAGAGATCAATTGGAGCAATTTCTCAGCATTTAATGTCTTTCAAATATTCATATCTCGCTGGTGTATCTTGTATAGATGATAAAGGTTTCTTTATATTTGGGAATGATCGTTCAACTCGAGACACGAGTCTCTTATTTTATAGTCTGAAGAAATAAATGGTCTTCCACAGGGTTATCGGAGATTAAGCCTGGGACAAAGTAGTGTTTTCCGAGTATTGTATGTTACCTGCAATTTATATCACAATATAGGCTAAAGTAGTGTTTTCCGAGTATTCATGTTATCTGCAATTAATATAGCAATATGCTAAAGTAGTGTTTTCTGAATATGTATGTTACCTGCAATTAATATTGCAATAGGCGGCTAAGGAATATCTTTTAAAGAAAATGAATATCGGTACTTGAGATTGAAATGAATATCGGTACTTGAGATTGAAATGAATATCGGTACTTGAGATTGAAATGAATATCGGTACTTGAGATTGAAATGAATATCGGTACTTGAGATTGAAATGAATATCGGTACTTGAGATTGAAATGAATATCGGTACTTGAGATTGAAATGAATATCGGTACTTGAGATTGAATTGAATATCGGTACTTGAGATTGAAATGAATATCGGTATTTGAGATTGAAATTAAGTGACGCTTCCGCACGAAGGTTGGCTACAACAGACCCCCAACATCTCTATCTCTTGTCTTAGTGGTACACTCTGCTAAACTGTAGCTTGCCCATCTCGCGATGTTACTCTCCCACTTGTATCTCTGCTTTCGTCTTGCTCGCATCCCCTCGACTTTACCCTCAAGTAAGGTCTTCAACAAGGTATCATGTCCTATAATATCCAAAATAATTTATTTGTTTGCTCGTTTTTTTTGCTTTAATAATTATTTCATCATAGGAAGTGTTGTTAGAACTTCTTTGTTGGTTTTCTTCTGTTTCCATGATGTTCTCCCTATTCTTCTATATATCCACATCTCAAAAACATAAATTCTGTCTTTTAACTGTTTATTGTCCATGCTTTTGTTAATATAGAATAGATGTAGCATTTCATAATTCGATTATGAAAAATTCGCTAATTTTCATCTCATAACAAGATTTTTTTTAGCTTGTTTGTAATTTGTTTAGCTGTTAATATTTTCCTCATGTCATTGAAAGTACTATAGCCATTCCTTATCAGTACTTAACAAGTATTAATTCACCTGAATTGATTGAGATTGAAGGGAAACGATAGACGGATGTCTTATTTACAATTGCAAGTTTACATTCAGTGTTGCCAGCTTGTTTTAGTAATAAGGCGATAGTCTTTGTTCCATATGAAAACATTCTTCATTATTATTTTATTACTTTTTTATAAGAGCAAGATTTTAGTATAAATCATTGATTGAAGTAAATATAACACTGGGTGTAACAAATTAGTAATAAATTCAAACGTTTATAATAGCGCAAAATATTAACCAGCTTCTTCATCTTCATTCATACTGGATTTTTTTAAAATTCGAAACCAGGTATATCTTTCTGTTGTCGAAATTAGACATAGGTAGCACTGATGTCATAGATTGGAACAGCTACATTCGAGAGGTATATGCCTACGTACTCATTAACAATCTTTTTGTTATTGACGAATTAAATGCTAATGTGGAAATTTATTAAATGATGTTCACATTTCATTTTCTACAAAACGTGTTTGCAGCACTGATATTATTGCTTAATGGTCACATCACCCAAAGATCAAGATGGAAATTAAAAAACAAATAATATCCACAATTGTTATACCTAAACTCTGCTACCCAATGTCAAACATGGTCTTTAACAGCCTCACAGCAAAGGAATATTGTTTACATGCGAAATAAAGTGTCTGAGAAAAGTTGCAATGATTACTAAACTAGATAAAATAAACGAAGAAATTAGTAAAAGAGTTGGTATAATATCATGTATTGAACATATTGCAAGACAACAAATAAAATAGTTCGGTCACCTTATGAGAATGAACCCAAACCAAATACCAGTAAGAGCATATAACAAAAATTAGATCCGGGCGTAAAGCCAAAGGTAGACCAAGAAAACGGTGGATTGAAAACATCAAAATAACCTTGAACAAACTTGGACTAAATGCAACCACGGCGACACATCTGGTCTTGGAACGAAAGCTTAAGCTTCCACCCCTACGCTTAACGGCAAGTGTGAACCAAAATTCCCCTGGGGGTGGATAGACAATGGCAATGTGTATCGCTAATCTGTAGAAGGACTATCTTCAGTATGTAATCATCTGTTTTCCAGAGACGTCATTATTTCCATACTCAATTTCAATTAATTCAGGTGAATTCATGGACAAGTACCTAATGTCCAGAGTCCAATATATTTGCAAAATCGGTTATTATTGTTCTTTGTACAACATTTGTTCCCTTATAAAACACTGATACCGCCATTTTTCCCCAGCTGTTAACTATATTTCTCTCGCGTGATTCTATTTTATGATCATTTATTACTTCGCGTTCTATGTTTCTGCTTACCAAGTAAAATATGTTGCAGATCAGTGATTCTTAATTTGTGGTCCGCTGACTACCCCTTCCAACAGCCCCCTTTATATGATATTTTGGTGGTCACGTAGAGAAAAATATGAAAAAAGAGGATCCGCGACTTAAAAAAGTTTACTAGCCGCTGATGTAGACAATTAAAGTAAAGAAATAGGCTATTAACAACACCAGCATAATCTAAGTCAACAATACAAAACAAGAGAAGACATCGAACCGTGAGTTGCAATCACCATTATCTTGGGGAAAAATTAAAGGATCTGAGTTCCATGAAAAACGTTGGTAAAGATTTGGAGTTGTCGTTAAAGACACAGAAGTTGGCGTTGTCAATAAAGATATAAGTAGTTGGAGTTGCCATGAAGGACATAACGAGTTGTCAACCACACCTGCCAGAAACACAACCAGCTCACTACACTCACGTAATCGGGAAAAAAAATAGAACCCATAGCATTTATTAATGCCTTAGGAGTGTGAGATGTTAGCGATCTCACATTTCACAGGCTCTGCAAATGAGGGCGGTAGCCATCTCCTCTCCCTCGCAGTCTTTACTTCCCGGATTAATCCGGTACCCATTTAAGGCTGGGTCGACCTGGGAGCCGTTGCGATCTGAAAAACATTCCGCCTCAACTGGGGAATGAACCCAGGACCACTCATATGCGAAGCCAGTGCGCTAACCACTGTGCTAACGAAGCTCGCGTAATCAAATACACTTGCTTGAAACACAACCATTGATGAACTCACTACACTCTGGCTATTCCCGTGATTTTCATTGGTCACTATGATTATAATCTGTGACAGCCAATCAAGTCAAGGGTAATCGATTATTTTAGAAGGCTGGATTTCAAATTAGCCAATAGAACGTATATTGTAGATTGGTTATGCGTAAGTGCAGCCACCTTCATTCGTGTAAAATATGTCATAAAATAAGTCAGAAAACGAACAACCAGGAAAGCAAGCAAGAATTCCATGCTAAGAACAACCAGGAAAGCAAGCAAGAATTCCCTGCTAAGAATTGCTGCAGTATCTTTAGAATACATCATCTTAGCGGATATCACATAGCTGACTTGAAGACAGCTTACTCCCTGAGGGCTATTCTCGGTTGTCGGCTGTATTTGTATGTTGCGTATTTAAATATGTTTCCACATGCTAAACAGAGAAAAGGTGTGGGAGATAAACGATTCAGTGGATTTTCGTTAAGGTGCCTCAATGTGAACAGAACATAACAATGATTCTCAAAATGTGATGATCGTGCGAATACCTTTTGAAGCGAATGGGTTGTGGTTTGTAAAAAAAAATGTTTCATAATATATACAAGTTTATTTATATTTCAAATATATTGCTAATTCTTGAACCAAATGCTATTGATTGACATAAATGCAATCACAGAATATCACTTTATTGAATCAAAAATTATCATCAAAAGTAAATACAAACATACAATAAGTGAGAGCAGGCAACAACTATTCACAAAATCCGATCCTAAAGCCGAGTCCGTCGGCAGTAAATAATTCTGTACAGAAAGTAAACAAGACTGCATTCGGAAACAAGATGGCTCCGCATGCACAATGTAGACACAGAAAACTAACGTATTTAGGCTCCGCACGAAAACCGTAGACTACAAGCACATCAACAAAATAAAGGTTGTTCAAAATGATCAATAATCGTTTCAAAATGGTCCCCTGACTCCATACATTCTGTTGACATGTCCACTCTTTGGCAATTTCAGGACTAAAATCTGACCCGAGACAGAATTGAAGGTGAAGTTGTGGAGCAACCATAAGACCTCCTTCTGACGACTGATTTCATGGATGTGGCTCTCCTGCCTGAATAGATTTCTCAGCATTAGAAACTAATCACAGAAGAAGATTCACATAACTCAAACATGATGGCGATATTTGAAAAGTTAGGAACAAAGCCGGGCGACGACGACATGTCTATCGGGCCACGAGAGGAGCTCCTTGAATTGTAAAGTCACCTATTTCCGGGCCACAACAGGAGAAAGAGTAGCAGCGCTGTTTACTTTCCATACATGTCTAAGGAGCAGGATAAGAAAATTTTGAGATGGTGTTGGCTATCTCATATAAGATCAAATTGATCTAGAGGTTTTGTTGAAGTCGAATGTGTTACGGTGAAAGGCGCATATATCTTAGCTAATAGGTAAACCAGGGCACAGCGCGTTCCGTTGTCCGGAATACATCCTGCTAATATGCAGGACATTGAGAACGAACGCAGACGAAGAATTACAAAGTTATTTATGAATATATAGAATTTGTTTTGGTGGAACCCGATAATTTATAAAAAAAACCGCCCGCGTCTTACAAAGTTTAAGAAGCACTGTGATATGCGCTGTGCACTATACATTCATGATACACTTTGTTATTTTATTATAGACAGCAACAACAACAAAAACATATGATGAACATGCAGTAACCTCAATTTTACAGACACACAACGTGTCTGAGGCGTGCCCAGACAGACCCGTAATCAATATACAAGCGGTACAGAGAAAATTAATTCATACGGTGTCTTATTTGTATGAAGTCAATTTTTGGGGATGCAGCTATTTTAAAAGAATTGAGAACCGTTGCTCTATTATCTTCAATTACCACTGACATGCCTGAACCAAGTAGAGAACGCTTTCCCAAATAGTTGAGTATTAAGATATCTTGCGGTTTAAAAAAAAAGCATTTTGTAGATTGTAAGGTAAATTTTTCTTAATAGACTGTCTACGCCATGACGGTAGGCTGACCACGTGATCATATACTCTGTTCATTTTAAGAATGAAGTGGGTCAAAAAACACCTCTACATTATTCCTCGACAGCAGGTGATTTTTAAACATGTAAAAACAATATTATTTAAAACATTTAAAAACAATATTTAAACAACATTTAAAAACAATATTTGGCACTTAACAATCGATTAATGCGTTCTGGGTCCAAAACTAGTTAGAAACACTGACTCACTTCAATCTTAGAGTGAATAGAGTTTAGTAATACCGCTAACTAATAATAATAATAATTTAAGGATACTATGTAAAAAGACATTGATTTTCGAATACTGTTAAATTTTTAGGCACCAACAAAATTAAATCACATCACCAGTAGAATATGAACGATCGGTTTTCGAACCACGAGCAAGTACTACCGAGCTGTATTTGTGACTAGCCCACAAGCTGGCTACTGTACAATAGATCCGACAGATATTGCATTATGTCAAGATGAACTGAAATAGGTATTAGTATTACAAAAATCAGTCGATGAACATGCAGTCAATAAATAAGTCGTTAAAACAACCTAACATGCAGTCAATAAATAAGTCGATAAAACAACCTAACATGCAGTCAATAAATAAGTCGTTAAAAAATCCTAACAATGATACACAGTGACATATACGACGTGTGGACTATGCGGGCCTTCATCAGGACAATGTCCTGAAGAGAGTTATCTCATTTTTGTCCATGGAAACGTAGGTGATTGGGAAAGTAAAGAACATACAAGAGTTGTCAGAGCGGCCACAGTAGCTAGTAGTTCATTGGCCAGTGCTGATATTTTGAATGCAGTCAATGATTTGACCAGTTAGATGTGGGGTGAATTTCTTCTTCCGTGTCTAAGGCTAGAATGCGGGTTCAGGGAGTGAAGAGCTTGGTGTTGCAAGAAAATAGCGGCACATACGAATCAAAAGAGTTATCAACTACCACAGGACATGAACAGTTAGTTACCACATGCTGAAGTACAAGCTGGACCGGAGCATCTATGTACTTGTCCGGAGTACGATGACGATGATCTGACGACTAACTATTTGCGTTATTCAATGGAAAATATGGACCTAAAACCGTATTCCTCAAAACACCTTATTTTTCGTGGACAATGGAAACACTGCTTGTTTTCTTATACGGAGATACAACCAAATGTTTACACATAATCTACTGTCATATTTCAAGAGATAATATAATCTACTGTCATATTTCAAGAGATAATATAATGTTATATTTCAAAATATAATTAAATCTACTGTTATATTTCAAGACATAATATAATATAATGTTATATTTCAAGAGATAATATAATCTGTTATATTTCAAAAGATAATTAAATCTACTGTTATATTTCAAGACATAATATAATCTCTACTGTTATATTTCAAGACATAATATAATCTACTGTCATATTTCAAGAGATAATATAATCTACTGTTATATTTCAAAAGATAATATAATCTACTGTTATATTTCAAAATATATAATATAATGTCATATTTCAAGAGATAGTATACAAAAAAACGTTGGTTACTATGTTTTCCTGTTAAAGAGTGGAAGGAAGCTTTTTATGGGCAGAGGAAATGAAGCACGCTTTGCCATAAGTAGTTTCCACGAAGGGTACACGGAAGGATTTTTGAAAGATTAAAATTCTGTCCCAAATGTAGTATGAACTCGAAAACTCATGGTTTTTAGGCGGACGTCAAGTTATTCGACCACCCTCTCCGCGAGCTCTGATTGCAATTACAAGTGGCGTGAGACACGTATTTTCAACCACAGACGAGTCTTCAAGTTGATATTAATGTGCATTGATTATTAAACTGACAACATGAAGGTGTATTACTGGCGCTGTGCTAAATAATATCCCTAGGAATTAGCTGCTACCATGTAAGTCAAACACATATTACATATGTATACTGTTCAAAAAAAGAAACGCACCATTATTTCAAACGTGTACCAAAATTATGCTATTTTTTAATAGCAGTGATGTACAAAGATCAAGTAGCAGCGGTAAAAGCGGATGGTGCATGATTAGAGTGGCTTAATGTACCACAAGGGGTAAGACAAAGTTGCACCTTGTTGAACATCTTTGCGGAAAACATAATGAGAACCGTGAAACAAGAAACAATGAAGCCTGAATTCAGACCCACAAATATAGGAGGTATGCAGATCTCAGAAATTATATTTGCGGACCAGACAGTGCTATTAACAACAAACGAACACGACCTACTGAACACAATTAAATCCATCCAAAAATCCAGCAAACAAAACTTGTTTATATACATGAAAAATACAAAAATTATGGCAAGGCACAAAACTAAATCAAGACCCAAAATTAATATAACGAACTGCAACTTAGAAGAAGTGACACCTTTTGATTATTTAGGAACTAATATAAACAATGCGGTCGACTGTGCACTTGAGATTATGAGAAAAGAAATGGCACTATCAAAATTAAAACAGCTAAAGAAATTATAGCAAGGTACTAACATAAGAACCAAGTTGTGCTTACTAAGAACATGTATGTTTCCAGTGGTGACATATGGATGCGAAGCATGGGCACTAAATAAAACAGTGGCCACGAGAATAACATAGTGTGAACTAAAAAGCTATAGACGAGCTATGAGAATACCGTGGACAGTACTAAAAACAAACCAGGAGATGCTAAGAATAATCAACTTCCAGAGGAAGGCTGGCTTTTGAACCATATTAAGGAAAAAATCTAGGTTTTTTTCTGTCACATTAAAAGGCACGACGGCATGGAGAGAGTGTTATTTGGGGAGATGATAGAAAGCAACAGGGATAAAGGCCGCCCAAGACACCGTTTGACAAAAGACATTCAAAAATGCCTGCACTTTCCCTAAAAGAGGACATATTTATATACGGTCTATATAGAATACGTGTTACAGAAGACCTACGATCTATAACAATAACAATCTTTGAAAAAAATTATAACATTTCTCTTTTTTTTTTTAAAGAGGAAATGACACATGAAAAGTGGAGAACTATCTTTTTAATTATGCAACCCCTCTCCCCCTCAACTGAAACCGTCTCTGCGGTCCTGAAAACATAAACAATGCTGTTTCAGATGTGACATGGGTAAATGAATGACATAATAGTGAAGCATAAGGATTTATTATTATAGAAACATATCATAAGGTAACAAAATGGAATTTGAACCAGGTCTGTGCATCTGACTAGGCGCCTCGCAACTTGCGGCAACACGTGTTCCGCATTCGACCACTCCTATTTTATCTATAATAAATCATCCGTGCGTTTTTGTTATATCTTTTCTATCTGGTACTTGAGTCACCTTTAACAGTACTATAAGACCTCTGTGCAGAATTAATTAGCGCTTTTCGTGGGTCACTATATATATATATATATATATATATATATATATAGGGTGTCCATTTAGTGAAATGGGACTGATTTGAATTGAAGTAAAATGCTACGTCATTTTTAGGTTTTTTTTATTATATCACTTCATCACGCTTGTTATTTATTTTTTTATTTTGTCGTTTTCTGTTGTTTGTCTCTTGAAAAAGGTTCAATTTGAGCCGATACGTTGAGAATTGTCCTGTTTAGTTTTATTGTATGTTTTTTGTTTTTTTTCTTAAAAATATATTTTTATTAATAGGCTAGGTAAGTGTTTTAGTAACCTTTTTACATCATTTTGCATTACTATCTAGTCATTTTTACGTCATTGTCGAACTTCATTTAACTGTATATCACTGCTATATGCAGATATTTCATTATTTGATCTTCTAACTAAATTTGATCTTCTGTTGTGTTGTATGGTTGTGAGAGTTGGACACTCACTGCGGACATGGAGAGAAGAGAGAAGATTACAGGCTTTCGAGTACAAATGCTACAGAAGAATTCTACGAATTTCCTATAGGGAACATAAGACCAATGTGTACGTAAGAAATAAAGTAGAGATGTGTGCAGGTGTCCAGGAGCCATTGCTTTCAATAGTGAAACGACGAAAACTAGCATGGTTCGGACATGTATGCAGGCACGATTCCTTGTCAAAAACAATACTGCAGGGAACTGCCGAGGGTGGAAGAAGCAGAGGAGGACAAATAAAGACATGGACAGACAACATCAAGGAATGGACAGGGCAAGATATTTCCACACTCATCCGCATCGCTGAGGATAGAATTCGCTGGAGGACTCTGTGTGCCTGTGTGCTGAAGCATCCAATGTGGTACCCCTACGACCCTGAAGGGTTATGGGTTTATTGATTGATTGAACTAAACCACTGTTATTTTTTTCTTCTTTTTTTCTGTATTTGTTCACCACATTTTATTATTTTTTAATGCCATGCTCATCTTCTCTTCCGAACGAAGAACATCATAATCATACCGTGGCGGATATTTTCCACCTTTTGTGAATAAAGCTGTAATGTGAAAAACTACCCAAAATAAGACACACAATAGCAGTATATCCTGCACGATAGGAATGCAAATATTTGAACAGCAATATTTTTCAAAACAACATAGTTATTAATTTGACACCCTCAGCTAATTACCACTGAGATCTTATAACAAACGATCAGCGGGATACAGAGAAAAGTGAAGACAGAAAGAGATGTATCAATAACATCACGACCAGCTCTCACTCCTACGCTTAACGGCAAGTGTGGATGCTATCAGCCAGCTTCCACCTAGGGTAGACAACAGCTAATCAGAACCAGCAAATTCAAGTAGAAAGCATCATGATAAATGAAAACATTCTTACGGCTGACGGAAATTGAGCTAGGTCCGTTCTAGCGGCAACAATCCACCTTGCAACTGAAGTAAACAGGATTTCCGTACTTGACCAACCCCATATGCCCCCCCCCCAAAACCGTGATCTTGTCAAGACAATATTCCTGTGCACTCAAGTCACTGAGAACGGACCAATCGAGATAATGACTATTACAACAACAACGAACATCCAGTATAAGTATTGTGAAAACCTCTTTACTTAAGTTGCAAGGCGATTCGGTGCAGTTAGAACGGACCTGGTTCAAATCCCGTCAGCATTAAGGATGTTTTAATTCATCCTCTTGGTTCCTACTTGAATTTACTTGTATACGCTATAATTTGAAGCAACATTGTTCTGTCTCTGTGTTATTTATGTTTACAGGTAGGCCTTTCGGTCCTTGTAGTACGAGTTCTGGTGTTCTTTCTATGTTTGTGGTCTTGAGGATACTTCAATACTTGCACCGGGATGTTTGTTGTTGTAATAGTCCTTGTCGTGGTTGGTTCGTTGTCAGTGACTTAGTACACAGGCTGAATGTCTTGACAAGATCACATATTTTTTTGGGGGGGATGTGGTTGGTCAAGTATTGAAAACCTGTTCTTGAGATGCAAGGCGATTCAAGGCCACTAAACGGACATGGTTCACTTCCCGTCAGCCCTAGGAACTAATCAAAATGGGCATTTCATGTCATGTTTATATTGTATGTGCATAGGCCCGCTATACTGGATAGTCATGGTACTTGCCCCTGGGGTTTAATAACAATAATAATGAGTTCATCTATAAATCATCTGCTCAGATTGTATAAATGCGTGTGAGTGTTCGAATACACACAGAACACACTGGGACACTCAGTGACTCTTCATAGATAAGATATAAACCAACTCTTAGGTGGGACAGTACAGGGCTCAACGTGGCGACCTTAAATTTCGTGAGAAATAGGTTCAATAACACAGACTTGGCCTATATTCTCCGTAACACGATATCTGGAGCAGTGATAGATTGAATGACGCAGAAATAGCTGACAACAATTGTTTGGGGATAGTTGGGGTAGGGTCCTGAAAAAGTTTTTACAGTTGTTAACAATGGGGGGGGGGGAGGTTGACTACAGTTTTGTTTTTTGTAAACTGTGATCGGCGGTTCCCATTGTCTGCACTCGTCTTGTTTATAATTCTTACAGCTGACGGGAATTGAACCAGGTCTGTTCTAGCAGCACCGAGTCGCTTTGCAACACAAATAAACAGGTTTTCCGTACTTGACCAACCGCATTCCCAAAAAAAGATGTGGCCCGGTCAAGACATCAAAAATCGTCTTGTTTATAAGCTGATTTTCTTCAAAGATCCCTTAGGGATTATTATTTCAAGAAACGGAGCTACGAGCGCTATTAGCTATACATCTCGACAGCCGACGTGTCGCTGAATTAAGAGGGATGGAGTACATATGGTATGAAGCTATGTCTTTCGATCCCTTTCTTGTGGAGTTTCCCCGATACTTGACATTTTTACATGTCATATCGACAGCACCGATTGATGATTCAACCAACACTGATCGATGATTGAAGTAAAGTTCAATAATAAGAGAACTTAAATAGTGTCTTAGGAATGGTCGTCAGAGAACCATTCAAATGATTAAGAGAATCATTCAAAAGATGCAATGATAGCTTTCCAAATGCTTCTGTTTTCTAGTATCTTGAAATGAGTAAACCAGATATATGTATATAGATGTGTAGTCAGCATCAAGCCTGCCGAATTTACTGTCCAGACGATATGGTGCCCATTTTCCTTAGACTAGTCGGCATAGGAACCGATGGTGATTTTAAAATATTTTCAGCAGAAATTGAACCTTGGATCACCCGAACAGGAAACCAGTTTACTAACAACTGGGCTAACCAGGCTAGGTCCCATTGAGTTTTACTTTCAGAATCCGGTGATTCTCTAGCATTCTCTTAGATGTGAGGCTGCTAAGAGTTTTTGTGCGTCCAGTGTGGCTGAATTATCTAATGTGGCTGTAGGATAGAATATGACTGGTTTATTCAATATGGCTGTAGGATGACATACCACGAGATGAACATTCTTCTATTCTGCAGGGGACTTCACAATCATATTTAGTCATTTTCTAACAGATTAGAAACTGGGTTCTCCTCTAGAAGTGTAGGTATTGCGGCTGTCCATTAATTATGTCAACAATTGGAGGATTGGGATTATGAAGAAGTTTTCCCAATTGTTGCCAAGGGGCATGGGCAAAATCTGACGTCAGCAATACTGTTTTCATACATTAATTAAATTGTACAAATGTTGAAATATTTTAAAAATAAAAAATCTGAAAAATATAATGTAGTTTTATTTCTAATTTTTGTTTCGGGAGGGGTGGTGGCAATTTTTGATTAAATTAGACAGGGGGATTTCTGGTTTATTGACAAGTGAGAGTAGGGGACAGGGTAAAAATTGACACAAAACTGATGACACAAGACATCATTTATGGACCGCTCCTTATGCGGATTCCATTACAACAAATATTATATACTAGATTAGTCAACATTTCGTCCATCTCCCTTAGTTATCTCTTATAACATTAATGACATGAGGCAGTATTACATTTCAGGCTCTGCTTACACTTGTACGATGCATTACATAACAACAGTGTTAAATTCTTACCTCAAGAAAAGTGGATTGCACATATCGTTGAATCAAAGCTGTCTTCCCACATCCACAAGACCCCACAACTACAATCTTGGATCGTATCTCTGTCGATGCTCCTGCTGGTGCACTATCCAACTCTGACACGGGAGACAATCTATCCTTTGAGCCTCCTTCCTCTCTAGCCCGGGGACGTGCCCCTTCCTTTAGCGGCATGAAAACGAAATCTTTACACTTTTTGTCTTTCATTGAAATAAGTTTCCTTGTTTGCAAACCAAGCCGTCCACAAAAAGAAACAAGTCTACGTTTTATCTACTTGGCGCCTTGTTAATGTTTGAGATTCAAACTAATACTAGGTTGTATCAAATTTAGGTGTCTTGATCTACATAAACAATTGCGATGTCAGAAATCACATTCAGGGGCATTATTTCGGTTGAATGTATGTAAACGTCTTTTAAATGAACATCTGCCAACATAACAACAGATTATTATGGGTGATACAAATAATATAGCATCTATATTAAATACATATTCAATTGACTAAAATATATCACCTGGTCAAACACACTCATTAAAGCGTAGACCTATCGTGCACAGGTCAAATATTGCTGAAAATTGATGTCCAGATTATATATCAGACAAGTTGCCATCATTAAAACTAAAATATACTTAATCTACACACATCAATTAAACTTAACTATAACTTAATCTACACACACCAATTAAACTTAACTATAACTTAATCTACACACATCAATTAAACTTAACTATAACTTAATCTACACACATCAATTAAACTTAACTATAACTTAATCTACACACATCAACTAAACTTAATCTACACACATCAATTAAACTTAATCTACACACATCAATTAAACTTAATGTACACACATCAATTAAACTTAATCTACACACACCAACTAAACTTAACTATAACTTAATCTACACACATCAATAAAACTTAATCTACACACACCAACTAAACTTAACTATAACTTAATCTACACACATCAATTAAACTTAATCTACACACACCAACTAAACTTAACTATAACTTAATCTACACACATCAATAAAACTTAATCTACACACACCAACTAAACTTAACTATAACTTAATCTACACACACCAATTAAACTTAACTATAACTTAATCTACACACATCAACTAAACTTAACTATAACTTAATCTACACACACCAACTAAACTTAACTATAACTTAATCTACACACACCAACTAAACTTTATAACTTAATCTACACACACCAACTAAACTTAACTATAACTTAATCTACACACACCAATTAAACTTAACTATAACTTAATCTACACACATCAATTAAACTTAATCTACACACATCAATTAAACTTAATCTACACACATCAATTAAACTTAATCTACACACATCAATTAAACTTAATCTACATACATCAATTAAACTTAATCTACACACATCAATTAAACTTAACTATAACTTAATCTACACACATCAATTAAACTTAACTATAACTTAATCTACACACATCAATTAAACTTAACTATAACTTAATCTACACACATCAACTAAACTTAACTATAACTTAATCTACACACATCAATTAAACTTAACTATAACTTAATCTACACACATCAATTAAACTTAACTATAACTTAATCTACACACATCAATTAAACTTAATCTACACACATCAATTAAACTTAATCTACACACATCAATTAAACTTAACTATAACTTAATCTACACACATCAATTAAACTTAACTATAACTTAATCTACACACATCAATTAAACTTAACTATAACTTAATCTACACACATCAATTAAACTTAACTATAACTTAATCTACACACATCAATTAAACTTAACTATAACTTAATCTACACACATCAATTAAACTTAATCTACACACATCAATTAAACTTAATCTACACACATCAATTAAACTTAATCTACACACATCAATTAAACTTAATCTACACACATCAATTAAACTTAATCTACACACATCAATTAAACTTAATCTACACACATCAATTAAACTTAATCTATACACATCAACTAAACTTAACTATAACTTAATCTACACACATCAACTAAACTTAATCTACACACATCAATTAAACTTAATCTACACACATCAATTAAACTTAATCTACACACACCAACTAAACTTAACTATAACTTAATCTACACACATCAATAAAACTTAATCTACACACACCAACTAAACTTAACTATAACTTAATCTACACACATCAATTAAACTTAATCTACACACACCAACTAAACTTAACTATAACTTAATCTACACACATCAATAAAACTTAATCTACACACACCAACTAAACTTAACTATAACTTAATCTACACACACCAATTAAACTTAACTATAACTTAATCTACACACATCAACTAAACTTAACTATAACTTAATCTACACACACCAACTAAACTTAACTATAACTTAATCTACACACACCAACTAAACTTTATAACTTAATCTACACACACCAACTAAACTTAACTATAACTTAATCTACACACACCAATTAAACTTAACTATAACTTAATCTACACACATCAATTAAACTTAATCTACACACATCAATTAAACTTAATCTACACACATCAATTAAACTTAATCTACACACATCAATTAAACTTAATCTACACACATCAATTAAACTTAATCTACACACATCAATTAAACTTAACTATAACTTAATCTACACACATCAATTAAACTTAACTATAACTTAATCTACACACATCAATTAAGCTTAATCTACACACATCAATTAAACTTAACTATAACTTAATCTACACACATCAATTAAACTTAACTATAACTTAATCTACACACATCAATTAAACTTAACTATAACTTAATCTACACACATCAATTAAACTTAATCTACACACATCAATTAAACTTAATCTACACACATCAATTAAACTTAATCTACACACATCAATTAAACTTAACTATAACTTAATCTACACACATCAATTAAACTTAACTATAACTTAATCTACACACATCAATTAAACTTAACTATAACTTAATCTACACACATCAATTAAACTTAACTATAACTTAATCTACACACATCAATTAAACTTAATCTACACACATCAATTAAACTTAACTATAACTTAATCTACACACACCAATAAAACTTAATCTACACACATCAATAAAACTAAAATATAACTTAATCTACACACATAAATAAAACTTAATCTACACACATCAATTAAACTTAACTATAACTTAATCTACGCACATCAAATTAAATTTAATTGGACTAGTTCAAACACATATTTCGTCACCATGACATTTTGATAAACACATTTCCCAGTAATTTGCGATTCCTGTCAGAAAATAACGTTTTGGAAAAGCAAAATACAGTCCATAAACGTCTTAAAAAGTACATAAATTATCTCAATAAAACAGAGGGATGGCAGAGGATGTTGTCTGACAAGTTTGACAGTTCTTGACAAGGGGAGTTTTTACAAAATATGACGTCACTAATAATGTATATTTTTTAAAACACAAATTAAATTGTTTTAATTTGAAATGTGCTTATACAATTTTGACAAACATGTTGTTTTTTTGTCCTGTACTTCTATACTAGCACTATTTTTTTGGTCGGGGTGGGGCTGAAGAGGTAGTTGTTAAGTTTTTTTTTACTCATTAAATTAAGCAGGGCGAGTCCCTGATTTTTGGCAATTGTTGACTGCATAGGGAGGGGGAGGGGTAAAGAATTGATAGATAAATGTTGACGTGATTTAGACAACCCCTATTTTTTGTTAGTTAAGATTATAAGTTGGTACTGTAGTGCCAAATTTTTAAGTGTGTCCTCTGCCGACTATCTAGGAATGTTCAATCTGATGTTCAATAAACGAAATAATGGTCATATGACAATAAATATCCTTCAGAATTCAACACCAAAGTAGACGGGATCAGTCTGTGGCAAATCATATTCAACATCAAAGTTGTTGGGATCAGTCTGTGGCAAATCCTATTCAACATAAAAGTTGTTGGGATGTCTGTGGCAAGTCATATTCAACATCAAAAGTGTTGGGAACAGTCAGTAGCCAGTCATATTCAACATCAAAGTTGTTGGGATGTCTGTGGCAAGTCATATTCAACATCAAAATTGTTGGGATCGGTCTGAAGCAAGTCAACACATTCAAAATAAATGTAGATGGGATCAGCAAGTCAACATATTCAAATATGTAGGTACATTAATAACATTAGATGAAAGAAGTGAAATATAGATTTGTCCAGGCATAAGCAATATTTCACCAGAAGAAGACCATCCTATGTTTTATATATATATATATATATATATGATATATATATATACATACATATTATATTATAAATTATTAAAATGTGCATATTCAAAAGAGAAAAGTTTTATCACAGTTTAAATGTGACAAATTAGCACAATAATGAAAAATTATGTTGTTGCAGCAATGATGTGGTTTTATAGAAGAATATTGAGAAGACCATGGAAAGATAAAACGCGTACTGAAGATATATTAAAAGAAGTTAACTCAAAATGACAGCTAAAGACTATCAGAAAAATACAGTTCACAATTTATGAACATGTCATAAGAAGAGGAAAGATGTAACGTATTGTGTCAAAGTTACCTTAAGGATGGGGTTTCACCTAAAAAAGGGTTATTCATCCGTTTTCTTATGTAAATTTCAATATTTGGAAGGAACGTTTGAAGACCTTTTGGTGAAAAATCGTGCTGCGGGAGGGTTTTTACCAGCCTATTAGATGAGTTTCTAAGTACCAAAACTTATGTTTAGATTTGCTAAGGATGTGGGGGAGGGGGTTATAAACTCCCCCTATCTACGGGCATGGTAACAACAGGCATGCAAGTTAAAGAACAAGAATGTAGGCGAAACCAAGAGAGATGATGCTTGACAGCCTAACATTGTGGCATGGGAGAGCATCGGTATCAGAAATGATTGACAACACACTAGGTAGAAGGCTGTTGAGAAACATAACCAGCATAGGCCATAAGAAGTTCAATAAAAGTTGCAAACAAGCAATTAAAATGTATATCCTTATTAGAATATAATTATTATTAACAAATCATTTTTGGTTGTTATTTTATTGACAATATTTACGTATGGTGATTGTTTTCTGAACTACCGACTGCTGAAGTTGAATCTACACTACATTGAACGTCTGAAACATGCTCTCTAGCTACAGATCCGAACGATAACAGTAATTTAAGTAATTAAATCACAAGAAGAATTAAACGTAAAACTATTTCAAACTAATTCAACAAATAACAAACAGTAATTTAAGAACAATATTATATAATAATTATATTATAAGTATAGGCCTACCCATATACCCGTAAATATAATAAGTCCATTCACAAAATACGCTAGTCGGTGTCCACACAACACATTTGCCTAGCATATAATACCCTAGACCATCTATAGATTATGAATGAGACTATTTCCCATGCGTGAATGTAACACAGCTAATACAAACATACCTAGCGTCCTATGTCTGAAACTCCACCTCCACTCCTCATATTGAAATAAAACTGGCACACGTGGTATGTATATTCTTTCCCGTTACCGGTACCTAACGAAAACTTAAACCGATTTTGCTTAGGTCACATTCCAAACACACGTCGCAGAATGATGGCACACCATACTTCAGTATTTGGTCTGTCAACCACGAGTTTAATCTCTGGTACAAAGTCTCATCGCTGGTTTGTGTTCTTGTTAATTTGGGATGGGTGAAGTTTTGTACGCGGTGGTTTGGTTTCACCTTCTGTCCTGGCTTGTTTAGACGCGGGCGGATGTGGTTTTGACTGAGACTGATTTGGCTTTACGCAAAGTACCAGACACTCTGAATGAATAGCAGATACCAGTTCATTGTAACCAATGACGCTTAATTCGTGATTGCGTGGGGTGTTAAATTTAGAAAGACGTTTAGATCTCATCTGGTACGAAACTGTACGGTTTACTGCATTATATGAATGCCTTTACAATGTTGCCATTTTGTATTTTCCGTAGTAGATCTGGTGTTTTTTAAGTCATCTGGTGCTAAAATATTGAAAATAGCTTTTAAAAATGTGTTAGTGCTTTTTATTGTTGTTTAGTGTTATTAACTAGTCCAAAAAATTGTTTCGTTTGCATTGAAAAGTGTGCTTATTTGTACAAATTTTGTAAATAATAATTATCATCATGGAGTAATGTCTATGCAATGAAGTTTGCCTGTTATGGAACTTCAACATCCTGTGTCTCTTGCTTTGGTGGTACACTCTGCTATACTGTAGGCTTTTCATCTCGTTATTTTTTTTGGATCTCATTTGTACCTCTGTCTACCTCTTTCTCGCATCCCTCGAATCTACCAAGGTCTTTAACAGAGTGTCATTGTAATATATATAGTAGCCATTTTATGTGACCAATACACAGGATGCCCGGCACTGTGGCGAAGTGGTACAGAGCGCGTTTGTGACAGTCAAAGTACCGAGATCGATCTCCGCCACAAGCAATTGTGCATCAGGACCGTTCACAGAGCAATGGCAAACTACTGAACGTATTTATATTTCAGAGAAAATCACCATAGCCAACAAATGCTGGGTTGATAGCCTACGTTATGAATAGGATATTCTACCAATTTAATACACATGATCGACGTTTTAACAAAAGTTTTATCACGAAAAAAAACAAGAATGGAACCACAAAATTACACGGAGACTTCATGCATGCAACAGTAAAGCATTGTTATTATATACAATATGCATGTAAAGAAAACAAGTCGAAGAGATGCCACGAAGATGTGATTAAATGACGAGAATGTATAGTATGTCACACAAAGAAAATGAAAAAATTGAAAACAAAAGATTTAAAATGTGCACATTAACAAGAGAAAAGTTTTATCACAGTTTGAATGTGACAATTATAGAAGTCAATAGTATGATATGAACGTCAATAAACTAACTATGTAACCAAACATGCAATCATATGCTCTAAAAGCTGGAAGAAAAAAATGAAACAAATGAAATAACATAAATGTGTATTAAATTAATTGATGCTTGGCGTTAATACCATTGAATTCAAGTTACCCCCATGGTATAAATGAGTAGGTTCTGCCGGTTCTCCATTAAAAATCGACTTTATTGTCCGATGTACAAGAATGAATAGCCTAACTGATTGAGTCACTGTTCATTGAATTTGGCAGCCAATGGAATAATGTTGTCAGGACATATGCCATATAATGTCATTTGTTGCGGTAAAAACAAAGGCCAGCCATAAAGCATAAATTACTTTGATACAGATTTCTTTTTGCGTCCTTAATTCGATCCATTTTTTCTCTCACATATTTTAGAGCATATGGCGCCTTTTTTGGATTACATAATTATATTACATTATCATCATACCTATGACTTCTCTAGTTGTTACAAATAAAACAGATACAGCTTTTCCATTGTTTATATACTTATTTTAATATTTTTGTTTTCAATTTTACATTCTCTGTGTGTGCCCTACTCTACTTTCTCTTCAAGCAATGCAACATAAAAATGAAGAAATGTTGTCTGACTGTTATTTTGCATATTTGAAATGACATTAATTTTAATATTAATTTATATTTAATAAATTATAATTTGATATCTTGTACGATTTTATTGAAAAGAGTTAGTGCTTTTTTTACTGTTCTAACAATTATTATTTTTTAAAGACGAGTCTGGTGGTAGTACATTTTTGACGAAACAATTTGGCAACACTGTGGCTGTAAAATTCTACCAGACAAGCACGGACTTGTTTTGTCACACATGACCTGAGAACAAAAGTGTAGTTAACGTCTGGATAATAATACGCCCATGTGTTACCGGGGCCCGAAAGCGAGCAAAGAATAGCAACAATGTTACTTACTGCGCATGTCGTAGGAGGCAGCTAAGGAGATTATGAGGATGAAGTTTGCTGACACATCCATAGAGGGTAAAGTGACAACAAACTTTGCAGAAGTTGAATGTGTCAGGCCGATAGACACTAGACCTACATTGCGGTTAATAAATGCATTCCGACCGTTATACGTTCTCCTATATTCAGAGCTTGAGAACGAACGAACAGTAGCGAAGCGTTATGATTTTTTTTACACTTAACCAGGACCATAGGTACGAACTAACCAGGACAGTAGGTATGAATTAACCAGGGCAGTAGATGTGACTTAATTAGGGTCGTAGGTACAACTTTATCATGAATCAGGGTCTTAGGTACGACTTAACTAGTTCCATGAGTACAACTTAACCAGGGGTAGGCCCCTATAACTTAACCACGATCGTAGGTACGACTTAACCAGGGGTATAACTTAATCACGATCGTAGGTACGACTTAACCAGGTCCTTAGGTTCGACTTAACCAGGTCCATAGGTACAACATAACTAGGTCCATAGGTACGACTTAATCAGGTCCATATGTACAACGTAATCAGGGCCGTAAGTACGACGTAACAGGTCCATAGGTACGACTTAACCTGGGCCATAGGTTCGACTTAACCAGTGCCGTAGGTATGACTTAGCCTGGGCCGTAGGTACGACTTAAACATGGTCGTAGGTACGACTTAGCCAAGGATGTAGGTACGACTTAGCCAGGGATGTAGGTACGAATTAGGCAAGGATGTAGGTGCGACTTAGCCAGGGATGTAGGTACGACTTAGCCAAGGATGTAGGTACGACTTAGCCAGGGATGTAGGTACGAATTAGCCAGGGATGAAGGTACGACTTAGCCATGGATATAGGTACGACTTAGCCAGGTCCGTAGATTTAACTTAACCAGAGACGTAGGTTCGACTTAACCATGGCTGCAGGTACGATTTAGCCAGTTTCAATTTAACCAGGACCGTAGGTTAAACTTCACCAAGGCCGTAGGTACTACTTACCTAGGGCAGCAGGTTCGACTTAACCAGGGCCGTAGGCACAACTTAACCAGTGCAGTAAGACCCTTTTGTATAAAAACTTGCAACACTTCCTCCTTCCTTCCAATTCACAAAACCAATGTTACCATCATTCCTAGTCTATAACTTGAATAACTGTTCTCATCATAATTAGAACAATCAATTTGTGGAATTTTAGATAATATGTGATATTAATATAAGTACTACATGCAACAATTTCTCCGTGCAAGATTATTTCATAATTTATCCTAGATTATGGCATGTAAAATTTGGCTAATTACGGAAATCAGTGGCCGTATTTTAACGGAACAAATCATATGTTATTTAACGAAAAGTACTTTAACTAAAGACTCATCTATCATTCTGCGCCCTCCCCCAAGGATCACTCTGGAGGGGGGGGGGGGACCTTCAGCGCGTTGTGCGTAGACCTATTCATTAACAGCAAAAATTGCGTGTTTTAAATTCCTAGTCACGGAAGCTGCATGAAATTACGCATAATATTAAAAATTAGGAATGTGGGCATGTAATGTGGCTACTGGTTACCGTAATGAACTTAAACGTTACTGTTGGATACGAAACAAATATGTTTGTTCAGAGATATTGAATTACACCAATAAAACACACGAAAGTTTTTTAACTGCTAAAAGTAAACATCTGCTCTTGAGATGCTTTTTCGTGACTAAGGACCAAAATATGACAGAGCACTACCCTATTGGGCATCACTCCCAGAAGTTAGTTCGTGTCTTTCATTTACTTGCGACACATGAGTAGCCTCTTGCAGTGACACGTAATAGGTTAGTACGTTATGTGTTTCTGCCGATATATTTTGAAATGGCCTCCGGAAATCGGATGTTTACCTTTAGCTGTTTGACCTTTTTTCCCCACTGTTTTTTTTAATAACTGTAAGTGAATTTTGGTGTCTTTCGTCAGTCAGCCAACAGGTTATAACAGCAACAGCTTCAATGAAATGTGTGATTCACTTCTTCATTGCTTGTTCAGTTCATTGATGCTAGTTGTGGAGTAACCTGTTGACTAAAGATGCATTTTAGGGGGTTGGTGGGGCAATTCTGAAACACGATAAATAGTGAATCAATTTTGACTTTTCTTTCATTTCTATCTAACTGTGTGATGTAGTGTCTTCTTCTTCTTCTTCATCGTTCTTCAGTCAGATATCAGGTTACAGCACCAATAGCTTCAGTCAGATATCAGGTTACAGCACCAATAGCTTCAGTCAGATATCAGGTTACAGCACCAATAGTTTCAATGAATTGTGTGATTCGCTTCAGGTCATCCATGGAACCCATCAAGTCTGGAAGCAGTGCCGTCTCAGTAGGCCATATTTTCTCCCTCTCTTCTTGGTAGAGTTGACAGGCATGAAGAATGTGTTCTGCAGTCTCTGGGCTCAGTCCACAGTTGCACAGGTCTGTCTCACCAATCTTCAGCTTTCGGAACATGTGACTTCTCAGTCTGTTGTGACCAGTTCGTAGTCTGAAAATGATGGTTTATTCCTAGCGTGACATTTGGTGGTAGGGGTCATTTGGTTCTGCAGTTGGGTGCATTTGCTTCCACCTTTTCTTATATTCTGCTTTTAACATGGTCTTACTTTCATAGTACGTATTATCATTTTCTATTTGTTCCAGTGATCCCCCTTTCCTTGCCAGGAGATCAGCTTTTTCATTTCCAGGTATGCCACAGTGACCTGGGATCCACTGCAGTACTGTTTCTTTGTTGGTACTGCTGAGGTGCCGTAAGTTCATTCATGCTCGTGTTCTTTGGATCTTTCAATGCCTGCAATACTGATTTTGCATCCGTTAGAAATACTACATGTCTGTTGTGACTCGGCAAGCAATTCATGAGCATTTTGGCTGCCTCTATTATGGCTTACATTTCTGCTTTGAAATTTGTGGAGTGCTTGCCTGTGGGTATTGATTTCTCTATTTCTTTTCCATCTGGTGTTACTATATATATTCCTGATCCTCCATCTAATACCGCCTCTTTCGCTGATCCATCTGTATATACATGTGTCCATATATCCTTTGGGTATGCTTTCTGTATGTGATTCTTATTTGTCTGCTTTACTACTTGTATAGTAGTTTCTGTTTTCGAAATAATGCTTGGTATATTGTCCATAATTCTTGGGTAGTTTTTCCTGTCCCATGTTGGGTATGTGTTAAAGGTGTTTAGTGGTTTTAGGTTTTGTAGGTCTGTATCTGTGAGTGATTTCTGGAGCTGTTTAGCAGAGTGTAGAAAGCTACCTCTTTTGAGTCGCTCTTTTGTAGGTCTGCTTAATCTTTGGTTCATTTGATGACTCTCCAAACATTTGAACTTTGCATACTGTGTGAGGATTTTTTCATTTCTTCTTTCTTCCATTTATGGCAAACCTGTGCATGTTTCCATTTCTGTGATTGGGGTAGTATTCATACCTCCTGTTATAATTCTGAGATTTCGGTTTTGTATCTTTGAGATCTTTTGAGTGTTACTCTTGGCTGCAGTCCCCCATGCTGACATTCCATATTCCAAAGTCTTACATAACCTGTATATGCTCTACTTAGAATTTTTCCATTTGCACCCCAATCTGTTCCAACCAATTTTTTAAGGAGTGCTGTCCTCATTGTACCTTTTGTTTGGCACTTGTCTATGTGGTGTTTCCATGTAAGTCTTGGATCAAAAGTGACTCCAAGGTATGTAGGTGTCTCATCTTTTGGTAATGTTTGACCATTTATGGTTAGTAGGATTTTCTGTGGTTTGGTGGAACATGCTGAAGATGGTATAGGTAGTTTTTTTGGGCATTGATGGACATGGCCCATTGGTCTGTCCACTTGGCCAAATTGTCCATAGTTTCTTGCACCCTTATTTTTGTTGTGCCTACGCTCTCTTCACTGCACCATATCGCCAGATTGTCTGCATACATTGCAGCATTTACTTTACGCGAGAGAATTTGGTCAATGTTATTCATGAATATAAGGAATAGAGTGGGGGATAGAACACCTCCCTGTGGTACTCCATGCTTAAAGAGTTTCTTTCTGCTATGCTTCATTTCAAGCTTCACTGCTGCTTTTCGGTTGTGCAGGTAGTGTTTTATCCAGTAATACATGCGCCCTGTCACTTTGTTTTGTTGTAGTTTAAGGAGGAGTCCATCTTTCCATACACAATCAAAGGCTTTTTCCATATCTACCCACACCACAGATGTCTGCTTTTTTTCCTGGAAAGCGTCCTCTACTTCCTGGGCAATTAGTGTAATCTGGTCTTCAGTTGATCTACAATTTCTGAAGACAGCTTGATGATTTAGCAGGATTTTATTTTTTTCTAGGAACCACATCATTCTTTTGTTCACCAGGTGCTCCATTAATTTGCAAACACAGCTGGTCAGACTTATTGGGCGATAGCTGTCCACCTTATTTTTTGGCTTGCCTTTCTTGAGGATGGGTATCATTATGGCGGTTTTCCACACCTGTGGCACTAGACCTCTATCCCAACAGTTGTAAAAATATTTTATTAATTTCTTTTTTGCTGATGGTCCGATGTGAATTATCAGTTCATTTGGTATGTCATCAGGGCCAGGTGATTTCCTAAGTTTTAATACTGCTAGTTTTTCATTTAGTTCATTGATCATTAATGGAATATTCATGACATCTTGTTTATCTTTGCTGATATCTTTTTTGATATTCCGTAGTTCTTTTCTTACTTCTCTTCTCCTATTTTCATCGACTTTGTGGCAGGCAGTACTTTGGTAATGCTGTATAAAGTGATTTGCAGCCTTCTTTCCTGTGAGTACATCTCCACCATTCTCTATAGCTACTGGTGCTGTTTTGTTATCTTCGTTGTTGAGCATTTTTGTTATTTTCCATATCTTTCTTCCCTCTTTGTCGAAGTTTAAATTTTCTGTTTTTTCATGCCAGCTTTTCCTTGTGTTTGTAATTGTCGTTTTTCTTAGTTTGGCTACATCAGCTTTTAGTGATATGTTGTTTTCTGTGGATGGGCTTTTTTCTGCTGTGTCTCTGGCCTTTGACACTTCTTTCTCCAACTCATCGAGTTCGTCAGACCAGTACGGTTTGTAATTTTTCCTAGCACCTCTTGGTATGGTTTGCTTGGCTGCTTGAAGAAGTGCAGAAGCCAGGAGTTGTGCAGTTTTGTTCACGTTTTTAATCCTTGGATTTAAGATTTTTGTGAATTTGTCTGTCAGGTCAGCAAACTTACTCTAGTTTGCTTTCTTGAAGTTCCATCTGGGTGTGGTTGTAGGGCCAGCAGGGGTATGGTTAATGTCAATGGTGAGTTTGATGGGTCGATGGTCATTTCCACCAAGCTGCTCCAGCACTTCCCTGTATGTTATTTTCGCTAAGGCGTCTGTTGCAAAGGTTAGGTCAGGGGTTGAAGTGGTGTGCCATCTTCTAGAGTAGAAAGTTGGGTGGTCTTCAGGTTCATTAAGCAGTTGAAGTTTCACCTCACACTGCCAGTCTTCCACTTCTTCTCCTCTAGTATCTTGTTCTGTATATCCCCAACTCTGTGAGTGGCTATTGAAGTCACCAATTACAAGACAGTTATCTTTTTCTGTGTTAATTGTGTGTAGAGATATGCTCTTGTCTTGTGGACAGTAATTGTTATACACTGTGACCTCTTTAGTTGGAAGGGTTAGACAGGTTCCAATGATTTCAGCCTGTTCTTCTGTGTCTACTCGAATTTCAGAGGCAACGTTATTGTTTTTCACAAGTATAAGAGCTCCTCCTTTATGTCTTTTTTCTCTATCGTTCCGAAATGTTTGGTATCCTCGGATGTTGAATCTATTGTTGTTTGTGAGGTGTGTTTCCTGTATGCATGCTATGTCGATTTCCTCTGTGTGTAATCGGTTTGCAAGTGCAGTCTTTTTATTGTACACACCCTCTGCATTCCACTGCAATATTTTTAAGTGCTTATTTTTGTCTTTGTCTGCATCATGATCTATATGTTATTTTTTTGAACAAGTAGTTTTTTTCCTCTGATCTCTTTTCCTGGCTCCACAAATTGAGACAGAGGTACCACCAGTCGCTGAGGGTGGGCTCCTTCGAGGCTTAGAGCCCGGCACTTCATCCGCCTGACGGGATTCCACAGATGAAGCACCAAAACGAATCATCTGTAACCTTTTATTTGACATGTGAAGTCATTGCGTGACACTGTGGTTTTCAGCCTTGGCTGGACTATTTTCCCTAGCCCGTATCCATCCAAGGATTGTCCACAGGGCAGTGGAGGTTTCATTTTGGAGTTTTCCTTCTCCTAGACAGCTTGCCTAACAGGGTTAACGAGCACCATCTGCCCGGGGTTTTGTGGTAGAGTTCCCCTCTCCTAGGATAATTTTCTTGTTGCCAGGTATTCATTATCCTCCTCTGTGGTTTATTTCTTGTAATCTAAGGCACCTCTCACTCAGGGAAGGTGATTTAAGAACATTGCTCTCTCTTGTTCTAATATCTATAATTTCCCATTTACCCTACCCAACCCTCTAACCCTACCTAAACCCTATCCCTACCCCTCCCCTCCCCCTGGCACATTCCTGGAGTGCACCCCGTCCTCGTGGTCAGCGACACCGTTTGGTCAGCGGCTGTTTATTTGCCGAGAGGGTTATTCACAGCTTTCCTCAAGAGGCTTTTCCACTATCCGCCACCTGTGGACGCTCCTGGTAGGGGTCGGTATCCCCCGCAGGTGATGTAGTGTTATTACAAAAGGAAGGCGGGGAAGGAAAAAGGGGGAGGCGTGATTGTGATGTTGTAGCTTCTTACTTTGTATTTTACATGATGAGCTATACGAGCTATAGACAAGCGGACAAGAGCTATAGACAAGCGGACAAGAGCTGTAGATGAGCTGACAAGAGCTATAGACAAGCGGACAAGAGCTATAGACAAGCGGACAAGAGCTGTAGATGAGCTGACAAGAGCTATAGGCGAGCTGACAAGAGCTATAGGCGAGTTGAAAAAATCTATAGGCGAGCTGACAAGAGCTATAGGCGAGTTGAAAAAAATCTATAGGCGAGCTGACAAGAGCTATAGGCGAGCTGACAAGAGCTATAGATGATCTAACAAAAGCTATAGGCGAGCTGACAAAAGCTATAGGCGAGCTGACAAGAGCTATAGGCGAGCTGACAAGAGCTATAGATGATCTAACAAAAGCTATAGGCGAGCTGACAAAAGATATAGGCGAGCTGACAAAATCTATACGCGAGTTGACAAGAGCTATAGGCGAGCTGACAAGAGCTATAGATGAGCTGACAAAAGATATAGGCGAGTTGAAAAAATCTATAGGCGAGCTGACAAGAGGTATAGATGAGCTGACAAGATGAATTACAATTCCAATATTGAGTGAATCTTTCTAATAAAAATCTTAGTAAGGCATGACGTGAAGTTCGTGACATGATTTAATACCTTCACATTCCAACAGCATTTTGTTTTGATGAATGAGATGTTCCAATAAGAATAGCGGTAATGAATGATAAATTCATGAGCCGATAATCTAATAAGATCCGAATGAAAAATTCAAATCCTAAGATATCGGAATCCCACAATGAAATCATTGAACGTAATTATCTCTGGACAGTTTCATTAGTTTAGCGAGACGGATTGAATGCACAATCCAGAGATTAAGTTTGTTTCTTTTTTTATACTTTGGGGGGGGGGGTTGTGGCAATTGAAGAGCATATTTATGTCTAATAATCCCTTGTTGATTGTGAGCCACATTATCGTCGCTGGTGTTGCTATTTTAGTTTTAGGCCTATGTATGTAGGACCTAGCGAGTTTCTAACTACACTTTGTATGAAGAAAGAATTATGAAAGGAAATACAGATCAAGCAAATGAAATAAGGGCGAGCAAGAGCGCAGAGATACAAGTGGGAGAGTAACATAACGAGATGGATATGTTACAGTCTAGCAGACGGACACAGACTTAAATGGGTACCGAATTAATCCGGGAAATAAAGACAGCAAGGGAGAGGAGATGGTTACCGTCCTTATTTGTAGAGCCACTGAAATCTAAGATCGCTAACATCTCAGACCTCTACGGCATTAATAAATGCTATTGGTTACTTTACTTACTTTACTACAATTCCATCTCTTCTCATATGCATTCTTTTTGACTTCTTTGCGGTGAGGAAAAAGTTTTGTGCCTCGCTATGATATTTGACGGAAATAATCATTTGTTCTAAACGTGTGGGTCTCCTTGATATTAGTGTGGTGTCATCTGCATACCTAATTCCTGGGATATCATGTCCTTCGATATTAAGTGGTTGAAACTGTTCATAGCGTGGGTTTTCGCACTATTTTTTCTGCATAAATGTTGAACAGATGTGGTGAGAGGATGCATCACTATTTAACTCATTTTTAGATCTCAAACCAGTCAGATGTTTCTCTGTCGAGACGAACAGAAGCCTGTTGTTTCTGATAAAGCATTTTAATGAGCGATATGAGATAGTGTGGGAAGCCCACGTTTCCCATTATATTCCATAATTTCTGATGTGTTGCGCAGTCAACTGCCCTTGAGTAGTCATTGAAACATTTGTATATGTATGCATTGAACTCAGAATTTCTCGATTATAGTTCTCATGTTGAAGATGTGATCCCTGGGGCCTCATTTCTGTCTAAATCCTGCCTGAACTATATTTATTTCTTTGTTCATATGTTGTTCTGTTTTTTTCATGAATATCTTGAGAAGCATCTTGTTGGCATGGCTGATCAGTGCAATTCTTCTATAATTTGAGCAGAGTTTCAAATTGCCTTTCTTTGGGAGTGGTATATTAACTGATCGTTTCCAATTTTACTTTCCCAGAATTTGACACATGATAGACTATGACACATTCGATAAGCTGCTCTATAATAATTAGACTTACGTAAAACACAGGTTTATATATCGCTTCAATGAGACACGAGAGACCATAGCTAAAACTAGTAGGTAATGAATCGCACACAAGAAATCATTCAAATTACAATACACAAATCACATTCAACATTTCAACCAAAAGGTCTTTATCAAGACACAAACAAAACAACAAAAGACGACGAATGGAAAAATTATCACAACATCCAATGGAAATAAAATAAAATGTTACCTTGTATTGATTGTCTATAATAATTCAAAGTTTTGCAGTTTGATATACACATGACCTTTTTCTAGAATTCCTGCCTATTCTTCCCTCAATTCCACAACTATTGACTATCTTAAGTATCATACAATTATTCTATTCAAGATTGTCTCATCTACATCTAGTAGTGTTATATATTTCCATTTGTTTCATGCAGCCAGATTTCATTACTTCGGTAGTTTTATCATGTGTCCTTAATTACATTTCTTAGGGATGGTTTCCTGCTGCCATATTATTATCAATACGTTTTAGGTAGTTTCAATGCTCAAACGGTTAAAATACGTAGAGGATTGACTTCATTGTGCTCGGGTGTCTCATTATGTACACAGTCCATCGCAACGAAGCGACGCTCTCCTGCCTGGAGAATCACGCATATCATGTAATTCCGTAGCTTCAATTGATAAAGGAATCTCCGAAATAATCCAAAAAATATCACATGATTCGAACCCACGACAACTTGAGTACAATACGTAAAGGCTAACCACTACACAGTGAATATCCCCAAGAACTGTCAGATCTTTATCAGTGTTCTTAAATATACCACCTGGTATTTGTGAGTGTTCTTAAATATACTATCTGACCCTTATTTGATACTAAATCTGTGCCATTGCTATTTGTTTAGTGTTTTGTTATTTGTCTTAAACTTCTGTCTCCGATCTAGCACATCCACATTAGGTATATTTATCTGTGATTTACTCTGAAATAAATTATGCTACTTGCGTAAATCAAACCTACGATATTTTGACCTTTTTTCAAGTTATTGATTTATAATTCACGTCAAAACCTTACTTAGTCTCGTCCTACTACATACATGGCAGAACAGAGTGTTATTATTCTTTGTTCCTATTACAACACTAGTAACACATTTTCTTCTACACCTGACGATGTAAGGCAGTAAAGGGTTTAGCGAATAGATAAAACACATTTTTTTTCAACACTGACGATTTTGTTTCTTTCGATCCCCATGAATGTCGAGCAATAGAGCTCTTGTAGGCCCTATACTCTAGTACAATTGGGAGTTTTATTTCGTACACAAATGACTTCCACTCTTAGCGGTGTACAATGTAGACAAAACGTATTATACTCTATAAAATATAGAAACTGGTTCTATTGCTAAGAATTGTTTGTATTTTCAGCAGTTTCGCAATACGAATCTGCGTACTTATATCCATTTTCGTCATACGATTCTGTGTACATATAGGCATATTCAGTATCGTTGTACGATTAACGATTCTACGTACGTATATCCAGTTTCGTCATACGATTGTGCGTGTATCCAGTTTTGCTTAGGGATATCCAGTTTCCTTTTTGGGACAATTTCATACTTATCTACATTTCGTGGCCTACTGAAATGTATCATATCTGTGTCAATTTGAAAAAAATGATTTTATTATGTGGTATACACGAGCCATACTCCAATTGATATTATGCAGAATTCTTGGACTTCTTTGGGAAAAACACTTTGATATGCAGTTCCATACAGGACCATAGGCCATAGGTATGGTGCATCAGTATCGGCGCTGGAAGGAATTGATGAGTTCAAACCCCTCTTCAAAGTAAATCAAATGTTTAGAGAAAGCAAGGAAAACACAAAAGAAACATCCCAACCCTTACTATGGTACTAATACATAAAATAGTGTTTACAAGCAAAAAAGGTATTTGAACATAGGTGACAACATATACTGTGTGAATTCATAAGTTGCAAAGTGTAAGCCTGCTATCCTCTTGCGAATTCCATGACTAGTTACTAACAATGATGTTAAAGCACCTTTACGTGGTGCATCACAGGAACAAGTAAATACAAGGCCTATGTTAATTGTTTTGCTATCAGCTTGAGATCAAGTTGTCATGACCCTGATAAATGATTATATAGAGACAAAAAGTAGGCAAAGAGTCCTATCTCTGATCACATACAGACAAGCATTACCTCTGATCACATACAGACAAGCATTACCTCTGATCACATACAGACAAACATTACATCTGATCACATACAGACAAACATTATCTGTGATTGCATCCATTCAGTCAACACATCCAGAAAAACTGTTGAAGCAGTGTGTCCCAGAGAAAAAATGAATATAAAAGCCCATTTCTTCACCTCATATACCAGGATAGTAAGACTTCTGCTGTACCAGTTCTCAAACTTCTACAGATTAACTGGATGTAGTCCAGAAAATGGAATGCATAGTGTCAGGGTTTCAACTTGGCTGCAGTATCTACATATTTCTGCCTGACACATTCGATTTGAGCATGGCTTCTGAATCACTTTAACAATCCATGAGATGGGACAGCCAATTCTGTCCCCAAACTTCCTTATTCATCTCATACAACATACATAACAAGTAACAGTATTTCTATTCATTGCTCCCAATTTGAACCCGACAACACACAGACATAATAATGAGATAAATATATCGACTTCCTGACATACAAAACAAGAGTTGTGTTGTTTCATGAGTACAGTTGAGAACGCATCTGGAAGAGTTAAGAGCAGAATTAAATGTGATCAAAATAGATAGAAATAGCAATAATTGAAAACAAGTCAGCCAATGACAAATATGATGTTCAGAGTACACAAAAATTCTACTCGAGTGTTTGGAGACCAATCCAAAATGCCTAAATACTCTTTCTGCACTATTCAATAAAAATGTACAAACTTGGACATGAATCATGAAACACATTGCCATAGTAGAGGGAAGCCTCATTGAGATATAAGTAAGTGACATAGTTCAACTCTGCTAAGAGAGGTTACCTTATATGAAGAAATCGCCAGTGTGTTCCCGGGGCCCGAATGGGAGCAAAGAATAGCAACACTGTTTACCTTCCACGCATGTCGTAAAAGGCGACTAAGGAGGTTATGGGATGGAGTTGGCTGTCCCATCCCATATAGGGTCAGTGACCCAAAGCCATGCTGAAGTCGGATGTGTCAGGCCGAAAGGCGTGAATATCGCAGCAATGCTGTAAACTATGACACAGCGCATTCCTTTCTCTGGACTACATCCTGCTAATCTGCAGGAGTTTGAGAATGAACGCAGAAGAAGAAGAAGAAGATATGAAGAAATACCCAACTAAGGGAAATCAAAATTGTGAATCAAAAGACAAAGTTGGTTATAAGATGCCATGGTTCAGAGTGGATTTATATTGCAAGTCTTGGCGACAGATTTAAATACTGTCACAGAGTAAAGATAAGATAACTAAAATAATGCAGAAATTAAATATGCTAGCGATTGAAGTTGTCAGGGTCTGAAAGGGGAGTAAAGAATAAAACTATGATCTGCTATGCATGTTGTAGGAAACAACTAAGATGATATTGGAGTGTATTCAGCTGTTTCAACCAAATGGTCAAAGTGAACCAAATGCCATGCTAAAGTAAGATATGTAGGACTAAAACACGCAGATCTGTAAACCATGACATAAAATGTTCCATTTTCTGGACTGGAAAAACTTGGAAACAGGTTTGTGAAAATCACTGGCAACGAACATGATAATACACAGTGTTTACAGTGATTAATAAAACTTCACTACAGTTTCCAAGTTTTTCTTGTCAGATGAACATTTTTTGCAACTGTTACCAATTAATCAGTTCTCTGGACTACATCTTGTTAACCAGTAGGATTTTGAGAACAATTTAGGAAGAAGAAGAAAGATGTGCTAGATAAAATGGCACATAGAGAATTGTAGCACAATGTATTCATGCTTATCTGCTCAGATCATAAAACAGCCAATGCTGTTATGCAAGAATGACTCAAACAACAGTTCATAAATCTTCTCAAATCATAACACAGCCAATGCTGTTATACAAGAATCACTCAAACAACAGTTCATAAATCAATAACTTACGTTATTTATTACACAAGAGAATAATGTTTTAACAGATGACATTTTGTGCATGTGTAAATGGTAAAGGTAATTTATTTTTAAACTGGATGTCCTTCTATTGCCATTACTTATAATGCATTTAACCCTATATTGTTTATATATAGTGTAGTGTGTTTTAGGTTGGTGTAGATTGCCAAACTTGATTTGCATAGATTCCTGTGTGTGAAAATAAAAATGTACCTCTTATGGTAAGGGATGCTCCCTTCAACCATGGCCATTAGTCCAATTTGGTTTTGTCAGTGGCTATTAAAAATAATGGAGGTCATGGTAAAACCTTGATCTTCGTAGTATATTATATGAAGAGTAGCTCCCATTGGCCAGATTATGGTCTATAATATGAGCTTTATAATGTTATTATTCTTATGTGTTAGCTCTTAAACTACTTCAGATTACCAGGATGTAGTCTTGAGAACTAAATGCACTTTGTCACATTTTACAGCAGAACTGTGATATCTGCGCCTTTTGTCTGACATATCCACTTCAACATGACTTAAGGGTACTTGGACCATACATGAGATAGAGCAGTCAACTCTACCCTAATATCTCCTTAATTACCTCTTATGACATGAATGGAAGGTAAACATTGTTACTATTCTTTGCTCCTATTTTTAGCTCTGACCTGACCCTGATGAATGACATTGTAACTGTGTACCCTTTGATGCAATTATTAAATTGTGTTAGGTAAACTGTAACCACTGGCAGTATAAAACCTATTGGCTAATTGAAAAATAATCTTCTAAAATAGCTCACTGTAAAGAATTCATTCTTTTTCATCCAATTGCAGTGTAACATTGTCATACCCTTGCAATGTAAAGTTGTCATACCCTTGCAATGTAAAATTATCATAACCTTGTAATGTTGAATTGTCATACATTGCAATGTAAAATTGTCATAATTTTGCAATCTAAAATTGACACATTGGTATTAAGCATAAATAAAAGTAATATAATATTTCAGCCTGACTCTGGATGCTTGGCATTAAAACTAATATTTTGTTAATTGCACTTAATGTTACATGCTTCTCTCATATGTGTCCCTGAATAGATGTTCAGGTGATGGTCACCAACTAGTGTGTAGTAACTTCAAATTGAATATTCTAGAACACAATTTTTAGGAATGTTTGTCACAGAATAACAGAAAATTTAAAGTGGAAAAGAGTGAGAAACAGATAGAGAGTATTAGAAAATTGCATAGAGACACCAAATGTTGTACCATCACTGAACCTAATTAAAACAATTTGACTGACTGAGAATATAAACGAGAAATATATAAATTTATTAAAATAGTATAGCATTATATGATCATTTAAGGCATTAAAAAATGTATATTATCTTTGGTCAACACAAGGAATTGATTATGAATACTTTGGTTCTGAACATCACCAACTCAACCAGGTTTTTGTAACAAATCTCATATAACAATATATCATGATACGGCTATATATGCTCGGAAGTCAGAAGCTGCAGGATAGATCAGGGCCATAGATATGTTTCTCTTATAGGGGGGTGGGAAATGAGGGGGGGGGTGTGGCTTTACCAAATAAAAAAAGAAACGGTCATTCATATGTTCTTGTGTGTTAATTCATATGTGATGAAATATTTGTGGAATTCAAAGATCTGATGGTGAGGCCCTCAGGCCTAGAGAAGACCATAATGGAGGGGATGATGCCAGGGAGATGAACAAGAGGTAGACCAAGAAGAAGATGAAATCAAGACATTAAAGACCACCTGAGCATGACAATAACAGAAGCAGGAAGACTGGCTCAAGATGGACAGAAGTTTCAAATGGTTGTGATGGCTGCTATATCCAGTTTAGGATATGCTACCTGATAATGTTGATTATTTGTGGACCTTTTTTATGAAAAATTGCTAAGGGAGGGGGAGGGTTGACTTTTGGGCCACCTTTTGGCCAAGTTTCTAGTACATCTAGCACTAGATGTCATGTTATTATTTTCTAACGAGGGGGTTTGAACTCCCACCCTCCACCCCTCCCTATCTATGGCCTTGTCTCAGGTGAAGACGAATTTGAGATTAAATGGATGTATATTGATTGCTTTTGTTTGAATGCTGCTATATATTAGTAGCCAGCTCACTAAAGCATCTCTGCTAGTTGCATCATGGCAATATGTAAACCAATTTAAAAAAAATTAAAAATCAATTCTGAGAAATCAAGCGCAAGCAACCAAGATGGAAAAATACACAATGAATGACTCAGGCATAAAGTTCAACTAATAGGGAAACAATTACAAATTATGAGCATTACAGTACAAGTAGATGTCACAGCAATAGTCAAGTTATTTCTCTTGTCTATGTTTGTAAATTTCATGTTCATCATTTAATAATTTAAATATTAATTTATTTTAAGGTTTAGGTTGGGGTAGTTGTGTTTTACATAACTAACCCTAACCCCAACCCTAAATGAATAAATATTTAAATTATTAAATGATGAACATGAAATTTACAAACATAGGCAAGAGAAATAATTAAGCATGTGCTGGTGTCTACTTGTACTGTAGGTTATGAACATTAAGGAAATTTAACACATATGGAGATGATTTGTTTTTGCTAAAAATGATAATTAATAACAGAATGTAACAAATACATTTTCTTATAAAAATGTGCATGTAAATAATATGTAGGCGTACAGTAATAGCGTAAAGCCTGAATCAATGTCAAACAAAGAGAGAGATAATGAGTGAAAGAGAAGGCAACTGACAGAATTTTGTTTGCTTGTATAGAAGGCATAAGATAGTGCTGAAGAAAATCATTTGATAAAGTACTATTTTTCGCTCATTTCCATCATAGGGTTCTTGTATGTTGTTGTGGCCCCTTTATAAAATGGGTTGTCTTGCTGAAAGAGGAAGAAAAATAACTTTTATTATAGAAGAGTATTTCTGGTTAGTGGAACATTTTAGGAATTTCAATGCAAGGAATATAAAGTGATGTTTATGATGTTAATAAGAAGTGTGCAAGTTAATGTTGTAAGTTTTCTCCAGTACCAGAGCAGTGGATACAACTTTGAACTTTAGTTTAAAAATAAGGAGGTACGGTTTACCTAAAGATACAAAAAAAATATGAAAGAAACTAAAAGTAGACTTAAACACTTCAATTTTGTGAACATTTTTATGATATTTTTTGGGAAGACAATTGGGGACTGAGGGCTTGACCTATTGGCACATTTCTTAGTATGAAATAGTTAGCTTCATGTTGCTAATATGGAAAGGGAGGGGGGGGGGTTTAAACCTCCTTCAACCATCTCCTCTTCTCCTTTATATACAGCCTTGCCCATATCTCTATTTCATGTCTAGAGGATTCAAACTCACCAGTAGAAAAACATCTTCCTCTGACTATATTCATAGTTCTTCTATATAAAGACCTTCTACATATTCATATAGTCAGGCTACATGATACCATGGTCGCTGGTGTGCCTCTCAGCCTAGTATCTCCGACTTCAGCACCTGCGCTTGATTGAGCAGGTCTGTGTTCCAGCTTGATATAGAAGATGGCCCAACCAATCTTAGTTTCCAGCCTTTACCAGCTGAGCTAAGCCCAATCTCCACTTCAAAGTGTTGCCTCAATGGCAATATTCATAAATAATACCAAGTTGACACATTTTATGCAGTTTCCATACTTGGACAGTATTTTCACAGAAAACAAGAGACAATGAATATAACTGTCTAAATGGCAAACGCAATGAGCCACCAACTGTCATCCTTATTTTTACACCAAAATTTTAAGATGTAAGTGTTCTTCTGGGTTCATTCTCAAACTCCTGCTGGTTAGTATAATGTGGTAAGGAGAACAGAATATATATTGTGTCATGGTTTACAGTTTAGTTGAAATATCTGCACAGTTCGACCAGACACTTCTGACTTTAGCATGACTTGTGGTTAACTATGACCTAATTTATGGGATAGTCAACTCTTCTCCCCCCCCCCCCCCCCAATCTCATTAGTCACCTTCCAGAATATAAATGGCCGGTCACAGTATTTTAGGCTATAACTTTTTTATTCACAAAAATTGTTTTTTAGTCACACTCGCACTGGATCTTTCTTGTAGCAGAATATTGATTGGTTCTACTAGATTTCCAGCAGGATGTAATCCAAGGAACGGTAATGCATTGTGCCATTATTTCATTTATGTCAATGGTCCAACACATCTGACTTTGGCATGGTAACTAATATGTACAATGTTTGTAACACTTTCAATGAGCAGTGGACATCTTTAGCTATATTGATTGTAGGCCATCCGCATGATTGTAGGCCATCTGTATGAGAGAACTGGTTCCTGTGCTGTACACCAACATGATAGCTAACCACAGTCAAACGTCCTTGACCTTTTTACAGCTGTCGTATCACAATCGATATAGTCACAGATGGCAACTTGCTATCCTTTAATCCCCTTGCGAGCCTTGGCAACAATATTCATCCCAACATTATTTATCAATGTCAGACATGGACACTAAAGAACAAGAGAGAAAGCTTACCATGTGTGAAAAGAGATGTCTAAGAAAAGCAGCAAACAGAATAAGAAGAGATCATGTGAGGAATGAGGAGATTATAAGAACTGTTGGAATAACATCAGTGGTCAAATATATTGAAAAAAAGAGATTTAAATGGTTCTGCCTCCTAATGAGAATGAACCTTTATTGGCCTGTGGCAAGAACATACAACATGAAAATGGAAACAGCAAGATACAGAGGAAGACCAAGAAGAAGGTGGATTGAAGGAGTTCGGACACAACATTCTGACACAGCACAGTATTAATGCATATCAAGTGACCACACATGCAATAGCCCAAAATCTGATCATCATTCACTTCTGCAATGCCTCACAGTATAAGCAGAAAAAAGACAATAGATGCATAGATAGAGAACATTGGAACTGTCAGCTGCAACACTCTGATGAATTTATTTTTAAGGGGATCATATATGACTTATAGACTTGACCGATGTGCACTGATGATGTGCACTGATGATAACCTGCAGTCATAACTCAGAAAGTAAAATCTGCTCTTGTCATAAATCCAAGGAAGGATCTTAAACATTACAGATAGACAACATGAAAGATACTTTTTAGAAGTCATTAATTCAGTGCAAACAGTGTGACCCATCTGCTATTAAGTTAAAAAAGTAGCGCTCATTCCCAAGTTAACGCCAAGAATGAAAAGCACATCTACATCTTCTTCACTGGACAAGTCAAGCAATGTTTTTACAAAAAGTCATCAAAAGATACAATTGACACATGAAAATACACAAATGAACTTTTAAAAAAATAAAAAAGGTAAACCTCCCCCCCTAACTTATGGGGAAACATAATATCTACTGCCCTGCCCTTGAGCATAGATTATATAGACAACATATTTTAACAGGAAGAACTATCACATAACATACACTAAGAATACCTAATGTCCATTATATTATTTAATCAATTAACAAATTTCCTTCTGAAAGCAATGATAGTCTACAGGAGTATTTGTGCATTGAAATTCTGAATGATTGTTTGAAACAAAACAATGACTTCAAAGAGTTCAAAGCATCTTTAAAGCAGTGTCACCTGAACAAAAACATGAAGAATAGGTTCTTGTTTGGTAAATTTCAAACTTTTTATAAAATCTGTGCTGATCACAAATTTTGTTTAATTCTGTGATGTCACTAACTGCCGGCTGATAATAAATAGCTAACATAATCGTACATTTTGTGAGCTTACCAGAGACCAATAAACATGTAGTATGTCTGTTACAGTCATGAGGACTGCTGCAGATGCTAAGATCTGCCCATTACCCACTGAGAGCAACATGCATACAACACTCCCAAAGAAATATCACCACCTCCCCCACTCCCAATTGATTAGTGGTTATAGCAAAGGGAAATAATCGCTTAAAAACATCATTTATTTCGTTTTGCTTTCCACAAGAAAGAAGGCCCTTTTCCCAAATATGAACCGCAGAATAATTCAATTTTGTCCTTTATTTTATTTTATTTGAGAGATTACATATCATGAGAAACAGTAAACAGTGGTTTCCATCCCTGATATGTTTGTTTTGTTCACCATGAATTATGATCACTAAAATCTTTTCTTTCTATGTGTTTGAAACCTGCCTCAGGCAATTGTGCATCTGGAACATTCAGAAAGTAATGGCAAACTACTGAACCTAAATGCTACCAAAATAATCACTGCAGCAAAAATGCTGGTTTGATGGCTACACCCTCATGTGATACCAATTTTTTAAATGTGCGCAATAGTATGTTTAGGAATTGTTTACATTCATACCAAGGCAAAACTTGAGTGATGAGATTTCTCTATGGTAATACACATGATAACACACAAAAATCAATGTTTTGACAGATTGGCCTCTATCAAAAGCACAACATAGCATATGAGTAAGCAATGGCACTATGTTAACATCATCATGGCTATATGACTTCAGCATGGCCACAGAGTTTATATTATTGTATGACTTCAACATGGCCACAGAGTTTATATTATTGTATGACTTCAACATGGCCACAGAGTTTATATTATTGTATGACTTCAACATGGCCACAGAGTTTATATTATTGTATGACTTCAACATGGCCACAGAGTTTATATTATTGTATGACTTCAACATGGCCACAGAGTTTATATTATTGTATGACTTCAGCATGGCCACAGAGTTTATATTATTGTATGACTTCAACATGGCCACAGAGTTTATATTATTGTATGACTTCAACATGGCCACAGAGTTTATATTATTGTATGACTTCAACATGGCCACAGAGTTTATATTATTGTATGACTTCAACATGGCCACAGAGTTTATATTATTGTATGACTTCATTCAACATGACTAAACAGTCTATATGATTTAATGATTTCAACATGACCACACAGTCTATGTGACTGTATGACTTCAACATGACCACACCATCATTAATTTAAAAAAAAAGGATGAAGTGTCTCACCTGTGCCCATTTACATTGCTTTAGATCTTCCTGAAATTTGGAATACTCAATTCTGTCAAAGACTGTAGTAAGAATCTTCCACAATAACAATAGGAGCAGACCAACAGCTACAACACCACCAACAACACCAGCTGCTATAGGCACAACATTCACTGGCTCTGGGCAAACTAATGGAACATAACAATCATAAATAATCATACATTAGAATTGTCATTGTGTTTCTTCACATAGAACCAGCATCACAGCACTTGGGACATTCCCATTAGTGCTCTGTTTTGCCAGTCCATCAGCCATATTTAAGAGTATATATATTTTCATTGTCCCAGCCCCAGTTGTAGCTCAGTTGATAGTGATGTGCTCTTCTGTTTAGGTGATCCAAGTTTTAATTTCCAGTTTAACTGGAAACAAAAAATCACCAACGGCTTCTAGGTCCACCCAGCCTAAAGAAAATAGGTACCAGATCTTTTGGGAAGTAAAGGTGGCAGGCTTAATGCAGACCACATCATTCATTGGTATGCTGTTGGTCATGGAAAAAAATGTACCCAGCACTAGCCTATACTCCTCAATATGCCTCAATGATGTGGCAAAGAGAAAACTTTTTACTTTTTAGTCAATTGTTAAGTTGTTCAAATCTTTTCGGACAGTACCAACGTTCTTCAATGATAACTTCAACTTCTATCATTATTTGAACATATAAATTCTATTTTAGCATCATCTTTATCATTTTGTTGCATATTTATGGCTTTCCTAATGAACTAAGATATGTCCTTCTTATTAATGTGCCATCCACTATAGTATTTCCCTCCAAATTATCAGCTTTCTCATTGCTCTGAATCCCACATTACCTGGACAAAAGATTCATGTGATGTTCTGCTCATCTGCTTTGCTGTAAAGATTAGTTCCATTTTTTCTTACCATGCACCTGTTTATCTTCCGTAGCATGTTCTAGAAGTGTTATGCTGGTATTAGAGTTATTAGCGAAGTAAGAACTGATGTCACTGATCTTTCATCTCTATTCTCATACTCAAAGTAAGAGCTGATGTCACTGCTTTTTCATCTCTATTCTTGTACTTAAAGTAAGAGCTGATGTCACTGATCTTTCATCTCTATTCTCGTACTCAAAGTAAGAGCTGATGTCACTGATCTTTCATCTCTATTCTTGTACTCAAAGTAAGAGCTGATGTCACTGATCTTTCATCTCTATTCTCATACTCAAAGTAAGAGCTGATGTCACTGATCTTTCATCTCTATTCTCATACTCAAAGTAAGAGCTGATGTCACTGATCTTTCATCTCTATTCTCATAAAGTGAGAGCTGATGTCACTGATCTTTCATCTCTATTCTCATACTCAAAGTAAGAGCTGATGTCACTGATCTTTCATCTCTATTCTTGTACTTAAAGTAAGAGCTGATGTCACTGCTCTTTCATCTCTATTCTCATACTCAAAGTAAGAGCTGATGTCACTGATCTTTCATCTCTATTCTCATACTTAAAGTAAGAGCTGATGTCACTGATCTTTCATCTCTATTCTCATACTCAAAGTAAGAGCTGATGTCACTGATCTTTCATCTCTATTCTCATACTCAAAGTAAGAGCTGATGTCACTGATCTTTCATCTATATTCTCATACTCAAAGTAAGAGCTGATGTCACTGATCTTTCATCTCTATTCTTGTACTCAAAGTAAGAGCTGATGTCACTACTCTTTCATCTCTATTCTCATACTCAAAGTAAGAGCTGATGTCACTGATCTTTCATCTCTATTCTTGTACTTAAAGTAAGAGCCGATGTCACTACTCTTTCATCTCTATTCTCATACTCAAAGTAAGAGCTGATGTCACTGATCTTTCATCTCTATTCTCATACTCAAAGTAAGAGCTGATGTCACTGATCTTTCATCTCTATTCTCATACTCAAAGTAAGAGCTGATGTCACTGATCTTTCATCTCTATTCTCATACTCAAAGTAAGAGCTGATGTCACTGATCTTTCATCTCTATTCTCATACTCAAAGTAAGAGCTGATGTCACTGCTCTTTCATCTCTATTCTCATACTCAAAGTAAGAGCTGATGTCACTGATCTTTCATCTCTATTCTCATACTCAAAGTAAGAGCTGATGTCACTGCTCTTTCATCTCTATTCTCATACTCAAAGTAAGAGCTGATGTCACTGATCTTTCATCTCTATTCTCATACTCAAAGTGAGAGCTGATGTCACTACTCTTTCATCTCTATTCTTGTACTTGAAGTAAAAGCTGATGTCACTGATCTTTCATCTCTATTCTTGTACTCAAAGTAAGAGCTGATGTCACTACTCTTTCATCTCTATTCTCATACTCAAATTAAGAGCTGATGTCACTGATCTTTCATCTCTATTCTCATACTCAAAGTAAGAGCTGATGTCACTGATCTTTCATCTCTATTCTCATAAAGTGAGAGCTGATGTCACTGATCTTTCATCTCTATTCTCATACTCAAAGTAAGAGCTGATGTCACTGATCTTTCATCTCTATTCTTGTACTTAAAGTAAGAGCTGATGTCACTGCTCTTTCATCTCTATTCTCATACTCAAAGTAAGAGCTGATGTCACTGATCTTTCATCTCTATTCTCATACTCAAAGTAAGAGCTGATGTCACTGATCTTTCATCTATATTCTCATACTCAAAGTAAGAGCTGATGTCACTGATCTTTCATCTCTATTCTTGTACTCAAAGTAAGAGCTGATGTCACTACTCTTTCATCTCTATTCTCATACTCAAAGTAAGAGCTGATGTCACTGATCTTTCATCTCTATTCTTGTACTTAAAGTAAGAGCCGATGTCACTACTCTTTCATCTCTATTCTCATACTCAAAGTAAGAGCTGATGTCACTGATCTTTCATCTCTATTCTCATACTCAAAGTAAGAGCTGATGTCACTGATCTTTCATCTCTATTCTCATACTCAAAGTAAGAGCTGATGTCACTGATCTTTCATCTCTATTCTCATACTCAAAGTAAGAGCTGATGTCACTGATCTTTCATCTCTATTCTCATACTCAAAGTAAGAGCTGATGTCACTGCTCTTTCATCTCTATTCTCATACTCAAAGTAAGAGCTGATGTCACTGATCTTTCATCTCTATTCTCATACTCAAAGTAAGAGCTGATGTCACTGCTCTTTCATCTCTATTCTCATACTCAAAGTAAGAGCTGATGTCACTGATCTTTCATCTCTATTCTCATACTCAAAGTGAGAGCTGATGTCACTACTCTTTCATCTCTATTCTTGTACTTGAAGTAAAAGCTGATGTCACTGATCTTTCATCTCTATTCTTGTACTCAATGCTCATGTAGAATAAGCAGGCCATATATAGGCCCATCTATGCAACTTTCCTGTAATTTTTGTCATCAATTAAACTGCATCTACACCTGTTTGCCCTTATTACTGAGCCAACTGTTTCAAATGACGGTAACTTGTGGCTTTGAAGGCTGTTGTACTTCTGTATCATTCCTTCTGTTGTGGTGCCATATAAATTGCAAGAATCTCTGAATAGCTACGGGGTATATTACAATATTTGTCAATAACTTTGTTTTCCTTCATCCACACATAAACTTCCTCTTCCTACTTCTTCAAACTCATAATTTAAGGAGAATGTCTTCTGCTCATACCATCCAAGACCTTCCGTGTTCAATGAGCGTTCCTTTTGTTATCTTGAGGCTTATGTAAACAGTCCTGGTCATCATTAGCAACTTAAAGTATTCTTTCATTTATGATATACTACCTTGATGCTGGGTAGGTCTAGAAGATAGCTCCTGCCAACTATATGTGTAACTTGATGCTGGGTAGGTCTAGAAGATAGCTCCTGCCAACTATATGTGTAACTTGATGCCTGGTAGGTCTAGAAGATAGCTCCTGCCAACTATAGGCCCCTATGTGTAACTTGATGCCTGGTAGGTCTAGAAGATAGCTCCTGCCAACTATATGTGTAACTTGATGTCTGGTAGGTCTAGAAGATAGCTCCTGCCAACTATATGTGTAACTTGATGTCTGGTAGGTCTAGAAGATAGCTCCTGCCAACTATATGTGTAACTTGATACCTGGTAGGTCTAGAAGATAGCTCCTGCCAACTATATGTGTAACTTGATACCTGGTAGGTCTAGAAGATAGCTCCTGTCAACTATATGTGTAATTTGATGCCTGGTAGGTCTAGAAGATAGCTCCTGCCAACTATATGTGTAACTTGATGCCTGGTAGGTCTAGAAGATAGCTCCTGCCAACTATATGTGTAACTTGATGCCTGGTAGGTCTAGAAGATAGCTCCTGCCAACTATATGTGTAACTTGATGCCTGGTAGGTCTAGAAGATAGCTCATGCGAACTATATGTGTAACTTGATGCTGGGTAGGTCTATAAGTAAGATCATGCCAACTATAGGTCTAACTTGATGCTGGGTATGTCTAGAAGAAAGCTCCTGCCAACTATAGGTGTAACTTTGGTGCATTGTAGGAAAAATTGATTCTTAATGTTTATACTTTTTCTTCTTTATGTTTTATTGGTAATCATTGAGAACCAAATCTACAATCTTCTCCACCATGTGACCATTTATAAAGGCCAGGCATTTTTCTCACCTAGTTGTAGCTGACAGAAGCAGTGCTGTTGTAAGTTGTAGGCTTAAGTGTTCCATATTCATTTGAATGTATTTTCTTGTGCAGACTAAGTTATCCAACTTTCATACATGACACCTCTGTCTTCAGTTGTTTGTTTGGAACCCCAGGAATTGCGAGCGATTAGCCCTTACTTCCTATGTACAGTGGGGTGGTTTTTCTGAGCTTTCTTTCATACCCAGAAGACTTCAGCTTTCAGCTTAGTGCAATGCCTATTGAAGGAGCTTTCTACTCAGAGGAGGTCTATAATTGTATAAATGACATGCTACAAAGCGTCTACAATAGAGCCTCAATATAACTACATGTCATCTACTAAGGTTTTCTGTTGCATGTGTAGTTTGTCTAGTGGGCCACTGGTGAGACCCACAGAAGCAACCACATGTATATCTGTCTTCAGTAGATGTGAATATTTTATTTTACTCCAAAAGTATTTCCATTTCCTGGCCATGTTAATGCTGATGATAAAATAATCCCTTTAGCTTTGAGTAGTTAGATCTTAACATCCCATAGTCTTTCTAACAAAAGCATATGCCTTCTTCAGTTAAGGTGATACTCAAACACATAAGGCTTTGCTTGGTTCTTGACATGTTAAACTGTTATTAAAATTTTTACTAAAAATGAATATTTTCTTTTATAGGCCTATAGCTTATTCTGTCAGTGTCATAATCAATCAATCAATCATTTGAAACATAATTAAGGTAAACTTTCTAGAAATTATTCCACATGTCCCATGCATGCACTAGGTAAAGAACAGGTTTATATTTCACATGTCCCATTAAAATGTGCATGCACTAGGTAAAGAACAGGTTTATATTTCACATGTCCCATTAAAATATGCATGCACTAGGTAAAGAACAGGTTTATATTTCACATGTCCCATTAAAATATGCATGCACTAGGTAAAGAACAGGTTTATATTTCACATGTCCCATTAAAATATGCATGCACTAGGTAAAGAACAGGTTTATATTTCCTATGTCCAATGATTGGAGGCAACAGAGATGTGGTTCTACAGAAGAATCCTGAGAATACCATCGACTGCCAGAAAAACTAATGTAGAGGTGTTGAAAGAGGTAAATGCGAAACGGACCTTAATCAACAATATAAGAAAAAGGCAATCTTCTTTTTTTGGCCACATCATGAGACAGGCAGGTTTAGAGAACATAGTCACAACAGGCAAGATTGAAGGCACCAGAGACAGAGGGCGACAGCGTGAGAAAATATTAGACAGTTTGACAACCTGGCACGGCAAGGAAACAACAACGACTTTGATACATAATACTGTGGACAGAGAACTGTGGAGAGCCATGACCGCCTACGCCACCTGGCATGGCACCTGATGATGATGATGTCCAATGAAAAAGTGTAGGCCTATGCAGTAGGTAAAGAACAGGTTTATATTTCACATGCCCCATGAAAAAGTGCATGCACTAGATAAAAAACAGGTTTAGCCTATGTTTCACATGTCTGATGAAAAAGTGCATGGTCTATGTAAAAAATAGATTATAATTTTCTTATATAAACATACACACACACATGCATGCACGCACACACATGCAGTCACACAACTTTGCATTAATGCACACACACACATACAAAGTAAATTTTGAATAAACTGCTGGAGGCACTTTAGATTAAATGATTAATTTTAATCACTGCTAGATATACCATATATTGTGAAAATAATATAGATTACTGGTAATTAGTCCCTATATGAAAGATTTTGAATCACTACTAGAGGTAATTTGGAAATCACCTGTGTGTTATCAGAGCCCAAATGGAAAACACAAAAGGAATTCTGTGGCCTTTCATGCATGTCATAAGAGATGAGAAAGGAGGTTTGGGTGCTGGAGTTGGCTTTTCATCCTATAAATAAGAGTGACCCAAAAGTCAAACTGGATGAACAAAAGGTGCAGATATTACAGCCAAGATTTAAACCATGACATAGCACATTCTGTTATCTGGACAACATCCTGCTAATCTGCAGGAGTTTAAGAAAATAAAATACAGGAGGAGTAATGTAGAAGTATTCTGATATTTACATTTTGAGAAAATCGAGTGCACATTATGATGTTCTGGAAACAAATCATTGAGTGCGTTATTTCTAGCTCAGAATTCAAAACAAGTGTTGTCCACTCCCCATACGCAACCTCCTTAGTCTTCTCTTATCTTACAAAGTGCATGCAAGTGACAGTATTACTATTCATTGCTTCCCTTTCAGACCCCTGTAACACATGGAAGAGAGGTACTATATAAATATATAGGTCTATGCAGCAATGAGGATGAAGGTAGAGACTGGTACGACTGTTCGTCAATGGCTCTCTCAGACTTCATTTACTAGTCTAGGTCAGTTATCATATCTGACTCTCAGTCCATGCTGCAAAAGATTCAGGACAGCCAGCATCATTATGAATGGATGTCATCCATAATCTACTCCGATCTCTAGGACATCACATGGATCCACAATCTGGACATGCTCGTGATAATAAGATAACAGACAGGATTGCAGGTAAAGCACTTATAATTGGTGAGTTCACATTGAATAATGGAGATGTAGTGAAGTTGTTGATAGAATGACTGCTAGATATGGATACTGCAATTTATGACAAATCAAATTTTCGAATGCCCTTCGTTTAGTATTAAACATGACATAAGTATGTTTGGGTGTCTGGCATGGTAGAGCAGTGTTTTTAGGAATTATAAACAAGCATAGGCCTATATCAAGTGATAGGCCTATATTCTTCCCAAAATGTTGTCTTTATCATGGATAGACTAAATGCCTCTCTTTCCTGGGCAAGCAGTCCTGCATTAGCCAGAGACATGGTCATACATAAGCAAGCATACCTTCCAATATCTGCAGGGGGAGACTGAGCACCTATAGCTTTGCCCAGATTGCATTTATGATGGCAGCTCATAACCAATCAACAATACCAAAACAATCTTACCTGTAGTCTTCTGTACAAGAATGGTCACATTAGTATGTGATGTGGTACTAGTGACTCGGAAATTCAAAAAACAACCATCCGCTTGTTTTATTGAGCAAACAGCTGATCCTTGGGTGTCTATTGTAAAGGAAACAAATTATTATATCTGAATATCATCACAACAAAATAAGAGGTGGAATTAGTTCAGTCACTAGTGCACTGGTTCACTGGTTTATTGATAAAAGATTCTGGATTTAACTTTCAGGACAGTGATGCTTCAGTTGACCATGTTGTACAAATGGGTTCACAACACACACGGTATATACGGTATATACTATGAGAACAGTACTGGCCCCCTTACTTTGATAAAAGCTGAGAATATTGTAAGACAGAATACACATCACCTCTTAACTGTACAATAGTTTCTTCTTTGTCATTCGCTCATGTCTCATCTTCAGCATTCATTCTCAAATTCCAACCAGATCTCTCTTATAGTAAGACAATGATCCTACTAATTTTACAACAGGATGTAATCCAGAGAATGGAAATGCATTGTGTTGTTGTTTTATTTGCATCAATGGCCCGACACATCCGTCTTCAAGGGTGTTTGCTTATATGACCACATTGATCTCTCTTTTAAAGGTGCCAGTCTATCTCAAGTTTGTCTCATCGCCACACAGTTTTTCCTTCAGATTGGTTGGGGAGGACCACATCTCTGCTCTACATCTTACATGAGGACGGCAGTCCTGGAACACATGTTCAACTGTGTATTTATCTTCTCTACATGGATACATGTCTATCTGGTCAAGTTTCAGAATAATGTAACATGCAACGATGTGTGATATGATATTGATATATATATATACTGCAATAGATTATGATTTTTCTCTCATAAAATTGTTGAACGGTCCTAACAATTTGAAGGCCTTGGAGGACCACACAAAACAATCTTTTGAGTTATTTATCACTCAATGAGCTTATGCTGAAAGATGTACTTCCTACCTAAAGACATTATTTTTCTTATTGTCCATGCCCTGTGGCAATGGTTAACATGTCTTTTCACAGCTTGCTATCTTGAGTGCTGTTAATCATTTCCAATGTTTTCCCATGCCACAATACTAGAATCTTCTCTCTTGGTCTTTCCCTACCCCTCTTCCTCTTTAACTTTCCTGCTACTATAATATTTTATATCTTCCCTCTTCTCATGAGGCGTCCAAAAAGGTGGACTGCCTCTTTCTGATGTGAGTAAGCAGTTCTCATTTAGAATTAACTTCTTTCAAGACATCTTCATTACACTTTTTATCTGTTAGTGTTCTTAACATTCTTCTATAAAACAAAATCTCTGCTGCCTCAATATAATTTTTCACTGTTCTGCTCAGTGTCCAAGATTCACTTACAACTGTGTACATCCAAATTTATTCTATATAACTTCTAAGAACTCTCTTTCTCATCTCAGTTAACAAAGATATATTACAGAGGATGGTCTTCATCTTGTGAAATAATGCCGTTGCCTGGACAATTCTTTGGTTACTGATCCAGCAAACCATGGGCTCATGACCTTTGATCCAAGAGTATGTGGTATATAGACCTACATTGCTTGAGAAATATCTGCAGTTTAGATATGATATTCTTGATCACAGAATGTCTCAGAGTCATACAGCAGATCATATTTTTCATTTGTATTTTTCATTTTTCAAGAAGTGGGCAAAATATGACCAACTGAACCAAGAAGTGGGCAAAACATTTCTACCTACTGAAATATTTTTACTGACTTGTCCGCCTAATTTAATATTCATATATGCATTGAAAATTTGGGTGCGGCAAGAAATGAATATTATTATGGTCGGCAAAGAATGTTTGTTAACCAACAAAGAACTGGAACTGTCAGTCATCATGTAATTGTGGACATACTCAGGGAGAGATCATATCACCTATAGATGTGTCCTGTGTACAGTGATGATGATTTCTCAACTAACTATTCAACCATCCCATCCATGTGTCATATGTTCTGGTGAAAAAAAAGCTAGTACAGTGGAATCCATCTATAACATTCTTTTATAACATACTTCCCCCATATAACAACATTTAAAAAAATCCCCAATTATAATTATTCTACATAGTTTGTACTGTATATATCGAATTCCTGTTATTACATAGGGTAGCAGGGGGAAATATGGCACACTTTTCTCATTTTAGCATATTCTGACAACTAGATGTAATTATGAGAGACCAAACTGGTATCAGTGTATAGCTTATCTATTTATCTTACATATGTGATGTTATTGACAACATACAACTATGTGTAGACAGTAGAATGAGAATTTTATAACATATGTAAACAAACCATCTTGCCCCATTTTTGGGGGCAAGATGGCGCAGGAAAAAAAGGTGATACAAACCATTATAAAATGAAGACAATCACCTCTGCAACAGGTCTAACACACAGGCAGTGTGTAAATGTGTGTTAAGAATAGATAGAATAAATAGATAGACCTAGTTTTGTCACTTTACTCTGAAAACAAAATTTCTAAAAAAATTGTATGTTAGTTCTGTTTTAAAGCTAATAATGATTTTGTAAGGTTGGTTGATCATTATAACCATATATATCAGTCTCTCCCAGCCTTAGATCAGCATCCATGACATCTGCATCTTTTCCATAACATTTTGAATGCGCCATCTTGCCCCACTAACTGTGTGCCATCTTTCCCCAAATTATATGGTTAGCAACTTTAATAAAATGTCACAAAAAAGCCAAAGTATTTTGACAACGTAATGTGCTAAATAACTTAACAATACAATGTATGTTTGAGTTTAAACATGTAAAAAAATGACAGTAATGATAACAGTAGGCAAGGAGTAAAAAGTTGGGGAAAAAATAACTCAAGACCCATGAAAAACAAATTTACCTCATGGTTCGAAAACGACCTGTCTGTGAACTGTCAAATTTTGTTGTGTGATAGAATGGATGTTTCCTGCCAGACCTAGTCATGTATCCTACCGAAAAAATCCATAAACTCTGAAAAAATCCGAAACGCCGTCTTGCCCCCGGCTACCCTACATATTACTAGTAGTCATCTCCAGAATACTCTTAATTTTACTATGAGCTATTGTGTTCTCATTGACTGTTTGCTAATCCTAAAACTCTTCTACTCCTGATGCTAAAAGGCAACAAAGGGTTTAGCAAATAAAATAAAATACATACATATTTTGTTGGTCACAGGAGAAAAGTCATTGGCGAAATTATATGGTACATTATATTGCTGCTCTAAATTTCAGCACTATATGTATATATATATATATATATCTTTCTCTCTCTCTATGTGTCCTTTGCAGAATGTTGTCCTCACTGCCACTCTGTAAGCATATAGGAACCAAAATAGGATCCTGGCCTTCCCAAGGGAAGTGGCTGCCATTCACCGTGAGGGCAATATATATTTTTAATAAATCTTAGAATCTGTAATCACAACATCCGCTCTAATATGTGCCAATATTTCTCTTATAGGTCTATCTAAACATCAAACTAAAAAAACATTTACAAATATGTTTAACTCTACTTTCTAAGGTGGTCACAAGCTGAACCTCTGGGCAGTCTTTGGGGCAGTCATTGTCTTTACTTGATAGAGCACATTCTGCGCAGCGACGATAGTTTGGGAATTCACATACTGAATCTCCACACAGCTGAAACAATAATGATTAATGATGCTTCAGCAAAAAATAAATATCAGCATGATCAAGAATATTTGATGACTCTTGTCTTATGGGGCAAAAGTGGAGCTAAGAATAACAATACTGTTTACCTTCCATACATATAGCAAGAGGTGATACCTCCATCACTAACACCCTTTATACAAACACAAGACAGCTGAAGAAGTTATGCACCTACCACCACCTGGCACATGGAAGAAAGAGTGAAAGCTTGCAAACACAGGGATCAGATAAGTAGGTAAGTAAAAGGTGACTAAGTAGGTTTTTTTTGGGGGGGGGAGTTGGCTGTCTTATCTCATATAGGGTCAGAAGCCATGCTGACATCAGATGTGTCAGGCCAAGAGGCAAAGATATTACAGCTAAGCTGTAAACCATGACATAATGCGTGTCATTTTCCAGACTACATCATGCTAATCTGCAGGAGTTTGAGAATAAATATAGAAGAAGAACAATATCTAGTGATTAACAATAGTTATAAAAACTGAAACATATTCTGTATAAAAAACTGCTTTTTTAAAAACTATTGTTAAAATTGTACTAAATCTCAGCTACACAATCCCTCCCTAAAATTCCCTAAAGGGATACATACAGCTAGAAAGGAGCGGTTTCGTGGACGAGAAAAAATTATCCTCATCAATGACATACTGTGACTGTCAGTCAACGTGTAAATTGTGAATACACTCAAGGAGAGATCTGAGCACCTATGGACGTGTCCAGAGTGCAATGATGATTCTTCTTCTTCTTCTTCTTTCGTTCACTTGAAACATGTCTATATCTGTAATTCTGTCTCCTTAATAAAACTCACTGTCTTTTGTAGTTCATACAGTGTCCCATAGAGTTTTGATTCCAGTGTTGTTTCCTCTGGTCAATATGTCTGCCTCAGCGTTTCATGCTCAGAACACTCTTGAAGTATATGTTTGGCACTCTGTGCTGCCTGTCCACATGTACACATGGCTGTGTTGCCAATCTTGAACTTTGTATACATGTGACTGCGGAGTCGGTTGTGTCCTGTTCTGAGACGTAGAATTATAACTTGTTCTGGTCTGTTCATAATATGATAGTCATCTTGTGTTGGTGTTTGTGGCTTTCTTATTGACTTGATCATCTGTTTTTTCTGATGGTAGGTTATTGGTATATCTGGTTGGTCTTCGGCAGCACCTTCCTTAGCCAGTTGGTCTGCTTTTTCATTTCCTGGTATTCCACAGTGAGAGGGTATCCACTGCATGGTTACCCTATACTGGTAAGACAATTCGCTAAGTAGTTTTTTCAAGTCTGTTAGTTTTTCAGACTGGAGAGCTTGAAGCACTGACCTTGCATCTGTCAGGAATACCACAGGCTGTAGGTCAGAGTTGGAGTTCAGCAGTTTTTTAGCTGCCACACTAATTGCCTGGATTTCTGCATCATAATTATTGCAGAATTTTCCTGTCGGTGTTCTGATTGTATCTCTAGGCTTGTGTGGATATTCTATATATACACCTGCACCTCCATTCCTCACTGCATTCTGTGCTGACCCATCTGTGTATACTCTGACCCATATATCTTGTGGATATTCCTCATCCAGGAAACTGAGGGTGACTGTCCTTCGCTGCACACTGTTCTGTTCGTCCTCGCTTAGTATTCCTTTCACATGGGTCTGAATGTATATTGGCATTCCATGCCTTTCACTCCACGGGGTTTGTTCTGGTACAGGCCTTAAGGGGCTGTCAACTTCAGGTAGGTCTGTAAGTTGTCTGCGGAGTCGTTTAGCTTGATGGATAAAGCTGCTTCTTTTCAGTCATCCCATGGCTAGATTTTGGAATCTTTCCTTCATTGGATGACTTGGCATACACTGAAACTTTTCTGCCTGAATTAGTACTTTTGTGTCTCTGCGTTCGCCAAGTGTTTGCATTCTTCCCATTTTCTGCATCTCTGCTATGGGTGTTGATTTCATTGCTCGCAATGATGATGATCCAATGACTAACTAACTAACTAATTATGCAGTATTTGACAGTTTTTTATTTTACAGACAGTTTAAATTATAAGCATGGATTATACTTTGAGTCACATCACCAGTACAATATGAACATTAGCTTTCAAACCACGAGCATGTTTGAGTTTACAGATGAGTCAACTGACCACTCTATCACCAAGATGTCACATTAATAAAAGGGTAAACATTAAAATTAATTGAACTACAAGAAGAGAGGTGGTTGTGGATATAATTTGTTGAAAAGTCAGTCTAATGGAAACATGATGATAGTAGGAAATATGGAATAGTATTTCTGTGGATATGCTTTAAAAAGAAGCTAAGTTTACTAATGTAACCACATGGAAGATGATAAACTTACTAATGTAACCACATGGAAGATGATAAACTTACTAATGTAACCACATGGAAGATGATAAACTTACTAATGTAACCACATGGAAGATGATAAACTTACTAATGTAACCACATGGAAGATGATAAACTTACTAATGTAACCACATGGAAGATGATAAACGTACTAATGTAACCACATGGAAGATGATAAAATTACTAATGTAACCACATGGAAGAAGCTAAGTTTACTAATGTAACCACATGGAATAAGCTAAGTTTACTAATGTAACCACATGGAATAAGCTAAGTTTACTAATGTAACCACATGGAAGAAGCTAAGTTTACTAATGTAACCACATGGAATAAGCTAAGTTTACTAATGTAACCACATGGAAGAAGCTAAGTTTACTAATGTAACCACATGGAAGAAGCTAAGTTTACTAATGTAACCACATGGAAGAAGCTAAGTTTACTAATGTAACCACATGGAAGAAGCTAAGTTTACTAATGTAACCACATGGAAGAAGCTAAGTTTACTAATGTAACCACATGGAAGAAGCTAAGTTTACTAATGTAAACACATGGAAGAAGCTAAGTTTACTAATGTAACCACATGGAAGAAGCTAAGTTTACTAATGTAACCACATGGAAGAAGCTAAGTTTACTAATGTAACCACATGGAAGAAGCTAAGTTTACTAATGTAACCACATGGAAGAAGCTAAGTTTACTAATGTAACCACATGGAAGAAGCTAAGTTTACTAATGTAACCACATGGAAGAAGCTAAGTTTACTAATGTAAACACATGGAAGAAGCTAAGTTTACTAATGTAACCACATGGAAGAAGCTAAGTGTACTAATGTAACCACATGGAAGAAGCTAAGTTTACTAATGTAACCACATGGAAGAAGCTAAGTTTACTAATGTAACCACATGGAAGAAGCTAAGTTTACTAATGTAACCACATGGAAGAAGCTAAGTTTACTAATGTAAACACATGGAAGAAGCTAAGTTTACTAATGTAACCACATGGAAGAAGCTAAGTTTACTAATGTAACCACATGGAAGAAGCTAAGTTTACTAATGTAACCACATGGAAGAAGCTAAGTTTACTAATGTAACTTAGGATCGCAGTCCAAACCGCCGCCTTTGTTCTTATTTCCCATTAGTACTTACCTATGTATTTTGTGGTTAATTGATCTAAATGTATAGCAATAAATAGTCAGTAATTAATTTAAATATTTATTTTTTAGGGTTAGGGTTTTGTTATGTTTTACATAGAAGTAAAACTTCTATGTAAATTAGAATATTTACATTTAAATATTATATTAAATGTAATTATATTTAAATTAATAAATGATAAACATAAACTGATAAACTTAGCCAAGAGAAATAATCACACCAGTAGGCACTAATTGGCACAACAGGGATTGTACTGCGATCATAGTACCATGGTGTTTATATTCTTGATCATGACCCAGGATGTTACTTCATTTATGTTATTTGATGCTAGAAATGTTTGTTTCTATTTGAACTTTTTAATGCTTATGTAATCCTCATGTTAACAAAATGTTGTCTGACTGTTATAAGCATAACTAACAACATTCATTTATTAAAATATGAGAAGAAATACCTACAATGCAATTTTCACAATGATTTCCTGTATAACCTGCTATTGTACATTTGCATTCTCCACACTCACAAGTTCCAGCATTGTTACACAATTTCTGAAATGTTGAAACCAAACTTACTTATGAATAATAAAGTGATAATTCTAAATTATCCTTAACTGAATCAATAAATTTGATAATAGACCTATACTTAATTTAATTACTAATTTCGGTACAGGTAAAGCAAATGTGACCTCTTTTTTAACAAAACAAATATGTACATTATTTAACTAAATGAAATATTGATAAAAATGCATTTCACAGAAGCTAAGTATACTTACAGATCTATTTTTCTGCCCACTGCACATTGAGAGCCCCATCACTACCTTTGGATGATCCTGGGGGGGGGGGGGGAATCCTCAGTGTGCAATGCTCTATTCAAAGCATACCTAGTGACTTTTCAATCTGAGGTCCGCTAGGTCACGAAATCGAATGAAACTATGTATAATATTTAAAAGTTTGACTTTTCACATGATTAGGCCACATTTGCTAAACCTGTACCCTACTTTCTGTGGTAACCTTAATTTGAATATTATTCAATTCACATGCACATCTTCAATTTCATCTTAATTACAATGTAACCCCGACTGTAGAGTAGACCTATATGTACTATATATTTATAATACATTTCTCTATTTATCAACATGTCTCAATATCCCGCCTTTATTGGTGATTGAGATCATGTTTGCTTAACATGACTACCTTTCTTGCAGAATGCAAAACAGAATAAATTACAAGGGACAGACAAAACTGTGTTAGTTTTTTCATTGATTATTTCCATTGGCCATAATTATCCATCAATGGTCGAGATATTTAATTTAGGAAGGTTGTATACGTGGAGCTCTAAGTGGGTGATGCACACATGGATGGGGGGTCTCAGTGGGTGAAGTTCTCATGGCAAGATAACTCTGAGTGAGTGGCTTGCACTTCTTTGCACCTGGCAGCAGTCTTCATGACTGACAGATTTACTACATCTCTAAGAAACTTACTGTAGCCATCTTGAATCTAGAACTGAACTAAGAGTCAGCGACATCACAAAATTTAGGATTGGTGTAAATTTTATAAAAAATCTGAATGGTAATCCTGTTAAGCAAACATGAACTGGTTATTCTATATAAGCCGTAGCAAATTTCTGTTATTAAATAAATATTTTGTCAGTCCGGGCCAAGCTGTTATAAAAGGATGTGACTGTATAAGGATTATTTTTAACTTGATCATTATTATTATTTTCTGGAGCATCTTTATTTTGATCACCACTCTCTGAGATAGGTCTACCATTAAAGTTTTAAGCATAATTATTGGAATTAGTCATCGTTAATAACAATTTAATAGTTTAATTGTAAATAGTACTAAATAATATCGCTCGTAGGAAACAATGAAGAGTTCTCAGAATATTGCTAAGAGACAGAGTGAGAAATGAGGACATTAGACAAAGAACTGGCACCACCACAATCTTGGAATATATTAAGACAGATCACATGGTTTGCATGGATCATCAGCAGACTACCACCAGACAGTATACCACAGCAAACTATGCTACACAGATACAGTGAAAGTAGACCTAGAGGCCTATCATGAAAACGATGAACCACTGAAATAAAAGAAGCGGCAAATTCCACAATATACTTAGCACACATGAGGGCCATCTCCAGAGAATTCTTCTACTCCTGGCGCTGAAAGGCAATAAAGGGTTTAGTGAATAGAGATAGAGAGTCATTTTTAACTTAACTCTTTCCTTACACAAGATAGATTAATCACATTTTCTTATCATCCAGCAACATGTAGGCGTCATAGTATGTGCAGCACAAAGGATTTTGATCAACTACTGACTAGGCAGTTAAGCACTTATGTGAAACATTGTGCTATGACGCTGCTACATAACTCATATTACCTTTAACTTTATACAGGTGCAATAAATTAGAGATAGAAAAGGTGTGGAGATCCATGATTGTCTATACTATTCAACATGTGACTTAATTATGAACATATAATATTAATGACACGTGAGATTGATTATGGAAAAAGTGACCAGTTTCACAACTCTAGTTATTAATATATTCAAGATAGAGAAATAAATAACAGTAAAAAAAATAATGACAAAAAACTAGAAGAACAGCAGGTAGGAATATGATGAATGGAAGATGAGATTTCTGAGAATGGAAAACGTCTTTCATATACATCCAGTCTGATATTTGTCATCTATAGAGCAGTTTGTTTTAGATCTTGTCAGTTCCCCCCAGCAGTTTGTTTTGCAGAGACAATCCTGTGGGCTAGACTTGTTTGTGAACAGCGAAGCTGAGATAGTTCTGTAGTATGTGTTCTGTTGTAGTTTGACTATTGTTGTTTGTTTTGTGACCATGCTCTTGAATGACATATTGACTGCTTACTGTATATGGCATGAAATTAATTAAGATGGTAGTATATCCTATTTAGGACATAGCCATAGCCATCAACCCAGCATTTTTTGGCTGTTGTGACAACAATAGGAAGAACAATCAAGAACAAGGCAATGACAATGAGCATTGACACTATCCAAGAACTACAACTTGCAACAAACCATACAGCATGGAGAAACATGACTTCTGCCCTATGTTCTGCCCTTAGCACCAAAGGAACAAACTAAGTGATTTTCTAGGCAACATAAATACATTCAGTAGTTTTCCCTTGTTTTCTGAATAATCCAGATGCATAATTGCTTGGCGGGTTTGAACCCGGTACCACTCCATCACATAATATGAATTAAGTAGCATAATCCGCCGAAGACGGATGTGTCGGGCCATTGGCACAAATAAAACGGCGACACAACGCATTTCCATTCTCTGGACTACATCCTGCTGGAAATCTAATAGGACCATGGTCCTGCTACAAGAGAGATCCAACGGGAGTTTGAGAATGAACGCTGAAGAAGAAGAAGTAGCATAAACACACTGTTTGATTTCCTGCCACGTTGGCCGACGTTCTCTGTCTTCAACTACAAAGTAATATCTTGTGATGCATAACTGAAAGCTGATTTTCAGGGAACAATCCGCAGATTTGCTTTACTTTCTGCACTGCATTGTAACAAGACAGCTCTGCCGTAGAACTGGCAACACAAAATACTTCACAATCCCCTATGGAAATCACACAAGCTTTCATACTGATTATCAGAAAGCGAACACAGAAGAGGAAGACTGTGTTATAACAACAAAATTGTCATTCTTTTTTACCATCTTGGTGGAACCAGAAGTTAGATGGAAAACATCATATGACAAAGATGAAATAAATATAAATCAAAGTGTTTGCAGAAATATTGATAATTATATATTGAATGAAAAGAGTATCAAATATCCTTACCTCTTGATACATACAGCTGGTATTGGATTTAGGGCATTCACAAGCATTACCTGTGTAATCAGCTTCACAAACACATTCTCCACATAAACAGCGACCATTAGTGCCTACAATCAAAACAAAAGTGACTATATTTGACTAGATTCTTGACAAGGTGAGTTGTTATTGTGTGATATTACCAGACATAATGGAATGTTGATGATGGAATGTTGTTCTTCCGTTGAAGTAGACAATGACCATGTTCTCAATGTCCCACTGACTCCTCTCACACATGCTCAGAGTGTGGTAGGCAATTCCAGGCACACATAGGACTCATTAGTCACAGTTGAGCACACTGCAAACGTCATCATCTTCCTTATTATCCCAGTTGATGATGGAATATTTGAGTCTTATTAAGGAGACAGAATTACAGATATAGACATGTTTCAAGTGAACGAAAGAAGAAGAAGATGATGGAATATTGAGTAACAGTACATGTTGAAGTCAGATGTGTTAGGCTGAAATGTGCAGATATTGTAGCTAAGCTGTAAACCATGACACAACACATTCCATTCTCTGGAATACATTCTACTAATCTGCAGGTGTTTGAGAATGAATACAGATGAAGAGTAACTGTAGATGAAATGGTTTCCTTATTGTCACAATGTAGACATTGCTGATACTCATCGTTGCAAGAACATACAATATGAACATTAATGATAGCAAAGACAGAGGAAAGCCAAGAACAAGTGTATTGACATAAATAGACATCCTAGGACTTTAACGTAACTGTGTTGTTGGGGACCACAAGGCGAGCAAAGAATAGTGACACTAAAACCTTCCATGCATGTTGTAAGAGGTGATTGATGATGTTCCTCCTTCACAAGCAAAGATGAACATGGCATGAAAAAAACCCCCAATAAAAATGTGGTCAGCAAGTAGAAAAAACAAATCATTTGTTGTTGTCTAATTTGGTTTGGGTTTGTCAGTTCATAGATGCCAGATGAATCCGATTCATGCCAGGAACGATCTATTGCAGTGCATACAGGAGTACAGAGAATCCATTTTCCCATTTTTCCCTTCCGCTTCCATCTCTTGCACATTGCCCTCAGTATTGTTTCTTTTTAAAATTTAGTGATACCAGCAGTGATCTGGGTGTGCCTAGATGAGTGATCATGGGCTGTGGTCATCCAGGAGCAAGGATCGATGCTGCAGTGTGTGAGAGTTCTTTAAGTGATCCTTGAAGTGCTTTCTCTGCCCTCTGCTTGTACGTTTACCATCGCCCAGCAGTTCCCCATAGAATAGAATAATCTCTTTGGAAGGTGCTTAACTGGTATATGAATGATGTGGCCAGTCCAGCGGAATTGGGACCTGATCAACAGGGCATGGATACTTTGCAAACAGGGCTTTTGAAGGATTTCCATGTCTGGTAATTGATCCTACCAATGTACTCCCATGAGATTTCTTAGGCACCGAAGGTGGAAAGACTTAAGCTATCAATGTCCAGCGTGTCTTGCATAGACTGTTCAAGATGATGCAATATAAAGCAGTTTTGGTAGAATCACTGCTATTAAAGGCGATTAAAGAGGTGTTTCAGGTGGAATTAGCTATCCCATCCCTTCGTATTCATTAAATAGTTATATAAAATTGTGTTAAACATCAGTCACCATGAAGCAATGCTGAAGTCAGATATGTTGAAAACAGTTGCAAAATATAGCAGCCTATCTGTAATACATGACACAACATTTTCTGTTCTCCAGACCACACCCTGCTAATATGCAGCAGGAGTTTGAGAACGATTGTAGTGAAGAAGAAGACTCCATAACATCACTACTTATCAAGCAAATACAATAAAACACAGTTTATATAATCGCTTCAATCAGACACGACGGACTATAACTGAAACTAGTGAGTAATGATGTGCACAAAAGAAAACATACAACTTACAATTCACAAAACATATTCAACATTTCAACCAAAAGGTCTTTATCAAGATACACAAAACACCAAAAGACATTATCACAACAAACAAATGTATCCAATGGAAATATGGAAATCAGATGCAGGAAGGTCAGAAAGTACATAAAAAACATAGTGGAAACAAAACAAACAAAAAGATGAATAAATGATAGGACATAAAAATAAAGACAAAGACCACACTAACCTAGTACTAGACATAAGAGTGGTCGAAATTGAGTCCAAAAGGCTTGAGTGTATCCAATTAAAAAATAAGATGATTTTCTAGAGCGTACTTAGATCTATCATCGGTGGTGCAGGATCTGATGGCGGTAACCTGAATATCAAGAGCACCATGATGACCATTGTCATTGAAGTGTGTGGCCACAGTAGTGGGTGTTCTATGCTTGATGGCATGAAGATGGTTACAAAAGTGATCTGTCAATCTTAAGCCGATTTCCCCGATGTACTGTTTGACGCAGAGTTTACATATGATCACGTAAGTGACATTATGGCATTCACATGTAAATGCCTCATCAATGGAGAAAGTGGCCTTGGGAAATGAAATGGAGCACATCTGAACCACATAAGGACATGTATAGCAACGGCCACGTGAGCAACGAACTTATCAAGCAATACAATATATACAGTCCTGAGCAACAATTGTCAAAGTTATGATGCTGCAGGGCATAAATAGCTGTATTTCTTTTCCATGTACAAAATACAGCAGCTGGACTTGAAATGCGGACGCTGCTAAAAACATACTGTGGGTTTAAAAAAATGTTTATCAACCAATAAAGAACTTGAACTGCTAGTCATCATGTAATGGTGGACACACTCAAGGGGAGATCATAGCACCTATGGACGTGTATAGAGTGCAATGAGAATGATTCACTGACTAATTAACTAACTATAACACAGGATGGAAGTAAAGTATCAATAATATTCTCAAAACTAAAATATATCAATATGAATCTATTCATCTCTAAACATGATAAATTCTTTTAAAGAAGTATTTTTACATAACAAAAAGTTCAACTTGGTACTGATAAGAAAATAAACTGATTGCTTCTACAATGAAATATTTGTGCTTATTCAAAAATTGTCCATATCATTTTGTGTTTGAGGCAGGAAGTATACAATTCTGTTACCTACCGGGCTCTGCAGAGTTGCATTTCGTTAAGTCAGGCCTATAAAATTGTGCTAAATATCACTGATTTATAAGCTTGTTAAGTACCGGTATGCAATTTTAATTCTCCTAAATACCCCAGTCTGCAGCTGGTGGAGAAAGCAGAAGATTGTATTAATGAAAACAACTTCGGTGGCAGGAATTGGAAAGACCTCATATGGAGAATGATAGGGCATCAAAGATGGTAACTGATAAACAAAGTGTTCTGGCTCAGACAGCAATGGCAAACTACTGAGATGTACTCAATGTCAAGAAACTCACGATAACAAGAGGTAGACCAAGACTACAATGGATACAGGATATTTAAGATCTTTTGAATTTTAAACTGGAAGAGACTGGATGGTTGCACAGAAACAGGAGGCTTACAGAGTAGCAGTAAGGATTACATTTTGCAATGGACATGATGCCATGTAGAAGAATGGACATGCCGTGTAGAAAAATGGACATGCCATGTAGAAGAATGGACATGCAGTGTAGAAAAATGGACATGCCATGTAGAAGAATGGACATGCAGTGTAGAAAAATGGACATGCCATGTAGAAGAATGGACATGCCATGTAGAAGAAGATCCCATTCTTGCATTAAGTGTCAAGTTTTATTAATTACCAGTCTTAAACTTAGTCCTGATAACTATCACAGACTCGAATTAAGTGTAGACTTAGTCCTGATAACTATCACAGACTTGAATTAAGTGTAGACTTAGTCCTGATAACTATCACAGACTTGAATTAAGTGTAGTATTATGCTAACTACACCAGACCTGCAATCATTTTGTAAAAAGTATTGATCACCCAAATCATGCACAGAATAATAATAATTATCACAGACTTGCTTTAAATTTAAAATTTGGTAGTTCATTACAGGGAGACGTGTCAACATTCCAACTTTTTAATATTATTATTTCATGAGTCAGAGATTAAAAACTCACAACCTGTTGTTGATGAATCGATCTGCTAGCAATGCAATGAGAGCCCCCTCCTCCAATTAAGGGGGCCTCTAAATGCATTGCACACAGATTGTTGGATGCTGTGATTTATGCATCTTCATAGCAATTTTGTTTTGTTAAATAATGTATGATTTGTTTCGTTAAAAATGTAGACATGTTTCTTCATAAAGTACAAATTCTACTAGCTACCTCAGATATTAAGTAGTATAGAATCTTACTGATAAGGCTTGTACATAATCTTACTAATCTAATAAGGCTTGTACATAATCTTACTAATAAGGCTTGTACATAGGCCTAATCTTACTAATAAGGCTTGTACATAATATTACTAATCTAATAAGGCTTGTACATAATCTTACTAATCTAATAAGGCTTGTACATAATATTACTAATCTAATAAGGCTTGTACATAATCTTACTAATAAGACTTGTACATAATCTTACTAATAAGGTTCGTACATAATCTTACTAATAAGGCTTGTACATAATCTTACTAATAAGGCTCGTACATAATCTTACTAATAAGGCTTGTACATAATCTTACTAATAAGGGTCGTACATAATCTTACTAATAAGGGTCGTACATAATCTTACTAATAAGGCTTGTACATAATCTTACTAATAAGGCTTGTACATAATATTACTAATCTAATAAGGCTTGTACATAATCTTACTAATCTAATAAGACTTGTACATAATATTACTAATCTAATAAGGCTTGTACATAATCTTACTAATAAGACTTGTACATAATCTTACTAATAAGGTTCGTACATAATCTTACTAATAAGGCTTGTACATAATCTTACTAATAAGGCTCGTACATAATCTTACTAATAAGGCTTGTACATAATCTTACTAATAAGGGTCGTACATAATCTTACTAATAAGGCTCGTACATAATCTTACTAATAAGGCTTGTACATAATCTTACTAATAAGGCTCGTACATAATCTTACTGATAAGACTTGTACATAATCTTACTAATAAGGCTCATACATAATCTTACTGATAAGACTTGTACATAATCTTACTGATAAGGCTCATACATAATCTTACTAATTACACCAGACTTGCATTAAGCATAGAAAACTGCCTACAAGTATATGCTTTCTTTAAACACAACACCATAGATATGACTTTAGTAAGGGACAGTGTAAGGGGAAGCCAAGAAAGCTTTGAACTTATTTTTTTGGTATCTTCTTTTGTGTGAAATGAATAGAGTATTACAATTGTATACCATTACAAATGGAGAGAGGGGTGGGTGTTTGCTGTATTTTTTCTCTTTTCTTGTTTTCCCAGACGTGTTATAATTATGTTGTTATATTTTGCTTAAGTATCTGTTGTGCCTTGATTACACTTCATATGCGCTTATTTTTATTGCTTACCACCACAGATTTCTCGCCGAAAGCTTCCACAGGCTCTGTCATTACATTCACAGTAAGGTCCACTGTATCCTTCAAAACATTCACACACACCACATTCACATTTGCCAGCACCACTACACTCTATGGTTGAATTTGCTCCAGGTCTGTAATGTTGGAAATGTATATATTATCACTGTTACGACCATAACAGACATTGTTTATCAGTTAACATAACAGACATTGTTTATCAGTTAACATAACAGACATTGTTTATCAGTTAACATCACAGACATTGTTTATCAGTTAACATCACAGACATTTTTTATCAATTAACATAGCAGATGCTTATCAGTTAACATAACATTGTTTATCAGTTAACATAACATTGTTATCAGTTAACATCACAGACATTGTTTATCAGTTAACATCACTGACATTGTTTATCAGTTAACATCACAGACAATGTTTATCAGTTAACATATCAGATGTTGTTTATCAATTAACATAACAGACATTGTTTATTAGTTAACATCACATACATTATTTGTCAGTTAACATATCAGATGTTGTTTATCATTTAACATAACAGACATTGTTTATCATTTAACATAACAGACATTGTTTATAAGTTAGCATAACGGACATTGTTTATGTTAACATAACAGACATTGTTTATCAGTTAACATATCAGATATTATTTATTAGTTAAAATAATGAACTTCAATATATACTAGAGAAGTAAATTTAGGCAGGGGTGACTATGTCACATGATTAAGTAGCAAGAAATAGAAGCAATGCCCAAAGGGCACCATAACAGAAATTAATTTAGTTTATGTGAAGATGGAAAGGACTGGAGCCACAGTTTACCCGGAGTGTCAAAAGACCCAATTTCTCACTCACATAGAAAGAATCTGAAAAGGGAGCATTTATAGAAACACTGTTACCCGCTCCTCATGTAAAAAAAAGTGACTAAGGAGGTTTAGAAGGTGGAGTTGACCATCCATCCCATCCAAAGTGACCCAAATGTTGTGATGAAGTTGGATTTGTTAGACTAAATGGACTAAACTGAAACTGTAAACTATGACATAATGAATTGTGTTTGTTACTTTTTTAAAACTATCAACAGTAGAAAAAGAAAGAGTTTTCCAGGCAAATCATTAGATAAGAAATGAAAAAAACATAATGACAAATGGTAAAACCAATTATAATTGAAACTGAGGGTGACAGAATGTTGTAAGTTGTCTAATTTCCTAGGATAGGCAGAATCTAAATGAATAGTTGACACGTGGTACTTATGTTTTTAGAGATTCATGATTGAATGTGTCCACTGACATGACAAAAAAATGGTGATTATGAATTGTCAAAATCAACATAGTTGCCAGCAGCATCACCATCGGGTGTTCACTATTGTACTTATTTAGAAGCAGCAGGCAGTGTTTTCTGCATGTTAATTTCTCCCTTTATTTCAAGTCCATAAAGAGTCAATATTAGATAAAAAGAAGATTTAGAGCACAGTTTATGTACCTTATACATTCAGAAGTAGATGAACCAAGATCTGAGGAATCACATTCACAGAATTGTCCAAATCTGTCTTTGTTACAATCACAAAGTCCACACTTCAGAGTCCCATTTCCTGCACTGCATGCATCACTGTTATTTTTCTGAAATTATTTAAGGAGACTACACTAATTTATACAACATATATCAATGTTCATTATTCCTTACATAAACACCTCTGACTATTCAGCATTCCTTACATAAACACCTGTCACTATTCAACATTCCTTACATAAACACCTGTCACTATTCAACATTCCTTACATAAACACCTGTCACTATTCAACATTCCTTACATAAACACCTGTCACTATTCAGCCTTCCTTACATAAACACCTGTTGCTATTCAGCATTCCTTACATAAGCAATATTCAGCATTCCTTACATAAGAAATATTCAGCATTCCTTACATACACAATATTCAGCATTCCTTACATAAACAATATTCAGCATTCCTTACATAAGCAATATTCAGCATTCCTTACATAAACAATATTCAGCATTCCTTACATAAACACATGTCACTATTCAGCATTCCTTACATAAACAATATTCAGCATTCCTTACATAAAAAATATTCAGCATTCCTTACATAAACAATATTCAGCATTCCTTACATAAACAATACTCAGCATTCCTTACATAAGCAATATTCAGCATTCCTTACATAAGAAATATTCAGCATTCCTTACATAAACAATATTCAGCATTCCTTACATAAACAATATTCAGCATTCCTTACATAAACAATATTCAGCATTCCTTACATAAACAATATTCAGCATTCCTTACATAAACACATGTCACTATTCAGCATTCCTTACATAAACAATATTCAGCATTCCTTACATAAAAAATATTCAGCATTCCTTACATAAACAATATTCAGTATTCCTTACATAAACAATATTCAGCATTCCTAACATAAACAATATTCAGCATTCCTTACATAAACAATATTCAGCATTCTTTACATAAACAATATTCAGCATTCCTTACATAAACAATATTCAGCATTCCTTACATAAACAATATTCAGCATTCCTTACATAAACAATATTCAGCATTCCTTACATAAACAATATTCAGCATTCCTTACATAAACAATAGTCAGTATTCCATACATAAACAATATTCAGCATTCTTTACATAAACAATATTCAGCATTCCTTACATAAACAATATTCAGCATTCCTTACATAAACAATATTCAGCATTCTTTACATAAACAATATTCAGCATCCTTTACATAAACAATATTCAGTATTCCTTACATAAACAATATTCAGCATTTCTTATATAAGCACCTGTCACTATTCACCCTACTTTACATAAATAATTGTCATTATTCACCAGTCTTAATGTAAACACCTGTCTTTGTTGACTATTCCTTCAGAATTAATAATTTTACAGCTATTGTTGTCATAGGTGGCCATACTGAATATTTTTAAGTATTCCCACGAAATTAATTAGAATACAGTAATATATAACACTGTATATCTAAAAAATATTTAGTCTGGTTCAACACCCATCACTTCTGTTACCATGACTACTATTTGTTATACTAAAAGCAGCACTTTCCTCATTGGTCTATCTATCTATAAACCAGTAACCTGTCAGGGTCATAATGGTACCACATTTGATGCTTCAGCACACAGAGTCCTCCAGCAATCTCTTATCTTCAACGATGTGGATGAGTGAGGAAAAATCTTCTCCTGTCCACTCCTTGATGTTGTCTGTCCATGTCTTTATTTGCCCTCCTGTTTCTCCCCCTTTAAATGGTTCCATGCAGTATTATTTTTGACAATGAATTATGTCTGCATGCATGTCCAAACCATGCTAGTTTTCATCATTTCACTATAGAAAGCAATGGTTCTTGTACACCTGCATACATCTCTATTTTATTTCTTATGTGCAAATTTGTCTTATGCTCTCTATAGAAATTTGTAGAATTCATCTGTAACATTTGTAATTAAAAGCATGTAATAGTCTTCATGTTTGTTGTGTGTGTCCACTTCTCACAACCATACAGCACAACAGAAAACACAAGCGACTTATACATTTTGACTTTCACTCCAACACTGATGTTGCTTTTCCAAATCAATGTTAGCCTTGACATAGATGCTAGATTGATTTCGAAAAACAACATCAGTGTTAAATTAAGTTGCAAAGGTATTAATTTATAAAGGTACATTAAGTTGTAAAGGTACATTAAGTTGTAAGAGTAGATGTGCTGTAAAAATGTAGAATTACAGACACATGAACGTAAAACCATAAGTGAGGCAATGTAAATGTTTAAGAAGCCATTAGGCCTGCATGACAGTAAAAATGATGGAAATATTACCTTTATATGCTTGAACAGAATAATAAAGAAATAAGCTTACAGTCTTATATAACAATAATTTCACTATGGCTGATTTACCGTACCCAAGTTGCCGGATTAGCACTGCATTGACATTCACAAATGATGTCAATCTGCACCACCATTTTGTCATTCCTCATAGAATCAGGATAAATGATCACCTCCTTCTTTCGGTCTTGAGGATTGGATGGACACTCTGTAACTTTCACATCCACATCAAACCTAATCTGAAAGATTCAACTTATGAGCACGAGAGTTTCTTTTATATTCTGCTGTTGTCAAGTTTATTAACATACTATATGCTATTTAATCTGCTGTTGTCAAGTTTATTAACATACTATATGCTATTTAATCTGCTGTTGTCAAGTTTATTAACATGATATTCCTCATTGTTTTTCACTATCTGTTTTATATATTCTTGAGAATGATCTAACAATTCAAAAAGTTGAAAATGTTTTGTGCATTGTAATTTGTATGTTTTCGTGTTTACAGCTATAACTCCTTAGTCTTTGTAATAGTTCATCAGTTGTGCTCAAGTGAAACATCAAAAACCTGTGTTCTACGTAAGTACCAAACAGATTTAAGCATTATGTTATTCATTTTTGATCAGTGAAGGAGTGAAACATATAATAATTCATCTGTCAATGAAGGTCTAGTATGGTGATGAATGCCTGTCAATGAAAATCCAAATAACCAAATGGTTGGAGGTTGTCAAACAAAGGGGAGTGTGTCACAGTAACCCACAGTAACGAATAAATGGTTAAGCAAAATAAGTTAAACAGGTTACTAGAAAAACTTACCATAACTATGAATAAAAATAGATAAAAAAGTAGGCTATATAAAAAACATACAATAAAACAAAACAGGACAATTTTCCCAGGTATCAGTCTAAACGGGATCTTTTTCAAGAAACTAATAATGTTTAAACTAAAAAAAATCACAAAAAATTGATAACTGAATTGACCAAGCCATATTTTCTAAATACAGAAACATAACCCGGTACCAGTTGCAGAAAAGCATGTCCAGTAAAAAATTAGTAATTACTGGACATGTGTTTCCACAAGTGGTACCGGGTTATGTTTCTGCACAAGGGAAACATGGCTTGGTCAATTCAGTTATCAATTTTGTGTGGTTTTGTTTAGTTTAAACATTATTCGTTTCATGAGAAAGGTCCCACTTGGACCGATATATGGGAAAATTATCCTGTTTAGTTTTATTGTATGTTTTTTATGTACTTTTTAATCTATTTTTATTCATAGTTATGGCAAGGTTTTCTAGTATCATGTTTAATTTATTTTGCTTAACCAATGAATATCCAGTATGGTGATGAATGACTGCCAATAACTGTCCACTGTGGTGATGAATGACTGTCAATGATGGTCCAACATGGTAATGAATCCTTGTCAATTCAGCAAGTGTATGTGTGGAGTGGGAAGTGTCAAAACAGTCTGTCACAGATCACACTGGGGCCCTAAATCAAAGCAAATTATGGAGACATGTCATATATGTCTTAAAAAATGACTTTCGAGAAGAGCAGACATACTCAATGCTCTTCATGAGTCTGCATTATCTGAGGATTTTGAGCATAAGTCAATATTGAGAATGCAAGATTTGGGCATAAAGATCAGAGTAGACCAGAGATTAGATGAAACAAAAACTCAAAAAGAACACTCAACCAATATAGTCACTGAACTCTTTATCCTGAAAATTTACTGAAGTGGAGATTGAGTACATATGACACATCCATTGTGGGGAGATGATACTCAACACATCTAAACCTAAGAGAGAGTAAGGAGGTTTTTGGGTTGCGATTGCAGAGATAGTGCATAATAGAGTGTTGGGAACAGTAACAATAGACACCGGCATATGTTTAATTATTTCCCTTATCTATAATTGTAAATTGAATGTTCATCATGTAATAATTTAAATATTCATTTAAGATTGCGGTTAGGGTTAGGGTTAGGTATGTAAAATATAACTATCCTAACCTTAATAAAAACCCTAAAATAAATGAATATTTAAATTATTAAAGGATGAATATGAAATTTACAAAGCGTAGACAAGGGAAATGACTCGACTATGTGGTGGCATCTACTTGTACTGCACTGATGCACTGAGTGTTGAATTCAAAGCAGAAGAAGAAAATCTGTAAATTGTTCTACTTACTGGTACTCCAATACTCAGACCTTTGCACTTGTTTGTTCCCCTCCTAAACAAAGAGAAATATCTATCAATTCACAAACAGTTTAAGTACACATGGTTATACTTCATTGATTATAATTCCAGGGAAACAAAACAAACAACAGATTACAGAGTTGCTGAAGTTTGTTTACTTCATATTAAGAACCACAATACATCAAACACATCCTTTGTTTTGTTGTTTGTTTGAGAACTCCCAGGAATTGCGAGTGATTAGCTCTTACTTCCTATGTGCAGTGGGGTGGTTTTCTGAGCTTACTTTCATACCCAGGAGGCTTCTAGCTTTCAGCTTAATGCAATTGTCTATTGAAGGAGCCTTCTACTCAGAGAGGGTCTATAATTGTATAGATGAAATGCTAAAAAGCTTTCATAAGATAACCTAAATATAACGGCATGCCATCTACTAAGGTTTTCTGTTGCAATGGTGATTTGTCTAGAGGGCCATTGGTAAGACCCACAGACTTCGAAAAACATCTTCGAAAAGGGAGGGATTTTGTAGCTGTGTGGTAAGGGCTGCATGCTCTTGCTGTCACCACGTCATTTACAGGGTGAGTTTTTAAATTTATTGTCCAACAGAAAAAAACCCAGTCCTTACCGGGGATCAAACTCGAGACCTCACTAGTGTGAGACCAAATCTCTAACCTTTCAGCTATGCACCACACAAAACAAAAATAATTGTAGATTTTGAAAATTGTTATTATATTTCAGGGAAATTTGTTATAAAAGAATGCACTATAGAGGGATTCCATTTGTAGACAAACGGTTACCGTATGTAACCTTATTATACTGCTTGTAACATGATAAGCCTGTTCCCAAAAAGAAACCTGGTTTTCTGAAGTATTCACAAACAGGTTCAATCTAAAAAACCTTGGAATTGTAGTCAGTTGGAAATGAAGGTACTCCTTTTGAATTGTAAATAACACAGGGAAAATAGTTTCAGTCTGCATAGTTCATTTAAGTTTGGTTGTTGCTCACTGTAGTGTAAATACTTAAGATTGCGGTAATATTAATGATACAAAACTAATGTTAGAAATAATTAAAATTGCATAGTTCTCAACTCATTTTTTATAAATTTGAATTTTTAACAATTTATTTCCGTATTTCAATAAAAACATCTGTATTTATCACAAACACCCCCCCCCCCCCATTTATATTTTTATTCCCTCCCCCATGAATATGTGCATGTGAGATAAAAGCATCAACACTACCGGGGTATTTATAATTACTAGGAAATTTAACACCAGATAAAATTTTAATTTTATTTTTTTGCCCCGGAATCCGTATCAAATTTAAAATCCGTACTAGTTGACAGCTATGAACTTGAAATTCCTGTCATAAACTGAGTGGAGTGTCATTAGGTGACTTCAATAATCAATAACTAACAAGGGTGTGCAAAGGGGTATGCATTGCTGCTGTACAATCCCATGGTTATCAGATAACGAAGATCCTAAAAGCACCTTTTTGTGGTGCACCCTGGTAACAGATTGCTTTGAAGTTCATGTCAAGCAGACTATCCAACGCTTTATGGATTGTGCCTAGGCAGTGTAAACTGAGATGATGCAATGAGAATTGATTGTACAAGGCAATATTTCCAAATAACACCTTTTGGACCCCAGAGCCAAAATACTGTCGCAGCACAGTATAAGAAAATAGTTGGTCTAGATTGCCAGGTTGCCATGCCTGAAAGCGTGATCACTAATATATGAATAGTGAGCAAGTCTTTGAAGAAGTAGGGCTTGTAAACTGAGTACAAGCAAAGGTAGGTAGAGCCATGTGCAAGAAATTTGAGAAAATATAAACTATAATGAAAGCAATGTTCATGATTGATAAAAAAACTTTCAGCTGTCTTCTGGCAGAAGATTGTGTTGAAAAGTAAAGGCAAGATACTATACCATCTAGCGTGAAGAAAATGTAGTAGCTCACACTTAGATGAGATGAAGATGTTGGTGAATGAAGACTCGGCTAAGAGAGTGAGCTATCCTTGTGCAACTTTACTGCTTGAGTAATGTCTGTACTGGAATCAAGCACACAGTCAAGGTAAGGGTTGATACCAAAGGACACAGTGGCCATGGAGTTTAATTACATGAGACAAGTTCACTGGAAATAGAACACCTCATATGAGATAGCAGCCAAAGACGGATGTGTTGAGTCATTGGTTCAAATAAAATGGCGGCACAGCGCATTTCCATTCTCTGGACTACATCCTGCTGGGAATCTACCATAGTAGGACTATTGTCCTGCTAAAAGAGAGATCCAGTGGGAGTTTATGAATGAAAACAGAAGAAGAAGAAAATTTGAGATAGGTATAGTTGACCCAAGTCTAAATGCTGTTTACCATCTTCTCAGAAACTGTGACCCAGGAACACATTTTTGATTTGCAAAATCCAAGGGCAGAGTGGGCGATAAACTGTCATGGCATAGAGCAGATAGTCACACAATTTGCCTAGCGACATATAAGAAGGCTCTCATAGGTTAGGGAAGCTCACCTGAAATAAAAACATATCAAAATCAGATGTGCTGTGTCAGAAGCTGCAAATAATGCATCTGCACTACAAACCAGCAGCACAATGCACTCCAGCAAAAATCACAAAAAATTTCACATTGATTATCAGAGCGAAACCAGATGAAGAAGAAGAACAGAATAACTAACAAAAACAGACCTATCACATATTTCACTTGTAGCCCTTATTTGTACATCTACACCTTTGACTTTGGAGTGGACAATTTCCACTTCTGAGACCATCGCCTACAGACAAAAAAACATAAAATGTCATAAAATTGAAAGCATCAAATTTGATGATAAATACATTTGCATACTTTCTAATTTCAACCGGATCTCTAATTAATTAAACAATTCATCATCATTTACTCATTTGTCTTATGTTCAATCTCACAGTTTCATTGATCAAAAAAACTCTATTTCTCTTAGATTTGAGACATACACTACAGTGCTGAATTTGAACCTCATCCTACTATTTGAGTGTGTATCTCACATGATGCCTTCATGAACATTAGGTCACAGCTACTACATTATTTTTTTTACTTTTATAAAACAGCATATAGCTGCCTATTTGACTGGTTACTGATTATCTCTGAACTAACAACAGGCAATAAATACAGGTGTAAGGGGATCTCTGTGAAATAGTGCATGACTGACTCCAAGAAGATCTTTCAACTGAATTAATTAGGACCCCATACATTACTTTTTTAAAATTATTGCTGGGTTTTTGGTTGCTCACTATTTACATACTTGGAATCGCATGTCAAGTATATAAATAGTGACCACCTGAAAGCCTAACAAGGGCCCCCATCTGGTCATGTGACAATTCTAGATAACAGGTGTTACTGGAGATGGTCATGCATAGTGGTTAGGTCAGTTGCTGTTTGTTCAAGAGGTCATTAGTTCATTCTGGGTCATGATGAGCATTTTTGTGGAGACCTATGAGAGTATCAATTGAAGTTACTTGTTATGAGTAATACTCTTGGAAAAGCAGCGTGCTGGTTTATTGCGAGGGGTGGAGTACATATCTGGAAATCTAAGTACAATAAAGTCACTCCTCTTTGGTTTCTGCCTTACTCCATAATAAAAATAAAAGAAGATTATTGAAAACCATGAAAACATAGTTGCAGACAAAAATGAAAAAAAATGTCTTTGGAAGCTAACATGTTGAATCAATCAATCAATCAATAAACCCATAACCCTTCAGGGTCGTAGGGGTACCACATTGGATGCTTCAGCACACAGAGTCCTCCAGCGAATTCTATCGTCAGCGATGCGGATGAGTGTGGAAATATCTAGCCCTGTCCATTCCTTGATGTTGTCTGTCCATGTCTTTATTTGTCCTCCTCTGCTTCTTCCACCCTCGACAGTTCCCTGCAGTATTGTTTTTGACAAGGAATCGTGCCTGCATACATGTCCGAACCATGCTAGTTTTCGTCGTTTCACTATTGAAAGCAATGGCTCCTGGACACCTGCACACATCTCTACTTTATTTCTTACGTACACATTGGTCTTATGTTCCCTATAGGAAATTCGTAGAATTCTTCTGTAGCATTTATACTCGAAAGCCTGTAATCTTCTCTCCATGTCCGCAGTGAGTGTCCAACTCTCACAACCATACAACACAACAGAAAGCACCAGCGACCTATACAGTTTGATTTTCACTCCAACACTCATGTTGCTTTTCCAAATCACAGTTAGCCTTGACAATGACGCTAAAGCCATCTCCAGCCTTATTATATTCTCTGTGTGTGATTATCCATTGTAGTATTTCAGTGGGCAAAAGGTTTAGCTAGTGGTGCCCATCTCCTCTCCAGCTGTCCTTCTAATGTGGTTATATGGAATATATTACATGTTGAATAATATTAGACGGAAACAGATGAAGAAGATACAACTATCAAATTCTGGACATGCCCTGAAAAACATTGCAACTTATGTGCAGTTTACATTGCAACTTATGTGCAGTTTACATTGCAACTTATGTGCAGTTTACATTGCAACTTATGTGCAGTTTACATTGCAACTTATGTGCAGTTTACATTGCAACTTATGTGCAGTTTACATTGCAACTCATAGGTAGTTTACATGTTGGAATATGTAATTGTCATTTGAGAATTTCTTTTTCCCTACATAAAAAAGTATTAGTGTTAGAAAAGTGAATCTGACAGTATAAGAAACAAATTGATAAGAGACAGGATTAGAGGAGATATGGGACAAATTGGGAGCAAGAAATGTAAGGCAGACAACAGCAGAAGTGATAAGAAGCAATTGAGATGAACAAATAATAATCCCTCTAAACTGTTTCCTGTTTTCACAGACACGACAATAGTTTTAGCAGTCACCAGTGAACACTGTTGAGCACCGTTATATTTGGTTCAGTAAAATGTACATCTTATGGTGAGGTATGCTTCTTTCAACCATGGAAGTTCATCCAATTTTGTTATATCTGAGTTTTACAACATCATAAAATAGTAGAGATTGCGGTTCTGGTAATCTAGTCACCATGCCTCTGGGTTTTTTATGACTTTTACAGTGATCCTTAAGGTTCTTCTATAAGGTATGTAAGTTCAAATTTATTTCATATTTGCAAGAATCTTGTACAGAGTTGTGAATTTGGCATATGGAAAGTACTGATGAGTTGTACAACCAAACATCGTAGACAACTGTAAAGTTTCATATTCATCTAAATATGACAATTCTATTTATTGTCTTTTCCACAAATGTATTTTATCATCACGGCAATTTCTTGTTAAATTGGAAATTGTATTGCACCGGATCTTTTGTAGCTGTTTGTTGATTTCCTGGTGGGAGAAATCCATTTTGTTTATATTCGTTATGGTTTTTAGTTCTTAACTGTTTTTGTTGTCTTTAAAGGTCCCAATTGGACAGACTGACAATTGTATTTGTTCTTTTTTAAATTGTTATTTTCTATATTTTATTATTTTATATTGATAGTTTTCTAGTAACCTATTTACTTTATTTGCATTTACCTCTATTTGTATGGTTACTGTGGCACTTCCTTTTTGTCTGTCATCCTCCGATATTTGGGTTATTTATATTTGCAATTTCTTGTGCTTGCCATGGTTAACAATATCTCTGATTGAATCTTCCCATATTATTCTTAGTCTCCTTCTTGTTTTGTAGCCATTCTTTCTGCTATTGTATGCCTGGTTGGCAGGTTGTGATGGTTCCATTCGCATAAGGGTGGCTGTACCAGTTTATATGTTGCCTTTCTCTATATTGTTTGCATTATATGATCTTTACTATCTTTCAGATGTTTTCATTTCTCATTCAGCCTCTTCTAGTGATGTTTATAGTGTTTCTCAGGCATTTCATCTAACATGTTGTAATCTTTCTCATGTTGTAATTTTTTGTCAGGGGCCATGTCTGGCATTGGCAACATGACATTGGGATAAAGATGGCATTTATATGATAATTGAAGAAAATATTTAAGCATTCATTCTTATACTCTTGCTGGAACTTCCTCATAGCAGAACAATTTCCAGCAGAATATATAGCAGAATAGATATGTATTGTGACCCTGTTCTATTTTCTCAAATTGTCTAAAATATCTGATTTTGGCAGTGCATAAAATATAAATCAGAAAATGCCCAAAACAAAACCAGAAAAATGAAACAAATCTCATACTGTACCCTGTATTTGCTTTCAATAATTTCTTTGATGTTCTTGTTACTAGTGTCATTTGGACTAGACAAATATTCTACTATTGATTGTGGAATTCTGTGTGAAAGTTGTCTGAACAAATTTACTTGATCACTGGTCACAGCAAATATAATGTGCACCTCATTCTTCTCAACAATGTCTGCTAGCTGACCAACAGAAGGATAGTCCTAGATACCATTTGGGATAACAAAAGTAATAATAAGATTTTGTGAAAACAGAAATGGTGAAAAAAATTGTAGTGGATATGCAAGTAATATGTTAAAAAACATGTGAATTATACATAGATGAACATAACACACTACATATTATCTCATTTATGTGTAAATAGCATGCATACATATTGCTCATTTATGTGCACACATGGCACACATACATATTGATCATTTATGTGCACATGGCATGCATACATATTGATCATTTATGTGCACATGGCACGCATACATATTGATCATTTATGTGCACATGGCACGCATACATATTGCTCATTTATGTGCACATGGCATGCATACATATTGCTCATTTATGTGCACATGGCACGCATACATATTGATCATTTATATGCATATGGCACGCATACACATGAGACATATAAATGTATAAATGAATATACTAAAGCTGGTTGCTATTAAGGACATACTGATTTTTTTTTGCTGTACTGATTTTCTAAGGAATATAGGCATATTCAATAGATTGCCATTGCTTTCTGAATGGTCCAGGAGAACAATTACCTAACAATTAATTAATAAGCAGTGAATATTTGCATGTGAAAGTTTCTAAAACCTTTACAAAACTGGCATTGGTTCGTAGTTATGTTCGTTAGTGGTACATTTCATGAGCGATACTTTTCAATGATGCAGCCATGCACCCGCACACATTTTAGGGAATACTGAAAGTGACAGAGAAGTCATGCTGAAGTTGGATGTGTCAGGCTGAAAGGTGCAGATATCACAGTGGTACATTTCATGAGCGATACCTTTCAATGAGGCAGCCATGCACCAGCATACATTTTAGGTAATACTGAAAGTGACAGAGAAATCATGCTCAAATTGGATGTGTCAGACTGAAAGGCACAGACATACACAATGAACATACACAATGAAGCTGTAAACCATGCCACAACATATTCCATTCTCAGGATTACCTCCTGTTAATCTCTAGAAGTTTTAGAACAAATGCAGATGAAGAAAATCTGTCCAATAATTATCAGACAATAAATAAATAATTACATATATTTTGTATACCTATGACATTGCTTTTAAACTGTTCTTCAACTTTTAGACACTTATGGTAAATTTCTGGGTACAGTACAAGTAGATGCAACAACATGTTTAATTATTTCCCCTGTCTATGTAAATTTCATGTTCACCATTTAATAATTGAAATATTTATTTATTTAGTGTTGGGGTTAGGGTTAGTTAATTAAAAAACAACTATCCTGACCCAAAACCCTAAAATAAATTAATGTTTAAATTGTTAAATGATAAACATGAAATTTACAAAAAGGTAAGGGAAATAACTCAACTATGTGGTGTCATCTACTTGTACTGTACCAATTTATGTGGATTATGATAGAACCCTGAGAAAGTAATTTTGCCACTCTGATTTCCTGTGACAGGCAGTAGAGTGTTTTTACTTTCAGCTTCAGATTAATTTCAACTCTGGCATTCTATTTGATAGGAGTTTTTTCTCCAAAGTTTTTGCATGTCCCAGATAACTGTTTCTCTGAATATGACACTAGAATGCAATGCTGTGACTTTCTGATAGTCTTGTGCTGTGGATGGAACTTTGCCATGACTTTCTTGTAAACCTGAAGCATGATGTTGATTTAAAAATGGGGTTAATTCCTTTTCAACAGTCAAGAAATTGTGTCCAGCATGTTTCAACATAGTGAAGATCAAAACTACATGACAGAGTCCTTGGTCACCTCTAATGACATACATGACAGGTTAAAGTTTTACTATTCTTACTCCTCTATTAGGCATTGATAACACAAAACATACCACATAGAACCTAATACTATAAAGTCAGAACATACCACATAGAACATAATACTATAAAGTCAGAACATACCACATAGAACTTAGTACTAGGAAGAAAGCGTAATAAAGAGGGTAACCCCTCCCCCAATGGTTTCACAAAACAAGTCATTAAACCTCCAAACCTCACAAGCCCCCCCCCCTCTCTTAGGCAAAGATGTATACATGGCCCTGCACACTAGCAATGCATTTCACACCCTTACCAGAGGTACTTCAGACAGCAAAATCTACACTGAAGTTCAAACCATGACCAAGCTCACATGAGTTGAGTCTGTTCAATAGTCTCACTAGCCACTCTGACATGGAGACTAGCACATGCTTGGCAAGACGTGTTTCTATATGAAATCATCACAAACATCCAAACAACATAGATGTGATTTAAACTCAACTGTAATATTTAATACCGGTAGCTTAGTACAAGGGATAATACACACCAGCCATAAATAAATCTACTTTACAGCTATTTTATTTCCTCTTCTGCATGTTCTCAAACTCCTACAGATTAGCAGAAATGTATTCTGACATGTTTACAACATGAAATATGCACTTTTTGGCCAATAACATACACTTTCAGCATAGCTTATGGATCATTTTGAATGATCTTGCATAAAAGTTTAAGGTAGGTCTAAAGTAACCTCATCTTCATCCAGTTCAATATCTGAAAAGTGACACATCAAAAGAGATTTGGGGAATGGGGTTGGCTGTCAAAGTGACATGCTAAAATCAGATATGTCAAGTCAATACTGCAGCTAAGCTGTAATTCATGACACAATCCATTCCACTCTAAGGACTAGATCCTGCTAACATGTAGGGAGTTTGAGAATTAACACAGATTGATTGATTGAGAACCCTAGGAATTGCAAGTGATTAGCTCTTACCTCCTATGTGCAGTGTGGTGGTTTTTCTGAGCTTTCTTTCATACCCAGAAGACTTCAGCTTTTGGCTTAGTGCAATGCCTATTGAAGGAGTCTTCTACTCAGAGGGGGTCTATAATTGTATAGATGACATTGACATGCTACAAAGCTTCCACAAGAGAGCCTTAATATAACGGTATGTCATCTACTAAGGTATTCTGTTGCATGGGTAGTTTGTCCAATGGGCCATTGGTAAGACCTACAGATGCAACCGCATGCATAATGAACACAGATGAAGAAGAGAAAACCCTAGATATCCCATAATATAGCAGCTTCCAATCAAGTAGATGAAACAACTTCAGTATATTCTCCTTATCCATCTTGAATTCTCAGACAATAGATCCATTAGATATAAGTCTGTTGCTCTTTCATAGCCACGACTAGCCACAACCAGCAACATACCAGGGGTAGTAGGTCTATGTGATATCTAGGAAGTGAGAGGCAACTATAAATGACACTCATACATGTCTATAAGTTTATTAGCTGATGCACAACTATCTTTACTCTGATATAATCAAACGGGAATACTATATGCGGTTGAATGTAGCATACATAACCATAAGAGATTAAATTTTACTTAACCCCAAAACACTATCTGTTTGTGGCATTATTTATGACACACTGGAGCAATTGGATTTGGCCTATGCTCTATTAAATATAAAACCCAGAAACTGACTCATACAAGATGGTTATGCATTTATTTCTCTGAAAATAAATCATCATACCTGTTCTAGCTCTTTTGCATACCTTCCAGTATCATCTAAATGACATTGACCATCATTTGGAATGACAATACCAGCAAGCTGTGATAGAATAAATTATGTCTTTGACAAACATGTAACTATTTTATTACTATGTTAACACTATTGGAATACAGTGGAATCCTGTTATAACAACTTGGTCTGGTTGTTTGTATAAAATAAATATAATTGGGGATTTTGAAAAGTGTTATATAGGGAAACTAATTATAAATGTATACGCTATCGAAGGAGGATTTCACTGTATTTAGGAAATGTAATGTATAGTTCCACAAGAGAAGAGATGAAAACTGCAAACCAGGCATAACTCGATAGCAGATAGTAGAAAGGACATTCTAGGCCACTAAGGAAACCTATCTGCGGGTAGAACATCCATATAGAAAGCTGTCCACATTTACTGAAGTCTGAGTGGTACCAGTATTTGTGACACTTAGTAATTTGGTGCTCACGCTTACTCTAAAAAACCAAGGAACACAGAAAGAATGAAAGAAGACAAGAGAATAATAATTTTTTTCTACCACAATCATAAGCCTATAAGCCTATTCCATTATAAATTTTATGATTAATATTTACAATGCATAACAATCTATGGAAAATATTACTAGGACCAATAAACATTTTCTAAAGAAATTAAGACCTTTTTTTATATTATAGAAAAATGGTTGGTTGGTGTTACAGCATGAGCTCCTGCTCTTTGGCACACATTGGTATGTTTCAGTGGCAGGGCTTGACCTCAGATCTGTACATGGCTGAACTTTTGTGCTGTCTTGGTTTTAACAAGAGACAAAATTATAGTGTCAGGGACCAAGAAATGTGAGGGCTCTGAGGTGTCACGAGTTTGACATACCAAGTCATTTTATGACTATACACAGGTCAGGACTGCAATTAAAAGGAGATAAGAAATTCCAAGAGAGACAAGAACTGACTTAAATAAATTAGTAGTCCTACAGTGTTTTATAATATTATTTGGTTCTTGTTTGAAATGAGTGCATACAAGCTTATTTTAGGGATAACCTAAATATTATATCAACAATTAATCAATAATTAATTTAAATAGAAGTTACCAGGTATTTTAGAGTTAGGAGAGTTGTGTTTTACATAACTAACCCTAACCATAAATAAATTTATATTTAAATTAATAAATATAAACTGATAAACATAGCCAAAGGAAATAATCAAATAGGTAGACACAAGTTCCAAACAAGAACATGTTATTTAAGCCTATATTGATTCACATACATTTTCTCATTAATCATGCACTCCAGTAAAATATTTCATTTTCAAATTGAACTCATTGTTTGCAAAATATGTTATCTAATTTAAAAAAAAAAATTAATTCTTATTATGTTGTTATTTCATATATGATATTATATATCCAGCGGTTGTGGTGTAACACACACAACTCAGAGGTCATGGTGACTGGATTACCTCCAGACTGGATTACCTTTGGATTCCCCCGCCTCATGCGCCATCACAAACTTTTTGTCTAGGGATGGACATTCCTTATTGTTGCCTTTCAGGGAGCCACGTTAGCGCAGTGGTTAGCGCACTGGCTTCGCATATGAGTGGTCCTGGGTTCATTCCCCAGCTGAGGCGGAAATGTTTTCAGATCGCAACTGCTCCCAGGTCGACCCAGCCTTAAATGGTACCGGATTAATCCGGGAAGTAAAGACTGCGAGGGAGAGGAGATGGCTACCGCCCTCATTTGCAGAGCCTGTGAAATGTTAGATCGCTAACATCTCACACCCCTACGGCATTAATAAATGCTATGGGTTACTTTACTTTTACTTACTTACTATTGTTGCCTTTTGGTTGTCTCTTTGTGAGGAAATTCTATGCTGTGAAATTACCCATTAACTGGAGTAGTCGAGACACCATTTTTTGTTTGCATCAAAGATAGGGAGTTCGCGAGGGTGAACAAACTTGAATGATTAATACTCCAATAAAAATATAAATATAAAAAATAAAATATTATATAAAATAAAATATACTATATGTATATAAACTATATAAATATATTATATATAATAAACTATTTAAATATACTATATATAATAAATTATATAAATCACTGTTTGATAATAAATTTTATTTAAAAGTGATATACACAATAGTCATAAACAATCTTACTCTTCCATCCCCAGCCAAATGAAACCTGTCATTTGAAGCAAAGATCAACAACTTTCGACCAACTGGTCTCCAACCTATTTCAGACTGAAATTGAGAAATGAACTTTGCTTAAATTCATGAAAAGCTAAGATTAACACTAATGTGAAAGTCATTACCGGTAAGAATATCCTAACCCAGTAGTTCTCAACCTGGTGCTTGCACATTCCATATTATATGTGGTGATGTATAAAATATTGAGAATTTGTTCCCTATCTCATTGAAAGAGCTATTCTTCAGTTCAAGATATTTTATATACCGGGTATATCTTTTTATTTCTTATCTTGAATTCATTCTCAAACTCTTGCTGGCTAGAAGGGTATAATCTATAGAATGGTAATAATTGTGTCATGGTTCATAACATGGCTGTTATATCTGTGCCTTTCCACTTAATGCATCTTATTTAAGCAATAAATATAAGGTAGTACTGCAGTGAAACGAAAGAACAATAGTACTTACGTAGAACAGAGGTTTTTGATATTTCACTTGAACACAACAGTCGGACTATCACTAACACGTAAGAGGTGTAAATACAAGCACATACAAATTACAATACACAAGACATTTTCGACGTTTCGAACTGTCAGGTCTTTCTCAAGAATAAATATAAAAAACCGTGATAAACAATGAAAACAGTAAAAACAATGTTACCACCACGGAGGCTCTAGATACACAATTGACTTGTAAACAATGCGAAGTTGAAGGTGACAATGATGTATATGGAAACATGTAATCATGGAAGTGGGTTTTGTTGAAAATTGGACTGGATATAACAGATATAACAAATTATTACCCAATAAAAACATGGATAGTAATACAATAAAGACCATACCAACACAAATTTAAACAAATGATTGTTTGGAGTTAAGCTCAAAAGGCTTGAGGGTAGCAAATTCAAAAATAGATTTTTAAAAGCATACCTAGATCTGTCATCTGTGGTACAGGATCTGAGGGCAGTGATCTGGATATCGAGGACACCATAGTGATCATCACCATTGAAATGAATGACAACAGGCGTGGGTTCTCAGTTCTTTATGGCATGAAAATTCCTAGAGAAGCGGTCACTCAATCATTGTAAGCCCGTTTCACCTAATATACTTCATGCCACAACGTTTACATATGATAATGTAGATAACATTATGGGATTCACATGTAAATGCATCATCAATAGTGAATGTGACCTTAAGAAATAAAACAGAGCAGATCTGAACTACATAGGGACATGTGTAGTAATGACCACGTTTTTAACAAATAGTGCACCACCGAAGACGGATGTGTCAGGCCATTGGCGCAAATAAAACGGCGGCACAACGCATTTCCATTCTCTGGACTGCATCCTGCTGGAGATCTAGTAGTACTGTTACAGGAGAGAACCAGCAGGAGTTTGAGAATGAACGCTGAAGAAGAAGAAGAAGAAGAAGAACAAATAGTGCCACATTTGTGTCATGTCTATAGGCAACCAAAGGAAAGTAGCATGAGTTTCAGAATCAGGCTGGAGAAGGGAATAATGCTTGAACAAGATTCAATGAACAGTAGAGTTATGAGGATGAACAGTAAGGACAAGTTTAACTCTATCAGGATGAATTATTAGTCAAGGTATCAAGTTGAGATACTTAAGGACATGAAGCCATGAAGATGAAAGAACACTGCCAGGGAACGAACGTTTATGAAAAAAATCCATAATCTCAGAGGATCTATCAAGAAAGTTGTCATTGTCACTACATAAGCGATGAAGAAGCTAGGAGAATGGCAGAGAGTTGTGGCATGCAGGAGGATGAGAAGATGTGTGAGCAGAAAAACATGAGCATCAATAGATTTGTAGTAAACAGATGCGCTGAGGTAAGGGGGATGAATAGTGACAATAATGTCAAGAAAGTTGACAGAAGTAGTAGAGATGTTAGATATGAATTGAATAGCAGGGTTAAAATTGTTGATAATCTTGATGAAATGAGACAATTCTGTCTCAGGCATGTCAGTAATACCATCATCAATATATCTATGAAATTGAAATGGAAAAGGATCATCAAAAGTCTCCCAAACTTGATGTTTAAGATGTCCCATGAAAAGACACACATAACTGGGTCCCATCTTAGTGCTATAGCAATACCACTGATCTGACAAAAAAAGTGCCCATCGAACTCAAAAGAGTTGAGTGTAAGCGCTAGTTCAACAAGGTGGATAACAATGGGCGTGATTACAGAGGGATGGGGGTCCTTATGAAGAAAATACTGCAACGCCCTAATACCATCAGAATGGGGTATTGAAGTATATAAAGAACAAAAATCAAGTAAGAAAAGATGATAAGTATGGTCAGAAGAAAACTTAACAGAAGAAAATATAGTTAAAACATGCTTACCGTAGTATCTTTTAAAAATGAAGGCAGGCTCTCTACTAAGGTTTGGAAAAGCCTATCAAGGAAATCGGATATATGTTCAGTGGGACAAGAGCAAGCAGAGACAATGGTCTACCAGGATTCGATTCTTTATGAATTGTGGGTACCATATAGAAAACTGAAATATATATATGAAAACTTATTTTAGCATGGTATTTGTATCACTTGACTACATCAGTGGTTCTCAGTGTGAGCTAAATGGCCCCACTATTGGCCATGAAGACTTGTAGGGGGAACACAGATATATGCAGGAGGGCACAGAGAACATTTTGAAAGTGGGGTGGTCCGACCCATTATGGGAAGAGCAAGACAGTAACCAATTAGAGTACAAGTCAGAATTTCAGACCATCTGCGCTTGGGACATCTTTCTTAGAAACAATATAGTTATCAGGAATATAAAAGTTAAATGTGAAATAAAAATTAAACAAATTAAGTATTTTGGACATATAAAAAGATATGACAACTTGTTGCAGACCTTATTTGAAGGTAGAGTTGAGGGGAGATGAACAAGAGGTAGGCAGAGAAACAAGTGAGAGGGAAACATCACGAGATGGACAGGCTACAATATAGTAGAGCACAACCATACAAAAGACAGAGGATGTTGGAGATGTTGGAGACCCTTCGTTGTGGAGATAGTACTTGCTGACATCATTTAACAAGAAAGTCTATGCAGTGTAAAGGTGTTACTATTAAATTTAATCCCAAGTTCATGATGGTTCTAATTCTGGTATGATCACTCCCCATGCCTACAGGAAGGACAAGTTCTCAGTTTTCTGAGTGTGAAGGAAATTCAAAATTATTTTTTTTGCAGCAGTGTGTAAATGATATGTCACTGATACTATTGGCAAATGTGAAATGGTCTTAGAAACTGTGATATCTATAAGTGTCTGTAACAATATGTTGTTTATTTACTGGCAGATTTGCCTCATTTGACAGAGGAATTCCCTTTCAAACCTAGGAATAAAACCCTTTTTATTATATTTTTTGAAGTCTGACTTCTAAGAGCCTTTGTTTCTTGTGGTGTAGTTGTCTGATTGGCCCTGGAATTTTGCTATTCAGCCTGATTGCAGCTGTGGCTTCTAGCTGAGGTCCTTAAAATTGTGGCAAGTTATTGGTCTTGTGTGGGACTATGGTGTAATCTGGATTGTATAAAATTATCCTGGGTAGTTTTTATAGGTAGGCCCTATATCCAGTAACAACATTAAAATATAACTTCTTGAAATTTGAATATTTTCACAATACTTATACCTTTACAATTAATTAATTAATATAATCATGTTTTATAGTATTACCTTACAAGTGATAGCTTGAATAATAGCATCTATTGAACCCTCAGGGTAGTCAATGTTGCCTGTAACCTCCGTTTTTTCAACTTTTTCCTGACAAAGAAAAATTAAATGAAATTTAGCTAAATCAATTTAACAATGGAGAATGGTGTATTGGAATGAAAAACAGAATCGTTGGTATTATGATAGCAATCCAACCCCTGTTTTTTTTGTTTCCCATTTGTGCCTACCTGTGTATTTTGTGGTTAATTAAAAATATAATTATTTAATATACCCGGTAACCCTAAATATAATTATATTTAAATTAATAAAAGATGAAAATAAACTGATAAACATAGGCAAGGAAAATAATCACACAGGTAGGCACTAATTGGTGCAATCTGGGTTTGACCGTGCCATAACACTGAATCTTCTTCCACCAAACTTCAGGACTCTAAAAAAGGTAATGAATATATGCAATTTTCTTTTGTTAACTGCTTGATGTCTACATACGGAGTGTATGATTAGACTACTGTAATGTTATTTATTCACCCACTGTCTAGCAAACCAATGTTTTGAATCCATTTGATAATCATGGTTTGAAATAAAAATTACTATTATAGTTCACCCAGTCATCAGGAAAAAAGGGTATCAGGTCTCATGTTCTGGGAACGTAAGGAAGGGCACTGTTGCTATTAAGCAAGTGCAGTAGGTGACATTAGTCAAGTAGTTTCAGGTCAACCACTGACTAGACATCTGAGCACTAATAAGAAACTGTGTCCTATGATGCTGGTTACTAACTCATATAACCTTCATCTTTATGTTTACTTATTCAGATAATATCCATATTAATGTATGGCTCAGAAACATGGACACTAAATAAACAATTAGAAGACAAAATTGATGCCTTTGAGATGTGGGTATATAGAAGAATAGGGAGAACATCATGGAAAGAGAAGAAAACAAATAAAGAGGTGATATAAACACTTAATATTAAGAAAGAACTACTAAGAGAAATAAATATCAGGCAAATAAAATACTTTGGACACATTAAAAGACATGACACCTTATTGAAGACCTTACTTTGAAGGAGCTCATGCTTTATAAACAGCTATTTTACAATAGAGTCCATGCTTTATAAACAGCTATTTTACAATAGAGTCCATGCTTTATAAACAGCTATTTTACAAAGGAGCTCATGCTTTATAAACAGCTATTTTACAAAGAACTCTGTGCTTTATAAGCAAAAAAAAGTAAAAAGTAGTAAAAATTCATGCATATTGCAAGAAATCACCTTGTGTTGTGTTGCCCAAAAGAAAAGCAAAGAATAGCAATACTGTTACTTGCCATGTATGTTGTATGAGATGATTAGCAAGAAAGCAGCAGAAATAGTCTTACAACATCAAGATAACATGCACAGGAAAGTTTTACTATGAACAGATGTACTTTCTGTGATAACAGCACTGAAGTTACACAGAAACATCAAAATGAATGAATTGAGGGCAGTTCTAGTACAGCAGCATGATAATTTCCAGAGAGTAGTGATTCACATTGCATATCTTCACATTGCATATCTTCACATTGCATATCTTCACATTGCATATCTTCACATTGCAACATCAAAGGGAATGAAGTTGCAGATAGGCTGACCAAAGAAGAACGGAACTTACCTCAAGATGACTATCTGTCAGTTATAAGGAAGTGAAGACCATAAACAAAGACTACAACAAAAAGTGGAAAGAAGACGACCCCAAAGAAAATGCCGATGATGGGTATTACCAACTATCCAGAAGAGATCTGGTTATCTTGCTGTGCCTCATAACTGGTTACAACAAAATGAGACATCATCTGTACACCAAATTCAAAATTCAAACTGGCCTTTACCATTGCAACCTGGTGAATACGATAGCAGAACATATCTTACAAGATTGTCCCCAGTATGCTGACCTGAGAGAAAGGACAATGTTCACCCCAATCATCTTTGAAGAGAAACTGTATGGCAATGCAGAAATGCTGAAACAGACAGCAGCATATCATAAAATCTGGAGTCCCAACCATGACTGAGTGATGAAAAAACCTGAGTGAGTGATGAACAACCATGACTGAGTGATGAACAACCATGACTGAGTGATGAACAACCATGACTGAGTGATGAACAACCATGACTGAGTGATGAACAACCATGACTGAGTTATGAACAACCATGACTGAGGGATGATCACAAAAGAAGAAAATGACTAACAAGGTTGGATGGATTTGGTTGTCCCATCCCATAAAGGGTAAAAGTGACTCAAAAGCCATGCTGAAGTTGGATGTGCTAGACTGAAAAGTTCAGATATCACAGTCAAACTGTAAAACTTTACACAAAACATTCCATTCTTTATACTTCATCCTGCTAATATGCAGAAGTTTGAGAATGAATACAAAAGAAAGAGACAAAGTAAGAGGCAATGCAGTTCCATAATCATCTGCACAAGTCAACATAATACGTGATGATAACCTATCTCTGTATCTAAAGTATAACATTAAAAATATGTGAAGATTACCTTGAACTCTCTAATATTCTTGGTCATGTCTAAGATATGTTTAAACTCAAATGGTTTAGCACAGAATTTCTGAACAAGGCTACTGCTATGGCAAGGATTCTCAAGCCTGTGGGATTTAATTTGAATATATAATATGTGTATTATTATAACAGAATGCAGCACATCTAACATATATTAATGTCTATTTGAGAACTATTTCTTCCCTTCTTGTCAACAGCTTTCCTGTCTCAGACAATATATTCAAATAAAGCTTGAAGGTGCTGCAATATCTATACATTAAAAGCATAAAAATGACTGCAACATTGATAGAGCATATCAAACTCCCTTCATAGCACAGTAAAATCAACCCATAGCACAGTAACTTCCCTCATAGCACAGAAACCTCTAATTTAATTATAGCACATCAACATTTATTCATAGCTAATTAATATCTAATCACAGAACAGCAAATTCCCCTCTTATAATAGCTACCTTCACCAATATTTTTTTTGGATCTCGGCTTTTATTTATTTGAACATCTCACTAAAAAACTATGGAATCAAAGGTCAGTTATTAGCAAATATAAAAGCCCTTTACCAGAACTGCTAAAGCTCAGTAAGAACTACTGACAGAATGACTTCATCTTTTGAAACAAAATGAGGGATAAGACAAAGATATACTTCAAAAAAATATACATGGACAGAATAATAAAAGAGTCCAAAAACAAGAAAGTAAACAGTACAGTAATAAGAGAAGAATCTGAAGAGTAATTAAATAACACAATCAACGAATTGCTATTTGATAATGATTAATGTATTATTTGCGAAGAGGAACAGCAGTTACAAAATCATATTAATGCACTCATGACAACATGCACAAGTATAACATGGAAATAAATACGCAGACAACAGACGTAATGAAAATCAGCAAGTCACCAAATCCGCTGAACATACAAAAAACATAACTTAAAGTGAAACAAACCTCTGAATTTAAATATCTGGGAAGTATATTCACAGACAATGAAAAATTAGACAGAGAGATTTAGACAAGATGTCAGAAAGCAAAGATAGTGACATCCTAGATAACACCATTACTGCTCAACCCAGAGATCAAGATGGAAATCAAAAGAAAGATGATAAACAGTATTTTAGTTGGGGATATACAGAACAAGATACTAGAGGAGAAGAAGTGGAAGACTGGCAGTGTGAGGTGAAACTTCAACTGCTTAATGAACCTGAAGACCACCCAACTTTCTACTCTAGAAGATGGCACACCACCTCAACCCCTGACCTAGCCTTTGCAACAGACGCCTTAGCGAAAATAACATACAGGGAAGTGCTGGAGCAGCTTGGTGGAAGTGACCATCGCCCCATCAAACTCACCATTGACATTAACCATACCCCTGCTGGCCCTACAACCACACCCAGATGGAACTTCAAGAAAGCAAACTGGAGTAAGTTTGCTGACCTGACAGACAAATTCACAAAAACCTTAAATCCAAGGATTAAAAACGTGAACAAAACTGCACAACTCCTGGCTTCTGCACTTCTTCAAGCAGCCAAGCAAACCATACCAAGAGGTGCTAGGAAAAATTACAAACCGTACTGGTCTGACGAACTCGATGAGTTGGAGAAAGAAGTGTCAAAGGCCAGAGACACAGCAGAAAAAAGCCCATCCACAGAAAACAACATATCACTAAAAGCTGATGTAGCCAAACTAAGAAAAACGACAATTACAAACACAAGGAAAAGCTGGCATGAAAAAACAGAAAATTTAAACTTCAACAAAGAGGGAAGAAAGCTATGGAAAATAACAAAAATGCTCAACAACGAAGATAACAAAACAGCACCAGTAGCTATAGAGAATGGTGGAGATGTACTCACAGGAAAGAAGGCTGCAAATCACTTTATACAGCATTACCAAAATACTACCTGCCACAAAGTCGATGAAAATAGGAGAAGAGAAGTAAGAAAAGAACTACGGAATATCGTAAAAGAGATCAGCAAAGATAAACAAGATGTCATGAATATTCCATTCACAATCAATGAACTAAATGAAGAACTAGCAGTATTCAAACTTAGGAAATCACCTGGCCCTGATGACATACCAAATGAACTGCTAATTCACATCGGACCATCAGCAAAAAAGAAATTAATAAAATTTTTTAACAACTGTTGGGATAGAGGTCTAGTGCCACAGGTGTGGAAAACCGCTATAATGATACCCATCCACAAGAAAGGCAAGCCAAAAAATAAGGTGGACAGCTATCGCCCAATAAGTCTGACCAGCTGTGGTTGCAAATTAATGGAGCGCCTGGTAAACAAAAGAATGATGTGGTTCCTAGAAAAAAATAAAATCCTGCTAAATCAGCAAGCTGGCTTCAGAAAGTGTAGATCAACTGAAGACCAGATTACACTAATTGCCCAGGAAGTAGAGGATGCTTTCCAGGAAAAAAAGCAGACATCAGTGGTGTGGGTAGATATGGAAAAAGCCTTTGATTGTGTATGGAAAGATGGACTCCTCCTTAAACTACAACAAAACAAAGTGACAGGGCGCATGTATTGCTGGATAAAACACTACCTGCACAACCGAAAAGCAGCAGTGAAGCTTGAAATGAAGCATAGCAGAAAGAAACTCTTTAAGCATGGAGTACCACAGGGAAGTGTTCTATCCCCCACTCTATTCCTTATATTCATGAATGACATTGACCAAATTCTCTCGCGTAAAGTAAATGCTGCAATGTATGCAGACGATCTGGCGATATGGTGCAGTGAAGAGAGCGTTGGCACAACAAAAATAAGGTTGCAAGAAACTATGGACAATTTGGCCAAGTGGACAGACCAATGGGCCATGTCTATCAATGCCCAAAAAACTACCTATACCATCTTCAGCATGTCCACCAAACCACAGAAAATCCTACTAACCATAAATGGTCAAACATTGCCAAAAGATGAGACACCTACATACCTTGGAGTCACTTTTGATCCAAGACTTACATGGAAACAGCACATAGACAAGTGCCAAACAAAAGGTACAATGAGGACAGCACTCCTTAAAAAATTGGCTGGAACAGATTGGGGTGCAAATGGAAAAATTCTAAGTAGAGCATATACAGGTTATGTAAGACCAGCTTTGGAATATGGAATGTCAGCATGGGGGACTGCAGCCAAGAGTAACACTCAAAAGATCTCAAAGATACAAAGCTGCAATCTCAGAATTATAACAGGATGTATGAATACTACCCCAATCACAGAAATGGAAACATGCACAGGTTTGCCATCAACGGAAGAAAGAAGAAATGAAAAAATCCTCACACAGTATGCAAAGTTCAAATGTTTGGAGAGTCATCAAATGAACCAAAGACTAAGCAGACCTACAAAAGAGCGACTCAAAAGAGGTAGCTTTCTACACTCCGCTAAACAGCTCCAGAAATCACTCACAGATACAGACCTACAAAACCTAAAACCACTAAACACCTTTAACACATACCCAACATGGGACAGGAAAAACTTCCCAAGAATTATGGACAATATACCAAGCATTATTTCGAAAACAGAAACTACTATACAAGTACTAAAGGAGACAACTAAGAATCACATACAGAAAGCATACCCAAAGGATATATGGACACATGTATATACAGATGGATCAGCGAAAGAGGCAGTATTAGATGGAGGATCAGGAATATATATAGTAACACCAGATGGAAAAGAAATAGAGAAATCCATACCCACAGGCAAACATTCCACAAATTTCAAAGCAGAAATGGAAGCCATAATAGAGGCAGCCAAAATGCTCATGAATTGCTTGCCGAGTCACAACAGACATATAGTATTTCTAACGGATGCAAAATCAGTATTGCAGGCATTGAAAGATCCAAAGAACATGAACATGAATGAACTTACGGCCTGCTTACTACACCTCAGCAGTACCACCAAAGATACAGTACTGCAGTGGATCCCAGGTCACTGTGGCATACCTGGAAATGAAAAAGCTGATCTCCTGGCAAGGAAAGGGGGATCACTGGAACAAATAGAAAATGATAATACGTACTATGAAAGTAAGACCATGTTAAAAGCAGAATATAACAAAAAGTGGAAGCAAATGCACCCAACTGCAGAACCAAATGACCCCTACCACCAAATGACACGCAAGGAACAAACCATAATTTTCAGACTACGAACTGGTCACAACAGACTGAGAAGTCACATGTTCCGAAAGCTGAAGATTGGTGAGACAGACCTGTGCAACTGTGGACTGAGCCCAGAGACTGCAGAACACATTCTTCATGCCTGTCAACTCTACCAAGAAGAGAGGGAGAAAATATGGCCTACTGAGACGGCACTGCTTCCAGACTTGAGGGGTTCCATGGATGACCTGAAGCGAATCACACAATTCATTGAAGCTATTGGTGCTGTAACCTGATATCTGACTGAAGAACGATGAAGAAGAAGAAGAACAGTATTTTTATGCCAATACTCTGCTGTCAATTCAGACATGGTCACTGAGAGCAGCCCAGCAGAGAAAACTTACAACATGAGATGAAATGCCTAAGAAAAAAGCCATAAGAGTGACCAAACTAGATAAAATGAGAAATGATGAAATCAGGAGAAGAATCGGTATAAGACCATATACAGAATACATCGAGAAATACCAAATAAAATGGATTGGACACCTTATGTGAATTAGCCATGACCAACTACTGACAAGAACATATAATGTAAGAAGATCTAGATAAAAGGCAGGAGGAAGACCTAGAAAAAAGACAACCTCAAGACAACCCTGAACAAATAAGGATTCAACATTACCAAGGTGACACATCTGGCCTCGGATAGATAACTAAATCTCTCAGTCACCACCACCTAGTTTGAGATGACAAACTCCACAATATACTCAGCACACAAGAGGGCCATCTCCATAAAACTTCAGAAAGACGCTGAAAGGCAACAAAGGGTTTAGCGAATAGACCACCCCTATGCTTAATGGCAAGTGTGGATATTCTGACCATCATCCACCTGTGGAAAGACAATAAGTGTTCTAATATTAACAGACAATAGAACACCTCATGTTTTGGTTGTCCCCCCCCCCCCGACTTTATCCTGCATTCTAACCTGTGCAATTTCTATGCATTCTATGATTGATTCCATATAGTATATATTCATCTGAATATAGAACTCTATGTATGCAAAGTGTAAATAGTTTTGTTGAGTCATCTAATAAAATTATGAAGAGTATGGGAGATATGGGAAGCTCTCTGTTATGTTAACTATTTTGATATTTATCCCCATCCTAAAACAGAACATAACATATCAAACTTCCATCTTCAGGCTCCACACAGAACACTGTAGACTACAAGAACGTCTTCACAAAACAAAGATTGTCTAAACTGATCAATGTCATAACAGTCCCCAGAATAAAATCAGCAGACATGTCCACTACTTAGCAGCCTGAGAACTAAAACCTGACCCCAAGTGACAGAACTGAAAGTGAAGTTGTGGGTTAAACCAGGACCTCCTGCTGATGACTGAATTCATGGAGGCAACACACTTACCCGAAAAGACTTATGAGCATTGGAAACTGATCACAGAAGAAGACAAATAATATTGAAAATATACTTACTTTATTGAATTAGTGTCAGTAAAAGGTAATATGATTGTTCCTTATCCTGAAAAATATACTTACTTTTGTGGATTAGTGTCTGTAAAAGGTAGTATGACTTTATCCTGAAAAATACCGTATCCCATGAGGTAGTTTCTGGATATGCTATTTATTGATTGCCCTGAGAAATAAAGAAACTGTCAGAAATTCTGTCTAATAAAGATGATAATATATTTTATGTTTGAAAATTGAGAATCTCAAATCATGTATACACAGACTGAGGCTATACACAGACTGATACCAAGAATGTTAATTTTTTTTTCAATTGAAGTGTCATCTGAAATCACTATAGTATTAGTAAGTAGCACATCCTATTCAGAGTATAATTTTTTTGGGAGTAGTGATTTTCTAGGAAACATTTATGTTGAGTGTGTACCATTTCTTTCTTACTGATCCACATGTCAATTGCCTTCAGTTAAACGAACGCAGATGAAGAAGAAGAATTGCCTTCAGTTGAAATTGAACCAGGTGCGTTGACCATCTTAGATGTGTACACTATCATTCAGCCACAACAACAAAGTTACTATACCTATAGTAGCCACACAAACTATAGTAGCCACAGTCTATAGTTACCACATAACATATAGTAATCACAGATCCTATAGTAGCCACAGATTATCTAGTAGCCATAGATTCTATTAAACTAGAATCACAGGAAGTTCTCTCTTTGCATGAATTTCAAGATATCTTTATTATGTTTGCTTTTATATAATTTTGCACTATTGTGTTGATGGTTCAAGGTTAACTTCCATACATCAAAATTGTTTCTATATATCTTCTAAGAACTCTCTTTCTCATCTTTATTGACAAGGATATATTATATAGGATGTTCTTCATCCTGTGAATTGTTGCTTTTGCCTAGGCAATTCTAAATTTGGCTTCTTCTTTAATAAATCTTCTAAATGAAATTATTAAGGTACCCAAATATTTAATTATGTTGATTTGCTTCAAATTGATCTCATCAATAATAGCTATATAAGTGAAATTAATTATATGAAATACTTCTGGCAGCACAAGAAGAATTAACACCTGATAAACTAGCCAAATATGCAAGAGATAGTCTTGTTTCTACAGCACAAAATCTTATACCTGGAAATGTTTTACCAAGAAAAAAAGGCTACCGGGTATATCTCAGATGAAACTCTCAAATTAATAGAAGAAAGAAGACAAATGAAAACAATTAATTACCCTGCAAATCACAGCAAATACAAAGAAATCACCAAGAAAATAAGAAAGAATACAAGACAGGACATAAAAAAATATACAGCACAGGAGACCTGCAGCAAGGAACAGACAAGGAAGAAGTCCAGATGTGTCGCCTTTGTTTTATGAAAACCTGCAACCATTCGGTTGAATTAATGTTGATTAATTAGTTTTTATCACTGCATAGTTAATATCTCACTACATTCAGTAGTAAACAATGACACACCATATTCTTTTCTCTAGTCTACATTCTACCAATCTATGGGATTTTGAGAGTGAATAATAAAGACGTCACTGCATAGTTTCAACTTGGCCAAATATATACTCATAAAGCACATACAAATTAACAACACTATCAAACATAATGCATAGCCTATGTATTTATTACAGTTAACTAACAAAGTTAAAAAATCAACAATGTTAACAAATCAACAATGTTAACAAATCAACAATGTTAACAAACATATCTTTTATTGTTTTCCTACCAATATCACTGGTAAGCTTGGCAAGATTTTTAATCTGTGACTCCATTGTGTTGGAATTGTCAAACAGAAAGTAGAGATCAACAGGGAAGTTATTGGCAGCGCGGAATGTCATAGCAATGTTGTATTCCTTACCTTGAGAGTACAGGAAATATTTAAAAATATGAATCATTAATACAAGTGAAACACTGTGCATGTTTACATATATACTTTATCATCATGAAATGCTTTCTCCACCACGAAGTTTGGTTGCAATAGATCTCCAACATCCCCTGTATCTTGTTTTGGTGATGCACTCTGCTATACTGTAACCTGTCAGTTTTATGATGTAAGGATAAATCATCCTAGTAAAGTCTTAAGAAAGGTGTCATGTCTTTTAATATATCCAAAATATTTTATTTGCTTGATGTTTATTTCCTTTAATAATTCTTTCTTCATATTAAGTATTGTTAGAACCTATTTATTATTTGTTTTCTCTTTCCATGATGTTCTACCTATTCTTCTATATATCTACATCTCAAAGGCATCAATTCTGTCTTCTAATTGTTTGTTTATTGCCCATGTTTCTGAGCCATACATTAATATAAAACAGATGTATCATTTTATAATTCTGATTTTTAGTTTATTTGTAATTTGTTTAGATGTTAATATTTTTCTCATGTCATTGAAAGTACATTTAGCCATTTCAATTCTCCTTTTAACTTCTGCCATCATTTGTGATTACCTCGGTGTCCAAGATATTGATAGTTTTTTTTTACTTAATGTATACTTTCGTAGGATATAAAGGGACTGTTCATAAATTACGTCAAAAATTAGGGGGGATCAGAAAAAATTTGACAGTTCTTGACAAAGCGAGATATGCCTATGTAAAAAAGATGTTTCAAATTCAAACAATTAAACTGGTGCATAAAATGTTTTGTTGATTCGACACTCTATATGATATGCCCTATTAAATGAACAGTATTTTTTATATGCTAATGAAATTGTTTGAAATTTAATTCAATAAAGTAAGTATATTTTCAATATTATTTGTCTTCTTCTGTGATCAGTTTCCAATGCTCATAAGTCTTTTCGGGTAAGTGTTTTGCCTCCATGAATTCAGTCATCAGCAGGAGGTCCTGGTTTAACCCACAAATTCACTTTCAGTTCTGTCACTTGGGGTCAGGTTTTAGTTCTCAGGCTGCTAAGTAGTGGACATGTCTGCTGATTGTGTTCTAGGGACTGTTATGACATTGATCAGTTTAGACAATCTTTGTTTTGTGAAGACGTTCTTGTAGTCTACAGTGTTCTGTGTAGAGCCTGAAGTTTGATGTTATATTGGTTATATGGTCTATAGCAGAATCGACAGATCGTCACGAGTGGGATTTTTTTGAAAATAAGGTCATTTTCTCCTGTTTTGTTTCACATGTAAAATAGGATAAGTTGAATAACCACTGTAAGAGAGTTTCACATTAGGAGCTACAATAGAGAACATTTTTAACCACTTTATTTATTTATGAAAATTTACAGACTTACGTGGTCTAGCGACTATGTGAACCCTCTGAGGCTGTATCTGAATAGCATTGTCATTTTCATTACTGCTGTCTCTCACCATTTCATCCTGTCAATCATGAAATATTGAAATATATTACATAATGAAATATTGAAATATATTACATAATGAACTATTGAAATATATTACATAATGAAATATTGAAATATATTACATAATGAAATATTGAAATATATTACATAATGAAATATTAAAATATATTACATAATGAAATATTGAAATATATTACATAATGAAATATTGAAATATATTACATAATGAAATATTGAAATATATTACATAATGAAATATTGAAATATATTACATAATGAAATATTGAAATATATTACATAATAAAATGTTGAAATATATTACATAATATATTATGAAATATATTACATAATGAAATATTGAAATAAGTGTTTATGAAGGAGATGTAGTCTACATTCCAGAGCCAGTTGTGTTGCTCTGGTTGAGGTGTAGTCATGTTTGTTCTGGATGGACTTGATGTTGTCTATCCATCCTTTCCTCTGTCTGATCTTGGCTCTGTATCCTGATTCCATTTTGTTATAAGCTCTTATGGGAAGTTGATCGTTTATCCTCATAAGATGTCCAAACCATTTTATCTGTTTTTTTCCCTCTATATATTTGATGCATGATGTGATACCAATTATCTTTTGGATGTTCTCACTGTGTATTTTGTCGATTCTAGTGACTCCAATAGCTTTCCTTAGATATTTAATTTCACAAGTTTTGATCTTTCTCTTATGTGTAGATGTCAGTTGCCAAGTCTGATATTGGTAGCATAGTGTTGGTATAAAGATGCTCTTAATTATCTGTTTCTTGTACTCCTATGTTGAATTTTGGATGCAATAGCAAAGGTGACAGCTGGTATGTCATAACATTTTCCATTTGCATCTTATTTCTATCTCTCTATCAAGTCATCCGTCCTGTGTAAAGTTTCTTCCTAGGTACTTGAACTCTTTGTTTTATTTTTGTGTTCTCTATTTGGATGTTTAAGTGATCTGTTGATCTCGTTATTTGCATAGTTTCTGTCCTTTATGTGTTAATCCACATGTTGTATTTATTGCATATTCCTGATAGTGAGTTGATGCGAGTTTGCAGTTTTTCCTCGTCGTCATATATGGTGCTTTGATCGTCAACGAAAAGCAGGTCATTGATTTTGTTCTTAAGTTGTTCATTCTAGTTTTACTGAGTAAGACAATTAGAAAATTAATAAAATTTAATTTATTGATGACGTATGGTCTAAGAGTGCCATATTGGTAAATGAGCACCTGTCTTATGAATGATTCTAGTTGTTCCATAATTTCTCTATTTATTTCATGTCATATGTATGTAGTAATTTTTGTATATTCCTTGTCCGGTGTCGTTTCATCTCTGACCTAGTTGTAACTCTTCCGTTCAATCTACAGTACACATGACCATGTGAATTCTATAATTCTTACTGTTTGTTTTCTGTTGTATGTTTAAATTTTGTTTTAATTTTTGTCCCGATAAAGGCCTTTTGGTCGTAACGTCGATTTGTGTGTGTTATTATGTGTATCTTGAGTGATTAGTAAAACTTCATTACCTTGATCCCCGATTTACGTGTTGGATTTCAGTTTTGCACAGTAAGTACATATTAAGATTAAGATACTTGGTGATAAAGAAAAGTTGTGTCAAAAGTAATACTGGCCAAATCTGCCCTCTCGTGAAGATTCTGGTATGTGTCTAGCTAGCTGTTATTTAGGTAAAATATGTCTCTTCTAGTGCTGCACACACCTTTCAATCGCGAACGTTAGTCAAATTCGAAAATATCAGAGCCTATACCAAAGCAGTGAAGATAATATAGGTCTATAGGGTGTTTATAAAGTCGCTGTGCACTGACATAGCTCAGATCCGCACTAGATAGTATCTTGATATTAGTGTGAGTATGTGATAGTACATGTTGAGAAATGAATGGTGGGACTTATTGAATAACTCAGTTGTCAAGAGTATTACATGGATATACTGCGCAGGTCATGCTGGGGTCAGAGGAAATGAAAGCGGTGACTTATTGGCAGGCAATGTGGCAATAGACGACACAATGTTGAGAAGAGATAAAGCATACTTGATCAAGGCAGTAATAAATTCATTTCAAGATGAAGATGATGTAAATGAGGCTGAGAACGTACACATACAGAGAATGTCAGAAATGAGAGTATCTACAGAGGAGAGAAAGAAAAGTAATTATTTTGGAAGCTCCTGAAGATCACGCAATCAACACTTGACCGGACCCTGAGTGGGATAGCTGCTGGAACGTAGGGGGAGGCACTTATGGGAATGCTCCACGTGCTGTGAAGCTAGTTTCCAATCAAGAATCAAATGAGTATCTGATAATCTTGATAGTGTGAATATCTGATAATCTTCATAGTGTATCTGATAATCTTAATAGTAGTGTATCTATTAATCACAATTCATGCGACGGCAGTGTCACCTTTAATGTAAATGAGTGTACAGTGACTTTATAGACACACATATTTTTATTTTAGTAAAAACTAAAATATAAACCTCTGCTATGTTGAATGTAGAAGTTGGGTTGTCAATGTATTGGTTCTCACATCCAGAAGCTAACAGCACATTTTTAGGCTGACATCTGGAAGCTGAAAAATTCTGAGTGTGAAAACAAAGGTTAATGTAAAGTTTGACATTGTCACAATATATGCCTAGATCTGTGTTTCCAAACTTGGGGTCCACCCCCATGAGGGGAGGGGGTATGGGGCAATTTCATTGTTCATGGGGGCAATTCAAGAGGAAATAATACAATTTTTGAATATTAAAAATAAATATGTGTGTTACACAGAGGGGTATCCAATTTTAGAAAGACGTAGGTCGGGCATGGTAAAAAAAAGAAAGAGTCTGGGAAACACTGGTCTAAGTGTTAATAGATATAGAGACATAAAATCAGAAGTTTCTCAACATATTCTAGAGTAAACTACGTTAATAAATATATAACGTAGATATTTACACATATAAATTTATCTCTGATAAATTTATACAGTATTATGATAATTATAGGCCTATAAGGTCACAGGGAAAGTGAAGTGTTATGCACCTAGTAGAAATGAAGTGTACAAGTCATGTGATTGTCTGTCATTATCATTTTTCAATAAACATAGTAAACATAGTAAGTAAATGTGCTACAAACAAGAGTACAGTTTAAGTAGATGACACCACATAGTCGAGTTATTTCCCATGCCTTGTTTATAAATTTCATATTCATCATTTAATAATTTAAATATTAATTTATTTTAGGGTTTGGGTTAGGGTTAGGATAGTTGTATTTTATATAACTAACTCCAACCCCAACCTCGAATAAATAAATATTTCAATTATTAAATGATGAGCATGAAATTTACAAACATAGACAAGGGAAATAAATAAACATGTGGTGGCGTCTACTTGTACTGTACCCAAACACATATCTACTACTCAGTAACTCATAAAAAATTAATATGTCATACATAGCGTAAATCCTTGTTGTATCTCGACATTATCTCGCTAATAAAGATGCCCTGACTGCAAGATTGTCTACTCTTTATTAGTGCTAAAAAAGATCAGGACAGTATATGTCATAAGTGTCATCGGACAGCATATACCACCAGTGTCATCAGGACAGTATATGTCATAAGTGTCATCGGACAGCATATACCACAAGAGTCATCAGGACAGTATATGTCGTAAGTGTCACCAGGACAGTATATACCATAAGTGTCATCATGACAGCATATACCATAAGTGTCATCAGGACAGTATATACCATAAGTGTCATCATGACAGTACATACCATAAGTGTCATCATGACAGCATATACCATAAGTGTCATCATGACAGTACATACCATAAGTGTCATCAGAACAGTATATACCATAAGTGTCATCATGACAGTATACATCATAAGTGTCATCAGGACAGCATATACCATAAGTGTCATCATGACAGTATATGCTGTAAGTGTCATCAGGACAGTATACACCATAAGTGTCATCATGACAGTATATACCATAAGTGTCATCAGGACAGCATATACCACAAGTGTCATCAGGACAGCATATACCATAAGTGTCATCAGGACAGTATATACCATAAGTGTCATCATGACAGTATATACCATAAGTGTCATCATGACAGTATATACCATAAGTGTCATCAGGACAGTATATACCGTAAGTGTCATCAGGACAGTATATACCGTAAGTGTCATCAGGACAGTATATACCGTAAGTGTCATCAGGACAGTATATACCGTAAGTGTCATCATGACAGTATATGCTGTAAGTGTCATCAGGACAGTATACACCATAAGTGTCATCATGACAGTATATACCATAAGTGTCATCAGGACAGCATATACCACAAGTGTCATCAGGACAGCATATACCATAAGTGTCATCAGGACAGTATATACCATAAGTGTCATCATGACAGTATATACCATAAGTGTCATCATGACAGTATATACCATAAGTGTCATCAGGACAGTATATACCATAAGTGTCATCATGACAGTATATACCATAAGTGTCATCATGACAGTATATACCGTAAGTGTCATGACAGAAGTATGGTGGGGAGGATTTACTTGTGTTATCAAATTTTGTATATTATGTTATAAAATTCTACAAGATGAATACAGAGCCAGGAGCAGACCATGAAAAGATTGATTATAGAAATAAAAGAGTCGTCGAAAATAAGCATATATGAATCGCACAAAAAGGAAGTCTCCAAAGAACCTTTCTACCCCTGACTCTACAAGGCATATAAAGATGTATAAAAGCGAAAAGAAAGACTGAGAAGCTGTATTAACTATATATATATATATATATTTATATATATATATTATCTGTACATATAGGTACCGGCCGCTTCGAATTATAGACTGAGTAGGCAGATATTGCTGACGTAGTACATAGGGTCACATTGAGTAGTTGAAAAACATCATTATTATCCTTATTAGACCCTAGATACCGACAGGAAGCTTGAGGTTTGTCAATCCCCGACATTTGAAAAATAGAAAAACAAATTTAACTTAATTTTTCAAGAAAAATGAAAAATAAGAAAAATACAAACCTTCCACTTCTCTTAAGACAGTTTCAATAAGTGATGTGTTTTACCAGAAACAGAATTCTTTTACTTGAGAAAAAATCTCCGTCAGTGCAAAGCCAATATCTACCGCACTGCAGTTTCATACTGAAAGTTGCTGTCCTGTATGTCCCATGTCTCTGCGCGACGCTCTACCACAAGCTCTATCTGTAAAACTCCAGCTATATTGCTCATGGTGATACACATATTGTGTATTTTGACTTCCGGTCAAAATGGCGAGTGAGAATGTAGGGTAGCCGGGGGCAATGATACGCGTTTTTCACTTTTTTCCGTATTCCGACAAATAGACTTAACTATGAGAGACCAAACTAGCAGCAGTGTGTAGCTTATCCATCCATCTAACAATCGTCAGGGTATTTACAACATACAATCACGTTTAGTCCGTAGAATGAGATTTTATGAACATGAGTATAATCCCACCTTTGCCCCAATTTCTGGGGCAAACACGCGCAGGCAAAAACAATTACAAAATCATGGGAAAATTGACAAAACCAGCAAAATAACAACGTCACTTCCTATCTAAACATAGTCAGTCACAATGTGGGAAGATAATAGAGCACAAAGACTAGGCATATGTATCTTTATGTAACTTATATACGAAAAAATATGAAAAAACGTAAATATGAAAAACAAAATTTAATACAGAGAATGGGTGCTTAGATCCGTTTAAAACTATAACAACGTGTTGGAGTGCTCTATAAAGCGTTTGACTATAATTTCAACTATATATGAATAGCGGAAGTCGTGCATCTATGATCAGCGGAGATCGTACAACTATGACAGGCAGAGATCGTGCAACTATTACCGGCGGCAATTATGCATCTATGACTGGCGGAGATTGTGCATCTATGAATAGAGGAAATCGTGCATCTATGAATAGAGGAAATCGTGCATCTATGAATAGAGGAAATCGTGCATCTATGAATAGAAGAGATCGTGCATCTATGAAAAGCGGAGATCGTGCATCTATGAATAGAGGAGATCGTGCATCTATGAATAGAGGAGATCGTGCATCTATGAATAGCGGAGAACGTGTAACTATGACTGGCGGAGATTGTGCATCTATGAATACAGGAGATCGTGCATCTATGAATAGAGGAGATCGTGCATCTATGAATAGAGGAGATCGTGCATCTATGAATAGAGGAGATCGTGCATCTATGAATAGAGGAGATCGTGCATCTATGAATAGCGGAGAACGTGTATCTATGAATAGCCGGGAACGTGCATTTATGAATAGCTGAGATCGTGCATTTATGTATAGCGGGGATCGTGCATCGGCGGAGGTCGTGCATCTATTATCTGCGGAGGTCGTACAACTATGACACGTGAAGATTGTGCAGCTATAACCGACAGGGATCGTGCAAATATGAATAGCGGAGATCGTGCATCTATGAATAGCGGAGAACGTGTATCTATGAATAGAGGAGAACGTGTAACTATGACTGGCGGAGATTGTGCAGTTATGACCGGCGGAGATAGCGCAATATTGACCGACGGATATATTGCAATTATGTCCGGCGGAAATCGTGCATCTATGACCGGCGGAGAACGTGCATCTATGAATAGCGGAGAACGTGCATCTATGAATAGCGGAGAACGTGCATCTATGAATAGCGGAGAACGTGCATCTATGAATAGCCGGGAACGTGCATTTATGAATAGCTGAGATCGTGCATTTATGTATAGCGGGGATCGTGCATCGGCGGAGGTCGTACATCTATTATCTGCGGAGGTCGTACAACTATGACCCGTGAAGATTGTGCAGCTATAACCGACAGGGATCGTGCAACTATGAATAGCGGAGAACGTGCATCTATTATCGGCGGAGACCGTACAACTATGACCCGTGGAGATTGTGCATCTGTGATCGGAAGGGATTGTGCATCTATAGCAGCGACTGCTTCATTTTCATTCAGTGGCATCATTTTCTCAATTTTCCGTTTGTAATTCCTAAAAAGAAACATAACGTGATAATAAAATATTGGTTAAAATATTTGGCAACATGAGGGGGAAGTGACTGGGGCAAACATGCGCAGTCAGTCAGCAGCGCATGTTTGCCCCGTCAGTGTGCGCGGCGTTACCCCAAAATCACACTGTTCACAATTTTTATAAAATATCGAGAAAACAAAAATTATCTTGACAATGTAACATGCTTAATAACTTAACAATACAATATAGTTTTCAGTTCAAACATGTAAAATAACATGACAGTAATGATAACAGAGGACAAAGAGTGAGAAGTGCAAAAAAAGTTAGATCGAGAACGTTAAAAAATGAATTTACCTCATAGCTCAAAAATGACCTGCCCGTGACCGATGAAAATTCATTGTGCGACAGAAACGGATGTTAGCGTCCGGCGTGGCCACGTGGTTTGCGGGAAAAACTCATAGTTCCGGAAAAAAACGACTGCGAATCTTTGCCCCCAGCGCATCTTTACCCCCGGCTACCCTATGTCTTTTCCTCGGTGTCAGTTTAAATCGGATGTTCTTCCTAAAAGCAACGGCAAACTACAGAAGTATTGTATCAAGAAATTTTCTATGGATGTGGTGAATAATTCGTATTGGAATTAGATATTAAAGAAAAAGGTATTTTTTTCGGTCATTTTAAGAGACACATATCGATCTATGAGTGGCAACATTACCATCCCAGCGTTTGAAACGATCCATTTGATCAATATAGAGTTCTCAGTCAATGTATACAACAATACCACAATATACGATGTCAGTATTTCACGAAACATACGATTCTACTATAGAATATTCAACATACAATTCTACTATAGAATATTCAACATACAATTCTACTATAGAATATTCAACATACAATTCTACTATAGAATATTCAACATACAATTCTACTATAGAATATTCAACATACAATTCTATTATAGAATATTCAACATACAATTCTATTATAGAATATTCAACATATGATTCTATTATAGAATATACATCACACTATTCCATATTCAGGGTCATAGAGATGTCTTCAGTATTATTTGGGGGGGGGTTACCTGATGAAAAAGTATTTGTTGAACCCCGCACAACCACATTTATCAACGGATTTGTCTACATTCAAACTTATACCATAATAATTCACATTAGAGCATACAACATACCGCCTGCGTGCACCATGCGCAGCTTTGGTCAGAAGAAATACATTCATTGCATGTGGTTCCTAGACACTGAGACTGACATTCTGTGAAGAATTCAATAACATATGAATATTTCAACAATAATATAGCTTCTATAAATAGGCCTATATTTCTATGTATCATTGCATATATATATATATATATATATATATATATATATATATATATATATATAAACCTCAAATCACTCCTACGCTTAACGGCAAGAGTGGATCACAAACCACCTGGGAAAAGACAATAGACAATATATATACATATATATATATAATATGGCAACTATAACTGACAGCTGTAACGCCTCTCTTAACGTCATTCGAACTCTGCATTCAGCATGTGACATTTTGTAAGTTAAAAACACTGTAATAATAATGTGCTAATCACATGGAAAAATATAAATCGACGTTTCGATCACAATGTATTTGCCAAGAAAACAACATAGAACACAGCGAGCAAAGGACGGAATAGTCAATGGTCACATCATGATAGTTAAATGTGGTCTCAAATTATAATAATAATTCCAGCTTGTATTGTCAAGAAATAAAGATATCCGACCGTAAGTCATTGCTTATCTTGCTGAAGTTTTGTTTAATTTCTTGAATTATTGAATGATAATTTCAATTTAATTTTTAATTTCTTGAATGAACATTCGAACACAACTTGGCAATTTGGAGAAATTCATACAGCCAATATGGAACACAACTGGAAATCATCATAACCAAGTACCGTCCCAGCAGCGAAGATTGGCTGCAAATGGACCTACAACATCCTGTCTTTTGCTGTGGTAGTACACTCGGCTACACTGTAAACTGTCTATCTCGTGATGTTTCTCTTCCACTTGTATCCCTGTCTCCCTCTTGCTCGCCTTTCCTCGACTCTGCCCTCACGTAAGGTCTTCAACATGGTGTGTCTTTTAAAGTTTCCAAAATACTTTGATATTTATTTTATTTAATAGTTCTTTTTTCATACGAAGTGTTGTTTGAATCTATTTGTTAATTGTATTCTCTTTCCGTGAAGTGCATCTCAAAGGCATCAATTCTGTCTTCTATTTGTTTGTTCATTGTCCATGTTTCTGAGCCATACATTAATATAAAATAGCTGTAGACTTTTCATCATTCTTGTTTTTAGTTTGTAATTTGCTTAGATGTTACTATTTTCCTCATGTCACGGAAAGTACTTTTAGCCAGTCCTATTATCCTTTTAACTTCATTAGTAGTTTTCCATGTATTTGTATGTTTAGCATCTGTTCGTCTGAGATTTTAAACTAGAAATAGTAATTTGCAAATACGCATACCGTCAACAAAGAACACAAATTAAAATAGTAACTTGTTGACACTCATACCGTCATTAACGAGTACAAATAGACATAGTAACTTGTTGACACTCATACCGTCATTAACGAGTACAATTAGACATAGTAACTTGTTGACACTCATACCGTCATTAACGAGTACAAATAGACATAGTAACTTGTTGACACTCATACCGTCATTAACGAGTACAAATAGACATAGTAACTTGTTGACACTCATACCGTCATTAACGAGCACAAATAGACAATAGTAACTTGTTGAACGTAAGTACTTTAGTAAGTATCAAGTATTTTTGGTACTGTAGGTTTCAAAAGCGCAATAAAACCCATGTAGCGCCGTGTCATTGCTGGATCACCATCAGTAGCGGCAGACAAAATATTATGAATAGGAATGTCTTTCTATAGACAAAAACTTATTCACGGTATTAAATATATATTCTCCTTATGTGTCCAATTTCAAAGTTTTTAGCAAATAATAATTCTTGACAAACTTTTTCATTTTTTATGAATCGTTCTTATGGTAAGAGTAGTACTTCATTATTTGGAAGAGTTAATCAAGTCTTGAGTGGAATGGAACATTGGCATGTCTGCAAATAATCACACAATGATTTGTCAACGTCTTCAGCAATATCGTCGATTCTTCTTTGCATTGAATTATTGCTCAAATGATTTTTGCGGATAATATCTGGCGTTGGCTTATTATGCACATTGGTTATGGCTTGGTTTACAGCTGGTAAGATTAATTCCTCACCAATTGTGTGTGGTCTTCCAACTTCGTGGATTACAAATCAAATATTATAAGAAACTTACCATCCGTCAGTATCTTGTTTAGTGGATGGAGAAAAATGGTTTGATATAAGTGGACGTAAAGTGTTTTTCTTCTAGTACTTGAAAATAAGACAAATCGTTATCCTTTTTGTCAGAGTGAATTTTTATCATATACTCTTGTAGCACAGTAGGCTTCATCGCTTCATTTGAAAATACTTTTTGACAAATAAAGTACAAAGGTAATAATTTGTTCGTATGAGATTGAATGAATGTACATTTTAAATACTCAATACTGTACAGTCGACAAACCTTCTTAGATTCATACATAATGAAGTAATACAAGTGCGAGGTGGGCTCGAGAACATCGTAACAACTGGAAAGATCGAGGGTAAGAGAGACAGAGAAAGACAACGTGAGAAAATGTTGGATGGCTTAAAAGTCTGGCATGATGCAAAATCATCAGAAACTATCTTTAAATGTATAACAAACAGAGGACTGTGAAGAGACATGCTCGCCTATACCGGAAGGCATGGTACCAATGAATGAATGATTATGGGGGAAAATAATAGTCCCTTTTAAATCTATTATAGTCGTCATTACTATCTGTGGACTCACAACCGTGAACTCCGAAATCACACGCGGGAGTGCTAATTAATTTTACGTCACTGCATAAAGCCAATCCGACTATTGCTGTGTTTTCATTGGTTGACGAAAGACAAAGTATACATAAATAACCAATGAAAAATGGCAATCGTCACGGTGGCCTAACGCAGGGACGCTGCACACAAGGCTGTTGTATGAAGGTCACGCCACAACATTTGAGGGTTGCATAAGCGCCACTTCAGAAATATCACCACAAAAATCCAGCCATGCCTTTGTGTCCTAATTATCGTTTGGAGAAGTGTGGAGAAACTTTATGCTGCTAAGTGTTTGATATTATCAGTCCATACTTTCCTTTTACCCCTTCTTCTTCTTTTACCCTCAATTATCCCCTGCTGGATAGTCTTAGAAATGAACCATGTATCATCGGGTGCCCATATAGTAAATAAATCTACGGTAATGTGAAAGATGCTTCGTATGCCAAACCATCCAATGCACACCAAATGCAACAGTTACACAAAAAACAAATTGAAGAGAACTAGCTTTATGTACATATCAAAACAACGACATAATAAACAGGAAGCTATCCTCCCAAATGACCCCCAAAATGTAGAAATGCTTTCTGACTTTGATGAGCCAATTTATAGTCCAAAAAATATCTCCATCGTCAAAGAAGTCCATGGCATCATCAACAGAGAACACCTGACAACACATCAGCTAAAATCTCTGGCGCAGGAAATGTTTACACACAAATATGATCCTAAAATATGGACACGTGTATACAGATGGATCGGCAGAAGGAGCTATACAAAATAGAAGAGGAGGCGTCTTTATAAGATATAATAACGGACAGCGAAAAAGCCTCAGTAAAGTATTCCCAACAGGAAAGACATGATCAAATTTCAGAGCAGAAACTGAGGCACCCATGCAGGCACCGAGAGCTCTCGTTTCCACAGATCATCCAACACAATCCAATGTAGTAATATTTTCGGACTACAGATCCTTATTGAAATATTACAAAGCAACAAAAACGAAAACATAATACATAAAATAGCGCTAGAACTGGCAGACATAAAATAAAAAATCTCCATCATCACTCTTCAATGGCTACCCACCTATTGTGGTATCACTGGAAATGAGAGAACTGATGCCCTGGCAAAAGCAGGAGGTAAAATGGAACAATTCAGCTATCCTCTATCATACAGTGAGACCTAAACACTAATCCGCATTCCTTATACATCACAGTAGAAGAAAGATATGGATATTGACTTGAAACCAGATCCCATACACCAACTTCACAGGCAACAACAGACCATCATCTTTCGACTTAGAACTGACCACTGCAGACTAGATAGTCACCTGTACCGGTTAAGGTGCCCACACAAATGAATGTCTATGTGGAACAGACATGCAAACCCCTGGAAATATACCCCAAGACTGTCCAGAATACAAAGAACTACTAGGCAAGACATGTCTACAATGGACCGAACTGAGGCAAAAAACTTTGGGGCAGCCGCTCTGACATGGAGAAGACTGGGAGCTTAGTCTTGGCTACTGGCCTGAAGATATAGCGAAATCAAAAGATTCCTGTACGCAATAGAAGTAGGGTAATTAAAAGAAAGATTTCTTGCAAAATTGTATAGTCTATCTGGTTAACAACGTAATATTATTAGTGAATCTACCACACAAGTCGATCATTGGTGCAAACAGAACGGCGACATAAGGAATACCCATTCTTGTGATTACATTCTGCTGAAAATCTAATAGAATCCTGTGCTGCTAAGGGGAGATCCATGTGCGGTTTGAGAATCAAATTTACACAATAAAATGTTAATGAATGAAAATAATGAATCATTTCTATACAGGAGTGAACTGGAGTCTCCCGGCGGCAGAGGTAAATAACAAGTCTAAAAGGCATTATTGCAATGAAGAAGACGCTATGGCATCCAAAATATCACTGATTCTAGCGTCCTATCAAAATTTATTCCATCCAGTCCACTCCTGGTTTGATAAATACAACTTAGCCTGCATTGATGTAGGTACAACTTACCTATAAAAAAGAATGGTACTAATACAAATAAGTATATATACATCTTCGTTCTGTGAATGTTTAAACAGTTACCAGTTTAAACATAACAATCCTCTTTTCTGCTAATGAAACACGGACACTTCTTCACAATAAACCAGTGTTTTAATGGCGTTGTTCCTTCCTGGAAAGACAATTACAGAAGCAATTCTTTTGTTTTTATCCGAGACGGATCTTAACTTCATTTAGCACAAACACACTCCAGGTCGTTGCTATTAATTTGTACAATCATAATTCAACTATAGATCAACATAATCAGTATATATGTGTTACATCGTAGGATTAATCAAATTAGATGCATGGAATTATGTACCCACACGTAAGCAAATACAACGTGCGCTTCGTTACAGCTACAATTACATACAGAAAATAAAATCGAAGGAACTATACCATTCAACTTCACATAATTAAATATGCACCAAAGAGCAAGAGAAAATATGAAGGTAATTAAACTGTCCGTATACAAGATCTATCGGAGATCGTGGTGATTGAATAATCAGAACTGCGAACTTCACTATTTTGATAGTTGTAACGCACTAATATAATCACATTGGATTAATAACCTCGGCTGAAAGAAGCGTGTCTCAACATAAGATGTATATTTTACTTAATCAAACTGTCCGTATAATATTTGTTGGGAAGAGAACAATATGTAGACATATATAAATATCCCACACGAATTAAAACTTATGTGCCAAATTGATTTTACTGGAGAACACTGGTGTCTTGTTTGTGAAAAATATTTTGAAACGGAACTAACACAATATAGACATCATTATAGTCACAGCTACTCAGTTATATTCTTAAAGTGCTCACGCCAGAGGCGTGGTAAAAATACGTGACATGCAGAGATGTGTTGATAGCAATGTATGCCGTCTTAGTTAAGTGTGTCTGAAGCTAGGCGCGTTAATTCAGGAGTGGTGTCCTAGTTCCAGGAGTGTAGCAATGCTATTTATTTTAACTGAAGTCAAGCCACTTCTGATATAGTAGCTGGCCAAAGCGAAATAATATTTGTTATAACTGAAGGCATGCAACTTCTGAAACAGTAGCTGCGAATGCAAAATAATATTTGTTATAACTGAAGGCATGCAACTTCTGAAACAGTAGCTGGCCAAAGCGAAATAATATTTGTTATAACTGAAGGCACAAAACGTCTGAAATAGCAGGAGGGGAATATAAAATGACATTAGTTGTAAGTGAAGATAAGCTACTTCTGAAATGTAGCAGACCAATACCAAATGATAATCCAGTTTTCTAAATTAATTGCAGATGAATAACTTTATTACGGCAATTAGATAGTCCTCAGATCTTCGCCGTGACATTCTGGACACGTCAATAGGTGATCCGATCGTCTATTCAGTACTTCATTCAGCATCCTGTCATTGACAGTTTTGGTCCTGTGCTGGTTGATAACTTTTGATTATTATATGCCGCTTGTTTCTAGCGCTTTTAAGCGTCACTAACAGGTCCTGTACTCTGACCATATACATTCATGAAGAAAAACATCCTTCATCCTCAAATCGGCCTATCTCCTTGACTGCGTTCAAAGCATTCTACTGCACTATCACGTATCACTGTGGACACATTGGCAGTTCCTCCTGCCCATTCATTTCCCCTAAAATCAGCGTGACCAGGCACATAAATAAATATAAAACTTAGTTCAGACGTCGTCACATACACTAGCAGTCCGTCATAGATAGTCCGATATTTCTAAGCATACTCATATAATCATTCATAAAACAGATATTTGTAACACCACGAGTTTATCCATTTAATCATTCATAAAACAGATATTTGTAACACCACACCACGAGTTTATCCATTTAATCATTCATAAAACAGATATTTGTAACACCACGAGTTTATCCATATAATCATTCATAAAGCACCCTAAGTCTGCACAAATTTCATTGACATGGTCGCGTCATCATCGTACATGATATTAGTGGTTGTACTAAAAGCATCATTTCCCCCATCACATCCTCTCTCCGTACATTTGAAGTAACTTTATGCAACTTAAAGACACACATTTTTCAAACCAACTACCCGTGATCACCAATTAACATTTCTTCAGCTTAATCAATTATTCTATATGTTATTATTGATGGAAGCATTCCAGCTGTCAATAATTATTTTACTACAGCTCATACTTTATTGCTGCATGCAGTTCAGCTATCAATAGTTATATATTCTATAGCTCATACTTGATTGTTTGATGCATTTCACCTGTCAATAATTATATGTTACTATAACTGATACGTGATTGTTGGAAGAATTCCATCTGTCAATAATTATGTTTTCTTATAATCAATTATCAACGATATAACCGGGATTAAATTCCACTCTCGACTGTCCAGTTCACCCATGCATGTATATTATTAGCATAAGTAGTGTTATTTGTTTACATATATATTCTGATTAGTGAAGCTATGATACCACATATGTTTTTTACGTGAAGTGATTGTTCACCAACTGGAATATTCTGCTCCAACTACTCTGCAGAAGTACATGCTTTAAACATTGCTGCTGAAATAATTAAAACCACAAGCTAATATCAACAGGTGGTATTTCTTACTGATGCTATGTCTGTCCTACACACCCTTGAGAGCGATAAACTGATCTGAAGGAAGCCATGCGAGAAGTGAGCATCCAAAGAAGGGTGATACTACAGTGGATACTATCCCACTGTGGCATACCAGGAAATGAAGAGGCAGATAGACTGGCAAAGGATGGAGCAACACAGGAACAAAAAGACCAAGAAATCACCTACCAAGAAAAGAGAACCCTCATCAAAACAATCAAGAAAGTTGACCACCCAAAATACAATTACCACTATCTCGACAGAGCTGAGCAGATTATTATCTTCCGCCTCTGAACAGGACACAACAGATTAAACAGCTACTTTAGACTAAGACTGCTCCCATCACCTCTGTGACCTTCTGGGCAGGCAGCACAGACCGCTGATCATATCCTGCAAGACTGCAACAAACTAAATCAGTTAATGGAAGAACACTGGCCCACAGAGATGAATATTCACAGAAAGATGTATGAAAGCACCGAAGGAGCTTTAAAATACAGCAGCATTTATTAAGAAAATAGGACTAGCTGTGTAGACATGTCAAATTGCGAACGAGAAGAAGATGAATTGAAGTGATTTATCGAGTTGTAATAACTATACACCTCTGTTATTGTTGACAAGAGAGTGACCTAATTTCTGATGTAGTTCTTGCTGCCAGATTTTGGTTCATGATTCCATAACATTTACCGAAAAGTGTCCTTTCCACTTCACGAAAGTGTATTATTGCTTTTTGTGTATTTCTTGTTTTTCTTCTCCGAGTTCGTTATCGGCCTTCTTCAGATTACATTGGAATTCCCCTATAAAATATTATTTTATAATAAATTTCCCTTAATAAAAGCAATATCAAAATTTCCAATTATATTTATTCTATATTGTTTTTTTCTGTATAGGCCTATAGCGAATTTCTCTTATTACATATATATTTTTGGTTATGACCACGTTGTTATAACGGAGTTCCACTAATATAAGGATATGGTTAAAAGAACGTAATGCGTTGTACAGTGGTTTACAGCTTGCTTATTTCTGTCTTAACATATCCGACCTCAGCATAGTTTTTGGGTAACTTGGACCTATGCGATAGATAGCCACCTGCACATCTAAAATTTCCGAGTTGCTTCTAACAACATATATGGCAGGGCACAGTGTTGCTATTGTTTGAGATCCCATTTCAGGATTCGGCAACCCGCGAGCGTTTCGTATTTATCTGAAACTAAAGACAAACTAGCCATGATGAGTTGATCATGACACCACCAGACAAAAAAGCCATGATTAATTAATCATGACACCATTAGATAAATTAGCCATGGTGTGTTTATCATGACACCATAATACAAACTAGCCATGATGAACTAATCATTACACCATAAGACAAACTAGCCATGATGAACTAATCATGACACCATCAGTCTAACTAGCCATGATGAGTTGATCATGACACCATCAGTCTAACTAGCCATGATGAGTTGATCATGACACCATCAGTCTAACTAGCCATGATGAGTTGATCAGGACACGATCAGTCTAACTAGCCATGATGAGTTGATCATGACACCATCAGTCTAACTAGCCATGATGAGTTGATCATAACACCATCAGAAACTTCCTTCCCAGATTTATTTTCGTTTCAATATCCGAAAGATAGGAAAACCAAGAAATCGCATGTGATCTAGAAACCAATCCTCACGTAAAATATGAACCACTGCGTGGACCACCGTATTAAAAGTTAATGACTATATATCTGCAAGTGCACTACCATAACAACAAGATACGTAGATGTGAATAAACGTATTGGTGACAATTTTGTATTCCTTACTTTCGACTTCTGTAATGTCTATTTATGGACTGACTTGTAAGCTGGTATGACAGTTTGTTACTGTTTATCCATCACAAGTGATGATAGTAATTTGTTACATCCACTTTTCAAAGTTCAGTTACATGTATTCCCGAGACTAAGAGTTCATCTTTGGCTCATACGTTAACCTACTACACTAGGTACTTGGACAGGTTGGGCATATGGTCATCACTTTCGAATGTGTATTTCTTGTCAACTCCTGTGTTGACCTGAAACATTTCTCCTTGTTTTTCACAAGACTGTGGTAGCAAGAAGACTGCAGTGAATAGACAGAATTGATGATGATGAAGTTCCTCCTTCGCATCCGAAGATGAGAATGGCATGAAAAACAATAAATTAGATGGGAAAAAAAATTAATAATAATTAAAATTTGTAATTAACTAATTTGGTTTGTGAGTTCGTAGATACCCGATGAGTCCGATTCGTGCACAGAAAGTTCTATTGCAGTGCATGCAGGAGTGCTGAAGGTTCGGGGTAGGAGAATTTTCGGATTTGTCCTTTCGCTTCTTGCGTTTGTGGATTGCCCGACGTGTTCTTTCTTTTTCGAATTTCGTGATGCCAACAGTGATCTGGGTGTTCCAGGCTGAGCGATCAAGTGCTATAGTCTCCCAGGAGCTAGGATCGATGCTGCAGTTCTTGAGAGAGCTTTTTAGGTGATCCATGAAGCGCTTTTTTCTGCCCTCCACTTGAACGTTTACCTTCGCACAGCTTCCCATAGAATAATCTCTTTGAAAGGCGCTTGTCTGGCATACGGACGATGTGGCCAGTCCAGCGGAGTTGGGACCTAATCAACATTGTATAAACCTAGTTAGACTACATTACACAGACTGCAATAAACAAACAGCAGTTACATAAACTTTGCAGAACAACCATCAAAGAGGGTATGACTATGGGTCTAAACAACATACGAGAATTACAAACAGTAACATCAAGATAGCCTTGAACAAACATGAACTTAATGCAACCAAGTGGACTCATCTAGCATTGGAATGACTGCCGAAGCTCCCACTCCTAAGTTTAACGGCAAATGTAAATACGATCAACCATCATTCACTTGGGTACAGAAAATAGGCAATAGATAGCATCCCATCGCTCGGACTGGAGATTTCTGGATTCTGCCCTATATACTGTGCTCGGTTCTAAAGGAACATCAATAGATAGACAGCCACATAGACAGCAGTAAACAAACCTCAGTAAAAAGAACTGACAAGATGTCTGTATGTTAATAAATGACACCCTCTGTGGTTATGCACTTCAAATGATGAAATCACAATGCCGTTCGTAAGATACGCTTCTGCAATATACTTCTGGCTATACAACTGGTAGAAACACACACAAACTACGATGTCACTGTATAGAAGTACAGGTTCAGGACGCGGATATGATATTAAATAGTGTATAGTAGTGACGTCACAACACAACACTGAACAAAAGTCATGTGATACATTATGTATCGCAATTATTTTCTTGAATATGACCATCGAGCCATGAGCTTCCTACCGGGATATGTATTTATGAAAGAAAATTATTGTCTATGTGCGTATTCCTCTTATTCTTCCATATTCAACTGTACCCTGCGGCATTTTTTTTGACAGGGGATCATTGCGACACGCATGTCCAAGACATGCAAGTTTTAAATCGTCGATTTACTATTGACAGTAATGATTCTTCGAGATTCACTTTATTTATTACGTACACATTTGTCCTGTGCTTTCCCTAACAAATGCACACAATTAATCTATAACATTTGTATTTGAAGTCCCGTATCCGCCTCTCTATGTCTGTAGTGAGTGTCGAACTCTCACAACCAAACATCATAATAGATATCACGATTTAGTTATTTTTCTCATTCGCAGTTTTAATATGTGTACACAACAAGTCCGATTTCCTTGATAAATGCTGCTGTATTTGAAAGATTCTCAAGGCCCCAATGTTTGTCTCCATGTGGATATGTCTCCATGCGGATGTATCTCTATGCGGATGTGTCTCCATGTGGATGTGTCTCCATACGGATGTGTCTCCATGTGGATGTGTCTCCATGCGGATGTGTCTCTATGCGGATGTGTCTCCATGTGGATGTGTCTTCATGTGGATGTGTCTCCATGTGCTAGAACTTCTCGATCACCAGGATTAGTGTAATGCAGTCTTGCAGGATATGTTCCCCTGTCTGTCCACATGGACAAAAAGTTTATGGAACCAGTCTTCGTCTAAGATGCTAGTTAGTCTGTTGGTGGTAGACTATCCTCACATCTTTGATGAGAGTCCTCTTTAACTGGTAGATGATTTCTTGGTCTTTTAGTGCTTGTGTTGCTCCATCTTTTACTAGCATAACTGCATTTTAATTTTTTGTTTTGCCGTAGTGATATGGTATCAACACATGTACCACCCTTCTTTGAATGCTCACTTCTAGTTTGGCTTCTTTCAGGTCTGGCGGTTTATCGCTGTCAATGGTTTGTATGACAGGCAGTGCATTAGTAAGACATACCACGTGTTGATATCGGTTTGTTCTTTTAACAATTTCTGCAGAAATCCTTAGGTCTTGTATTTCTCCAGAGTAGTTGGAACAGAAAATTACAGTTGATGAATATGTGGACTTATGTTCTTTTTCCGTATCTTGTATTTACACTCCAGCATCCCCGTTCTTCACTGCTCTGGTTGTTGATCAATCAGTATATATTTGTATCCACACTTCTGTAGGGTACATATCTTCAATCATGTTGCACATTATTATTTTGTTCTGGAGAGTATTCAGCAGTATATATACTTGCTTCATAGACTACAGCAAGGCCTTTGACAGAGTCCAACATGAAAAATTAATACAATGTCTTCAAAAAATAGGCATAGATTGAAAAGATCTCAAACTGATAGCAAATATATATTGGGAACAGACTGTATCAATAGGGTGTGAAAACAGCTACTCACCATACATAGAAATAAGAAGATGGATAAGACGAGGATATATTTAGGATATATGTAGGATATATGTAGGATATATTTAGGATATATGTAGGATATATGTAGGATATATGTAGGATATATTTAGGATATATGTAGGATATATTCTACATAGAGAATATAATATCTTTGAACATATAGAAAGAATACCAGTACTCAATACCAGTGGGAAAATAATAAACAAGCTGAGATATGCAGATGCCACTGTTCTTTTATCAGAAAGTGAACATGAACTACAAAAACTAATAGATCAAGTCAATACATTAAGTAATGAATATGGACTGGATATAAATATCCATAAAACAAAAACCATGATAATCAGCAAAGACACAGCAGAACAAGAGCTAAACACAAGCATACATGGAGAAAAACTACAAGTAGAAGATCATTGTATCTTACAGACATAAATAACGGCAGCCGTGAAACGACGTTGAAAAGGAGAATAGAAATGGCTAAACTTACTTTCCATGACATGAGGAAAATAGTAACATCTAAGCAAATTACAAACAAGTTAAAAATGAGAATTATAGAATGCTACATCTGTTATATATCAATGTATGGCTCAGAAACATGGACACTTAACAAACAATTATCAGGACAGGATTGATGCCTCTGATATGTGGATACATAGAAGAATATGGAGAACATCATGGGAGGAGAATAAAAGGAACAAAGAGGTCCTAGCAAAATTTAAAATGAAGAAAGAATTATTAAGGGAAATAAATATCAGCACAGAAAAGATTTTGAACACCTTAAAAGTCACGAATTAAAAGACATGACACCTTATTAATAACCATACTTAAGGGTAAAGTCGAAGGGAAGCGAGCAAGATGTAGGCAGAGATACAAGTGGGAGAGTAACATGATGGACAGGTTACAGTCTAGCAGAGTGCATCACCAAAACAAGAGACGGGATGTTGAGGTATGTTGCACCCAACCTTCGTTGCGGAGACGGCATTTGATGATGATGATGACCTTCCATGCGGACAATGTGTCTATATACGATATCTATATATATATATATATATATATATATATATATATATATATATATATATATATATATATATATATATATATATATACATATATATATATATATATATATATATATATATATATGTGTGTGTGCTCTAAACTGTATACATACAGTTTAACAGATAGTTCTGAGAATACCATGGACAGCAAGAGAGACCAACCAGAACGTAAAGAGAAAAAAAACTGTGTTGAAGAATCAATCAATCAATCAATAAACCCATAACCCTTCAGGGTCGTAGGGGTACCACATTGGATGCTTCAGCACACAGAGTCCTCTAGCGAATCCTATCCTCAGCGATGCGGATGAGTGTGGAAATATCTAGCCCTGTCCATTCCTTGATGTTGTCTGTCCATGTCTTTATTTGTCCTCCTCTGCTTCTTCCACCCTCGACAGTTCCCTGCAGTATTGTTTTTGACAAGGAATCGTGCCTGCATACATGTCCGAACCATGCTAGTTTTCGTCGTTTCACTATTGAAAGCAATGGCACCTGGACACCTGCACACATCTCTACTTTATTTCTTATGTACACATTGGTCTTATGTTCCCTATAGGAAATTCGTAGAATTCTTCTGTAGCATTTATACTCGAAAGCCTGTAATCTTCTCTCCATGTCCGCAGTGAGTGTCCAACTCTCACAACCATACAACACAACAGAAAGCACCAGCGACCTATACAGTTTGATTTTCACTCCAACACTGATGTTGCTTTTCCAAATCACAGTTAGCCTTGACAATGACGCTAAAGCCATCTCCAGCCTTATTTTTAGTTCTGCTTTGCATTTACCATCACTGCATATACTGGATCAGAGGTATTTGAAGGTATTCATCTCTTCAAGCTTATGTCCATTCATCATGATATTAGTCTGGTTTTCTGTGTCTCTGCTGTTTACCAAAATTTTGCTCTTATCTGAATTGATTTCCATTCCGTACTTGCTACATTCCGTACATTCCGTACTTCCGTACTAACATTCCGTTGAAGAATGCTAGCTTTTAAAAACCATATTAAAAAAGAAGTTAGAATTGTTCAGCCACGCGAAGAGATAGAATGACATGGAAAGAGTGTTATTGGAGGGGGCAATAGAAGGCAGCAGAGGCCGACCAAAACCTCAGGAATGCATGCACATGTCACTAGAGGAATCAGGAAAACTTGCCAGAGACCGCGGGGATTTCAGGATTTTCATAAGGGTGACTATGTTCTAGAAAGAATATGTCACATGACATAAATTGTATACTATGCTACACAAGAATGAGAGGAAATGTAAGGGAAACTATTGTTAGAAACTTTGATCAAAGAAATGAATGGCAATGACCGTGAACAACATGTAAGAGTTACACTGAGCAAAATCACAGAGTTTTACTTGGATGGAGCTGATTTCTGCCCTATACATATTTAGCACTGAAGCATGGAACTCTAACGTATTTTAGCTACGGGCTAATTGGAAATCCAGCATTCCTACTGAATTATTTGACTATTCTCTTGATTTTCATTGGCTGTCATATAAAGTATAATAATAGTGACCAATCAAAATCACGCAAATAATTAAATATCATTGCGAAGGATTACCAATTAACCAGTGGGTCTTATATTGTAAAAGATCATTACTGAAAAACATGGATATATGTGTAACTAGCGCAATGTGTTACACAGCTACAATCTGGTTGTTACAAATTATCAGTTTTTTTCTGCTTATCTTGAAGAAACTGGTGATTATGAAGAGACTCGGTTGTTGAAAAGGCAAGTGTGATTTCCGTTAGTTTATCTAGCTGCGTACAAATGTTAAGTGGACATTTATTTTGTACGGAGTAGTGCTGTATCATCGTGTTTCTGTTTAATCAACTGCAAGTCCGCCTTTGATATTCTCCTGCTCTCCTTCAGTGATATATAACATGACATGCAGGCATAACATTTGACAGTCACTGTGATATGTAACATATGACAGTCAGTGATGTGTAACAAATGATACTCACACGTACCATAAACGTTGCTATATGGAGAACTCCAGACTGACCCCGGAAAAGCAGGAGATCAGAAGAAGCATTTTAAAGAAACTCTTTAGTCATCACTGACTCACTTCAAAATAGAGACAAATTCATTGAAGACTTTTGCACAAGACAGATCTGACTGGGGTTGTAGTATCAAGAATGGTGCAGGAGCTGCAGAGAACCTCAGACACCAAGCTGCGCAACAAAATCGTGTTAGGAGAGAGCTAAAAGCTGTTCAATGTCCCACAGATTCCTCCCACACATGCCCAGAGTGTGGTAGACAATTCCAAGCAAGCATAGGAATCATTAGTCACAGTCGGGCACACCGCAGACGTCATCATCTTCATCATCATCCCAGTTGAGCTGAATGGTCATCGTCAACTTCGACGGACAAACAGCATGATCTGCAGATATAACATTTGGCAGTCAATTTTTTTTAAATATTTTTTTTTTGCTTTCGCTCCATTGTAATCAACATGGATATCCGTGCGATTTCCGCCGGGAGCGTGTTTACGTTGTGCTACCGTTATGCGCCTTGTAGGCCCAGAACATCCAATTTCGGCATGCAATGACAATTCGGGTGCGCTACGCTAGCCTGTAACAGCCTCACTATCTGTCGCCAAGCACGTGTGTGTGTTGTGACTCTTTGCCCAGACGATTTTTTCCTCACGTCTCGCACGAGATGTTCCACTGTCTATGAATTTGCCTCGTGTAATTGGACGTGCTGTGCCCGTGCCCATCGGATACTAAACCGTTTCTCATCCGTGAGCCTGGTTCCTTAAGAGGAAGAACTCAACAGAAGAGTTGGACCCTGGCTCTTTCGCCCTCTTAGACGAGATGTCATTCACCGACATCGTGAACCCCCTCGCCCAAGTTCGAGTCTCACACCACGCGATTAAGAGCAAGGCGTTCTCGAGCTGAGCGACCATGTCCCAATAGCGCCTGAGCCCATCAGGTACTGAACCCTTTCTCTCTGCAAGTGTATTTCCGGTATAGGAGAACCTGACAGTAGAGTTGGGCCAGGGCTAAAATCGTTGTCTCTTTTGTGCCTGAGCCCATTGGGTACCAAACCCTTTCTCTCTGCAAGTGTATTTCCGGTATAGGAAAGCTCGACAGTAGGGTTGGGCCATGATTGCTATCTTTGTCCCTTTTTAATTATTTTTTTTGCCTGAGCCTATCGGTTTCGGCACCCTTTCTCTTTGTGAGCATTTTTCCGGTATAGGAAGACTCGACATTAGAGTTTGGCCAGGTTTTTTTGCTTTGCTAGACGCTCATTATTGGGTATGGGTTTCTGCCTATAATGAAATCAAGTAACTAGAAGCTCGTCACGAGCTAACAGAGCTTGCAGTTCCCATTTCCGTAATCGTTTTCACTTTCTATTTGCAGTTGGCACTGCCCTCTAGCGCTGTTCTGCCCTTTCATTTTTCATAGTACTCAGTATGAAATCTATCTGTCGTTCGCCATGCATCCACCTTTTCATGCTTTTTTCATTGGCCGCCCCTCCAATGTTCGGACTGGACTAACTAGCTTCACTGTATGTCGACAGTGTCGCTGTATGTGGTGTTGCTAGTGGTGTCGGAGATATTGTCTGTCTCTTTTGCAGTCAAATCTCTTTCCATCTGCTACCTCCACACTCTCGGAACGATCCCCAAATGATTTGGCCAGAATCAGCTCGAGCTGCTGTTTTTCTATTACCAGGGTGCACCGCGAGGAGGTACATTTGGGATCTTGGTTATCTGCTAACCCTGGGTCCGCCTAGAGCAATGCATTCCCTTTGCACACCGGCTGTCAACGAGAAAACACTTTTGTAATGGTAGTATCTTCTTTCCTCTTCTTCTTCTTCTACTTTTCTTTCCTCTTATCTAAGCCCTACATCACTTTATCTATACATTTATGTTGTTATACACTCTGAGTAGAAGGCTTCTTCTCATAGCGATCCGTCGCTGCTAGCTGGAGTATTCGTGGTATGAAATAAAGCTCCGGATAAACCTGCCCATTACAGGAAAGGATGCAAGATCTATATTATAATTGTAGCGACTCGAAACACACTCCGTCCTGAGATGTTCAACACATTCTGCACTGAGATGTTCAAGCACTTCCGCACTGAGATCTTCAACAGACTCCACACTAAGATGACAACCAAACTAAGTACTGAGATGTTCAACAAACTCTGTGCTGAGATGTTCAACAAACTCTGTACTGAGATGTTCGAGAAACTTCGCACGAAGATCTTCAGCAAAATCCGTAATGAGATGCTCATCAAACTCCGTACTGAGATGTTCACCAAATTCCGTACTGAGATGTTCACCAAATTCCGTACTGAGATGTTCACCAAATTCCGTACTGAGATGTTCACCAAATTCCGTACTGAGATGTTCAACAAATTCCGTACTGAGAGGTTCACCAAATTCCGTACTGAGATGTTCACCAAATTCCGTACTGAGATGTTCACTAAATTCCGTACTGAGATGTTCACCAAATTCCGTACTGAGATGTTCACCAAATTCCGTACTGAGATGTTCACCAAATTCCGTACTGAGATATTCACCAAATTCCGTACTGAGATGTTCACCAAATTCCGTACTGAGATGTTCACCAAATTCCGTACTGAGAGGTTCACCAAATTCCGTACTGAGATGTTCACCAAATTCCGTACTGAGATGTTCACCAAATTCCGTACTGAGATGTTCAACAAACCCTCTACCGAAATGATTCATTTCTTATGGAGCAGCTGCCAAACGTGCTTGCAAGCACGGATGCACATATCAGACACCGAGGATTGTGGGAATGACAGCACATATGGACATATCAGACACCGAGGATTGTGGGAATAAGAGCACGGGTGGACATATCAGACACCGAGGATTGTGGGTATAAGAGCACGGGTGGACATATCAGACACCGAGGATTGTGGGAATAAGAGCACGGGTGGACATATCAGACACCGAGGATTGTGGGAATAAGAGCACGGGTGGACATATAATTGGTTACTATTTGTTGTCTCTCTCTCCTGCAAAGAAAACAATGCATTTCACAAAACTCAAATATATAAATTATTAATGACCAGCATGAATTCATCGAAAAATGAATAACTATTCCTTATATCTAAACTTGTACACATTTATATTTCACACTTTGTTCCTGGATTATACATATAGTGTGGCTATATTGTACCTCAGTATATATAAATGTCTAGTAAGTGACAGGCGTAATAGCTATATATATTTATATATATAATATGTGTATATACCTGTTATTGCGTGTCACATACTGGAGGTACGGTTAATCTCAGAAGGTGAATCAACAACAACAAAACTGTGAGAACCGCACCGTAATGATGTGATTATATCACTTCGTCTATGTGACATGTCCTTTGCAAATCGGTGTCATCACTGCCAGTCTGTAAGCCTTTGGACTCTGTGCAAGTTACCTTGCCTCTTCTAGTATTATATTCAAAAAGTCTTCTATGTCTTGTCTTCTGTTCATCGATGTCTTCGTCGTCCTCTTGTTCTCTTCTTTGAAACATTATCCACAATGATTAATCATCACTGTGTTTATCATATATCTGAAATATTTAAACTTGCGTTGTTTTATCATTTTGAGAAGCCAACATTCCTTCTCTCTTTTCAGTTTTTGCGGACACTGAAGTGGATCGTCTCTATGTCCATTATATTCAGAGAACCTTTCTGTAGTATTTCATTTTAAATGTTGATATTTTATTTTATGTAGCGGTTGCCACTACCTAAGTATCACAAACATATACTTTATGTCAATTTTTGTCAACTTCTCGCCTTTCCCCTGACAATAACTCAAACTGTTTTCAGACCTCCCCCTCCCCCAATCTAAAGTGTTGAAGTAATGTATGTACGGACAAACCATAAGTTGCGACTGGAAAAAAATATACATTTTTAATGATTGCAACATTGTTTTTTTAAGTTTTTCACTCTGTCATAAGATTTTTCATGTAGATTGTGTCACTACTATAAATAAAATAGATAATGATTAATATTAATCATTTTGGAGTCAGGAAGTCAGTCAATAACTAAAGTTGGTTTGAAGAACAGGCGTCAGCAAACTGTGGGCCTATATAAAGTGAAGATTACATTTTGTTGTCAATTTGTAATTATCCTCGAAGATCGTGGTGACTGGATTATCAGACAGAACCGTGACCTCAACCTTTGTTTCACTGATAATGCTGGAATAACCTAATGCTGATAAATAACCTCATTCAAGAACGTCTGCAGTTGATATGAGAGAATATCGCTATAATAGGTAGACCTATATTTTACTTAAATTAAATTGTTGTCAATAGATCGTACACAATATGTTATACAGGAACATACTAAGTTTGCAACCAGTTTACATCTAAACCTAAAGTCAAGCTAATACGCGTACGTTAACACAACGAGGAGTACGGTAGCTAGTTGATAGTGAGCTTGTTTTCTATCACTTGGTTACATGGTGCCGGGTTCGAAACCACGTCCGGACAAAAAAAAATTCAGGTTGTGATTTCTCGTTTGACACGACCACTCCTCCAGTCGACTCAGCTGTAAATGAGTACCTGACGCACGAGTTAGGGAAAGTAAAGGCAGCAAGGAAGGGAACCGGCCACCCCCACCTAATAGTTGCTGCGGCTTAGTACATGAGGAGTTATCTTCATCCCCGACGGCAGGTTGCTGCCATGGGACATACCTTTACCTTTAACACGATGTAGTCGTGACATCACTTTATGCTCTAATAGTGATTTATTGTGTTAGTAGTGTCAATAACCCGATGAATTGCGAGCAGCTTGCTTCTGCTTCTAATGTGCAATGGGATGGTTTCTCATAACTTTCTTTCATGCCCAGGCAGCTTCAGCTTTCAGCCTAATGCAGTGCCTATTGAAGAAGCCTTTTCCTCGGAGGGGTATATTAGTGGTATATCTTCTTCTTCTTTAGCGTTCATTCTCAAACTCCCGCTGGATCTCCCTTGTAGCAGGACCTTGGTCTTACTAGATTTCCAGCAGGATGTAGTCCAGAGAATGGAAATGAGTTGTGTCGCCGTTTTTTGCGCCAATGGCCTGACACACCCGTCTTCGGAGATGTTCTGTATTTTATTGCTGTATAAAATCAGTATTCTCGACCTTAACCATTGTCAAATCCTTCTCTCTCCCTCTTATCAACAATTGTCACACTTTCTTCAGACGCACCCCTCCTCTAATTTGTGACATAATACATGGACAGTCCCAGGCAAAACATAGTGATGGCCAGTGCTTCACTGCCCTTATTTAATTCTCTATATACTTTTTGTATATAGACACATCATGTAGAAACATCAATGTCAATACCAATTTAACGAAATTTATACAACACGCAGAATTGCCTATTATATATTGAGAAAGGGGGTTTCCACATAACAACCTATATTTAGAAACGGAAACATTGTGTTTCTAATCTTGACTGGTAGAATTCAAGGGAAGAACGAATATTTCACATGCTATGATGTGGCAAGGTTTGTAGTCATTTGTCAAATTATTTTTACATCTTACGTTGGGGAAAACGTGTTGAGTGAATATGAATTTCAAAACAGCTATCTTTAAAACTGCGACTGAAACAAAATGTAAGTATTACTGTTAGAAAACACTATATTAGAAATATTATCAATTTCAAGTTCTGCATGTTTCCAAATTGTTAAACTTACTTTCCTGTTGGAGTTATACGTTAACATGACGGGGGTTACTCGCTATAATATTGCAGGAACTTTGACATGTCAAATGTCATTTTGGTAATTAACCTAGAGGTGATAAGAACAATATACGCCCAGGAAGGCTGGCTTCTGAACACTATATTAAGGAAAATTCTAGATTCTTTTCAATCTAAAATTTTGCTGGTTCTCATTGATGCAGATGTTCTCCTTGATGCTGGTTCTAATTGATGCTGGTTCTAATTGATGCTGGTTCTAATTGATGCTGGTTCTAATTGATGCTGGTTCTCCTTGATGCTGGTTCTAATTGATGCTGGTTCTCATTGATGCAGATGTTCTCATTGATGCAGATGTTCTCATTGATGCAGATGTTCTCATTGATGCAGATGTTCTCATTGATGCTGGTTCTCATTGATGCTGATTCTCATTGATGCAGATGTTCTCATTGATGCAGATGTTCTCATTGATGCAGATGTTCTCATTGATGCTGGTTCTCATTGATGCTGATTCTCATTGATGCAGATGTTCTCATTGATGCAGATGTTCTCATTGATGCAGATGTTCTCATTGATGCAGATGTTCTCATTGATGCTGGTTCTCATTGATATTGAGGTAAAAAGATTAGTCATGTTTGATATAACATTAGGGGTAGAGAGTCAAGATTTCTAGGGCATGTGCTGAGAAGAACACAACTTTAACACATAATAACCACTGGAAAGATCAAGGAGAGAAGAAACGGGATGACAAAGAGAGAAGTTGCTAGATGAACTAGTATTGTGGCACGGGAGAAATTCACCAACCGAGCTTATTGACAACATAATAGACAGGGAGAAACATGACCGCCTACGATATTCGGCATGACACTTGATTGATTGATTGATTGAACATTTGATTCAGACAATTTACATGTTACATATATGACGCAAGATTTAAAGAATAGATTCTTTTTTTTTCTAAATCAGTCCCTGTCCATGCCGCCTCCAATATTTTGAATTATTGAAGACTGTCCTATCCTATCTTTTACACTCAAGATAACATAAACCCTATAGTTCTTCCTTTGGATATCTATAGATAGTGACACTTCATTATAAAAATTGGGAATTCCCAGTAATGTCATCGCTATAAATATATCACGTGCGAAATAACATGTGGGTATATTGAAAAATATATTTACACGGTTGACACAAAGTAATCCATAGCAGGGGCGTTGACGCAACTACATACAACAGGATTAAAAAAATAAATAACCTTTTAATACTAGCGCTTTTCAATAGGGTCCATACCCAACTGTCATTCTGTATATTTGCCGTTCGGGAGTTACAGGGAGTAAAATAATGTATATTTGGTGGGAACAGATTAGTCTAGAGGGGGGCATGTTGATAACTATTTGAGCAATAATAAACTGTATATCGTTAAACCTGAACAAATCTTGATGATAAGTAACAAGTCTTGGTGATAAGTAACACATCTTGATGATAAGTAACAAGTTTTGGTGATAAGTAACAAGTCTTGATGATAAGTAACAAGTCTTGGTGATAAGTAACACATCTTGATGATAAGTAACAAGTCTTGATGATGTGTTACAAGTCGTGGTGATACGTAAAACATCTTGAGGAAATGTAACAAGTCTTGGTGATATGTAACGCATCTTGGTGATATGTAACAAATCTTGGTAATAAGTAACAAGTCTTGATGATAAGTAACAAGTCTTGGTGATGAGTAACACGTTTTGATGATGTGTTACAAGTCTTCTTGATAAATAACAAGTCTTGGTGATGAGTAACAAGTCTTTGTGATACGTAACTAATGTTGGTGATAGGTAACTAATGTTGGTGATACGTAACAAATGGTGATGATATGTAACAAATGTTGGTGAGAAGTAACAAACCTGATGGATATGTAACAAATCTTGGTGAGAAGTAACAAGCCGTGGTGACATGTAACAAGTTTGGTGATAAGTAACACGTCTTGGTGAAGAGTAACAAGTCTTTGTGATACGTAACTAATGTTGGTGATATGTAACAAATGTTGGTGATACGTAACTAATGTTGGTGATATGTAACAAATGTTGGTGATACGTAACTAATGTTGGTGATGTGTAACAAATGTTGGTGATACGTAACTAATTTTGGTGATATGTAACAAATGTTGGTGATGCATAACTAATGTTGGTGATACGTAACTAATGGTGGTGATACGTAACAAATGTTGGTGATACGTAACAAATATTGGTGATACATAACTAATGTTGGTGATACGTAAACATTTTGGTGATATGTAAAGCAGCGACTGTTTATATTAAAGGCACCAAGGGGCATGGAAGAAATATTGTTGCACAAGGAGATAAGGGCTAAAAATATAAGAACTAATGCTTTAGAGGATAATGAAGATATATCAACGCTATATTATAAGTATCTTCTTCTGCGTTCGATCTCAAACTCCTGCAGATTAACAGGATGCAGTCCAGAGAACGGAACTTTTTGTGTGTTAGATCAGCTACGATAAATAATCTGACACATCCGACTTCAGCATGACTTGTGCGTCACTTTGACCCTACATAGGATGGGAAGTCAATTCCGCCATTAACCTCCTTATTCTCTTATGACAAGCTTGGCAGGTAACGGTAGCCCTATTTTTTTGCACCCTGAACTAGAAATAAAACCCACAATGTCACACGGGCATCTCTGTTAAAATACTACCAGAACAAGTTGGTCAGGTGTGAAAATGTCTGAGAAAGGCTAGAAGCTTACAAGAAGAGATACAGTATATCAGGATATAACAAAATTAGAAGAAATGTGATAGGTGTATCATCAAGCAATAGATCAAATAATAAATAACATATCAGATGATATGGTTTTTTCATGGCATCAATATCCAATACCATATCATCATGTCCTTTACTTATTACACAAGAAGATATTGATTAAAAAAACTAGAGATAGGAAGAGAGAGAGAGAGAGAGAGAGAGAGAGATCAAGAACAAGATAGATAGACAACATGAAGGACACATTGTTCAAGTATAAGAATTCCTTCATAATGACACATCTTGCTTTAAATGGTAAATTAACAACAGCCCCAAGACTACGTATATATATATAACCACCCCCGTATGTAAAACAAGAGCTAAACATAAACATACATGGAGAGAAACTACAACAAGTAAGTAAAACAGTATCAATATCTTGGACACATAGTCACAAATGATGGCATATGTGAAACAGAAGTTAAAAGGAGAACAAGAATGGCTAAAAGTATCTTCAATGACATAAGGAAAATATTAACATCTAAATAAATTACAAACAAGTTAAAAATGAGAATTATAAAACGCTACATCTATTCTATATTAATGTATGGCTCAGAAACATGGACACTAAATAAACAATTAGAAGACAGAATTGATGCCTTTAAGATGTGGGTATATAGAAGAATAGGGAGAACATCATGGAAAGAGAAGAAAACAAATAAAGAGGTCCTAAGAGAAATAATGATCAGGCAAATACAATATTTTGGACACATTAAAAGGCATGACCTTATTGAAGACCTTACTTGAGGGAAAAGTCAAAGGGAGGCGAGCAAGAGGTAGGCAGAGATACAATTGGGAGAGTAACATCACACGATGGACAGGTTATAGTCTAGCAGAGTGCACCACTAAGACAAGAGACAAGGAATGTTGGAGATCCGTTGTGGCCAACCTTCGTTGCGGAGACGGCACATGATGATGATTATGTTACCAAGGCCGAGAAGGTGGTAAATAATAGCGACACTGTTACCTACCATGCATATCCCAAGAGGCAACTGAGATGGTTTTGGAGTGTAGTTGGCTATTCAATCTCATAGAGGGTTGAAATTATTTAAAAGCTTTGCTGCAGTCGGATGTGTCATACCAAAAGACGCAGATATCCAGGTGAGCTGTAAATTATAAAAAATTATGGGTGTGCCATATAGATAATCGCCAACCAAAGATACATCTCTATTGTGAGCTGTAGGATGACATACGTTCTCTCGGTGGCGAAAAGAAGAGCTTGTTTAATACCTCACAGAAAGACTTTGTAATAAACCAATAGACATTGCAAGACTTTGTACAAAATAGAGCTACATTGCGCTCTACATTCAGATGCGGCAGAATCTGTGAAAAGAGGAGAGTTGCAGCAGCTTAACAGCTGAGAGTAACGACACAATCACGTGTAGATCACAAGTTACCTACAGTTGTCATCCTGCTCAATGACATTTGCGGCCTGGATATGGCTTATAAGTCATCTACGGACTATATTTAACGACACAACTCTATTGAATTTCAAAAGTGGATGTAACACATGTCCATCAATACTTGTTATGGACGAACAAAACAACAACAACAAACATACAACATACACAACTATAACAATGAGACAACAAACCTTATATGAGGTCGGTTGTTATCTCGGTTACAAAACTGAGGAGTAGATATGCTTTTGTCAGAAAAGCCATGGGCTGTCAGGAGTAACTAGCTCACACCTAAAGGAATCGTGTCATCCTCATCGTGACACAGTGCGAATGTTCAAGTTACATATCATTGTTACGCAAGGCTCTTGTGCAACAATGTTACCATTCTTCTTCTTATGGTCAATGCCGTGTGGCGTTGGTTATCATGTCTTTCCACAACCTTCTATTTCGTGTGGTGTCAATCTATCTGATACCCTTGTACTTCCATGCCATAATGGTATATTCTCAAGCATCCTTTCTTCTGGTCTTCCCTTACCCCTATTTCTCTTCAACTTTGTTGTTCTACAATATGTTCCATCTCTCCTCTTCTCATGATGTGACAACAAAATGTGGACGCTCTCTTTCTGATGCGAGTATGCAGCTCTCTATGTTAACTACTTGGAGTTAACTGCTTTCAAGATATCTTCATTACGCTGTTTACCTCTTCATGGTATTCGTAATTTGTTTGTATATATATATATCAAATGTCATGCCGGCTGTCGCAAGCGATCATGCGTCTGCACATCTCTGTATCTCCAGTAGTATATATTAGAATCGTTGTTGTTTCCCTGTCGTGCCAGGTTGTTAAACTGTCTAATATTTTCTCATGTTGTCGCACTATGTCTCTGTTGCCTTCAATCTTGCCTATTCAAACTATGTTTTCCAAAATTTCTTGTCTCATAACGTGGCCAAAAAATGAAGATTATCTTTTTTCTTATATCATTGATTAAGCTCCATCTCGCATTTGTCACTTTCAACACCTTCACGTTAGTTTTCATTGCAGTCCATGGTATTCTCAGCATTCTTCTGTAGAACCGCGTCTCTATTACCTCTAAATTTCAACTTTCTTGTTTGTTAATTGTCCACAACTCACATCCATATGTTAGTATATGAGTTATATAGCACTGAAGAACTCTCTCATCTATAATGATAAGGTCATATTACACAATATATTTTTCATTTTTCCGAATATAGTTTGCCTACCATATTCTGTTTCTTACTTCTGTTGAACGCCTTCCATCTGCTGTAGTCGTTGTGCTTGAATTAATGGACATGTTTTAATACTATATCATTTACTTTAATATTGCAAGATGTGGTATTTAAAATAAAATAACCATTACTACTGTTTTCTTGATATTTAGGAAGAGGTATTTTTCTTGACTTTCTTTCACTATTACATTAATTAATTCTTGAAGGTCTTCCTCACTTTTAGCAAGCGGAACAATGTCATCCGCAGATCTTAAATTATTATTGATAATAGTTATTGGTATAATTAAGATTATCTTAACTTATATTTTAGATTATCCTAACTTATATTTTAAATTATTATCCGCATATCATTATATATATAAAAAGTGTTTCTAATCAATTGTCTGAATGCGTTGTTTCTTTTTAAGAACACAGAATGTCACAGTTTGTGATTGCTCAACAGATGCAAGACGATGCCGCATGTAGTACAAAGACCATGGAGTTTAATTGGAGTGAGTGTCGCACAAAAATGTCACAAAATATGGACCCATGCTTCGATATTTCATCAGAGCTAGATGTTACCGATAGTGCTAGTACACCTGCTAGTTTCCAAACAGATCAAGAAAATACATTAAACAAACTGAACCAAATATTTAATACTTCAAATACATTCATAAGAGAACCGTTTTCACAGAATGAACATTTTGACTCGCGAACGCTTGAAAAATTTCCAAGATGGATAAAACCCACCGCAAGTTTTCCTACTCGAGGCGGTACTAAATCATGTCAGTTTATATTAAGTACCGCAGACACAGTTTCTCCTTTCAATGTTTCCTCACAGACACCGACAAAACCATCACCAGTAGCAAGCTCAAGCACTCTTAATTTGAAACCTTTGACTGATTCAGAAAGATTCAATTTTCTTCCATTTTCGAATAAAGGCTTGCACACATTCTCTGCTGCAGCACCATCACGGCCAGAACCTATCAATAAGAGAATGGACAAAATAAGACCCAGACCTTCTGTTCTTCGGAGACAATATAACGGAGAAGCTAAATCAAATAATAGAAATAAAAGTGTAACATGGTCAGATAGTATAACAAGTATCATTGATAAAATAACCTACGAGAAACAAAGAAACTATCTATTAAATCTGAAAATTCCAGAAGAATCTTCCAATTCAGCTGTTGTTGGAGCAGTAAGATACATGTGTGAAACTGAGAGTTGTGAAACAGAGTCTCTGATAGCTATTGCTTTAAGGATATTTTGGTTGAAACACAATCGCCACCCAAATAGTTCCGAATTGTATACGTTAGTTTCCGATGTTAATTACGACGAAAAATATCTTGTCTTAGATTTTATTCAACACTGTGAGTCTGAAAATGGAAGTTCTGCAAAATCAGTATTTGATAATCTTGATGATACATCAGTACTAAAACAGGTCAGTTATCTTAAGCCATAAACATCGCCATTGCACAGATAGATATGACTTTACCAGAGATTTGTCACGCCAGTGCTATGTTCACAAATTATCAAATCTTTAAGCTTATCAGACACTGGTTATTTAGCAGTTATATCGGTATCCAGTGTCTCGTAGCATCAACAGTGAAAGTCTCAACTACAGTACCTTTGCAAATCTCAACCAAATAAATTCAGAAAAAAACCCAACCTCTGCTGTTAAACTTCCTCCTACGGTGACACAACTCCCACATCAACATTGTAGTCTTAAGAGCATATCTTGGAAAATGCTCAACTCAAACCTTCCTACTGAAGAAGACCTGTGGCGTAAGAAATTGCAAGCTGTGAGAACACGAATATTTTAATGAAAACGTTTGCATGTTGTGTAAGAAGTAACTAATTGATGTCAATCTTCTAATCTGCTATCATTTTCCTTTGTGTGCTGCTTGTTCCGATATCACTAGTATGTGTCCAATCTGAGAAAGACAAGTACTAGCTGAGGTCAATAATTTTCTTTGGTAAACTTTCTCTAGCTTGTATTAATCTTATAATAAATACATCAACTGTCGATGAAGAATCTAGACGAGTGAGTGCCATCTGAGAGGACCTGATTCAAATCCCATTTGCTGCATGATTTTACTCTACAATAACAGACGTCGTCGTCTGTCTACATTTTTATTGACAATAGTGTTTGATAAACCGTATGTGCACTCACGTCTATACGTGAAAGGATCGTAATTCCTGTAGTCTATCATGGATCATTCAATCCATTAATGTTTAGGCAGCAGGATCTGAACTCACATAACGTACTTTTTACAAGTAAATCACGTACGTTTGTTCTCTAATCTATTTACTCTGGATAATTACGACAGCAGTGTACAAGCTCCGTAGAATAGGTGATGTACAAGAATTGTATATATTTGTAACTGTTGTTATATAGAAAAATTTCGGCCTAGTTTTATAGTTAAGGCATGAGCTTCTAAGAATAATCGCATGCATATCTTCTTCTTCTTCTGCGTTCATTCGCAAACTTCTGCAAATTAACAGGATGTAGTCCGGAGAACGGAATGCGTTATGCAATGGTTTACAGCTTTGTTGCGATTTGGACACCTGTTGGACTGACTCGTCCGAATTCAGCACGGCTTCAGGGTCACTTTGACCCTATATGGGACAGGACAGTCAACTCTACCACAAAACTTCCTTAGTCGCCTCTTACGATATGCATGGAAGATAAACGATGTTGCTATTCTTTGCTTCTCTTTGGAACCCAGACAACACATAGGCGGTATAGATATCTAAACTGTCTATGGTTATTTCAGGTTATGCCATGTGCAGTGCCGTATTTAGACTTGGTAAGGCCGTAAGCTATTTGAAATATGGGGGCCCTTTATAAGTCCAGATATTATATATCAGTGCCAAATATAAATTTTTTAGAGCCCCCAAATCAGTGGGGGTCCTAAGCTATAGCTTGTTTAGCTTATACGTAAATCCGGTCTTGGTCACGTGCACACGGTACCTCCGTGTTTATTGTCCAACTAAGCACGTGACAGTACATTTTTACTGCCAGATGTCAGTTTTTGTTGTTTTAACCGAAACGCTAGAGCGGAGTCTTCAAACATTTTAACATAAAATGCAATGCCCATTACTTCTCCATCCAAAGATCAAGATAGAAATAAAAAGACAGATAATATCTACAATTTTTATACCAACACTGTGTTATCAATGCAAACATGGTCTTCAGCAGTCTCGAAACAAAGGAAAATCGTTACATGTGATAAAGTAAAGTGTCTGAGAAATGTTTCAATGGTTACTAAAGTAAACAATATTATAAATGAAGAATTAGTAAAAGAGTTCGTATAATATCATGTATTGATGATGATGAAGTTCCTCCTTCGCATGCGAAGATGAGCATGGCATGAAAAACATTAAATGCGTTGGGGGGAAAAAATAATTAAAATTGGTAATTGTCTAATTTGGTTTGTGAGTTCGTAGATGTCCGATGAGTCCGATTCGTGCACGTAAAGTTCTATTGTAGTACATGCAGGAGTGTTGAAGATTCGGGGTAGCAGAATTTTCGGATTTGTCCTTCCGGTTCTTTCGCTTGTGGATTGCCCGCAGTGTTCTTTATTTTTGAAATTTCGTGATGCCAGCAGTGATCTGGGTGTGCCAGGCTGAGAGATCAAGTGTTGTAGTCTCCCAGGAGCTAGGATCGATGCTGCAGTGCTTGTGAGAACTTATTAGGTGATCATTGAAGCGCTATTTCTTCCCTCCACTTGAACGTTTACCGTCACACAGCTCCCCATAGAATAATCTCTTTGGAAGGCGCTTGTCTGGCATACGGACGATGTGTCCAGTCCAGCGGAGTTGGGACCTAGTCAGCATTGCATGGATGCTTTGCATACGGGACTTCTGAAGAATTTCCGTATCTGTTACACGATCCTGCGAACGTACTCCCATGAGGTTTCGTAGTCACCGAAGATGAAAAGAGTTAATCTGTCGAGCGTGTCTCGCATAGACAGTCAAGGATGACGCAGCATAAAGCAGTGTAATATCATGTATTGAACATATCGAAAGACAGCTAGTTAATTGTTCGGTAACCTTATGAGAGTGAACTGTAATACCAATAATATCCAGTAACAAAACTCAGATATTATAAACACATCGAAGATTTCAGATACTAAAAACACTTAATATGAAGAAAGAACTTCTAAGAGAATAAAGATCAGGCAAATTAAATTCTTTGGACACATAAAAAGACATGACACTTTATTAAAGACCTTACTTGAGGGTAAAGTCAAAGGGAAGCGAGCAAGAAGTATGCAGAGATACAAGTGAGAGAGTAACATCACACGATGGACAGGTTGCAGTCTAGCAGAGTGAACCACCAAGTCAAGAGACAGGAGATGTTGGAGATCGCTCTGCAGCCAACCTTCGTTGCGGAGACGGCACTTAATGATGTTGATGATGAAGATTCCAGAGTGTTGGTTACAAAACACATTAGCAAAAAGAAAACTACGCATGTTTGGTCATATAAAGAGACACAACTGTTTAGAAAGACAAATAATGGAGGGCAGAGCACCTGGTAGGAGGAGGAAAGGCAGACCAAGAAGACTATGGACTGACGACATTAAAAATAACATGAATACATCGTTTGAACAAAGTCGCATCGCCCAAGACAGAGAAGGGTTTATGGAGTTCATTACGAAGACAACGTTTTTGAGAGAATACGTCACATGACACATCAAATAACAAAAGAATATCTGGACATAAAGCCAGTGGTAGACCACGAAAACGATGGATAGAAAGTACTAAGTTGACTTTAAACAAACATAGACACAAAGCAACCAAGGCGATACATCTGACCTTGTGACTACAACTAAAGCTTCCACGCCTACGCTTAACGGCAAGTGCGGATACCAACAACCATCATTCACCTGGAGAACGACAATAGACAAATAGATATACATATACGATTAACATTTTCATGTTATCTGTCTTTGCCTTTATTGTCTTTCCTCGGGTGGAAGTTAGCTGATAGCATTCACACTTGCATTTAAGCGTAGGGACGGGCACTGTAAGAATCTGTTTTAGGCTTGTCTGTCGTCTGTATTTATAATAAATCAATGCACTTGTTTACAGTCAATAATTCGGATTCTGTGTTTATTCTCAAATTCCTGCATATTACCATATCTATGTGTACGGAACTGTGTTGATTTACGTCTGTGTCTATGTGTACGGAACTGTGTTGATTTATGTCTGTGTCTATGTGTACGGAACTGTGTTGATTTATGTCTGTGTCTATGTGTACGGAACTGTGTTGATTTATGTCTGTGTCTATGTGCACGGAACTGTGTTGATTTATTTCTGTGTCTTTGTGTACAGAACTGTGTTAATTTATGTCTGTGTCTATGTGTATAGAGCCGTCTGTGTGTAAGCAGATGTGTTAATTTATGTCTGTGTGTTCGGAACTGTGTTGATTTATGTATGTGTGTTCGGAACTGTGTTGATTTATGATTTATGTCTGTGTCTATGTGTACGGAACTGTGTTAATTTATGTATGTGTCTATGTGTCGGAGCTGTTCATTTATGTCTGTGTCTACGGGACTGTGTTGATTTATGTCTCTATGTACGGAAGTATGTTGGTTTATGTCTGTGTTTGTGTGTTAAAAAATGTGTTAATTCATAACTGTGTCTATGTGCTCGAACAATGTGTTGATTCATTTATGTGTGTCTGTGTATACGAAGATGTTTGAGACCTAATGAGGAATGAAAAGATATCGAACTGTTTGCAGGAAATGCTCTATTTGATAAATGTATAATTTCACAGCTATCCTAGTCTTGGAGCGCATGGTCGTGTGGTTAGAATGCCGTTCTCAGACCCGTGAGGTCCCGGGTTCAATTCACGGTTGGGACCAGGATTTTTTTCTTTCGTAGGTACAATAAAGTCCTTCCTGTACATGTTTTGGCGTCTGCTATGGAAAAGCGGCATTTATTTCCAAAGCCCACAGAAAACCTCACTTTCACAGGAAAACATGCAGTAGTGAAAGTTTTTTTTTTTAACTTAAAGTCTGGATCGGTCCGGCTCCTCATAGTGTGTCCTCTAGCGGAAGGTAAAAAATATAAAAAATATCTTATATACATGTTATGTTGATTGATATATTCTGATACGATATGCTACATCCATATAGGTTTTGCTAGGAACTTGAAAAAAATTCCTATAAAATGTCAGATACATTTGTGTATAGAGGATACCAAGAATTTCATCTTGTCTCTTGGTGCTGCTTACGCTTGATAATCTGTGCCTGTTGGGTGATACACCCTAGAGTAATTGGTAATCTGTTTCTGTTGGGTGATACACCCTAGAGTAATTGGTAATCTGTTTCTGTTGGGTGATACACCCTAGAGTAATTGGTAATCTGTTTCTGTTGGGTGATATGATATAGAGAAATTGGTAATCTGTGTCTGTTAGGCGATATGCCCTAGAGTAATTAGTAACCAGTGCCTGTTGTGTGATACGATCTAGAGTACTTGGTAACCAGTGCCTGTTGTGTGACACGATCTACAATACTTGGTAACCTGTGTCTGTTGTGTGATAAAATCAAATCATCACAGTTACGAGTATCTACGTTTCACAGTTGAACACTAGTAAATTTATACGAATGGTGGGTAGGTGCACTGTTATGTCAGTGGTGTTCGCTCTATCATCTGAGCAGGCCCATAAAAACGTCTCCAGTAAAGGAGGGGTTCTATATTAATAAACAAAAGCATTCATCCATTTTCATTGCAACTCTCTTTTTCATTAGATTTTGATGATGGTTCTGTACAAAAATGTTAAAGGGAATGGGGGGTCTTTAACCACCCTTTATCTATGTTCCTAGTACTGAAATTCATGTTTTAGTTATCTAAACGGGATGAGGATTAAAACTCTCCCCACTTCCCTTTATCTACAGACTTGCATATGAGATTCTGTCAATATATACTTGGAGTCTTAATGAAAACTCTTCTAGTTTGAGTAAAATGTATCTCTTATTGCGAAGCACGAACTTTTCAATCACGAATGTGACTCTAATTTGATTACATCAGAGCTGGTAGCAATAAAAAAATTGTATAGATCGCGGATATAGTAATTCAGTCACCACGACTTTCGGTTGTTCGTTTTTTTAAAATTTCAGGTTAGTTATCATTGAGACTAACTATTGGGCACGTAACGCTGCTTTAAACTAGAAATATTAACCACCCCAAAAAAAAAGAGAAAACATAAAGTAAAAAGTACTTCTTGCTGACGGGGGAGTGTGGGAGGCAAAGGGGGTGGTTGAAGATTTGCCGTAAGACAATAGCTAATCCAGTCTTATGCCATGCCTATATATCAAGCACGGTTTGATTTAAAACTCACAGGAGTTATACTTTTTTTTTAGGAGGGGGTTATACATTTTTGATTAAGTAAAATATATCTATCGGTTAAGTAAAATGTACCTTTTAGAGTGGGGTGCACTACTTACATCCACGGATGGGATGGTTCGTTTGTCTGGTGTTCTGTTGTGTAATCCAGTTATCACAACCTCGTAATATGAACGTTTAGTACAAACACAGAACGTCGACTAGATTGTACTGTTGTATTGTGTGACTTGCAAGGGAAAGAACACGTGAAATCTAAAATATAGAAACATTGTGTTGATTGTTTCCCATTGTTATACATTTGATTTCACTGAGCATTTGTTCATCAGATATTCTCAAATTACAGGCTTAGCTACTGAAGCTAGAACAATCATTTAATATGTTGCATGTTCGTATAGTCGCTTTTAAAACATTGATGCCTTGAAAATTTGTGACTTTTTGAATGAGCGTTTCTATGACAATGCTTGTGTAGTCCTATACGTACGTCGTTGTTACCGTGGGTGTCTGTCTATATTTCTTTCTTTCTAACCCCCAGGAACTGCGAACTATTATTTCTTACATCCTATGTGCAGTTGGAGATTTCTCATAGCTTTATTTCAGACACACGAAATTTCAGCTTTCAGTTTAATGAATGCCTATTGAAGGAGACTTCTACTCAGAGGGTGTATATGTTACGAGACGAACTGATAGTTTTCCTGGGTCACCCATTGTGTGTCTTTCTTCCGGCGAGGCGCTTTACACCCAGCGAACTATAGAATAGAGCGGCTCTATTTCTGTTTGCAGGGTGCACATCGAGGAGGTATTTGTAGGATCCTGGTCATCTGCTAATCCAGGGTCCGCACACGAGCAATGCGCACACCATGTCTATCTATCAATCTGTTGTCTTTTCCACTTGTGCCGTTAAGCGTCTTGATGGGTGGGATGGGGGGGGGAACAAGAGTTTGAATCCTTTGTCTTTGGCAATTTGGGTCGTAAAATTGGCGATTTGGCCATTGCCAGCTCGTGTCTCTTTAATGTCTCCATAATTTAGTTTTTAGTCTTCCTCGTGACGCGTAGTCAGATTTTTTACTGTTGTATGCATTAAGGACTGATTGTGTTGGTTTCATTCTCTTGACGTGGTCAGACTAGCTGGTTTGCTATCTCTCGGTGTAGTCTTGACTTGAAAATAGTTCTGATGTGGGATACAGGAGATGAAGTCTTACCCAACGCATTAACTTCAAATGTGTTTGTGACAGCTGACGCAGTACTGCTCACTTTTGATCCGAGATTTCTGAAGAGTAGAAAATTGTACAACAAAAGAACATATACAATTTATATACTTTTAAAAAGAGCACATCTCGTGCACCCTAATTTTTATTCTGACATAGACCCCTTGCAAGTCGAAATCGACCCTTGCGGAACATATTTTTAGAAAGGAGACATCCATATTTTTTGAAAGACTTATGCGGGGTATGGTAAAAAAAAAAGATTGGGTAACGGTTTACACTGTAGTGACACTACGATATAATGTACAGTATTTAGTAATGCATAAACATTCAAAATATTTGAATAACAATTACGTACATATGCTATTATTCAACTATATAATTACCAAAAAAGTTAACGGACAAAACAAAAAGAAAAGAAAAAGATACCATCCCGCTATCACCGCGAAACAAGGCTTTAATTCCAGAAGAAAAGTTGGATATTGATATCAATGTTATCTGAAATGCAGATACTATGTTCTGTAAGTAAAATAAACTGTAAGAAACCAACAGTAGTCCATTAATTGATAATACAACATTGTATGAAGAAGCTATAGTGAATACAAATTGACGTTTCGACTCTAGATCTTTATCAATATAATATTTAAAATATGACGTGGTTCAGGTAAAGAAAAAGATGACATTTAAGAAAGTGAAAAATTAGTAAAACATGGAAACCATCGACATACAAATAGCTTGCCATCTGCTGAGTTCAACTAGGTACTATGGGTTGCCTGAAATGTCATGAAGTAAATTATGTTAACTAATCAACAAAGTTTAATCTTAGTTTTAACAGCACTAAATATATCTAAATAAGTTTGTCTTAACTCTGTAAATCTGTTAAGAAACGTTATCGACAAAAGAAACTGCATGGAAACATATATGACACATACATGAATACCACATACCCAAAAACCTAAAATCCTCTATATTCATATCAATACTTAATAAGCACATGACTGTGGATTGTACAGAATAGAGTACAACAAGTTTGATGAGTCACATAGCCAAAATACTACTTAAGATAATACATGGAAAAATTAAAATAAGATAGACATTGACAAAGGTAAGAACAGTTTAGTTTCAGAAAAAATTATGTTAACCTGAGAAGCTATACTTATTATCAGATTATTTAGGGGTGCAAAGGGAACGCATTGATCTAGGCGGACCCAGGGTTAGCAGATAACCAAGATCCCAAATGTACCTCCACGCGGTGCACCCTGGAAACAGAAATACAGCAGCTCGAGCTCATTCTGGCCAAATCATTTGGGGATCGTGTCCGAGAATGTGGAGGTAGCAGATGGAAAGAGATTTGACTGCACAAGAGACAGACAATATCTCCGACACCACCAGCATCACCACATATAGCGACACTGTCGACATACAGTGAAGCTAGTCAGTCCAGTCCGAACATTGGAGGGGCGGCCAATGTTTAATGCACGTAAAGGTAGATGCACGGCGAGAGACAAATAGATTTCATACCGAGTACAATGAAACAATGAAAGGGCAGAACAGCGCTAGAGGGCAGCGCGAACTGCAAATAGAAAGTGAAAAGTCCCTAGGAAAGGGGAACTACAAGCTCCGTCAGCTCGAGTCGAGCTTCTAGTTACCTGTGTTCCTTACAGGCAGAGACCCAGACCCATTCATTGGCGTTTGGTAAAGCAAGAAGACCTAATCCAACTCTAATGTCGAGCCTTCGTAAACCAGAAATATGCTCGCGAAGAGAAAGGGTTCTGTACCCGATGGACTTAGGCAAGAAAGGGACAACGATGGTAGTCCAGTCCTAACTCTACTGTCAAGGTTTCCTATACCGGAAGTACACTTGCAGAGAGAAAGGGTTCCGTACCCGATGGGCTCAGGCACAAAAGGGACGATTTAGCCCTGGCCCAACTCTACTGTCAGGTTTTCCTACACCGGAAATACACTTGAAGAAAGAAAGGGTTCAGTACCTGATGGGCTCATGCGCTATTGGGGGAAGGACGCTCAGCTCGAGAACGCCTTTCCCTCAAACGCGTGGTGTGAGACTCGAACTTGGACAAGGGGTACACGATGTCGGTGAATGACACCTCGGCTAAGAGGTCGAAAGAGCCAGGTCCAACTCCTCTGTTGAGTTCTTCCCCTTAAGGAACCAGGCTCACGGATGAGAAACGGTTCAGTACCCAATGGGCACAGGCACAGCACGTCCAATTACACGAGGCAAGTTCATAGACAGTGGAACACCTCGTGCGAGTCAGACGAGAGCAAAAATCGTCTGGGCGAAGAGTCGCCACTACGCATGCCTGTAGACAGATATAGAGGCTGTCACAGGCTAAGGGTAGCCCACCCGAATTGTCAATGCATCATGCCGAAATCGGATGTGCTAGGCCTACATGACGCATAACGATGGCACAACGTAATCACGCTCCCGGCGGAAATCGCACGGATATCCGTGATGGTTACAATGGAGCGAACGCAAAACAAACAAACAAACAAACATCAGATTATTTATAAATAAATACATAGAAGTCTAAAAAGGGATGTATATGTTTTTTTCATAGACTACAGCAAAGTCTTAGAGGAGTCCAACATAACAAAAATAATTGAATGTCTTCAAGAAATAGGCATAAATGGAAAAGACATCAGACTGATTAGAAATATATTGGAAACAAACTGCATAAATTAGATGTAACAACAATTACTGACTATACATAGAAATAAAAAGATAGAGGTAAGACAAGGATGTATGTCATCCCGCAGCCAATTTAACATCTATATAGAGAATATTTGTAAACATATAGAAGGACTTACAGGACTCAAATCAGTGGAAAAATAATAAACAATCTGCGATATGCAGATGACACTGCTTTATTAGAAGAAAGTGAACAGGAACTACAAAAACTAATAGACCCAGTCGATAACTTAAGTAAAAAATATGGACTAAATATGAATGTCAAAAAACAACATAAATCTGAAAGTTAAAGCAGAAAAGTATTTTGACCGATTCAGAAAAGGCAGTTATACTGCTACTTTAATGTTATACTGGTGAGGAAGGATGGAAATTTAAATCAGAGTAGATGTGAGGGCGTGTCAGGATATAGTTATCGGGAAAAAGAATTCTATACAGACTTTAATGCCACTTGTATATTCAGGTCAATCCTAATAAAGTGTAATTTACAGATGATAGATCTCGGTATGTTTATGAGACATTTATATATCTTAAATTTGCAGCTTTAGGCATCATTTTCTGAACACACTATCGGTTTATGATCCAGCGGTCATGGGGTTCATGCCGTATAATTTAATACCATTGTGTGATATATGTATGTGTTTGTGAACTGTTTTCTTCCATGTGGAGTTCTCTATAAATCTTGCCATGGAGGGAGGCGCATTTTTCTGACATAATCCAGTGCTTGACATTAACACACTATAAGCAGATTATTGTGGCCACCAAAGTAAAGTTACCAATAATCTTCACGATGCTGTAGTATGCTGTAGACCAAAGCCTGAACTGTTTGCATTGAATCAGCCATTTCTTCACGATGCTGTAGTATGCTGTAGACCAAAGCCTGAACTGTTTGCATTGAATCAGCCATTTCTTCACGATGCTGTAGTATGCTGTAGACCAAAGCCTGAACTGTTTGCATTGAATCAGCCATTTATTCACGATGTTGTAGTATGCTGTAGACCAAAGCCTGAACTGTTTGCATTGAATCAGCCATTTCTTCACGATGCTGTAGTATGCTGTAGACCAAAGCCTGAACTGTTTGCATTGAATCAGCCATTTCTTCACGATGTTGTAGTCTGCTGAAGACCTATCCATGAAATGTTGGGATTGAATCAACCATGTCTTCACGATGTTGTAGTCTGCTGAAGACACAATACTTGAATGTTAGGATTGAAACAACCATTTACATGAAGCATGCTGTAAGATTACAAGAAATTTGCTGAATAGTCAACTCCAGAGTACATACCCAGTCCTGATAATGACATTGTACTCGATATCTACATTGTACTCTATGGCTGCATTGTATTCCATAGCTACAGTGTACTCTATAGCTACATTGTTCTCGATAGCTACATTGTACTCTATAGATACATTGTACTCTATAGCTACATTGTACTCTATAGCTACATTGTACTCTATAGCCACATTGTACTCTATAGCTACGTTGCACTCGATAACTACATTGCACTCTATAGCAACATTGTACTCTATAGCTACATTGTACTCTATAGCTACATTGTAATCTATAGCTACATTGTACTCGATAGCTACATTGTACTCTATAGCTACATGGTATTCTATAACTACATTGTACTCTATAGATACATTGTACTCTATGGCTACATTGTACTCGATGGCTACATTGTACTATATGGCTACATTGTATTCGATAGCTACATGGTATTCTATAACTACATTGTACTCTATAGCTACATTGTATTCTATAGCTACATTGTACTCTATAGCTACATTATACTCTATAGCTACATTGTATTCTATATCTACATGGTATTCTATAGCTACATTGTATTCTATAGCTACATAGTATCTATAGCTACATTGTACTCTATAGCTACATTGTATTCTATAGCTACATTGTACTCTATGGCTACATTATATTTTATAGCTACATTGTATTCTATAGCTACATGGTATTCTATAGCTACATTCTATAGCTACATTATATTCTAAAGCTACATTGTATTCTATAGCTACATTGTATTCTATAGCTACATGGTATTCTATAGATACATTGAGTAAAATGTTAATTTTCTACATTCTAAGATAACCAATACTGCTCTGAAAGTAATATTCCACGATCTAGCATGTGTGACAAGAGTAACAACCCCTGACTGACCTGGGATTATATCATCATCATCATCATCATTATCATTATTTATCATCATTATCATCATCATCAAACCAGCATCATCACATACATCTCCGCAATTTCTATATAAATAATTAACATTCTCTCAATGAATTACATCTTTCTCTGATAAATAATTATCGAGATTTCAACAGAGAAGCTTCATTATATTGCCTTCTAAGGAATAATAATTAATAGTGTCTTACTAACCGATCAATTTCTATTTTAGTTGAGGAAAAAATGACATAACAATAGAAAACAAAATCAAAATTGAAAATAAATAATCTGCAGTGAATATTAGACAAATTCCTTTGATGAAACTCAGTAAGGAAATACGCAGAGTAATGATCTTGACTTAACCAGATGCCAGTTGTCTGGGAATTTGAATCCCAAAGTTGGGCTCTTACATTCTGCATATTTGTGTTTTCGTATTTCCACGTCGATGTTGTTCTTGAAATGTCTTTGTCGATTGTGTAGTCTGTTAGACGAAACCTAGTTATCCGCAATGAACATGCAGATTATGTGGCTTAGAAAGATAGTGTGCAAAGATTTAGCGTACTGGAGTCACTTGTCTGTGCCACGCCTATTGGAGAAATATCACATTATGGGGTGGTATTGTTTATTTGTGTAGACCTTCGTATATTTTGCATATAAATTCAGTTGTAAACAATGCAGAACATATATGTCATTTATGCTTCAGTAGCGCAGACATTTGTGTTTTGACATTCTCCAAATGCGATGAGGATTATTGATTCATTTAAGTTAATCTTGAAAAAAATGTTAATGATTTAAGTAAAACTGGAGGTAAATACATGTTCGTGAATATAAGGAGGAGTCTATCTTTCTTATCTTCTAGGAAAATTAAACAATCATCGTGAATATAAGAAGTCTATCTCCCTTATCTTCTAGGAAAATTAAACAATCATCGTGAATATAAGAAGTCTATCTCCCTTATCTTCTAGGAAAATTAAACAATCATCATGAATATAAGAAGTCTATCTTCCTTATCTTCTAGAAAATAATACTCACGTGGAAGACAGGTAATGGAATTCTACATGATGACGACTAACACACTATCACTGATGGATGTTTACATGAATTAATATGGTATACACAACAAAACAAAAAAACAGAATATAATCATACAAATGACAATACACAGGACATAATCGACGTTTCGGACCAATAGGCCTTTTTCAAGATACGCACATAACATACAAACATAAAAATACTACAAGTAGAAATGAATGCATTACAACTTATCTTCTAGGAAAATTAAACAATCATCGTGAATATAAGAAGTCTATCTTCCTTATCTTCTAGGAAAATTAAACAATCATCGTCTATTGTCCTTTTCTAGATAGTGTGCTAACCACTCTTGCCGTTAAGCGTAGGGTTGATTGGAGCTCGAGCTTCTTTTCCAAGGCCAGATGTATCGCTTCGGTTATACTATGACCGTGTTTTTTAAGATTTTTCTATCCATCAATTTCGTGATCTTCCTCTGGCTCTGTACCCTGATCTCATTTGTTTATATGCCCTTACGGACAATTTGTCGTGATGCATTCTCATAATGTGGCCAAAACCACTAGTCTTCTGCCTCTCTATTTAATCTGTCAATTCAAGAAGGAAGCCGAGGATAAATTAAAAATTCTTGAGACTAACGGGAATTGAACCAGACCGTCTACGGCACCAAATCACCTAGCAACTCTTGTACACAGGTTTTTGCGTAGTTGACTAACCGCATCTCCAAAAACAAAAGTTGCGATTTTGTCAAGACATTCAAACTGTACACTCAAGTCGCTGAGACGAACCAATCGAGGCAACGACTATTACAACAACAACGAACATCCCGTACAGTTATTAATATATATATATATATATTAATATATAAATGTATAACTTCGTAACTATCTCGGACGTTTCGCCATAGGTTCCTCGAGAATATCACTTAGAATATTAGAGTATCAAATTTTGGTTCCGTTACAGTTTCGTTCAAATGGAAACGAAAATTTACAAAAATATTTTCCTTTGAACCGAAAAGCTGATCATTAATATGATTGATTAGCCTTTTATCTCTGAGCGATGAACAAAATTCAAACATTTGTCGATAACGGCTAGATCTGATGATCGTTGAAAATGTGTATTATTGCATTTTATCGGGTATTTAATCAGTTTCAATCGACGTTTACTATATATTAATCTATTAGCTATGGTTTCTACCGAATAACACTGTTCATATATATGTGCGCTTCTGTTGTATTCTTAAATTCCAATAGGCCAGGTGTTGAATTCACCGGTAAACGTTGTTGTCGTTACGCTCCGGAAAGAATACGTTACATGAGACACATGAGAATACGAAACTTTAATAAAACTACAATTTTACTCTTTATTTCGTGTGTCCGCAATAGCTGAACTCGTAAGAGAACGATGTATATTATGGGAGGGGCTATCACAGTGGGTGTTCGATACATATTTGTTTTTTAAATGTATGGTTAAAATGTAGAAACAGAAACATTTCAAAGTCATTGCTACATTATAAGAAAATATTCACATCTATTCCATATTTCCTTTTGGTGTTATTCTCGCCCGGTCAACGCCGAGCATTGCTTCCACAATAATAATTGTAAAAAATATAACAGAATGGGAAGTATTAAACACTTGACCAGTAACAGGCACAGCACAACTATCTTCTTGTTTATTTTACTTATATTTATTCTTCTGCGTTAGTTCTCAAACTCCTGCAAATTAGCAGGATGTAGTTCGGAATACGTTGTAATAGTTTACAGCTTGGATGTGATATCTTCGCTTTTCGGTCGGACACATTCGACTTCAGTATGACATTTTGGTCACTTTGACTCTCTGTGAGATGAAATTACACACGCCCCAACCCCCCCCCCCCCCCCTCCCCAATTCTCCCAACTATTGTCGCATACTACGACCCGCGTTGAAGGTAGTAGTGATATTATTCTTTGCTTCCCTTTCGGACCCTTCAACCCACCTGGGATATCACATTTGATTATTTTGATTTCTTTGAAGGATGTAATAAATTGGTGTTTCACATTATACAGGGTGCCTTCAAAAGTTAATGCGTTGGTAATGACACTACGTCATATGACTCTTAAGTATTTAGTGTGGATCTGTGTGACCTAGTGCACAGCGATTTTATAGTCACCCTGTATATAGTATCTTGTTTTTGCATTGTGATCAATAATCATTTGTACCACTCATACATTTCTATCTGTAGGCATGTCTAGAGAGAGAGAGAGAGAGAGAGAGAGAGAGAGAGAGATAGAGATAGAGAGAGATAGAGAGAGATTGAGATAGGCCACCATTGATAAGAAGCATCAGAAGTATTGGTTGCACACACAAAAATAGTATGCCCTGTCCCAGGTTACAACATCAACTTTCAGAATGCAGCTGTTTCACAGAAAGAACACTTAGCGACATTGGTTGGAGAAACGTGAAATTTCATCATTGTGCTTTGTGGTACTTTCCTGGCACAAACGGAAGGGAAATATATATCGGCATAAACGGGCATATACATGCATTTTATGAGATTTTACATTTCAGCCCAATAGGAAGTATGCGGCAGTATAACTACAAACTCTCAAAATGACTATAGGAATATAGTGAGATAAACATTTAGAACCTTTCTTCACTAAAAGTTCTCGGTTGTCAATAATGAAATTCCAAGACTAAGTTCATGAATTTTACTACGTGAACCTCAACGGAAAAACAATTTGGAACTGTTGATAACTTTTCTTATTTAGGCAGCAAAATGACACAAGATGGAAATACAACAAAAGAGATCTTTATGAGAAATGCGTTGACATCAAGTGCGTTTCACCACCTAACAAGCGTCTGAAAATAAAAAACAATAAGTAAACATACCAAACTATGACTGTGCAACTCCAATGTTATATCCGTGTTGACATATAGTTGGGAAAACTGGAAAATGACAAATGCACTGGAGAAGAAATTGAACTCATTTGAAATAAATCTCTTAGAAGACTTAAATATTGTGAATAATTCAAGTCAAATTTGCAAGTAAGAGAAAACACCAAACAGCAATATGTTTCTACAGCAATCAGAAGAAAACGATGGGCGTAGGCAGGGCCGGCCCTAACAAGTGCGGGGCCCAATGCGATATGGATTGCGCGGGGCCCAGTCTGGGTAGGGAAGAGGATAATAAAATAAATTCTAATATGAATTTATGAGCCTATGAAGTGGGGGGCCCACTCGGGCGCATAGGTTGCAATGGCCTAAGACCGGCCCTGTGCGTAGGCCTATATCAGACGGGTACTTCGAATGAATGAAAACAGACTGCCACTACAAGCATTAAAATAGGTACTAGATGGTAAAAGATAAAGACGAAAACCACTTCGCAGAACAAGCATCAAAGAGGCTATGACTATTGGTCTCAACAATTTACAAGCATGACACACAGTAGCATCACATCGCTCGAACTGGAGAGTTCTGGTTTCTGCCCTATGCCCCGTGTTCGGCGCTGAAGAAATCAATATCGATAGTTAGGTAGAATATTGTATTGCAATTATCAACACAGCAAGGTCTAAATAGTTCCATTTAATTGTGTGAAAGGACATATTAATCCTTTGTGCTGATGATTCGGTTGTGTTAGCATAACAATCGGCAGATAGTTTTTTTTTTTTTTTAAAAAGGATAAAATTCGCATCATATTTACCTCTGATGAAAATTGAGTAAACTTAAGTAGGAAGCCAGAGGACAATTTATAAAATTCTAGAGACTAACGGGAATTGAACCAGTCCGTTCTACGGCACCAAATCGCCTAGCAACAATTGCACACGCGTTTGTCCTCTGGCTTCCTACTTAAATTTACTTGTATAAACAATTATTTGAAGCAAAATTGTATTGTCTATATATGTTATCCATGTTTACAAGAAGACCTATCGGCCCATGTATAACTAATACGGATATTATGTTATGTGTTTGTTGTTACTGAGGATATTTCAATACCTGTACGGGATGTTTGTTGTTGTTGTAATAGTCCTTGTCTCGATTGGTCCGTTCGGGTGACTTTGTGTGCACGATTTGAATGGCTTGATGAAATCGCATCTTTTTTTGGAGATGCGGTTAGTCAAGTACTGAAAAACGCGTGTGCAATTGTTGCTAGGCGATTTGGTGCCGTAGAACGGACTGGTTCAATTCCCGTTAGTCTCTAGAATTTATGAAAATTGAGATGTCTTTTGTCTACTCTTGTTGGAAACTTTCTTAACCCTTTAACTGCTACGCATAAGTTTACTTGTCCCTCTGTGTTACTACTTTTGACGAGTTAAAACCCTTTAGCTACGACGTACACGTTTACTTGTCACTCTATCTCATTGATATTAACGAGTTAATCTTTTAGTTACGAAGTAAAAATTTACTTGTCCCTATATCTCAATGATATTGACGAGTTAACCATTGAGCCACGACGCATGAGTGTGCTTGTCCATCTATCTTACAGCTATTGACTAGTTAACTCTTTATCTGTGCGCACGAGTTTATTTGTCCCTCAATTTTACTACTATTGATGAGTTAACCCGTTTCTTTATTTTCTATCCCCTCATTGTCTAAAATTTTTTAACTCTGAAATCACCAAGCGCAAGAGCTCGTCAACCATGCTATTCATGCGGTATACATTTTTCTTTTTACAATAAGAAATCTGTACCACGTAAGCTCGTTTATGTTTGTATCTCAATAAAATCATCAGTAATAGGGAAAATCGATTTAAAATAATTTATCATTTCTGAAATTGGCTACTGAGAACAATGTATCCACTCAAGGATTAATATTTCCAAAAACAAAATACTCATATATGTAGTCATTCTGCTTCTTTTCTGCATTCTAAAAATATAATATGTGTTAGTTCTCAAACTCCTGCTGAGTAGCATGATGGAGTCCATAGAATAGAGGAATATTAGAAGAGCGACGTACAATTTTTTATAAATGTGTTAGTGGCAAAAGACGTTTCAATAACTATTGTCTAAACCCAGGTAGACTGTAACACTATATCCACATTTGCCATTAAACGTAGGGCTGGGAACCTTAGTTTTGTTTCAAATGCTAGATGTGTCATCACTAATTTAAATACCAATCTTACCATTACAATATTAGGTGAAAGAAGTGCATGATTAAATGTCTAGCTTACCGTGATAATAATAGGTGGAAGAAGTGCATGATTAAATGTCTAGCTTACCGTGATAATAATAGGTGGAAGAAGTGCATGATTAAATATCTAGTTTACAATGATAATATTAGGTGAAAGAAGTACATGATTAAATGTCTAGCTTACCGTGATAATATTAGGTGAAAGAAGTACATGAAAAACAGGAAAAAAGAATAGAACAGACAAAAGCAGCTTTTCACAAAAGGAATGGAATTTTATGCAATATGTCTCTATAATTAGAAGTAAGGAAAACAATCATTTAGCGCTAAATAGAGCTAAACTTCTCTCATATGGAAGCGAATTATGGTCAATGAATAAACAACAATTGAGAAACGGCTATAAAGATGTGGTTCTTCAGAAGAATTCTGATAATGCTACGGATAGCTAAACAACTATTAAAAACTTATCGAGGTAGATTGACATAAAAATGATGGCGTGTATCACCAGAAAGAAGCATTCCATATTTATTGACCACATTAAGACACGAGGGGTCTAGATTACAATTAGTAATATAGGCAAAAGCGAAAGAGAAAATAGACTAAGGGCGGTAAAGAGAGAAAAAAAAATTGGTAGCATATCCTATCCAGGACGTAGCTATCAACCCAGCATTTGTTGGCTGTGGTGATTTTCTAGGCAATATAAATACGTTCAGTAGGTTGCCATTGCTTTCTGAACGGTCCGGATGCACAATTGCCTGTGGTGAGGATCGAACTCGGTACCTTTGACGTCACAGGTAAAGAGAGAAGATGCAGGATTTCAAGGCATTACAGAGTCAGCAATAAGCTGATATATATTACTGCAAAAAGAGTATTGTGGAAATTAATGACCGCCTACATTATCCGGCACGGAACATGATGATAATGCCATAGCTTCTATCAAAGTTCTGCGAGGATAACATCTGACCCGATATATCATTGTGCTTCAATGGTGTGATCTGACCAGAGCAAAAGAATAATCTCTGCGAAATTCAACACAATCTGAAATTTACGTAAGTGCAACATTTGAATTTAGCAACAATTTATTGATATTAAACCTGACCCAATCAGAGAGTTACAAAAACGACACTGAATTTACAAACCGTAAGTTCAGTCAGTGCAGAATTTTCACCTTGTGATTCAGGAGACTTTCGCTCACAGTAAATGTATACCTTGTTATGTGTCATCAAGCTTTTGACGAGTACTATGTCATTAAATCTGGTCGTTTCTTCGTTCAAAGATGCCAGTATGGTTTTGAAAGCTTCAGAATATAGAATTTTGAAACCGTATTTATTAAAAGACGATATTGCCTAGTAGTGTGTACAAACTCAAACCATGAGCAGTGGGAGGTAAGTAATTGAATATAGAGTGGTGGCATATTGAGAAGTTCGGTTGCCTAGAGTTTGCACGTCTGGGTGGTATTGCTAGTCTGTTTGTCTTCATAATTTCATTTTCCGAGACTGGGTTATGTTAAATAGACCCAGTTATGTTAGGGATGCGTTCACTGTGCCTGTCCTGAGCCAGGAATCGACATCCCTTTGTGTCATATGTTTGAATAACTGGATCAAAAACGAAGGCGTAACCCATATTTTGATAGGGACGTGATATTGCCTGAGTAGTCGGCTCCTGAATGACGATGGTAAAATAAAATAACCCTAGTTGAATTATGGGTCAAAGCGTCAAAATTAATGTGACCGAGTAAGACGGAAGGGTTAAAAAAGTAAACTAAACAGATATAAGAAAAGATAAACATTAATCAGAAAGTTATCTTTTCTTATTGTTCATACCTCACGGCATTGGTTATTATGTCTTTCCATAGCTTTCTGTTTCGTCAATCATTTCCGATACCGATGTTTTCCCTTACCATAATGCCAGATTGATTAGGGCTGGCAGATGAATGGAACTGTTTATGACAAATTGTTGGTAAAAAAGTAAAAAAAAAAAACTATCAAATTTCAAATTATGTATATGAATGTTTAAAAGAATTACATTTATGTAAACTTGTGTTACGTGTATGTATATAAACTCTACAAATATCAACATTTATGTAAACTTGTGTTACGTGTATGTATATAAACTCTACAAATATCAACATTTATGTAAACTTGTGTTACGTGTATGTATATAAACTCTACAAATATCAAAATGTATGTAAACTTGTGTTATGTGTATGTATATAAACTCTACAAATATCAACATTTATGTAAACTTGTGTTACGTGTATGTATATAAACTCTACAAATATCAACATTTATGTAAACTTGTGTTACGTGTATGTATATAAACTCTACAAATATCAACATTTATGTAAACTTGTGTTACGTGTATGTATATACACTCTACAAATACCAACATTTATGTAAACTTGTGTTACGTGTATGTATATAAACTCTACAAATATCAACATTTATGTAAACTTGTGTTACTTGTATGTATATACACTCTACAAATACCAACATTAATTGATTTCGCAACAACAAATATATGTCATTGCTAACGTAATTTTAGTTTTCTTAACTCTAATTTGAGAGTCTGAGCAGTCTCTCGCCAAAGGAAGCAGCGAGAATACTTAACGTGTTGCACATTTTAAAATTATACATCTTATTTTTGACTATGTAATAATTAAAGTTTTAATTAATTTATTGCCCAAACTATTACCTAGTGTTTTTTTGTTTTCTTGTTAATATTCTTATTGTTGTCTGTATCAGTTCTAACTAGCGTAACACATTTCCACTTGGACATCTTGAGAAAAGCATGATCAAATAGATGTTTGTAAAATGTACTCTTCATTCTACATTTATACTTTAGTAGAATAGACAATGTTTATAAATTAGTTAATATACACAAAAGAACCTGCCACAAAATTTAAAGCAAACGTAAACAAGAAAATATGAGAAAGTAGATGTTTTACAAAATACCAAAAGGCCCAAAAATGTACAAATTAAATTTCAGGATGAGTGTCTATAAATTTCATGACCAGACAATAAAGTTTCTCTATCATATAGTAGGTTGTTTCTTTGCCACAGTTAATGTAGTTTGTTTCGCTGTCATGATTGTTGGTGTTTGTTTATATGTAATAATTCTTGTAGTTTGTTTATCTATCTTATTTGTTGTAGTTTTTGTATTTGTCATAATTGCCGTAGTTTATTAGGTTTCATAATCGTTGTAGTTATTTTACCTGTGGATATTGTCGTTGTTTTTTTTTACCTGTGGATATTGTAGTATTTTACTTGTGGATATTATCGTAGTTATTTTACCTGTGAATATTGTCGTTGTTTTTTTTACCTGTGGATATTGTAGTATTTTACTTGTGGATATTATCGTAGTTATTTTACCTGTGAATATTGTCGTTGTTTTTTTTTACCTGTGGATATTGTAGTATTTAACTTGTGGATATTATTGTAGTTATTTTACCTGTGGTTATTGTCATAGTTTTCTTACCTGTGGCTATTGTCGTTGTATTTTTTAACTGTGGATAATGCCGCAATTTATTAGGTTTCAAAAATCGTTGTCGTTATTTTACCTGTGGATATTGTGGTTTTTTATTTTTTACCTGTGGATATTTTCGCAGTTTTTTTTAACCTGTGGATATTGTAGTTTTTTACCTGGGAATATTGTCGTAGTTTTTTACCGGTGGTTATTGTCATAGATTTCTTACCTGTGGCTATTGTCATTGTATTTTTTTAACTGGGGATAATGTCGCAATTTATTAGGTTTCAGAAATTGCCATATTTTCTTTTTCCTTTTATCTGTAGATATTGTCGTAGTATTTTTACCTGTGATATTATCGTTCCTTTTTTACCTGTGGATGTTGTGGTAGTTTGTTTACCTGTTATATTTGTCATGGTCTATTGTGTGGAAACTGTGACATCTATGCATGTCGCAAGAGGTAACTGAATGTATAGGTTGCAGTTCGCTGACAGATCCCGTATGTCCACGTGACTTACACGAATACCGACATCGGATGTATATGTCCGAATGATACAAATATCGCAGACAAGCTGTAAGTAGTGTCACAACGCATTCAGTTCTAGGTGCTAAATCTAACCAATAAATAGGATTTTGAGAACACACGCAAGAAAAGATTAAAGTAGTATACCCCTATAATCTGTAAATATTTCATAAAGGCCAATATCAATTCATAATTATAAAATGATGTTAGTACATGAGATCAAGTGGCAGACAGAGATACACGTAGGCTTGAAACATTGTAAGATGGACATGATACAGTGTATCAGAGCGTGACACCAAGGCAGGAGGTAGAGGATGTTGGAGAACCATTGAAGACAAGCATCGACCATGAGACGGTTATTATCTGCAGTCGTCACGTCAAGTCATAAGTTCGTAAGTTCGTCATGTCATAATCACTATCTGATTGTAATATTTGCAGTAAGTTCGTCATGTCATAATCACTATCTGATTGTAATATTTGCAGTAAGTTCGTCATGTCATAATCACTATCTGATTGTAATATTTGCAGTAAGTTGGTCATGTCAAAATCACTATCTGATTGTAGTATTTGCAGTAAGTTCGTCATGTCATAATCACTATCTGATTGTAATATTTGCAGTAAGTTCGTCATGTCAAAATCACTATCTGATTGTAATATTTGCAGTAAGTTCGTCATGTCATAATCACTATCTGATTGTAATATTTGCAGTAAGTTCGTCATGTCATAATCACTATCTGATTGTAATATTTGCAGTAAGTTCGTCATGTCAAAATCACTATCTGATTGTAGTATTTGCAGTAAGTTCGTCATGTCATAATCACTATCTGATTGTAATATTTGCAGTAAGTTCGTCATGTCAAAATCACTATCTGATTGTAGTATTTGCAGTAAGTTCGTCATGTCGAAATCACTATCTGATTGTAGTATTTGCAGTAAGTTCGTCATGTCATAATCACTATCTGATTGTAATATATGAAGTAAGTGCGTCATGTCATAATCGCTGTCTGATTGTAATATGTGCAGTAAGTTCGTCATGTCAAAATCACTATCTGATTGTAGTATTTGCAGTAAGTTCGTCATGTCAAAATCACTATCTGATTGTAGTATTTGCAGTAAGTTCGTCATGTCATAATCAGTATCTGATTGTAGTATCTTCATCTAGCTCATGAAATCGGATGTTAGTATCTTTATCCCCGCCCGTGCGTTGTGGCATGAAAAGGGGACAAAGAATAGGAACACTATTTGCCTGTCATGTATGTCACATGAGGCAACTAATGAATTATAGGGTGTAGTTTGTTTTCTCAACCCATATATGGTAAAATGGCACATGAACAATGTTAAACCAAAACGCGCACATATCACAGAAAAATCTGTAACCCATGACACATCACTTTTCGTTCTCCCGACTACATCCTGCTAATTTGCAGGAGTTTGAGAATGAAAGCAGAAGTAGAAGCCTCTTCATTTAACTCATCAATGATATAATCGCAATCTTTCCTCCTCTTCTGTAGCGCATGTTATTATTTCCTTATTAAGTCAACGCAGTCATAACCACAATCTGTTATCGGTAGTCATCAGATCACGTGATAATTACAATCTTCTTTCACTCTCTCTGGCAACCGTCTGTCACTCTCTCTGGCAACCGTCTGTCACTCTCTCTGGCAACCGTCTGTCACTCTCTCTGGCAACCGTCTGTCACTCTCTCTGGCAACCGTCTGTCACTCTCTCTGGCAACCGTCTGTCACTCTCTCTGGCAACCGTCTGTCACTCTCTCTGGCAACCGTAGCCTATTAATATCACCAAAATCATAAATCAAACAATATATGCAAATAAAATACACTAGAGCCAAAAATATGCTTATATACCATTAGTTTATTCGACTCACTTTATTTCTTGAAGATGTATTTAAAAAAAGCTTAGTTTTTCAAAAGTAGATAACATTCCTAAAAATCGGACATCTTTGCTCTAGCTTTGACGTGTACTTAAAGTGGTTCTCATCAAAAGCTGACATATGTGATAAGAGTGCCTGACACCATGACAAGGAGACTTTAACAAGTTGACTGCGTGTTTCTTCATAAACACGATTAGATTTGTTAGCATGGTATGGCATCCCATAATATGCAAGGAGATGACGAAGTCGAATTTATGTGCACATTTATTCTTCTGGAATAGTTGTGGATATATTTAGATCATTATTGATTAGATCAGTGGTTCTCACTGTAGACTATGTGGCCCCTTTGGGAACCACATAAAATTGAAAATATGTGTGTGTGTGTGTGTGTGCGTGTTTGGGGGGGGGAGGGGGATTATTGAGAACAATTTTGTTATTTTTGGTACAAACCAGCCCCAGAAAAATAAGTATTTCAACGAAAAACAATGAGATTTCTAGCAATGAAACTTGAAACGTCTTGTTGAAAAAAGTCGTAGACATTTTTTCAGGCATTAGGGAAGTCACTGGGGGAAAATTATCCCGAAAAGGACCTCCGAACAAATAAGGGTGAGAACTACTAATTGATATCACAAACCGTGGTCAATTAGGAGTATCCATATTGTACATTTTAGGTGTTATGAATCATTTTTGACACATGTGTAGTCAGACTGTACACTTAGAATCATCTGGTTGTGTGGTCAGACTGTACACATATAATCATTTGGCTGTGTGGTCAGACTGTACACATAGCATCATCAGGTTGTGTGGTCAGACTGTACACATATAATCATTTGGTTGTGTGGTCAGACTGTACACATATAATCATTTGGTTGTGTGGTCAGACTGTACACATAGCATCATCTGGTTGTGTGGTCAGACTGTACACATATAATCATTTGGTTGTGTGGTCAGACTGTACACATAAAATCTGGTTGTGTGGTTGATAAACTTGAGTACAACTTAAAACATGTGGGTGTTTTATTCTTGGTATAGTAGAGCAGTGGTTCTTAACCTGTCTTAACCTGTTGTTCCAACCGGGGCAATTTTTCTACCGTGCCCCCCCTCCCCCAACCTTAGTGCGCATGCAAAATGAAAAAGGAATCATATGAGTTTACATGTCCAACCATGCATGCTTTTGTAGCTTTACTATTGAGTTTTACTATAGCGATTCTTGTGAACCTACGAAATTCTCAACTCTATTTCTTCCGAACAGATTTGTAATATGATCTGTATAGGACATGTCAAAATTCGTCTATAACACTTGAATTTGAAGGCATGTATCCATCTCTCTATGTCTGCAGTGCATGTCCAACACTCACAATCATACAACATAATAGATAGTATAAGTGAGATTAATTCCGATCTTGAATTCGTTACTATACTTCTAACACATATTGTTGAGATGGTTACCTATCCGTGATTTCCCTGGACGAGTCTTAAGTATAAGTAACCCTCCAATTTCAATTTCCTACTTCGTCATCATATATATATATATATTAACATCTAAACACATTACAAACAAGTTAAAAATGAGAATTATAAAATGCTAAATCTATTCTATATTAATGTATGGCTCAGAAACATAATCACTAAAAAAAAAACTTTACAAGACAGAGTTGATGCCTTTGAGAAGTAACTTGAAAGACACTTCATGTGGGCGCTAGATGATCAATGGGTGATAGGAGACGATGAGATTTAATGAAACACTGAACTAATACAATGGCGCAAAGACTAAAATGGCTAAGCAGATAGACTTCATTGCACTCAGATTGCTCCATACGTAACCTCTTCATGTAAACTAACCGTCAGGCCCCTGTTAAGAATACCACTCATAGCATATAACTCCGTAGCTTCAAGTGATTACCACTAGAAACTTCCAGGAAAATCCACCTTATAAACAGAACATCGAGAGCGGGATTCACACCCCTTAAACACAAAGTAAATAGCTTAACCAATACGTCGTGTAAATCTCACAGTAATGAAATGGTTTAACCACTACGTCGGGTAAATCCCACGGTAATAAAATGACACATGAAAGAGCGAAGCTATTCAGTAACTACTGGAAAAAAGACAATCATATAATTTTAGTGACAAGATCACCGAAGTCAGATGTACCTGGATATTGGCGCAAATAAGACGGCGATACAATGAATTTCTGTCCTCATGGCTACATCCTTCTGGAAATCTAATAGGAAATTTATCCTGCTATATATGATCGATGCGGTGTGAGTTTGGGAGCGAATGTAGATATAACCCGTACAGTCACCCACGTACGGTCACATAAACCCAGTCATTGACATCACCCAAGTACGGTCACATAAACCCACTAATTGATATCACCCACGTATGGTCAGATAAACCTACTCATTGACCTATCACATTCGTTCGAACAAAAAATGTATCATACACGGTCAGATAAACACACTCATCGACATATCACCCACGTACGGTCAGATCTACTCATCGACATATCACCCACGTACGGTCAGATCTACTCATCGACATATCACCCACGTACGGTCAGATAAACCTACTCATTGACCTATTACATACGTTCGAACAAAAAAAGTATGTCCATGATGTCACCAACGCACGATCAAACAAAAGCAGACATTGACTTGTCACCTATGAATGTGTGAACAAACGGACTCATTGCCATTCCTCGCACGGATGATGAACAAGCTCACACATTCGACATCCCCAAAAGATTGAACACATCCACACACTTCACGTTAATCGAAAAACCCCATTCATTTATTTGCAACCCACTTACTGTCCAGTAAACTAAGACATATTACTCACATACGATCAAAGAGTATGTCATTACATGTCACCCACCCACAATCGAATAAACCCATTCGTGGTATGCCACTAACGGTTTAACGAATAAATTCATTCATGGTATGCCACTAACGGTTTAACGAATAAATTCATTCATGGTATGCCACTAACGGTTTAACGAATAAATTCATTCATGGTATGCTACTAACGGTTTAACGAATAAATTAATTTATGGTATGCCACTAACTTGTTAACGAATAAATCCATTCTTAGTGTACCACTAACGCAGAGGTTCCCAAAATGTATGCAAAGAGTCTCCAGGGGCCCCGCGGCAGCCTCCCAAAACGAAAAAAAAGAAAGAAAATAGACTTAAAATTATCAGGTCTCTAGTTTTGATTCATATTAAGGGCGCCGCCGGAAATAATATGAACGTTTATGGTGCCATTGCTTTAAAACGTTTAAAACCCTTGCACTAACGGTTTATCGAATAACCCCATTCGTGGTATACCACTAACGGTTTAACAAATAAACCCATTCATGGTATGCCACTAACGGGTTATCCAATACACCCGTACCATGACTTGTCACAAGTTATCGAATAAACCCATTCATCGTAAGCCACTAACGATTTATCCAATAAACCCATTAATTGTATGTCACTCATCGTTTATCAAACAATTCCATGACTTGTCACTCGCGGGTTATCGAATAAGTACATTCATGGCATGCCACCCACGTACAATCTAACAAATCTCCAAGACGTGACCGACGTATACTCATATACACGCATACAATGACATGTTAGCCCCGCGTGTTCGCTACAGCTGTATTATATAATTTAAAACTCATTAGACATAAATAAAAGAAACAAATTAATGACAACTAACAGAAAATAACTGCAATTGAAGATGAGTTACTTAATATTCATGATGGGTATGTTTAATGTTTAGTGTACCAGGAACAAAACCAGCATATAGACAAAATGACAAATATTGTTTAAAATATGGCCTTGTCTTTTCTTAGCTATATGTCATAGCTTCATGGCTTAATACATTTCAAAATGGATGTGGTGTTGTTAAGTGAACTCACGAAATTGTATGCTATTACGTCACTTCTATGGCTTACAAAAAAACACCGATGTTTGCTGTAAAGCGACGTTTTGCACTTACAGCTTGTAGCTATATTGCTGCTGAGTAACTTAAAGAAAAAGCTATTAACAGCCAAACAAATCACAAAGTAAAAAATGACAATTATAAAATGCTACGGTACAGTAGAAGTAGATGCCACCACATAGTAGAGTTATTTCCCTTGTCTATGTTTGTAAAGCTTATGTTCATTATTTAATAATTAAAATAGTAATTTATTTTAGGGTTTGGGTTAGGACAGTTGTGTTTTACATAACTAACCCATACCCCAACTCTAAATAAATAAATATTTAAATTAATAAATGATAAAAATGAAATTTACAAACATAGATAAGAGAAATAGTTAAACATGTGGTGGCGTCTACTTGTACTGTACCAATGCTACATTCTCTCTACGTGTATGTATGATGGCTCAGAAGCAGATAATATATAACAAACTGATTAAAAACATAATTGGTGCATCTAGGATGTGGGTATATAGAAGAATAAGGAGAACTTGGTAGAAAGACAAGTTTCAAAACAAGAGGTACTAAAAGACTTCTTATGAAAACGAATCATAAACGGCAATAGAAATAAAACAAATACACCATTTTGGACCTATTAAATAACATGTCGGGTGAATCCCACGGTAATCAAATGGCTTAACCACTACGTCGGGTAAATCCCACGGTAATCGCCTTGATGACGACATTACTTGAATGATGCGTTGATGGAATGTGACCAATAGGTACGCACGTATACAATTGAGAGGAAACCAACAGAGGCGGACAGAACACAGTCTGTCAGAGTGCGTCAACATGGTAAGAGGCATATCACGGAGGTCGGTTGCAACAAACCTTGGTTGCAGAGACAGTATTTGATGCGCGTACTTCCGATGCTTTTTTACACTTACAACGACATGTCTGTAGCTAGATCAATTCGTGCTTGTAAAAAGTTGAAACGTTAGATAAAGTTACGTCCCATGACAGCAACCTGCGGTCGGGTATGAAGATAACTCTTCATGTACTAAGTTGCAGCAACTATTAAGTGGTCAGTTACTTTCCTTGCTTTACCTCAGTTTTTTTCTTTGCTTTACCTCAGTTACTTTCCTTGCTTTACCTCAGTTACTTTCCTTGCTTTACCTCAGTTATTTTCCATGCTTTACCTCAGTTACTTTCCTTGCTTTACCTCAGTTACTTTCCTTGCTCTCTTTACCTCACTTAACTCACGCGTCAGGTACTCATTTACAGTTGAGTCGACTGAAGGAGTTGTCTTGGCATATATGAAGAATGATGGTTCAGACGTAAAGTGTTACACGCCAGTGATTATAATTGTCTATGGCTTATTCTGCAACAAACAAATCGCTCGTGGATTAATAGATTTAGCCATAAAAAAGACAAGTTCGATTCATGCACGCCTGACTCCATCTGGTACAGTATTGCTTTAGACCGTCTTGCTTTAGACCGTCTGTCAGGACGAGTAAGGCAATATATCATACATATGCCTGGTAAATTATCTTTCTCACTTCGAATAACAAGGACAGTATGATTTTACTTCAAACAGGAACTGCGTTGGCATAGGAATGTATCAGTTTTCCCTTGCCTTCCACACGTCGTAGAGGGTATAGCTAATGTATTACATTAGAGTAGGCGCAATGTGTCAACGAGGTGCGCGGTAGACTAGTTGATAGTGAGCTTGTTTGCTATCACCGGGTTAAAGCGTGCCAAGTTCGAAACCACGTCCTAACAAAAAACTCCGGGTTGTGATTTAAATGAGAAACCACGCTCACCATCACCAGTGCATACCATTGTTTAAACCACGCTCACCATCACCAGTGCATACCATTGTTTAAACCACGCTCACCATCAACTAGTCTACCACGCTCCTCGTTGAAACATTGCGCCTACTCTAATGTAATACATTAGCTATACCCTAGACGATGCGTGGAAGGCAAGGGAAAACTGATACATTCCTATGCCAACGCAGTTCCTGTTTGAAGTAAAATCATACTGTCCTTGTTATTCGAAGTGAGAAAGATAATTTACCAGGGATATGTATTATATATTGCCTTAATCGTCCTGACAGACGGTCTGAAGCAAGACGGTCTAAAGCAAGACTGTACCAGATGGAGTCAGGCGTGCATGAGTCGAACTTGTCTTTTTATGGCTAAATCTATTGACCCACGAGTATTTGGTTTGTTGCAGAATAAGCCATAGAAAAATATAATCGCTGGAGTGTTACACTTTACGTCTGAACCATCATTCTTCCGATGTGCTCAATATTGAATTATGGTATGGCTTATCACCACTACGCAGGATTGTACAGTGATATGTGACCCAGCTTTTAATATATGGATGCGAGATATGGACAGTAGGCAAGCACGAGAAGTGAACAATTAGAGACGACAGGTATATGTTTATGTAATATGTTTATGTAATATGTTTATGTTAATGTAATAAACTATTGAGAGTATCAAGGAGATGTTGAGAAACACAAAGAAACAGATGATGAAGAAGACAAATAAAAAATGTACCAACATCGGGAAGAGGAATTCGTTATCAGGTTGACGGCCCGGGTTTGGAGAACATAATGGCATCAGGAAAATTTTACTGAAAACCAGATAGAAAACAACATTTGAAAATATTGAGTACTTTAACATCACGAATGACAGAGCCAACAATGATTCCGATTCAAGATACTGCAGATATAGATTTGAGAATGTGCATGATCGCCTGAGATAGTTGACGTTTCACTTAATGATGCCAAGACAGCATACATAATGGCTCCCTACTTTCACAAAATAAAACATACCATTGACTTGTGAAACTCTGGACACATCAAGAGCTTTATCGCTGACTCGGTACACTGGATATTTTTCAATGATCTTTACCGTTGACTCGTGTGACACTCTGGGCACACACACACACACACACACACACACACACACACACACACACACACATACACACACACACGCACGCACGCACACACACACACACACACTCACACACGTACGCACACACGCACACACGCAAACTCATATATATATATATATATATATATATATATATATATATATATATATATATATATATATATATATATATATATATATATATATATATATATATATATATATATATATATATAAAATATCAAGTGACATATTCTTTCCTGAACGTTGTCTTCGTCGTGGATACTCTAAACGCCTCTCTGTTCCGGAAAGCAGGCCTGCATTGGCCAAAGACATGTGCATACATTTTTCGATGTCGCAGGTCCATCGTCTTCTTGACCCCCTCTTCTTCTCTTACCCGGCACTCTGCCCTCTAGAATCAGCATTTCGGTACCATCATGTCGCTTTAAGTGTCCAAAATACTGTAGATTCTTTCTTATGATGGTATTTAGAAGCCATCCTTCATTTAGTTTCAGTAATTTCAAAACTTCAATGTTCTCTTTCTCTGTCCATGACATTCAAAGGATCTTTCTGTAGCACGTCATTTCAAATGAATTTATTCTTTTGGATATTGTCTTGTTTAAAGTCCAAGTCTCGCATCCATATGTTACCACTGGGAAAACACATGATCTTAAAAGGGTTAATTTAGTGTCTTTATTACTACTTTGCCACTGCTTTCTCATTTGTGTTAATTTGATTGTTGTAATTGCGAGTTTCTTCTAATATCGACTGATCAATCTCCGGAACTGTTTATATGTGATCCCAGATATTCGAATTCGTTTTCACATTCTAGTTCTATATTGTCTATGTTGATAAATTATTATCCAGATTATTATCTGGACACATAACGAGCCTTACAGTTGACTCTTGTGACATTCTGGACACACAACGAGCCTCATCTTTGACTCGTGATACTCTGGGCACACAACGAGCCTCATCTTTGACTCGTGATACTCTGGGCACACAACGACCCTCCTCTTTCACTCGTGATACTCTGGGCACACAACGAGCCTCATCTTTGACTCGTGATACTCTGGGCACACAACGACCCTCCTCTTTCACTCGTGATACTCTGGGCACACAACGAGCCTCATCTTTGACTCGTGATACTCTGTACACACAACGAGCCTCATCGTTGACTCGTGATACTCTGGACACACATCGAGCCTTATTGTGAACACATTCTGAGCATGATCTTATATCATTAATTTCTAAAGAAACATGGTGATTGAATGCCACAAATGTATAGTATTACAGAGTGATGTTGAGAATGTATCATGCAACTAAACGCATGTAGTTCTCGAGTGTTGAATAATAAACACAAATCTTTATATGTTTAGAGCGTGGACAGCATGTGATTTTCTTGCAGAGGGTGATTGAAGAAATACCTTTCAAACTTAAAAGATAATGGAGAAGTTGATGTTAGCAAGAATGCATACAAGACATCTACCACAAACAAAAAACAAGCGTTGCACAGCCTACTTACTGGTATATTATGCAAACAGAAAAAGACATAATGGAGATAACATCATGAACATACACAACGGGAACTAGGCTATGGGTGCACATAACGGGGCTGCGTCATGGGTACACACAACGGGGACTATGCTGTGTTCTTTGAGCCAGACTATCAGTTCTTTCAATGTCATCTGCAAAGACTGCTGTTCTCTTGAAGCCAGTCGATCAGCTTTCTTATTGTCATCTGTACTAACAACTGATCTCTTGGAGACGATATATCAGCTCTTTCTTTGTCATCTGTACTGACAGCTTTCCTTGGAGCCAGTATATCAGCTCTCTCTGTGTCATCTGTACTGGTTGCTATTCTCGTGGAGCCAGTGTGTCGGCTCTCTCAATGACATCTGTACTGACAGCTGTTTTCTTGGAGCCAGTGTGTCGGCTCTCTCAATGACATCTGTACTGATAACTGTTCTCTTGGAGACGATATATCAGCTCTCTCTTTGTCATCTGTACTGACAGCTGTTTTCTTGGAACCAGTATGTCAGCGTTCTCGTTACACTAAAATCTTGTGAAGATAAACTATGCATAATATTCGCTTTTACTTTATTAAGGAAACATGTTAAAGATAGAATGATGGAGACGAAGAAGGCGAGTGCAGAGTTAAGTATTCAAAATATTCAGACAATTACCTTAAGGCAATGTACTGAAATAAAAAAAAATTGTGAAGTAAATACTAATTAAGACTCATAGTGACGAACTAGTTATTTTATCTATCTAACAAGCAATTAAATTATTAGACCGTAACGCTGAAGCAGACATAAGCAAAGTTTAAAACGTGGTCACATAGTAGAAATTCAGTTACTTTAATTGACAAGTTATTTTTATAAAAAGTTTAGTAAACGTTTCACAGTAATTTACTAAACAAAGGAAACACACCGACAAAAAATATAGACCGGGAAACATTAAACATTCTAGATAAAACAATAGGATTAACAATATATTTAAAGTTCAAAGTAAGATTTCATGCGTGACTACTTCCGTTTAATATATACATTTATGGGATGTAGTGGCCCCACACGATGTTAGAGTTTCTGCAGTTAACAAGTACTGACATAATAGTTACATTTTTCCTGTAAGGTTTCATTCAAGAATTTTTACATGTTATTGCTAACTTTATTGAAATGTTCTGCTCGAATTATCAACAAAGGTTTAACAATTTTAATTTACATTCAATACGAGTTTGCTAAATGCTAGTATATTTGTGTATAGCTAGCTACTCTTTAAGTGGAAGAAAAGGGACAAGTTTAAATGGAAGAAAGGGACAAACTTTAAATATGAGAAAAGAGATGTGCTTAAATGTGAGGAAAGATACGTTTAATTAGAAGAATAATGACTTGATAAATGGAATAAAAGGGACAAGCTCATATGGAAGAAAAGGGAATATTTAAATTTAAATACATGTTTAAATATAAGCAAAATGAACAATATTTAAATGGAAGAGTTGACAAGTTTAATTGGGAGAAAATGGACATGTGTAAATTGAAAAAAAGAGACAAATTAAGCTGAAGAAAAAGGAGAAATTTAAATGAAAGAGATGGGACATGTATAAATGAAAGAAAAGTAATATGTGTGAATAGAAGAAGTGGACAAGTTGAAATGAAATAAAAGGGACATGTTTAAATGGTAGAAGAGGGACAATGTTGAATGGAAGAATAGGGGTAAACTTAAATGAAAGAAATTGGGCAATGTTTATTGGAAGAAAAGAGACAAGTTTAAATGAAAGAAATTGACACATGTAAAAGGGAAGAAGAGGGATACATTTAAATGGAAGAATACGTACACGTTTACCTGGAAGAAAAGGGACATTTTAAAAATGAAATAAAGGACAAATTTAAATGAAAGAAAAGGGAAACGTTCAAATGGAAGAAAATAGACAGGTTTATAGGTATAACTCGTCATGTGTTGCTGCGGCCCGTATGGAAGCATAGATTAGCAACACTATTTATCTAATGTGAATGTTGCAATAGTCAACAAAGAACATTATGGAGTGGGATAGGCTGTTTCATTCCCATATTCGATCAAAGTGACCTAGGAGTTGGATGTATCAGAGTAAAAGACGCATGTATCGCAGAAATGATGTAAATCGTGGCGCAATGTATTTCGTTCTCCGCACTAAATTCTGCTGATCTGCAGGAATTTAAGAAATAACTCAGAAGAAGAAGGACGGTTAACTATTTCGGTATGTCTTTCCTTACAATTTAGCTGCGAAACATGCACCTTAAGTAAAAATATGTTTGTATGCGCAGCTATATACATGTGGACTAGAATGTCTTTCCTCTTCGGTATATACTAACGTACAATGATTGGAGGTCTGCAATATGTTTTGACTAGTTATTACGTGAAGATCTGCAATCTATTTTGGAGAGTTATGGCATGAAGATCTGCAATCTGTTTCGTAGAGCTATCACTTGGAGATTTGCGATCTGTTTTGGAGAGCTATCACCTACACTTGAAGATCAATATATGTCACAGATCTCTTGTAAAGAGCCCCTTAACACCATCTTAACAAGAAAGCTGTGTGTTTTGGTCAAAGAGACATAGCAGCATGGAAAGATTAATAGCTGAAGGCAGAGTTAACGACAACAGGGGAAGAGGGCACCCAAGACTACGATGGTGCGGTGATATATCAGGTTGCTTATACATGTCTCTAGCTGGGGAAGTTCAACTCTCCCAGAATCGCGGTTGTTCAGAGAATCCGTAAAGAAGACCACGTTCTGAATAGAATATGTCACATGATGATCACTTGAAACTCTGTAAATTGTTTTAGAGAGCTATCATTTGGAAATCTGCGACTGTTTTGGAGAGCTATCTCTTGGATATGAATTAAGACATTCGTAAGCTAGAGTTGGTTATCTACGTACAAGAACCAAGAATACTCATCAAAGTTCAAACTAATATGTTATTCACTCACTGTTTGTAACTACCTTCTAGTCTGAGTCCCTCTAAGCTAGCTGGAAGTGTCAGCAACAGACTACATTCATAATAGTTTTGACGACGAGGACACACACTTTCTTCCATTTCAAAACATTCGCGAATCCATTCTCAGGTGGGTGACTGGAGAATCTACTATGTTCGCATACAAACACACACAAAGCACATACAGATGCATGCAGTTACATACATACATTTACAAACATACATAACTGAGCACAAAGACACTTTAACATTGTGACACATGCATATATCATTATTGTCATTGAAAGTATATCTCTGAAACAAATAGGGGTAAGTCCGGTAAAGTGCTCTTGCCACTACTTTTCAAAGTGTCTTTCTCAGTCAAGTGTATGATCCATGACCGTCTGCGAATAATTAATTAGAACTTCACTCGTTATGTTTTTTTAAAGTATTGTCCTGTTTTCGATGGTCACTTATATACCAAAATAGCCAAGGCAACTCCTAGTATATAAATGAAATGAAATGAATGAAAAAACCCGTAATCCGTCACCTTGGCCAGAACCTTGAAGTGGTGATGGGGCTTAGTTCAGCCATCAGAGGCTGGAAACTAAGACTGGTCGGGCACTCCCACTCGAGCAGGACCATAGTCCGGCCCAAGTAAGCAGAGTGCTGAAGACGGAGGCAACCAGCCAAAAGGCGCACAGATAATCAGGTTGCCACGCATAAAACACAATGGAAACATGTCTGCATCTAATAAACGTTATGGTGCCTGCCCTGTGGCGGACGTTCAGGCAGGGACGGTGCCGGGCCCTATACCTCGAAAGGGCCCAACCTCAGTTACTGGAAGTCCTTCTCAATTGCCCCGAGGAGCCAGGAGGCAAGGGAATAGAGCTACTGGCCAAACAAACAAACGACCAATAAAAATAATGCACTGGAATGCTGAGGGTGTCAACAGTAAAAGAGATGGATACAGCAAAAAATTGGAACTTGAAAATGTCCTCAGTGAAGAACAAGTAAATATATGCTGTATCCAAGAAACACACCTCAGCAGCGACATAGCCTTCAAAATCAGAGGCTACCAGTGCTACCGATCTGACCGAAAAGACAGGCGAAAGGGTGGAATTCTGACACTAGTTAAAAACAATATCAGCGCATGTCAGCTGGAAGTATACATGGACGGGGCAGAATACCAGATGCTCCACCTAAAAACAGACAGTGCAGAATTCCATCTCCTGAACTACTACTGCCCAAATGATAAACCATTGGCACTAGACACAATTCCAGACAAAGAAAGGCTTATGGTGTGTGGTGACTTCAACAGCCACTCTCAGAGCTGGGGCTACGATCATATCGACAAGAGAGGTGAGGAACTTGAGAGCTGGCAGGATGAAAATAATCTCATTCTTATTAACCAGCCAGCAGACTCACCAACCTTCTACTCGAGAGCATGGCACACCACCTCTACACCAGACCTGGCATTCTACTCACCAGGCCTGGAATGGAACATCACACGTGTCGTTGGAAAGCAGCTTGGGGGTAGTGACCACAGACCAGTATTTCTGGAAATTCACAATGAATATACCAAGGACAGCAGCACGCTCACTAGGTGGAACTATAAGAGGGCAGACTGGAAAATGTACCAGCATTTAACCAGTGTTCTAGCTAAGGACATGAACTTGGACAAAGACATCAATAGAGCATTGAGTGAATTTAATAGATGTATACTACATGCTGCTAGTAAAACCATACCCAGGGGGGCACGCAAAAACTACAAACCCTACTGGAATGATGAACTGGAAAAGCTGCAAAATGAGATGGAAACATCTAGAAAGCAGGCCGAGAACAGACCTAGCCAAGAACATCACAACAAATATCAGCAAACAAAGGCTAAATTTCAAAGAGCCAAGTTACAAGCCAGACGGAGCAGCTGGAAAGAAAAAACAGAGTCGCTGAACCTAGAAAGAGATACTAGGAAATTATGGAAACTTGTAAAACAACTAAATGATGAAGGTACAGGGAGAAATACCAGGATCACACTTTATAAAGATAGAAACATTTTAACAGGTAAACATGCAGCTGATTACTTTGCAGATTCCTTTGCAGAAGACAATAACGTCAAAGTCAGCCCAGACAAACAACAGGAGGTTCGAGAGAACCAGCAAAACATTGGACAAGGTGAACCTATACCTGAAGTCATGGAGGCACCAATCACAATGAGAGAACTGGAGCATGCAATATCCAAATTGAAAATGAAAAAGTCCCCTGGAGCTGATGGAGTGTCCAATGAAATGATTAGAAACCTGGGAAGTGCAGCAAGAGCAAAGCTACTGCAGATCTTTAACACAAGCTGGTCCACAGGTAATGTACCACAGGCGTGGAGAGAAGCAATAATGATACCACTCCTTAAATCAGGAAAAGATGGCAACACAGTCTCCAACTACAGGCCCATCAGCCTCACAAGCTGTCTATGCAAAACAATGGAACGCATTATCAATCTTAGGATGCAGTGGTACCTTGAAAGTGAAAACCTTCTGGTATCACAGCAAGCAGGTTTCAGACAGTGCTACTCTACTGAAGATCAGGCAACCTACCTCTCCCAAGAGATTGAGGATGCCTTCCAAGAAAAGAAACTGGTACTAGCAGCATGGATAGACCTCAGGAAAGCATTTGATAAGGTCTGGAAAGAAGGGCTCCTAAAGAAATTGCGAAATTGCAGGGTTAGCTCAAGAATGTACAAATGGGTAAAAGCATACCTGCATAATAGAAGAGCCAGGGTACAATTAGATGGTCGCAAGAGCAAGAAAGTTCTACTGCGTCATGGAGTCCCCCAGGGAGGAGTCCTGTCACCCACACTTTTCTTGGTTTACATCAATGACCTAGTTGCTGAACTACCACACGGGATCAAAGTGGCAATGTATGCTGACGACCTGGTGATCTGGTGCACGGCAGAACATGCAACAGTGGCCACTAAACAAATACAAAGAGCTATCGATGACCTAACCTTATGGGCTAATAGATGGTGCGTCAGCATTAACACAGATAAGTGCAGCACTACACTCTTTACCCTCTCACCAAAACAAAAAGCTGGTCATATCAAGATAGATGGAGAGCTCTTGAAAGAAGACAAACAACCCACATACCTCGGAGTTACTTTTGATGATAAGCTGACATGGAAGCAGCACATAAACAAAGCAACAACAAAAGCCAGGAGGAAGCTAGCTATCCTGAGAAAACTAAGTGGAACCACATGGGGAGCCAGTGGAAATATACTCAGTAAAGTTTACCAGCAAGGCATAAGACCACACCTGGAATACGGTTCAGCTGCGTGGTGTCCTGCATCAAACACCACATTACAAGATCTAGATAAAGTGCAAAACCAGGCACTTAGAATAATGTTGGGAGCAATGAAATCAACACCCATAGCAGAGATGCAGAAAATGGGAAGAATGCAAACACTTGGCGAACGCAGAGACACAAAAGTACTAATTCAAGCAGAAAAGTTTCAGTGTATGCCAAGTCATCCAATGAAGGAAAGATTCCAAAATCTAGCAATGGGACGACTGAAAAGGAGCAGCTTTATCCATCAAGCTAAACGACTCCGTAGACAACTTACAGACCTACCTGAAGTTGGCAGCCCCTTAAGGTCTGTACCAGAGCAAACCCCGTGGAGTGAAAGCCATGGAATGCCAATATACATTCAGACCCATGTGAAAGGAATACTAAGCGAGGACGAACAGAACAGTGTGCAGCGAATGACAATCACCCTCAGTTTCCTGGATGAGGAATATCCACAAGATATATGGGTCAGAGTGTACACAGATGGGTCAGCACAGAATGCTGTGAGGAATGGAGGTGCAGGTGTATATATAGAATATCCACACAAGCCTAGAGATACAATCAGAACACCGACAGGAAAATTCTGCAATAATTATGATGCAGAAATCCAGGCAATTAGTGTGGCAGCTAAAAAACTGCTGAACTCCAACTCTGACCTACAGCGTGTGGTATTCCTGACAGATGCAAGGTCAGTGCTTCAAGCTCTCCAGTCTGGAAAACTAACAGACTTAAAAAAACTACTTAGCGAATTGTCTTACCAGTATAGGGTAACCATGCAGTGGATACCCTCTCACTGTGGAATACCAGGAAATGAAAAAGCAGACCAACTGGCTAAGGAAGGTGCTGCCGAAGACCAACCAGATATACCAATCACCTACCATCAGAAAAAACAGATGATAAAGTCAATAAGAAAGCCACAAACACCAACACAAGATGACTATCACAATATGAACAGATCAGAACAAGTTATAATTCTACGTCTCAGAACAGGACACAACCGACTCCGCAGTCACATGTATACAAAGTTCAAGATTGGCAACACGGCCATGTGTACATGTGGACAGGCAGCACAGAGTGCCAAACATATACTTCAAGAGTGTTCTGAGCATGAAACGCTGAGGCAGACATATTGGCCAGAGGAAACAACTCTGGAATCAAAACTCTATGGGACACTGTATGAACTACAAAAGACAGTGAGTTTTATTAAGGAGACAGAATTACAGATATAGACATGTTTCAAGTGAACGAAAGAAGAAGAAGAAGAAGAAAATGAAAGAAATTGGGCAATGTTTATTGGAAGAAAAGAGACAAGTTTAAATGAAAGAAATTGGGCAATGTTTATTGGAAGAAAAGAGACAAGTTTAAATGAAAGAAATTGGGCAATGTTTATTGGAAGAAAAGAGACAAGTTTAAATGAAAGAAATTGGGCAATGTTTATTGGAAGAAAAGAGACAAGTTTAAATGAAAGAAATTGGGCAATGTTTATTGGAAGAAAAGAGACAAGTTTAAATGAAAGAAATTGGGCAATGTTTATTGGAAGAAAAGAGACAAGTTTAAATGAAAGAAATTTGGCAATGTTTATTGGAAGAAAAGAGACAAGTTTAAATGAAAGAAATTGACACATGTAAAAGGGAAGAAGAGGGATACATTTAAATGGAAGAATACGTACACGTTTACCTGGAAGAAAAGGGACATTTTAAAAATGAAATAAAGGACAAATTTAAATGAAAGAAAAGGGAAACGTTCAAATGGAAGAAAATAGACAGGTTTATAGGTATAACTCGTCATGTGTTGCTGCGGCCCGTATGGAAGCATAGATTAGCAACACTATTTATCTAATGTGAATGTTGCAATAGTCAACAAAGAACATTATGGAGTGGGATAGGCTGTTTCATTCCCATATTCGATCAAAGTGACCTAGGAGTTGGATGTATCAGAGTAAAAGACGCATGTATCGCAGAAATGATGTAAATCGTGGCGCAATGTATTTCGTTCTCCGCACTAAATTCTGCTGATCTGCAGGAATTTAAGAAATAACTCAGAAGAAGAAGGACGGTTAACTATTTCGGTATGTCTTTCCTTACAATTTAGCTGCGAAACATGCACCTTAAGTAAAAATATGTTTGTATGCGCAGCTATATACATGTGGACTAGAATGTCTTTCCTCTTCGGTATATACTAACGTACAATGATTGGAGGTCTGCAATGTGTTTTGACTAGTTATTACGTGAAGATCTGCAATCTATTTTGGAGAGTTATGGCATGAAGATCTGCAATCTGTTTCGTAGAGCTATCACTTGGAGATTTGCGATCTGTTTTGGAGAGCTATCACCTACACTTGAAGATCAATATATGTCACAGATCTCTTGTAAAGAGCCCCTTAACACCATCTTAACAAGAAAGCTGTGTGTTTTGGTCAAAGAGACATAGCAGCATGGAAAGATTAATAGCTGAAGGCAGAGTTAACGACAACAGGGGAAGAGGGCACCCAAGACTACGATGGTGCGGTGATATATCAGGTTGCTTATACATGTCTCTAGCTGGGGAAGTTCAACTCTCCCAGAATCGCGGTTGTTCAGAGAATCCGTAAAGAAGACCACGTTCTGAATAGAATATGTCACATGATGATCACTTGAAACTCTGTAAATTGTTTTAGAGAGCTATCATTTGGAAATCTGCGACTGTTTTGGAGAGCTATCTCTTGGATATGAATTAAGACATTCGTAAGCTAGAGTTGGTTATCTACGTACAAGAACCAAGAATACTCATCAAAGTTCAAACTAATATGTTATTCACTCACTGTTTGTAACTACCTTCTAGTCTGAGTCCCTCTAAGCTAGCTGGAAGTGTCAGCAACAGACTACATTCATAATAGTTCTGACGACGAGGACACACACTTTCTTCCATTTCAAAACATTCGCGAATCCATTCTCAGGTGGGTGACTGGAGAATCTACTATGTTCGCATACAAACACACACAAAGCACATACAGATGCATGCAGTTACATACATACATTTACAAACATACATAACTGAGCACAAAGACACTTTAACATTGTGACACATGCATATATCATTTTTGTCATTGAAAGTATATCTCTGAAACAAATAGGGGTAAGTCCGGTAAAGTGCTCTTGCCACTACTTTTCAAAGTGTCTTTCTCAGTCAAGTGTATGATCCATGACCGTCTGCGAATAATTAATTAGAACTTCACTCGTTATGTTTTTTTAAAGTATTGTCCTGTTTTCGATGGTTACTTATATACCAAAATAGCCAAGGCAACTCCTAGTATATAAATGAAATGAAATGAATGAAAAAACCCGTAATCCGTCAGGATCAACGTGGCATCATATTGGATGCTTCAGCTCACAGGGTTCTCAAGAGATTTATATCTTCAGCGATGCGTAGAAGTGATGAAAAATCTTGTCCTGTTCATTCCTTGATGTTGTCTGTCCATGTCTTTATTTATCCTCCTCTGCGTCTCCCACCTTCGACTGTTCCCTGCAGTATTGTTTTTGACAAGGAATCATGTCTGCAAACATGTCCAAACCATGCTAGTTTTAGTCGTTTCACTATTGAAAGCAATGGTTCCTGAACTCCTGCACAAATCTCTGTTTTATTTCTTACGTACACATTGGTCTTATGTTCCCTATAGGAAATTCATATAATTCGTCTGTAGAATTTGTACTCGAAAGCCTGTAATCATCTCTCCATGTCCGCAGTGAGTGTCCAACTCTCACAACAATACAGCACAACGGAAAGCGCCAGCGACTTAAACAGTTTGGCTTTTACTCCAACAATGATATTGCTTTTCCAAAATACCGTTAGCCTTGACATACACGCTAAAGCCATCTCCAGTCTGATTTCCAGTCTGAACTGAATATCATCATGTTGCATGAAGGGGGAAAGATCAGGAATGATATGAAGACAAGGAGAAAATGATATAGCAGTTAGAGCAAGGGTTGCACTTCTTGGAAGATACATAACAGTACACGATGCGCATGCGGTTGTGTCTGTGGGTCCACCAATGGCTCACTAGACAAACCAACCATGCAACAGAAAACCTTAGTAGATAACATGCCTTTATATTGAGGTTATCTTCTTATAGAAGCTTCATGGCACGTCATCTATACAATCCCGTAGTTGTAACCTTCGATATCAGTTACCATGTTGTTCCGACAGGCCGACGTTGTGCTTGAACTAGCTACGTGCACGGTGTGGGTGGGTGGAACAACAAAGAAACCTGTCGCAAGGACCAGAGTTGTGCCCTGATGTCGACGCCTGTTTCGGCGGCATTGGACTCGAAACACCATCGAGTCGAATGGCTGCTGAAACAGAGGGCGGAGCACTTATGGGAATGCCCCACGTGCTGTGAGGCCAGTTTTCTAATCAAGAATTAGTACACGATGGTACACAACCATGGTTATTTTAAAGGAAAAAACATTTAATCATAATGAGAAAATCTACCGTAAGGTCCTGTCGCCATGTATCATAGATTATTGTTCTTATAGCTCATCAATAACACTATCGTCTGGAAGGATGGAAAAGTGGCTACTACTAAATATATAAAATTAGCTGTTATGCAATGAATTTTACGTGGGTTTTAATGGGATAAAAAATTCACGAAAAATTTATTGAAAACGAAGAAAATGAGAAAGACAAAATGGTAAGAGTAAAATAACAGTGGTTAGAAAAAGTTGATATTGATAACTATATTGTAACATATAAGTAAATGAACAAACTTCTTCCTGATTGTGAAATAATACATTTCAGGTTTGTTTCTAAGAACACGATACTTGCATGTTTCTGTATTGATAATACAAATAACAGGTATCTCTTTTCGTCTAGAAGCTTTACTTGTTTTTATAATATTTTGAAGTTTACATGTATACAAATATCCAATTTCGTTCGTCCAGGGCACAGAAACAGCAGACACCTTTAATCACTAAAATTAACTCCATTTTGATTCGCAAGATATTTATAAAAATATATTTTCTGAAAAGGAGATAATTAATTATAAGGAGGTAATTGCGTTGATAATTACATGTTGTTGCAAACATCACATTCTATTTGCCCTCGTTCTCAAAATACGTCTGCAAATGACGTAATCAAATCAACAATTAAATCTACTCGCAAATCAACATGCTATAGCGTACATCAACATCAGATTAAATATCATGCCTACAAGCTGTGACCTGGTCATCGTTTTCCGATTACGAACTGGACATAACAGATTCTGTCGCCATCGGTATCAAAGTCGGAACAATATAATTATGGACCTGTGGTACCAGCTCTATGACGTGTTGCCGACCTGCCTAACATATGCTTGGTTACCGGATTCATCAGGGAGGTAAAGACTATTAGGGAGATGATATGGCTACCGCCCTCATATAGCAGAGCCACTGAAATGTGAGATGGCTATCATCTCACACTCCTACGACATTAATAAATGCTATTGGTTAACTTTACTTTAGCCTAAGATCAAGAAAAGAGGAACATATGGTCACACTATATCTTATTTCGTGAGCAATTATACAGCACTTCTAGGAGCCTGGAGTTGATGACTTCTGCCTTTTTTAGTCATCACCGTGGATGTCTGAAAGCGAGTGATAGAAAAGAAAAAAAAATGTCGTTTGCTCTATCTTGCAGCAGAGCAATGGTGCTACTAAATTTCCAGAAATATTTAATGCGTCGTTATCTGAACCGATGGTGGTGCTCCCTTGGAATGCCCCCTCCCATAGTAGTTCTGTCTCGTTCAGTAGATGGTAACGGGTATGCTTTCCAGAAAGAAGTACTTAAGAGAACGATGAAACGTTGTGTCATTGTCTGCATTACAGCAATGGCCCGAAACGTAAGAGCTTCGACGGTATAACACATTTATTAAACACCTATTTTCTCAACACATACACACATACGTCAGAGCTTCGACACACAAACACATAGGAACTTGACAAACACACGCACAAGTAAAAACGTTGACACACACACACGTATACTTCGACACGCACACACACACACACACACGTGAGAGCTTCAACACACACACATACATAAGAACAAGGCCACCCACACACATAGGAACTTTGACACACACAAGTAAAAACTTCGACACACACACATACACACACATACACACAAGTAAGACCTTCGATGATTTAGCACATTTATTAAACATCTGTTATGTTAGGGAGCCGCGTTAGCGCAGTGGTTAGCGCACTGGCTTCGCATATGAGTGGTCCTGGGTTCATTCCCCAGCAGAGGCGGAAATGTTTTCAGATCGGCTCCCAGGTCGACCCAGCCTTAAATGGGTACCGGATTAATCCGGGAAGTAAAGACTGTGAGGGAGAGGAGATGGCTACCGCCCTCATTTGCAGAGCCTGTGAAATGTGAGATCGCTAACATCTCACACCCCTACGGCATTACTAAATGCTATGGGTTACATTACTTACTTTACTTACTTATGTCACCACACAGGCAAGCAAGACAAGTAAGAAATTTGCACACACACACACAAATACACCGCACGCACCACGGTGCGCGCACACACAAATTAATATATATATATATATACATATACGCTGCGTGTTACAGACGGTTAAGAAACATGTCTTCAAACATGCACATTCTACATCAAACGTGTCTTAAATGTACAATGTCACAGATAATTTTTGTAAAATTAGCTCAATATGAAATGTTAACTTCTCCTTATCTACTCAGACGTCAACTTGACTATTACAAAATAAAAGATGTGATAGACATGGCACAGTTCACGCTTATAGAACTAAGCCAGGAATGATAAAAAATATGTGTGGTAATCCTTCAGTCTGACAAGATATACCATATTTTCTGAGTAATTGAAGACTGACAAACTTCTAGTAACTATTAAGAAATGTCAATGAAATGCATGCAAAGTTACAGAATGTTTAGTTGTGTTGTAGTTAGTGAACGAGGTACTGTACAAACAAGTTAACTAAAACATGAATAATATCTCACGATCAATGACGTTGTATATAAGATATTCTGGCTTTGGTAGCAACACAGTATTTGTGGTCAAGAATTCGTAGTTGTTCCTAAACAGCTTGTCAGTGAGACTACATGTAGAGACTTCAACACAAAGATAAACACAGAAAAGAAACAGAGGTAATTAAATTAATACGTAAAAATAGAAAGAAATATTACTATTTTCATGCATGACCAACAACTTAAAAAGGTGAAATAATTCGCTTATCTTTGAAACATCATATTATCAAATGGGAAAAGCACCAAAGAAATCCAACATAAATGCAACATAGCATACTAGAGATTATGGCAGATGTCTCCTATTTTCAAAAACACGCAGATGGACGTGAACGTGGCACCAAAACTACACGTTATAAAACGATCACCATACCATCACTATACTACCAATGTCAAACATGGACACTAACAACAGAAGCCAAAAGAAAACTTATTACAACAGAAATTACTTGTCTACGTAGAATTTTTGAAGTAACAATAAGATATAATCAGAAATGAAACAATCTTAAAACTATTGACCACAATGTCAATCCTTGATTATATCAGAAAGCAACAGATTAAGTATTTTTCCCATGCTTCCAGCCTACCATCAAATAGTGCCCTTAAAAATGCATTGCTATACAGACACAGTTGGTACAAAGTTAAGGACACACCATCAAAAACATAGATTACAGAAATAAAATAGTCAAAGATAAGAAACATATATCAAGCACACAAAAAGGCCATCTCCAGAGAATTATTTTACCGGTAATGCTACAATGCATAAAGGAGTAAACAGCGAAAAGGAAGAAAGACTAGAGGAATTGAACTAGTAATGGTATTCCAGATCCCTATAGTTGTGAAACGCCAACTATTTCAACAACACCAACATCAGCAACACACAGACATAACCAACCAAAAGAAAGAAGAATAAATATTTACATCAATACAAGAACTTCATATGTCTTAATTCACCACCATCATGTGTCGTCTCCGCAACGAAGATTGGCGTCAACATACCTTCAATGGCCCCTGTCTTTTGTTTTGGTGGTGCACACTGCTAGACTGTAACCTGTCCATCGTGTGATATTTCTCTCCCACTTGTATCTCTGCCTACCTCGTGCTCGCTTCCCTTCGATTTTACCCTCAAGTAAGATCTTCAAAAAGGTGTCTATTGTCTATCCCCATGGAATGATGGTTGATCGTATTCACACTTCCGTTAAGCGTAGTGGTGGGAACATAAGCTGTCGTTCCAGAGCCAGATGTGTCGCCGTAGTTGTATTTAGTCCATGTGTGTTCAAAGCTATCTTGATGTTTTCTATCCACAACGTTTCTTGGTCTGCTGTTAGCTTTACGTTTCAGATATTCTTTATTATATGCTCTTATTGGTATTTGGTTTGGGTTCATTTTCATAAAGTTACCGAACCATTTTAATTCGCTCTGTCTTTCAATATGTTCAACACATGATATTATACCAACTCTTTTCCTAATTTCTTGGCACCTTTCTGGCACCTTGTTTCTATATTTCTCTGACTAGTCGTCCATTTTCGAGAAAAAACGCTGCCTAGATATATTTTTTACTCTCAGTGGTAATATCCAGTATACTTCAGCTTTCAATGATAATACCCAGTACACTTGAACTCCCAGTGTTAATACCCAGTTATATTTTAACTGTCATTGTTAATACCCAGTTATACTTCAACTGTCAGTGTTAATATCCAGTTATACCTCATCTCTTAGTTCCATGCAATGTTTGTGTTAAAGAGTCCCTTACTCAGAGCAGATCTCCACAATCAGGTCACTATTACAATGGGGTGAATCATGACTATTTTCAGTATCAATACATGTGCACAAAATAGGCAAACATGACTTAAAAAGCCGATTTTGATAATTTCCGTGCATTTCGTTGGTCAGCATTGGCTATTTTTGCATGCATCTCCATGTATATAAATAGTGACTAATGAAAATTACGACAATAAACAAAAACGTAACGAATGAAGTATTGTTTACTTTCTGTACAGAGGTCTGTCTTTTTTACTGCCGGCAGTCTCGGATGAACAAACAAACTCCCAGCCCCCTCCTCGTCCACATTATTCCTGAGTTATTCTTGTTACTTTATGATTGGCAGGTCGCAGTGTTGATATTAACTGTTCTACTTTCGAACTCTGACGTCACACAGCGTATTCAAATTATGATGTCAAACAAATAACGTAATAGTAAACTCTGACGTCACACAAACAACGTAATAGCAAACTCTGATGTCGCAAATACAACATAATAACAAACTCTGATGTCACACAGACGAAGTAATAGCAAACTCTGATGTCACACAGACGAAGTAATAACAAACTCTGATGTCACACAGACGAAGTAATAGCAAACTCTGATGTCACACAGACGAAGTAATAACAAACTCTGATGTCACACAGACGAAGTAATAGCAAACTCTGATGTCACACAGACGAAGTAATAACAAACTCTGATGTCACACAGACGAAGTAATAGCAAACTCTGATGTCACACATACAACGTAATAATAAACTCTGATGTCACACAGACGACGTAACAACAAACTCTGATGTCAAAAGACAACATAATAACAAACTCTGATGTCACACAAACGACGTAATAACAATCGGCTTAGGTCGGAATGCAATGACATGTAACACATCAAACCACAAATTTATTATATGATACATGATTACCTAGAGTGACTATTTTACATGTCACGTTTGATAATTTGAGAAATAGTGTTATAATGAAGTAATATTGCAGATTTAATAAGCATTATATTATATGTCCAGATCTATCTCAGTAAATCGTGCTCTTGTAGACGGTCTTTGTTGGTTTCATGAGTATTATATCGAGATAGTAGGGAAACTGGAGAAGTTTGAGTAACGCTGTTGAACATAATTTCTTTATTAACTTTTATGGAGTATTTGTCGAACATTTCTTTTGTATAGTTAATTGCCGAACATCAATCTATATATTCATCCATCCATCTATCCATCCATCGTCCATCCATCTCTCTACCAACCTACATAACTACCTATATATCTACATATCCATCCATCCATCCATCCATCCATCCAACCACCCACCCACCCACCCATCTATCTATCTATCTATCTATCTATCTATCTATCTATCTATCTATCTATCTATCTATCTATCTATCTATCTATCTATCTATCTATCTATCTATCTATCTATCTATCTATCTATCTATCTATCTATCTATATATCTATCTATCTATCCATCCATCCATCCATCCATCCATCCATCCATCCATCCATCCATCCATCCATCCATCCATCCATCCATCCATCCATCCATCCATCCATCCATCCATCCATCCATCCATCCATCCATCCATCCATCTATCTATCTATCTATCTATCTATCTATCTATCTATCTATCTATCTATACTTCCGTCCAAATATCCATCAATCTATCACATGTAAGCCTATATGTCTTCTATTTTTTGTCTGTCACTTTGTATTTCTATATTTCTAAATCAGTGTTTCCCAACCTCTTTTTCCTTGTCCCACCTAAGTCTTTCTAAAATTCTGATCTCCCCTTCCCCCTCCCCCCACCCTCCTCCCTTTCTATATAACATATAAATATTTTTTTAATAAAAAATAGAATAACATATAATAGAGACAAGCTCATTTTCGAATTGCCCCTACCCCCAGGAAAACAATTAAATGACCCTCCTGTGGGGCGTGCACTCAACGTTGGGAAGCACTAATCTAACTATATTTTCATACAGAAATGTGCCTTTGCTTATTATTGTATTTACTAGTATTAGATCATCAGTTGTCATTAATTTCTTGTTATCGCTTGTTTCACCGTTATCATTAATCTTCTCTTGGCACTTGATTCTGTGTCCTTAATCTGCTGTTGGCACTTGATTCTCAGTGTCCTTGATCTACTGTTGGCACTTGATTCACTGGGTTCGTAATCTGCTGTTGGCACTTGATTCACTGGGTCCGTAATCTGCTGTTGGCACTTGATTCACTGGGTCCGTAATCTGCTGTTGGCACTTGATTCACAGGGTCCGTAATCTGCTGTTGGCACTTGATTCACTGGGTTCGTAATCTGCTGTTGGCACTTGATTCACTGGGTCCGTAATCTGCTGATGGCACTTGATTCACTGGGTCCGTAATCTGCTGTTGGCACTTGATTGAATGGGTCCTTAATCTGCTGTTGGCACTTGATTCACTGGGTCCGTAATCTGCTGTTGGCACTTGATTCTCAGTGTCCTTAATCTGCTGTTGGCACTTGATTCAATGGGTCCTTAATCTGCTGCTGGCAATTGATTCTCTGTGTCCGTAATCTGCTGTTGGCACTTGATTCTCACTGTCCTTAATCTGTTGTTGGCACTTGATTCTCAGTGCACTTAATCTGTTGTTGGCACTTGATTCTCAGTGCACTTAATCTGCTGTTGGCACTTGATTCTCTAGGTCCTTAATCTGCTGCTGGTACTTGATTTTCTGTGTCCTTAATCTGCTGTTGGCACTTGATTCCATGGGTCATTAATATGATGTTGGCACAGGATTATCTATTGTTATTAATCTGTTATTGACAATTGATTTTTGATGGTCATTAATCTGTTGTTGGCACTTGATATAGTTGGCCTTGTTAGCAGCTGACTACGGAAGAATACTGAAGCACATCGAGACAGCAAGCAACTTGAAAAACAAGTGGTGGAAGAAGATCAATAGAGAAAATGCTTACCATCTAGTCATTGTAAATTGGAAAATATCAATAGCGGTAAATATTGACAGTACAGGAGACCGAAAGCTATCTGAATACGGTGTGCCTTCACCAACATTCAGTGATAAGTATAAGTGTTGCTTCACCAACATTCAAAGAAATGTATGAGTTTTTCTTCACCAACATTCCAAGCTGAGGTGGCAAATTTCCTAATCCGATTTGTATACATAGTCATGTCCTTCTCCACGATTTTTTTACCTGGATGGTGACAGGAAGTTAGTGATGAAATTCCCCGTACAATGTCAGGGCCTAAAAGGGGAGAAAAAAATTAGGAACATTCTTATATCTAACGAGTGTCGTAAGATACGACTAAGGAGAGTTATGGGGGTTGAGTGGCTGCCCTCACCCCAAAAAAACACCCAACCCCTAATTCCCTCCTTATCGACAGGCTTGAATAAATAATTGTACCTCAGTATGATACATCCCTAATTGAATTGACGGTAAGTGATAACTGGCATGGATATGTTGGTAACCGAAATATGAGCATGTAATTTTCTTATTTTGCTTTCGATCGATAATTTCTGCAGACTAGCATGACGTAATTCGAAGAACGGAAAACGTTGTGTCATTGTTTACAGCCTGCTGCGATATATGTGCCTTTCAGTCTGACACATCCGACTTTGGTAAGGCTTCTGTGTCACTTTGGTCCTATGTGGGATTTGACATCCACCATCACCCCATAACCGCATTTATTCTTGTTTAAACATAAAGTTTTTTTTTAAAAAACGATCCAATATTACCATTAATTAAATATACCGTAGATGGATTTTTTCAGGAGCTCATTGGATGTCTTTGAAACATCGATTAGTATCATCTTTTGATTTAGTTCATATAAAAGGCAAACATTTTAAATCGGATCCAATTATATTTTTAAAATATCTGACAAAAAGTAACTTCTTGAATCCCACGTTGTGCAAGTAAATATTTTGAAAGCGAGTCTATGCTGATATACTTAACAACAAACTAACTTAGTGCCATATACATTTTTTAGAAAATGGCTTTCACTTAGTAGTAGACTAACAAATTTATAACATTATTTTTTATGTCTAAGTCTCACAAATGATGTAATTATCGCTTGATTTAGACAATAAATGAGTTATTAGAGAGAGATTAGACCTAGTAATAGTGATTATCGTTTAGGGCACAAGAATAATAAAATAAATAATCAGTTTGGAGTATCTCCATATAGTCAATATAGAATTGTATAGAAACGAGCACGGGTGACCTATGAAAAATCGTCGTTATTTTTATACAGGTCAATAAACTTGATGTAATTTTCTGTAAATGTTACAATATGGATATACTCTGACTTTAAATGCTATTTTTACATCACTGATATTTTGGATATTTTCATTAATTTTGTTTGTAGAAATAGTTTCATTATGTGTTTGATTTGTATTTGTCTGTTGTATTTACATACTATTTTTACATATCCATGTTATCTTGTATTTGTCTGTTGTATTTACATACTATTTTTACTATTCTCTGTTGTATTTACATACTATTTTTACATATCCATGTTATCTTGAGGGCTTGGCTGTGTTGGGAAGGGGGTGGCGAGGTGGGGTGGGTGTATGCATGTTTAGTCCCCGAAGGGAGATATTCTAGTACAGCAATATCTATAATCATCACGTCCTATCAGGAGCGTGGCATACACTTCTTGGCCAACTAGCTCATTCATTCTTCTGTCAGATCTGTTGACACATCTACAGAAATAGTACACCTTTAGCAGAGTAACTGGAAAGTACGGGTAGACCAAAAACCGTTTACAGTGTTCACTCCATGCCCGAACTGTCCAGGGATATATATGCTATTTGCGGCTTGAATAGGGTTTATTATCCATCTACGAACTCATAGTTATAGACATAACTCTGATTTAAATTTTAAAAGTGTATGTAACAAATGGTACGGCCACATAACCAGACTGAAAGAGCAAAGTATTATCCATAAAACACTTAACAAACAATATTAAAACAGTCGACCTATTGGACGCCCTCGTAAAAGGTCGATAGATAGTGTATTAGAGACATTCGGAAATATAACAGCGGAAGAGGCAAATAGAAGGGCAAAAGACCGTACACTCACCCTCCCCTCACCACCGAAAGGTACATGAGGACAGAAAGAAGAAGAAGAAGAAGTATGTAACAAATGATCATCATCATCTTGTGATGGACAGCCAACAATCTAGCATTCCCTGGAGTCTACCAGAAAATGTCAAAGATGCAATGATGTTTGCTAGTATGTATCTCTTCATCTTCCACAAGGACCATACAACAGAAGACAAAAATAAGAAAACAGGACAATACAGTCAATGACAACGGTGTTTTTTTTCCTAATGACAGTTTATCAACCTAACCCCAAAATTTCATTAATCGCCTCTTGGAAAGAAAACTAGCCCTATTTTATTGCCACCCTCAAGTAGAAGTGCATGCTCCCGTGATAGGAAACTTGCCCTATTTTTTGCCACTCTGAACTATAAGTGAAAGCTCCGGTTGTTGCACGGGCAACTAGTAATATAGAGAGCCATAATTATATGAAGACAAAAAAACTAATAGTAGAATGCATGGATAATGATTTCATTGGGAGGGACGCAAAGACGACGATGAAAATGAGACATCTCAGAAAGTTTAAACATGTCCTTGGCTGCGACACGTTACATCGTCCAGAATCGTTAGTTTCTCAAAACGTTCATAAATTTAAAAAAAAATAGGCTTTGAAAAGAATGCCATTTGTATGAGATAGGTCATCATTAAAGATTTTCATATTTGAAATAACTTGGCGGGTTCATGAATGAAGGATGTATTTATATGAGTCCACAGTAGGAAATGTTTAAGAATCATTACCTTATGTTGTAACAAAGAATGTATTTTTATGTAAAATAAAGCATTAAGACGGAAAATTAAATATGAAGGAAGCATAGAAATTCAAAGAGAAAGGTTGATCAAAAGAAAGAATCAGGAAGGAATCTGAATGTTGTTTGGTGAACAGTGTCGATGCCCTGCCAATGATGACGTTGTAGAGTGCGCTAGAAGTTGTTGGTTATGTTAGCATTCCAGTGTCACGCGGGGCAGTTTTTGAATAACAAGATTTTACACGTCAGAATTGTAAGTATTTGCATTGAAATTTCTTAAAGATATTCAAGTACCTGGTAGGTTTGAGTTGTCAAGAGATGTCGGCTATTTCCGAGTTCAAGTATGAAAGTTTAACCTAAATAGCAGCACAAGGAAACGACGATATGACATATCACTAAAGACCATTAAAACAATGAAATGAAAGTTGGAGGATTATTGTGCAGTTTTCATAAAATGGAATAAGAGAAGAACATTACAGTAATTAACCTGATATTTTGTTTTGTCACATCTTGGCCTTAAACGATATCTTTCGTTGTTATATTTGTGACACCTTCCAGTAGATAGACATATGGTTAGTTGGGGGGGGGGGGGTTGAAGGAGGGGTTCCAAAAATTAGATCAAATCTCATGTGAAAAATAGAAAACCATAGTTACATCTTTAAGAAATCGAAAAAAGGTACCCTCCTTCAAACACTCCCAGTACATCCCCGTGGATTTACACAAAAAGGAATCGACAAAAAGTAGGCGAAAAACAGTTTTCTAGTAGTTTATCATTTAATGTGTACCCATTGTGGTAAGATACACTGATTTATATTGTGGTAAGATACACTGATTTATATTGTGGTAAGATACACTGATTTATATTGTGGTAAGATACACTGATTTATATTGTGGTAAGATACACTGATTTATATTGTGGTAAGATACACTGATTTATATTGTGGAAAGATACACTGATTTATATTGTGGTAAGATACACTGATTTATATTGTGGTAAGATACACTGATTTATATTGTGGTAAGATACACTGATTTATATTGTGGTAAGATACACTGATTTATATTGTGGTAAGATACACTGATTTATATTGTGGTAAGATACACTGATTTATATTGTGGTAAGATACACTGATTTATATTGTGGTAAGATACACTGATTTATATTGTGGTAAGATACACTGATTTATATTGTGGTAAGATACACTGATTTATATTGTGGTAAGATACACTGATTTATATTGTGGTAAGATACACTGATTTATATTGTGATAAGATACACTGATTTATATTGTGGTAAGATACACTCATTTATATTGTGGTAAGATACACTGATTTATATTGTGGTAAGATACACTGATTTATATTGTGGTAAGATACACTGATTTATATTGTGGTAAGATACACTGATTTATATTGTGATAAGATACACTGATTTATATTGTGGTAAGATACACTGATTTATATTGTGGTAAGATACACTGATTTATATTGTGGTAAGATACACTGATTTATATTGTGGTAAGATACACTGATTTATATTGTGGTAAGATACACTGATTTATATTGTGGTAAGATACACTGATTTATATTGTGGTAAGATACACTGATTTATATTGTGGTAGGATAAACTGATTTATATTGTGGTAAGATACACTGATTTATATTGTGGTAAGATACACTGATTTATATTGTGGTAAGATACACTGATTTATATTGTGGTAGGATAAACTGATTTATATTGTGGTAAGATACACTGATTTATATTGTGGTAAGATAAACTGATTTATATTGTGGTAAGATACACTGATTTATATTGTGGTAAGATACACTGATTTATATTGTGGTAAGATACACTGATTTATATTGTGGTAAGATACACTGATTTATATTGTGGTAGGATAAACTGATTTATATTGTGGTAAGATACACTGATTTATATTGTGGTAAGATACACTGATTTATATTGTGGTAAGATACACTGATTTATATTGTGGTAAGATACACTGATTTATATTGTGGTAAGATACACTGATTTATATTGTGGTAAGATACACTGATTTATATTGTGGTAGGATAAACTGATTTATATTGTGGTAAGATACACTGATTTATATTGTGGTAAGATAAACTGATTTATATTGTAGTAAGATACACTGATTTATATTGTGGTAAGATACATTGGTTTATATTGTGGTAAGATAAACTGATTAACATTGTGGTAAGATACACTGATTTATATTGTGGTAGGATAAACTGATTTATATTGTGGTAAGATACACTGATTTATATTGTGGTAAGATACACTGATTTATATTGTGGTAATATACACTGATTTATATTGTGGTAAGATACACTGATTTATATTGTGGTAAGATACACTGATTTATATTGTGGTAAGATACACTGATTTATATTGTGGTAAGATACACTGATTTATATTGTGGTAAGATACACTGATTTATATTGTGGTAAGATACACTGATTTATATTGTGGTAAGATACACTGATTTATATTGTGGTAAGATACACTGATTTATATTGTGGTAAGATACACTGATTTATATTGTGGTAAGATACACTGATTTATATTGTGGTAGGATAAACTGATTTATATTGTGGTAAGATACACTGATTTATATTGTGGTAAGATACACTGATTTATATTGTGGTAAGATACACTGATTTATATTGTGGTAAGATACACTGATTTATATTGTGGTAAGATACACTGATTTATATTGTGGTAAGATACACTGATTTATATTGTGGTAAGATACACTGATTTATATTGTGGTAGGATAAACTGATTTATATTGTGGTAAGATACACTGATTTATATTGTGGTAAGATAAACTGATTTATATTGTAGTAAGATACACTGATTTATATTGTGGTAAGATACATTGGTTTATATTGTGGTAAGATAAACTGATTAACATTGTGGTAAGATACACTGATTTATATTGTGGTAGGATAAACTGATTTATATTGTGGTAAGATACACTGATTTATATTGTGGTAAGATACACTGATTTATATTGTGGTAATATACACTGATTTATATTGTGGTAAGATACACTGATTTATATTGTGGTAAGATACACTGATTTATATTGTGGTAAGATACACTGATTTATGTTGTGGTAAGATACACTGATTTATATTGTGGTAGGATAAACTGATTTATATTGTGGTAAGATACACTGATTTATATTGTGGTAAGATAAACTGATTTATATTGTAGTAAGATACACTGATTTATATTGTGGTAAGATACATTGGTTTATATTGTGGTAAGATACACTGATTTATATTGTGGTAAGATAAACTGATTAACATTCTCGTAAGACACTCTGAATTAAACCGCGGACATTAGTCCAATTTGGTTATATCAAGGCGTTCTGGGCAATCCAAACATAATGGGTGTTTTGAAACATCACGCCAACTTAGCAGTTGTTTCTATGGCCCTGTTGGAAGGCCATTAATTCTCTGTATGTATGGACAATTATTTCAAATTGTGTCTTTTAATCCGGTATTTGTAATATTAATATGTCAACCTCATTTTATTTTCAGAAACGTTAGATTTATATGCCGAAATTGGATGTGATGGATTTAAAGACGAACATAAAGCAGCTCGTCTGTAGAAATGACATAACAGTATATCCACTCTCCACGAGACTGAACACACGGATACTTTTCCTGATTGTTTGAGTTTGAACACATAATTTATTTTTATTATAAGATAGATTCTGTGGATGTCCAAAATGTAGGTCTGATTGACAAAATGTGTAAGCAAACAAGAGAACGAAATTTGTCGTGTCACGGTTTACAGCTTAACTGCGATATTTGTGTACTTTGGCATATTTAATATATTTTTAGTCTCTTCACATACACGATGGAACACAAAACTTGTTCTCCTTAGACGATTTTTGTGACATATATGACAGATCACAATATTATTAGTCATCGTTCCTCTTTGTAGCAGGACCCAGCTACACACATGTGCTACAGTGATACCGTGAAATGTATAGGAAACTATTATCAACTACGTTTGTATGTTCTGTCTATAATGTGCACGAAAGTGGAAACTGAATGCGTTTCATGTTTTCATTTTAAATTGTAACTTTGTTTAGTTCAGTAGATATGTTGTATTACGTGTACAATATATTCAATGTTGAAACAATGGGGTAAAAGTTGTTGTAGTTCGTGTACAATTTATTCAATGTTGAAACAATGGGGTAAAAGTTGTTGTAGTTCGTGTACAATTTATTCAATGTTGAAACAATGGGGTAAAAGTTGTTGTAGTTCGTGTAAAATTTATTCAATGTTGAAACAATGGGGTAAAAGTTGTTGTAGTTCGTGTAAAATTTATTCAATGTTGAAACAATGGGGTAAAAGTTGTTGTAGTTCTTTACATTTTTATTGTGTTTTTTCTGTACATGTTTAATTCCAATAGTGGGCTTTTAAATTGAGACTTAAAATTTCTTAGGGACTGTCCAAAAGTTATGCAAACAATTTTAGAGCTGGGGAGGGGAGTGGTCGTAAAAAGTAAGTTTCACAGTTGTTTACAATGGGATGCATGGGAGTTAGACAAAAGTTGAAGTCAAAAATGTCTATTTTATACACCAATTAAATTGTTTGAATTTGAAAAAAAATAATACATATATCAAACAAGCCATATATTTGTTTTATACTTTGTCTGCTAAATCATTGACGAATATAAAAAATGTAGATAACTAAGTACGGAGTTGGGGGGGGGGGGATTCGTGACAGTTGTTGAAAGGGGGGAGGAGGTATAACAATGGCAAAAATGTGTTGATGTTATTTATGGTCAGCCCCTTACTGGTATGTTCTGTTTGTATCAAACAGATGCAGAATTGGAGGAATGCTACCAGTCAGTATTCGAATGTTGTAGGAGGCGTATTTTACAGCAGTATATAACTGTTGACTAGACACGTAACTATGCGTCTTAGTTTGTCTGACAAATCTGGTTCGTTAACATTTGAAAGGTCACAATGATGATGTATAACCAGGGAGACTGCATTTTACATAAACCAGGACAGGCCACATTTTATTCGTAAGCAGTGCTAAAACATATAGTTTTCTATTTTTTTTACATAAACCAGGACAGACCACATTTTATTCGTAAGCAGTGCTAAAACATATAGTTTTCTTTTTTTTTACATAAACCAGGACAGGCCACATTTTATTCGTAAGCAGTACTAAAACATATAGTTTTATTTTTTTTTTTACATAAACCAGGACAGGCCACATTTTATTCGTAAGCAGTGCTAAAACATATAGTTTTCTTTTTTTTTTACATAAACCAGGACAGGCCACATTTTATTCGTAAACAGTGCTAAAACATATAGTTTTCTTTTTTTTTACATAAACTAGGACAGGCCACATTTTATTCGTAAGCAGTGCTAAAACATATAGTTTTCTTTTTTTTACATAAACTAGGACAAGCCACATTTTATTCGTAAGCAGTGCTAAAACATATAGTTTTTTTTTTTTTTACATAAACCAGGACAGGCCACATTTTATTCGTAAGCAGTGCTAAAACATATAGTTTTCTTTTTTTTTTACATAAACCAGGACAGGCCACATTTTATTCGTAAGCAGTGCTAAAACCATATAGTTCTCTTTACAAAAGCAAGTATTACAGTATTTTAATACAAACACATACAGCATGGTCTTCTTCAGATTAGTCATGAGCTCTGCTCTCAAATAGTGTCATCTTTTTTGGCTGATGAGACTGAATATTGGTTGCTGAGTGTATACTTTGTTCCGTCGGTCAATGATAATCACGGTAAACGTTGGGTCAGCCAAAATAAGATTTGGAGAACGACTAACATACACTTATATAACGACGTCATTGCTTCAGTTTTTCACGCTCAATAATGATTGATCCCGATCCCAGACTATTTAATCACAGATAAAAAGCTAACACGCACTGAAATAATGAATGACAAGTAACTCTCGTCTGAATTTGAATCTGTCTCGTGGGAGAACTTGTTTCCAAGGTAGATTCTTTTCCAAGATCACCAAGAATAACTCTTGTGTAGGTCCATCAATGTATATATTAATATCTCCGTCCACGGAATTCTCACTGATCGGATGACAGCATGAACATCTAAATCTGTATGCAATTGAATATCGTTGTCACGTTTTCTGGAAACTGTGATTACAACTGCAGCAAAGTTGTAACTTGATAGACACTTGCCCACTCTTCTCCAGGTTATATGTTCCCTAATGTGTATACCCGTTTGATAACCTTCTCCAGGTTATATGTTCCCTAATGTGTATACCCATTTGATAACCTTCTCCAGCTTCTATGTTCCCTAATGTGTATACCGGTTGGATAGCCTTCTCCAGGTTCTATATTCCCTAGAGTGCATACATACCCGTTTGATAACCTTATCTGCCCTGCCACCAAGTCATGGCTTTACCCTCTTTCAATCTGTTTCCTTTGATCATTTTGATATCGTTATGCAGTGTGTAGCTGTTGTCAGTAATACGAGCAATTATGAACGAGCACAACAAATAATCACTCTCTGCATCACAGTAGAATAATTCAACATCAATCGTATCCCCACTATTTCTGTATCTGAGGCATCCAAGAAACGATACGCATAGCTTCTTGTATAATGTTACCGATCACGTCTATCAATCTGCGTTAAACTATTGATGAGAATAGCAAAGATAAGCTCTAATACTGATATAATAGAGCAAAGCAAGAAGCCGTTGTTCATTAAAAAAATAGCAGCCATCGGCCTCATCGCTGTTAACCCTTTGAGCTGTGGCGCAGTGGTTAAACTGTTCACCTTGTGTTCAAGAGGTCATGAGTTCGAATCGGGCTGGTGTCTTCTTATTTATAAGGTGAATTATTTTATGAGATTCTTGTAGATTATTATTTGAAGCTACGGAGTTACGTGTTATGCGTGGTACTCTCGGCAGGCGGCGTCCCGCTTTGTTGAGAGTGACGGAGTACATATGGAATACCAAGTACAGCGAAGTCAATCCTCTATGACGTTTGAACCCTTTGACGATTGTGTAATTTACAAGCTCATTGAAACACAAACATCTATCAAAGTACTCCCGGGTATTTTAGTTTATGTTCTCCGTACTATCTCGCCACATAGATTGGTAGGTGGCTTTGGTGCATAGGCAATGTGAATACTCACAATTAACCATGCCATAGCCGCTTTCTTGGGGATCACCAGAGTGTCATGTGCATTAAATCACTGACCAATGCGATCCAATTCACTTTTTATCACTGGAACAATTTGTCTTCTTCCTATTCCCTGACGGTACAACAAAAATCAATCTCAGTATGAGAGGATTTTGTAATGTCCAGTCAGTTGTTAAGTATAATCTTCACAGTGTGCTGATATATATATATATTATAAGTACGGGAGACAGAGGTAAACCCTGCAGAAATTCTGGGTTTTTTGTAGTCAGATCAGATGTATAATAGTCACACTCTAGTACTACCTTTCATTAAAACGTCGGGTATATCTATAGCGTAGCGATTAAGCTGTTCGCCTTGTGTTCAAAAGGATTTTTTTGGAGATCCCTGTGGATTATTGCATGAAGCTATGGAGTCCTATAAGTGCTATGGAGTGCAATGAGTGGTACTCTCGGCTGGCGGCATGCCGCTACATTGATAGTACATATGGGAAACTGAGTACAGTGAAGTCAATCCTCTACGATTTATAACCCTTTTAAAACAAGGCTGAGTAAATCTATTGAACAAAAAAGGAATTTATGTGAAGTTCCAACAACATGACATAGATAGAGACATGGATAGAGACATGGACATAGACATGGATAGAGACATGGATAGAGACATGGATAGAGGCCATGTTGCAAGAATACTTTAATCAATCGCCATAGCACACGTCTCTATATTCATGGGACACTTCATCAACATCATGAGCAAAGAAAGTTGCATTCAAACAAGTCTCACTTTTTTGGGGCGGTATCTTTCAAGTATAAGTTTTTAAAAAAGATGTATCTGTTTAAGTAAGCGCGTAATTTACGTTTTTGCAAGTATCTTTTCTAGAACTTTGTCACTTGCATTCTGCATTGTTATTATTTGATATACATACAGCGTAGCGAGATCCTAACCAGGTTTACGTGTTTACGTATTGGTATCAAGTAGCTGTGCAGCCAGTTTTCGTACCATTGTTTGTAATTGCCACTTCCTAATACTTGTTTGGTAACAGTCATTTGAGTTCTATCAAGATATATTTGTTCTCACTTCACTAACTCCGCTTATTTTATCAAGTATTTGTAAATATTTCGATTTTTCGAAATTCCATTACAATTTATACATCCTAATACACAATTGCTCAAAAGCATTCAAATATTGGTACAGTACAAGTACATGACACCACACAATCGAGTTATTTCCCTTTTTTCCCCTTTTTCTTTTCGTTTTATACCCCTTTATGCCTTGCAGCGTCAGCGGTAGAAGAATTCTCTGGAGATGGTTTTGTTTGTGTGCTTCATATGTTTGTTATCGTTGACTCTTTTATTTCTGTAATCCATCGTTTGCAAAGTCTGCCCCTGGCTTTGTATCCTGCGTATCTGTATAGTACGCTTTTTGAGGGACACTGTTTGGTGGTAGTCTGGAAGCATGTAAAACCACTTAATCTCCTGTCTTCTGATGTAATACAGGATTGACATTGTGTTTCTTAGTCCTTTTATGTTTTAGTTTCTGTTTCTGTCTCTTATTCTTACTCAGAGGATTCTACGTAGACAAAGATTCTACATTTCCCTTATATATCCTTATGTCTGTAAATTTCATGTTCAATATTTAATAATTTAAATATTAATTTATTTTGTAATTGAACCTCAGTAATGGACACAGCTAACGCAATATGTGGTACTAAACAACGTGGTAAAGCGGGGAAAAAGAGCACCACGTGGTGGAGTGAAACTATAAGACAAGGCGTGAAAGAGAAAAAGACACTATACAAAGACTGGAAACATAACAAAGAACAAGAAACATATGAAAATTATGCATTAGCACGAAAAAAAGTAAAACAACTGATTAAAGAAGCTAAAAGTAAATCATGGTCTGATTTTGGCAAGAACTTGAATAAGGATTACAAAACAGCTACGAAACGCTTCTACAATACAACAATTCTACAATTCTCATAGAGGAAATTGCCGAGGTCATAAAAAAGGCAAAAAATAACAAAGCTCCAGGGATAGATAACATACCACTAGAAATTATAAGAGCAGCAGGAGAAACAGGATTATATTGGCTACACAGAATTTTTAACACAGCGTGGAGGCAACAGAAGACACCAACAGACTGGAGAAAAGCTATCATAGTGCCAATATGGAAAAGGAAAGGCAGCAAAAGAGACTGTAACCAGTACAGGGGAATTTCCTTGTTAAGCCATGCAGGAAAACTATATGAAAAAATAGTAGAGAAAAGACTGAGACCTGTAATAGAACAACAACTTAGCAATACACAAATGGGTTTTAGAAGAAACAGAGGATGTACTGATGCAATATTTATTCTGAAACAGTTGGCAGAGAAGTCAATAGAATACAACCAAAATTTATACATATCCTTCATAGATCAAGAGAAAGCATTTGACCGAGTAAACAGAGAAAAACTATGGGAAACATTAAAAATTTATGGAGTATGCCAACATTTAATTAACGTTTGTAGAAGTCTCTATAATAACAGCAGTTGCACTATAAGAACAGCTGCAGGCTACACAGAGGACTTTGTGATTAGCACAGGAGTAAAGCAGGGATGTGTATTATCCCCACTACTTTTTATTACATACATGGACCATATAAACAAAACCGCAAATTCTAATGAAACAAATGAACTGCTTTTTGCAGATGACCAGGTTTTATTCCACAACAGCATTAAAAACCAGCAAGACCACCTAAGCATAATAGACACAGCAGGCAAGCAATTTGGAATGAAAATCAACATAGACAAAACAGAAGTAATGAATATTGCAAGAGAAAAGGAGAACATCAACATACAGATAGATAATAAACAACTAAAACAAGTAGATAAATTCAAATATCTGGGCAGCACATTGAGATATGACAACAAACAAGAAGCAGAAATAAACGCAAGATGTAACAAGGCCTGTAAGATCATTGGTCAATTAACACCTTTACTAAGAAACAAAGATATTACACTAGAAACAAAGAAAGCGCTTTTCAACACCATTTTCTTACCAACATTGTGTTATCAGTGTCAAACTTGGACATTAGATTCTAGAACAATACATAAGATTAACACCACTGAAATGAAATGTGTGAGACGTATGATTGGAGTTAGCTTGAGAGACAAAATCAGGAATGAAGCACTAGGGAAACAATTAGGGATCAAGCCAACAATAGAATACATACAGAAACAACAAGTTAAATGGTACGGCCACATAACCAGACAGAAAGAGCAAAGTATTATCCAAAAAAACACTTAACACACGATACGAAAACAGGAGACCTATTGGACGCCCTCGTAAAAGGTGGATAGATAGTGTATTAGAGACACTCGGAAATATAACAGCAGAGGAGGCAAATAGAAGGGCAAAAGACCGTACACTCACTCTCCCCTCAACACCGAAAGGTACATGAGGACAGAAAGAAGAAGAAGAATTTATTTTGGGTTTTGTGTTAGGAAAGCTGTATTTTACATAACTAACCCTAGCCCCAACCCTAAATAAATAAATTTTTCAATTATTAAATGATGAACATGAATATTTAGAAACATAGATAAGGGAAATAATTAAACATGTGATGGCGTCTACTTGTACTGTACCCAAATATTTTCTGATAACTCCGAAGATAATGATGTCATTGTATTCAGTATTAGATCTATAAAAAGTTTGGCTGGGGTTTTATTCAATGTTACTATGAGTATGAGAGTCATTGCTGAGCATGGTGTTACTTACAGGAAAGCTACATCAACAAATTGATGTAAGGTGCGACGAGTACGGCACACCCTCTCATAGCTCTTTACAACTTAAATAACTAAATCTATTATAATCTCAGACTTTCATCCAACTCTTCAAAAGATGCAAAATGACCAATATCAGTTTTGAAAGCCTGTCATCAGAAGCTAATGCTAACTTTCCTGACATCGATTGGAAAAGCTGGACGAGATATGTAGGCGTTCACTATCATAAGAGAATAGGTAGGATTGCACTCAGTGCATTAATAGACAGAAATTTGACAATGGATAAAGGAAATGTACTGAAATTGCTTCACGGGCGCAAGCTGGATGTGGACATCTTATATCCAGGCTGAGATTCTGATAATTGATGATATATCGAGGCTGAGATTCTAATAGTTGATGACATATCGAGGCTGAGATTCTGATAATTGATGATATATCGAGGCTGAGATTCTGATAATTGATGATATATCGAGGCTGAGATTCTGATAATTGATGATATATCGAGGCTGAGATTCTGATAATTTATGATATATCGAGGCTGAGATTCTGATAATTGATGATATATCGAGGCTGAGATTCTGATAATTGATGATATATCGAGGCTGAGATTCTGATAATTGATGATATATCGTGGCTGAGATTCTAATAGTTTATGACATATCGAGGCTGAGATTCTAATAATTTATGGGATATTGAGGCTGAGATTATGATAACTGAAGCTATATTGAGGCTGAGATTATGATAATTGATGGTATATCGAGGCTGAGATTCTGATAATTTGGAATGAAACGTGGAACTGGTAACACTGGACGCCTGCAAGGTAGATTTCGGAATATAATCAATGAGCCCGCTACAAAGAACCACTACTGTCCATACTCTTCGACATTTGCTGGAGAAGATTGAACACCTATGAGTCTGCCCGGAGCGCAATGATGTCAGTTCATTACTTATATCACATTTATTTTTAGTAGTGATCTGTCGACTGTGTATTTATCTATTGTCTCTTATAAACATATCTCTTCAATATACAAATACATATTTGTTATTTGCTTTCGGCTTTTGTCTATTATGTTAATTAAGAGTGTCTAGTACAATATATGAAGAAAGATTTTTCTGATTGACCAGATTTGCTTTTATCAACACAAAATTCAGACAAGTTAAGTATAATAAATTAAGTATAACAAGTTAAGTATAACAGTGAACTTTATTTACTCGTAATTTATTGTGCGTAGTCCAATCAAAGTTCTACAAATTAGTTACCCACGCTTATAGTCAAGACTCAAAAGTTGTTTTAGTCGCAACGTCTCATCTAAAATTCAATTACCTTGTTTTTTTCTGCAGTGTTCACATACTCCATTAGATGGCCGTCAGATTAAGATGAAATGGACTCACTTCCCGATCCACGACTGAAGAACATATCGCTGTGATTCACCAAAATCGTTACACCTGGAATATGTTGAAAATGAATGCTTGTTTGTATATTAAAACTATCGTCATTCCAATTCTGTCATGTGTACACTGGTCCCTCTCATATACAGAAATATCTCATAAACAATTCTATCATGTGTATACCATGCTCAAACTTCAGATCAGAAACTAAGGAACTCCTGAAGGCACTGAGAGCTCTCATTTCCACAGATCATCCAACACCATTCAATGTAGTAATATTCATGGAATACAGATCCTTATTGGAAACATTCAATCAATCAATCAATCAAGTGACATGCCGAGTGACGTAGGCGATCATCTTTCTCCACGACTCTCTGTGTCTTGTGTTGTCAAAAAGTTCGGTTAGTGAACTTCTACCGTGCCACAACACTAGTCCATCTGGCAACTTGTTACGTAGAAACTTGTTTCATTGGAAACATTACAAAGCAACAAAAACGAAGACACAATACACAAAATTAGACTACAAATGGAAAAGAAAAAGAAAAAAGCTCATTAACATTACTCTGCAATGGCTATCCACCCATTGTGATACCACTGGAAATGAGAAAGCTGATGCCCTGACAAAAGTACAAGAATAAGTTGAACAGTTTAGCTATCCTCTACCATACAGTGAGGCCAAAAGATTAATAAACAACCTTTAAACATCACAGTAGAAGAAAGATATGGATATTGACTGGAAACCAGATCCCATACACCAACTTCAAAGGCAACAACAGATCATCATCTTTCGAACTGACTACTGCCAGCTACAGTCATCTGTGCCGTATCAGGGTGGCATACACAAACGAATGTCCATGCGGAACCGGCATAGTAAAGTAAAGTAAAGTAAAGTAACCCATAGCATTTATTTAATGCCGTAGGGGTGTGAGATGTTAGCAATCTCACTTTTCAGTGGCTCTGCAAATGAGGGCGGTAGCCATCTTCTCTCCCTCGTTTACGGAACCGGCATAAAAACACCTGAACACTCCAAGACTGTTCAGAATACAAAGAACTGCGAGGCAAAACATGGCCACAATGGACCGAACTGAGGCAAAAACGTTGGGCATCTCTCTGAATTGGACAAGACTGGGAGCTTAGTCCTGGCGACTGGCCTGAAGATCTAGCGAGGTCAAAAGTTTCCTGAATGCAGAAGGAGAAGAAGACATTAGAGCAGGACCCAAATTTAGCCATCGTAGGCGGAGTGTCATTCACCATCATCGTGAACCCCTCGACGTAGTCTGAGTATCTACACAATTAGGAGCACCTGGAGCGATAAGCTTATTCCTTAACTGAACAGTACTTTAGTTTCGATCTCCATGTAGTTTCCCGTTCCACTTGCGCTAGTCGTTGTCCACTGGCGTTGTTCTGTCCTCTGGCGTTTGCTGCACTCTCAATATACTCAGTATGTTATCCGTACAAATACTATCGCATAACTTTCAATATTCGTGATGATATCTACCCATATCGTGACATTTGCATCCCCGTCTGCAATGTATCTGCCTTTCAGCCGTCCGTGTCAGAGTGTCTTGCATCATGTGTCGACAGTGCCTCCACATTCAGGAACATGATTCTCAAAAGTGTTTGTCAGAAACAGCACACGCCGCTGTATATATATTGCCAGAGTGCACCACGAGGAGGTACATTTAAGATATTGCTTATCTAGTAACCCTGCACGAGAGAAATGTTGTAACCATAGCAACCCGTATCCTATTCAGGACTTAGCCATCAAAAGAGCATTTTTTGACTGTACTGATTTTCTAGGCAATATAAATACGTTCAGTGATTTGCCAGTACTTTCTGAAAGGTACGGATGTACAGTTGCCTGTGACGGAATTTGAACCCGGTACCTTTGTCGTCACAGCAACACACTTCCACAGAGCCATCGGCTGTGCCGTGTCGAAAAGTCCGATATCTCAACCAAACTATTGTGCCATAGTTTGCGAACGGGCACAGAATAAAAATGTGCTACCGTTATATCTGATTTTCGAACGTTCATTGTGCAGATAAAAAATTGGTACTATGATCGCAGTTCAACCCGTTTGCGTCATTTTGTGCCTACCTGTGTGATTATTTCCCTTGTCTGTGTTTATCAGTTTATGTTTAACATTTATTATTTTAAATATAATTATATTTAAGAATAGGGTTAAGATTAGTTATAACAAAAATAACTAACTATAACCCCTAACCCTAACCCTAGACCTTGAAAATGAATATTTCAATTAATTATTGATTACTTATGCTATTGTATTTAGATCAATTAACCACAAAAATACGTAGGTAGGCACTAATGGGAAACAACAACGAAACCAGCAGTTGTACTGCGATCATAGTACCAAAAAAGGACAAGATTAACGTGTTTATCACAAACTTTTCACCTCATTATTATTCTCGTGCGGACTTTTATGTACAACAATTACAATGACAAATATGTGTCTTTCTCTTATCAGAGAAACACAGTTTCAATTACACGTCAGCAATACAAACTTGCTGAGTAATTTAGAAGCATTTTTCTTGAGTGATGAGCTGTTTGCAAGGTTAAATATCAAATTATCCCCCTCAATTCGTGGCGTGTAATGACAGTTCTTTGGTAAATTGTCACTTTTTCTCAAATTTTCAATTCTTTTACTTTGAATACATTACAAGTTGTTAAATTTTTCCCCATTATCGTCTTGCTCACGCCTTTCGCAACAGTAATTCAGCTGCTCTGCACGGTTGCCATGATTATACTAATATTGCAGATTTATTATTATATAAAATTGTCAAATTCATATCTTTTACTAGATTGTAAAATTGACAAAAAATGAAAATATTGATGATAAAAATAAAAAAATATTATGGTCAGTGAAATTTAAAAAACTGCAAAATTCGCGAAATGTAGCCATTAATTGTTGTTAAATACTGGCAACCCTGTTCTCGTGTCATATATAGCACCTCCTACACGGATATACAATTACATACACTTTTTACAAGACGAGATATTAATCAAATTCATGCATTCTATTTACGTCGTGCTGATTACTAGCGATTGATAGTTAGTTTTCGACATGTCTTGAATTTTAGCAACATCACCATTTTTTTTATTCAAGATCATACTTCGCTTCCCTATGCGAGCAACAAGATTAGGAATACATTTCTCACTTCGAAATATACAAGTACTTGATTTTATTTATTTGTATCTCGGAGTTATTATTACACACGTTCGCTCCGATCTCTTTCTTACGTAGAAAAATGTCAGCAAGTTCACAGACACTTTAAGACTGGTCGGTCTCCTTTATCTCTAATCATTTTTATTGTAATTCCTTGTTTATACTTTGTTTTACAACTTCTTAAATGTTTGTCCGAGAGTAATCGGCACTTCAATCATAGATATCTGAGCCATGAATGTCTTCAATACTCATGCCATGAACACAAAAGTTTTGGTCCTTGTCTGGAATCCATGCCTACAGTGATATTTTTGGATAATTTTCCTTTAGTATATTTTCAGACAGTGGGTATTTATTTCTTAACCAAAACATTAACCCTAACCAAAACCCTAACGTTAACTCACACAGCTCTTTAAATTAATAAAAATAGATGAACCAATTTATAAACATAACCAAGGGAAATAATAAAAATAAAATATAACGGTAGGCACGCATTCCAAACAAGGACCAAACTTTTATTATGTTTTCGTTAAGAATGCACTTTATCTAAGTCCTTCTCCGGAATAGTTCTACTCACTGATCTCCCAAACAGTGTAACTTATCTTTACAGGTTGCACTGTTTTCGTGATTTTCATTCGCAAGTAAGACAGTACCCAATGATCAGTAGCATCACCCAAAATATGCGAAACTGTTTTAGATCTTCTCGCAGGACTAATCATTAGAAGGACATCCTTTAACACACCTACTCAGGGTTGTAAAATTGGTTATTTTATACTGTCACTGGACATACGATTAACGTTTTGCGCATTTTAATATTTGTGACAGTTTTTAAAAAAGAGCTTATTTCACATATACTTTTGTATAAATCTGGCTAAATTGTGATTGGTAGAGCTTTTTCGGAGAATTAATATCAACTACCTCGTGTGTTATTTTATTTTCATAAAATGATTTTCTTTATGGTGTTTTTGAACTTCTTACTTATAAATTATCGGCGAGTTGACTTGTCGCAGTGAGGGACATGTTTAAACAATATGAGATTTCTCTTATCCATCGTCGTCTTGGGGGTGCTTACCGGGCAACCATACCTTCCATTATTATTTTTTCCACGCTGTTATGTCTCTTTGTATGGTCAAAAAATCTCAGCTTATTCAGTATATGTTGTTTAAGAGAGAACCATCAAGAACATCAATGTTCTTATAAATTCTTGATGTGTCTCGATCACTGTTCGTAGTATTCACAGAATCTTTCTGAAACATCGCATCTCGAAGGTAATTACTCTCTTTGCCACTGATATATCAACTAATTTGTCTCTAAGCATTACATCCATAGGCTGGACCAGAAAAGTATGCCGAAGTTTCATTACCAATTAAAGAACTTGTGAAACTAAACAACTTGTGAATGGAAACGTATACGTTAAATATGCTCACTTGGTAAGAGCTAATAGTTTACTTTGCATCAGAAAACTCCCAGTAAAGTGTAATTGATCGGACTTTAGACTTGTTTTATTATGTTTTAGCAGTTTATATACAATTTACGAATTTTGTCAATTTTCTATGTGAAAGTTGGCGACACACAGTTTCAAACAGTCTCAGTACATCAGCATGTGCTTTTCTATCTTGCGCAGCATGCTTTGAGAGGCTGTGCTATCTTGCGCAGCTTGCGTTTAGAGTCTGTGCTATCTTGCGCAGCATGATTTGAGTGTCTGTGCTATCTTGCGCAGCATGCTTTGAGAGTCTGTGAGTAGTACCGAGTGTGTTGATCTATCAGTTATCAACCAATTAATTGCTGCTGTAATTCACCGTATCTCAATCCTCATGCTCGATGTGACAGCGGGATATGCTGAAGATTTCTCAACCAACTTCACGCTGTTTCTGTTGGCAACAAATCCCAAACCGCTTTTATTTGTGCTTCTGTTAACTGAGCCATCTGTGTATATAATTATATCTTGTAGTTTCGAGTGTAGCTGGGCGAGTTCATGCACTATATCCTGGGCCCTGACTCCAGTCCATTTTCGACACGCTTTATCTAGTTGTATTATTACTTTAGTCAGTGATTTTTTTCTCAGTGTCTACCTCCACCCAATCACTGCGCTTTCCTTTTTCTTCAAATTCACATGCGCTCCGCAGTGTGTCTTCAGCCTCTCTATGATCTGCCACGCTTGATTCGTTTTCCCTTTGACTCATCTAGACGTTGGTGTAGTGGGTGGCGGTTGTATTCTGTCACTTTAAGGTGCAACATAACCTGTGCTACCTGATATCGCACTCTAATGCTGGAGAGATCAAGCAGAAATCTCATAGCAGAGATGGGTGTATTCCTAGTACACCCTAGAACCATTCTCATTGCCTCTTTTTGGACTTTTTCCAATCTATCGACTTTTGTCTGTGACAGTGATAGTAGGCCGAGGCCATAATCTATGACAGATATCACCATCACTTGTAGAAGCAGAAGCAGTACGAATTCCTGCATGTCAAAGGTCGCCATAACCTTGATAACACTGATCCCTCTTTTAGCCTTATAAATCATATTTGTGACGTGTTTGTTAAATGAGAGACGTCTATCAAAAGTTATCCCAAGATATTTAAGGTTATGTTCTCTTTCAACGAATGTGCTCATGCAACTGACAGCTGGCAGTGTGTCCCTGACCAGATAATTATTTAACGAGTACCAGAGGACCTGTGCTTTCGATGGATTTATCACAGCGTTGTGTGTTCTGCACCATATCGACAATTGATCTAGCCCACAGGGTAATGACGTTTTGCTAATCACCAAAGACACACATAATATACTAACCAGATAATAATAAATATAACCAAAAGGCCTTTATCAAGACAAACATTAAAACAAGATTAAATGTACAACAGAAAACGGACACTAAGGATATGGACGCTCACATTGGCAGGTGTTATATAGATTGACCGGAAGAGGTGAAACGACCATCGATATCCTTATTGTCCGTTATCTGTTGTATATTTTAATTTTGTTTTAATTTGTTTCGTGATAAAGGCCTTTTGTTCGAAACGTCGATGTGTGTTTTCTATAATATCTGTCTTTCGTGGTTAGCAAAACTTCATTACCGTATTCCTGGATTTGTATGTGTTGAATACTGATAAGTAAACTAGTAAAAGGTTAAGATAATTGTTGCCTATTGTGTTGTGTCTTTGTGGAGCACTGTCAAGTTAGTTGGTAAAGATAATTGTCATGGGTTGTCGCATTGTGTCTGAATGAAGTGGCATATGAGCTGGCCACGTTCTTTGATAAAGTTACTGTGAAATGTATGTGTAGAGCAGTGTCGAGTACTCGCGTGAACGAGTAATGTTCAAATCCCAGTGAAGACAATTATATAGTATATTACGTCACGGTAAACTATAAAGAAGACGTAACAACTAATTTGTACGCATTCGCCAATTGGAGGTCTTTTTTTTACCTATCGACAAGAACACGCCATACAACAATCCTATTGCGCGTTACAACGAGGGGCAACTTGTTGTTTTTTTGTGATTGGTGACGCCCAATGGGGAATTGCTTCTGCGTATTATGTTGATGGATCTAAAATGGGTCATAAAAAGTCGCGGATGAGCAAATATTTACGTTTAGTTGTGTCGCCTTCTCGACTTTTATGAATATGTGAAAACGGTGTCAAACTCTCAGGTGCACATGTGCATATTCTTCCTTTTAAAACTATCAGTTGTGCACATGTGCATATTCTTCCTTTTAAAACTATCAGTTTGTAATTAGAGTAAGACCTGCGGGGAGCCGTAACCAGATTTCAATGTTTTAATAGAATATGTAGTTTCATTCAGTTTTCCTGACGTCGCTGAACAAAGATTAAAAAATCGTTATGTCTGCAACAATGTGCGCTACTCACTGAGAGCTCCCCCTCCTGTCCAACAGGGTCATCCAATGGAGGCGGAGTGGGGGGGGGTTCTTTCATTGTGTAGTGGACGGATTGCCAGTAGTCTTAACTATTGTGAAATGCGTCTTTATCAATATTTTGTTTCGTTACATAATGTATGTAATTGTTACATTAAAAAGTGGCCACAGCTGCCCGCAGTGTATCAAGCCCATTAATGATTAGAAGCATTGTAGCTTTCCCTTGGCAATTAAAGTCTCCGGGTCACCTCTGAAATAAACAAGAGTAATAATATTAATAACCTATTTTAAATGTTATGTTTATTCGCTGTCGTGGAGTCCATTACAATATATAGATATGTCAAGGGTATTGGGAAATCCTTAACAACAAAACATAAGAGACAAATGGTTACAACAGAGATGAGATGTCTGAGAAAAGCCACAGGAGTGACCAGAAGACACAGAATTAGAAACAATGTCATAAGAGAAAGAGTGGGTGTCATATCAATTCTACAATACATACAAAATCAACAGATACAATGGTTTGGTCATCTGGAAAGGATGCCGTGTTATCCATTAGTTTATAAAGCATATACGAAGAGAGGAGAAGCAGAAAGAAGAGCCAAGGGTAGACAAAGAGTACGATGGATCGACAACATCATAGAACATTACACGAACACCAAATAACATTATCTGAAGCTGCCAGAAAAGCGAGAACAAGAACATTGTATCTCCCTCGACACCCGTAAAGGGTAAAAGAGGAAGGAAGGAAAGAAGAAGAAGAATGGGAAACCTATAATACTAGGGAATTTATTTATTTGGGTACAGTCATGACCTTCTTTAGTATAGCAGACATGTGCACGTACGTAAACAAAACCTGAAAGGCCCATTTTGATTATGTCATTGCATTTCGTTGGTTGGCCTTGGCTTTTTGTGGCATGCGACTCTAAGTACATACATATTGGCCAAGGAAAATCACGATAATGAAAAACCTAACGAATGAAGTCTTACTTAACTCTGTACAGAGGTCTTATAGTATGTCTAAGGTCACGGTTTAGTACATGCATGTGGATTCTAATCATTTTGCATTTGCAGCCTTTGTAAGTTAATCAGGAGACTAACCTATGGTTTAGTGCATCTTCATGGTGTAGTGTCTAAGCCATGTGTCTTTTGTAAGTTAATCATGAGACTAACCTATGGTTTAGTGTATATTCCTGAAGCAGTGTCTAAGTCATGTGTCTTTTGTACCGTTTTACTTGGTGTTCCGGTGACATTGACCTGATTGAACCTGGCATCTGCCTCTGGGTGGCCAAATGGTGCCCCACACCCTCACACAAATGGGGAGAGTGGTCTTTCACCGGACATTTTGAATTATCTCATCCTTGTGTGCTCCCTTGCTCCGTTGGTTCTGTGACCTATTCCATTGTGATTTATTCCGTTGACCTTGAGGGAACCAACGAAACCACATATCGAATTGCTGATGTTACTACTACTCATGTGTTTTTTGTAACTTAATCAGGAGACTAGCCTATTTTTTATGGCATCTTCCTAGAGTAGTGGTTAAGCCATATATCTTTTAATTAGGAAGTCTCAATGCCTTATGTGCAAGTGCATTTTTATATGATTGCTGCGGCTCATCGAAACTATAGAGTTGCGCACTTTGAGTCATACCCTTCGAAGGAATCAGACTATATATATATATATAGTACAATTAAATAAATCTTCTACGCAATTTGTTTTCTTTTTTTATCACTTCAATAATACATATTTTTGCATGTTTCCTCCTCAAAAGTCATTTTTATATCAACCAAACTTCGTGTTGTTATGTTTCCCTTTCAATTATCATTTTTACATAAATCATACTTAGTGTTGTTATGTTTCCTTTTCAACTATCATTTTTACATAAATCATGCTTAGTGTTGTTATGTTTTCCTTTCAAATATCATTTTTACATAAGTCACACTTAGTGTTGTTATGTCTCCCCTTCAGTTATCATTCTTAAATGAATCATACTTCGCACTGTTATGTCTATCCGTCAACTATAATTCTTACATCAACCAAACTTCGCGTTGTTATGTCTCCCCTTCAACTATCAATGTTACATCAACCAAACTTGTCGTAGTTATGTCTCCCCTTCAACTATCAATGTTACATCAACCAAACTTGTCGTAGTTATGTCTCCCCTTCAACTATCAATGTTACATCAACCAAACTTGTCGTAGTTATGTCTCCCCTTCAACTATCAATGTTACATCAACCAAACTTGTCGTAGTTATGTCTCCCCTTCAACTATCAATGTTACATCAACCAAACTTCGCGTTGTTATGTCTCCCCTTCAACTATCAATGTTACATCAACCAAACTTCGCGTTGTTATGGTACGCCTTCAACTAGAATGTTTTCTTCAGCCTATTCCACATTCAATTTCTCATTATTTATTCTGAAAAGATTACGTGTTCACTCCGCTTGCCTGCAATAAATTCTCAATGAAAATGCTAACACTGTCTACCATATCAGCTCTGTATAACCCGACAATGTAATTGTAACTAAATGTCCCACTTGCGTTAACGTTAACCGTATTCGGGCATTCTCTGCATTCTTGTTGCTAAGCCGAATGTTTGTTCATCCTCTCGACATGTTTGTTCCTTTGAAATTTCTTTCATCTTTGTGGAATTTTTTTTTCTACTTTTAAGAATTTAAAAGAACTAGTCTGCAAGCAGTGACGTTTTTGGAGATAAACCAAGAATGGAGTAATGAAAAATGTCTTGCTGTATTGCTCTTTCCTCTTTCTGTATTACTTTTTCTGTATTATTAATTTTTCTGTATTATTCCTTCTTTATTACTCTTTTTCTGTTACCCTTTCTCTATTACACCTTCTCTGTTAGTCTTTATCTATTACTCTTTCTATTACTCTTTCTGTTACTCTATCTATATTACTCTTTCTTTGTTACTCTTCTTGTATTGCTCTTTCTGTATTAATTTTCTCAGTTACTCTTTCCTATTACACTTTTTCTTTACTGGTTTTCTGTTAATCTTTCTCTGTTATTCTTTCTGTATTACTCCGTTTTAATTACTCTTTCTCTAGTACACTTTATCTGTTGCTAATTTTATGTTATTCTTTCTGTATTTCTCCTATTCATTACTCTTTCTATGTTACTCTTTCTCTGTTACTCTTTCACTGTTATTCTTTCTCTGTTACTCTGCATGTATTACTCTTATCTATATTAAATTGGTAGCGCATCCTATTCAGGACGTAGGCATCAACCCAACATTTTTGGATGTAATTATTTTCTTGGCGATGTAAATACGTCCAGTAGTTTGCCGTTTCTTTTTGAACGTTCCGTGTGCACAATTGCCTGTGGCATGATTCAAACCAAGTAATATTATAGACGAATTACTCATGCTGTGTTACTTGTTTTCGTCTGCCGCTTTTGCTATTTGTTTTCCTGGCCTCTATTTCTCGTTCTGTGTTGTCTGTATTTGTATTTCCCAAAATGACTAGTTTCTCTGTACTTATTAGTGGTTTTATTTATTTTCTATTTTTCATTCTGTATTTCTCTATCTCTTTTGCTCAATTATTTTACTTTTTCTCGGATCTCTGTGTCTCTTTCTCTATATTTATTACCCAATCTCTGTTTGTCTATTACTCTTTTATGTATTAATTTTTTAATACTACTCTTTCTCTCTGTCTCTTTTTCTATTTTCCCGTTTCTCTATTTTAATTTATTTATTTTCTGTATCTTTCTATGTAGTTCTTCCTTTTAAATTTTATTTCTCTATTTGTACGTGGGATCTCTATTTCTCCATGTATATGTGTGAATTATTTTTATCTGTGTATATGTGTGATCTATATTTTTATATGTGTGATCTATATTTCTATATGTGTGATCTATATTTCTATATGTGTGATCTATATTTCTATATGTGTGATCTATATTTCTATATGTGTGATCTATATTTCTATATGTGTGATCTATATTTCTATATGTGTGATCTATATTTCTATATGTGTGATCTATATTTCTATATGTGTGATCTATATTTCTATATGTGTACTTTTTACATGAAAGTCTTTAATAAATTACATATAGGAAACAAGTGTTACATTGCTCGCAACTCCTCTAGATCCAAACACACACAAACAGCCATGCAAATACTGTTGAAGTTTATGTTCTTCTATAAGATAATATGTTGTTCTCACAGCGACATATTAGCTCCGCAATGAGTATCCAAGTTATTCTAACAAGAATAAACAATTCGATAAATATGTCGACTGATAGGCTGTTTGTAACGGAAATAAAATAATCTATTCCCATTCATATCTGCTTACATATCATTTGGTTAGGTTTCTTGGTTACAACTAGGTTTATGTTTAACCTGGTAATAATCCAATGTTTATGTTTAATTTGTCCCTTTGATTTCCTACCAACAAACCACAGCGAGAAGTATGCTGCCGTGTTATCAGTGGGTTAGATAACATGTTATGCTTGAATCTAAAACATTAATGCTCTCTTCCTACACATAAATATTTAAATACGTTTATTATGTTCACAGTTTTCTCCTTTTACTCTTTAGATACTTATTTTTTTTTTTTTAATTTACGCACGTCACGCAAATATGATAATAGACACAATGATAAGTTTGACATGCCTGATTGCACTGTAACTGTGTAAGAATAGATTTATCTGATCTACAACGCTTTTTCAAAACGACAGAATTATTTAAAATGAGTGTAAATTTTTTTTTCATATCGATATAGTTCTACAAATCGGTTTAGTTATTTTCCAAATCGATATCTATCATACAGAACGATGACCGCGACGGAGTTTGTGATAAACTTTATTTTATGTCACAGTGTAAGATTTATATGTTTCTTGTGTTACGTATTTTGTGCAAGAGATATATGTGGCGACATCACGCGCATGCGGCCTTTATCACACAGCTACAAAATCTCTTTCTGCACCTCCCTAGCGGGAAACATGCAGTATTTGAGTCTAAGTATTTGGTTTGACAATTATATGAGTACAGATAAGGACCAACACCCTACTCCCAAAAACAACACTCTTTTTTGAATTAGCACAGTTGATTTCAAGCACAGACATCAATAAAATTTTAAAAAAATAAAAAATCAACCCAACTTTGTACTTCTGAGCAACATTTTTTTCCAGCATGTTTGCTGCGTTTAATTCTTGTCTCACGCATTGTAGCCCATGCTGTGCGTGTTAATTGTTTGTTATTCAGGATATCCACTCTCAGAATACATGTTTATAAAAGAAATTTGTTTCTCATTTTTTGTACATTTGGTTTATTTCCAGCTAGTAGTCAGTCCTTAACTTGTTTTGAAGGGCATATATTAACTACTATTTCTATGTGCTATATTCCTTACTGACACGTTTTTATATTATTCATATTTTAAGGTGTTTGTTAAAACTAAAATTGCGTTCAATATTTCTTAAATATTTTTTTTACATAGTTTACTATTATATTCGCAGTCCCAGAGAAAATAATCTTGTGGGTGCACGACCCTTGACTTGGGACACGACCCATTAAAGGGGACTCAGCCAATAACTTGGGACTGGGTCAAATTGTGGAATATTACTTCATTGTTCACAATATTTTGTTCAGATTGGGGAATACCACTTCATTGTTCACAATATTTTGTTCAGATTGTGGAATACCACTTCATTGTTCACAATATTTTGTTCAGATTGTGGAATACCACTTCATTGTTCACAATATTTTGTTCAGATTGTGGAATACCACTTCATTGTTCACAATATTTTGTTCAGATTGTGGAATACCACTTCATTGTTCACAATATTTTGTTCAGATTGTGGAATACCACTTCATTGTTCACAATATTTTGAAACAACGTACTCTCATCTAATATGTACTAGCATTGAGTATTCTCAAACCGGAGACTGCGGTGACTAGATTACAATAAGAACGACTTACACTATTTGTTTATAGTTAAATCTCTGATATAAACTAGTTCTGATAAAATCTTCTTTTGAAAGGAGCGTACCTCACAATGAGAGTTAATTCTTATTTTACCAGTCCAGTAATCTTTGATGTGTTCCTTTAATGTAATTTGATTTCTATGCTCCATCGAAGACGGTTATGTCGGACTATTGGAGCAAATAAATCGGCGACACAAATCATTTTCATTCTCTGGACAACATCCTGCTGGAAATCTAGTAGGACCATGATCCTGCTGCAAGGGAGATCCAGCAGGAGTTTGAGAATGAACGCCCAAGAAGAGGAAGAAGAAGAATTCAATGCCATCGTCATAATCAGGTTCGTGTTGACTGGCGTAGGCGATCATGAATCTCCATAACTGTCTCTTACCAGTACGTTGTATTAGGATATGTGTTGACTTTTTCATTTCCCCAATGCCAAACTACCTAATAGTTTCTCACTCTGTAGTCCTCGATATATCTTGCCTTCCATCTTGCCTGTTGTAACTATATTATCTAGATATCCCTGTCTCAAAGTGTGTCCAAGAAAATAAAGATTGTCTGTTTCTGATATTATAAATCTATGAATCGTGAGTTGTGAGCTTCATTGCACTCTGAACAGACCCATTGGTACTCAGATTTCCTCAGAAAATGTTGAATGGATGCATGCTAATTGTTCACGTGGCTCGCTTGTTGAATACTCTTCTCATTCTATAGGAAGGTATCTAGATGTACTACTACCATGTTTAATACCAAATTCTCAGAATCTTAGCCTTGATGTCTCGTCAATTCTCAGAATCTCAGCCTTGATGTCTCGTCAATTCTCAGAATCTCAGCCTTGATGTCTCGTCAATTCTCAGAATCTCAGCCTTGATGTCTCGTCAATTCTCAGAATCTCAACATTGATGTCTCGTCAATCCCTGTGTCCACATCCAAACTACACTCATGAAGCTGTTTCTGCACATTCCCCCTTGAATCAACTCCCCGTTTATTGATGTATTGGATGCAAGTCTGTCTACTCTCTCATTACTAAACCGCCTGCTCGTCCCGCACAGTAAGCTCATGTAACACCACGGAATTTAGAAGTACCTATAGATGCCTATCACTCATGTCGACATCATCATGAATCCCCGTTTCATATTTAACTTCATTTTCTGCGTTCGTTCTCACACTTCTGTAAATTAGCAGGATGTACTCTAGAAAACGTAATGCTTTGCACCATGGTTTACAGCCTTGCTACGATATCTGCGACATTCGGCCTCACACATCCGACTTCTGGATAATTTATGGGTGACTTTCACTGTATGTGGGATGTGACAGCAAGCTCCAGCAAATTGCAAATTTGATAGAAATAAACATAATGCAGCTGACGGGATTTGAACAAGGTCCGTTCAGCAAAGAGATGTGTATTGGTAGAATTTATAAAACGTGTTCACTCAAGTTGCGAGGCTAATATGTGCCAGCTGAATGGATCTAATCAAATCCAGTATGCTGCATTCTGATTTTTTTTTTCAGAAACTTCTCGATGATCCCTAATTATATTAATCATTGAAAGACATAATATTTGAACCTGGGCATTCCAGATTGTGAGAAATGTGCTCTGCAATCTGCCACGTGTTTCACTACTACACTTATTAAACTAAATCGTCGTCCACAATCTGACTATATAGATCTTGTCTACAAATCAACTCTACCTGTCGCTTTTATGATGATGACTGCCTCAAGTGACAGTTATGTCCTTATTGTATCTACGAAGCTTTCAACTCAAAATTCACAGATATGTTATCTGGTCAGTCCATAGACAATCATTACTGGTCCCTAACCGTTCTCAAACAAGTATTGACAATTTTATGTTACCCGTCCCTAGTGAAATAAACGAAAAGTTATTTGTACATGTTGGTATGTACGTCTGTGTGAATGTGTGAGTGTGTGTGTGAGTGTGTCTGTGTGTGTGTGTGTGTGTGTGTGTGTGTGCTTGCGCAGAATTTAGAAAATATGAAGTAACTAAACATGGACCACTTAAAAGATTTTAAAATTATATTTATAGATTGGTATATAGGCACATTAGTCGACAAGATTAACACGTCGCAGATGATTGACACCATCTTACACTGGTTACCCAAATATACCTCGTATGTACCCCATATGTACCGCGTATGTACCTCAAATGAACCTCCTATGTACCAAATATGAGAACAATACAAAAAAGTAAATATATGTCTTTAAAATTTGCAGCAGCTTGTCTTTCTTCTTTTATATCTGCGTTCGCTCTCTGATAACCAACATGAAAGTTCGTGTGATTTCCTCGCTCTCTGATAACCAACATGAAAGTTCGTGTGATTTCCTCGCTCTCTGATAACCAACATGAAAGTTCGTGTGATTTCCTCGCTCTCTGATAACCAACATGAAAGTTCGTGTGATTTCCTCGCTCTCTGATAACCAACATGAAAGTTCGTGTGATTTCCTCGCTCTCTGATAACCAACATGAAAGTTCGTGTGATTTCCTCGCTCTCTGATAACCAACATGAAAGTTCGTGTGATTTCCTCGCTCTCTGATAACCAACATGAAAGTTCGTGTGATTTCCTCGCTCTCTGATAACCAACATGAAAGTTCGTGTGATTTCCTCGCTCTCTGATAACCAACATGAAAGTTCGTGTGATTTCCTCGCTCTCTGATAACCAACATGAAAGTTCGTGTGATTTCCTCGCTCACTGATAACCAACATGACAGTTCGTGTGATTTCCTCGCTCTCTGGTAACCAACATGAAAGTTCGTGTGATTTCCTCGCTCTCTGATAACCAACATGAAAGTTCGTGGGATTTCCTCGCTCTCTGATAACTAACACGAAAGTTCGTGTGATTCCATGGCAGAGCACCAAGTAGTGTGTTCTGCTAGTTTACAGCATATCTGCATTATGTGCACCTCGAAAGTTTGATCAATATCACTAGTTTGATCAAGCTATACATGCCATTAGTGTGATCAAGCTATACATATCATTAATGTGATCAAGCTATACATATCATTAATGTGATCAAGCTATATATATCACTAATGTGATCAAGCTATACATATCATTAATGTGATCAAGCTATACATATCATTAATGTGATCAAGCTATATATATCACTAATGTGATCAAGCTATACATATCATTAATGTGATCAAGCTATATATATCACTAATGTGATCAAGCTATATATATCACTAATGTGATCAAGCTATATATATCACTAATGTGATCAAGCTATATATATCACTAATGTGATCAAGCTATATATATATCACTAATGTGATCAAGCTATACATATCATTAATGTGATCAAGCTATATATATCACTAATGTGATCAAGCTATACATATCATTAATGTGATCAAGCTATATATATCACTAATGTGATCAAGCTATACATATCATTAATGTGATCAAGCTATATATATATCACTAGTGCCATCTGTTCTTAAATATGAATTGAGAGCTCGATGCACATTACAAATACAGAAAGAAAGATTCAGACACTTGGTATGATTGCTATAGGCATCTGTTACAAATACAGAAAGAAAGATTCAGACACTTGGTATGATTGCTATAGGCGTCTGTTACAAATACAGAAAGAAAGATTCAGACACTTGGTATGATTGCTATAGGCGTCTGTTACAAATGTTTTTTGTAGATCATTAGGTGAATGTATTTGTCTGAAATAAAATAACTGTTGACTGTGGTGAAACGTGTATGATAACCTGATATGGACAAGTAACAAGACACTCTTCACTTTCAAAGATGAGTCTAACCTGCAGTGGTTGAGAGTGAAAAGAGAAGAGGTGATACAGAAACAGTTTCCAACATAGAGAAATTATCCGAGAGTGATATTACCACAGACGCGTGGGATGCTGAGGATAAGGAAGTTTTGAGGGGTTTTTTGTTCTTTACTCCAATGTAGTCAGTCACAAGAAGAATTACAATGGCGACATTAAAACTTGCCCACATGAAACATCTTTAGCAAGGTACAAACAGCATAGTCAAACATGCGCACTATGATTAGTACATGCGTATTTGGGGTGGCAATGTAAGGCTGTGAGGCATGAACAATACATAAAACAGTAGCACAGAGAATCACTGATTTCAAAATTAAATGCTACAGAGGAATTTTACGTATACCATGAAAAGCTAAAAAAGAAAAATCAAGAAGTGTTAAGATCAATAAACGTCGAAGAGGGTAAACATATTTTAACAAGAAAGTTGTTGTTTTTTGTCATATAAACGGACAATACAGCATGGAAATATTAATAGTTGAAGGCAGAATAAACGGCAACAGGCGAAGAGGGCGCCCAAGACGACGATGGTGCAGCGATATATCAAATTGTTTAAACATGTCTCTAACAGCGGCAGGTCAGCTCGATAAAAATCGCGGAGTGTTCAGAGAATCCATAAGAAAAATAACGCCGTGGAAAGAAAATGTCACATGATGATGAACTCAAATGTGGCTCTCCTACAACCCTCACTGGTTACTGGTTTCATAACTTGTCTCCAATGTGGCATTCCTACAACCCTCACTGGTTACTGGTTTCATAACTTGTCTCCAATGTGGCATTCCTACAACCCTCACTGGTTACTGGTTTCATAACTTGTCTCCAATGTGGCACTCCTACAACCCTCACTGGTTACTGGTTTCATAACTTGTCTCCAATGTGGCATTCCTACAACTCTCACTGGTTACTGCTTTCATAACTTGTCTCCAATGTGGCATTCCTACAACCCTCACTGGTTACTGCTTTCATAACTTGTCTCAAATGTGGCACTCCTACAACCCTAACTGGTTACTGTTTTCATAACTTGTCTCCAATGTGGCATTCCTACAACCCTCACTAGTTACTGTTTTCATAACTTGTCTCCAATGTGGCACTCCTACAACCCTAACTGGTTACTGTTTTCATTACTTGTCTCCAATGTGGCATTCCTACAACCCTCACTGGTTACTGTTTTCATAACTTGTCTCAAATGTGGCTCTCCTACAACCCTAACTGGTTACTGTTTTCATAACTTGTCTCCAATGTGGCATTCCTACAATCCTCACTAGTTACTGTTTTCATAACTTGTCTCCAATGTGGCACTCCTACAACCCTAACTGGTTACTGTTTTCATAACTTGTCTCCAATGTGGCACTCCTACAACCCTAACTGGTTACTGTTTTCATAACTTGTCTCCAATGTGGCACTCCTACAACCCTAACTGGTTACTGTTTGCATTACTTGTCTCCAATGTGGCACTCCTACAACCCTAACTGGTTACTGTTTTCATAACTTGTCTCCAATGTGTCACTCCTACAACCCTAACTGGTTACTGTTTGCATTACTTGTCTCCAATGTGTCACTCCTACAACCCTAACTGGTTACTGTTTTCATTACTTGTCTCCAATGTGGCATTCCTACAACCCTAACTGGTTACTGTTTTCATTACTTGTCTCCAATGTGGCATTCCTACAACCCTAACTGGTTACTGTTTTCATAACTTGTCTCCAATGTGGCACTCCTACAACCCTAACTGGTTACTGTTTTCATAACTTGTCTCCAATGTGGCACTCCTACAACCCTAACTGGTTACTGTTTTCATAACTTGTCTCCAATGTGGCACTCCTACAACCCTCACTGGTTACTGTTTTCATAACTTGTCTCCAATGTGGCACTCCTACAACCCTCACTGGTTACTGTTTTCATAACTTGTCTCCAATGTGGCACTCCTACAACCCTAACTGGTTACTGTTTTCATAACTTGTCTCCAATGTGGCACTCCTACAACCCTAACTGGTTACTGTTTTCATAACTTGTCTCCAATGTGGCACTCCTACAACCCTAACTGGTTACTGTTTTTATAACTTGTCTCCAATGTGGCACTCCTACAACCCTAACTGGTTACTGCTTTCATAACTTGTCTCCAATGTGGCACTCCTACAACCCTAACTGGTTACTGCTTTCATAACTTGTCTCCAATGTGGCACTCCTACAACCCTAACTGGTTACTGTTTTCATAACTTGTCTCCAATGTGGCACTCCTACAACCCTAACTGGTTACTGTTTTCATTACTTGTCTCCAATGTGTCACTCCTACAACCCTAACTCGTTACTGTTTTCATAACTTGTCTCCAATGTGGCACTCCTACAACCCTAACTGGTTACTGTTTTCATAACTTGTCTCCAATGTGGCACTCCTACAACCCTAACTGGTTACTGTTTTCATAACTTGTCTCCAATGTGGCACTCCTACAACCCTAACTGGTTACTGCTTTCATTACTTGTCTCCAATGTGTCACTCCTACAACCCTAACTGGTTACTGCTTTCATAACTTGTCTCCAATGTGGCACTCCTACAACCCTAACTGGTTACTGCTTTCATTACTTGTCTCCAATGTGTCACTCCTACAACCCTAACTGGTTACTGCTTTCATAACTTGTCTCCAATGTGGCACTCCTACAACCCTAACTGGTTACTGCTTTCATTACTTGTCTCCAATGTGTCACTCCTACAACCCTAACTGGTTACTGCTTTCATTACTTGTCTCCAATGTGTCACTCCTGCAACCCTAACTGGTTACTGTTTTCAGAACTTGTCTCCAATGTGGCACTCCTACAACCCTAACTGGTTACTGCTTTCATTACTTGTCTCCAATGTGTCACTCCTACAACCCTAACTGGTTACTGCTTTCATAACTTGTCTCCAATGTGGCACTCCTACAACCCTAACTGGTTACTGTTTGCATTACTTGTCTCCAATGTGGCATTCCTACAACCCTAACTGGTTACTGTTTGCATTACTTGTCTCCAATGTGGCATTCCTACAACCCTAACTGGTTACTGTTTGCATTACTTGTCTCCAATGTGGCATTCCTACAACCCTAACTGGTTACTGTTTGCATTACTTGTCTCAAATGTGGCATTCCTACAACCCTAACTGGTTACTGTTTGCATTACTTGTCTCCAATGTGGCATTCCTACAACCCTAACTGGTTACTGTTTGCATTACTTGTCTCCAATGTGGCATTCCTACAACCCTAACTGGTTACTGTTTGCATTACTTGTCTCCAATGTGGCATTCCTACAACCCTAACTGGTTACTGGTTGCATTACTTGTCTCCAATGTGGCATTCCTACAACCCTAACTGGTTACTGTTTGCATTACTTGTCTCCAATGTGGCATTCCTACAACCCTAACTGGTTACTGTTTGCATTACTTGTCTCCAATGTGGCATTCCTACAACCCTAACTGGTTACTGTTTTCATAACTTGTCTCCAATGTGGCATTCCTACAACCCTAACTGGTTACTGTTTTCATAACTTGTCTCCAATGTGGCACTCCTACAACCCTAACTGGTTACTGTTTGCATTACTTGTCTCCAATGTGGCACTCCTACAACCCTAACTGGTTACTGTTTGCATTACTTGTCTCCAATGTGGCACTCCTACAACCCTAACTGGTTACTGTTTGCATTACTTGTCTCCAATGTGGCACTCCTACAACCCTAACTGGTTACTGTTTGCATTACTTGTCTCCAATGTGGCACTCCTACAACCCTAACTGGTTACTGTTTGCATTACTTGTCTCCAATGTGGCACTCCTACAACCCTAACTGGTTACTGTTTGCATTACTTGTCTCCAATGTGGCACTCCTACAACCCTAACTGGTTACTGTTTGCATTACTTGTCTCCAATGTGGCACTCCTACAACCCTAACTGGTTACTGTTTGCATTACTTGTCTCCAATGTGGCACTCCTACAACCCTAACTGGTTACTGTTTGCATTACTTGTCTCCAATGTGGCTCTCCTACAACCCTCACTGGTTACTGTTTGCATTACTTGTCTCCAATGTGGCATTCCTACAACCCTCACTGGTTACTGTTTGCATTACTTGTCTCCAATGTGGCATTCCTACAACCCTCACTGGTTACTGTTTTCATTACTTGTCTCCAATGTGTCACTCCTACAACCCTCACTGGTTACAGTTTTCATTACTTGTCTCCAATGTGTCATTCCTACAACCCTAACTGGTTACTGTTTTCATTACTTGTCTCCAATGTGTCACTCCTACAACCCTCACTGGTTACTGTTTTCATTACTTGTCTCCAATGTGTCACTCCTACAACCCTCACTGGTTACTGTTTTCATTACTTGTCTCCAATGTGTCACTCCTACAACCCTCACTGGTTACTGTTTTCATTACTTGTCTCCAATGTGTCACTCCTACAACCCTCACTGGTTACTGTTTTCATTACTTGTCTCCAATGTGTCACTCCTACAACCCTCACTGGTTACTGTTTTCATAACTTGTCTCCAATGTGGCATTCCTACAACCCTAACTGGTTACTGTTTTCATAACTTGTCTCCAATGTGGCATTCCTACAACCCTAACTGGTTACTGTTTTCATAACTTGTCTCCAATGTGTCACTCCTACAACCCTAACTGGTTACTGTTTTCATAACTTGTCTCCAATGTGTCACTCCTACAACCCTAACTGGTTACTGTTTTCATAACTTGTCTCCAATGTGTCACTCCTACAACCCTAACTGGTTACTGTTTTCATAACTTGTCTCCAATGTGTCACTCCTACAACCCTAACTGGTTACTGTTTTCATAACTTGTCTCCAATGTGTCACTCCTACAACCCTAACTGGTTACTGTTTTCATAACTTGTCTCCAATGTGTCACTCCTACAACCCTAACTGGTTACTGTTTTCATAACTTGTCTCCAATGTGGCACTCCTACAACCCTAACTGGTTACTGTTTTCATAACTTGTCTCCAATGTGTCACTCCTACAACCCTAACTGGTTACTGGTTTCATTACTTGTCTCCAATGTGTCACTCCTACAACCCTAACTGGTTACTGTTTTCATAACTTGTCTCCAATGTGGCACTCCTACAACCCTAACTGGTTACTGTTTTCATAACTTGTCTCCAATGTGGCACTCCTACAACCCTCACTGGTTACTGCTTTCATTACTTGTCTCCAATGTGGCATTCCTACAACCCTAACTGGTTACTGTTTTCATTACTTGTCTCCAATGTGTCACTTCTACAAACCTAACTGGTTACTGTTTTCATTACTTGTCTCCAATGTGGCACTCCTACAACCCTAACTGGTTACTGTTTTCATAACTTGTCTCCGATGTGTCACTCCTACAACCCTAACTGGTTACTGTTTTCATAACTTGTCTCCGATGTGTCACTCCTACAACCCTAACTGGTTACTGTTTTCATAACTTGTCTACGATGTGTCACTCCTACAGCCCTAACTGGTTACTGTTTTCATAACTTGTCTCCGATGTGTCACTCCTACAACCCTAACTGGTTACTGTTTTCATAACTTGTCTCCAATGTGGCATTCCTACAACCCTCACTGGTTACTGTTTTCATAACTTGTCTCCAATGTGGCATTCCTACAACCCTCACTGGTTACTGTTTTCATAACTTGTCTCCAATGTGGCATTCCTACAACCCTAACTGGTTACTGCTTTCATAACTTGTCTCCAATGTGGCATTCCTACAACCCTAACTGGTTACTGCTTTCATAACTTGTCTCCGATGTGTCACTCCTACAACCCTAACTGGTTACTGTTTTCATAACTTGTCTCCGATGTGTCACTCCTACAACCCTAACTGGTTACTGTTTTCATAACTTGTCTCCGATGTGTCACTCCTACAACCCTAACTGGTTACTGTTTTCATAACTTGTCTCCAATGTGACATTCCTACAACCCTCACTGGTTACTGTTTTCATAACTTGTCTCCAATGTGGCATTCCTACAACCCTCACTGGTTACTGTTTTCATAACTTGTCTCCAATGTGGCATTCCTACAACCCTAACTGGTTACTGCTTTCATAACTTGTCTCCAATGTGGCATTCCTACAACCCTAACTGGTTACTGCTTTCATTACTTGTCTCCAATGTGGCATTCCTACAACCCTAACTGGTTACTGCTTTCATAACTTGTCTCCAATGTGGCACTCCTACAACCCTAACTGGTTACTGTTTTCATAACTTGTCTCCAATGTGGCATTCCTACAACCCTAACTGGTTACTGTTTTCATTACTTGTCTCCAATGTGCCACTTCTACAACCCTAACTGGTTACTGTTTTCATAACTTGTCTCCAATGTGGCACTCCTACAACCCTCACTGGTTACTGGTTTCATTACTTGTCTCCAATGTGTCATTCCTACAACCCTAACTGGTTACTGCTTTCATTACTTGTCTCCAATGTGGCATTCCTACAACCCTAACTGGTTACTGTTTTCATTGCTTGTCTCCAATGTGCCACTTCTACAACCCTAACTGGTTACTGTTTTCATTGCTTGTCTCCAATGTGGCATTCCTACAACCCTCACTGGTTACTGTTTGCATTACTTGTCTCCAATGTGTCACTTCTACAACCCTAACTGGTTACTGTTTGCATTACTTGTCTCCAATGTGGCTCTCCTACAACCCTAACTGGTTACTGTTTTCATTACTTGTCTCCAATGTGGCATTCCTACAACCCTCACTGGTTACTGCTTTCATTACTTGTCTCCAATGTGGCACTCCTACAACCCTAACTGGTTACTGTTTTCATAACTTGTCTCCAATGTGTCACTCCTACAACCCTAACTGGTTACTGTTTTCATAACTTGTCTCCAATGTGTCACTCCTACAACCCTCACTGGTTACTGCTTTCATTACTTGTCTCCAATGTGGCACTCCTACAACCCTAACTGGTTACTGTTTGCATTACTTGTCTCCAATGTGTCACTTCTACAAACCTAACTGGTTACTGTTTTCATAACTTGTCTCCAATGTGGCATTCCTACAACCCTAACTGGTTACTGCTTTCATTACTTTTCTCCAATGTGGCACTCCTACAACCCTAACTGGTTACTGTTTGCATTACTTGTCTCCAATGTGTCACTCCTACAACCCTAACTGGTTACTGTTTTCATAACTTGTCTCCAATGTGGCATTCCTACAACCCTAACTGGTTACTGTTTGCATTACTTGTCTCAAATGTGTCACTCCTACAACCCTAACTGGTTACTGTTTTCATAACTTGTCTCCAATGTGGCATTCCTACAACCCTAACTGGTTACTGTTTTCATAACTTGTCTCCAATGTGGCATTCCTACAACCCTAACTGGTTACTGTTTTCATTACTTGTCTCCAATGTGGCACTCCTACAACCCTCACTAGATACTGTTTTCATTACTTGTCTCCAATGTGGCATTCCTACAACCCTAACTGGTTACTGTTTTCATTACTTGTCTCCAATGTGGCATTCCTACAACCCTCACTGGTTACTGTTTTCATAACTTGTCTCCAATGTGGCATTCCTACAACCCTAACTGGTTACTGTTTTCATTACTTGTCTCCAATGTGCCACTTCTACAACCCTAACTGGTTACTGTTTTCATAACTTGTCTCCAATGTGGCACTCCTACAACCCTCACTGGTTACTGGTTTCATTACTTGTCTCCAATGTGTCATTCCTACAACCCTAACTGGTTACTGCTTTCATTACTTGTCTCCAATGTGGCATTCCTACAACCCTAACTGGTTACTGTTTTCATTGCTTGTCTCCAATGTGCCACTTCTACAACCCTAACTGGTTACTGTTTTCATTGCTTGTCTCCAATGTGGCATTCCTACAACCCTCACTGGTTACTGTTTGCATTACTTGTCTCCAATGTGTCACTTCTACAACCCTAACTGGTTACTGTTTGCATTACTTGTCTCCAATGTGGCTCTCCTACAACCCTAACTGGTTACTGTTTTCATTACTTGTCTCCAATGTGGCATTCCTACAACCCTCACTGGTTACTGCTTTCATTACTTGTCTCCAATGTGGCACTCCTACAACCCTAACTGGTTACTGTTTTCATAACTTGTCTCCAATGTGTCACTCCTACAACCCTAACTGGTTACTGTTTTCATAACTTGTCTCCAATGTGTCACTCCTACAACCCTCACTGGTTACTGCTTTCATTACTTGTCTCCAATGTGGCACTCCTACAACCCTAACTGGTTACTGTTTGCATTACTTGTCTCCAATGTGTCACTTCTACAAACCTAACTGGTTACTGTTTTCATAACTTGTCTCCAATGTGGCATTCCTACAACCCTAACTGGTTACTGCTTTCATTACTTGTCTCCAATTTGGCACTCCTACAACCCTAACTGGTTACTGTTTGCATTACTTGTCTCCAATGTGTCACTCCTACAACCCTAACTGGTTACTGTTTTCATAACTTGTCTCCAATGTGGCATTCCTACAACCCTAACTGGTTACTGTTTGCATTACTTGTCTCCAATGTGTCACTCCTACAACCCTAACTGGTTACTGTTTTCATAACTTGTCTCCAATGTGGCATTCCTACAACCCTAACTGGTTACTGTTTGCATTACTTGTCTCCAATGTGTCACTTCTACAAACCTAACTGGTTACTGGTTTCATTACCTGTCTCCAATGCGGCACTCCAACAACCCTAACTGGTTACTGTTTTCATTAATTGTCTCCATTGTGCCAGTTCTACAACCCTAACTGGTTATTGTTTTCATTACTTGTCTCCAATGTGCCACTTCTACAACCCTAACTGGTTACTGTTTTCATTGCTTGTCTCCAATGTGGCACTCATACAACCCTAACTGGTTACTGCTTTAATTATTACCACTATTGTTTTTATATTACCCATACTTGAGAAAATGTCACTATCTGAACGTATTAATAACAGACGAGACAGAGTTGTGGAGAAACATGGTCGCCTATCCACTCGGCATAATACTCAATTGATTGGTATTTGACGTAGACTTTATAAATATATAAAATTGAAGAAATATTCATGCGATGTAGCTGTTGTTCCCTGTTGACTTCTTTACGCGCGGTTTTATTTTTCACTATTAAAAGAGAATTGAAACTATATTAACATCTAAACAAATTACAAATAAGCTAAAAATTGAGAATTGCAAAAATACTACATCTATTCTATATTAATGTATGGTTCAGAAACATGGACAATAAACAAATAATTAGAAGACAGAATTGATGCCTTTGGGATATATAGGAGAACATATTGGAAGGAGAAGAAAACAAAGAGGTTCTAGCACCACAATATGAAAACAAAGAACTATTAAAGGAAATAAAGATCATCATCAAGTGCCGTCTCCGCAACGAAGGTTGGCTGCAACAGGCCTCTAACATCCCCTATCTCTTGTATTGATGGTGCACTCTGCTATACTGTAACCTGTCCAGCTTGTGATGTTATTCCCAATTGTATCTCTGTCTACCTCTTGCTCGCCTCCCTTTGACTCTACCCTCATGTAAGGTCTTCAACAAGATCTTTTAAGGTGTCCAAAAGATTTCATTTGCGTGATCTTTATTTCTCTTAGTAATTCTTTCTTCATATTAAGTGATTTAGAACTTCTTTGTTTGTTTTCTTCTCTTTGCATGATATTCTCTCTATTCTTCTATATACATACATCTCAAAGACATAATTCTGTCTTCTAATTGTTTGTTTAGTGTCATGTTTCTGAGCCATACATTATTGTAGAATAGATGTAGCATTTTATAATTATCATTTTTAACTTGTTTGTAATTTGTTTAGATGTTACTATTTTCCTCATGTCATTGAAGTTACTTTTAGCCATTTCTATTTTCCATTTAACGTCTGTTTCATATCTGCCATCATTTGTGACTATTATGTCCAAGATATTAATATTTGTTGTAGTTTCTTTCCATGTATATGTATGTTTAACTCTTGTTTTTCTGTGTCTTCGCTGATTATCATGGTTTTTTATTTTTGGATATTAATATCAATAACGGCGACACAACTGGCGTTGGAACGACATCTTAAGCTCCCACCCCTACTCTTAACGGTAAGTGTGAATGCGATCAACAATCATTCACCTGGGAAAAGACAATAGACAATATAAATAACGATCAAGTAAACAAAATATTTTGGACACAGTAAAAGACATGACACCTTGTTGAAGATCTTACTTGAGGGTAAAGTCGACGGAGGGGAGCAAGAGGTAGACAGAGATACAAGTGGGAGAATAGCATCACAAGATGGTCAGGTTAAAGTCTAGCAGAGTGCACCACCAAAACAAGGATAGGGGAGGTCTCTTTTGCAGCCAACCATCGTTGCGGAGACGGTACTTGAATAATAATGAATCTTAATGACAATTATTTATTGACTCACTCCTGTACGTGCCACTCCTGTACTTGCCACTCCTGTACTTGCAAGCCAGCCAGTGTAATAACATTTTTTAATGATCTTGTGATTCCAACCAGGTTTTTTTAGTAACCGGTGAAGTTTGTTGTGTCAGGTCATTGCCTCAAATAAAACTAGGATATACATCATTACCATTCAAAGGACCGCATCTGTCTGAAAATCCATTAAGACCATTGTCCGGCTACAAGAGAGATGGAGCGGGAATTTGCAAATGAATTTTGTAGCTTACTTTTTTGTTAAACATTTGGAAATCGAATCTGATGAATTTAAGAAAGGGAAATAAATGTTGTCGCCGTATGCGTTCCTTTATCTCAAAGGATATTGTCCCTTTAGTATATTCAATCTTTTTCCTGCCCATTTTGGTATTCCCATTTAAGGTACGCTACCTGCACCATTGTGATACCAGCCACCAATGGGCGGGTTTGTTTCAAAATTGAGCCTGCGATTGCCCCTCTCCCCTTTTTGCTAAAACGAAAAATTCACAGGGAGTCCAAGGCATAGCGTGTTGGCCGCGCGCGTTTTGGCAGCCCCTCAGAAACACAGTTTACCTTTGCGCAGTCATCCAAGTGGAGTCTTTGGCTATGTATCACAACATGAGGCTACAACGTTCAACAGTGGCCTCTTTCTTTCTGATTGATAAAGTCTCCATTTGGTTCCCTCTGATTGATCTTCCGTTGTCACCCCCTTATCTTCACAATTCGCTTAGTAGTGCAGATTGACAAGCTGATTTGTTGGAAGGAAAGGAAAAAAAACGATTTCCACCCACATACTAGCACACACCTGAGTCGCACTTTTGGATATAATTACTGCACTTTTTTGGAGTCATGACATATTTGATCGTTGGCCTACTCAATTTCGTCGGAGTTTGAAATTTTCAAATTCAAGTGGAAATGTTAATTTTGTGTATTAAATTGAGAAAAGTGTATTTAGAATTCAGTAATGGAACATTTTACTATGCATAATACAATTCGGTTAGCAGTGATAGATGTATCTAGTGGATACATTGTGGCTTGATTTTTACCATAAGTTATCGTGATAAGTTATCAGATAAGATACACGAGATGATTACACACAACACACTGTGCGACATACAATCTCTGAGTGTGTACATTCCACTATCAAATCATGTTCTCTCGCATTAGATAGGATTTGATTTTCTATTAGAAAATTGGTAGCATTACAAGTTTAATCCTTCATTGTTTTTATAATGTTTGCAAAGATCGTTTCTATTGTGTGTTCGGTTGAAGAAGTGTGGTAACTGTGTGTGTTTATTGTGGGGATATTATTCTTATTCAGTTTTGGATAACTATTGATAAAATACAGTGAATAAATTCATGTGTACACGTGGATACAAATTATCAAACAACGAGGTACTCGATTCTTCAGGACAATCTGCCTGTTTTTTTGAAGAGGGAATACTGCCATGAAAATTGTAGGCCTAACTAATGTAGATTAATCTCGTTATGTTGATTGTTTCAAGGTGTCAACTCCTGATTTGTAAGCGCAGACCGTCAACATTTATTTTTAACAAGTGAGTTTCTTTTTACCACAAAGACATAAATAATAATTTTTGTATACATAGACCTATATATATATATATATATATATATATATATATACATATTGTTAATGAAATTGTGTAATGGGTATTATAAGTGTTAATTTCTAAATAGTATATTTATATTATAATTCAATAATGAACATGTACCTGTGTACGCTTGGAATTACTCAGCTAACTCTATAGTAACAGAATGGGAGGGGGTGGGGAGAACTACCACTTCTGATAAAATTAGGCGGGCAGCGCCGTGCAGACTAGATAAAGAGCAGTGCCGTGCAGTTAGTCGGGCAGTGCCGTGCAAATTACATCAGACAGTGCTGTTCATAAATTAAGTCAAAATTTCTTGCGAACTTTGTACACTCTCAGGCCCGTAGATAAGGAGGGTGGGGGTAGAATGTTCAACACTCCCCCGCCCCCTCTAGGAAATCGGAACATGACCTTTAGTATTATTTGCAAAATAATGGGCCAAAATTCAAACTACTCCCACTTCCACCTTTTTAGCAATTTGTCATAGAATGGTCATGAAATTGTAATACTGTCATAAAAAAAAGTTGATCTGACACATGAAATTGTCATACTGTCATTAAATAGTTGATCTGACACATGACATTGTCATACTGTCATCAAAAAGTTGCTCTGACACATGAATAGTCGCGGATGGCTTTTTTATAGAATAAACCCCACCTCCTTGAGGGGAACATATCTGCGGCCTTGCACGTTCTTCTTGTCATCAATATTCAAACTTTCAGGGACTCGTCCCTCTCTGCTTAATTATGGCAACAATATTTACCTACTTCCATCCCCCTCCTTCCCTCACCCCCAAAAATATCAAAATTGTGCATGATAATGTTTATTTTAGAAAAACATTTGAAATTCAAATAACGTGATTGGTACATTACACACAAAAAATATTTATGACATCAACCTTTGTCAATTACTCATCCCCCCTTGTCAAACTGTTTCAGACCCCATTCCCTAAATTCATAGACAGCTTCTACCTAACAAGGTATGCTTTTGGAAATGAAGGCATATGGGTCTTGTTTGTGCCACGTTTCATATTGAATTTGCTCCAATCAGAGAATAGATTTGTCATCAATGACAGTATCATCTAGTAGACATCACTTAACTGGAGGCTAAAGACACACAACTTCAAATCTCTCGGAAGGAACATATCATTTTCAAACAAGACATTCTTTATTAACTGTAAGTAGTATATGCTAACTCTTTATCGCCGTGTGTTCACGACAAGTCGACAAATATATTTAAAATCAACTATATGAATTAACGATGCGTCGGCTTACCGGTGAAGCGTGTAGATCTAATTGACGAATACGGTGTCTTGAGAGATAAAGAGGTTCATTGAGATAAATTGGTAGGTCTGATTTGTGGAATGAATACAAAGGCTAGAACAGATCGGTAATGATTTCGAAGTAAAGAGAGAGAGAGAAAATATGGCAATATAAGCTCGTGAGCTCACGCCATTTCATACAATGGAATAGTATGAAAGTTATGAGATTCCATTAGGTGATAGGTTCAAATCTCGTTTCAGACAATTGTGTATCCAGATTATTCAGAAAAAAATGGCAAAACTACTTAATGTATATATAGTGCCTGGGAAAACACTACAACCAGAAATGCTGGGTTGATGGCTGCATCTTGATTAGGGTATGCTTCCAATGACATTCTAAATCGTAACGTATATGACAGCTGTACCAATACATACAGACAGCCATAAGAATAGATGATGACAGCTGTACCAATACAGACAGCCGTAAGAATATATGACAGCTGTACCAATACATACAGACAGCCGTAAGAATAGATGATGACAGCTGTACCAATACATACAGACAGCCATAAGAATAGATGATGACAGCTGTACCAATACAGACATCCGTAAGAATATATGACAGCTGTACCAATACAGACAGCCGTAAGAATAGATGATGACAAATGTACCAATACAAACAGACAGCCGTAAGAATAAATGATGACAGCTGTACCAATACAAACAGACAGCCGTAAGAATAGATGATAACAGCTGTACCAATACAGACAGACAGCTGTAAGAATAGATGATGACAGCTGTACCAATATAAACAGACAGCTGTAAGAATAGATGATGACAGCTGTACCAATACAAACAGACAGCTGTAAGAATAGATGATGACAGCTGTACCAATACAAACAGACAGCTGTAAGAATAGATGATGACAGCTGTACCAATACAATCAGACAGCTGTAAGAATAGATGATGACAAATGTACCAATACAAACAGACAGCCGTAAGAATAGATGATGACAGCTGTACCAATACAAACAGACAGCCGTAAGAATAGATGATTACAGCTGTACCAATACAAACAGACAGCCGTAGGAATAGATGATGACAGCTGTACCAATACAGACAGCCGTAAGAATAGATGATGACAGCTGTACCCATACAAACAGACAGCCGTAAGATTAGATGATGATAATTGTATCAATACAAACAGACTGCCATAAGAATAGACGAATCGTCGTCAGATGTGCTCAGAAAAGCTATCAGTAAAGACAACGTTGTGGAGAAATGTTACCAGAGAAAGAATATGTAGTGAAAACCATGTGATCTCGTTATCTAATCCATCTTCATATGAACTTTATTCAACCAATGCCATTCTATATTCTATATGTCTCTAGCCTCAAGTTCACTTCCTCATTGATGGCTCTGTCATTAGGGAAAATTCTGTCATGAGAGTACGTTTAGTGTGTTGACAGATTTAATAAGTCAAATAATTGAATAAATATATTACTATAATTTTAAGGAATCCGCGATAGTACAATACATTTCAAACTCGCTTCCTACAATTGTGGTATGTGGTTCAATTCGTAGATACACAGCAATGTTTGGTACATTACAAATGTACTCGGGATAATCCACAAATGAAAAGATAACTATTTTAACTCATTCATTACAGAGACATTTACATCTATCAGTGTATCTCATCAAGACATAGGCACTTGAAACAGCATTTCAACGCACGCACGTCTAGCATTGGATCCCTAGACATAGGTATATACCTCTAACAGTGGATCCCTAGACATAGGTATATACCTCTAACAGTGGATCCCTAGACATAGGTATATACCTCTAACAGTGGATCCCTAGACATAGGTATATACCTCTAACAGTGGATCCCTAGACATAGGTATATACCTCTAACAGTGGATCCCTAGACATAGGTATATACCTCTAACAGTGGATCCCTAGACATAGGTATATACCCCTAACAGTGGAGACCCTAGACATAGGTATATACCTCTAACAGTGGATCCCTAGACAATGTATATACCTGTAACATTGGATCGCTAGACATAGGTATATACCTCTAACAGTGGATCCCTAGACATAGGTATATACCTGTAACATTGGATCCCTAGACATAGGTATATACCTCTAACAGTGGATCCCTAGACATAGGTATATAACTCTAACATTGTATCCCTAGACATAGGTATATACCTCTAACAGTGGATCCCTAGACATAGGTATATACCCCTAACTGTGGATCCCTAGACATAGGTATATACCCCTAACTGTGGATCCCTAGACATAGGTATATGCCTCTAACAGTGGATCCCTAGACATAGATATATACCTCTAAAATTGGATCCCTAGACAAAGGTATATACCTCTAACAGTGGATCCCTAGACATAGGTATATATTTCTAACATTGGATTCCTAGACATAGGTATATACCTCTAACAGTGGATCCCTAGACATAGGTATAAACCTCTAACAGTGGATCCCTAGACATAGGTATATACCTCTAACAGTGGATCCCTAGACATAGGTATATACCTGTAACATTGTATCCCTAGACATAGGTATATACCTCTAACAGTGGATCCCTAGACATAGGTATATACCTCTAACAGTGGATCCCTAGACATAGGTATATATTTCTAACATTGGATTCCTAGACATAGGTATATACCTCTAACATTGGATCCCTAGACATAGGTATATACCTCTAACAGTGGATCCCTAGACATAGGTATATACCTCTAACAGTGGATACCTAGACAAGGTATATACCTCTAACATTGGATCCCTAGACATAGGTATATACCTCTAACATTAGATCCCTAGACATTCTATACCCTAAACATACCTCTAACAAATAAACTCAGAGACATGTTAGGCCGACACTCTCACTAAGATAGACAAGTTAGACCAACACTCACAAAGTATCTGTATTTCCGCTAATACAGAGGCAATCTGTGTCTAACCTGATTTAACTTAGACTTAAGCAGTCTAGTCTAATAAATGAGCTCACAAAGACGGAAACCCTAACAGTAATCTTACCAAGGTCTAGACAGACTATGCCAACAGTCTAGCAAAGATACAGACAAGCATGTCTTGCAGAGTGTCTTACTTATACATTGACAAACACGCGTAACAGAATGATCAATCATGGCCGAAACACAAACATTCACATTTAGATTATAACAATTAATCAAAATTTGCATGAATCAAACTACGTACACAGACGCCTGTTTTACCTGAGTCCAAAACGGGAGAATATCATAACAATACTACTTGCGTAAAACGCATGTCCATCAGCTTTACAATCAACAGATAGACTATCAAGCTATTGGGTATTGTCACGAAAGAATTCAGATAACAGTATACAAGACAGTTTCATCGTTTCAACCTTAACTTAAGGTTAAGGTCTTTTTCCAATAAAATACAAGACAACAGTGAAAAAACATTTTGTGTAAAGTAAAAATAATTACGTTATCAGAAAAGCACTAGCCTGCAGACATTTAACTGCAGAGACATCTAAAGTAATCATGACGTATTGTATGTTTACACAAGTATTGTCATCGAAGCGAGTATTAAAAAAAATATGTGGAATGAGTACGAAATACAATAAATGTGCCTAATGACAACACAACAAATGTCTTCATCCACCCCCAAATCTACATAAATGTATGATCCGTATTAAGACCGAAAGACAGAAAGAGCAAAGTATTATCCAAAAAACACTTAACAAACGATACGAAAACAGGAGACCTATTGGACTCCCTCGTAAAAGGTGGATAGATAGTGTATTAGAGACACTCGGAAATATAACAGCAGAGGAGGCAAATAGAAGGGCAAAAGACCGTACACTAACTCTCCCCTGAAAACCGAAAGGTACATGAGGACAGAAAGAAGAAGAAGAAGAAGTATTAAGACCAAATGGCTTAATAGTGCCAAACTGCAATATATAGTGATTTTCAAGGGTGAATATAGCTCCATCGTCAGTGGTGTAAGATCTTAATACAGTGACTTGTATATCACGGGCACTACGATGGTCAGCTACTGTGACATGTATGGTAACATGAGTAGGTGTTCTGTCACTAAATGACGTAAAGATGTTAGCAGAAACTGGCACTCAGTTTTAAGTCAGTATTACATTTCATGCAAATCAAAAGAGGTGACTAAGGATGTTATATGGTGGATTTGGAGGTTCCATCCCATATAGGGTCAAAATGACACAACGGCTACGTTGAAATCTATTGCAAGCCGAAAGGCGCAGATATCGCTGCAAAGCTTTAATCCACGAAACAGCGCAATCCATTTTCCGGTATACATTCTTCTAATTTGCAGAGCTTGAGAACAAACGCAGAAGAAAAAGATACAAACATTTTCATAAATCAGAGTGTGTCACAATAACTTCCAAAAATCAGAATTCACCACATAAAGACATTGACGTGAACTAAAGCTTACAGGCTAGAAAAAGACATTTTATTGCTATCAACTCATATCATAGAAAGACAGTTACATTAATTAAAATCACCAAAAAAAACATACAAATAAAATCTGGGATATATGTCAGCCAAACATCATGGCTAGGCAGACAATCTTTTCCTCAATGCAAAAAAACAAGTAATGCATATCAGCAGAAATGAACGAACACATACAATAACCGTTGACAAAGAACAACTAGAAAATGTCAGTAACTTTAAATATCTTGGGTCAACCATCAACACCACAGGAGATTGCTCTGCAGAGATCAAAAAGTGATTAGCAATTGCCCTACACAAAAAATCAGATGAAAAAATCTATGGTAAGGGGCAAACAGAAAAACAAAATTACAAATGTGAAGAAGCTTTATCTTTCCAGTGGCAACATACGGTTGCGAGACTTGTGCAATGACATCTGCAATGGAAAAGAACATCGTCATTTGAAATAAATGAACTGTTATAGAATGGTGATAAGAATATCATGGACATAAAGACGAAACAACGAAGATGTCCAACAAAGACTTGAACATAGAAGAGGACTGGCTTCTCAAAACTATAAAAGAGAACGCAAGCGAACTTGTTTCGAACATATAACGAGACACAGTTGATTAGAAAGATTAACCACGGAGGGAAAAGTTCCAAGAAAGAGAACAGGAGTCAGACCAAGAATACGATGGACACAGGACTTCGAAGACCTTCTGAACATGACACTAGAAGAAGCTGGGCAGCTCGCACATAATCGAGAGGCTTACAGAGTGGCAGTGAGGACAACGTTCTGTAAAGGACACGTTACATAGATAGATAGAGCAGGTGATTTTCGGTTCTCAATAAAACTTAACCATTCATTAAGAGACGGCACCTCCATCTAACAAGCAACTTAATGTAGTTTATTTATACCTGGTATACCATTTTAGTTCGTTATTTACTCTTAAGTAGACAGACAGATGTCTCCTGTAAATCTCGAATTCATTCACAGTTTCAATGGGCTGCTGTCTCCCACGTAGTAATGTAAGTATAGTGCCACGTATGTTAGAACAAGTGGGAGGAATGTGAGGCTGTGCCGGCTCCATCGACGTGAAGAACCATCTTAAAGGTTAGGGGAAGTAACTCTTTGCTGAGAATGACAACTTGTGGGTGAGGTGATGCTGTGACGCTATAGGCAAAGCTAGCGATCAACTTGTCGTGAGCGGAACAGCGTTTGGCAGTGTGAGTTGGTGTGAGTTTTTGAGTGTGGTAAACATAATGAGGAAGACGAGAGAGGTTTTCAATTTGAGAAATGACTGGTCAAAAATCAAGGAAATGTGCACCTAATCAAGCGGCAACATCATATAAAACGACAGCTTCTTTCTCACTGGTCAAGTATTCCTGAAAGTCAGTCAGTTGAATCCATCGCGATTATTGCAAGCCACACAACGTCAGTTGACGACACACTGTGATATATATATATATATATATATATATATATATATATATATAATGTTTTACTTTATCTAATCGTCTCTTTATTTGTGTAAGACCGTTTCTATTTTGCGAGGGAGCTGTAAAAGTAGTATGTTTAATCAAGAATTCATAAATATTTATTATGTTTTGGTGTAATAGGGTATTTTTAAAAAGTCTTTCAAGAAATCTTTTGTTCTGCGTGTTTTCCTTCTAAGGATTCCAAGGGATTTTTTAATTTTGCTGTGAAAATAGAAGCCAATTTTCCATAGTTATCGCCGCGACGTGTGCAGAAAGAATCTGTTATTGCACGAAAGACCAAAGTTCTTTTCCCAATCATAGTTTGAAACCGGAACCTCAGGCGTCTATGCCTAGCGTTCTAGCCATACGGCCTCGCGCTCCACACAAAAAAAGCAATAAAAAATCTAAGGTATTTATGATCACGATATTTGTAATTTCTTTAACTTCGATTTTAAACCGTTGATCTTCCATAGTTTATAAATATCGGAATCAACAAAGGAAACAGAATGTCTTCATTGAAAAATCCCAATATACACAGTTGGAAGAGAGTTGGAGGAGACCTGTAGTAGAGATGCAGGTGACATTCCAGAAAAGATCAAAGGAAATAATTGTAAGATATGGACTGTTCTAGGAAACAATGAAAATACTATTAGAAAACCGCACAGAAATATATGTAGGAAAGAATTACGATACACATGTAAGATAAATGATTCCGTAGGCAACTTACAGACTTACTTGAAATTGACAGCTCCTAAAAATCTGTACCAGAACAAACTCCTTGGAGTGAAAGGTATGGAATGCCAATATACATTCAGATCCACGTGAAAGGAATTCTAAGTGAGAACGAACAGAACAGTGTGCAGCGAAAGACAGTATCCTCTGTTTCCTGGACGAGGAATATTCAGACGAGATATTTATCAGAGTATACACAGATCGATCAGCACAGAATGCAGTGAGGAATGGAGGTGCAGGTGTATATATAGAATATCCACACAAGCCTAGAGATACGATCAGAACATCGCAGGGAAATTCTGCAATAATTATGATGCAGAGATCTAGGCAACTGAAAAAACGCTGAATTTCAACCCTGGCACACAGCCTGTGGCATTCTTGATAGATGCAAGGTCTGTGTGCTTCAAGCTCTCCAGTCTGAAAAACTAACAGACTTACAAAAACTACTTAAATAAACTGTCTTACCAGTATAGGGTAACCATGCAGCGGATACTTTCTCACTGTGGAATACCAGGAAATGAAGAAGCAGACCAACTGGCTACGAAAGGTGCTGCCGAAGACTAGCCAGATGTACCAATCACCTACCATCAGGAAAAAAACCAAATGATCAAGTCAATAAGAAACCACCAATACAAGATGACAATCACATTATGAACAGACCAGAACAAGTTGTAATTCTACGCCTCAGAACAGGACACAATCAACTTCGCAGTCACATGTACACAAAGTTCAAGAGTGGCAACACTGCCATGTGTACATGTGGAAGACAGCACAGAGAGCCAAACATACTTTAAGAGTATTTTGAGTATGAAACGCTGAGGCAGACACATTGGCTAGAGGAAACAACACTGGAATCAAAGCTCTATGGGCCACTGTATGAACTACAAATGACAGGAGTTTTATTCAGATGACAGAATTACAGATATAGACATGTTTCAAGTGAACGAAATAAGAAGAAGAATATATGATTGGATTGGTATAGCAGAAGAAAAAGAGCCCATGATAGAAGATAATTCTTACAGCTGACGGGAATTGAACCAGGTCTGTTCTAGCAGCACCTCTCGCACCACATCTTTTTGGGGGGGATGTGGTTGGTCTCGTACGGAAACCTGTTTACTTGTGTTGCAAAGCGATTCAGGTGCTGCTAGAACAGACCTGGTTCAATTCCCGTCAGCTGTAAGAATTATTTTCATTTATCCTCATGCTTCCTACTTGAATTTATTTGTCCATGATAAAAGATGTTTTTTTGAGAATCTCTGCCTCGTAGGGAGTTGCAAGGCGAATGAATAAATATATACTTTTTATTTCTTGTGTGCAGTTATGGTTTCTTATGCAGCAATATTTGTGACGTTTGGAAGACAATTGAAAACAATAGTCTCGGCTTAAATTAGTCACAAGATGGAATTTGAATTACCTATACGGAAGTTAAAGTAGTCACAAGACAGCGTTATAATTGCGTGAAAGAAAGACAAAGTAATCACAGGATGGCGTTACAATTACATGAAATAAAGATAAAGTAGTCACAAGACGGCGCTATAATCACATGTAGGAAAGATAAAGTAGTCACTTGACAGCGTTATAATCATATGTAGGAAAGATAAAGTAGTCACATGACAGCGTTATAATCACTTGACAGAAAGACAATCATTATAGAATATATGAGCTTTCACTATCTCTGAGTACGAGGCATCTTCGTAAAGAATGTCACAATGCTGAGAGTTGGAACTTTCTGGGTATTAAATAAAGCTTTAAAGAAAACTTTCAATTAACAAAAGGATACAAGTGATCTATTACTTTTAATTCCTAGGGATGGAAACAAACCGAGAAACAATAACGCTACATTAAAGACAGCTTAAAGAAAGTTATAGAGTATATGAAGCTAAGGTAACATCCAAGAAAGAAGAGGCATCCTATGCAGCAGATCAGTGAGTGTTTAAAGACGAAGAATAGGTTTTAGAGTTACAGAGATCCAATACTCTAACATATGACAGAAAATCAACGACAATCAACAAGCAGCTCAGACAATTTACATACTAGCACAGATATACGGCATTATATGAAAGTTATGGGTGTGCTGAGAGGTCAAATAAAGAAGGACATTTTTGCCAAATATATTAGTCAGCTTCTGAAGTCCACGTAATCACATTTAGCTCAGTTGGTATGAAGATGAAAGTAACTACGGCGTCTTGCTTGCTTGGAATGTCTGGCTGTAACTAAGGAGACATACTTGCCAGAAATGTCTGACTGCGACTAAGGAGACACGCTTATGTGGAATGACTAATTGTGAAATGCTTGCTAGAAATTTCTAACTGCGACTAAGGAGATATGCTTGTCTGGAATGTATGGCTGCAACTAGTGAGACATGTTCGCATGTAATATCTGGCTGCGACTAAGGAGACATGTTTGCCAGGAATGTCTGGCTGCGACTAAGGAGACATGCTTGACTGGAATGTCTTGTTGCGACTAAGGAGATATGCTTGCCAGGAATGTCTGACGGCGATTACTGAAACATGCTTGCCTAGAATGTCTGGCTGTGACAAATGCGAGTTGATTGCCTAAAATGTCTGACGTCGACTAAGTAGACATCCATGTCCGGGAAGTATTTCAACACTCTAAACATGTGTTGGGTGAGTGTGAGACAGTGAGTTGCTATTGTCTTTCTATCTAGCTCGTTTTCGTTGAGCAGCGACGTTTTGTTGGGGGGGGGGGGTGAATACTGCTTAATCACTTCAGCTGCAGCAATTTTTAATTGCACCAGTCGGGTCTTTCTTGGCGTAGACTATCTGACTAATGTATGTACATTGAAGTCACTCAGTACAAAACGCTTCTGTTCTCCACGAGGAACCCCGTCTAGAGTTCTCCATATAGAATTTTAGGTACAATACAAGAATCAGTGGATAAATCACGTGACAACATACCAACTTTTTAATTTCATATGCTATTGTACTATCTCGGAAACTTAAAAAGTCGTAACTTAAAGTAACGATCTAGCGATTTGCGCGCAGTGAACTGGCCATCCACCTCCCACTCAGTGTGCAGCGCGCATATCGAGTGGTCAGGGGTTCTCATCGTGCAATGTGTCGAATATTGGTTGCGTCGGTAAATGCGACTTTATCGGAATTTTGTTCCGTTTAATTATGTTTGCTATTTGTTCCGTAGAAACCTGTCCACTGATTATTATATTGTACCGAATTATGTGACAAATATATTATGGAATTAGTCATAATTTTGATACGTATTTTTAAAATCACGGACGGAGTAGATAATGACAACAGGACAATTGCTGGAATGAGAGATTGAGGACGACAGAAATAATATAAATTTGGTAACCTTATTGTCGTGTCATGGAAGGATGTTAGCGACGGATTTGATCACCACCACTAGTATCTTGTACCCGACAAGGGAGCACATAATAGTAACACTGCCACATATGGTATGTATCGCTAGAGGCGACAGTAAAGTATTAAGCAAGAGTGTCTACGTCTAGTGGTTCTAAACTTGGTCACGCCTGTGACTCCTTTGTTTTTCCCATTAACCTAAAAATGTGGTTCATGTTAATTACAAGGATTTTTATCTTTAAATCAATGGGCTATTGTCCAATCCACATAGTTTCAGATATGTGCCTTTCTATGCTTTCCCATTCCTTTCACCCTTAGACGAGTTTTAAACCATCTTTTTTTTTTTAACTTCGTGGTCCATTGAGTATAGCTGCACTTTCCTGCGGGATCTATGCACGCTGATAACCACTATCTTTAGAAAGGCGAGGTAGCAAATTCTGAAGACTTACTAATAGAACCACGCAAATATCGCAGCCAACTAGGAAACCATAAAGATAAACTTTCCGTTCTACGACTACAGATCTACTAACCAACACAATTTGAAAACAAATTAGAAAGGAACACGCGAATACACCCGGAACATATATTTATGTACACAGAAAATCTTCTATACTATAAGACTCGATAAAGTTTGAGAAGCTCTGCTTTAAGCGTATTCTGTTTGACAATGCATGTGTCATTAAATATATTGAGAAATTTCGCTTACACTTGTTTTCCCTACATCCCTGTTATAATGATGTGTTGAACAGTTATCTTTTCTTTCATTACCTACATGAAATACATAATACATATTACATATATATATATATATATATATATACAGTGCAAGGATTTTCAAATCTGCTTATGAAAAATTTAACAGAACATACAGTGGAAAGGTGACCTAATGAGCCGTCCTATAATCAACATTTAAATATATCTTGCTACACAACCAGGTTGTGTACCATTTGATCGTTCGTATTGTTTCTGAGTAATAGATTTCCAGTCTTGTGCGTTATATTTTAAACGACTAGTCAAAAGCCAATGTCACAGTCAGAAGCGGTGTCTGTTCATAATAACGTGCTCAGAAGGACCCATATGTGACTGTCTGCTTACAAATTTCTGGGCACACATAGAAAATATACGGTTGTGGTCATACCTTCAAAGTGTTTCTGCAAGTTCATCGCGTGTGTTGGAGAGCTGCATTCTTTCAATCGGTTGTCCGGAGATTTTCACGATGGAAGGACCAACATAACACAAGGAAACGGCAAATTTCTCGAGATCTGGCATGGGGTCTGGAGATGCCTCTTCGGGCGAGTTTTCCCACTCATTATGAGGAAGAAGTTTGCAATTTTCCAAGCTAGCCCACGCAGGTGAGTACATACTGCTTATGTGTAATCGTGTCCGTGAATAGATTCATTCATTGATTGGCTTTGTCTTTAAACAAACTTGCAAGTTATATACAAATCGCATATGTACATGTATTGTATGTGTGGTTTCATATACGCACTCTTAGGCTACGCCTTCTAGATAAGCTCTATCGTTGTCTGGTGTACATCTCAGGAGAAAACATGGCAGGAGCTACCGGGTAGGCCGCCAATAACTCGAATCTCAAAAGCATTACTCAAGGGAGTCAGAACCAGAGTGAACATAGTTTCTGTAAAGAGAAGAAGCAGGAACAAGAGTTTATCCTAGGTTTTTGATGGTCTAGACGCAGGGACCAGAGCTTATTCTGGGTGTTTGATAGTCTAGACGCCGGAACCAGAGCTTATCCTGGGTGTTTGATGGTCTATGAAGCAGGAACCAGAGCTTATCCTGGGTGTTTGATGGTCTAGGAAGCAGGAACCAGAGCTTATCCTGGGTTTTTGATGGTCTAGGAAGCAGGAACCAGAGCTTATCCTGGGTTTTTGATGGTCTAGGACGCAGAGACCAGAGCTTATCCTGGGTGTTTGATGGTCTAGGAAGCAGGAACCAGAGCTTATCCTGGGTGTTTGATGGTCTAGGAAGCAGGAACCAGAGCTTATCCTGGGTTTTTGATGGTCTAGGACGCAGAGACCAGAGCTTATCCTGGGTGTTTGATGGTCAAGGAAGCAGGAACCAGAGTTTATCCTGGGTGTTTGATGGTCTAGGAAGCAGGAACCAGAGTTTATCCTGGGTGTTTGATGGTCCATGAAACAGGAATCAGCATATCCTGGGTGTTTGAGTACATAATTTCTGCGCTGTGTAAATAGTATATGTATGTTAGCTTTCTGTTTCAAACTCATGCTAGTTCTCTCTTGTAGCAGGATAACAGTCCTACTACAATTCCAACAATATGTAGTATAGAACGGATATGCGTAGTGTCGACGTTTAAGTTGTTACTAATGGCCCAATACATCAGACTTCTGTTGTAAATCATATATTAAAGCAGTCGTGAAGTGTTTCTCTATAATATTTACTGTCTGACTATAATTTAAAAAATATTAGTGTACATTATACACATTCTTCTTTGCGAGTATATAATTTGTGTACATTCTTTATAAAAGAGATAAGTATTAAGTAATTGAAGAAATGTGAAGATTATAATTAAGTATTTGAAGAAGTGGTAAGATAAGGATTAAGTAATTGCAGTTTAACAAACATGTAATAAACAGAGAGTGGAAAATTGAAGGTTATAGAGATATTGTTGAGAAAATAGATTATGGAAGTATGGTTTTATACAAAAATTGAAGGTTATAAAGGTATGGTTCTGTAAAATATCGAAGGTTATAGAGGTATGGTTGTATAGAAAATAGAAGGTTATAGAAGTATGTCGGTATGGAAGAATACTGAAAGCATCTAAGACAGCTATAGAAAATATGGAGAAGTTGTAGGGGTGAAGTACGAAATGACGGTTACTTGTTAGTGGCAGATGGTTGGTTGGTTTGTTGCTGATCCAGCGGTCCATGGGCTCATGCCTTTGACCCAATGTCATTCTGTGATAAATGCATGTGTTTGTGAGCTGTTGTTTTGTTCCATATAATGAATGTGTTCATTTATCTGCCCTAAATGGAGAAAAATTCTGCTGACATCCAGCACAGGACATTCAAAAAGGTGGTGGTCAACAGTTTCATAGGCATGAGTGCACATAAGGCACCCTGGAGTGTGTTGTAGTTGTATTCTGTTCAGGTGACTGTTAAGCTGTACATTTTGTGTGCGTAGTCGGAAGATGATACTCTGGTCTTTTCTTTCCATGAGGTTGATAGTTAGTGCAGATAGGGACCGTAAGTTTTAGATGGTCTTCCTCGCATAGCGGTTAAGTCGTTCTATTTGTGACCAAGATATCACAGGTTCGAATCATGCACGAGATATCTTGTTTATAAAATGGATGTTTAACGATCAATATGGATTACCGTTTCAATCTACGGAGTTACATGTTAGGAAGGGTACCATCGGCAGGCGGCATTCCGCTTCATTCAAAGAAAGATGAGGTACATATTGCGTAAGTGGATGTGCATAAATTGCGTAAAGAGTTTCTAACCAATTTTTTGAAGAGGTCAAAAAATGGCTTATTTGGTTTCAAAATTTATCAAGTATTCAGGGACCCCCTTCTGTAATTATGTCAACCAAATATAACCCCATCCACACCCCCACCACCAAATGTGCAAAATAAAAATACGAAAAAAGATACATTTTTTTCGCAGTTTTAGAAACAAAAATGCTTCAAATTCATATTTCATTGGTGTATAAAAGATGGTGTTGTTGACGTCAACTTTAGTCAAACCCTCCCCATTATTCACATTTGTCAAACTTTTTCAGACTAATTATTATTGACGTAGTTTATGGACAGTATCTGACCGTATTGCAAAGAAGTCAATCCCCTACTCCCTGTATACAATCTTGAGCCCTAAATGACATTGCGCCTATAGGACATTACCTACTCAGCAGATACATTGATCATTACACACAGGTAATAATAGCACACTTACTGTGGACTCTTAACAGGTGAGTCTTGTCTTTCCAGTATTATATAACAGAGTATAAAAAACGATAATTGAGGAAAGACTGCCTCCCCCGATCTATGTTGATTTCATTTGTGTGGCAGTAATCCAGTTCACAGTCAGTGTTGCCAGATTTAAATTGACATTTAAAACCAAACAATACTAAGCGTTGAAATAAGGCTGATAAAGCCAAACAGAACAGAACATTATTTTAGATTCCAGCAGCACGTTGACAAGTCTGGTCCCGGTTCATGCATGCAAACCTGCTCCACTAGCTTGATCATGATTTTGGCTTTTAAAATCATTATCACATAAAAATTCTCGGATAATTTTTATAACATTTTTATTTTTATCTTTTGGTTTTTAATGTTTTGTTTCGTATACACGTGCAGGAATTTAAACAAGTGTAGGAATTTAAATATCTCGGGAGCATTTTTACAGACGACAGAAGAATGGACAGAGAGCTCTAGACAAGAATTCAAAAAGTCAACAACGTAAATTATGAACGTATTCCAATAGTGAAACATATCTATCCCGATGGAAACCAAAAGGCAAATCATAAATTCAATATTCATTCCAAAAATGTGTTATCAATATCAGATATGGACATTAACAAAAAAAACAAGAGAGAATGTTTACTACGTGTGAAATGAGATGACTAAGAAAACAAGCAAATAGAACAAGAAGAGATCATGTGAGAAATGATGAGATTACAAGAACTGTTGGAACAACATAAATGGTCACATGTATGAAAAAAAGAGATTGTAATGATTCGGTCACCTAATGAGAATGAACCCTTTCTGACCAGCGGCAAGAGAATACAACATGAAAATGAAAACAACATGAAACAGAGGAATACCAAGAAAAATATGGATTGAAGGAGTTACCAACATTCTGACACAACAGAGTATTACTGCATATCAAGTGACCAAACTTACAATAGCTAGAAAACCGATTTCCATCCAATCCGGCGACGTCGTACAGCAAAAGCAGAGAAAAGACAAAAAATTTAGCAAACGGAATTTGAACCGGTCGTTTAGTTGACATCTACTCGCCTTGCTATTTTATTCAACACGTTTTCAGTATTCGACTATAACGCATTCCTATTTGTGAGTTTAGTCAAGACTTCCGATATGCATAATCTCGCACGTTGAAAGATTTGGCTAAATCGCACCGCTATTAACTTAGTATAGACACCTACGCATGAGGAAATAACACGATTAAATTTCTGTTGTTAGATGAGCTTAATGATAAACAGAAAGCTAGGTCTTTTCATTGTAAACCTTACCCTGCGTAAGAATACGTCTCAATGTCATGCAAAAGGGAAACTTTGTAAGTAACCAGATTTAAAGATTACAGTGACGTAACTATAGGAGTTGGTTGTGGGGCATCAATTCTATGCGAAATGTTTTATGGTCTTATTTGGGAAGACACAATTTTAAAGTTCTCCACTTGTGAGAGAGGATGTGTTAAATTGTTAGTTTACCCCTGGCGCCACATACGCTATCTACTGAACACATACATTAACTTGTTTGTTATTGGTAGGCTTATTATAGAAAGTAAATCCGTTTTCAATTCGTACCATAGATACACCTGACACTGCAACTTCGCGACCTGTTAACCGTCAAAATATCTTCTGGTGGTATAAAAGATCAGACTTTCAAAATTTAAGTGGGGTGGGCGTCTAGTCTGAGCTATTAAGATACATATCTAATTGGAGGACATAGTTTTAAACCCAAGTAAGGTCATGGTGTCTTCAATTGCAGAGGGTTACATTACAACGGTGACCTTCGTTAATCTAGCAATAGTACAGCGTCAGTGCGTTAGGCTACTCCGACCATTGCCACGATTTCTTTTATCATTTACTGATACTTTTTCTTCCGCGAGCCAATGAAAATAACCAAAATAGTTGGATTGGCCTGACAAAGTGACGCAAAATTGGTTAGGACTCCGGCGTGTATAACGACGGTCACGAAAGCAACAACCACATAGCTCCAATGTTATATCATATGGCTTTATTACAGGTTTGCCAGATATTTGATAGTATTGAATGCCAAATTTTATATATAAAAATGGCAAATATTTTAAATTTTGTACAAAAGCTATCGAAAAAAACACATTAAGGTGCTTTATTTCTGTGAAATACAATTTCAATTCCAACACCTACATTTAAAAGATAGACCTTTCATCTATTTCTTGGTCGTGATTAACAGAAGTCGCGAGAGAAACAATTCAACCAACACCATGCTTCTGTGACTTATCTATCTATATATATATATATATATATATATATATATATATATATATATATATATATATAGGTCCATAGACATGGAAGCGGTTTGGGTGTTCAAACCCCCTTGAAATCCCCCCCCCCAGCCCCACCTCCCCAGCAAATCTCAACATTACTTTTAGTACTAGGAAATTAACTAAATGGTTGATGAAAACCCAACCTTTCGCGTTTTTTTCACACAAAGGATAGGATTCAAATGTCCTGTTAAACACTGAAATTTACACATGAAAACGGACAAATTACCTTTTTTTCTAGGCAAAACACAACACAACTAGGTAATCATATCTTCAGCCCTGAACCTGTTTATCTGTACAAAACCTGTATTTCTGAACAAGCAATTTCGACGGAACCCCAGAAAACAGAAATATCAAGTACAATATGCACTAAATAAAACTGTTTAATATAGAAATAAAACATAAAAGAAGTTATTTGAGCTAGCAATATTTAAGCTAAATGAATCAAACCGGTGCACACTTCCTGTGCGAACGTGTTAGTATATCTGGTATACTAGAGTATAGCTTTAATAGAAAGGCAATAAAATAACTTGTGTGTTATCAAAATCAATTTGAATATCTTCAGCAAGACTTTTTACGATCTGAGAACTCCAATCTATTCTGTTACGAAGTTACAACAGACAGAACAACATTGAAGTTACCTGCCTTGAAAATAATCACCCACGCTAAGTTGTAAATCAAAGCTTGAGATTTTTTTTTTCACGAAAATAAAGATAATAAAACATTCTTTATCTTATTTTTCCTTTCTGTTGATGAGTTCAGGAAAGATTTTATAGTTTTCTTCTTTACTCGCTTTCAAATTTCCACATTGATGACCCTGACATAGGTAGGTAGTCAAGACCAGGCTCCAAGCAGTGCCGCAGAATTCTTCATGAAAGGTTACGGAATGGCGAAGCGCTTCTCTGTTCTTCATGGTATGTTGGACAGGTCTGCAAAAAATATTCGGTTGTCATCTAGTGCCACAGATGAGCAGGTCTGTTGTTAGAGTAATTTTTGGCTAATGATGGCAGACTGAACAGTGGTAAATGAATAGTGTAAATAGAAAGAATCGAGGAGTTATATAACAAATCAGAAGGCAGTAGACAGGATTAGAACTAGATCCGTTCAGTTTGAGATGCGGTCGAATTCGGAAAACGTGTTCACTTAATGTGCGAGGTGAATAGGTTCCATCTAAACGGACCTTGCTATTCTTCTTCTGCGTCCAGGATTATTTTGGTTTTGCTAGATCTTCAGGTCAGTTGCCAGAATGAAGTTCCCAATCTTCTCCAGGTCAGAGCAGTTTTTGCCTCAGTTCATTCCAGTGTGACAATGTCTTGCCTATCGGTTCTTTGTAATCTGCACAGTCTTGAAAAATATGTTCAGCGATTTGCATGTCTTTTGCGCATGATCATTTATTTGTGTGGGATATCCTGAAGGGTACAGGTGGCCCTGGAGTCTGCAGTTACCAGTTCTAAGTCGAAAGATGATTGTCTGCTGTTGCCTATTAGGACCTGGCTAGTATCCGATCTACAGCCCTCTGACTGCTTCCTCTAATGCATTTCCTTTTTTGATAGCAGGATTTTTTTCTCAAAGCACTGGTTTCCTCAGAGATTTGAAAGTCGTTTGAGTATGAAATAACGCTCTGGAGAAAACCATTGCAGAGCAGAAAAAAACAAGAGCTGTATTGCTCGTAGCTCCCGTGGATGGAAAGAAACAACGGCAAATAATGCAAAATAGTACGAGTATGTGTCGCAAAATCTGTCTTCACTCTTTTATTGACAATAGAAGTGAATATCACAAAATCTGTCTTCCCTCTTTTATCGACAATACAAGTGAATATCGCAGCATCTGTCTTCCCTCTTTTATCGACAATACAAGTGAATGTCGCAAAATATGTCTTCCCTTTTTTATCGACAATACAAGTGAATGTCGCAAAATTTGTCTTCCCTCTTTTATCGATAATACAAGTGGATGTCGCAAAATCTGTCTTCCCTATTATATCGACATTACAAGTGGATGTCAATAACCAAGAGATAAGCCTTGCAAGCGAAATATAAACCACTTTTGTGGTACTTCCCATGCTATTTATAATTTCTTCTGCAACTATGCATGTTTGAATTTGTTTCGAAGCCTACGTTCTATACATCAGTAGTTCCCCACTATGTTTTAGCCTGTTCTCTCTTTCAAGTCAACTTACTTTACGTGGCCCATTGGGGCCTTACTAACCGGTTCAACTTTGTTTATAACTTACTATTATTTATCTTCCGAATAATTTCAAATAGTTACTCATTGTTGGCTTGCGCTTCATTTGTCCGTGGCCTACATTGTCATTCGTTTTTCCTCTAGTCCTCTAGGAAAGCCTAAGCACAAATAGGGCTGTATAGTCCACAATGTTAACCTTCGGTGATATCTCGCAATCTATGCACATAATATTACACAACTGAATAGAATAATGTCCTCAAACAAGACAGAAAATGTCATTCTCATAGATAGACCAACAGCATTCCTAGTACACAGAACACCCCCCCCCCACATGCCAACACTCATATACATACATACATATATGCACGGAAGAATATTTCTTAGCCGGTATGGTGATAATACCTATTGAATCCACGCTATTCAACGGGCACTACACGCATCAGTGACAGGACCCTGAGAATTTTCAAGATTACTATATACACATATAAATAAATATATATGTAGGTATTTACATATGCAATCATACTTGTATAGAATATTTTGGATTTGAAAAGAGCTATATAGGTATTGTTTAGATTTCGATAGGAAAAATATTTACATCATATACATGCATGATAGCAAGTCTAGACATAACAGTAGAATATACATTCAGGATAGCAACTATAGATAATAACAGTAGAATATGGTGATGTTGTTCTCTTTCGCAAACGTAGATGAGCATGGCATAAAAAACGATAAATGTGAAGAACAAGAGAAAAAAAAACATTTGTGATTGTCTAATTTAGTTTGTGTGTTTGTAGATGCCCGATACGTCCGATTTGCGCAAGGAAAGTTCTGTTGCCGTGCATGCATGAGTGCACAGTGTTCGGGGTAGGAGAGTCTTTGGAATTGTCCTTCTGCTTCTGTCACTCGTAAAATATTCGCAGTGTTTTTTCTTTTTCAAATAAAGTGATGCCAGCAGAAACCTGGGTGTGCCAAGCTGAGCGATCAATGGCTGTAGTCTCCCATGAGCTAGGATTGATGCTGCAGTGCTTGAGAGTTTTTAGGTGATCCCTGAAGCGCTTTCTGCTCTCCGCTTGAAGGTTTACTATCGCACAGCTCCTCGTAGAATAATCTCTTAGGAATCGCTCTGAGACCACTCCTGATTCAGACGTTGGCACGATTGCTCCCTAATGCAGCACTGGCACGATCAATACGCATAACACATATACCTGTGAATACATTCATGTCAGGCATTATTAGCAATCATTTGAACATTTTCGAGGTTTGCCTTTTTCTTTGCCCCAATCTCTACATTTCTTCCCATTAGAAATTATTAGACTGTGAAAGTCTACCATCGTTTCATCATGCAATTGGGGATGACTTTATGTATTTGAATGCATTTCCGCCGAAAACGGATGTGCCCGGCCATTGGCACAAATAAAATTGTGATACAACACATAAACCCAGAAGAAGAAATCATGAAAAGCGACGGCTTCATCTTGAACCATCTGTATAAATGTCCAAATTATCATCTGTATAAATGTCCAAATTATCATCATCTTTACACCTGACACATGTGATAATTTATAATGCAAAATGGAAAAAAATTGACCTGCACAGAATATCGTAAGATGCGACTAAGAAGGGGTTGGTGTCAATTAGCAGGAAATGAAAGTGGCTGAATGCAAAAAATACCGTCGAATGAAGTTGAAATATTTCTAGTAGGAAAATGCGTATATCAAAGATGTGCTCTAAAGCTGCAAAGAATTCCTTTTATCGTACTAAATACTGCTAATCTGTAGGAGTTTAAGCACGAACTTTAAATGAGTTACTTTTATTAACTACAATTTTCCAGTTTTTAATATATATTGTTTTTTCCAATAGCTACTGTAGTACTGACGCTACACTTATAACTGTAGCACTGACGCTACCTAGACGCCATTACGATTTGTATTTATGAAGATATTGAAGTAATTCTTGTATGTCACAGCAGGTATCTCTTGACAGCCAATAATTTCTGGTTATTGCAAATAAGGTTCGCAGTCTCAAAGTCATGTTTGTATTAGCGTCGTGGGTTAAAAATACATATTTGGTCCCTGGAGGGATGCATTCCAGTGCAGCAGTACTGATCTTTCCCGGACTGTAACATGTACTTCTGAGTCAACTAGCTCATCATTTTCTATCAGATTTGTTGACCCATATGCAGGGTTTTAATTCTGTCATTTCACTGTACATTGGGAGTTTATCAAAGAAAGACAAGGCTGCCCACTCACCTAGATCTTTTCGTCATCATTGGGGATTATTTGATAGAAGGTAAAAGAAATAAATTGAGACAATACTTTCATTTAACCCATGAGTGGGGGACATGACATTGAACCCATGAGTTGGGTACAAAATATTGAATACGTGATTGAGGGACAAGACATTGAATCCATGAGTGGGATACAACAGGACAACTATGAAACTTCTCTGTCTGTGAAGATGAATGTATGAAGGGTTTTCACTGGAAGAAAATGATTTCTCTTGTTATATACAACTAGTTGAGTTATATCATCTGCTAGAACTATAATGTACCGGGAACTTGACTGTTTGCCTGATTGGTCACTGGTAAAACCCGCAGACCTTTCGCATACGGAAATTTGTTATTGTTTTGTTGGGTTTTGTGTTTTCTTTGAAGCATATTTTTATTTTAATCACTTTCCGCCGAATACGGGTGTGTCGGGACATTACCCCAAATAAAACGGCGACGCAACACATTTCCATTCCATGAACTACAACCTGTAAATCTAGTAAGAGCATGATCACTCTACAAGAAAGATCAAGCGGGAGTTTGAGAATAAATGCTGAGGAAGAGATTAAAATACTTAACTCTGTCGATAATGTCTTAAAATTTAAAAAAAAAATATATTAACAAAAATATTTTATCCAAAAAATATTTTTTCGGTCCACAACTTGAAAACAAGATAATACTATTTTGTTAATCACTTTAAACATACAGGAATGCACAAAAAATTCGACGTTTCGACCAAAATCCTTTTATCAAGATGACAACATAGCACACTATAAGTAATAGAGGGTATTGTTAAAGGGCACCATAACATATCTTTCGAACCGATTATCGATATATTCTCAATACATTCAGTGTTACAATGTTCGATTCATTGATCTGTACATGTCCCTTGTGAATTTTAACGCTTTAATCGTTCCCAGTTGGAAGGATAAATAATAATAACAATTCCGTTTCCTTTAATTTGTCGTCACTTTTTACATAAATCGTAGTTGTTTCTCTACATTCTAAGATGTTCTCATTCCTCTTACCACTCCCTCACAAATGCATACTCTCATCAAGCCGTTTCTCCTGCTGCACACAAGCACTGTCGCGCACATATACACTTATTAATAACACCGATCACCGCATGAAGATTTTTGAAAAGTAGAAAATATTTCCAAGAGCCAACGCCTGCGTCATTACATAACTTCAAGGCCATGGTTATGTGGGCCAGCAACCAATGTTCGCACATAATTGCACCGAACGAGATATCCTGGAGGGGCTATAAGCCACACGAAATGACGATCTTCTCAAGTGGAGCACTTCATTACAAGTACATGTACTTGTAAGCTTATGACGTGCTCATGGACAGGCATTACACGCGGAAATAGACGGAATGTCGTGCAATTTCTCATGAGCAAAACTGAGCTACAAATTTACAGATTAGGAAGTTCTGATATAGCAGACTAGAAATCATATCTATATCGAGAGTCTGTTGGTTTCTGATCAAGCGGCTGTTTGGTCCAATATTGTTTATGATCAAGTGATCGTTTAGCCCAATATTGTTTATGATCAGGTGACCGTTTAACCCAATATTGTTTATGATCAGGTGATCGTTTAACCCAATATTGTTTATGATCAGGTGATCGTTTAACCCAATATTGTTTATGATCAGGTGAACGTTTAACCCAATATTGTTTATGATGAAGTGATCGTTTAGCCCAATATTGTTTATGCTCAGGTGATCGTTTAGCCCAATATTGTTTATGATCAGGTGACTGTTTAGCCCAATATTGTTTTGTGTTGGTTATATCTGGGATATCCGACTCTATGGTTGAGACACCTGTAACATGCATGATGTCGGGTTTAAAACTCGGCCATTGGCAATTATCCATCCAGGCCGTTTAGAAAGCAGTAGCAAACTACTGAACTTAAATACAGTCAAGAAAATCATTACAACCAAACAATGCTGTGCTTGCGGTTACAGCCTCAGATGAATATGCTACTAATATGAGAGTTGGTTGTCATTTAAAGTAAAGTTTATTTTACCACACGTTTGAGACGTAATCGGGAATACGAGGTTTAAGTCAGTAGTTTTCATTGACCAATGACGTACCACGGCTTGACAGGGTCAGCATCACGTCCGTCGCCTGTGTGTTCCCATGTGATTAGATACACAGTTTGTAGTAATTGTTAGACATTTGCATATAACCAGACTGTAGTAGCAGGTATATATTTGCATATAACCAGTCTGTAGTAGCTGGTATATACTTGCATATAACTAGGCTGTAGTAGCAGGTATATATTTGCCTATAACCAGTCTGTAGTAGCTGGTATATACTTGCATATAACCAGCCGTAATAATTGGTACCTACAAACAAATATCCATTCTGTCGTAGTTAGTGTATCCATGCATATAACTAGTTTCTATGAGCTGGTATATACTTGCATATTACTAGCTGTATTAGTTCGTATATACTTGCATATTACTAGCTGTATTAGTTCGTATATACTTGCATATAAGGTACCTGTAATAGTTGATATATTTTTGCATATAACCAGCTGTAATAGGTACGTACATGCAAATATTCAGTTTTTCGTTGTTGGTGTATCTCCGCATATAGCCAATTTATAGTAGCTGGTAAGGATGGCTCGGCGGCTTTATAAGCATCCATCAAACCCAACAGCCGTAGTGGATCAGTAGGGGAGTACTTTAGGCTAAGAGAGCAAACCCTGACAGAAAACCCCCCACTGCCTAGCGGGTTAGCACGGGAGTGCCCAAGGCTAAGTGGGGTAAACCCCCATTAACAAATCCGAAGAGGGGGGACCTAAGGCATTTAATTCGACCATTATATAGCATCTCCTGCAGTTCTGCTTGCTTCCAGACGTATAGGCTTTCCCTTGGACTTCATCAACGGAACCGAGAAGGGATTATTACAAAATGGGTATGACACTTTCTCTATACATGCCGTCCGGACTTAGCAAGTTCATATATACTTGCATATAACCAGCTCTAATAATTGGTACCTACAAACACACATATCCAGTCAGAATACTTCTTAGGAGCCAAAGCCATATTCATCTTCTTTGTTTGCTTTTCGACTTGGGTATTGCTGACCCTGACAATTGTAGCAGTCAGATTCATGGTATTCAATTTGCATTTGTTTTTAGTGTCGAGACAATTATGATGTTACTGCAACTATTGCAAATTTACGAAGAATATATGCAATGGAGAACGTCCATGGAATGTCGTGCACGGAACTATTCAAATTTCAATATTACATTTCTTAACAGTTAAAAAATAAAAATCGTGCATTTCAATGTGGGATTTGAACTGTGAATAGGAGTGTACAGTAAGCAGACAGTGCACATGTCCCGCTTTGACGTAATAATGGGCTGGTTGCAGGTCAAGACGATAAAAATCTCAACTTGTCAGTGCTCTTTTCAAGAAGTGAAACGTGTGGGGGTTCGGTAATACGAGACAAAATGTAATAAATTATTTGTGTCAATACAATTGTTACTATTCTACTTCTTCAATGTTCATTCTTAAATCTTATTGGTCACCAGGGTGTAATTCGAAGAAGCAATTGCGCTGTGTCATAGTTTAAAACATGGTTGTGATGTTTCCATCATTCGATCTGACACATCCGACTTGAGCACGGCTTGTGGGTTACTTTAATATTTTATGGGATTGGACAGTCAGCTCCACCACCAAAATCTTATAGTTGCCTCTTACGACACGCGTAGAAGATAACACTTTCCCTATTCCAACTCTTACGACACGCATGGAAGATAAGACTTTCACTATTCCAACTCTTGCGACACACGTGGAAAAAAACACTTTCCTTATTCCAATCTTTACGACACGCATGGAAGGTAAGAGTTTCCCTATTCCAACTCTTACGACACGCGTGGAAGGTAACACTTTCCCTATTCCAACAATTACGACACGCGTGGGAGGTAACACGTTTCCTTGCTCCACTTTCGATCAGGCAGCACACTGGTAGTATTACTAATCGAACAACGCAGCACACGTGGCATCCGGATTATTTAAAAAGCAATGGCAACCTACATCATATATTTATATTGCCTTGAAAATTACTACAGTCAAACAATGATAAGTATAGATACATCCGGAAAAGGATGGTTAGTTGCTGATCCAGCGGCCCATGGACTCATGCCCTTTGACCCAACCGGAAAAGGATAAACTACCAACTTTACTTTATGACAAATCGTGTATAAGAAAATGGAACACACACAAAATAAAAATAAATGAAACGCTAACAAGAATAAAAAATGACGTTTCGATATTATAATATTCATCAGAACACAAGTATAAAATGCTCGTATTAAAAAAAGGAACTGTCATCACTGCATATTTTCAGGTTTGATATGGGCGTATTTGTGGCTGCATATAAAGATGTTCTCACTGTCATCACGACATGTACACGATGAGGTATTCCATTTACTCTCCGACCTTACATACTGCTATAACTAAAGTTGAAAAATGAAACATTGCTGAGTGAAGGGGGCTGGGGAACTAGTGCACTATCACAAAGTTACAGGTCAAGTTAGCCCAACAAACATACAGTCCAGATCCCAGAGTTCTATATACTTCAGATACAAGAGTGCAGTTCCATCCCACATTGCAGACATTATCCCACATTGCAGACATTATCCCACATTGCATACATTATCCCACATTGCAGAAATTATCCCACATTGAGACTGATAGAAAAAAAATTGTCATTCCCATTAAAATTACATTTAATGGCACTGGGTCAAAGGGCATGATCCCATGGACTGCTGGATCAGCAACCAACCAACCATTAAAATTACGAATAATTTAGAAAATGCTTTTGACTTTTAAATGTTTATAATTAGCTTTTGAACTGTCTGTCGTAAAAGTATTTAAAAGTGAGTTTCTCAATATAGACTGGATAGAAATTGATGTTTGCGTACACAATACACCCACAGAATTGAAAATACTAGATGCATACTAGAACACTACCATGAAAGACTATGAATAGGCGTCTATGTAATCTATATAACGTTACGCAAGTGTTACAATATAGCGTAGTCCGGCTCTGTGGCAAAGTGGTACAGAGTGTGTCTGTGATGGCAAAGGTAACTAGATCGATTCCCACCACAGGCAATTGTGCATCCGGACCGTTCAGTAAGCAATCGTAAACTACTGAATGTATTTATATTGTCTAGAAAATCACCATAGACAACAAATGCTGGGTTGATAGCTACATCCTGGATAGCATATGCTACAAATAATTTTATTTTTTTTACGCAATAGAAGGTGGTAATATACACAAAGTTAGGTAGTAGATGGTGGTAATATACACAAAGTTAGGTAGTAGAAGGTGGTAATATACACAAAGTTAGGTAGTAGAAGGTGGTAATATACACAAAGTTAGGTAGTAGAAGGTGGTAATATACACAAAGTTAGGTAGTAGAAGGTGGTAATATACACAAAGTTAGGTAGTAGAAGGTGGTAATATACACAAAGTTAGGTAGTAGAAGGTGGTAATATACACAAAGTTAGGTAGTAGAAGGTGGTAATATACACAAAGTTAGGTAGTAGAAGGTGGTAATATACACAAAGTTAGGTAGTAGATGGTGGTAATATACACAAAGTTAGGTAGTAGATGGTGGTAATGTACACAAAGTTAGGTAGTAGATGGTGGTAATATACACAAAGTTAGGTAGTAGAAGGTGGTAATATACACAAAGTTAGGTAGTAGAAGGTGGTAATATACACAAAGTTAGGTAGTAGAAGGTGGTAATGTACATAAAGTTACGCAGAATAGACGAATATTATCTTTTCTCTACAAGACATGACAAGTGATATAGCGATGTAGCCTTTCTGCAGACGTCATAACAAGTGATATAGCGATGTAGCCTTTCTGCAGATGTCATAGCAAGTGATATAGCGAAGTAGCCTTTCTGTAAAATACATGACAAGTAATATAGCGAAGTAGTCTTTCTGTACACGACATGGCTAGTGATATAGCTAAGTAGCCATTTTTACCACTGCATATCATTTAAAAGACCACTGTTTTCCTTAAAAGTAGTTGCCGTAACTCGGTTGTTAGTAAACGCGTTTTCTACTCGGATGTTCCATAGTTCAATGTCCAGTTCAACCGGATTCAACTGCTCTTAGGTCACCCCTGCATAAAAAAATGGATTCTAGATCTTCTTGGAAAGTAAAGGCGGCAGGCGTTATCTTGTATGTTGTTGGTCAGTGGCATATACCGGTCTAATATCGTATTCTAATACGCCTCAATGGCGGGAAAATGGGGAACTTACATAATCTTTTACCCGTGAATATGTAACATGAACTACTGAACGCGTTAGAGGTTGTGAATCATTGCTGTTTAGTACTACGTTCCTATTAGTGAATTTTATATTTGATGGACGCCGCTGCACCTTATTTACACTTAGATACCTTACGCTGATCCCATTGGTGGTCACGAGGTTAAAGAACTTGTCTCCATATCGATAAAATTCAAGGTGCAGCCAGTTCTATGTATCTTAGTTAATCCAGGTGAAACTGCTTACCTTGCTATGTATCTTAGTTAATCCAGGTGAAACTGCTTACCTTGCTTTGCTTGGTCAGAGAAAGTAATTGTGGAATAATTGTGTGGTTTCTTTTGGCAAGGAACTTATCTTTCAACCACATCGTTATTCAGGGCGCATGGCAGTGTCAACGTGAATCATGTCTCATACTTAAACGACTTAAGAATGTTCGTTCCAACACCCACCAGTATAGTCAACCAAGTACGATACTGGGGTGATAACCATATACCAAGTGGGGGTGATAAATACAACATTATATTACCATTGTCCTTCAGTCTATCCACATTGTTCCCATGCGAAGAGTGCGTCTCATGTTAGGACAGACTAGCTTATATAACAAACAAAATATGGGATTTAGTTAGTTGTGTGTTGTGAAGACAGTATCTAGTGGTGTTGCAATACAAGTGTTACCATGGTTGCCGGTATCTCTCGGTCTGTTATCTCCGACTTCAGCACCAGTGATTGCATGGGCGAGACTGTGGTCCTGCTCGATGTCAGGAATGGCGCGATCAATTTTAGTTTCCAGCATATGTTAGTTGGAGTAAATCCCATCTCCACGTCAAGGAGTTGACCTCGGTGGGGAAACTATTGCATGATAACGTTTATCGACTTCAAGGAGTTGGCCTCGGTGGGAAAACTATTGCATGATAAAGTTTCTTCACTTCAAGGAGTAGGCCTCAATGGGGAAACTATTGCATGATAACGTTCAGATGCTAAGTTCTGCTATAATTTTACTTTTAAAGAATTATTCCCGCCGAAGACGGATGTTTCGGGCCATAGGCGCAAATAAAACGGAACACAGCGCATTTCCTTTCTTTGGACTACATCAAGCTGGAAATCTAGTAGGACCATGGTCCTGCTACAATGGAGATCCAGCGGGAGTTTGAGAATGAACGCTGAAGAAGAAGAAGAAGAAAGAATTATTGTAGAATAAAACTATTCTTTCTCCTGTAAATGTTATTCTCGCGTATTGTGAGAATTACCATACTCTATAAAACATGTACTATAGTTTGAAAACAGACCAGTACTGACTCAAACGGCACATGTACAAAGTTTGGAGTTGGTGACACCTACATGTGTTCCCTTGGACAGTTTCTAAAGAACACATAACGTTTTATGTAGAACTGTCCATTGTACCACAAAAACCACACGTAGAAAACGTAGTCACCAGATACAACTCTGACGGAGAATCTCCACAACCATGTCTCAGGGCTGGTTACTACGGCACAGTTCATTGATAAAATCCATACCAGCTTCTGACCAACTGGAGAACGAGGTACAGGAAGAAGACGATATATACTACATTTTAAAATTATTCTTAATTTTTCAAGGTTGAGCATTCTTTCTGGTCTCCTTTCTGGATACTGTGAAATCGCGATTCTGACCGAGTTAGCATGCTGCAGCCCCAGACCTGTTTAAACAGTTACTACTGTCGGTCCTGGACCAGCTGTGTCTTTCTACATGAGGCTTTGGGAACAACAAAATATTTGCCGACCCCTGCCATATACTGTAATGCCGGCCGTTGCAATATCTCTATCCATATTATTCTAAATATGTCAGTAATAGCACAACGCCAAAGTATAAAAGTGAAGGTAAAATACAGGTAAATGTAGGTAAGTAACAGATATGTGTAGGTAAGAAACAGGTGCAATGTATAATTTATACATCCCATCTTGTCTGAGTTAATTCCCTCTTAGAAAAATCATAGCATGAAATACACAAACAAAATAAACCTTAAACAATTCACCTTAACACACAATAAAATGGGTCTGTGGTCAGAGACAGGGGATCCCATCTAAAAGAAGATAACAACTCAAGTGAGCTGTCAGGACAAGGAGTTCACCTATCAACAACAGCTCTGACAATCCAGAGACCCTTCGCGTTGGCCTGCACCCCGCAAAGAGATGACACGCAATCTCTAAAAAATCCGCAACATGTGATCGCAGTGCAATGATAATGTTTCATAATTACAAATTGACCCGGACCTCCCGTTAAAATCAAGGCGAAGTCTACGACGAGAACGAGGATTGTCACAACCGATGTATTTATGCTATCTGAAGTGGCACAGTCCCCGTTTAGTGATTCTAACGCCCTTTGTATCACTCGTGACAAGAAAACATTCACGGTTTGTCTGTTCCTATCTCCAAAAAAGAGGTTAGTCTCATTTATAAAATGTAGCGTGAATGTAAAACATCATAGAGCTATCTACACATGCACCTCGGTTGGATTTTAAGCTATTTGGAGATTTCATGTCAGTATATAGAGACCTTAGGTAAGCACACCTTTATTCTTACAAGAAATATCATTAGGTTAACCAATTCAATGTATATATGTGTGTGTGTGTGTGTTAGTTTACGATCGTTCTCAAACTCCTGAAGATTAGCAGGATGTAGTCCAGAGAACGGAACGCGTTATGTCATAGCTTAGAACTCAACTGAAATAGCTGCGCCATTCAGCCTGGCACATCCGATTTCAGCATGACTTCTTGGTCACTATTAATCGTGACCTATAGGCAATATGGATGACATGTTCGCTAAATTAAATTGAAACCCATTCCTTATGTGTTATGATTATTGTTTGGCTTTCAGTTGGTTACTATCTATATACTTGACATGCCAAAACTAGCCAAGGCAATTCCAAGTATATAAGTTGTAACCAATTAAAATTCAAACAATCAAAACACGTCACGAATGGGGTCCAACTTAATTTAGCGAACAGATCTTCTATAATTTCCGACGGTTTCGCTGTGATTCTATGAGACGGGGCAACCAACTCCATCCGAGCACCTCTTTAGTAGCCTATTACAACTTGCAAGTAACAGTGTTGATGTTCTTTGCTCCATCTTTGGGCCCCTTCAGCACAATCATGATATATACGATGATGATTAATTAAACTCTTTAGCTCTTGACGATCCATCGCCTTTCTGACAAAATCACAGCTCCTCTTCAGTTGAGTAACCAAAGTGACACTTGAACGGGTTGGTTGTCTCAAAGCATGGTTGTATTAGGAGTGGAGTTATTAGAGTGTGTTTAGTCCCCCAAGGGTGGTTTTCAGTTCCGCAGTCTCCCAGGGTCATCACGTCCAGCCAGGTGTAACATATACTTCTGGATATACTAGTTCATCATTCTTCTTTCAGATATGTTGACCCATCTGCAGTGATGGTACGAAACTTTTTTAAAAAGTGTTCAAAAATGGCATAGGATTGACTTCACTTTACTCGGTTTCCCCATTATGTACTCGGGAAGAGGATTGACTTCACTGTACTCGGTTTCCCCGTTATGGACTCCGTCGCTCAAAACGAACCTGCTGAGAGTACCGCTCATAGTACCACAAGACGACACGAGCCGGATTCGAACCCATGATCTCTTGAACACGGGGCGAACAATTTAGCCACTACGTTAGGCCCATCCCCGGTAGGTCAATAATTCTCAGCCATATAGGAGTTTGACACAAAAGGACAATGATACGTGTAATATCTCTTACTTGCTTCTCCTCAACTACGGAATTATTTGGTCACTTGGAGCTGTTGGAAAGCACATGCCTAGTGTAGTTTATGTTAGTTTTGTTCGCTGACCTGCTTCTCCTCGTCAACCATAAGATAACTTGAAGATAAGCATCATAAGTTTGCATTTATTAACTATAGCTCGGTTTTATTTTCAGATAGGTTTCGTTAACTTTGACATTGTATAGCTTACATTTGTTGTAAAAATTAGCTTTATTTGTACATTTATTTCTGTTTAAGCTATTCAATATATTATTTAACACCAGTAATCACGGAAATTTGATGATGATTATGACAACGATAATAGGAACATTCAATATCGATTTGAACATAGCAAGAAAACCCTGAAACATTTCCCCCCCCCCCCAAACTATCTCTACAAACATCAGCTAAGAATTCTCAATATTACAAACCTCCTAAAACCACATTATCTACTGGACCATATCTCCATTTACGAAATATTGCAAAACATGTCTCCCCATCTCTGAAACTGTGAGACCCTGTTGTGTGTATTGAGTTCTATCTTATACCCTAAGTGCTTAAAATGTCACACCTCTACGAATTTGAAAATATCCCTTTCATAGTATTAAGTTTGCATTTCATATTCCGTCTTCCATTGGCATGTGTCTTATCATGAGAGTTCACTGAGGCGAGAAATTGTGCTCTGAGATGGAATACTGAGTGTCTGTGTGTGCTTGTGATTGTATGAAGAAATGTGTTGCTGAAGTTTATAGTGTCTGTTAGCTTACACTAATCTCAAAAATCTGTTCTACTTACAAACCGTGGTTTCCAAACGTTCCTAGAATTTAATGCTTTTCAGAATATGCTCACATCGTTTTTCTAATTGTTTTGACCAGTTTACACACTAAATATAACATAATAAAGGAAGGGTCACACACTAAATATAACATAATAAAGAACGGGTCACATACTAAATATAATATATTATAACGAAATAATCAGTTTCAATATTATTTTTAAATTGGTAGCATATCCCATAGGCAATATAAATAGGTTCGGTAGTTTTTCATTGCTTTATGGACGGTCCGGATGCACAATTTCCTGTGACGGGATTCGAACAAGGTATCTTTGCTGTCACAGACGCGCCCTGTACCACGCCGCCACAGAACTGTACTGAATAGAAGGACACATATTTTTCTTTAACCACACAAATTATGTTAATAAAATCCTATTATCCTCTGACATAAGCACACAATTTTATCACATAGAAAGGTATATCTTCTTTCATGTTTCAGCTGATTATTGCGATATTATTGGCCTAAGATTTCTTTTGTTCTTCTTCTGCGTTCGTACCCAAACTCCTGCAGATTATCAGGATCTAGTCTCGGGCCCCGTCAACACACATGCGTCTATGATTTAAATACGGAAATTCTTCAGAAGTCCCGTATGCAAAGCATCCATGCAATGCTGACTAGGTCCCAACTCCGCTGGACTGGCCACATCGCCCGTATGCCAAGCGCCTTCCAAAGAGATTATTCTATGGTGAGCTGTGCGAAGGTAAACGTTCAAGTAGAGGACAGAAAAAGCGCTTCAAGAATCACATAAAAAGCTCTCTCAAGCACTGCAGCAGCGATCCTTGCTCCTGGGAGACTACAGCACTTGATCGCTCAGCCTGGCATACCCAGATCACTGCTGGCATCATGAAATTTGAAAAAGAAAGAACACTGCGGGTAATCAACAAACGGAAGGACAAATCCGTAAACTCTACCCCAAAACTTCAGCACTCCTGCAATAGAAATTTCCGTGCACGAATTGGACTCATTGGGCATCTACGAACTCACAAACCAAATTAGTTAATTACCAATTTTAATTATTATTATTATATTTTTTCCCATCACATTTAATATTTTTCATGCCATGCTCATCTTCGCTTGCGAATGAGGAACATCATCATCAAGATTCATATCCACCGGCCCTTGTTGTAATCGCTCAATTTACACATCTCGCTTTTACCCGACTTCGTTTCCAAAAGAAACAACTGGCAAGTGACTTCGAAGCTGGTTGTTTTTTTGTGTAAACTCCATCTTACAGTGACTGAACCACGTCCTCATGAACAAGACAAAGTGTTCTAACTATCGACCCATCTCTATATCACGCAGCTATGGAAAATGAGTTCAGACGAGATTTGACCAGAAATCGTTCAATATTCATAGATCATACCAGAAGAGACTTACCCACCAAGATACTACGAAGAACAATGAGAACGAGACAGTGGATATAAACACTACCCAAGAACTACAACAACTTGCAGCGAATACCAAAGCATGGAGATTTGCATGGAGAAAGCATGGAGAATCTCCAAAGCCGCTCTTGGCACCAAAGGAACAAACTGACTACGGAAAATGAAAACAGCAAGAAAAAACATTGACCCTTCACATGACAGAGGTTTAGATCTGTATGGTAGAATATACTCCAACTTCTTTTGAATCATTACCGTACGTGCTCTTTCACACTACTAATACAAAACAGAGCGAAATTGAAGCTAACAGTTGGAGCTGAAGGAATAAGAGAGGAATAAGGAAAATCTTGGATTGACTTCACTGTACTCGGTGTTCCACAGGGATCTCCGAAAAAATCCGACACAAGCCGGATTCGAACCCATGATCCCTTGAACACAAGGCGAACATCTTAACCACTACGCTAGGGAGATCCCCATAAAACAAAACAACAGGCTGACTTCATTGATTGTTTGTCATATTTAAAATGCTGATTTAATCATGGAACTTTACTAAACAAAAACAAAAAAAACATTTCAATACAGTTGATATTTCTTAATTTGAAGAACATAACACCATTCAACAACATAGTGGATACCATTCAAAGCTATGATCCGAGTACTTTCCAATTTTGTATAAACTCAATTCGATTACACGTAAAAACAAAACAAAAATTAGTAGACCTTAATATGTGAATACTAGCTTTTTATGTGATGTCTATAAGCGTATATGTAAATATCTATTATTGTCCTGGGTCACATTGTCAACAATAGTCCTCTCCTATTTTTAGCCCTATTTGGGAAGCGGTTTTATTTAGTCAAAACGTCGTTTGTTTGTATTGATGTCGTTAGTGTGTTTTGCATTTTGCTACAACACTCTTTGCTTTTCTTTATTTTTCTTCTCCCCTTTAGCCCTATTATTTTATTTTCTGGAGATCAGCCAATAGAAAGTGCTTGTCGCTTCTGACGTATGATATATAATCTCCTCTCGTTTTTGAGCATTGTTTACCAATCTATCTTGGTTCAAGTATTACCTATACCTCTCACCAAATTTTACACCTCTTTCCTGCATATTTATTTATGTTATGAGTAATGCATGACATAAAAAGTACTTTAACTTTTAAAAAGTACTATTGCACCAAATAAATCAAAATTCAAATAGAGAACTTACGGGTTGTTGCACGTCAACGGAGAGAAACATGTGTTTAAAGTTATGTTGTTGTTTTTACTTAAGTAAAATATATTTTGTAGTAGTGTACATTTCTTTAAACGGACGTCAATCCAATGGGTTATATTAGTGCTTTACAGCCCCCAAAAAATACTGTTGATGTTGCAGTTCCGGTGAGTCACTACGACCCCCGTTTATAGTTATGTACATTCGGCACTGTAAATAGTGCACAAATATGTATAATGACAGAATCTGTGACTGCACTGATTTATTCGAGCTTGCCGTAAATTGTTTTAACAAGTAGGCGGGTCAGTAATTAGAAAATGATGGAGTCAACGAGGTTTGTCAAATAGTTCACTATTACTGCGTTGTGTACATTGATAGGAAAGGGTAAAGGATTTATTTCGCTGTACTTGGGATTCCCTATATGAATATAAGCCGAGGGTAAGATTCATAATCAGTCAGTAGCTTCAATCAATAATTTCTGGGGTAAAAAATTCTACATTCTAAGCAGGAAGTGATGAACCGGTTTCGAACTCACGACATATATATACATCCCTCGGGGGTTCATCGCTGGTAAATACGAAGTTGTGTGCAATAAATGACACTCTCGGTATGCGTCATGCCACATTGTTTTAAGAGACCAAGTACTTATGTGGTAAGCCGAGTACAATAAAGCAAATCCTCTACGCATTTGAAGCATGCTGCGGTTAATTTTTCTCAAATTTTTGCAAAGTAGAACAGTTGCCACTGTAAACGACATCTACTTGTTAAAGAAAATTTTCTCTGAAAATGTAAGAGCAATATGTGGTTGCAGACGATTCTAAAATTGTGTAAGTCATTTAATGCATAATTCGTGCTCATGTTACCTCTGAAAACAAGAAACAAATAGCTGTAGTAGCCAGCTGCAAGCACTTTCTGTTTGATAAATACAATTAAATATTCGAGAATGATGTCTCTTAGTGACTTTAAAAAAGAAAATTAATTCAAATTTACGCCGATGTATCTAGTTGCAATTATTCACTCCAGAATGTACATCTAGTTTGATTCCGCGAAACTAACATGTACATTTAACTATAATAAGTCACTCTATCCGAAACGTCTATTTAAAATTGAACACTTCCGTAGGTTTATCTGAAAGAATACAATAAAGTCGGTAGTCGGTACAGTTAGCTAAAATGTCTTGCCTGATCTGGCACAATGTGGTCAAATGTCTCAATGAAGTCAAGTAAATTTAAGTAGGAAGCCAGAGGACAATTTTTAAAAATTCTTGAGACTAACGGGAATTGAACCAGTCCGTTCTACGGCACCAAATCGCCTAGCAACAATTGCACACGCGTTTTTCAGTACTTGACTAACCGCATCTCCAAAAAAAAGATGCGATTTCATCAAGCCATTCAAATCGTGCACACAAAGTCACCCGAACGGACCAATCGAGACAAGGAAGTCAGTACAGTTAGTTCAAATGTCTTGCCTGATCTGGCAAAATGTGGTCAAATGTCTCAATGAAGTCGGTACAGTACGTTGATAAGATTGGCATGCTTTGTTCAAATTAACTATAGGTAATATTACTAACCAAATCATAGACAGTCAATAAATATATACTAAATGAAGTAAATGAATTAGTACATTTCAAATTGGCAATCAACTTTCTCCTGCACAACTTGTTAAATCTTGACTTCTGAGCGCACCTTGCGTGAAGGATAGACATGAATGCCATCTATGTTTGGTGATGGAGTTTTCCAAATATGGTTTCCAACTTACGCTGCCTGGACGATCGAAAGTGTAGACTGTAGGTAAATATAGTTAACGTTGGATTTCGCTCACCTTACCGTCGTAACCAGGTGAGGCAGTTAGTATCTACCTTCATGTATGCATTTTTAACAGAAAGAAATTGGTGTGAAAATACACGTAACAAATTTTTTTTAATTTTGCATACATACGTCGTACGCCCATAAAGGACAAACATAAACCATACAAATGTGTGTGAATTTTAAATCAGTTCTTTGTCATACCTTTTTGTGCCCCGACAAAGCACAGAAAGTGAAGCTTGACCTGCGTACATGTACTTTGTTTGGAAAGTTTGCATGCAAAAATGTTCTGTTGTTTCATTGCGAGAATTATATTGTTACTTTAGTTTCCTATATACAGGAGCTTAATGTACTTTAAGTGTCGGTACATATAAGTTTAACATATTTTAGGTGCCGTTTTATTTGTGCCAATGACCCGACACATACGATTTCGATAGTGATACGTTATGAGTTTTGGGTTTTACCACTTATAATTAATAGTAGATTTCTGTAACAATGTCGCTAGTAGGCGAGTCGTACGTTGTAATATGTTTCCCGCACTGCACGCTGGTCAAAAACCTCAAACCTAGCCACAGTCAAATGTGCTTGAACTTTTTGCCGCTGTCTGTGTCGCTGTCGACATACGCACAGACACCTACGTTATCGTGTTATTTCATGTGCTATTATTCTATGGATAATAGGCCGTAACAAATTTTGGCAGTAATTTCGTGGTAGTCTTAAGTTTCTGTGCGAAAATATGAAAAAGTCTACAGTATTGAAGAAATTGTGTCCAATAAAATATCCAACTGTGTATTGCTGGTGTAAATAAATATATTTCCTCCACAATATATTGAATCTCTGGATCCACTCTTGGAATACATTCGTGTGACCATTAGATTTCATTCATTCATTTTCCTTTTGCGCTGAAATTAGCGCATAGGGCAGAGGTCAGATCTCTCCAATTCTGTCTGTTCAAAGCTATTCTGTGTAGTTCTTTAATAGTATGAATATTGGTTGTTTTACTTTCTCTAAGTATTGTTCTTCTGGGTGTTTCTTTTGGTCTACCCCTTGCTCTTTTGCCTGTAGGTATCCATCCAAAAGATTGGTGGTGTATTCTGTTGGTATCTGCGCGTAGGACATTGCCGATGTAGGACCAACGACGTTTTCTGATAACATTTGTGATGACATTTTGATGTGTCTCTTCTCTGATTTTATCATTCGATTTGAATTCACACCAATGGATGTTAGTTATCGTACGAAGACATTTGTTCTTGAAACTCACAATTTTTTTACTGAAGAGACAGAGCTTTTCCAGCTCTCACATCCATATGATAGCACCGGAATAACGTAGGAATTAAATAAGCGCATATGACAATTAGATAGCTCTGTTCAAATTGACACACACTGTTATCAGTATATACTTGTGATATCTGAAACTGTAGGAATGCAGAACTTTATCTTTTCATAATTATGAATATTGTTTAGATCAGTGGTTCTCAACGTGGGCTAGGGAGACTTGCAAGGGTACCACAAGAAGGTGTCCACATGAAAAACAAACAGCATATATGATAGTAATAGAGATGTGAAGCATGGGTGACTTACAAAGAAAGTCAACTCAAGTTTTTTTGGGGGGGATTTTTTTTTGCACTAGGAACAAGACGGGGGCACGTCAGAATATGTGTTCCAAAAGGGGCCCACTTGCCCAGAAAATTTGTTTGAGAAACACTGGTTTAGATGATAAGACAAACTTGAAATATGCGAAATTGAAGTTCATAATGTTTTTGATATATGTGTGGTATTAATGTATATATATATATATTATATATGAGAAACATATGAACTGACAAAAACAAGAGACAACCTTCCATAGTCGGCGTAACTCAAAGATTCAGGGAGGTAAAGTTACTGCTAAAACAATCTATGCGACTTCAGTGGAGAGTAGAAACTATAGCCCCAATAAAGTCTTAAACAAATTGACCAGAAATATACATATCACAATATTTCGACTGAAAATGGGACACCGCAGTCTAACAGCACACTCACACCGAATCGATATCATCGAATATGGAGGAAGAGCAACAGAAACATCAGAACACATACTATAGAATATTTCCTGTTTCGCTGTTCACAAAATGATAATCTGACACACAGGAGCTTCTCTGCAGATCAAGTTGTGGGTATGCCAAGATACCTAAAACAAACCACCCTATCCACACGATCAATATCGAACTTGATGTTTACCAACTGATCACGAAATCAGAAGATATGTTTAAGATCTATATAACAAATATAAGTTTTGGTAGACTTTAAGCAAATGTGGGGCATAGAAATAGCGCTAGCTTACAGTGTGAGCTAGAGGTGTACAGAGCAGTAGTACTTCAAGTGCTGTTATACGCCTATGCAACATATACCCTATATAAAGGACACATAACTTCATCACAACTTGTCTCAGAAAGACGTGAATATATGACAAAAAGACAATTTTCCAGATAACACAGTCCTTGACAGAGCTAGCATTGATTGAACTGATACTATTCTGATGCAGTCACAGATTACTTTGGCAGGGCACGTGGTGGGCATGACAGATCACATACCGAAGGTGCTCATCAATATTAAGATGCAGAAGGGTGCGCAACAAAGTAATGTGGCCATAATAAGTGCTACAATCTCTCCCTAAACGCCTCACTGAAAGTTTTTGACATTAACCATACTGCATAGAAGCTCCAAAAATTAGCATTACATAGTGCTCTATCGTCAAAATTGATTCAGTATCTTGGAAAGCAAAGGAAAATGCAGACGCTGAACAGCTAAAATGGAACGGGAAGATCCTATCTCAATTCATCACACCATGAACATCTTGTCCAAGGATGTTTTGGGCCACAAAATCAATTGCGAATTCATAGACACGAATTTAACTCTAATCAAATATCGCAAAGTTTTGCCATGAGAAAATATGTTCGACTTGTTCCCGTTCATCTTCTACTGATACAAGTATGCTTCGGGGCGTCTGTCAAGATGTGCCATATAAAGACAAGTTTGCTTCGGGGCGTCTGTCAAGATGTGCCATATAAAGACATGTTTGCTTCGGGGCGTCTGTCAAGATGTGCCATATAAAGACAGGTTTGCTTCGGGGCGTCTGTTATATGTGCCATATAAAGACAACTGAAAGGCGAGCACATGATATCACCCTTGTATTCTACTATGGGTATTACAGGAGGTTTGTGGGTAGGATTGGTTATCATATCTCAAAGACACTCACAATCTACACTGAATTCAGATGAGTTTAAAAAAAAAACCTTTGATATAGTACTCAATATAAAAAACCATAACACAACACATTTTGTTTGCCAAGTTGGATCCTGTTAGCCCGCAGGAGTTTGTGAACGAACTTAGAAGAATAGGGAGATATACGAGTACAAGATATCAGCTCAGTGTTTATCAATTGCATTGAACGACAGATTTGCGTAGCCATAGTTATAGTAGGTCAATCAGTTCACCGTTCATCGCAGCATCTTTATCTTTGATAGAACACTCTACACTCTATGCTTTTTGGTATATATATATGCATACACACGTTGCGGTGCGTACGTCTTCAACACACCATCTTCGTCTTGTCCTATCTTTAATTACTGTTTCCAGATCTTGCCTTGCTCTACCAGACCTTTGCATCTCTGCATTTAATTCTTTTATTCTGCTATCTATTTGCCTTCATCGTTTTCCCTTTCCCTGCGGACTTTAGTAAATGTATATTTCACGATGCTTTTCTTTGGTCTTTTAATGTATGCTCTATTCATCTCCGGCATCGTCTCCTTAATTTTTACTCCACTGGAGTTTGTTTAGTTCTTCGCTTATTGCTTATTGATTGTCTTATCGTACAATTTCAAACCTTATAATCGACACAGTCATCTATTGATGAGGATATGTAGTTTTCTGCTTATCTGGCCTGTTGTACTCTATGTTTCTGAGCCATATACCAGAACTGGTTTAGCATTTGAGTTCAATAATTTTATTTGTGTATTTCATGTAATTAGTTCTGCTTTTCATATATTTCCTAATGCAATAACGATTCCTCATGCTTTCCGTATTCTTATTTTGACTTTATCTGATTCGCCCTTTTTGTCAATGTGTTGTGATTTATCATTTAAAATATTCACTTTTTTTCATTTGAGTGTAATTGTGGGACATAAATCTAGCAAAATACACGTCTTCTGGTTGTTTATTAGGAATCCACTGGATTGCAAATCTGTTATATGTTGTTGTTAAATTCATAATCCAATCTATATCAAGCAAAAATATAAATAGTAACAAGAAACAACACTTTCGTACTCATGTTGTTATCTCAAAAGGGTCTGTTATAAGTCATTCATAGAGAACTATACATTTCAGTCCTTTGTATGCTTTTTTTCTATTGGAATTATGAACTTGGAACTCCATAATACTGTAATAACTTCCAGTGCGACTACCTATTCAAACTGAGAAATGTCTTTTGGTAGTCCACAAAAGCTATATTTAGTGTTGTGCTTCATTCTAAGCTTTATAAGCTAGCTTTATTCTAAGCTAGATTACTATCTGGTTTTTTGCATGATCTGCTCTGTTGAAAACCTACATGTTCTTCTCTAAGTTGTTTGTTTATACACCATTTAATATATTGAGAAGAAACTTGTTGAGTACTTTTCCTGAAACTGTTAATATTACCATAACCTTTTAGGTCACCAAACCAAATTATGGTCAATATCGCTTTTCCTTTTTTGCATCTGTCTCGGTAGCTATCATATTTGCCACGTACCCTCTTTGTCTTGCATCTATTTACCATATATCCTAATTGTCTTGCATCTATTTGCCATATATCCTAATTGTCTTGCATCTATTTACCATATATCCTAATTGTCTTGCATCTATTTACCATATATCCTAATTGTCTTGCATATATTTACCATATATCCTAATTGTCTTGCATATATTTACCATATATCCTAATTGTCTTGCATATATTTACCATATATCCTAATTGTCTTGCATCTATTTACCATATATCCTAATTGTCTTGCATATATTTTACAAACTAATTAACACTGGACCATTCTCATTCCTGACAGAGGTATCCACTTTCATAATAGCGTAATCATTCATTACAAACTGATATCGCATGATTATCTTTCAGGAAACATTACACCCAAGATGTTGAATTCCTCATTGTCTGAATAATCGTCTCATGCACTTCTGGAAGAAATCGGTTGTCATTACCTCGCCTAGAACATCAACTTGACTCTAATGACTAGGTCAGAGGAGACGTTATTTTAAACATCGCCCACGCTCCTTTTTGTTGACAAACAAATGTATTTTAAGTTCTAGATATTAATTTGATGAATATGTCTGTAGGTAACATGATTTCACTAAATATGAGCTGTTGGCGACACCACCTCTGCAATTTCTGCCATCATCATTCATCCAAGATTTATATATATATATATATATATATATATATATATATATATATATATATATATATATATATATATATATAAGAAGCAATTCTTTGAGCATTTTCTCAGGATTGGAGACTTTTCAAGTGTTAATATAACAGCAACAGAAGATTGTTGTTTTGCACGGGTACATAACTATTTGAGCCTCTTTTAGCAAGATATGATGTTGTTCCTCCTTCGCAATTGAAGATGAGCATGACATGAAAAACAATAAATTTGATGAAGAAGTAGGAAAAAAACAACATTTGTGATTGTCTAATTTGGTTTGTGAGTTCGTAGATGCACGATGAGCCCGATTCGTGCCAGGAAAATTCTATTGAAATGTGTGCAGATGTGCAGAGGTTTCCGGGTAGGAGAGTTTTCGGATTTGTCTTTCTTCTTTCGTCGCTTGTAGATTGCCCGCTGTGTTCTTTCTTTTTCAAATGGAGTGATGCCAGCAGTGATCTGGGTGTGCCAAGCTGAGCAATCAAGGGTTGTAGTCTCCCAGGAGCTAGGATCGATGCTGGATATAAAATAATATAAGCAAAATATAAAATAATAAACCTTTAAAAAAATTCGCAAGATTTTATTTTTATTTGTCTTAGATCCCAGGGTATGGGTAACTGACGAATTTTATTTTCTTGATAAAGGGGGCTACGAGTGAAAAAAATTGTTTGGGAAACATTACTATTTACAGGTCCCGAGTTCAATCCACAGTTGGGACAGGGTTTTTTCTTTCGGGGTACAATCAAAATCCTTCCTGTACATGTCGTGGCATCTGCTATGGCAAAGCGGGATTTATTTCCACATCCCATAGAAGTCACCCATGCACTCCTTCACAGGAAAACATGCAGTAACGAAAGATTTTTTTTTATTAACTCTAGTAATGGTATTTATTCTATTCGATGTTGTTGATACAGACATTCTAATTACACTAAGGCTAGTTACTATTTTCAACGTATGTAATTATTTTTCTTCAATTATAAGATTGGATTGATAAGCAGCGTATCGTATTAGTTAATCTTGTGAATTAATGTTTCAGATCATTAAAAGTACAGACAATGAATTCCCTATTCTCTTGTCAATCCAATAATCTTATCTCGTCTAAGTATTTCTATAATGGTAAAATGAAATGTTCCTGTTCTTCAATGTGATCCGAGTTCACTGGCAAGTACATGCATATATAATTAGTGAAACAGGTAATGTGATACTTGTAACAATATACATGCTTTATACATACCAATACGCGTGTATATACTGGGTCTCATGGGTGAATTTACTTGTTATCATGTGTAGACACTGGGGTCTCATTGGTGAATTTACTTGTTATCATGTGTAGACACTGGGGTCTCATGGGTGAATTTACTTGTTATCATGTGTAGACACTGGGGTCTCATGGGTGAATTTACTTGTTATCATGTGTAGACACTGGGGTCTCATGGGTGAATTTACTTGTTATCATGTGTAGACACTGGGGTCTCATGGGTGAATTTACTTGTTATCATGTGTAGACACTGGGGTCTCATTGGTGAATTTACTTGTTATCATGTGTAGACACTGGGGTCTCATGGGTGAATTTACTTGTTATCATGTGTAGACACTGGGGTCTCATGGGTGAATTTACTTGTTATCATGTGTATATACTCAAGTTTCTATCGAATAGAATAAAATAGTTTAGAGAATATCATTAACTCTTCTTCTTTGGATCGTTTGAAATGAGTATGCTTCTTCGGGTGATATATTATTTCTAGAACGAAATCTTCTGTATAGATCGTCCTAACTTCTTGCGATTCTGAACGAGTTGACATGCCGCAATTTGAGATATCTCTTAATCATCGTCGTCTTTGGTATCCCTTACCTCTGTTACTAGCAACAATGTCTTTTATTAATTTTTTCCATGTTGTTATGTCTTTTTATATGGCCAAAAACGTTTAGCTTTCTTATTAAAATATTGTTTAAGAGCCAAGCCTCTTCAAACACTTCATATTATTATCCGTTCTGGATTTTTTTATTGTTGCTGCCCATCGTGTTACCATATTCTTTGTGTAATATCTCATTTCGAAGGCAGTTATTCTCTTTACTACTCATTTATTAAGTGTCCATATTCTACAGCCATAATTTGTGACTGGAAATATGTTTCTCTAACCGGATGCAAATTAGCGTTACAGTTATACTGGGAAGAAAACCAACTGAATCACATCAAAAATCTTTGTCACAGATTTTTTACTTGAGCAAGTTTTGAAGTCGCTAGTGCAATGATTCTCTTCATTTCTACAGCAAAATCCAATGAACTGTCAATGATGTCAATGTTCTCATGCAAATATTCCAGTTTAATGACATCTTCTAGTTCCCTTTTGTCATTATGACCTATGGTTAAGTTTTGACCAATTCAGTGCTGATTTCAAAAATGGTCTAGTACCATATAATCTATTATTTTGTCTGTATTTAAATATAAATAAGTAAATGCAGAGCATATTCTTTTAAGAATGCTCAGAATATGAAATTCCGAAACATATACACTGACCAAACAGTGGAAGAAAAACTGTACAGGGACCTCTGTACGAGTTCTAAAACAAAGCCAGGTTTATATAAAAGACAAAACTTCAGACATTCCAAAAGAAGATGAACATTTAAAAAAAAAATTAATCCAGGTAAGTGATAACAAATGTTATCGACAAAAGTCTATAGAAAAATATGATAACATGCGTAACAACATGAGAACCTAGATAACCATAGATAACGCTAGAACATAAACAATATCAACATTACCACAATGCAGGATCAGTACTAACGCCTCATTTTTTTCTGATAAGTATGGTAATAGCTACTCGGTGTGGGCTCAAATAACATCCTAAACGCATTTAGACCAGGAAGCGACATTTATAATTACATATGAAAATATTTGTAAACGTGTTGTCTGTGTTGCATCGTGAGGGGGGGGTATTTTCTAAATATGGAGCAGTAATTTATGCGCTGGAAGCTTCATTATAGTATCTGAGAACTAATTTATTATATCATCTGAGAACTAATTCTCGTATTATATCATCTGAGAACTATTTTCATACATTTCCATCAAGTGTCGAGAACATAATTATATTTACAGACACAATGTATTCTAATTAACATAATGAAAGACAGCAAGTAACATGATTTGGCCCCCTCATGAGAATGAACCCACATCAAATACCAATACGAGCATATAATTAAAGAATATTCGGACATAAAGCCAAAGGTAGAGCAAAATAACGGTGGTTAGAAAACATCAAGATAACCTTGACCAAACACGGACTTAATGAAAGCAAGGCGACACATCTGACCTTCGAACAACAACTGATACACCCACTCCTACGTTTAACGGCAAGTGTGAATACTATCAACCATCAGTCACCTGGGGACATACAATAGGCAATAAACACAATGTTTGCCCTTTAAAGTCTATAAAGTAGTGGACACTGTACATTTGAATTTTCCAGAATAAATACAGTTTGACCATCTTATTACATACATGACATTATGATCGACATGGAGTAGATTATTGAACATAAAATAAACCTAAATTACGAGGAAGAACAGCTAGAAATAGAATAACTTCAATCTGACTCACTAACCCGAACAGACAACCCATCTTTGGATTATGCCACTGGGCAAGAACATTAAAACACATCGAATAACCAAAGGAGTGAAGTGGAAGTTTAGAAATGAAATTATTACTTATAGTGAGGAATTCATCTTTCCACGGCGGACCCTTGGCCAGTTTTGTTCTAACAGAGCTGCAACGATACACTACTTCTTCTGCGTTCAGGCATCTTTTGGTCTCGCTAGATCTTCAGTTCAGTCGCCAGGAAGAAGCTCCCAGTCTTCTCCAGGTCAGAGCAGATGCCCCAAAGTTTTTGCCTCAGTTCGGTAGATTGTGGCCATGCCTTGCAATTCTTTGTATAAAAATAAACATAATTAATAAAAAATCAAAATAGTCATAAACACTAATGGAGACCGTGATTCGACAATTATATCCGAAGTATTATAAATTGAAGAAGTTATCGCATTTAACAAGTCCTGATTCGTGTAGGAATATACCGCAAGTGTCGGATTTGTCGAGCCTTTGACGAAAATAAAACGACAATTAATACCCGTTCTCTGGGCTATATCCTGCTGGAAATCTAATAGAACCATGGCCCTGGTTTAAAAGAAACCCATCGTGTGTTGGACAATGAACGCTAGGATACAAACACACAACAGATTGAAGTATTTACAACCAGCCTTATAAGTATCATTGATATCTGTTCTAGAATGTACTGTCTGTATTTGAAGGAATACATTCTATATAACTATGTTACAAATGAAAGGGCTCGTGTGTCCGCAAGTTGCGGGGACCTGAGGAGGGAGAAATGAACAGCGAATTTGTTACCTTCTAAGCATATCATAAGTGACGACTAAGGAAGTTTTGGGGTGGAATTTACCACCCATCCCATGTAAGGTCAGAAGAGTTCCGAAATCCATGTTGAAATCGGATGTATTAGGTCGAAAATAAAAGCTATCGCTGTAATGCTATAAATCATGCCACAACGTATTCCATTTTTCGCAATATGAGCACAGATTTTGCACAAGCTGTCATTCTTTTGTGTGGTGATATCACTAGCAGAACTAGTGTTTATAAAGTTCTTTGTCTCAATATACTAGTGGTTGGTACTAAATAGACTGTTATCTTGCCTGTAAGCTCCTGAAACAATTGAAAATTCATACAGGATTGACTTCATTGTACTGAGTTATCACATATTCGAATTTTCCTCTGGAAAACAAAAGTGTTAATGTGTGTGACATTGAAGCTAAGAAATTCAATTCATAATCTGCCTTGAAGAATATCCGGTCCCACGATTAATCCCGTTGGAGATAGTAACCCTCTAACAGACAGATAGAGAGATATGCTATTAGCCTGATACCACTTCAAGAAAATTCCTGCGCACCATACGTCTAGACAGGTATTTCAAGTTTCTATAGATCACTGGAGGTCTCAACCACCAAGGAGAAAATCTGACGCTTCTATAGCGCAGAATGAAAACACAGGGATTTCCCCTCAAGACACCACAATCAACTTTTTGTGCCAGCCTTTCCTTTTTTCTTTATTCTTCGCGGAGAACGATGTATGAACCGGGGAAAAAAACCACGGGAGCAGTATGCTTTGCCAGGCCTTTGTTGAACTCAACTAAAAGGATTTTGAATACTAAGTAGTACAACCCGTGGGACTTTGATTGCATTTCCCGTCACAAACCTTACGACTCGGTGTCCCATCCGAAGAAGGCGTTGCCACATTTGCTTGGCTCAGTCGGAGCAACACTTCCGGAAAGGAAATCTATTATCACGCTTTGACGCTGTCAACAAAAGGGCGCGAATGGGATCGTATGCCGAAAATTTCAACTGTGGATAAAGAATTAAGCTCGACTATTAGATGCTGTTTTAACACCACTTTTCTGCCACAATATAGAAATGGTGAAGGAAGTAATTTTTTTTTTTTCAGAACTGAAGTTTTCATTCACTAGAATGTAAATCGCATCTACAGCTTCACTATTCTCAGCATTACTGTTGACGTCCCTCATTATAACTATGTAGCGTTATTGATGTTTGTTAGTGTGCTTTGACATGGTTTTTTTTTAAATGTTAGTTCAAAATTTGAAGGATCTGGAGACCGCAGTATAATTGTACACAATATGTTTGGTAAATATACACACGTTTAAAAAATACAGGTTGTATATTAATTACCTCAACAATTTTTTGCCGATTTTTGAACCTCCACCCTGTCAGCAACTGTCCACAATTAATGGACCCTTAATAGACAATAGAGCTGCTTAATTAATGTCAAAAATATTGACCTTTGTTGCCATAAAAAAACCTTGTCATCTATATATCTATCTATACACTGTGGCCCTTGTTTGCCTTGCGGCGTCAGGGGTGAAAGAGTTCTCTGGAGATGGCCTTCTTGTGTGCTGTTTGTAAGCTTGCTCCTGTGGCTTATTTAATTTCTGTGATCCATCTTTTACATGGTCTGCCTATGGCCTTATAGCCGTTATATCTATGTGTCATGGTGATTTGTGGCGTGATATTTGTTGGTAATCAGGAAGCGTGTGAAAACCACTTGATCTGTTGTCTTTTGATGTATCCCAATATTGGTACTGCTTTGGTTATCTGTCTGATGTTATCCTTGTCATCAACTATCGCATTAATGTTCAGACCCCCCTTCCCTCCATTCCCAGTGGTATTCTTCACATAATATATGAGAAACTCCAAAACAGTCTAATAGTTTTGCTATAAACAGTACATAGAATCGACGTCAATCTGAATTGAATTTCTGAAAGAAGCTTACATCACAGCCAAGCTGTAAACGATGACACAATGCATTCTATTCTCCTAAAATCGTCATTCTAATCTGCAGAAGTGTGATAACGAATGCAGAAGAAGAAGAATCTGGTACACTGGTTGTCAGCGGCGTGCTCTGTACTTCCGCACCACGGTGGTAAAAGACTTACTACAAGCAGCGCCGATTTAGACTTGATAAGGCCCTAAGCTATTTGAGATATGGGGCCCTTCATATAAGTCCACATATTATATGTCAGTGCCAAATATGATGTTTTGGGGGGCTTCCAAGAAAGTGGGGGCCCTAAGCTATAGCTTGTTTAGCTTATAGATAAATCCTGCACTGTCTGTAAGCAATTGTTTGATTTATTTCAAAAGGAATAGGAATGAACATGAATAGGACCTACTACCAAATATATACACACATAGATACTTATACGTAGACACACACGTTCGTCTGTGTGCGTGGGCGACTGAATAATACTAAATATAGAGCTCATGAATATTCATAAGTTACTAAAGTCACAAGGTAGGCAAGGAAGTTTCCTGGTCCATACAAAAGCCCATAAAAACTGTCTAGATATGGGAACTGTCGTGTTTCTCAATGGGGCGCCAGGAGATTTGATCTTGAAGCACTTTTTCCGGTCATAAAGTAACTAGTCTTCTCTTGCTCCAGATTGGGCAGTACGTGTTCTGTGCATATCTTATTTAACGCTACCCCGCAGGGATAACAGAAATGGTGGTTATATCCAACTGAAGTCATGATGTCACTCATATTGGATTTGACAGTTCCATTAAAGTTAATGTGAAACATTATCATACGATCGCTGACATCTTTAAGTATTAGCGTAGTTTACAGTGTATTCCTATAACTGCACCCTCTTACAATATACTTTATTTTAACCTCTCAGCAGGGTTGCCAGTTGGTTGGAAATATCTGTGGCCAAATTGTTGTTTAAAATGGCTAAATTTTAGATTTGCGTATATACTACTACAAACGCGCTGAATTTTCCGAAATACTATTTTTCTATGAGCCTGTATTATCTCTCTCCAATTGTAAATGTTTACAACACATTATCTGATGGAAATACCTGAGACACGTTCTTATACTAGATGAAAACAGACTGACTCAGAAAGCCTTTATGTGGACACCTGAGGGAAAGAAAAAAAACAGAAAGAACCATAATTACCATAAAAAGCACCATACTTAAAGAAGGAGAAATAATAGGTTGCAAGTCTATACAAGAACTAAAAGTACAGGTAGCTTACCGCAACGCATTAAGAAACAAAACATCTGTCCTATGTGCCGCCGGTGACAGGAAAGGAACAAACAAACAATAGAAAATGTTCATTCATTGCACTATAACAAATGTATATATGCTATTTCCGACTTAATTGTATTTCTTCCAGTGTTACTTTTAGAGTCTGAACATTTTTAAGGCGTGAAAACAATGAGGATACTTAAAGGTTTAGTGCACTATGTAGAGATTGAATTTACAGTTAAATTGTTGTTCCAACTATTATCTTCTTTCTACCACAAAAATGTATGTTCTTATTGTGTGCTGTATCATGTCTCGCTACAGTAACAAAGTCTTCACTTGGACATCTTGAAGAAAGTATTATTACTTACTTGTTGCCCGCCAAAGATTGATGTGTCGAGCAATTGGCGCAAATAAAACGGCGACACAACGCATTTCCATTCTCTGGACTGCATTATTCTGGACTGCATCTCTTCTGGAAATCAAGTAGCATCAGTCCTGCTACAAGAGAGATCCAGAGGGAGTTTGAGAATGAACGCTGAAGAAGAAGAAATACCTGTTGGAAACGTTCTACATTATACATGAGTAGAATAGACAGTGTCAGTGCAGCCAAGTTGCAAACCATGACTACATTCTCATAATCTGCAGGAGTCTGATAAATAATAAAGAAAAAGAATGTACCGAGAACCGAAAACACACACCCAGCTCCCCACCATCATGAGCCGTACACGCGCCCAGCTGCCCATCATCATCATGAGCCGCACACAAACCCAGCTGCCCATCATCATCATGAGATGGACCGATATATACAACAAATCAATGTGAATCTTCTTACTCCGCGTTCGTTCTCAAACTCCTGCAGCTTAGCAAAATATAATCCGAAAATCGTAATGCGTTATTTTATGGTCAACAGCTTTTCAGCGATATATGTACTTGCTAATCTCATACTTCCAACTTCAGAATGGTTTCCATGTCACTTTGACCGTATATAGGTTGGGACAACTAATACCACCCCCTTAACGTCCTTATTCGCGTCCTACGACATGCATGGAAAGTAAATAGTGTTGCAATTCTTCGCTTCCCTTTCGGGCCCCGGCAACACACTGGCTATGAATCTACACAAAACAGAAATGTAACCAATTATATAACTCGACGATGATTATGTCTTCAAAAAACATTTTTCACCTGAACACATACCTGTGGCAATCTTTTTCTACACTTAGTTTTGGTGTCCTGTCAGATTCCACAGTCACACAGGTAAACATAGTGACTTGTATCAACGTTCCGCAGCTTCTTACTCCAGACTAGAATAGGTTATTAAAACGTTATACAAGCTGTCCGCTATTAATTATTTCAAGTATGCGTCTTCATCGGAATGCTTCACGTGTTCAACAAAGTGGTTTTCCCACTTCTTAACAGGACGGTATTTATGAAACCCCTTTTCATTTGTGACATGTCAGCAATATATATATGGGTCTTATTGGTATATTAATAATATGTACTTAGGCGCAAAACTGAAATTTAACAGGTAAAGATTGGAATAGGATAATGAAGTTTTGCTCATCACTAGAACCACACATAATCGACCCATAGACCATTAGGATTATGGATGCATTTAGTTTCTAATGCAAGACTTAACCGTGTGCCAATATTCCATGACTACCACGTCTGGGGGACAGAACACACCTCTGGATCAACATTTTCATCATTCTTCTGTTAGATTTGTGGGCCCATCATCGAAATGGCACATCTGGAATCTTATATCCTATGAGTCTGCTATAAATAGAACAACGGTGCAATGTCCGCTGCCCTGCATCGTTTCGTTATCAAATGGAGATTATTTCATAAATGAGAAAAGTAAAATTGAGACAAGATGTTCAAGTGATCAAATTTTGTGAAAGTTGTCAGCCTATTCTCCAGCTTTCCTTAGTCTCGTCATACGACATGACTGGAAAGAAAAATAGTGGTTCCATTCTTTGTACCCTGAACTAGAATTTCAGGTCCCAAAAATTACCCTGCCGACAATATATAGGCCTATATACACACACACGCATATACATACATACTGTAAACACATATATTACAACACACATATTATAATGGAAAATAATGCTGTTCCATTGGTCGTGTTACTAAAAGCGACAGTGAGAGTTAAAATATATCTCTTGTGGTGAGGTACGTCGCATTCAACCACAAACATTATTACAGTTTGGTTATATTAGAGCTGTGACCATCAAACTACTGGATTTCTACGACCACGAATAATATTAATGACAACAGTTTGTGTGTGTGGGTGTGAAAGCTCTTACTTTTAAACACAACAATTGAGAACAGTAAGATATACATCATGCGGTAAGATATACATCATGCGGTAAGATATACAGTCTGCATAAGATAACCAGTATCCAGTAAGATATACCTCATGCAGTAAGATATACATCGTGCAGTAAGATATACATCGTGCGGTAAGATATACATCGTGCGGTAAGATATACATCATGCGGTAAGATATACATCATGCAGTAAGATATACATCATGCGGTAAGATATACATCGTGCGGTAAGATATACAGTCTGCATAAGATAACCAGTATCCAGTAAGATATACATCGTGCAGTAAGATATACATCATGCGGTAAGATATACATCATGCGGTAAGATATACCTCATGCGGTAAGATATACATCATGCGGTAAGATATACATCGTGCAGTAAGATATACATCATGCGGTAAGATATACATCGTGCAGTAAGATATACATCGTGCGGTAAGATATACATCGTGCGGTTAGATATACATCATGCGGTAAGATATACATCATGCGGTAAGATATACATCGTGCGGTAAGATATACATCGTGCGGTAAGATATACATCATGCGGTAAGATATACATCGTGCGGTAAGATATACATCATGCGGTAAGATATACATCATGCGGTAAGATATACATCATGCGGTAAGATATACCTCATGCAGTAAGATATACCTCATGCAGTAAGATATGTTTTTTGGGCATGTCGATAGATTATGAAGTTGATCAACGACCGAGTCCCTTACCTGATATCCCAGGTGAAGTGATGATGAATAAATGGGGCCTTAGGGCCTCATGGTTGCTAGAGCAAGCCATTGAAACGACACAGACGAGAATACAATTTCGTGGGGACATCAGTGATGGATTAGGGGTGTGGCTGTTGTGTAAACTGTTACGTGTACATGGCGTCATATCCAGTAGTCTGATGTGTGCGTGGTTTTGATGTTTTGTGTGCTGATTATAGGTGAGGCTTGATTTCTACCCCGTCCCCTGCATATTTAGTTAGTGAGTGGACACACTGAAAGCTGTAAGGACACAAATACTTTAGAGCTTATTCTACGACTGTTGATCTGTCGATAAGGACGAACACCATTTGAACTCATCTAGAATGAAGATGGAGGTGATATATTGAAGGTAACATCAAGCCAAGTCGGTCGCCAATAAGACATACCAACAGAATTAATTATGATCCCATTCGTTACGTTGTTTGATTATTCTTGGCCACTATTTATATACGTGGGATCACGTGTCAAAAATAGCCAAGACGACTGCAAGTATATAAATAATAACCAACTGAATGCTAAACAATAATTTTTTGAAACGTAACGAATTGCGTCCTAAATACTTTTGTTGGAAGGCGTTCTATATATCAACGACTGTATCAGTCAAGCGGTCAGACGGGAACGAAAACTAGACACGTATATTTTTTCCCTTTTTCAATAGAATCGGTAATATCGGTGCAAACATATATAATTTGGAGTAATAGATTTTAAAAAGTTCCCGACCCTGTAAAGTGTTTTCCGACCCCTGTAACATGTCCCCGACCCCTGTAACATGTCCCCGACCCCTGTAACATGTTCACCGATCCTTATAATATGACCAATCACCAAATAAGACCTAACAGAAGAATAAAATATACAAAGTAAAATCGACATATTTTACGTCGTATTGCTCAATTATTTCCGTGCATTTCTCTGGTCTGCTTTGGCATGTGACACCCGGGTGACACAAAGTAAATAAATTCTATTCAACAGAAAGCATTACATTTAAATAGTGACCAACGAAAATCATGACAATTAGTTAAAAACATCACGTAAAAAGGTATTTAATCTTTGTTTTGATTCTAGCGTTTATTTACGCCTGTGTTACCGGGTATGTCTACAAAGTTGTTACCGGGAATTTCTACAAAGTTGTTACCGGGTATGTAGACAAAGTTGTTACCGGGTATGTCTACAAAGTTGTTACCGGGTATGTCTACAAAGTTGTTACCGGGTATGTCTACAAAGTTGTTACCGGGTATGTCTACAAAGTTGTTACCGGGTATGTCTACAAAGTTGTTACCGGGTATGTCTACAAAGTTGTTACCGGGTATGTCTACAAAGTTGTTACCGGGTATGTCTACAAAGTTGTTACCGGGCATGTCTAAAAAGCTGCTACCGGGTATGTCTACAAAGTTGTTACCGGGTATGTCTACAAAGTTGTTACCGGGTATGTCTACAAAGTTGTTACCGGGTATGTCTACAAAGTTGTTAGCGGGTATGTCTACAAAGTTGTTACCGGGTATGTCTACAAAGTCTACACTGTGCATTCATTTATTTTGATGGCGGACACAGAGTTAAAATAATTGTGAATATTTATCTATGATTTGTGTGACGCAAGTGCACAGTTATTTAAGTAAAATGTATGTGTGACGCAAGTGCCCAGTTATTTAAGTAAAATGTATGTGTGACGCAAGTGCACAGTTATTTAAGTAAAATGTATGTGTGACGCAAGTGCACAGTTATTTAAGTAAAATGTGCATCTTATAGTGAGGTACGCTAATGTGAAAATGTGGATTCCATTATACTTGGCTATATCAGTGCCTATATCTATTTCAGTAGACGGGATTTGAACCAAGTCCGTTCAGCTGGAACATATTCATAATGCCATGTTTATTAACAGTATAATATATCAACTTATATCTGTGGATATTGAAAATATTTGTACTGTAGTCTCGCTAGATGTGATAACTACATTCTAAAAGCGTATGCTGACGCAAGCTCACAAAAAAGGATTGAAGTGGGGAAAGCGTAAACTGTTGAATAGTAAACATTAAACTTTATTTATAATTTGTGAATTGTTTAAGAACTTTTGCAAGCACTCATTTATAGATCAAGAACTTTTGTAAGTTCCGTTTTATAGATCGAGAACTTTCGTAAGTTTTGTTTTTACACGTAACCTTCAATAAATAGGCCATAATCGTGACCCCTGACAGTATAAGCCCTATTGGCTAATAGAAAAATCAAAACTTCTAGGTAGTTAATGAGTTTGCCCCTCTTTTGGAGAGGCGTGCCCCTTTCAACCAGCGGACAAAGTCCAATTAGGTTATATCAGGACACACTACCATAAAATATTAGAGGTAACAAAGACCCCATCGATATAACCAATATCAAAACTTCTAAAACGACTCACTTGATACTTCTGTTGATTTTCATTGGATGTCACACAAAGTATAATCATAGTGGCCAATGAAAATTACATAAATAGTCAAAGGACATATTAAATAGTCTTGATTTCCCAATTTCCAGCAGGTCTTATAGTTGTAGAAGGTCATGCCTGGGTACTGCATTACTAAGAATTGGTAATTCTACATTTCAACGCTGAATTACTCCCCATATATCGAGAACATTTGTAGACCCATATATCGAGAACATTTGTAGACCCATATATCGAGAACATTTGTAGACCCATATATCGAGAACATTTGTAGACCCATATATCGAGAACATTTGTAGACCCATATATCGAGAACATTTGTAGACCCATATATCGAGAACATTTGTAGACCCATATATCGAGAACATTTGTAGACCCATATATCGAGAACATTTGTAGACCCATATATCGAGAACATATGTAGACCCATATATCGAGAACATTTGTAGACCCACATAACGAGAACATTTGTAGACCCACATATCGAGAACATTTTTAGACCCATATATCGAGAACATTTGTAGATTATGTTTTATATATCGAGAACATTTGTAGATTATGTTTTATATATCGAGAACATTTGTAGATTATGTTTTATATATCGAGAACATTTGTAGATTATGTTTTATATATCGAGAACTGTGTAATTCTTCCGCTTCTTCGTTCATTCTGAAAATTCCGCAGATTAACAGGACGTTGTCCGGATAACGGAATGCACAGTCAGGTTTACAGCGTAGCTCCGATATATGTACCATTCGGCTTGATACATCCGATATCAGCATGTCATCCGGGTCATTTTGAGCCTATATGGAATGGGATAGCCAACCTACCCCAAAACCTCAATAGTCGACTATTACAATAGGCATGGAAGATATACAATGTCAATATTCATTGTTCTCCTGTCCGGGTGAGAACACAAAGGGGACTTTCAACAACGAATTGAGAACCCCATCAACACACAGGGGGTGGGTTCTCAATTCAATTAAATTGACTCCACTTACTAGCCTCCGGGTAGGGCAATAGAGATTGTCCTTGAAATCCATCTCAATAGCCAGTGTTATCCTTCTAGTGTTATACAACCTAGCAATTGTTCGTCATTAAAAGTTACACAATGCTATCAACATTTCAGTTAAAGTGGAGACTGTAACATCTGGTCGACCGATATCGATTATAGAAGTTGGTCTCGAGCTGTATCCTTCACTAAAATATATATACTGTGCGCTGATCTTACATGACGTCGCACATTTTGGTTTTTCTGACTGTTTCCGTACTTTCCATTAGCTGATCGTACAAAGTAAGTCCAAAGTGATCAATGTTCACTCGAATCAGCCTAAATGAGTGAGGCTCTGTGATATTTTCTTTCGTCAGTTTGTGACCAGGATTTATGGCACAATCCTCTTTTCAAAAATATCTTGAAGGGAACCGTTGAGGGTGGAAGAATAAATGAGGAAGGAAAGGTATGGATTGATAATATTAAAAAGACTGCACAGGACTAAGATTCTTCACACTCAAACAAAGAACTGAAAACAGAGAGGCATTGTGAAATTTTTGTGTTGATGTTTCCAGAGTGACACCCCTACGATCCTGAAGTGTTATGGGTTTGATGATGATGGTCTGAGTTTTTTTTCCATTTCACGTGAATGCAAAAGGTTAATCTGAGTTTGCCAGTGTATGTTGGTTGTCATCGTAATGTTTACGGAAAGTGGTCAATGAAAAGCTTGGTAAAGGTAGGATTACACTTTCTTATCTAAACCAACCTGTCATCCTACCAACCTATCAGCCTACCAAACAACTAACCTATCAGCCTACCAAACAACCAACATATCAGCCAACAACCATATCATACTACAAACCAACCAACATATCAGCCTACAATGTTGGTTGGAAAATACACGCTTATTTTGTTTGAGCAAATAAATGAGTCATTGAGGGAGTGAGTGAGTCAATAGGTTTCGTGAGAGTCAGTGAATGAATCCATGAGATTAAGTGAATCAATGAGTGAGTGAATAATGTACTAGAATGTATTAACATTTAACTTGTTGTTTCAGGTTGTTGTCAGTGGTGTTGTTACAGATACTCGTCGCTCTTGCTGTTCCTTACGTAAGTACAAAAAATATTACTAGCATTTCTTTTTATTCTCTTCATAATCGCTTGTATCAAACTTCTGTATTAATTTCTTGGAATTGTGTGTGTTTGTTGTTTTTGGGTGCTATTCCTGGGAATTGCAAGCAACTTGGTCTTACTTCCTGTGTGCTGTGGTGTTCTTTTGCTGTGCTGTTGTAACACGGAAATTTCTTTGAAATTTAGATTGCTTCAGATTAAAACAACAGATGTCTTGATTTACAAAAGGCCATGCTGCGGCGTCACAAAAACAGTCGGTTGTCAAGGTTCAGTTAGTTTCCTGCTCGTGAACTAATTTTAGTAATGTACTAAATAAATTGAAGATGGGTAGCTTACTACATGTGAAATGTTTAAGAAAAGCAGCAAATAGAGTCCAGAATAGATCATGCGAGGAATGAGGAAACTACAAGAACTGAAGGAACAACATCAGTGGTCAAATATATTGAAAAACAGAGACTGAAATGGTTAGGTCAATTAATGAGAATGAAACGTTAGAACATACAACATAAAAATGGGAACAGCAAGATACAGAAGAAGGTGGATTGAAGGAGTTACTAATATTCTGAGATGTAACAGTGTCACTGCATATCAAGCGACCAAACGTACCATAACCAGATAATTGACCGTCATTCAATCCTGAGACATTACAAAAACAAAGAGAAGCAAATAAATAGCTAGATGAAATAAAGCACAGAGGCCACAGAAATGTGGTTTTGTTGAATAATCCAGTCAAAGTAGGATATGTTGGGTCATTGAAACGGCGAGACAACCCACTGCATTTTCTGGAAAATAGCTTGGATTTTATTGTGAAGAAAATCCCTTCAATGTTGGATCACAATCGATTCTCTTCAATGTTGGATGACAATCGATTCCCTTCAATGTTGGATGACAATCGATTCCCTTCAATGGTGGATGACAATCGATTCCCTTCAATGTTGGATGACAATCGAGTCCCTTCAATGTTGGATGACAATCGATTCCCTTCAATGTTGGATGACAATCGATTCCCTTCAATGTTGGATGACAATCGATTCCCTTCAATGTTGGATGACAATCGACCCTTCAATGTTGGATGACAATCGAGTCCCTTCAATGTTGGATGACAATCGATTCCCTTCAATGTTGGATGACAATCGATTCCCTTCAATGTTGGATGACAATCGATTCCCTTCAATGTTGGATGACAATCGATTGTCTTTGTGTGATTTCATTCTGTATCTCAGAGTTACCTCTTGAACATTGGGATACAACCTTATACCAACTTACCAAACCTCAAGATCAGGTCAGAATCAACATACGAAGGTCAACATAGGTTCGGAATACAAATCTTGAACACGTACTTTAGGACTGGTAAACATACAAAAACCAAAGACAGTAGATGTGGTCAGAGGATACATGGATGGGGCACGGACGTGTCACTCATCCAGAACCAGCGATGCCCATGGACTTTTACTGCCAGATCACAAGGAAAAACAGTACACGAAACTAGTGGGGCCTTTACCGCAACAACAAGCAGTGTAACAATGAAAGTATTTGCTGCAACGCATGCACTTAACTGGCTAGAAACACAAGCCTATTTCCATCTGTGCATACTAAGTGACTCAATGAATATAATTCAGTAAGCCACAACAGGTGATGTACGTAGGGGATGGATGGAGTCATTAGAGAGCTAAAATACTGGACAATGCGAAAAATCACACTTATCTATGACACAGGACACGCGGGTGTGGAGGGAAACCAACGAGTCAACAAATTAACTAGCATCGTCAACATAACAGATGTTCAGCCTACGGACCGAGCAGAGACCTACTCATTGCTATTCGTGAGTCCGTGTGATCTCTACGACTCTGAGGGATAAGAGAGCATGAGGTAATATCGAGATTTACGAATGGAGAATCAGGATATGCTTGGTCCGTAGAGAATACATAGCAAAGATTTCCAGAAAATTAATGAACCAACATAGAACCGGAACTGTCAGCCGTTATACCCTGAAAGATTGACTGAAAGGAGATCTGAGCACCTATGGACATGTCCAGTATATTATGAGGATAATAAACATACCTAATGCCTAATAGTTGAGGCAAAAGCTATAGGTCAGCCGCATTGACATAGAGAGGACAGTGTACTTCGTCCTAACGACAGGATAGATATCCTAGCATGATCATAGAAGCTGATCGTCTAAGAAAGACACGATGATGTCAGAATCTCAGCTAAACTACTGTTACCTTTGACAAAAGAATACAAAATTGTACCAACATACAGGACCTCAAGCTAAGGTCAGAATCTCAGTTAAACTAATGTTACCTTTCACAAAAGAATACAAAATTGTACCAACATACAGGACCTCAAGCTAAGGTCAGAATCTCAGCTAAACTAATGTTACATTTGACAGAAGGAAACAATCTTACACTAACGTACCCGATCTTGCTCTCCGGGTCGGATTGGAGTTTTCAACGGAAATCTTAAGACGAGACGTCCAGACTTGTGGGGCCTAAGCAAACATTTAAATTCACAGATACATAAAATAAGATAGAAGCACGCCTATTCATCACAGCTCTTGGACTGCTAAACCGAATGAACGGGTAAATGTTCAACACTGTTCTACGGTCTGTTTGCGCAACCTGTAGGAAAAAAAAACAAATTTAGAATATAATAGCAGTTTGCTCAGATATGAGCGGGAACATATTAAAAGATCACAGACACCATTCAAGTTACATTGCTGTGTTGGTTAATATCTGCAAGACTTGTCTGACACTTACATCTACTCCATTGAATTTATAAATTCAGCAACAGGTATGTTTGAAATCGGTTCAGGATTCATTTAAATTGAGTTCAGGTTCTAACATGTGTACAAACGCGTTTCACTAAAAGAGTACAACACAGAAAATATATCATATAGAATAAACTCATTGAGAACAGCATTACGGTTAAGTATGAGGAGTGTCAGTTGAGCAAGTGCTATTTGCGAGCTGCATTTGGCAGTCCGTGAAATAATCATTCTTTACAATTTAGTTTTCTATGGTCAGAAGTCTATACACGCATGTTGACTGACTCCATTTAGTTTTCTATTGTCAGAAGTCTATACACGCATCTTGACTGACTTCATTTAATCCAGTCATCTGACAGTTTCTCGTGACGTCCTGACTGGTGTTCCACAGTTTATCTTCCAATTTTGTCCTGTAGCGCCACCTGCCCCAATAAATTCCTCTCAACTAAAACGTAAACATGACCATGACCTAGGGTGCCCATTTCCATGAAATCTATTGTCTGCCTTGGCTATTTTTGACATGCCACTCCAAGTATATAAATAGTGTCCAATCGAAAAACATACAATAATCTAAAAACGACACGAATTGAGGTCCTAATTAATTCAGTGAACATATCTACTATACCTGCAATCGGCCAAGCATGTGGCCACAGCCAGCTTTGTATACTTTACTCATGTCCAGCTTTGTCTCCTGTGCTCACGTCCACCGATGTCTCATTTAGTAACGTACAACTTTGTCTCCTGTACTCATGTCCTACTGTTTCCAGTGTCTTACTCTGTCGCTTGTAGTCACGTCCAACTTTATCTCCTACTGCGTATCATGTCCTACTGTGTATCATGTCCTACTGTGTATCATGTAGTCACGCCTACTATGTGTCCTGTAGTCACGCCCTACTGTGTCTCCTGTAGTCACGTACAACTTTGTATTCTGTAGTCACGTGAACCTTTGTCTCCTGAAATCACGTTTTAATCTTAGTGTCAATAAAGAGAGGACATGTTTCCATGATGTCTTCTAGAGTCTGTTCTAGAGAATAGTATCCAAATGAACGTTTGTCAGACATTATTTGGTTTTTAAAAAATGTATTTGCAAACTACCGTGAACTAATATTCCAGTACCTGTGTTGCCAAGACTCTAGAGGGGATCACAATAATAGTACAACTGTGAAATACCAAGCATGTGGTAAGAGAAGAGTAAGGAAGTTAGGGGTGAGTTTGCATATCCTTTCCCATTGGTAAGTGACTGAAAGACCATGATGACGTCAAGTGTGTCATGTCGAAACGTGTTAACATCGCATGCTGTAAACAACAACACATCACACACCGATCTCCAGATTACATCGCGATAACCACAGGAGTTTGAGAACGAACGCAGAACTAGAAGAATACGTAAAGAAATTCTTGAATTTATAAATTAATGATTTGATTTTTATATGGTCATGGAGGCGACAGTTTTATTCGATCTCAGATCTCATATCTCTACTTCCTTCCGAAGACGGATGTGTCGGGCCATTGACGCAAATAAATCTGCGACAACGCATTTCCATTCTCTGGACAACATTCTGCTATGAATCTAGAATGGATCATAGTCCTGCTACAAGAGAGATCCAGCAGGAGTTTGAGAATGAACGCTGAAATATAAGAATATCTCTAATTCTAATACTTCTAACATATAGGTTGGCTGATTGTTTACTGATCCAGTGGTCCATGGGCTCATGCCCTTTGACCCAATGCCAGTAAAATGGCATTATATTGCTGGAAAGCTAACATATAGAATTTGAACAAATTCCCAGTTACTGAAATCTTATTTAGTGTCCACTTGTTCAGCTAGCCTCATCCTTTGTTTGCTCGTGCCCTCCTATTGAGAAAAAAATGTTCTTCAGTTACTTCCATGGAACTTAAAAATAAATATGTAAACTTTACTTAAATCTCATTATTGTATGTGCTAGTAATTACCGATCAAATAGATCCCTTTCTGTGGTCATATATCCCTCTTTAAGAACCACTGTAGTTGTAGCTACATTTGTGACACAAATCACACATTGTAGATATGCTAGTTATGCACACATTGTAGATATGCTAGTTATGCACACATTTTTTTAGAATAAAAAACGTGAACGTACGGTGCTACGTACAAGCAAATATTACTGAAGAAATGAGAGGTAATTTAGATTATAAGTACCGGGTACTTATCCATAGCCATGCTAGCACATATACATACACATAATACACTCGTGTAAACACAGACAAGCGCATAGAATATAATCATTCTAGCATTTTCATAAGCATACATATCGTCTTAACACATTCCTGGTCTCAATGTGGAAATTTGGTATTTGCTTTCGATATACGAGTGTATTGACACTCAGCGCAGTTCACTGTATTGTCGTGTACTTCAACTGAAAAAAGTACAATTTAAACGCTCTCGTGAATTAGCATAAATAAATATTCAGGTTACTGTGAAATCGGCGCGTATTGGTTAAGTTTCTATATAGTGCATTGTGCAAGGTAAGGTTTTAAAAGTGACCTCATGATGATTGTTCGTCTTCTTCTTTCGCGCCATAAGTTATGCATCATCGTGATTCTCATCGCAAGATATTTTTTTCTTCAAGAATGTGCAAACTATGACACTTTAAGATGTACATACTGGCCTTCTGATACACCTATGAATGTTACACTTTATGGTACAAAACAAGAAATGGAAAACACTGTCCAATTTATACAAGAAACAACACTGCAGATATAGACATTATTAGCGAACAAAAGAAAACAGAATGCGAAATTTTCCTGAATTACAAGCGATGAATCTCTTCTTTCCTTTGTACAATATTTCTTTCTTTGTGTGTATGTGGGGAAAGAGGGGATTTATCCAGTGCTTTCTTTTATAGTCAGAAGACTCCCAACTGCCAGCAGCGTGCATTGCCGAGAGAATAAGCCTCATTCTCTGCTTGCATCTATGCAGAAGATATGCTCCTACATTTTATATGCAGACATTCAGTCACATCTAAGACTGGTCAAATATTATATTCAGGGCGTGGCCATGAACTCATCATTTTTTAGCTGTTTTGAATTTCGAGGCAATATAAAAAGGTGTAGTAGGTTGCCATTTCTTTCTGAATGGTAGGGATGAACAATTACCTGCTGGGATTTGAACCCGATATCTAGGACGTCACTGCCGCAATCTGTACCTCTCTACCACAGTCACATGAAAACCTGGAAACATTTGATTGTATCAATATTGGTCACTTTTTGCAACACAGCTCATATGGCTGCATATGTTAAACGGCGTGGTCATATCGCTAGTAGTATATGTTCGCAGTATTCCCTCCATACACAGAGATACTGTGTTTGTCGTGATTAAGAAGCACCGTAAAGCAAGATTCTGATTCAAATTCTCGTGGTATGCTTTGCAACATAATTTTTTGGCTAACAACACAAAGATAATATTATCCTTTCTGTGATTAAGACTGAAGACCTAATCCTGAAAAACTATGATGGAATCAACTCTTGCGTTTTTCAATTTTTTGTTTTATTTTGTGAAGGAGTTAGGGTAAATTTCATTATGTGATCGTGGATCTCCCTTACGTAGTGGTTAAGCATGTTATCTTTTGTACGGGGTGAATTTTTTTAAGATTTGTGGATTATCACTTGATGCTACAGAGTTACGTGCTACAAGTGATACTTTCTAATCGTTGAGAGCGACTGCGTACTTATTGAAAACCGAGTATATTGAAATAAATCTACGCCATTTGAACCTTGTCATTATGTGACAGTATGAAGACATACCGAAGCAAGGGACACATTTTAAATATCTTGGGGGCATTTCTACAAAAGACGGGGGAAAATGGACAGAGAAATTGAGACAGGAGTTTTAGAAGCCAAATATGTGAACTATAAGTCTATACCACTACCTATACTAAAACTAATCTAGAGATAGAAATGGAAGCCAAATGGTAAATAATAAAGTCAAATTTCATACCAGTATTGTGTTGTCATTATGACTACGTATGAGGTGTCTAAGAAAAGCACCACATAGAACAAGAAGAGATCATGTGAGGAATGAAGAGATTATAAGAACAGTTGGAACAAGAAGAGATCATGTGAGGAATGAAGAGATTATAAGAACTGTTGGAACAAGAAGAGATCATGTGAGGAATGAAGAGATTATAAGAACTGTTGGAACAAGAAGAGATCATGTGAGGAATGAAGAGATTATAAGAACTGTTGGAACAAGAAGAGATCATGTGAGGAATGAAGAGATTATAAGAACTGTTGGAACAAGAAGAGATCATGTGAGGAATGAAGAGATTATAAGAACTGTTGGAACAAGAAGAGATCATGTGAGGAATGAAGAGATTATAAGAACTGTTGGAACAAGAAGAGATCATGTGAGGAATGAAGAGATTATAAGAACTGTTGGAACAAGAAGAGATCATGTGAGGAATGAAGAGATTATAAGAACAGTTTGAACAAGAAGAGATCATGTGAGGAATGAAGAGATTATAAGAACTGTTGGAACAAGAAGAGATCATGTGAGGAATGAAGAGATTATACGAACTGTTGGAACAAGAAGAGATCATGTGAGGAATGAAGAGATTATAAGAACAGTTGGAACAACGTCTGTGTTCAAATATATTGAACTCAGAGACTGAAATAGTTCGACAACTTGATGACAAAGAACTCATATTAGGCCACAAGAAAGAGCTTACAACATGTGAATCGAAACAACAATAATCAGAGGACGGCTAAGAAGAAAGTGGATTGAAGGAGATACCAACTTTCTGAAGCGCACAATATTATTGCATGTAGAGCGAGTCATCGACTCAAAACTAATCGTCATTCAGTCCTTCAATCCTACGACATTTAGCAGCAAAATTAGAAGAAAAAAATATAGACCAATCAAATTAAAATAGATTCAAACAAACAGACAACTATATATATATATATATCATCATCATGTGACGTATTCTTTCCAGAACGTGGTCTTCCTTATGGATTCTCTGAACAAACCGCGATTCTGTGCGAGTTGACTTGCCGCAGCTAGAAATATGCTTAAGCAATGTGATATATCATTACAATTTTCGTCTTGGGCGCCCTCTTCCACTGTTGTCGTTAACTCTGCCTTCAGCTATTAGTCTTTCCATGCTGTTGTGTCACTTTATATGACCACAAAAAAAATGTCCATTCTCTGGACTACGTCCTGCTGGAAATCTAGTAGGACCATGGTCCTACGACAAGAGAGATTCAGCGGGAGTTTGAGAATGAACACTAAAGAAGAAGAAGATATTCCTTGGAAGGAATGATGGGGATTGACATACAACTATCTCCGCGAATTTGTCATCGAGAGATTAGATCTGGTAGACACATCAACGCTGTGTATCTGTTTACTGTTGTGTAGCTCCTTAGTCACAGTTTAGCAAGTTCCTAAAAGTAACTGCGAGTCCCTAGTCAATTATACAGGCATGTGAACTCATCAGTTTATACTTAAAAGTTGACACTATTTGACTTTTTCCGTGATTTTCATTGGCTATCGTCACAAAGTGACCAAGAAAAATCACTGCAAACGTCAAATGGGATCACTTTTGAAGGATTTACCGGATATCTCACAGGACTGTATACAAGACGATGGATTCATCTCACTCACCATGCTCTCACTCTCTCTCTCTCTCTCTCTCTCTCTCTCTTTAAACACAATGAGAATATTTGTTTCTAAGGAACGAATCCTTATCTACAAAATGCTAAATCATTGATGAATCTCGAAGATATATCTTTTGCAATTCACAGATGATTGTTTTATTCAATTGTGCTATCTGTGTAATGTAACGTTCTAGTCAGTCTTCTACTTCAGATGGGTCTTTGTCGTGACTTTTTTTTGTGCAATCTCGAAGTAATCTGCAGATAAAAGGGTGAATTGAATCACTTCAAGCCAGACATCAGTCATCAACAGATACAGCTGAGATGACTAGATTCGATTACTGGCGTCATGTCTAACATCCATATTGTTGACGACAGGTATGTTAGGCAGCAGTCCTACATAATATATATGTTCCTATTCTGGTCCCTGGTAACAAACTATGTTTCCATTGTGGTCCCTGGTAATAAACTATACTCCCATTGTGGTCCCTGGTAACAAACTAGTAAAGGGTAAAGTGGAATAAACAGGGATAACCTGCCATTCTGTCTACGACTAAAATGTCGTTCTATAAACAAGATATATATTTGTCAATGCTATTTTGTTGACTGTGTACTCTACTTCTTCGCGTGTTCTCAAACTCCTGCATATCTACAGGGCGTAGTCCAGAGAAAACTCATATACTAGATTTTACGAGATCCAACGACAACATAGAAATTCACAATGTTCCATTATTAAAAGTCAACAATTTTACATATTTAGGCACCAATCTAGCATTGGATGGAGACTCATCAAAAGAAATTTTACACCGTATTGCCCTTGCAGCGGGTGCTTTCAATAAACTACGCAACATATGGACGTCAAACACACTAAGAAACACCACAAAACTCAAGTTATTTAACTCCAACATCATCCCTATTCTATCATATGGATGCGAAAGTTGGAAAGCCATAAAAGCCACAGATAAAAGACTCGACTCCATTGAAAACAAATGCCTACGTACCATTCTGAACGTTAAGTGGAGTGACTTTAAATCTAACACTACTATAAGAGAGGAAAGCAAACAAACCTATATATCTTCCTTCATTAGACAAAGGCGTTGGACTTACATCGGCCATGTTCTCAGAATGAACAGCCTAAGAATTCCCCAGCAATCACTATATTGGGTGCCACCTGGAGTAAGAAGAAGAGGGAGACCTAGAGAAACTCTACGAAGAACCATTAATAGAGAAGGCATGTCAATGAACCTAAACAACACGCAACAATTGAAAGACCTGGCAACACAAAGACAGAAATGGAAAGCTATGGTTTCTGCCCTATGCGCCGCCTATGGCCCTGGAGGAACATAACATAACATAACAGTCCAGAGAACTGAATGTGTTGCGCCATAGTTTAATGTTGGGTCTTCGATATCTGCGGGGTTCGGCCTGATGCATCCGATTTCAGCGCGACTTTTTAATCATATTGACCCTCTATAATGGGACAGTCAACACACTCTCAAGATCTTCTTAGCTGTCTTTTACGACATGTGTGGCAGAAACAAATTATTTTTACCCCTTTCAGTCCACAGCAACACATAGGAGAAACAGTATACAAATTATCAACTACATATTTAAAGAGGATGCGGTATGCGGACGATATAACCAAATTGGAACACGTCCATGGTTGAAATATGCTTTCCTCGCCGTAAGAGGTACATTTTCACCTGACCTCTTGAACAGTCTTACGGTAGATAATTCTTCAGCAGATAAGCAAACATTCTAGGCGGACTTGTACAGGGCAGTCGTATTAGCTATGTACTTCAGACTTGCTATCTTCAAGAAATAGTGGCCTCATTCTGAAGGTCAAACTCAGAACTCTCTATATTGGACTGTAAATCTTACCGCAATATAAGGTTAATCTCACTACTCTTAATCAATGTTCTGACCAGATGCCTACTGAATACACAGGAGATGTAGTTATGAGAATACTTTTAATGGTTTACAGCTTGGCTGTGCTATCTGCGCTTCTCGACCGACATATCAGGTTTCAGCATGTCTTCCGGACAAACTTGGCCCTCTATGTGATAGGACAGCCAACTTCACTGCCACAGCCTTCTTAGTCGTTTCTTACGATGTTTCTGCCATGTAGCAATGTCGCTACTCTTTGCTCACTTTCAGGCACAGTAACGCACAAGCTATCCGCTGGTCGCATCCACTGCATTAACAGAATAGTGATATCCACTATATTTGTGGGTCTTAAAAGCTCTGATATAACCGAAATGGGATACATTTCTTGGTTGAAATACGCGCAAACCACAATACGAGATTCCATTTATATATCCAAACCAACTAATATAGAAAGTGTAACATTGGAGTGAACCCCAAAATCTATCACAGTTTGAAAAGAATTACGAAGATATCATTGAATCAACTGTCTAGATATTGTTTACATAGATATTTTTCAATAAAGTTTTATCTAAAAGTTATTTATAATAACTTATGTAGGAATACAAACACAACGTTATCAAATAGTATAGTTTTTAAATAGGTATATGTAACACTTTATTATATACCTGTCTTAATATCACATTTTTATAGTGTTACTGTTGCTTTAAAGTGGTACCGTATCATATTCAGGACGTAGCCATCAACCCAGCATTTTTGTGGCTGTAGTGATTTTGTAGGCAATATAAATAAGTTCAGCAGATTACCGTCGCAGACGTACTCTGCACCATTTCGCCACAGAACCTACTGTTGCCTACACCTCTTTATTTTGGTATCCTCTCTAGAATTCTAGCTATTAGCATACGTCCTTGTATGAATACATACTTAATACCGTCGGATGTGTCGGGCTACATACGTAAGTAAAACGATGACAGAATAAATATCTCCGTTCACAGGACAACCAGCTGGAAATCTAGTAGGGCTATTGTCCTGATACCAGCTGGAGTTTAAAAACGAACGCAAACAGACAACAAACATACTTAAACATTCTATAGTAGGGGTTAGCAACCTTTTTCTGTTGATAAAAGTTCCTGAAGCAGAGGTACTTGACCGGCAGATGGCACTTTCTGTCATTCATGGGATCGGTGATTTTCTTATGATGCAGTGAGATTTTACACATCTTTCTCCAGAATATTTGGGTCTTATAACTGGTCACACCAATTGACTAACATATGATTGATTCTCCATTTTCAATGGCAGACTTTGAAATGTATAGCAGAGGGAGTAATGAAAACTCGTATGAGCCAAAATAATTGAAATAAACCGATTTTTGCTGCCTACCTATCTGGGGTCTACATCCTTGTGATTTGCAGGAGTTTGACAACGAACTCAAACAAAGAATATACACTGAAGTACAGTCTTGGATTTGGCGGAAATGTTAAATTGTCACTGAAGGCGAAGAACTTTTCTTTGTTTCTTCTGCGTTCGTTCTGAAAATCTTGAAGGCAGCATTATAAACAGATGTGAACATCGTCTGTAGACCAGCCTGTGAACATCATCTTGCTGAAGTGCTGTGCTTTCTTTGAAGGCAGCATTATAACCAGATGTGAACATCATCTGTAGACCAGCCTGTGAACATCATCTTGCTGAAGTGCTGTGCTTTCTTTGAAGGCAGCATTATAACCAGATGTGAACATCATCTGTAGACCAGCCTGTGAACATTATCTTGCTGAAGTTCTATGCTTTCTCAAATTTGTTCTAGTAACCATTTCTGCAAGTTGTCTCATTTGCTATTAAAAAAAATGGCAGATGTGAAGTTTGGTTTCCGAACAAGAATGTACCAGATATTCCTCTATCCAGTATCGTCAGCATAATGTGTCATAACGGGTCGCGTAGGCGTCATTGATTTCCACCAAATTCTATCCGCACGCCACCACGCCACGATGCTAAACTCTTTATTATTTAATATCTTGCCTTTTTAACGACCTCTGTATATATTCTCCCTCAATTTTGCCTGTTGTTTACATTTCAGTAAAGTCCAATATATACTACATATATTACAGTGTTGTATTCTTCTTTTTCATCGTTCATTCTCAAATTCCCGCTGATTCTCTATTATTTCAGGAAAATGGTTTAACTAGATTTCCAACAAGATGTAGTCCAGATAACAGAATTGCGCTGTGTCGCCGTTTTATTTGCGCCAATGACACGACACTTTCGTTTTCGTCAGGGCGTTGCATTTAACCTATTTTATTTTATAAAGCACATCTATATATTATAGCACAAATGACTGGTTGCATACTGTGTTCCTGATTCTCAATTGGTGATAAAGAAAGCAACGAATATACTGTATATGCATATATACACAATGATTCCTTCTATTGTATTACAACGCCCATGTGGCATCTGGGGGGACCAGAACTTCTAGTTCAGATTGCAAATTGGGAACATAACTTCTAGTCCAGATTGCAAAATATAGTATGCTGTCTTTCCAGAAATGTCGTAGGAGACGACTAAGGAAAGGTGGATAATAGGCTGACAACCTGTCGCATGTGACCAATTAATTTTTCTTACTGCGTGTCTTGTCTCAATTTCTTACTTTTGTCTCCTATGAAAAAGTCCTCATGGATGACGAAAAGAATCAAGCCAGAAGATATTTCACTATTGTAGTAGACTCCTAGGTGACGAGAATCCTAGATGTGTCATCATTGCAGATGGATCTACATATCTGACAGAAGAATTATGAGCAAGTTCAGAAATGTGTGCTGTGCTCCTGCCGGGACGATGTGATTCTGGGATACTGCCGCAGAAATGTGGGCTGTACTCCTGCCGGAACGTGGTGATTCTGGGATACTGCCGCAGAAATGTGGGCTGTACTCCTGCCGGAACGTGGTGATTCTGGGATACTGCTGCAGAAATGTGTGCTGTACTCCTGCCGGGACGTTGTGATTCTGGGATACTGCCACAGAAATGTGTGCTGTACTCCTGCCGGGACGTTGTGATTCTGGGATACTGCCGCAGAAATGTATGCTGTACTCCTGCTGGGATGTGGTGATTCTGGGATACTGCCACAGAAATGCGTGCTGTACTCCTGCTGGGACGTGATGATTCTGGGATACTGCCACAGAAATGTGTGTTGTACTCCTGTCGGAATATTGTGATTCTGGGATACTGCTGCAGAAATGTGTGCTGTACTCCTGCCGGAACGTTGTGATTCTGGGATACTGCCGCAGAAATGTATGCTGTACTCCTGCTGGGACGTGGTGATTCTGGGATACTGCTCGGTTCGGTGACCAATCATATATCCATAAACTCCGTTACAAAACAATGTCGTTGAGACAACCATTTATCAGTGAATATATCGCGTCGTTTGCTGAACTGAGAACCTGCACTTTTGTCAGAAATGATTTAGGTTGTCAAAAGCTGCCTTCTGGCAGTTAAAGAGATTACATCATCATCATATTACAAACTGGAGTAACTACATTGTCAAAGACTTTTGAAATGTAGGGAGCTTGGAATTAATACAGTTGAAGGTGTATGTACTGGAAAAACTAACATATGAGATATCGGGAACAGATACATGTGTGCAGTTGGAAATTGATTTTTGAGGGTCTGAGATTAATATAATAAATTAATGTCACGTATTTTTTCAACTGAAGAAAGAAGAGAAAAATGTAATTTTTCTAATTTGTATTAAGCTTATTAGCAATTACTGGGAGCAAAATGAAATACCAACATGAACATCAGAAGTAGCAGACAGATACATTTACTCATTGATGAAGTAGATCTGGTATCTATTTCCTACAACAATGAAGAAGCAATCGAATGTGGTAAATGAACGATTGATAATCATTCTAGAACGTAGAGTTTTAAAAAGCGGAGTGCAAATAATATTGGTATTCGTGGATGTCTGCTTCTAAAGGATCAAGATTCACAGAAACGAAACGAATTTTGTTTAGATAAGAGTTGTCACTGCAAGCGGTTACATAAATAAAGGTTGCGGAGAACTCTCACTGAATATGCAAGAAGGAAATATCGTACACTGGATTACAGATTTTGTGTGTTCTAATTCTCAGTAACGTCTGGAGGTATGAATGCTAAGATATAGGCTTTATTACCTGGGTTAGATGCGCTAACTGGCTGGAGACTTCACTACATGTCTCGGGGCTATTACCTTCATGAAGGCTTCATTACCTGTCTGAAAGATATTACCTGAATGGAGACTGCATTACTTGTCGAGACTTTATTACCTGTCTGCAAGGTAGTACCTGATTAGAAACGTCAGTACCTTGCTAGAACTTAATAACCTGACATGCGTCTTTCCTGGAAACGCCGGCACTGAATTTTGTCGATCTTTACAAAGTTCTCCCAACGTTTTACATAGACTAACTTCATTTCGATTGTGGTGCCCGTTGATATTGCTGTTGTTGTTTTCTCCTGCCTAGTTTCGGCACTAGTACTTGGCTGACAATACATTACCTAACTTGACACTTCAGTATCTGCTTATCAGTTAACCTATTTGGTGACATTACCTCACTGAAATAAGTATGTGACTGGTGAATTCGTTACCTCACTCAAATACGTATGTGACTGGTGACTTCAATGCTTTACTGGAGGAAATAACCTGATTAGAAGATGAAATGTCCTATTATAAAACTGTGACTCTCACACTGCTGGTTAAAGTGTCTCAAATTGATTGTATATCATATTGCCGGGTCTCACTGTGTATATATCATTAGTTAATATATATTGCATTCTGCGTAGAATGTATGATTTTGTGTGTGAACGTGTGTCACTCAAGCGTATCACTATACAAAAGCACTCTCTAAAGCACACTCCACACTGAACTGATCTGATGCTCCGAATAAGACAATTATTCCTTAAATTTCATGAGGTCTTCCATCTGCTGCTGTTTGGTTGGCTAGCTGTCCCTACTTCCCTGTGAACACCACATGATTATCGCTGTTGTGAATGGCATTCTTTTTGTCCCACTTTTGCCCAGAATTGCTTGTCAGGCCTCTCACTTCCCATTCCTATCCCATGATTTACTAGAGCACACAGTGGGATATTCCCATTTATTGGTGTGAGCGTAACGCTATGGGGTACATCACAAACGTTAGAACAAATTCATTGGAAACAGTCGGAAGAAAGACAACAAGAGATCCGATTTTTGAATAGAAATACAGTTATGATAGCGTAGTAACAAAACTAGCATAGAAAGAAAACAGCGTGGTAGCTGTAACATTAACCCGAAAAGGTATCATTACTGTTTATTGACGATTGTTTAATGTCTGCTGTACTCACTGTGATTTTACATATTTCCGCGTGACTGCAAAAAAACGGAGTTTAAGTGAAATGAGACAAAATTTACTCTCGGAGATTTTGCCTGCACCGCGACGTGCTTATATTTTTATTAGGCGTGAGCTTTGAAATAACCAAACTGGATTCACGGTTAAGGTTACTGTTACCTCATCACAATCGGTACAAAGCAAACTACGCAGAACTAGTTTGTTACCAGCTATGGATAGAGAATAAACTACTAGGATTAGTGTTAGGATTAGAAAATAAACTACTAGGATTTGTGTTACGATTAGAGAATAAACTGTTAGGGTTAGGATTAGATAACATTCGTCATGCCTGTCAACTCTACCAAGAAGAGAATGAGAAAATATGACCCACTGCGACGGCACTACTTCCAGACTTGATCTCTTGAATTCTTTGCGATCTTGAGCAAGTTTGCCCTGCCTCTTCTAGTAAAACTTCCGGTCAAAATGGCTAGTGGGAATTTATGTGTTTCCTCGGTGTCAGTTTACGTCGGATGTCTCCCTTGAAAGCAGCGACAAACTACAGGAGTATAGAGCCAAGAAATTTTCAATGAATGTGGGGAAGATCCCATGACCGGGATTAAAGGAATAATAACCGCAAATGTTATACTTTGAAAGTCAGAATCCTAAATTGGAAATAGCTGTCCGCTTCCTTGCTTTCCCGCGCAACGAAAGTACTGTTTACATTTGCTGTTTGTAGTCAGAAAATGACCATCAAAGACCGGCAGAAAGACAGACAACACGTTTGGCAAATGTCAACTTCCGTCTCCGGCGCGCTGGAATGCACACGGTTAGTTATACGATTGAAAGAGAAATCACACAACTACACACAATGACACACCCGTACACATTCACATCAATGGATATCACAAATGAACAAACTAAATGAGCTTTTGTCTGTCCCCTCGAGATCAACTCGGTCTTGAAAACAAGATGAAAGAATGAGCCATGTTATAGTCGCATATTTTCTTACATGAGTCATGTTATAGTCGCATATTTTCTTACATGAGTCATGTTATAGTCGCATATTTTCTTACACAAGCCATGTTATAGTCGCATATTTTCTTACATGAGTCATGTTATAGTCGCATATTTTCTTACACAAGCCATGTTATAGTCGCATATGTTCGTACACGAGCTATGTTACAGTCGCATATTTTCTTTTGTAGATCTATTTTGTGAAAGTGCTTTAGTCTACAGTCAAAAAGAGGATCATCTTGTGAAAAGAGGAGAAATGCAGCAGTACAACAATGGAGAGTAGCTAGAAAGTCACGGATAGATCAAAATCCGTCTACAGTGGTCATTCCATGTCCGAACTGGCCAGGACATTTACAGCTCGAATAAGGCTTATTAGACATCAACGAACTATTAGGCATAGACATAATTCTAACTGAATTTTCCAAAATGGATGTAACAAAATGTCATCATCCCCTGTGATGGACAAACACACACATACATATGTATGTAGTAACCAAAGTTCGCTATGTACATTTATACGAGAAAATAAACGAATAGGAAATTTTGAAATGTTTTGTTTAAAACGCATGCGCTATAAAGTGTTTTATTGTAATACTATTATAGACTTAACATACTCCAAGTAGTACAGACCGCAAAGCCATCGGCTACATAATATACTATACTGTAATTATTACAAATATCTCTGACATAAGAAAACATGCAATGTTGCATTACAGGCGACCTTGTATTTACAAGAAAACTATATCACTGTATAACAGCTAGAAGTGAACATAGTTTATTGTTGTTGACGACAACATCAACAACACGTTTATTCAAATTTTACCGTGAGACTTGATTATAAACTTGCCTACACGGACGAGTTGTATAACGGTGACACGGAGTGTATATCTAACATGAAGATCACCGTCGCTCGTCACCGGGTTCCAGGGGAAATAGATTTACTATTCAAACACTCCATGGGGTCGTTAATCATCAAGTGCTGTGTTCGCATTGAAGGTTTGCTGAAACGGATTTCCATTTCTGTCTGTTGTCTTGGTGGTGTACTCTGCTAGACAGTATTTTCTTTTACATCTCGGGATGATTTCCTCCTACGTATATCTCTGCCTACCCCTTTGTCCTGATGAAGGATTTTTAGTCGAAACATCGTCTGTCACCGTGTCTCGTTGATTTATGACTTATTTTGGTAACACTTATATCTATTTTTATTAATTTTGGTATTTGTCCTGTGTTACCCCAGCTACCCATTTCCGGTTTAGGGTTATTACCCGATACTGGAACTTTCACCCATTGATAACCTCGTCTCAACTCGTATCTTCAAGTAAGGTATTCAACAAATTGTCATGTCTTTCAATGTGTCCAGATTATTAAATTTGTTTTATCTTTAATATATTTTTTTTTCACATGTAGTGTTGTCAGAACATCTTTTATTTCTTTATCTCTCCATGAAGCTTAATATATCTTTATCTCAAATGCATCAATTCTGTCTTCTATCATTATCCATGTTTCTGAGCCATACATTAGCGTAGAGTGCGGCAGACTAGTTGATAGTGAGCTTGTATGCTGTCATCAAGTTACAGTGTGCCAGGTTCAAAACCACGTCCGGACAAATAAAAAGTCCGGGTTCTGATTTCACCACTCCTTCAGTCGACTCAGCTGCAAATGTGTACCTAACGCATGAGTTAGGCAAGGTAATGACAGCAAGGAAGGGAACTGGCCATCCCTCCTAACAGTTTCTGCGGTTGAGTACATTAAGTTATTTTCATCCCCGACATACTTTACCTTTAGATGTAAGTGAAGTAAAGTTTTCCTCTGACCACATCATTGAGGTATATTAGAGACTGTGGTGTGAGGTGAAGTAAAGTTTTCCTCTGACCACATCATTGAGGTATATTAGAGACTGTGGTTTGAGGTGAAGTAAAGTTTTCCTCTGACCACATATTGAGGTATATTAGAGACTGTGGTGTGAGGTGAAGTAAAGTTTTCCTCTGACCACATCATTGAGGTATATTAGAGACTGAGGTGTGAGGTGAAGTAAAGTTTTCCTCTTACCACATCATTGAGGTATATTAGAGACTGTGGTGTGAGGTGAAGTAAAGTTTTCCTCTGACCACATCATTGAGGTATATTAGAGACTGTGGTGTGAGGTGAAGTAAAGTTTTCCTCTGACCACATCATTGAGGTATATTAGAGAATGTGCTGTGAGGTGAAGTAAAGTTTTCCTCTGACCACATCATTGAGGTATATTAGAGACTGTGGTGTGAGGTGAAGTAAAGTTTTCCTCTGACCACATCATTGAGGTATATTAGAGACTGTGGTGTGAGGTGAAGTAAAGTTTTCCTCTGACCACATCATTGAGGTATATTAGAGACTGAGGTGTGAGGTGAAGTAAAGTTTTCCTCTTACCACATCATTGAGGTATATTAGAGACTGTGGTGTGAGGTGAAGTAAAGTTTTCCTCTGACCACATCATTGGGGTATATTAGAGACTGTGGTGTGAGGTGAAGTAAAGTTTTCCTCTGACCACATCATTGAGGTATATTAGAGACTGAGGTGTGAGGTGAAGTAAAGTTTTCCTCTGACCACATCATTGAGGTATATTAGAGACTGTGGTGTGAGGTGAAGTAAAGTTTTCCTCTGACCACATCATTGAGGTATATTAGAGACTGTGGTGTGAGGTGAAGTAAAGTTTTCCTCTGACCACATCATTGAGGTATATTAGAGACTGAGGTGTGAGGTGAAGTAAAGTTTTCCTCTTACCACATCATTGAGGTATATTAGAGACTGTGGTGTGAGGTGAAGTAAAGTTTTCCTCTGACCACATCATTGGGGTATATTAGAGACTGTGGTGTGAGGTGAAGTAAAGTTTTCCTCTGACCACATCATTGAGGTATATTAGAGACTGTGGTGTGAGGTGAAGTAAAGTTTTCCTCTGACCACATCATTGAGGTATATTAGAGAATGTGCTGTGAGGTGAAGTAAAGTTTTCCTCTGACCACGTCATTGAGGTATATTAGAGACTGTGGTGTGAGGTGAAGTAAAGTTTTCCTCTGACCACATCATTGAGGTATATTAGAGAATGCAGTGTGAGGTGAAGTAAAGTTTTCCTCTGACCACATCATTGAGGTATATTAGAGAATGCGGTGTGAACGGATTACCTGTTTATGAAGTGAGAGCAAATGTAGCACTTTCCCTTTGTTTTGTTTGATATTTGTTATATGTTAATTGTTTCCTCGTGCGATTGAATGTATTTCTGGCAATTCCTATTTTCATTTAAACTGCTTCGCATCTGTCAATATATTTATAAATAACACTAGTCACACTGTTTTATTGCATCTTTCATCAATTTTCGTCATGGCTGTTTTGCACCATCCTTCTAAAATAACGCTGTTTTACTGTTCCCCGCAATGTTCATTGGTCGCTTTGTGTCAACAGCTAATTAAATTATTCGGAAGCTAAATTGCGTCACTTTAAAAGGATGGTTCAAAATTTATCCCACGGGCCTTTATAGTCGATGGTCATGGTTTAGTACAGTAAATCAATTATTCTCATCGTCAATTATATACATTTCTTGGGCGCAACATCGTTTTATAGGAGAAATCACTAAGATCCAAACTGGAGGCGGGCACCGGTATGTTTTGTGGGTCACAGAGAGATGTAAGTATTTGAGCAACAATAATAGGATATCTACTAATACGTCGCAGAAAAATGTGAGAAACATTATATATGTGAGTAGGTAGAAAATATGTCCCGAAAGGGGCCACGGACGAAAAAATGCTGAAAACCACTAGGGTTACCATAATCTTTAGAGCTCAGATCGGGACAAATAATAGAAACATGGACGAAGAAGTATCGTAGCTTTTGATGTTTTCCATCTGCGTATAGTTCTTTTGTACGTTTGGATTTAAGAATCTGATATTCATTCAGATGTCCGATGTGTTCTAGATGTTAATAAATATTTTAGTAAAAGTGCTCTAAACAATTATGTGTCATCATTTTTTTGGGGAAACATCCAGAGCAGCTTAATGTAACAGTGAGGTGTCATTAAAACATCAACGACTAGAGATCATCGATAACTACACCAAGTTGAGACACAAGTCCAAGGGCAAGAGTTGTGCCCTGATGTCGACGTCTGTTTCGGCATTAGACTCGAAACACCATCGAGTCGAATGGCTGCTGGGACAGAGGGCGGAGCACTTATGGGAATGCCCCACATGCCGTGAGGCCAGTTTCTAATCAAGAATTAAGAAGTCTTCGTATCCCTATCTGTTGGTCTGCATGCAGCATTGATATGTATGATGATTCAAGCATTCAAAAAATACGTAAGACATTATTTTTAGTAAACTGAGATTGAATCCGGGACATACTTCCAACCGGCCGAGACAACCCCTGTCAAGCCGGGACGTATGGTAACTATAACTACAAGAACCCATCATCTGTACAGCACAATTACCATAACCGTACTCTTTTACTTTCTCTTTCCAGGTTGGTGGTAGCTCAGCAGAATCTCAATCAGGATTAGGTACATATAACAAAAACAATATTATAAGTGGCCCACCTTTAGTCAAAACCTACCAGCTGATCTCTCGCTGCAGTGACTTAAGCGTTCAGATGTTGTTCAGAAAGAAAGTTAACGCCCTCGGTAACAGGTATAGTCCATATGGTAAGTTAAGCAAAGATAGAGTTTAGTGTCGCTTCTTCTTTTCTGTATACATTTTTTTTTCATGCGATTATTCTTCGTTTGTTTCTGAAACTTCTAATTGTTAGCAGAATTTACTTTGGAGAACAGAATATACGGTGTACACTTTTGTGGAAGACTCCTATGAGACAAGGAATGCTAGGTGTTCCACCTCTGAAGATGGGTCAACAGATCTGAAGGAAGTGTGATGAACTAGTTTGCCTAAACGTATATGCTGCGCTCCTGAAGATCTTAGGATACTGCCACACTAGACTGATCCTACTGGGGACTAAACTTGAAATCATAAACCTTCTTTGGACAACCATTCCTTTGAAACAGCTAACCTGTGTCATTTGACTTGGTTACTACACTGAGAAGGACATATGCTTTCGTCAGAAGGGAAATGAACTGTTAAGAACTACAAGCTCACAGCTAAAGTGAATATTTAATCATCATCGGAACTTCTTTTTACCATTGTGATAAAACATTAAGGAGTGTTAAGATCAATAAACATCGAAGAGTGCTGGCACTTTAACAGCTTCCTAACATGAAAGCTGTGTTTGTGCGGTTATATAGGGACATAACAGCATGGAAATATTAATAGCTGAAGTGCAGGGTTAACGGAAACAGGGGAAGAGGGCGCCCAAGACGACGATTGTGCAGTGATATATTTAGATTGCTTAAACATGTTTGTAGCTGAAGCACGTCAACTCGCGAAGAATCACGGAGTGTTTGGAGAATCCATAAGGAAGGCGACGTTCTGGAAAGAATATATCACATGATGATGATGATAAAACATCGAAACTTCTTTTTATCATTGTGATAAAACATCGGAACTTCCTTACCATTGTAATAAAATAGTTGTCTTCGCGTTTATTTTTTTTATAGTTTTATTCTCAAAATCCCGCAGGATATTTCTTGTATCTCCGCCGAAGACGGATGTGTCAGGCCATTGTCGTAAATAAACCGGTGACACAACGTATTTCCATTCTCTGGATTAAATCCTGTTGGAAATCTAGTAGGACAATGATCCTGCTAAAAGAGATATCCAGCGGGAGTTTGAGAATGAACGCTGAAGAATAAGAAGATATCTTGTAGCAGAACAATGGTCCTACTAGATTTCCAGCAGGATGTAGTCTAAAAAAAGGAAATACGTTGTGTCGCCGTTTTATTTGCGCAAATGGCCCGATACATCCATCTTCGGTGGGGTCTTCATGTATGAAAGTATTCTTATTTCAGAACATCTCCATACGTATTGACACGGACTTTATTCTTAGCGACAGAAGCGATGTATTACATGTGAGCTATTCTTTCTAAGCGTAATTCAAAGAGCTATTCTACGTTTGTAGATTAAATAATAGAACATAGCTTGTTGACAGGCACAGTAGCCAGGACGTTGGTACGCAGCCACGTGATCATGTGAACACGTTTCAACTACTACCTTGTGTCATCACAGTTTTTTCTGTTATTATGAAAATAGAGGAAATCAGTCAACACAATCATTAATGTTGTAATATGCTATCCTACGTAATAATAGTAATAGTATATAACAAGTCATCATCTGTCTAGTTATTAGTGGTTAGTTACTTCCGCTCAGTATCTGTAATGCAGTAGTTTATTCGGTACTTTCTTGTAAAAGGGGGGAAAATGTTGGATGTTTCTAGGCTACTAAAAAAAATATTTTTTTATATAGACCTTTTTTTGTTGACAGTACATGTCAATATTTCGTCATTTTACACTTTCTTCGTGGGGGACCTCTGTTCCGCGGGTCAAAGATGGCCCTAGTGATCGTTTGATTTGGCCAGATATAAATTCAATAAATCTAGGGTCTTGTATGTACCATAGCAGCATAGAATTGTATTACGTGAATCATATTACTTCGAGCTGAAATGATACATGATGATACTTCGAATATCATGGAAGGATACAATCAGAAACTCAGATATTATAAACACATTGAATATTCCAGAGTGTTGGTTACTAAACACAATAACAAAAAGAAAACTACGCCTGTTTGGTCATATAAAGAGACATAACTGTTTAGAAAGACAAATAATGGAGGGAAGAGTACATGGGTAGAGGAGAAAGGGCAGACCAAGAAGACGATGGACTGACGACATTAAAGATAACATGAATACATCGCTAGAAAATGCAAGCCACATCACCCAAGACAGAGAGAGGTTCAGAGAGTTCATTGGAAAGACAACGTTCTGGAAGGAATACGTCACATGACATAGTGATAACGGACATAGGGCCTACACGCATCACACGCTGTTCCAACCATCACATTAGGGGTACGTTACCTAAATGTTTGAGTAAATATTGTAGGATAATGTTTAAGTTGATGTCATTCTATAGACGCGATTGATGTTATAAATTTACAAATGGTCACTGGCACAAAAAAGGTTTCCCGCTGAATTAAAGCCTTTATTTGAAGGCGAGCTCTTTCACTCCTGTAGAACAAATCACTAGGTTCTATCAGGCCTTGTGTTTCGCATAGCAATGGGAATTTATCAGAATTGGTTTATTATTTCACACAGTAGTAGGGTTTTATCAGGCCTTAAGTATTATTTCACACAGTGGTAGGGTTTTATCAGGACGGGTATTATTTTACATAGAAATGGGGTTTAATCAAGTCGTGATTTCTGACGGACAACATGAATTACCAGTTCATTTTATTGTGGGCTTTCCAATCTAGCACATCCGTTTACGATATTATAATACGTCCGTTTATCTAGTCATTCACGTATCCACTGATTTGCATGCATACAATTACATTTCTACCCCTCTGATTTCGCCTGGGGAAGGTCTGAAAGTCTTACCAGTGTCCCATCAGACCAACCTTCATGCAACAGCAAAACCATAAACCATAAATGATGGCATGCCGACTTTCTTGTGGGAGTTCCGCAGTACTTCCACCATCTATACACACATCCTTTCTACTCTCTCTCTTTCTCTCTTAGAGGAAGGTTTCTTTTTAAAAAAAAATATTGAGAGTTAGTCTTTGGGGTAGGAAATTGTTCTGCTTTCGTTCTCAAACTCCTGCAAATATTTAACTCCTGTAGAATGTATTTGTTCCACTACAATCAGACTCTTGGCATCATGCAATCTATAGGAAATGAAAACTTGCTTAAAAACAGGTAAGTAATGATGGACTACGACAACACTCACATCGTTCCCGTTTTAACACTAAGATAGAACCTTATTTCAAATACTTCATTGTTTGAATGGGACTTTGACATAACTAGGAAACCAATTAGTTAGTTTGTTCCTGTGGTGCCAACGACGGCACATAGAGCAGAATTCCAGAGAGAGTACAGAGAAATCCAGAGAGAGGAATATTATTTGTGAAGGTTTAGAGCTTGGATGTGATATGTACGTCTTTTGACCGAACACATCCAACTTCAGCACAGCTTCTGGGTTGTTTTGACAATATATGGGATGTGATAACCATCTCCACCCACAGAACCTCCTTAGTCGCCTATTACGACATGGCTTGCAAAATATTCACTTTTTCTCCTCTTTCGGGTAAGAATGAATGATTTTCTGAACCGTTACAGATATCCGCATTCACACATAGGCCTTCCTTGTAACCACAAGCAAGGATGGCACCTATGCGTGCCGGACATTGTTCATAGGGGATATAACTTTCTTTGCGTGCTTTCAACAAGGAAATCCCAACTTTAGAGTGTGGACATTTTTCCTTGAAGGTAAATAGTACAAAAATAGCGATGAAAACCGACCAGTTCTGGTGTCTAGTCTCGGGGTTCTCAAACTATATAATATAACTTATAATTCAATTCACCCGTGTATTGTCGGGTCTCATAAGAGACCTGTATATAATAACATAATAAGACTGTTATATATTACGCATGGCGTACGAGGCGACTAAGGAAGTTTGGGTGTAGAGTTTGTTGTCCCGTCCAATAGAAGATCAAAGTAACCCATAATTCGTGCTTAAGTCGGGTGAGTCGGGCTGAAAGGCGCATATTTTTCAACCAAGCGGTAAATAATTGCACAATGCATTCATTATCTGGCATATATCCTGCTAATCTGCAGGAGTTTGAGAACGATAATAGAAAAAGAAAATTCGATTCATCCACTGCTCTCAATGGTACTCCACATGGTACTTACCCACCATTGGCCAGTTCTACTTTAATATGATGGCAGTTGGAAGTTACGCTTTGATATGATGGTAGTTCTACTTTGATATGATGACAGTTGGAAGTTCCGCTTTGATATGATGGTAGTTCTACTTTGATATGATGACAGTTGGAAGTTCCGCTTTGATATGATGGTAGTTCTACTTTGATATGATGGCAGTTCTACTTTGATATGATAGAAGTTCCGCTTTTATATGATGATAGTAATTTCTTAATTCTCCCTGATTCTTGATTTTAAACCAACATTATGGCATACGAGATAAAAGTGCTGCATTCTCCGTTCCAGCAGTCATTCAAGATCAGGGTAAAAAAGACATAAAATTATATGGACTAAAGTACGCACTTCCGTATTATGTGATTCCGTATGCACTACACTTCTTCTCCCACTGTGATGGAACTTGTGTAACCTTTTTAACGTACCGGCGATATCAATGCAGGGAAATTTAATGTGTAGGTGACTAAATGAACATGGTTCCTGACGTAGCAGAGGAGATTTAACCAGGTCTGCTCGTTTTACACCAATTCTTCTTGCAACTTGAGGTACGAAGTTTTCCTCTTTTAACCAATCTGTAAAACAGATGCACTTTAGTCAAAACATCCTACGTGTATATATATCCACAAGTTACTATGGATATGGATCGGTAGATCGAGGCACATAAAAACAACACACACATTGTAAAGCCTTTTCTGAAAGTCTACAAATATTTAAACACATCACGCGCAGACAAGTCACCAGCAATCCCAGTTTCAGAATCCCTGACCACCTAAAGATAAAAATAACTGATTAGACAAGGGCAGTGTCTGGCGCTGTCCCTGGCTATCAAGTCACCGTTAGTAAACGGTTGGCATTCCTTAGACACGGGAACTACTACCGCTTCAAGTGTTGAACAATGTGGATACCTGGTGAGACAACGTTCGTCCGTTTTAACTCAGCAGGAAACTGGATAATCTATCAGGTTTTCAGGAAACTGGATAATCTATCAGGTTTTCAGGAAACTGGATAATCTATCAGGTAAAAGTCTCCCACTGACGAAATGATTACCCTAAATTTTGTAAAAAATAAAAACAATCCCACATCCATTCCCGTCTATAATATAAGACCTACTAGCTAATGAGGGAAAAGCAAGCCTTCTTAATACATCATTTAAATATTCCTATGGTTTTCAATGGTCACTATTTTTCCCCCCATTTTCTCGTCATTCTGCAAACCCTTATCGATTATCTCTTACTTTCTATGTGCTGTGGGGAGGTTTCCCCGAGCTTTCTTTCATACACAGGAGACTTATCTTCCAGCTTTTGTTATAGCCAATTAAAATTAAGTAAATAGCCAAATTACAAACAAATTAAAATTGAGAATTATAGAATGCTACATCTATTCCATATTAATGTATGGCTTAGAAACATGGACAGTAAATGAACAATTAGAAGACACAATAGATGCCTTTGAGATGTGGGTATATAGAAGAATAGGGAGAACATCATGGAAAGAGAAGAAAACAAATAAAGAGTTACTAAAAGCACTTAATATGAAGAAAGAACTACTAAGAGAAATAAAGATCAGGCAAATAAAATACTTTGGACACATTAAAAGACATGACACCTTATTGAAGACCTTACTTCAGGGTAAAGTCACAGGGAAGCGAGCAAGATGTAGGCAGAGATACAAGTGGGAGAGTAACATCACACGATGGACAGGTTACAGTATAGCAAAGTGCACCACCAAGACAAGAGACAGGAGATGTTGGAGATTTGTTGCAGCCAACATTCGTTGCGGAGACGGCACTTGATGATGATGATGAAATAGCCAAATTGTTCTTTTAAAAAAGCTTAATTTCCAATTCGGTCTTATAGGTAGAAAGCCATGTCCTATCCATTACTAAATTTTGCTAAATTATAATTGTGGTAAATAATGTTTAATCAACCCTTTAAAGCTGTTTTAACGAGATCTATTATAGTCGAAAGATACAAATCAAATTATGACAGTCAATGCAAGTGTGGCATGCAAGGAACGGACATAGATAGGAATTTTGAATTATTGTAATGTTTATTTTCTTGCAAATTGCTGCACTTGATTTGAGTAAATACGTCCCCTTTATCAGAGTGACTTATTATTGTGCTCAAGCAATTGCTGTTTCCTTGTTTTGCTGTTTATTAAGTTTATCTCCGTATATTACCGCAACATTTGTTTTCTGTTAATCTCTCTGTTTCTTCTTCTATCTTGTATCATTGAACCTTTTACTCCACAGCCAGTTTAATGAGCATTGTGCACTTTACTTTTTCATATTGTGTTCTACACTTTTTCATATTGTGTACTATACTTTTTCATATTGTGTACTATACTTTTTCATATTGTGTACTATACTTCTTCATATTGTGTACTATACTTCTTCATAGTGGGTACTATACTTCTTCATTGTGGGTACTATACTTCTTCATAGTGGGTACTATACTTCTTCATAGTGGGTACTATACTTCTTCATAGTGGGTACTATACTTCTTCATAGTGGGTACTATACTTCTTCATAGTGGGTACTATACTTCTTCATATTGTGTACTATACTTCTTCACATTGTGTACTATACTTCTTAACATTGTGTACTCTTCTTACTAATTATATGTTCTTATGTCTTCTACTTGCAGCACGGTTAAATTTCGTGTCAGACCCCAGTGGTACCATTAGGATCAAGAGCGATACGGTCAAAACATATCTCTGTTTTAGTCGGAATGGACGACTCATAAGTCGTGTAAGTTCATCCATTGTTAATGTGGTTTATGTTCATTGTAAGTTAAACAATTGTTGATGTGGTTTATGTTAATAGTAAATTAAACCATTGTTGATGTGGTTTATGTTCCTAATAATTAAGTTTATCCATTGTTGATGTGGTTTATGTTCCTAATAATTAAGTTTATCCATTGTTGATGTGGTTTATGTTCATAGTAAGTGACCATACACAAAAGTCTATTGCGCACGCATCATTTTTACACCATATTAGTGTAGCAAAGAATAACAACACTGTGATATTCCATGCCTGTCGTAAGAGGCAGCTAAGGAGCTTTCAAGGATGGGATTAGTTGTCACATACTATACGGTCAAATGCGACCCAAAAACCATGCTGAAATTTGAAGTATCAGGGCAAGATCGCAGATAAGCTGTGAGCAATAGCATAATCCATTCACTTCTTCCGACTTATTCTTTTGCGTTCATTCTCAAACTGCCTGCATGTTAGTAGAATGTAATCTAGAGAACGGAATGTGTTGTGTAATAGTTTACAGCTTAGCTGTGATCTGTGCCCTGTGGACTGACATATCCAATATCAGCATTACCTATAGATGACATTGACCCCATACGGCATGTGATAGTCAACTCCAACCCTCAATCCTTGCCAGGCGACTCTTACGACATGCTTGGCAGATAGTCCGTAGAAAAGGTTCAACTCTTCCCCTCCCCCTCCAGAAAATCTGAATGATATTTAGTACTAGTAATTTTGCCAAAAGACTGATAAACAATAGCAAATTTTTCACAGAAATGTCTTTAAATTTCCCGCCAAATAGTGAAATTTACACACAAAAACGGACGAATGATAGTTCGGAAATTATTTTTTTTAAAGTAAAAACCCCCCTATTTAAAGGTAATGGTATCTAAGTAGAAACAGGAGAAAGAGTACAACAGAAATATCTGCAGAGAAAGTAGAAACAGAAGGAAGAGTACAACAGAGATATCTGCAGATAAAGTAGAAACAGAAGGAAGAGTACAACAGAAATATCTGCAGAGAAAGTAGAAACAGAAGGAAGAGTACAACAGAAATATCTGCAGAGAAAGTAGAAACAGAAGGAAGAGTACAACAGAGATATCTGCAGATAAAGTAGAAACAGAAGGAAGAGTACAACAGAGATATCTGCAGATAAAGTAGAAACAGAAGGAAGAGTACAACAGAAATATCTGCAGAGAAAGTAGAAACAGAAGGAAGAGTACAACAGAAATATCTGCAGAGAAAGTAGAAACAGAAGGAAGAGTACAACAGAAATATCTGCAGAGAAAGTAGAAACAGAAGGAAGAGTACAACAGAAATATCTGCAGAGAAAGTAGAAACAGAAGGAAGAGTACAACAGAAATATCTGCAGAGAAAGTAGAAACAGAAGGAAGAGTACAACAGAAATATCTGCAGAGAAAGTAGAAACAGAAGGAAGAGTACAACAGAAATATCTGCAGATAAAGTAGAAACAGAAGGAAGAGTACAACAGAGATACGAATGTCAGTATAAATCAGTGAATATAACTGCACCAATGTGATTATCATCATCATTATGTGACGTGCCACCTGGCGTAGTCGATCATGGATCTCCACAGCTATCACTAGTACCATGTATTAGGCTCGTTGTTGACTTTATGATATGCCAGGTAGTTAAACTGTCCAATATTTTCTCACGTTGCCACCCTCTGTTTCTCTTTCCTTCGGTCTTGTCTGCTGTAACTATGTTCTCCAAACCTCATTGTCTCATAACGTGGCCAATAAATGAAGATTGTCTGTTTCTTAATTGACTGACCACTGTCTCGCATTTGACTCTTTCAGCACCTCCACATTATTTTATCTGGACGTCCATGGCATTCTCATCAATTTCTTAAATAAGTCAGTACAAATCAGTGAATATAGGTGAACCAATGTGATAACTTTTAAAAAAAGAACAAGTCTATGTAAATCAGTGAATAGAGGTGAACCAATGTGATAGCTTTAAAAAAAGAACAAGTCTATGTAAATCAGTGAATATAGGTGAACCAATGTGATAGCTTTTAAGAAAAGAACAAGTCTATGTAAATCAGTGAATATAGGTGAACCAATGTGATAGCTTTTAAAAAAAGAACAAGTCTATGTAAATCAGTGAATATAGGTGAACCAATGTGATAGCTTTTAAAAAAAGAACAAGTCTATATAAATCAGTGAATATAGGTGAACCAATGTGATATTTAAAAAAAAAAAGAAATAAGTCAGTATAAATCAGTGAATATAGGTGAACCAATGTGATAGCTTTAAAATAAAAAAAGAAGTCAGTATAAATCAGTGAATATAGGTGAACCAAAGTGATAGCATGTTTTAAAAAAAAAGAAGTCAGTATAAATCAGTGAATATAGGTGAACCAATGTGATAGCTTGTTTTTAAAAAAAAAGAAGTCAGTATAAATCAGTGAATATAGGTGAACCAATGTGATAGCTTGTTTAAAAAAAAAAAGAAGTCAGTATAAATCAGTGAATATAGGTGAACCAATGTGATAGCTTGTTTAAAAAAAAAAAGAAGTCAGTATAAATCAGTGAATATAGGTGAACCAATGTGATAGCTTGTTTAAAAAAAAAAGAAGTCAGTATAAATCAGTGAATATAGGTGAACCAATGTGATAGCTTGTTTAAAAAAAAAGAAGAAGTCAGTATAAATCAGTGAATATAGGTGAACCCATGTGATAGCTTGTTTAAAAAAAAAAAAGAAGTCAGTATAAATCAGTGAATATAGGTGAACCAATGTGATAGCTTGTTTAAAAAAAAAAAGAAGTCAGTATAAATCAGTGAAAATAGGTGAACCAATGTGATAGCTTGTTTAAAAAAAAAAGAAGTCAGTATAAATCAGTGAATATAGGTGAACCAATGTGATAGCTTGTTTTAAAAAAAAAGAAGTCAGTATAAATCAGTGAATATAGGTGAACCAATGTGATAGCTTGTTTAAAAAAAAAAGAAGTCAGTATAAATCAGTGAATATAGGTGAACCAATGTGATAGCTTGTTTAAAAAAAAAAGAAGTCAGTATAAATCAGTGAATATAGGTGAACCAATGTGATAGCTTGTTTAAAAAAAAAAAGAAGTCAGTATAAATCAGTGAATACAGATGCATGAAGTTGATAGTTTTAAGTATGAAGAGAAATTGTTTCAGTGAGCAAACAAGCCTTGAATATATGAGCTGACGAAGAACTCTATTTATTCCGTCCAAACAATAATCGTTAAATATTTGAACGCGTACGTTCTGATATCAATTGAGGATCTGTCATGCTTTGCAAATAGATCTAACGTTCTATTTTCTGCACATTGTGCTCATTAAGCTTGAGGTGTTTCTACACTTTAAAAAAAAATATTTCTAGTTGTATTCTTGCTTTGTAAAAGTGCTGACTGTTAAAAAATAGCGGCCGGGTTAAGAAAATGGAAGGAGTACTTATAGAAGAAGTAGATATAGGATGGGGATGAAAATGATGACAGAGATAACGATAGAATCCCCGGAGAGTAGGAATATGTCATGCTTGATCCCTCAACTAAGAGGGGGAAATTTTACATCCTACACCAGTTTGGGGGTTCTCACATTTTCTTTTATGACATTTTCTCTTATGAAGAACGTTTGAGAGCTTTGGAAAATGTCATCTGAATGTTGACTTGAATATGGTTGTAGAGAACAATACCAGGAGTATTAAACTTTTACTCCGAAGAGAACTGACTGGAGGAAACTGACTGTGTGGTATATATCTTAGAATATCCATGACTGTGCTATCTCTCGTGAAGTTTCGAGGATTATGATATCTCTCTCAAAGATTGGATGGAACGTGTCTCCATTGTGTTGTTTGCTTTGGTGATGCAGTCACACTGTATCCTGTAAAACTCCTGATGTTTCGTTACCATTTATTTCCCTGTATAAATGGGTATGTTAGTGTTACTATTAATAGGTTATTTTATCGACTGCTTTTGATAACACTAATGCCTATTTTTGTTCATTTTTATATTTGCCCTGCGTTACCCGAGCCATCCATTTCCTAGATATACTCTATTCTGTTCACTCTAAGAATGAAGTGGGTCAGTGTTTCTGATTGGTTGTTGGACGCAGAACGCATTAATCGATTGTTAAGTGCCCAATAATATTATTTTTACATTAATTTTAAAAAAAATGTATTTTAAATATTGTTTTTAATTGGTTTTAAATAATATTGTTTTTATGTATGGCCCAGATACATCAATAATGAAAAAAATCAAAAACATCAACCAGCAGACAGATGCCTTTGAGATGTTAATATAGATAAAAATAGGGAATACTTCACTGAAAGAGAACAAAAAAGACGTGCTGACAACATTGTATTTTTAAAAAAAAGGAACAGTTAAAGAAAATCTAAATCAAACAAACAAACACAAATGTTGCATATTGAAAGGTATGACATCTTGTTGAAGACTTGACTTGAAGGTAGAGTTGAGGCGAACAAGATGTAGGCAGAAAAATGAAGGGATAAAAGTTCTAGTGCCGGGAAACAATACTAAATTCTTTTTACTTTAAGAATAAAGTGGGTCAAAACACACCCCCATATTACTCCGCGACAACAGGTGATTGTTAAACAGTTGATGACATGTAAAGTATTATCAATGCATAATGAAATTGAAGTGATAGGATGTTATATCAAATCAAATCTTCTTTGTGGAACTGAGGCATGAACAGTAAAAAACAAACAAACAAACAAACAAAAAAGTCAAAGTGAGCTTTAGGCTAATAAGATTTTTTTGGGATCAAGAATGATGAGCATTCCATAGACAGGGACATTAATGTAGATGTGAAAAATTATGGCAAACATTATAAACAGACAGTCAAGATTTTAAAGCATTTGGTGATACGAGAAAGACTTGAACATTTAGCAACCACCGGAAAAATCAAGGTGAGAAGAGACAGAGGAATACAAATAGAGATGTTGCTGGGTGGGTTGTTACTTGGCACGATAAAATTCTACCAACTGAACTTATTGATAATACAAGAGAGAGTTTTTGAAGAAACATGACCACCTACGCTACTTGACATGTCACTCGATTGATCGTGACTGATTGATATAGAAGAAACATAACTGTATGCGTCTTTTGGCATGGCACTTGCTTGATTGATAATAGAAGAAACATGACTGTCTACATCAGTCAGCGTGGCACTTGCTTGTTTGATATAGATTTTTAGAAGACATATGATCGTCTACGCCACTCGGCATTGTACTTGATTTATTGATTGATATACGGAACTCTTTAGCATATTTACTCTTTGGTTAAATAATTTGCCTTCTGCTCAATGAATCATGGGTCGATCTTGTGTCGTGACTTCTTGTTTGAAGATGTATTTTTTTTTCGAATATCTCTGAAAATTAAAGCTTCAAACTGCAGAATTACGTACTCTTGGCAGCTCACGTTTCTCGTCGTTTAGAGATCGCATTGCAGATCGGAATACTCGAGTGCAATGAAGTCTAATTCTCTACGCCTATTCATAGTTTACTATAGCAGCCTCTCTTTCTCTCTATTCTTTCTCTTCTCGGTTGGGTTAGAACTTCATTTTTATTACTTCTGCATGGTGTTGAATATCTAAGACTAACCAAGTCGTTTGTAAATTAAGAAGCATCTTCAATATCTGAAGAGAGTGTATACTCTTGATAACGATTCAACCAAGTATGACGTGATTTCTTTCACACGATGAGATTAAAAGCTGGCATCTTCTCGTGCATGCCAGCGACGGTTGACGGAACGTGAGAGTTAATTATTAACTGTCCCAAGTGCATCGCTATATTACTACTGGTTGAGCTCAAGTTTACCAATTCCAGTGCCACTTCAGCATAACCTCTTCCAGGTTTCTCATTTGTCAGTCAACTTGTAAACATATTGACACGTAGCAACGGTTCTAAAACTGTTTAGTGGAAAATGGAATTTCTTGTACTAATAAAACATATAATAGTTGCACAACCACAAGGAAGTACAAGTTTGCGATTCTTGTTCCCAAGTCAGGTGGTGGATTGTTATTTTCATATTCAGACTGGTTTTTTCCTTCTTCTAGTATTACCCTTTTATGGGAAAATTCGTGGAGATTTTGCAAAATTCCGAATCTCGTGTGCAGAATTGACAAGAGATATCCGTTAATTGGAAGTGCACAAAAAGAAGCAGACAATATGTGGTATAGAAAATGATTTTAATAGTGTGTACTTAAAAAGTATATTAATAATAATAATAATAGTCGAAAAATAATAGCTAAACTAAACATCTTCATCCATTTAATGTCATAAAGTTGTCACATTGGAGTCGTCAGCAGTTAATGTCATAGAAATGTCACGTTATATCCATCTGCACAAAAAAGCCTAAGATACTTTGATATCCTCGTTCAAGACCGTCGTCCGTAGAAGACCTATATACAGAATTATACTACGACTTCATTCGTTACGTTTTTGATTATTATCGTGTTTTCGTTGGTCACTATTTATATACTCGGTGTCGCATGGCAAAAATAGCCAAGGCTGACCAACGAAAAGCAGGGAAATAATCAAAATCGGCTTTTCTGATCATGTTTACATTTTATGTACAAGGGCCTTTATGCTGAATACCTATCATGCTTTGGCCTTATTGTGAATGCTAACAAAGAAGACGCTGGCTTTTCCATGAAGTTACAAACTCGTATTCATACATAACTTTCTACAAGATCTATTGGCTAATACATTTTTCTTAATAAATCATGTGACTATTGCCGTGAATTTTATTGATGACTATGATTATACTGTATACAACAGCCAATGAAAGTTAAGGGAATGTTCGAATGAGTCATTTTAGAAAACATCATTTCCCAATATCAAATAGGTCTTATATCGAGAAGGCCATTGTTCCATAGACCATACATTGCAAACACTTCTTGCATATTTTGGCATCTATTTATGCAACTCAGACATTGAAGAGTTCGTATGTCTTTATATATATATATATAAAGACATATTATTCTGCATATACATTTTGCATATATATATATATATATATATATATATATATATATATATATATATATATATGTGTGTGTGTGTTTGTCTTCTGCTTAATCTTTCAAATGTTATTTATCAGTGTCTAAAACAAATCGTGCCATGATAATTCCTTGATGTTACGAAATATAATCAAACCACTTCTTATTCTCCCCCCCCCCCTCCCAATTGCTCTTTACATGACAATCTTTCAAAATATATTATAAACCGGCATTATTTTGTTTCACACAAGCTTGAATATTGAAGTTATGGAGGCATACGAATGCGATCCATAGTTATACATTTAATCGAATATGTGCGGCATACGCAACAGTATATGTTAGGTCGCTGTACGTTCATCACAACTTAGTTTGTCCTTGTTGTTCGGTCCCTGCTGTTTAACATACACAGACAAACCATCAAAACGTGTTCAATGCACGCGGGTGTGTACTTATCCTGTCAAATATGTCTAGCCAAAAATGGAATGCCAAATTTTAGTTTTAGCATCTGTGAAATACACAAGACTCTACCTTTAAGTTGGCTTTTTTTATATCCCTATATTTTAGCAGTAATATGTTTGTTGTCGGGCCCGACAGTGAAGAAAAGAATAACAATACTGCTACCTTCCATGCATGTCGTAAGAGGCGACTAATGAGATTGTGGGATATAGTTGCCTTCCTCATCTTATATATTGACAAATAGACCTAGATACTATGCTAAAGTCGGATCGTGAAGTCGCAAGGCGCAGAAATCACAGCCACATTCTGTTTTCCGAACTACATCCTATTAATCTTCAGGAGTTTAAGAGCACGAACTATTACAAGGAAGACATAAATAGATATTTTAATATGTTTCGCGAGTCGGTAATGAATATTTAAGTACTTTAAAAAGCTAAACAAACAATTAATTTATAAAGAAAATATGGGTAAAATCGTCCGTGTCAGTAATCTACAGAGTACGTCTGGGACGGTTATCGACACTACGTTCAAACCTAGCCACAGGCAGCTGTGCTTAAGAACTGTTGATAAAGCAATGAAAACCTACTTAAGTTATTTCTATTGCCTAGAAAATCACTACAGCCTAAATATTGATCTTGCGTTGATCTATATCCTGAATAGAAAATACAACTATTTTATATGTGCATAAACATGACAGAAATAACATACTCTGCAATGTGTCACACGTAGACAGGCAGAACAGTGTTGTGTGTCTACTGTCAGACTCTGGCATATTTGCAGCGCTAGCTATATATTTGGTGCATTTGAAACGATCAAAGAGATTTTTGATTCCAAAGTCAAATAAGATATACTATAATGGAAAAAAGATAACGGTAATCATACCACAAAATTTCCATATGTCTGTATTGATATATTCACACACCTACTCGTCTACCTTGGCATATATTCAGGTAGCTGGTATATGAAAGAGTACGTGGCTGTGTTCGTTGTGTTGTTGTTTGCGTGTTTTGTTGGGTTCTTAATCTTTGGGAAACGTGTAACGATGTCTAAAATTAAAAATAGAAGGTTCTCGTTTAGAACACGTGTCCCCCTATTTGATTATTTCCCTTGACTATGTTTATTAGTTTATGTTAAAATAGATATTGGTATCGTATCTTATTCACAACGTAGCCATCAACACAGAATGCTTGGGCAGTAGTGATTTTCTATGGAATATAAATACGTTCAGTAGTTTACCATTACTTTCTGAACCGTCCGGGTGCACGATTGCCTGTGGCGGGGATCAAACTCGGTACATTCGGATACAATCGGTTAAGAGAGAATAATGACAGTGGGATTTTGAAATCAACGCTAGGGAGGACTATTATGAGTTTAGAATTCACTTTTAGAAAATATATTGGTTGTCGAAACCTTATTTGTGAGGGGTATCATATTGTTGTATAGCTATATATAGTTGTATCATATAGTTGTATGGCTATATATACTTGTATCATATAGTTGTATGGCTATATATTGTTGTATGATATAGTTGTATGGCTATATATACTTGTATCATATAGAATTATCATTAATTAAAAGTAATGGTTATTTCAAAGAAATACACACCACCAAAATATGACGATCAATGACGCAAAATTAAATCACGCGGATGAAGTCAAGTATTAGGAGCACCATCTTAATATCAGATGGCCAGTGCTCCAATGAGATCAAGAACGGGATAGCACAAGCCAAATCAAAATGTCAAAGCTCAAGGCACATTCTATGCAATGGAGTAATATCAATGTACATGAGAGTCCTTGTGCTGTGATGTTTTATTGAGATAACCTTATTTATGGAAGCGAAGCGTGGACCGTAAAAAAAATGTGCCGAAGATAAACTAAAGGCAACATAGATGTAGTTTTTAAGAAAAATGATGAAAATTCCACGGAGAAGTACTATAGAAGTATTATGGAAAACTAATGTAGAAGTTCTCAGAGATGCTGGAGTAAAACCATAAATTTTCCTCGCAAAATTAGAAAAATACAATCAAGATTTTTAGTGCATCGATGAGAAAAGTAAATATTGAAATTTAATAACCACCGGACAGATCAAAGGGAGAAGAGACAGAGGAAGACAAGGAGAGAAATTTCAGGATGGGTTGTCAATGTGGCACAAGAAGATGACACTAATTAATCTTATTAACAACACAAAAGACAGAGAGCTGTGGAGAAGCATGATCTCCTACGCCACTCAGCATGGCACTTGATTGGTTGATTTATTGATAGATTGATCGATCATATAGTTAAAAATGAAGAGCAAATGTTTGCTCCAGGTCAGAGAAATGAGAAGAGATTGTTATCATATAATTATTTAGATGAAAATTGTATCAATGTTACAAGAGGAAGAGAAATATTGGAAGAATGATGCTTCGAGAATATTTCTCAGAAACATAATTCGGATGATGTTTAATATCCGTAACGATGACCTAACCGTTATTGACAAGCACATTACTGGAGCAACGTTCGACTATGACATTTATGAGCCGCAAAGTGGGGATGCATATAGAAATAGATCAATGAAGGCCTAGTATGGTAGAGCACTAAATGTCCATGTCAAACAATATCACGAGTATCTCGCATAAATATCATTTAAAAAATCATCTTCAACCGGTTCTCATATGCAAACATGGTGGACACATTATTGTAATAGTAGACACGCCTATGCCTAATCAACTCACATAATCTGTGTCTGAAGTGGTAAAACTTCTTTTCTCGAGACACAATAATTAGTATGCCGAGAAAGATCACAGGATTTCATTCGTGCATAAAAACTGGACATGATACACACATATAGAGTTATATATTATTGTATCTAACTCAATAAAGCGACATGGAGGAATGTATACACATGTCTCTGGCCAATGCATGTCTACTCGTCCGGTACAATGGCATTGACATCCACGATGAAAACAATGAAATAATACGTCACTTTAGAATAAAAACAAATATAACATCATATGCAAAAATGGCATTTAATTCGTTACTTCCGTGTTTTTCCCACTGGTCGTCTACTTGTACTGTACCCATTACATCTTACAGATCATGTTTTAAATGTCATTGTGTTATGTTTTAGGAGCCATGGATATATATGTCTTTGTTGAACATTCGTATTATTCTTTTCTTTTTATGTTTCTTTTCAGGCCAACGGTGAGAGCCTGCAATGCAGGTTTAAAGAAGAAACGCACTACAACCACCTGAAGCTTCGATCTGTTGCCAATAAGAAATGGTACGTCGGATTTAATAAGCGTGGGAGAAAACTGAAGGGATACGCAGAGAAAGAATCATGGGGAAAAGAAAAATGTTTCATGTTCACAAAATTACAGTGGCGTCCAAGACCCAAAGTAAGACATCAGCGCAAGTTTGACAAATTGTCTATTGACTCTAATGGAATCAGTTTCACAGAATTGAGCCTAAGCAATCGGTGACCATAGAAACAATGACTGTGTTAGAATAAACTTTGAAGGCGGTATACACTTCAACTTCTGCTTGGTCTCTGCAATATTATTTTGTCTGAGCATAGCCAGAAGATTCAACTTTAAACTGTTTTGGCCTGTGTAATTCTGATATGAAAAAAAAATGAATTTGGCCTTTCTCTTGTACTGTTGAGTGATGAAGTCGCCCCGGCCAGCCTTCTCGTCTGTGATATCTACGCTTTATGAGAATGAGTGGGCAGTGGGCAGAGGTAACGATGGATGTATCTTGGCAGCTGTAAAGGTCATTACTCCAAATTATGGATTACACATTTGTATTAACCCGCGATTTATTTCATTTACTAGTTAATTACTGGAATCTCATTTTAACAATCAGTAGACATCATAGTCTAGACACATACCTAGTGTTTGTGCATACCCCACATAGAAATTTGTCAAATCCTTACATAACTTCTGAAGAAATAGGTACACTCAAAAGTGTACACATTTAACACAATCTTTAACACAATATTCTTCTGCGTTCGCAGAGTAACACAACCCGTGGTGAAGATGTATGAAAAAAATAACAGCACTGCTACATTCAAAAGCTTGACCATATATCACAATTAATCGTTTAGGTCGATATTATTCGAACTTAGAATAATAAGCAATTATTTCTGATAATTAGAAACAAAAAATGGTAGCATATCCGATCAGGGTATAGCAATCAAAGCATCATCTTTTGACTGTAGATTCTTTATAGGCAATCTGTATGTTTAATAGGTTGCCATTACTTTATGAATGGTCAGAATGCACAACTTCCTGCGGCGAGGAATGAATCTTGTAACAAGACCGCCCGAAACGCGCTCTATACCTCCCTGTCGCAGAGCTTGGCTATAATTAGGAAGGTTTGTGATCAATTCCTCTTAGATAGAGAAAACAATAACACTGGATGTTGCTGTTATGTCCCATATCTGCTCACAGACCGACAATAACATTGGCTGTTATTGTTATGTCCCAGGTCTGTACACAATAACACTGACTGTTGTTGTTATGTCCCAGATCTGCTCACAGACAGACAATAACACTTGACTGTTGTTGTTATGTCCCAGATCTGCTCACAGACCGATAATAACACTGGCTGTTGTTGTTATGTCCCAGGTTTGCTCATAGACCGACAAGTCTGCCATGTGCGAAAGAGCACACATGGTAAAGAAAAGTACAAATTAGCGCATTTACCTCATCTGTAAGTTTAATTCGTTTTCATCATGTCCCGACTGCAGCTTACTGCAACAAACATCATGTCTCGACTGTAGCTTACTGCAACAAACATCATGTCCCGACTGTAGCTTACTGCAACAAACATCATGTCCCGACTGTAGCTTACTGCAGCAAACATCATGTCCCGACTGTAGCTTACTGCAACAAACAACATCATGTCCCGACTGTAGCTTGCTGCAACAAACAACATCATATCTCGACAGTAGCTTAAAGCAATAAACAACATCATACCTCGACTGTAGCTTGCTGCAACAAACAACATCATGTCCTGACTGTAGCTTACTGCAACAAACAACATCATGTCCCGACTGTAGCTTACTGCAACAAACAACATCATGTCCCGACTGTAGCTTACTGCAACAAACAACATCATGTCCCGACTGTAGCTTGCTGCAACAGACATCATGTCCCGACTGTAGCTTGCTGCAACAAACAACATCATGTCCCGACTGTAGCTTACTGCAACAAACAACATCATGCACCGACTGTAGCTTACTGCAACAAACAACATCATGTCCCGACTGTAGCTTGCTGCAACAAACAACATCATATCTCGACAGTAGCTTAAAGCAACAAACAACATCATACCTCGACTGTAGCTTGCTGCAACAAACAACATCATGTCCTGACTGTAGCTTACTGCAACAAACAACATCATGTCCCGACTGTAGCTTACTGCAACAAACAACATCATGTCCCGACTGTAGCTTACTGCAACAAACAACATCATGTCCCGACTGTAGCTTGCTGCAACAGACATCATGTCCCGACAGTAGCTTAAAGCAACAAACAACATCATACCTCGACTGTAGCTTGCTGCAACAAACAACATCATGTCCTGACTGTAGCTTACTGCAACAAACAACATCATGTCCCGACTGTAGCTTACTGCAACAAACAACATCATGTCCCGACTGTAGCTTACTGCAACACACAACATCATGTCCCGACTGTAGCTTGCTGCAACAGACATCATGTCCCGACTGTAGCTTGCTGCAACAAACAACATCATGTCCCGACTGTAGCTTACTGCAACAAACAACATCATGCACCGACTGTAGCTTACTGCAACAAACAACATCATGTCCCGACTGTAGCTTACTGCAACAAACAACATCATGTCCCGAATGTAGCTTACTGCAACAAACAACATCATGTCCCGACTGTAGCTTGCTGCAACAGACATCATGTCCCGACTGTAGCTTGCTGCAACAAACAACATCATGTCCCGACTGTAGGTTACTGCAACAAACAAGATCATGTCCCGACTGTAGCTTACTGCAACAAACAACATCATGTCCCGACTGTAGCTTACTGCAACAAACAACATCATGTCCCGAGTGTAGCTTGCTGCAACAAACAACATCATGTACTGACTGTAGCTTACTGCAACAAACAACATCATGCACCGACTGTAGCTTACTGCAACAAACAACATCATGTCCCGACTGTAGCTTACTGCAACAAACAACATCATGTCCTGACTGTAGCTTACTGCAACAAACAACATCATGTCCCGACTGTAGCTTACTGCAACAAACAACATCTTGTCCCGACTGTAGCTTGCTGCAACAGACATCATGTCCCGACTGTAGCTTGCTGCAACAAACAACATCATGTCCCGACTGTAGGTTACTGCAACAAACAAGATCATGTCCCGACTGTAGCTTACTGCAACAAACAACATCATGTCCCGACTGTAGCTTACTGTATCAATCAACACATGATCATTTCACATCTCAAACAATGACTAATGACACATAACACACATGACTAATGACACCTCTCAAACAATGAATAATGACACATAACACATACTAATGACACCTCTCAAACTATGACTAATGACACCTCTCAAATAATGATTAATGACACCTCTCAAACAATGACTAATGACACATATCAAACAATGACTAATAACACATAACAAAAATGACTAATGACACTTCTCAAACAATGACTAATGACACATAACAAAAATGACTAATGACACCTCTCAAGAAATGACTAATGACACCTCTCAAACAATGACTAATGACTCAGAACACACAATGACTACTGACACCTCTCAAACAATTACTAATGACACCTCTCAAACAATTGCTAATGACACCTCTCAAACAATTGCTAATGACATTTCTGAGCACGAAGTAGTGGTTGTGTGTATGTATATATATATATATATATATGTGTATATGTATGTGTAATATTATAATTACATCTAGTACACACTTTCTTGGTATGTCATCTCCTACATGTGTATATGTGTACATTCAATGCTTTAGCTGTACCAATGTAATTGTACATATTCTTCTTCTGCGCTCGCGTAGTTGCACATATACTTAGTACATTCAAATGTAAATTATTGTGTGGGTTATGCTTACATAATCGCCCGTGTCTCGAGGGCCGACAGGGGAGCAAAGAATAGGAATACTGTTTATTTTCCATGCATTTCGTAAGAGGCGACTAGAAATATTAAATTGTATTAGGTTGGCTATTCCATCCCTTATAGGGTAGAAGCGACTCAGAATCCATGCGGAAGTCGGATGTGTCTAGCCGAATGGCGCATATGCCACAGCTGAGCTGTAAATTATGATACAACGCATGCCGTTCTCTGGATTGCATCTTGCTAATCTACATTCTTGTTCTTCTTTCGTTCACTTAATTGTGTTTTGTGCGTGGCATCCTGATTATCTGTGCGCCTTTTGGCTGGTTGCCTGCTAATCTACATGAGCTTGAGAACAAACGCAGAAGTGGAAATCTCCATAATAACACCCTGCACTATCAGTTGTCCAACATATGTATCGAAGACACTCGGTTTGTGTTGTATCAACTAAAACAACTTCGTCCCTGATGTGATTGTATCTAATTTAAAGACATTGATCTTACAGCATGTACACACCAATTATTAACGGCAAAAATGTGTAGCCTGTCATCATTATAAAGTATGAGTATTTGTAAAATGTATGTTTTTAGACTGAGTATTTTTTGAAAATGTATGTTTTTAGACTAACTTTGATCAATATAAGTATATAAATATTTGAAAAGAAAAAACTGAATTTAGACTGACTTTAGTTACCATTACAAGGATACAAGTTATTGAAAATAAAAGCATGAATTTAGACTGACTTTGGCTACCATTACAACGATACAAGTATTCGAAAAAATAAACACATGAATTTAGACTGATTTTAGTCATCATTACAAGGATACAAGTTATTGAAAATAAAAGCATGAATTTAGACTGACTTTGGTTATCGTTACAAGGACAAAGTCTTCAAAAAGTGTATGAATTTAGTCAGACTTGGGATCGCTTTTTCACTTTGTTTTGTTCTATCCTTGAAAAGATCTATCATTTATGTTACTGCTTATAATTTCTATAATTTATTAACTGATCTTATATACAGTGAAGATTTTGTAATAAATAACAATTGATAACTGTGGAAACATAGTCCATAATATAGACATTTAATTTATAATGGGCTTTGTTTTTGCCGCTAAGATTTAATGCTACATCTTTGGAACAAATGTAGATACATTCGTGTATATATTTCCTATATACATATGTGTGAGATGTGCTGGAAGCCTGAAGCGTGTACTCAGAATCTCCTGGAATGACAAACAATGAACTGTTTGTATGCTGACTTTTTCAGAGCAAACACTTCTCTGTAAAAAAATTAAAAAAATAAACCGCCGCTGTATAACGTGGTTGGGTGAAATGTCCCGGGCAGAGAATTACAAAATTCTGAAGGATATATGAATATACTGGAATAACTGAAGAATATATGGTTGTACTGGAATAATTGAAGGATATATGTTTATACTGGAATAACTGAAGAATATATGGTTATACTGGAATAATTGAAGGATATATGGTTATACTGGAATAACTGAAGAATATATGGTTATACTGGAATAATTGAAGGATATATGTTTATACTGGAATAACTGAAGGTTAAAATTCAAAACGAATTAGAGGCTACAGAAATGTGGTTTCTGAGAAGAATGATGAAAATACCATGGACAGCCAAGAAAACTAATGCAGTGGTTCTCATTAATGCTGGCGTGAAAAGATCAATCATATCAAACATTAGGGGCAGACAGTCAAGGTGTCTAGGTCATGTGCTGAGAAGAACACAGCTTGAACATTTAATAACCACTGGAAGATCAAGGGGAGAAGAGACAGGGGACAACAAAGAGAAAAGTTACTAGATGTATTGTGGTATGGTAGAACCTCACCAACCGAGCTTATTGACAACACAAAAGGCAGAGAGTCGTGGAGAAACATGATCGCCTACGCCATCGGCATGGCACTTGATTGATTGATTTATATGGTTATACTGGAATAACTAACACTACTGTACATTAGTACATATAACAGATAATACCTTTTAGGATAGATCTTGTTCAGCTGTACGCGGGCTCTTGTTCAGCTGTAAACAAGCTCTTGTTCGGATGTAAGCAGGATCTTGTTCATGTGTAAGCAAGCTCTTGTTCAGCTGTAAGCAAGCTCTTGTTCGGATGTAAGCAGGATCTTGTTCATGTGTAAGCTGGCTCTGGACATTGATATAATGTCTAGTGAGTTCAGGTCAAGGAATCGATCTGCTATAAAAAGTGTCAGATGATGGCAGAAACTTATACAAGATCCATCTATTGTCCGAGAGACTAATAAAATATCATCATATATTTTAGTCTGTGGATGATTATGATGTATAATAGTGATGTATATAACATTAATGTGTGTAACACTGCAGCATGTAATATTATGGTGTATAACAGTGGAACATGTAAAATTATGTGTAATAGTGTGGTGTATAACATTATGGTATGAAACATTCTGGTATTTAACGTTTTCATTTGTCATAGTGTGGTATGTAACAATGTGTAACAATGTGATATGTAATATTATGGTGTGTAACAGTGTACTATGTATAAAATTATGGTGTTTAGCAGTGTGGTATGTAACATGGTTTGTGACAGAGTGTTATGTAAAATTATGGTATGTAACATTTTGATCTGTCACAATGTGGTATGTAATGTTTTTACGTCATATTAAATATTATGATATGTAAGCGTGTGGTATGTAACACGTATTATGGTTTGTAACAGTGTGGTATGTAATATTATGATGTGTAACAGTGTATTATGTAACATTATGATGTGAAATAGTGTTATGTAACATTATGGTATGTAAAAGTGTTGTATGTATCATTATAGTGTGTAACATTGCGTATGCCAGGTTACTTTGTAACAATACCATGTTACCATTCCTATTGTGTGTTGAAGCTGAATAGAAGTGAACGCTGTTCAAAGACAGACTTTGTGTTCACATCTACTTTGAAAATGATCACCAGTTTCCATCTTGTCTCTGAATGGACATTTATAATTGTCTTGTTACATAGGATTCCAATAAATAATGAGGATCACAGTGATGCAGTCTCTACCTTCAAAGGTTAATATCTGAGATGTATGAATTCTGAATGAACAAAATACTCATGTATCCTTGCATTTTAATTATGTAGTTTGTGAAAAACAGCTTTTTGAGGCATTTTTGTAGCATATTAGTAGTCAATATTGTCGTGTTTTATTGTTTTATGCATACGTTTTCTTCAAACGTGTACTTGAATATTGTTTAGGAAAATTGTTGTATTGATGTCAGAATAGAACTTATTCAGAAATGTTAACTATGTTGAATATAACAGCTGTCTATGGTTGAACAATTTGGTGTAATAGATGTATATCAATCGTGTTGTCATTAATACAGTTGTGTATATTAAGTTATTATTAATTTGATTGGTTTCAAACACGTGACTGTTTGGTGTGTTCTGTGTTGTCTGATCGATACTATGGAAAAATACTGAAAGTAATATATTTGAGTGTACATTAAATACGGTTTCAGATTTGGGTACCAAAAGACCTCCCAGTTGGCGGTGGTTGTTGTTTTGATCACCAGGAATTATTAGCAATGAGATATTACGTCATATTTCAATGGAATGTTTCTGGAGTGATTTATTTATACCTTCAAAACCCACAACTCTCAGCCGTGTACAGTGTTGTGAAAAGACGTCCCTTACTCAGAACAAAAAGGGTGGGGTAATTCTAAAGGTTTTCCGGCTGTTCTAAGCTTCCCCACAAAATGTGGAATTGAAGTCATGCACTTCAGCTTCCCTGTCGAGTATCCCTTCCTGTCAGTGGTATCCATACCAACACAGCCCTGTGCCATCATCACTGACAGTAGTAGAGCATCTAAATATGCACTCCCCACCAAGGGAGCTCTGAACCAATTATGAAGGCTATCGTGTTTACCTGATTGTGGGCAGGAATTGTTACTATCTTAGAATTGTTTTTCAACAAATCATATGTGAGGTATGTTCGTAGCCGGACCACCACGTACACGTTGCAAGTTGAACCATGATCAGAAAAGATTATATCTAAAACTAGTGGGAAATGATGTGTACACAAGAAAACCTACAAATTACAATATACAAATCATATTCAACGTTTCAACAAAAAGGTCTTTATCAAGATACACACAAAACATCAAAAGACGATGAATGGAAAAAATTATCACAAAAACAAAATATCCAACGGAAATATGGAAATGAGATGGCGAAATGTCAGGAAGTACACAAAAACGTAAATATATGTGGAAACGACTAAAAAGTTGAGTAAGTGACGGAACAAAAAGAATAAAGACAAAGACCACATCATTGAATATGATTTGTATATTGTAATGTGTATGCTTTCTTGTGTGCACATCATTTCCCACTAGTTTAAGATATAGTCTGTCGTGTCTGATTGAAACGATTATATAAACCTGTGTAATACGTAAGTACGATTGGTGTTACGTTTCACGCAGTTATCTTGTATTGATTGTCGGATCAGGAAAGAGTTCATGTGTTTTTCCAGAGTGATGTGCACTATTGGATTCTCTGAATATTGCACCACAAAGGGAAACGTACTCATACCGATGAAATGGTGGGGCACTTCGGCTCCACAAAAGGAAAACCTAAGCTTATTGGAATGTCATCTATTGAGGATTTAGTACCATTGCATAATGGTTTGTTGGATATGTCCACAGTAAGCAGGCCTTCTGCATGATGGGAGTTGGTGGTATGATTGCATTTGAAGGAATTTTAAATATTTTCTTCGGTATTCCTCAAACTCCTTCCCATTGTCAGGACTTAGTACGGAAAACAGTGTGCGATGTGTCGTGGTTTACGGCTTGATTGCTATGTAAAACCTTCTCGGTGCAACACATCCTATTTAATCATAGCATTGTTAATCTACTTGGTCTTTTACATGGTGGAAATTAAAGTGTTGTTATTTGTGCCTTGTTAATGTTCGGCTGTTTTCAATGTCTAAAACTGAGCAATGTTGTTTTGATGTTCTCCAATCCGCAATAAACTAATGTAATGCTATACCGATATTGTCCTGTCATTGATTGAGCTCTCTATTATAATGGGCTGGCGGTCTATTTATTAACAACAATGGGGCACACATATAATAAGTTTTTCAGGGCAAATATAGTATAGTCATATAACTACAGTCAGGGTCTGTTGATGTTCACAAGATAATAGTTATTTCAGAATCTGCACCTCACACAAGCATCTCAACATTGAAGTATCTATGTTTGTCACGATCCCTAGAAATTACAAGCGATGAAGCTTTTTGCCTTCATGTAAATTGACGTGATTGGAATTTCCTCCAGTTGTCATTTATAAACGGAAGTCCAACTACGAAGGTTGTGTAATCCTACTCAATAGCGGTCTATGTGTATCCTTAGAAGGCTTGCTGCAGAATTGTTTACACGGACATCAAATCACTTGAAAGCCGACCACCATTTGGGGCATCGATGTTGTCCACTTTTAATCACACCGTCCATATCTTCTTCTTCTTCTGTGTTCTCTCTCTCTCTATATATATATATATATATATATATATATATATATATATATATATATATATATATTGTTGTACACGTGCGTAAGTAAAAATTCAGAAATATATAGGATTGGATTCTCAAACTATTCACACACATAAAACGTAAGTTAACATATTTTGGATACATAACAACATACATAATTGGTTAGAAAGATTAATCATGTAGGGAAAGAATCCAAGTGAGAGTACAAGCCTACAACGAACACATGGACGTTTTGAATATGCTACTGGAAGAGGTTGGACAGCTTGCAAGTAATCGGATGATTACAGAGTGGCAGTGAGGACAACATTCTGCATAGGACACCTAACATTGAGGTCAACTCCTTGAAGTAAAGATGGCGTTCGTTCTCAAGCTCCTTGCAGATTAGCAGGATGTAGTCCGGAGAGCGGAATGCATTGTGTCATGGTTTACAGCATTGCTGCGATATTGTCGAATTTCGGCCTGACCTATCCTATATACATATGACATAACGCACGTGAAGTCTGTGTCTCATATACAGATGACAAAACAAACATGAAATCTTTCCTCTATGTATAAATATCTAGGTATTAATCACTAGGTAAATATCACCAATTCAAATATCTAGGTACAATTATAACAGCAGATGGAAGAAGTTCAACAGAAATAATATGCAGAATAGGACAGGCAAAAACAACATTCAGAAAAATGAAAATTATACTGTGTAATATGACCTTGTCATTAGAGGTGAGAAAGAGAGTTCTGCAGTGCTATATAACCCATATACTAACATATGGGTGCGAGTCTTGGACAATAAACAAACTGGAAAGTGTGAGATTGGAGGCAACAGAGATGTGGTTCTACAGAAGAATGCTGAGAATACCATGGACTGCCAGAAAAACTAATGTAGAGGTGTTAAAAGAGTTAAATGCGAAACGGACCTTAATCAACAATATAAGAAAAAGGCAATCTTCTTTTTTTGGCCACTTCATGAGACAGGCAGGTTTAGAGAACATAATCACAACAGGCAAGATTGAAGGCACCACAGACAGAGAGCGACAACGTGAGAAATATTAGACAGTTTGACAACCTGGCACGGCAAAGAAACAACAACGACTTTGATACATAATACTTTGGACAGAGAGCTGTGGAGAGCCATGACCGCCTACGCCACCCGGCATGGCACCTGATGATGATGATGTATAAATAACAAGTGAAGTCAGTTGTCTATATACAGATAACGCAAGTGACGGTTGTGTCCTATGTACAGATGGAGATGATATAGGACACATACATCACGTGCGTTATGCCTCATATGTACAGATGACATAACGTAAGTGAAGTCTATGTCCTATATACATATGGTATAACGCACATGAAGTCTTTCCCCTATGTGCAGATGACATAACGCGAGTGAAGTCTGTAATATATACAGATGATATAACGCTCTTGAACGCTGTGCCCTATATACAGATGTCATAACACACGTGAATTATGTGCCCTACGTACAGATGTCATAACACACGTGAATTATGTGCCCTACATACAGATGTCATAACACACGTGAATTATGTGCCCTACGTACAGATGTCATAAAACACGTGAATTATGTGTCCTACGTACAGATGTCATAACACACGTGAATTATGTGCCCTACGTACATATGTCATAAAACACGTGAATTATGTGCCTACGTACAGATGTCATAACACATTTGTAGTCTGTGTTCTATATACAGATGACATAACGCACTTGAAGTATGTATCCTATATACAGATGGCATAACACATTTGAAGTCTGTGACATATACACAGGTGGAATAATTGCCGACGTGTTACATATTGTAAGTTTGTGTATTCCAAACAGTTGGTACAATACTTTGGAAGATTATGCACTCTACCACTTCTATGCCTCTCGATTTGTGCACCTCCACACAGTTGGTATACTGTATCTCATGTTTGAACTCCACCTCCACACAGTTGGTATACTGTATCTCATGTCTGAACTTCACCTCCACACAGTTGGTAAACTGTATCTCATGTTTGAACTCCACCTCCACACAGTTGGTATACTGTTTCTCATGTTTGAACTCCACCTCCACACAGTTGGTATACTGTTTCTGAAGTTTCAACTTCACCTCCACACAGTTGCTATACTGTTTCTGAAGTTTGAACTCCACCTCCACACAGTTGGTATACTGTATCTCATTTATGAACTCCACCTCCACACAGTTGCTATACTGTTTCTGAAGTTTGAACTCCACCTCCACACAGTTGGTATACTGTATCTCATGTTTGAACTCCACCTCCAAACAGTTGGTATACTGTATCTCATGTTTGAACTCCACCTCCACACAGTTGATATATTTTTTTTCATGCTTGAACTCCATATCCATTCAGTTGCTATACTGTTTCTGAAGTTTGAACTCCACCTCCACACAGTTGCTATACTCTTTCTGAAGTTTGAACTCCACCTCCACACAGTTACTATACTGTTTCTGAAGTTTGAACTCCACCTCCACACAGTTGCTATACTGTTTCTGAAGTTTGAACTCCACCTCCACACAATTGTTATACTGTTTCTGAAGTTTGAACTTCACCTCCACACAGTTGCTATACTGTTTCTGAAGTTTGAACTCCACCTCCACACAGTTGCTATACTCTTTCTGAAGTTTGAACTCCACCTCCACACAGTTACTATATACTGTTTCTGAAGTTTGAACTCCACCTCCACACAGTTGCTATACTGTTTCTGAAGTTTGAACTTCACCTCCACACAGTTGCTATACTGTTTCTGAAGTTTGAACTCTACCTCCACTCAGTTGCTATACTGTTTCTGAAGTTTGAACTCCACCTCCACACAATTGGTATACTATATCTGAAGTTTGAACTCTACCTCCACTCAGTTGCTATACTGTTTCTGAAGTTTGAACTCCACCTCCACACATTTGCTATACTGTTTCTGAAGTTTGAACTTCACCTCCACACAGTTGCTATACTGTTTCTGAAGTTTGAACTCTACCTCCACTCAGTTGCTATACTGTTTCTGAAGTTTGAACTCCACCTCCACACAATTGGTATACTATATCTGAAGTTTGAACTCTACCTCCACTCAGTTGCTATACTGTTTCTGAAGTTTGAACTCCACCTCCACACAGTTGCTATACTCTTTCTGAAGTTTGAACTTCACCTCCACACAGTTGCTATACTGTTTCTGAAGTTTGAACTCCACCTCCACACAGTTGATATACAACACTTCAAATTTCTTAATTCTATTTAGTTTTACTGAAAGATTAAGCTCGAATTTTTAAAAATTTTAGAAAAATATCATCATATTTTATATATGGTATTACTTTCTTGTCTTAAAACGGCAATCTTTTAGGTCGGCGGGTCGGATTAAATTTGGTTTGTTTATGGAGAACAAAGCAAACTTGTTTAATCCTATGAGACTCGCAGGTAAATATGCGTAAGATCTGAGGACAGTACATATTTTACCTGTTGGATCAGCTAGGTGGGCCAGAAAAAGCACATAGTACTTGTTGGATCAGCTACGTGGGTCAAAAACATTTCGTTGGATGGTTGAATTTGACCAGAAAGCTGTGTGTTGAATACTGCTGACTTAGGTGATGAATCAGTCATTATCTTTTTTTCCGGTGCAATCACTGACCTTGTTTATGATACTAGATTAGGAATTGCGAATAGTGAGATTGGCGTCAAGTCAGTGCACAGATACTTTCTAAACACCTTATAACAATGGTTTATTGCTGGCAGAACTTGCTTTTATCATTAGACCAATTTGTTTAAGGCACTGATGTGTGTGTTTGAAGATTGTACACAAACGAACAACAGATCAATGGGATCTCCCTAGCGTAGTGGTTAACCTGTTCGCCTTGTGTTCAAGAGGTCATGAGTTCGAATCCGACTCGTGTCGTCTTGTATAAGGTGGATTTTTTCGGAGATCCCTGTGGATTATCGATTGAAGATACGGGGTTACGTACCATGAATGGTACTCTCTGCAGGCGTCAAGTTGAATCAGGCGTCGAGTGAAGTCAATCCTCTACGACTTTAGAACCCATTTTTAATAACAGATCAAGCCTGTACAGTTATTTGTTTACTCATAACATCACATTTTTTTGATCAAGTTCAGAGTTCTTCTTCTTCTGCGTTCGTTCGTTCTTTACAGCAAAGCTGAGATATCTGCGCCTTTCGGCCTGGCGCGTCCGACTTCAGCATGGCTTTGGGTCACTGACCCTAAATGGGGGATGGGATAGCCAACTCATTCCAATAAACATACACAGAAGATAATATATTTCAATAAACATACACAGAAGATAATATATTTCAATAAACATACACAGAAGATAATATATTTCAATAAACATCAACAAAATAGAAAAGTCAACAATACTTCTGGCCACAGACACTGAGTAAAACTCATATGACAACAGGGGATATAGATTATATAGAGAAATATAAGACTATCCTTTAATATGTAACATTGTAGTCGGGAAGGTTCATATTTACAGTGAACGAGTCCAGTTTGTGTTATATCACAGTTTGTTTTTTTTCATAATAAGAATTAGAGGTTGTGATGTGGCGAACCACAAACTCCGCGAACCTTCTTCTTCAGCGTTTATTTTCAAACTTCTGCAATTATCAGGATAGTCTTGAGAGCGGAAGGCGTTGTTTTATGGTTTACATCATTGCAGCGATATCTGCGCCGTTCAGAATATGACACATTAGGCTTCAGCATAGCTTATGGATCACTTTGATCCTATATGGAATGGGATAATCAACTTCATGCCACAGCTTCCCTAGTCGCCATTTACGACATTCATGGAATGATAGATACTTGACGATTGAGAAAGAAAAAACGTTATGAATAGACAGAAATCTCAACGTTGAAAGGTATCAGAATGGTATGGCAATAAATGAAAATATTCGCCATCAAAAATAGAGAAGTGACTTATTTGTACACTGGTTTCCCAAATATACACATTCCCTCTCAACGAAGCTACGTTCCTTTATCCAACAGTCTCATGTTACTCACACCTCGCCCTTAGCTTCAAGCCATAATTCCCAGGTATCTCCATAAAAAGCTTTCGTGCACAAAATATAACAGTCCTGGGTCGATTCACGGCTTTCTAGAAACATATTACTTAAGTTTCATAACACGGTTCGGTAACACAGTCCTGCAAAATCAAATGGTTCTACTTGTTTCCAACAGGATGTACTCCAGAGAACGAAAATACGTTCTTTCGCCAATTTATTGGAGACAAGGACCCAACAAAGACGAACTTCGACCATGCTATGGCTCACGTTTTCTTTTATCAATTTCACTAAACAGTGGACTTCCCACAGACAAATCGCTTGCTGAGGTAACCGTGCACCACAACCTAGTTAGCTGCATTCCCGCACTGCACACTTGTCTCTTTCAGAGAACTGAATGCTAATGGTCAACGGTGCTTTATATTTTTGCCGCTATCTTGATTGATATCAGCCTGACCGCAGACACTGCATCCTTTAACAAATATCCTCAAGTAAACATGAAAATACTGGGTCAATTATCCCCTTTATTACAACACAAAATGCCACCACTGTCAACAAAAAAACATCTTATCCAAAGTATCTTCATTCCAACCCTGTGCTACCAATGTCAAACATGGTCCTTTACAACAAAACATAAGAGACAACTGGTTACAACAGAGATGAGATGTCTGAGAAAAGCCACAGGAGTGACCAGAAGACAGAATTAGAAATAGTAAAGCAAAATGAATTAAACAGGTTACTGAAAACACGTACCTTGCCTATGAATAAAAAATATATAATAAAGTGTATATAAAAAAACATAAAATAAAACTAAACAAGACAATTCTCCACGTATCGGCTCAAATGGAACCTTTTTCAAGAGACACACAACAGTAAACAACACAATAATAAACAGAATAGATGACTTAGCCTGTCTAGAGCCACGTCTCAAAAACATAAAACCATGTCTCCATGACGCAGGATTGGAAATACATCTAGTAAAAGAGAAAATACGTGCATTCATTATAAACAAACTGGAAAGGGGGAAATTAGAGGCAATATAGATGTGGTTTATAATGAATGCAAGAATAATATAAGAAAAAGACCCCTTTTGTCACTTTATCAGACAGGCAGGTTTTAAGAACATAGTCACAACAGGCAAGACTGAAGGGAACAGAGATAGATGGGGACAACGTGATAAAATATTAGTTTGACAACATAGCAAGTCATGGAAACAACAACGATCCTAATAACAATACTGTGGACTGAGAGCCATGGTCGTCTACGCCAACCACAATGGAATATGATAATGATTGATGAGTAATGGTGAGGTGGTGGGGTGAGTAGGTTTGGGGAAGGAAGGATACAAGAAGAATCATCATTATAAATGCATGGAATGAATGTCAAACCAAATATAGACATAAACATATATATATATATATATATATAAATCCACACCTAAACATACATAGAAATGTATACACACACCAAGAGTTAAGCAATGAATATATAACAAAATGGACACAGATGTGTAAAGGATACCCACACAAAATGCACAGGCATGTAAATGTATCCACACATAGGAAAGGGCTCACACCAGAATAAGGATACATATTGACACAGAATGGAGATACGTGCATTAACATGAACAAGCGCTCACATAAATAAATATATATATATATATATATATATATATATATATATATATATATATATATATATATATATATATATATATATATATATATATATATATATATATATATATATATTATATATATATATATATATATATATATATATAAATATGAACATGCATCCACATAAACATTTTCTCACTTAAATAAAAACAATAACATGAACATTCGAACACATAGAAACAACAAAGTCATCTCAACCTTTTCATTGACTTTGTGAGTGGTTTCCATCTAGCTATTAAATTTACCTTTCTTATTTCCTCCAATTCTGTGAACTTCCTTGACATTTGTGTTTCCATAGGATCCACATCCCTTACCACGTCTGTACATTATAAGCCTACGGCCTCTCATAGTTTTCTTCTTTATACATCATCTCACCAGAGGTCTTGTCGTCATGCCCTTCCTTTTATTCAGCTGCTTCGTCTTCGTCGTCTCTGCCAAGAGGATGTTGATTTCCAGGTTCAAGCTCATAAGATGCTGGATTTTTTTCGCCGTCGCTTATACCCTGAGGATATCCTGTCATCAGCTTTACAACGTATTCTTACTATTTCCCGCACAGTGGCCCTCGTACCATCTATTAAACATACCTCTGATCGCCCAATGCTGGCTATCACTTTTCATCCTCATAATATGCTGGCACTACCTATCCTATTACGACATTTCTCTATCCTCCAGTTAGATCCCATCTCCAGTCCTGCATTTCCCTCTCTTCCACTAGTCGCTTTTCGGAGGGACAGAAACCTTCGGGATCTCTTAGTTCATTCTCGTCTGTGCACTTCTGCAGGTCAACTAGGAACTGTCCCTTGTCATCGAAATTGTTTGACTTGCCCTTTTGTTATTCTCACTCCCATGTTACAGTTTCCTAAATCACACTTTGATATTCAGGATTCTTTTAAATGTTTGTCCCGTAATTTAATATACTCTATCATATGTAAGCGTTGTGGTATGAAGTATATTGGTGAGACTGGTAGAAGTTTAGCTGATAGATTCGCCGAACATTTGAGAAATATCACGAATCATCGTGACTCCCCAGTGGCTAATCATTTTAACAGCCCGTCACATCATGGTAGCTCTGATGTCTCTGTAACCGGTGTGTTACGTTGTTATACCGGTGACTGGCAACGTCAGTCCTTGGAATATCGTCTCATTTGCCATATGGGAGTCTTACAACCACACGGAATTAACATTAATCACCATTTTGTTTGAGTTACCCACCTTTTCGTTATACCTTCTACTCCCGTACTGCACGGAATTTTGTAATTATTTGTCTTTGTACAAATTCGTGAGTAATTATTTTTGTGTTTGCCGTACTTCTATATATTTCCTTTATGTCTTCTTTCGTTTGTGTATGTCAACATGTCATTATTTTGTACTCTAGTCCATCAATTATACATTAGAATGCCATATTGTTATTGTTCAATCATTTACATATTTAGATTTTGATTTCCTCGGTGTTATTGTAGTTGTCTCTTCGATGGGTGCCCACACTTGTATAGTTATTTGTATATGCAATTTGTTTTACATGGTTCTATGTATCCACACAATTATTTGGTGTGAGCCCGTTCCTATGTGTGGATACATTTACATTTTGGTGTGAGCCCTTTCCTATGTGTGGATACATTTATATTTGGTGTGAGCCCTTTCCTATGTGTGGATACATTTACATTTTGGTGTGAGCCCTTTCCTATGTGTGGATACATTTACATGCCTGTGCATTTTGTGTGGGTATCCTTCACACATCTGTGTCCATTTTGTTATATATTCATTTCTTAACTCTTGGTGTGTGTATACATTTCTATGTATGTTTAGGTGTGGTTGTATATATATGTTTATGTCTATATTTGGTTTGACATTCATTCCATGCGTTTTCAAATGATGATTCTTCTTGTATCCTTCCTTCCCCAAACCCACTCACCCCACCACCACACAACCTCATCATTACTCATCAATCATTATCATATGCCATTCTGGTTGGCGTAGGCGACCTTGGCTCTCTGTCCACAGTATTGTTATTAGGATCGTTGTTGTTTCCATGCCTTGCTATGTTGTCAAACTAATATTTTTATCACGTTGTCCCCACCTGTCTCTGTTCCCTTCAGTGTTGCCTGTTGTGACTATGTTCCTAAAACCTGCCTGTCTGATAAAGTGACAAAAGGGGTATTTTCTTATATTATTCTTGCATTCATTATAAACCACATCTATATTGCCTCTAATTTCCCACTTTCCAGTTTGTTTATAATGAATGCACGCATTTTCTCGTTTACTAGATGTATTTTCAATCCTGAGTCATGGAGACATGGTTTTATGTTTTTGAGACGTGGCTCTAGACAGGCTAAGTCATCGATTCTGTTTATTATTGTGTTGTTTACTGTTGTTTGTCTCTTTTAAAAGGTTCCATTTGAGCCGATACGTGGAGAATTGTCCTGTTTAGTTTTATTTTATGTTTTTTTATATACACTTTTTTATATATTTTTATTCATAGGCAAGGTAATTGTTTTCAGTAACCTGTTTAATTCATTTTGCTTTACTATTTGTTCATTTGGTTACTGCGGCACCCTCCACTTTGTCGTTCACCCTCCGACCATTTGGTTATTTACAGAATTAGAAACGATGTCATAAGAGAAAGTGTGTGTGTCATATCAATTCTACAATACATACAAAACCAACAGATACAATGTTTTTGTCATCTGGTAAGAATGTGATTCATTAGTTTATAAAGCATATACAAAGAGAGGAGAAGCAGAAAGAAGAGCCAACAGTAGACCTAGAGTACGCTGGATCGACAACATCAAAGAGACATTACACGAACACCACATAACATTGTCTGAAACTGCCAGAAAAGCGAGAACAAGAACATTGTATCTCCCTCGACACCTATAACGGGTAAAAGAGGAAGGAAAGAAGAAGAAGAAAACATGAATCAATCTTTCATCTGGCTAGGCTTGATAAAATACAAAGATCAGCTTATGGTAAATCGCAGAGTTGAAGCAGGAATGAGACCCTCATAGAAGAATGTAACACTAGGAAATACTTGATGAAAAGATATAAGTGTAGATGTTGGAAAACAGAGGACACACGCACAAAACAGGTGTGCTTGGGAAGAGTGTGTTCATTGCCTATGCACACATTAATGAGAATGACAGGTAAAAGAAATAATTTCAGTACAACACGCATGTACAATTGCGTGTAATAATTGTAATACTATCTTCATATTATCTTCTTCTTCTACGTTCATTTTCAAACGGATACAGATTCGCTGGATGTTCAGCAATCAACAATCAACTAACGGTTTTCGTTGTGACATTGTCTACAACTCATCTGAGTTATCTACATCATTCGGTCTGACACATCATACCTCAGCGAGGGCTACTTGTCATTTCTACCTTCTGTTGGATAGGATAGTCAATAGAAGGTGGTACTGCTAGTAGAACATAATGGAAAATAATACTCACGTGGTAGACAGGTAATGAAGTCCTACTGAATGACGACTAAAACACTACACACTATCACTAGCGGATGTAAATATGGTACATATAACAAAACAAAACACATAATATAATCTACAAATGACAATACACAGGACAAAGTCGACGTTTCGGACCAATAGGCCTTTTTCAAGATACGGGCATAACATACAAACATAAAAAAAACCACAAGTAGAAATGAATGCGTATCCGAGTGAAATGTGGTAGTAAGATAGATACCGGAAGCATACGAACAGGAAGTACACAAAGACGATAATACAGGTGGAACGAGAGGAACAAAACGATGACGTAACAAAGACCAATACGACCGAGAACTAAGCGAAAGAGTGGTCAGAATTGAGTCCAAATGGCTTGATGGTACCTCAGCACATCAGTCTACTACAAACCCACTATACGGGACTAAGATGGGGCCTAGCTATGCCTGTCTTTTCATGGGACATCTAGAACATCTAGTTTGGTCCACCTACGATGGCCTATTCCCATCTCTTTTCCACAGATACATTGATGATGGGATAGGCATTACTGACATGACAGAAGCAGAACTGTCTCGCTTCATCAACTTCATCAACAATTTCAACACCGCTATTAAATTCACATTTACCATTTACACCACCTCTGTCCATTTCCTGGACATCATTGTCACTATTCATCCCCTATACCTCAGCACATCAGTCTACTACAAACCCACTGATGCACATGACTTTCTGCTCTACACTTCTTCTCAACCTCCCGCCTGTCGTAACTCTCTACCTTACTCACAGCTTCTTCGCCTTCGTCGCTTATGTAGCGATGACGACGATTTTCTCGACAAATCCTCTGAGATGATTGAGTTCTTTCGTAGACGCTCCTTCCCTGACAGCATTCTTTCATTGGCTTGGCTCCGTGTACGCCAGCTATCTCGCCTTGATACCTTGAATAATTCTCAGGGTTCTTCCTCCTCCTCTGATAGGGTTAAACTGGTTCTTTCCTTCCATCCCCATAACTCGACTGTCCGTCGCATTCTACTTAAACATTATTCCCATTTCCAGTCTGATTCTGACACCCGTGACGCTTTCCACTTATTACCTCTGGTGGCCTATAGGCTCGACAAAAATCATAAGGACATCTTGGTCCACAGCCACCTCAGGTCCTCTGCACCTGACCATTTTGGTACCGTGCGGTGCTCACGCGGTCGTTGTTTCACATGTCCTTATGTGATTCAGATGCGCTCCATCTCATTCCCCAAGGCTAGTTTCTCCATCGATGAGGCCTTTACATGTTTGTTTTGTTTGTTTTTCGTTCGCTCCATTGTAACCATCACGGATATCCGTGCGATTTCCGCCGGGAGCGTGATTACGTTGTGCCACCGTTATGCGCCTTGTAGACCTAGCACATCCGATTTCGGCATGCCTTGACAATTCGGGTGGGCTACCCTTAGCCTGTGACAGCCTCTATATCTGTCTCCAGGCACGCGTAGTGGAGACTCTTCGCCCAGACGATTTTCTTGCTCTTAGTCTGACTCAAACGAGGTGTTCCACTATCTATGAACTTGCCTCGTGTAATTGGACGTGCTGTGCCTGTGCCCATTGGGTACCGAACCGTTTCTCATCCGTGAACCTGGTTCCTTAAGGGGACGAACTCAACAGAGGAGTTGGACACTGGCTCTTTCGCCCTCTTAGCCGAGGTGTCATTCACCGACGTGTACCCCTTGTCCAAGTTCGAGTCTCACACCACGCGTTTGAGAGCAAGGCGTTCTCGAGCTGAGCGTCCTTGTCCCAATAGCGCCTGAGCCCATCAGGTACTGAACCCTTTCTCTCTTCAAGTGTATTTCCGGTGTAGGAAAACCTGACAGTAGAGTTGGGCCAGGGCTAAATCGTTGTCCCTTTTGTGCCTGAGCGAATCGAGTATGGAACCCTTTCTCTCTGCATGTTACTTCCGGTATAGGAAACCTTGACAGTAGAGTTGGGCCAGGACTGCCATCGTTGTCCCTTTCTTGCCTACACCCATCGGGTACAGAACCCTTTCTCTTTGCAAGCATATTTCCGGTTTAGGAAGGCTCGACATTAGAGTTGGGTTAGGTCTTTTGCTTTACCAAACACCGATGGATGGGTCTGAGTCTCTGCCTGTTAGGAACTCTGGTGACTAAAAGCCCGTCTCGAGCTGACGGAGCTTGTAGTTCCCTTTCCTAGGGACTTTTCACTTTCTATTTGCAGTTCGCGCTGCCCTCTAGCGCTGTTCTGCCCTTTCATTGTTTCATTGTACTCTGTATGAAACATATTTGTCTCTCGCCATGCATATACCTTTACGTGCATTTCACATTGGCCGCCCCTCCAATGTTCGGACTGGACTGACTAGCTTCACTGTATGTCGACAGTGTCGCTATATGTGGTGATGCTGGTGGTGTCGGAGATATTGTCTGTCTCTTGTGCAGTCAAATCTCTTTCCATCTGCTACCTCCACATCCTCGGACACGATCCCCAAAAGATTTGGCCAGAATCAGCACGAGCTGCTGTATTTCTGTTTCCAGGGTGCACCGCGTGGAGGTACATTTGGGATCTTGGTTATCTGCTAACCCTGGGTCCGCCTAGAGCAATGCGTTCCCTTTGCACCCCGCCTTTACATGTGAATCTCGTAATGTTATTTACGTGATCATATGTAAACGCTGTGGTAAGCAATATATCGGTGAGACTGGCCTTAGACTGAGCGACCGCTTCTGTAACCACTTGCATGCTATCAAACACAGAACACCCACTCCTGTGGCCAATCACTTCAACGGCGATGGCCACCGTGGTGTCCTTGACATTCAGGTCACTGCCATCAGATCCTGCACCACAGATGATAGATCTAGGTACGCCCTCGAAAATCGTCTCATTTTCGAGTTGGGTACCATCAAGCCATTTGGACTCAATTCCGACCACTCTTTCGCTTAGTTCTCGGTCGTATTGGTCTTTGTTACGTCATCGTTTTGTTCCTCTCGTTCCACCTGTATTATCGTCTTTGTGTACTTCCTTTTCGTATGCTTCCGGTATCTATCTTACTACCACATTTCACTCGGATACGCATTCATTTCTACTTGTGGTTTTTTATGTTTGTATGTTATGTCCGTATCTTGAAAAAGGCCTATTGGACCGAAACGTCGACTTTGTCCTGTGTATTGTCATTTGTAGATTATATTCTGTGTTTTGCTTTGTTATATGTACCATATTTACATCCGTTAGTGATAGTGTGTAGTGTTTTAGTCGTCATTCAGTAGGACTTCATTACCTGTCTTCCACGTGAGTATTATTTTGGATAGGATAGCCAACTTCACCTCCAAAACCACCTTAGCTGACTCTTACAACATTCGTGACAGGTTATTATCGTTATTATTTGCTCTCTATTTAGCAACGACAACATATCATATATGAATCTTCAATGTAATGTTCAAGTATTTAAAAATGTCAAATACAATAGAGAAATTACAGGATTACATTTTCTGTATGTTATTTAAGAGATTGAAAGAATCGGAAATGTCTCCAAGAGATATTAAAGTAAAGTTACCCATATCATTTATTAATGCCGTAGGGATGTGAGTTGTTAGCAATCTCACATTTCAGTGACTCTGCTATATGAGGGCGGTAGCCATCTTCTCTTCCTCGCAGTCTTTACCTCCCGGATTAATCAGGTTTTCATTTAAGGCTGGGTCGACCCAGAAGTCGTTGCGATCTGAAAAAATATTTCCGCATCAACTGGGGAATGAACCCAGGACTACTCATTTGCGAATCCATGCTCTAATCACTGCGATACACGGCCCCCAAAAGACTGAAAGAGTCGGGAATTTCTCCGAGAGATGGTAGTGGATGACGATTACGCGAAAGGATGATATGTAATCAACGGGCTACATACAATCTGCTGATCTAAGTCCTAAGGCAGTGCGCGTCTTTTTGGAAAATTACAAAATACATTAGTTAAATTGAGAAAGCAGTTTTACTACAAATTTGAATATTCTCTCTGTGTTGTTATATACAATGCAATTGACGTAAATTATGGTCGTGTTGTTGTGAAGACATGTCTTCTAGTTATATAGGGAGACCATAATTAAAAGCGTCACGAATGAAGTCTTGTTTACTTTCTGTACAGAATTCTTTACTGCCGACTGTCCTCATTTTTCCTTAGGACTTTAGTATTGTTCAGGATGTCCAAAAATGCATCGTTCCATGAGAATGTAAGATATTTGATAAGCTTGCAAGACGAAAAATGTCGCTTTCACAGCTCGTAAACGTTATCCTATTTAATCTACGCATATCATTAAAGTCTGGAGAGATTAAGATTATGTACCTGCAAGGTGGATTTACACAAAACCATCGCACATTACTTGAGCCAAGCCGTACAGTGCATAGATCAGACGTGAAACGTACAATGTTAGCCAAGGAGCTTCAAGGTTTCATTACCCTGACTCGTACCTGCATTACTAAACTTATGATGTAAACATGGCCGTGTATTATCGGTACCTGAAATGAAAGTAAAGAATATCGACAATGTTACTTGCTATGAATGTTGTAAGAGGCTGAGGCGTTGGAGCGGAACTGGCTGACCGATCCTATAGAGCAGTGTTTCCCAACGTTGAGCCCGGCCCCACAGGGGACAATCTGATAGTTCAGGGGGGCAATTTGAGCAAGTTGTAATTATGCTTCATTTAGGAATATTTCAACTTTGGAATATAACAAAAATTATGTCACATGCCCCCAAGGAGGGGGAGGGGTGCCCCCGGAGGGGAGGTGGTGGAAACAGAATTTTAGAAAGTCTTAGATGGGGCATGGTAGAAAAAAGGTTGGGAAACACTGCTATAGAGGATTGTAATGACTTAGTAGCTAGATAAGCTATCGAAAGTCGAACATGTCGCAGTTACACTCTAAACCATGATACAACTTAATTCGTTCTGTGGACTAGTTGATTACGTCCTGATAATCTTAGGATGTTGAAAATGAACGCATAATAATAGTGATGCCTGCTTAAATGCAAACCTTAAGTGGTAACTAAGGAGGTTAGGCGTGAGATTCACTACCCTAACATCATTATTTCCGCTGTGATGAAGCCTGGAGGAGAATCATGCATGAGCTGCTAGTAGGAAGTCTAGCCTTTTATCTTTACCTACCTCAAGATTGCAAGAAAATCACTGAAAAATCCCTCAGGAATAGAGAAAATTCATAATGCAGGAAACAGAGATTTGAGTCCTCTTAGATGTCACCCACTATCCTCGCAACATGAATCAACACTCTTTTCAGACTTCGATCACACAGCATCGATGCGAATTGTGAATAGATGCCACTGAAGACAGAAAGCATAGTGATTCGTTGCGAGACGAGTGGGTGCCAATTAATAGGACCTGGTTCAAATCCAGTTTGCTGCAACATGCGTTTTATTTATTAACAAATCATCGATGCATCTATATTATACTATTCATGTACACTGGCGTAGAATATTGTCCAGCTTCCGGAATTGTATTCTACAACAACAAAGTACTTGACAACAACATAGCACTTTGTAACAACATAGCACACTACAACAACATAGCACTCTACAATAACATTGTATCCCACAACCACATTGCATCTTACAACCACATCGTATACTACAACCACATTGTAACCTACAACCAAATTGCGTCCTACAACCACATTGCATCCTACAACCACATTTCATCCTATAACCACATCGTATCCTACAACCACATTGCATCCTACAACCATATTTCATCCTATAACCACATCGTATCCTGCAATCACATTGCATCCTACAACCACATTGAGTATAATCCTCAACCAGGACTTGTGCATCAACAAATGCATACCAATCTGAGCTGAAAGTAAAACGCTACTGCCTGGCCTAGGGGAAAAGAGTGACAAGCTATCATGAGGTTCTATCATCCCTATCATGGTGTAAAACTAGGTTTTGTCCTTCCTATCATGGTGTAAAACTAGGTTTTGTCCTTCCTATCATGGTGTAAAACTAGGTTTTGTCATCCCTATCATGGTGTAAAACTAGGTTTTGTCATCCCTATCATGGTGTAAAACTAGGTTTTGTCCTTCCTATAATGGTGTAAAACTTTTGGCCGAAACGTTGAATACGTTTTATGTATTGTATTTTGTATGTTTTCTTGTTTGCATATCATAACCCCCTACTTTTTGTGATAGTTCGTCGTGTCTAAGTGGAACGTCCTAAAAACCTGTTGTTTTACGTAAGTACTGTTGAAAAGAGATAGAGACTGTGTAATAAGATCAGTAATGGATTAACTACAGAGTGTAGAAGACGGTGATAGACGTGATCAAGTACACATAAGATGCATGACAGATTCGGGGTTCACTAAGGGTGAGGGAAGAAATGTGTCCAGTCTGAGAAGATCCAAAGATCACATAATCATAACCTGACTGAATTTCAGTCTGTATATTTGTGGATGAACTAACTTCTGTTACATAAATCCTTCTGGACTTTACGATGTTAGTTGGTTAATCCAACGATCGACGGAATAACCCAGAACTGAATAGAGAAACACCTTCCATCAACGGTCATCAACAGATTCAGACAGCAACAGAATACATCAACAGATTCAGACATCAAAAGAATACACCACCAATCTCTTTAGTGGATACCTACAGGCAAAAGAGCCAGGAGTAGACCAAAAGAAACAGAAGAATAATACTTAGATAAATTAAACAAATAATATGCATACTATTCAAGAACTGCACATAATAGCTTTAAACAGACAGAATTGGAGAGATCTGACCTATGCTCTATGCGCTAACTTCAGCGCTAAAGGAAAATGAATGAATGAATGACTACTTTTGGATGACTGCTAACACTGAGAACAGAACACCTCTGAGAATGGCTAGTGTGCCACAATGCTGGTTTCAAATACAGAATCCAGTTGTGCTTCAGACCAGCCGTGATAAAAGCTTTAATAAATAAAGCAGTTGCTTTGTGTCAGTTTAGCCACACACAAAAATGGTTTCCACGTATCGATTTTATGTTAAAAACATTATCTTATCATTGCATCCAGTGCCTCTCAGCATCTATACAACTAAAGCCTCTTAGCATCATTGCACCTATTGCAGTTTAGCACGCATCACTGAATCCATAGCCCTTAGAATCATTGTAACTAAAGCCTCATTGCATATATAACCTCATAGCATCGTTGCATCCATAGCCTTTTAGCATATCATTGCACCCATAGCCTCTCATCATCATTGCATCCTGTTGCCTCCTAGATATCATTGCATCAATAGCCTCTTAGCATTTGTGCATCTATAGCCCCTGTGTATCATTGTATATATGACCAATTAGCATTATTTAGCCCAAGTACAAGACTAAAAAAGGTTGGTAAAAGCAATAATATCATCCAACTACCCAAGCATCCCCACCCCCAATTCCACCCCACCCCAGGCAAAATAATACAAAAAATGGAAATATTCATTGCCTCCTTCACTGGTTTCAGAAAATTGAAATTACCCAAGTTACTTGCCACGATTCCTGATGACAGACATTAGCAAAAATCCGAACATCCTGGAACAGGCAATCTCGGCTCTACTTACAACCATTTCTAAAGTATATGTCTTCTTTTTTATATTTCTACACGTCTTTAAACAAGTAAACATTTGGCTTTAATCAGCGACGTGACAAGAACAACATATAAATAACTTGCTGGTGTCTTTGTCATGGTTTGTAGCCTATTTATCGTCGTATTCCTGTTTAAGAATATTTTAACAGAAACACCACGCTCTGGTTTCCCTACTCTTCAGTCAGATGCTAACAGCTTGTATCTTTACCGATGTGTGTTTATACAATCTTCTACAATCAAAATATGTTTAACACGCTTTCAAAGAACTATCAGGTTGGAGAATTTCTGTGCGTTCCCTGGAGCCTCGTCTATTGATGTATCGCTTATTTGAAACGCCTGCTCAGTGTATTTCTTTGCAAAATTGTGTTTCATTTCTCGCGCGCTTTTTTTTGTTGTCTTTATGTAACAAATTATTGTTTCTTCTTCTTCTTTATGTAACAAATTATTGTTTCTTCTTCTTCTTTATGTAACAAATTATTGTTTCTTCTTCTTCTTTATGTAACAAATTATTGTTTCTTCTTCTTCTTTATGTAACAAATTATGGTTTCTTCTTCTTCTTTATGTAACAAATTATGGTTTCTTCTTCTTCTTTATGTAACACATTATGGTTTCTTCTTCTTCTTTAAGTAACAAATTATTGTTTCTTCTTCTTCTTTATGTAACAAATTATGGTTTCTTCTTCTTCTTTAAGTAACAAATTATTGTTTCTTCTTCTTCTTTAAGTAACAAATTATGGTTTCTTCTTCTTCTTTAAGTAACAAATGATAGTTTCGTCTTCTTCTTTAAGTAACAAATTGTATGCAGAGTGACAGAATGTTGTCCAGAGAACAGATTGAGCTGTGTCATGGTTTTACAGCATAGCTAGACACATCCGACTTCAGCATTGCATGTGCATTAAACAATAAAATTGAGCAGACAATTTCACCTAAAAAACTTCCTTATTTGTATCTTACGACAAGCATGACTGGCAACAATATCGCGATTCTGTGCTCTCCTTGTGGGCCCGTCAACATACAGACGAATTCTAGTTTTATTTTTCGCACTTATTCCCTGACTGCTCTGTGTGAACAGGTAAAATGTGCATCTGTGACTGTCAAGGTATCAGGCTCAATTCCACTAGAAGAGATTCCACTAGAAGCAATACGATTGTTCAAAAAGCAATGGCAACCTACTAAGCATGTTGACAATATCCAAGTGTTGGTGAGTAATGCTACTCTTATCAGTCCAATCTATTCTTTAAATAATGCTGGTCTTCAGACGTTGACTTAGTGATTAATACAATAAATTAGTGTCTTTTAAGGCTGTATGTAGAAGTTTTTTTCCTAACAGTTCATAGGTAAGGGCAGTCAATGAGTAGACGTTCCACTGTTTCATTGGGATGAGAGCAGTGTCTGCAAGTGGGTAGTTACTGGGGTTTGATACGGTTCAAGTGATTATTGATCCTTGCATGTCCTGTTCGAACCTACTGAACTTAAATATTTACTAAAAGTCATTACAGCCAAAATAATTTTGATTAATCTCTACACCCCGAGTACGATCTAGCATCTTGGTAACACCTTAACCGTCCATTGATATAACTCACAACCTCCTTAATTTAGGCCCTAACCATATTACTGTTATCGTTTGTCGGTATTGTTATTGTTATCCACGACGATAATTAGCTATACTTCGGCAGTTCTGCATCAAAGAGCGAGTTTCTAAATCTTCTGTGTTTGTATCTATGTTAAAATTAAGAATATGTTGTCTGTCCGCTTTAACGTATTTTCTGTATGAAAACAATGACTATCCTCATAAAACCACCATCTTGAATAAGCTCCCGCCGAAGACGGATGTGTTGGACCATTGTCGCAAATAAAACGGGCACAATACATTTCCATTATCTGGATTACATCCTGCTGCAATTCTAGTAGGACAATAGTCCTGCTACAAGGGACATCCAGTGAGAGTTTGAGAATGAACGCTGATGAAGAAGAAGAAGAGGAAGAAGAAGCTGCATTTCTTCTTCCTCTTTTGCGACCATTTCATATGTGTGTCATGTGACGTATTCTTTCTGAGAACGTAGCCTGCCTTCTGTATCTCATGAAATTATCCCACTCTCCTGCAAGGTGTTCCGCCTTCTCTTGCGACATGTGCGTGCATTCCTGAATATCTCTTGTCCAGCGACGTCTTGGTGGACCTTTGCCTCTACTACCTTCTATCGCACCCTGTCCAACAACATTCTTTACAAGCCATCGTGCTATTCTTCTTATGGCCGAAAATACCCAACTTCCTTTTTACTTATGGTGCTCAAAAGCCGGCCTTCATGGACATTGATTTCCATAATGACATTCTTGGCGCAATACTCCCTGTAGCATATGCTCAGTATTCTATATCAGTTAATGGGTTCTCTCCATGAAATGATTGTCAGCAGGAGGTTCTCGCTGTTGCCTCAAAGCTTTGCTTTCAGTTCTGTAACTTTAAAGCCAGGCGTTAGTCATTCTGCCATCACATACTGGAGATACCCACAGAGTCTGTTCTGTAATCTGGAAACCTTTAGACATGGAAATATGTCAATTTGGAAAATCTCTGTTTTGTGGAGAAATGTTTGTATTCTACAGTGTCACGTGCACAGATTAAAGAGGTAATTTGCTGTGATCTGTTCAACTTTAGGATGTGATATATGAAATGTTGCTGTGATCTGTTCAACTGTAGGACTTGATCTTGTGAAAAATTGCTGTGATCTGTTAACTTTAGCATATGATCTATGAAATGTTGCTGTGATCTGTTCAACTTTAGGATGTGATCTTGTGAAAAGTTGCTGTGATTTGTTCAACTTTAGGATGTGATCTTGTGAAAAGTTGCTGTGATTTGTTCAACTTTAGGATATGATCTATGAAATGTTGCTGTGATCTGTTCAACTTTAGGATATTATCTTGTAAAAAGTTGCTGCCTGTTCTCTGATTGCATGTATTCAAGCTTTTTATTTTGTGTTTCAATTAAGGCCTCCTACTTTCTTAACCACTTGAACGAGCAACATGAGCCATGCAATAAAGATTATCGTAGAACCCGATGAATTGCTAGCTCGACAATCTTGATCCCTATAATATGAATAACAGACTGTCAGAGGATTTTAAAAAACTGTTTTGAATTTTCATTTCCCTTGTGTATTCCTTTTATCATAAATGTCCCTGTTGAACAGCTATGTAGAAAAAGTCTTTGTTCCTTTGGTTATTGTTATTTTTTTTTTTTAAATTGGTTTTAATATTATGTAGTTAGATTATCTAGAAATAATATCACATTAAATTAGTATTCGTGGCTTGTTACTTAAACATGAAAGTATAGTTTTTCTTTCAGTTAAAGAGTCGTGTTACTTAATTATGGCAGTTCTGCCGAAGACGAATGTGTCGGGCCATTGGCACAAATAAAACAATGACAAAACGTATTTTAATTATCTGGACTACATCCTGCTGGAAATCTAGTAGGACCATGGTCCTGCTATAAGTGAGATCCAACGGGAGTTTGAGAATGAACGCTGAAGAAGAATAATTAATTATGACAGTATAGTTATTCCTTCAACTCCAAAATTGTGTTACTGAAGTATGGCAGTATAGTTCTTCTTTCAGTTCCAGAGTCGTGTCTCTGTTGACTATCTTGTAATTGGAAACATTTCCCGAGCTTTTACCAGTGTAATATTACTTTTCTATTACTACTGCACTGTTTCGCAGTACAAGCTCGAATAAAACAACGGTAAACCGCATCTTCAGCATCTTGTACTTCGGATGTAACTTATCATAATTTCCGTTTAATCACACAAAATGCTGCAGATATCTTACTGTACTTATTTCTATACAGTTTATTTTAAATCTAAGAAACCATTTATAGAATGGCTTTACCCGTGTTTTTGGCTTGCATTCTAGTACTAACTACTAGTAAATGTTTTCATTTTCTAAGAACAGGAAGAGTGGAACCCCAACCCTCCATCGGTTATCTGCAGACTTGATGAAAAGGAGCGATGTTACTAATCTTAGTTCCACCTTCGGATTTCCAGCTCACAAGAGAGAAATCCTATGCTAGGTAAAATGTATACAGCCAAGCTGAATTAGAGTGTTCCAGATCGAGAGGCGCAGATATTACAGCCAAGCTGTAAACATGGCATGAAGTATTCCATTCTCCGGACTACATCCTGCTAATCTGCAATAATTTTAGAACCACCGCAGACGAATTAAAAAGATAGATATATACCAAAAGCTACTAGCCATCATTGAAAGACTGTTGGCCAAGGTAGGATAAATGGTGCTCCTCACGACGCTTCGTATCACACGTGGCTCAACAGAAGGAGATATTGCAAATGTTCCTTATTTTTATAGCATTTCCTTAGTTGATGTAAGATGTGGAGTTTGATGAATTCCTGCAAGACAGTCTATTGACAAGAATGTTGTATCACAACGACACACGATGTCTTCTATACTTCTTAACCTCATATCATCAGTGGCGTGTCTTTAGCGAGTCTGCAGTTCTTCGAGGGAGGGCCTGATTGATTCTTTTTAGCGTATGCGATGTCAGCTGTGTATTTTTTTCTTTCAGGAAGAGGCTAACAAGTTAAAGGAATTCTAATGATACACGAGAATTCATGCGATAGAACAGTTGGAGATGTGTTCTTGCAACATCGGAGCAAATAATATTCGCAGTTTGTACCACGTTTCACAGTTAATTGAAAATTTTGAAAAGGTGTAGAGGATTGACTTCATTGTACGTGGGTTGCCTCATATGTACTCCAACTCTATCAACGAAGCAGTACACCGCATGCTGAGAATGCCACTCATAGCACGTAAGTCCGTAGCTTCAAGCGATAATCCCCTGGGATCTCCCAACAACTCAGTTAATTAATAATTAAAATGTTTGAACACTCTATTTAGCAATTAGAATGTTTGAATACTCTAATTAACAATTAGAATGTTTGAAAACTCTATTTAACAATTAGAATGTAAGAACACTCTATTTAACAATTATAATTTTTGAACACACACTATATAAAATAAGATATCCAGCGGAAGACGGCACTTGATGATGATAATAATGTAAAATATGCGGTTAATGTGTTTCTACACGTATTGTTCACTTTTCTAGTTACAGTGATAATAGCTATTATATTATTACTATAGTAGGACAGTAGACGTGTTTAAAATGTATGATTACGTTTTACTCATATATTTATACTGCATGTTTCTTTATTACCAGTTGGTATGAACGATATCGGTTGAAATACAAGTCGTCTTATCACAGACGTCGCCATATTGTGTAGATAATGTCTGTTCTTTTTCTTCTGCTTTCGTTCTCAAACTCATGCAGATTAGAATGATGTAGCACGAGGAAGGGAATGCGTTGTGTCTTGGCTTACAGCTTGGTCGTGATATCTGCTAATTTCGCCCTGAAACATCCACTTTAACATGGTTTATGTATGTATGATGGGACAGGCAATTCTACTCCATAACCTCATTGATCGAGTTTTATGACATGCATGGAAGTTGAACTGTGGTGTCATTCTTTTCTCACCTTTCTTGTCCGGCAACACACTGGTTAAATTATGTGCAATTATAATTTGTGAGAGTAAATTATGTATAATTATAATCTGTAAGAGTAAATTATGTGTAATTATAATATGTGAGAGTAAATTATGTGTAATTATAATCTGTGAGAGTAAAGTATATCTAATTATCATCTGTGAGTGTAAAGTATATGTAATTATCATCTGTGAGAGTAAATTATGTATAATTATATTATGTGAGTCTAAAGAATGTGTAATTATAAATTGTGAGAGTAAAGTATGTGTGTAATTATATTATGTGAGAAAAACGTTTGTTTACTTACTGTCTGTAAGAATAAATTCTGCCTAATTAATATCTCTAAAAGCAATTGTGTAAAAATACCATTTATAAGAATACATTAATATATGGCGGAGAACATGGTCAATTAACAAACAACTAGAAGACAGCATTGCTACGTTTCTGATGTGGATATCTAGTCGAATAAGGATAACTTCGTGAAAATAGAAGAAAACGAATAAAGAAGTTCTATCAGCACTTCCTATGACAAATGAACTAATAAAGGAAACAGAATGAAACAATTAAGCCATAACGTATTTCAGAGGTAGAAAAAGACATGAAATCGTGTTGATGATCTCACTCGAGGGTACAGTCGAGGGGAGGCGAGCAAGAGGTAGGCAGAGATACAAGGGAGAGAGAAACATCACGAGATGGACAGTTAGTCTAGCAGAGTGCACAACCAAAACGAGAGACGGATGATGGAGGTCCATTGCAGCAAACCTTCGCTGCGGAGACGGCACTTCATGATAATTAATAAAAAATCATGTGCAATTACTCTGTAATGATCAATTAATTACGTGTAAAGGATATCTGTAACATGTAATCATAATTGATGCATATCCTGTACAGTGCATGCTCGAGTGGCAACAGGTGCCTGGAATTCTACAGCTGGAGATTTTGTGTATGTAAAATACAAGTGAAAACGTGTGTATATGTTGTCCCAGAATACGGATGTGTCGGGCCATTTACATAAAACGACAACACAACTAATTTCCATATCTGGACTACATCCTACTAAAAATCTAATAGGACCATTTTCTTGCTACAAGAGAGATCCAGCGGAAGTTTGAAAATGAATACTGAAAAAGAAGAAGAATAATATGTTGAACTGTATTTGATATCAGTGAGGTAAAACATGAACAATTCACCTGAGCATGGGTTTTTAGTTACTGTTGCAGATAAGAAAAATTCCGGTTTAGTTGATTCAACTTTTTTTTCGGTCCAAAGAACATCTTTGGTTGAGCTAGTTACGGCCTATCAAAGTATTCATCTGGTATCTAGTTTCCCAGGACTGTGTTTGCCGAGGCCGTCATGGCACTCTTCTGCTATATTACAGTTGGGAGTCAAATAAAGAAGACACGGGAGAGTATCAACTAATTGGGGACACCACACGTTGCTTTTTAGTGTTCACTTTATGACACATATATCCCATTATAAAAGTACGCAGGAAGTTATGGAAAATAGAAAAATAAGAGGAGGTAGATTCTGACAAAATCAAAAGTAAGAAAATGAATATTCTTCTTTCGTTCACTTGAAACATGTCTATATCTGTAATTCTGTCTCCTGAATAAAACTCAGTTTATTTTGTAGTTCATGCAGTGGCCCATAGAGCTTTGATCCCAGTGGTGTTTCATCTGGCCAATATGTCTGCCTCAGCGTTTTATGTTCAGAACACTTTTGAAGTAAATGTTTGGCACTCGGTGCTTCCTGTCCAAATGTAGACATGGTCGCGTTGCCAATCTTGAACTTCGTGTACGTGACTGTGGAGTCGGTTCTGTCCCGTTCTGGGGCGAAGAATTACAATTTGTTCTGATCTATTCATAATGTGATAGTCATCTTGTGTTGGTGTTTTTGACTTTCTTATTGACTTGATCATCTGGTTTTTTTTTCTGATGGTAGGTGATTGGTACATTTGATTTTCGACAGCGCTTCCTTAGCCATTTGGTTTGCTTTTTCATTTTCTGACATTCCACAGTGAGAGGGTATCCAGTGCATGGTTACACTATACTGTTAAGACAGTTCATTAAGTAGTTTTTGTAAGTCTGTTAATTTTCCAGACTGGAGAGCTTGAAGTACTTACCTTGCATCTGCCAGGAATACCACGGACTGTGGGCCAGGTTTGGAGTTCAGCAGTTGTTTAATTGCCTGGATTTCTGCATCATAATTATTGCAGAAAAGTAAGAAGGAAGATTCTAACAAAATGGAAAGTTTTGAGGGCGCTTCTGACACAGTGAAAAGTAAAGAAGATTCTAACAAAATGGAAAGTTTTGAGGGCGCTTCTGACACAGTGAAAAGTAAAGAAGATTCTAACAAAATGGAAAGTTTTGAGGGCGCTTCTGACACAGTGAAAAGTAAAGAAGATTCTAACAAAATGAAAAGTTTTGAGGGCGCTTCTGACACAGTGAAAAGTAAAGAAGATTCTAACAAAATGGAAAGTTTTGAGGGCGCTTCTGAAACAGTGAAAAGTAAAGAAGATTCTAACAAAATGGAAATTAATGAGGGCGCTTCTGACACAGTGAAAAGTAAAGAAGATTCTAACAAAATGGAAAGTTTTGAGGGCGCTTCTGACACAGTGAAAAGTAAAGAAGATTCTAACAAAATGGAAAGTTTTGAGGGCACTTCTGACACAGTGAAAAGTAAAGAAGATTCTAACAAAATGGAAAGTTTTGAGGGCGCTTCTGACACAGTGAAAAGTAAAGAAGATTCTAACAAAATGGAAAGTTTTGAGGGCGCTTCTGACACAGTGAAAAGTAAAGAAGATTCTAACAAAATGGAAAGTTTTGAGGGCGCTTCTGACACAGTGAAAAGTAAAGAAGATTCTAACAAAATGGAAATTTTTTAGGGCGCTTCTGACACAGTGAAAAGTAAAGAATATTCTAACAAAATGGAAAGTTTTGAGGGCGCTTCTGACACAGTGAAAAGTAAAGAAGATTCTAACAAAATGGAAAGTTTTGAGGGCGCTTCTGACACAGTGAAAAGTAAAGAAGATTCTAACAAAATGGAAAGTTTTTAGGGCGCTTCTGACACAGTGAAAAGTAAAGAAGATTCTAACAAAATGGAAAGTTTTGAGGGCGCTTCTGACAAAGTGAAAAGTAAAGAAGATTCTAACAAAATGGAAAGTTTTGAGGGCGCTTCTGACACAGTGAAAAGTAAAGAAGATTCTAACAAAATGGAAATTTTTTAGGGCGCTTCTGACACAGTGAAAAGTAAAGAAGATTCTAACAAAATGTAAAGTTTTGAGGGCGCTTCTGACACAGTGAAAAGTAAAGAAGATTCTAACAAAATGGAAAGTTTTTAGAGCGCTTCTGACACAGTGAAAAGTAAAGAAGATTCTAACAAAATGGAAAGTTTTTAGAGCGCTTCTGACACAGTGAAAAGTAAAGAAGATTCTAACAAAATGTAAAATGTATAGTAGGAATGAAGAAATAATGTGTGAAGATTCAGTGCCGCTACTATACAATTTTGATCCATTAGACAACACCTCCACCTCACACATTTCGTAAACAAAATGTATTTCAAAAACATCTCTGCTCGTAGCGGCCGACTCGACCACCTCCATCCAGATTGAGCACTGTGGAAACATCCACATTGCGTGTAAAGATATAGTGGATGACACAGTATTGAGAAGAGGCACATTGCACGTGTATACCCTAAACTAGCTGATAGATCGTGGAGATAAGCATTTATGGGATTGTCCCAGTGCTACTAGCTGATGCCTAATTAAGAACACAGAAGAGTCTTAGCTAATTTCTCGTCCATATGCGCACAGTAAATATAGGAAGAAGTTCGGATAATTTGTTATTCATACATACACAACAAATATAAGAAGTGGTTGACAAGACAATCTATATGATTATAAGATGATAGAAATAAAAGTTGATTATAAGATGATAGAAATAAAAGTTGATTATAAGATGATAGAAATAAAAGTTGATTATAAGATGATATAAATAAAAGTTGATTATAAGATGATAGAAATAAAAGTTGATTATAAGATGATAGAAATAAAAGTTGATTATAAGATAATAGAAATAAAAGTTGATTATAAGATGATAGAAATAAAAGTTGATTATAAGATGATAGAAATAGAAGTTGATTATAAGATGATAGAAATAAAAGTTGATTATAAGATGATAGAAAGAAAAGTTGATTATAAGATGATAGAAATAAAAGTTGATTATAAGATGATAGAAATAAAAGTTGATTATATTCTTCTTCTTCTGCGATAAGTTTCCTATGCTCATAAGTCTATACAGGAAGTTGGGCCGCCTCCATGAATTCAGTCGTCAGCAGGAGGTCCTCACGGTTGCCCCACAGCTTCACCTTCAGATCTGTCTCTTGAGGCCATATTTTGGTTGATTATAAGATGATAGAAATAAAAGTTGATTATAAGATGATAGAAATACAAGTTTATTATAAGATGATAGAAATAAAAGTTGATTATAAGATGATAGAAATAAAAGTTGATTATAAGATGATAGAAATAAAAGTTGATTATAAGATGATAGAAATAAAAGTTGATTATAAGATGATAGAAATAAAAGTTGATTATAAGATGATAGATATAGAAGTGACCACGAGAGAGGGAAGATTACGATTTCCCACAAAAAAAAGTAAGAATCCACAGCCAATAATTTATTTTGAGGAATATAAGAAACGACCAAAAGGGAAATAACTCCGACCCATTCAACATCGGAGATTACGAGATACCAGAAATAAGATATGCTGACGATACAACATTATTAGTGCACAGTCAAACAGTCAACACCTCATGAACTCCATTAAGAAAAAATAGTGAAAAACATAAATCTATTTCTGATTTGGACACAAGATCAAGATTTTGACAAGCGAAACAAACCACTAGCAAGTTCTCAATCAGTATCAACAACAGCGAATTAGAAAAAGTCTCCAGCTTTGAATATCTTTGGTCTCTTTTAAACAGTAATGGGGATTGATATGAAGAACTCAGAAGGAGGTTGGCTATCGCGTTAAAGAAGCTGATACATATGGAAAAAATAACAACAACATATGGCTGAGCTGCTGCAAAACAACAATACTAACATTCCTAAGAATTTGCATATACCCAGTGGCAATCATATGGGTGTGCATCATGGACAATCACCAACAAAATGAAAAATAAAATAGCAGCATTTGAAGCAAAATGTTACTGAAAAATCCTCTGAAAACCATAGACCAAAAAGATCACCGATATAGCCATCCCGAGTGAAATTAATATAAAAGAAAACTGGCTAAATAGCAGGAAAACTACAATATTTCGGCCATATAAAACGCCAATACAGCCTAGAGAAGACCATAATTGAGGGGATAATGTCAGGATGATGCACACGAGGAAGACCAAGAAGAAGATGAACACAAGACATCAAAGAACTCCTGAACTTGACAGCAAAAGAAGCAGGAAGACTATCTCAAAATCGACATAAGTTTCGAAAGGCTGTAATGACACTGCTACAACCTGTTCAGGATATGTTACATAATGATGATGATGATGAATTAATTAGGACTCAGCTCGTTACGTGTTTTGATTATTGTTTGCCTTTTAGTTGGTTAGTTGGTTACTTTTTATATACGTTGAATCGCATGTCAAAAATAGCCAAGGCCATTCCATTTATATAAATAGTAACCAACTAAAACGCAAACAATAATTAAAACACGTAACGAACTGGGTCCAAGTTAATTTAGCGAATAGTTCTTCTACTGGAGCCCGGTCATGCATGAAATATCTATGTCAACATAACCGCGTCGATGTAAAAAGCATTTACAACTTGACGTTGTGTAAAATCGTTATAATAATGTTATATTAAATTATATTCTTGTTTAGAGAACATAGTCACAACAGGCAAAACTGAAGGCAGCAGAGACAGAGGGCGACAACGTGAGAAAATATTAGACAGTTTAACAACCTGGCACGGCAAAGAAACAACAACGACTTTGGTACATAATACTGTGGACAGAAAGCTGTGGAGAGCCATGACCGCCTACACCAGCCGGCATGGCACCTGATGATGATGATGATTCTTGTAAAGTAGTTTCTCATTATATTACTGGTATTTTAAAAATAGCATTTACCATTAGCATTTTCCCATTTATTTGTATGTTATTGTAGTTATGTTATAAAAGCAAGAACATACAGCGATGGATGACATGAAATGGAGAAAATGTCCGAAAGAAAAACGATTAAGAATACCGCAAAATATTCACTTATAGACAAAGAGATACGTAACATGTACAGAACAGAGAAAAAAACAATAGCTAGAAAGAAATGCAGAGTAATAGAGATGTCACTACAACAGAAAACACACAAACATTCTGTGGTAAGGATAAGAGTGGAAGTAATATGTTTGATATAACAGAAGTACTTACAAGATGGGCAGATTATGTAACAGACCTGTTTGATGAACAACCGAACAAAATACATACAATACACACTAATGATGGACCAGAAATATTGAAATCAGAAATGATGATATTCTTCCTTCGTAAGCAAAAATGAGAATGACATGAAAAACAATAAATGTGATGAACAAGTAGAGAAGAACAAAATATTTGTGATTGTCTAATTTGGTTTGTGAGTTTGTAGATGCCCAATAAGTCCAGTTAGTGTCAGGAAAGTTCTATTGCAGTGCAAGCAGGAGTGCAGAGGGTTCGGGGTAGGAAAGTTTTCGGATTTGTCTTTCCGCTTCCGTCACTTGTAAATTACCTGCAGTGTTCTTCTTTGTTTTAAATTTAGTGATGACAGCAGTGATCTGTGCATACGAAGCTGAGCGATCACGGGTTGTAGTTTCCCAGGAGCTAGAATTGATGCTGCAGTGCATGAGAGAATTGTGTAGGTGATCATTGAAACGCTTTTTCTGTCCTACACTTGAAAGTTTACCATCGCACAGCTCCCCATAGAATCATCTCTGTAGAAGACGCTTGTCTAGCATACGGACGATGTTTCCGTATTTTCCGTATTTTCCGTATAGTTTCCGTATTTTCCGTATTTCCGTATTCAGACTTTTTCTAGTTCATTAGAACTAGACAACGCAATAAAATAATAAAATGTGGAAAGACTGCAGGCTCCGACAACATAACATCAGACATAATAAAAACTCTAGATGATAGTACTCTCAGAAAGTCTGGAAACTATAAACGAACTTTATAATGACATACATGAAACATGCCACATACTTAAAGACCTAAGATCAACCAATATTTATACCACTACATAAGAAACCTAGGTCTGTAGATTGTACATAATAATACATTAGCTGAGTCACATAATTAAATTCAACTAAAAATAACAAACGTGTACATAATAATACATTAGCTGAGTCATAATAACTAAATTTAACTAAAAATAACAAACGTAAGAATTAAAAATAAGATAGACAATGAAGTCAGGGACGAGCAATTCGGTTTTAAGAAAAATAACGGAACCAGAGAAGTTATACTTAGTATCCGACTATTGTTGGATATGTATATGTCAAGAAGTATATATATTTGATACATAGACAACAGAAAGACCTTCGACAAAGTCCAACTTGCAAAAATAATTGAATGTCTTCATGAATTAGGCATAGATGGAAAAGACATCAGAGTAGAAATATATATTCGGAATAAACTGCATAAATACGGTGTGAAAACAGCTACTCACCATAAATAGAAATTAAAATAAGGGTTAAGACAAGAATATATTTTATCACGCAGCCTATTTAATATCTACACATAGAATAAACATATAGAAGAAATTCCAGGACTCAAGATCAATGGGAAGATAATAACTAACATGAGATATGCACATGGACTTTCCTTTTAGCAGAAAGTGAACATGAACTACAAAGACTAATAGATCAAGTCGATAAATCAAGTAAAGAATATGGACTAGATATTCTTCTTCTTTTTCAGCGTTAATTCTCAAACTCCTGCTGGATTTCTCTTGTAACAGGACAATGGTCCTACAAGATTTCCAGTTGAATATAGTCCAGAGAATGGAAATGCGTTGTGTTGCCGTTTTTTTGCGCATATGGCCCAACACATCCGTCTTCGGCGGTGACTAGATATAAACATCCATATAATAAAAAGCATGATAACCAGCAATGTCACGGAAGAACAAGTGCTAAACTTAAAAATATATAGAGAGAAACCACAAGTAGAACATTATCAATATCTCAGACACATAATCAGAAATGATGGTAGATGTGAAACAGAAGTTAAAAGCATAAAAGTACTTTCACTGACTTTAGGAAAATAAAAACGAATGACAATCACGTTAAAAATGAGAATTAGAAAATGCTACATCTATGCTATATTAATGTATGGATAAGAAACATGGACAAGAAACAAACAATTTAGAAGAAATAAATGATGCTTTTGAGATGTGGATATTTAGAAGAATAGGAAGAACATCACTGAAACAGAAGAAAACAGAGAAAGAGGTTCGAAAAACACTTTGTATGATTAAAAATGCATTAAAGGAAATAAAGATAAAACAAATACAATATTTTGAACATATTAAAAAACATGACACTTTGCCGAAGGCCTTACTTAATGGTAAAGTCGAGGGAAGGCGAGAAAGAGGAAAGCAGAGATATACAAAAGTAGCATCGTGAGATTGACATGTTCCAGTCTAGCAGAGTGCGCCACCAAGACAAGAGACAGACATGGAGTGTTGGAGGTCTGTTGCAGCCAGCTTCGTTACGGAGACGGCACTTAATGATGATGATTGAAATCTACATAACTATATGTTGTACACTTCTGCATGTATGACATTTTCTTCGTTTGTTTGTCTCTGTCTTGATGAAGACCATCTGATCGAAACGTCGATTAATTATATTGTAATATCTATGTAAAACATGTGTAATATATGACTTATTTATTTATTTACCTAGTGGAAACTGAGAACAAATGACGGAATTTTTTATATGTTCTCATTGTGTCCAGGCACAAAATAAAACCAACAACGATGTGGTTTCAGTACTCAATCTCAAGATTTGGTTCAAGGAAATAAAGGTAACATATTATTAGGATACAATGTCATAGAACCAATAACAGTCAAAAGTGAATACATGATAACCTGGTAATGCTAAACATAGACTTCTTACAATCTGTTGCTGTCTGCATATGGTGAAGCTGATATTGTAAATCTACACGGTAAACAAGTATGAACAGAGACGGTTCTTCAGTTGTCATAGTTTTAGGTAAAGAGAGGTATCACATACAACAAAAATAACACTAACTGGAAACAAGATAAAACGGCTGTGTTTTTTTTTTAATTTCTCAATAGCATGTGTTGTGTTCTTCTTTACAAAAATCCGTCAAGATATAGCTACTAATATTACCAGTTCCGAGCCATTTTTGTATTGTTTGACATTATTTTTATAATACATTACACTAGCTTGGCCCTCAAACAAAGACAATTATCTGATTGACTGTTTAACATATTAATGTCATTTTATGCATGATGTTATATATGGTTGGTCCCAATAAATATATACTTTATTTTTGTGCATCATGTCCAGTTATTATAAACGAAAGAATTCTTTTGATCTTTGTCGGTATACTATTTATTGTGTATCGAGAAAATACATTTAGCATTTCAAACTTTATACCGGGTACAACCTTACACACCGTCTGTCATGTGTTCAAGAGCACAAAATAGTACAATTTCAGCTTAAATCCTGCAAATTTTATGATATCACAGTCATGCGTAAATGAGGTTTTATAATTGACTGTAAACATTTAAAAAAATGTGTGTGTGGTGTGTTTATATATATATATAGCAAATAAAGGTCTGAAAACGTTTGAAAGTTGTTGTCAAGGGGGAGGCGTTTAAGAAATGTTGACGTCAACAATACTATATTTATATTTACAATTATTTGAATTCTAAAAATATTTTATTGTAATTTATTTTTGCACTATTTCTGCTAAAGAAAATTAAAATACATATATTTTAATCTACTTAATCAGGGGGTTAGGGACGTTCCTTAAATATTAACAGTTGTTGAGACATGGGTTTGGGGTGGTGGTGGGGGGGGGGTATAAAATTGAAAACACAACACATTGTCGACGTAATTTATGGACTGCTACTTGGGATTGCCGTGTAAAAGCAGTGCAATTAAGTGCTTTTATTCAACACGTCTAATAAACATTACTGCAGCACATAGCTGATTGTTGGATCACTTCAGTATTTTCTGGGTAATTATATATATACACATACATGTATGTCACGTGAGAGTTTTACACAAAACTAGAGAAGATGTATAACAAAATGTTTACAGCTGATATGACTTCATCAGTGTAATATATCGATATGAGACAAAGTATAGTAATTTAACAGGTCTAGATGGAACAAAGTATAGTAATTTAACAGGTCTACATGGAACAAAGTACAGTAATCTAACAGGTGGACATGGAAAAAAGTACAGAAATTTAACATGTCAAAATTAAACAAAGTATAAACATCTTACATGTCGACATGGAATGAAGTAATCTGACATGTCGACATGCAGCAAAGTACCGTAATCTAACACGTCGACATGGAACAAAGTACAGTAATCTACATTTTTGGAAAATGATAATAAATGAATATTAGTACGAAAGAACCTTCTGTGCTTATAAAACGCAAGAATACAGCATATTCTACTATAAGCGCTTTTTCTTTTTCTTCGGCGTTCATTCTCAAACTCCCGTTAGATCTCTCTTGTAGTAGGGTCATGGCCCTACTACAAGTAAAATATAGTTCAGCGAATGGAGTCCACAGGATGTAGTTGGGAGCCTACACAACTGTAGTTGGTTAGCGCACTGGCTTCGTATATGAGTGGTCCAGTGATCATTCTTGAGACGGAAACTGATTTTCAGACAGCAACGGTTCCCGGGTCGACCCAGCCTTAATTTGGAAGCAAATTAATCCGGGAAGTAATGATTTCAAGGGAGAGGAGATGGCTACCGTCCTCATATAGCAGAGCCACTGAAATGTGAGATCGCTAACATCTCACACCACTACGTCATTAATAAATGCTACGGGTTAACTTTTAGTCTTACGAATGGAAGTACTTTGTGTCGCCGTTTTATTGCACCAATAAGGTTCGATGTTATCCCTTACAGACATCCGAAAGGATATCCGTCTTCGGCTGATCTGTAAGTACTCAACACTGCTACTAATTGAAATAAAATGAGTATTCAAAACGTGTAACTCCTTGGTACAAAGATATCTGTCCTTGAGCACGTTTACGGGTTCTAACGTTCTTGTACATGAAACTTCAATTTTCAACTGCAAGAAACTAATTTATTTGCTTTGGTTTAGGGAAGTGGCAGATTTGCAACACTAACACTAAGGGTCATATTATCAGATCTACAGAACCACTGTTTATGTGTGAATTGAGAACTCAAAATATTTCTGATCTCATACACGGAAATTGATTGAAAAGAACAGGCCTGAAGAATTCATTACTCCCAATCATCCCTCAGCGCTTCACAAATTCTGAAGGTACTTGTTGTTTTGAGGCGCACCTGTGTACCTTAGGTTTCATTGAGAAGTCTGGTCGGTATTTTCTGTTAAGGGTGCGGTAACCCAGTAATTTGAGTACATGAATAGAAGTCTCTAGATTTCTAGAACAGCGAAGATGATATCATTACTCAGATTTCCAAGCAATAATTCTTGGTTTCATTTGCAAATGTCATGTCTTTTCAGAGGTAGTGTTTGATTTTCAGTTACAGTTTGCCTTTTCATCCGTGGTATCTCAGAGTTGCTGCAATAGATTCATATTGTTGATGTTTAAGTTGTTTTGAGCTTTGCTTCCGAGTATGTGCTCTTCTTTGTTCTAGCAGATGTTAGATTGTTTAACATTTAAAAAAATTCTCCAAGTATACATCCAGTAAACTGAAGCTACGGAGTGGTGATGGGTGTTAGGTTTATAGCCTTTTGTTACAGGTACGAGGAGCTGTGTATATTTTACATAGCACATGATGTCATTTCTCTCTTATTGTTTAAACTCTTCACATTTATAAAGGATAATAAGACACGACTGAAGCAAATCTGTAAACCGTGACTGAAAATTAGGGACATGTTTGCTAATCAGTGGAAACACACATAAAAATCGAATTGATAACACCAGAAAGGACCTAGTTCAAATCCTGATTGTAGCATTTTTATTGATGCTATAAATGCTTAATGTTTCATAATTATGTTTCTTTATTTACCCATGTTACATCTAAAGCAACTTTGTCACTGTTGTGTTTTGTTTTTGTAATTAATGTTTACAAGTAGGTCTAACAGTACTTGTCGTACTGATGAATAGTGCTGCTTCATCCTCGTTACGTGGCATTCTTTCCAGAACGTTGTCTTTGCAATTGATGTCCTGAACCCGACTCTATTCTGTGCCAATCTGCATGTCTCCTTCAACCATATCTTCACAATTCTTTGATGCCATCTGCCCATCTTCTTCTAGGTCTACCTCTTCTTCTACTCCCGGAGCCCTTCCCATCTGGCCACTAGTTTTCGTCTTTCCATGTCATTGTTTCTCTGTATATGTCCGAAATATTTTAGCTTTCTATGTATAACTGTATTCACTAGCCATCCTTCCTCTATATACAGCGTACTAAAAAAATATTCTTAAAATTGCCTATAACACATCAGTTCGAATGAAGGTGCAGTTCTTCCAGAGTTTTATTAGCAATCCAGAACACGTCAACTCTCAATTGTGTGCAATGTTTTGTGGAGACATCCCTTATTCAGACAAGGTCAAAAACGTAATGATAACGACTCTGATCTCAAAAGAGGACAGTCTCACTACATGGATATGTTATATACTATTAGTAGCCGTTGCTTTGTGTTTTGTCGTGTGTGCCACTTGGTGATATTTCCAGATGTCCCATGCGGTTGTCTATATTTTTATTTTTAAATAATAAGTATGTTAAGTCATTCGCCCGTCGACCAGCAAACCATCAATGTTTCAAAATCACTATTTATTCATGGTTTAAAAATGCTCGAGTCGTTCACACAGTGACAAAGAAGTAGAGTACCAGTGCTCATGTTCAAAGTCCAGGAATGGCGCCATCGTTACTGAGCAAGTAAGAAAGGATACGCTAGCCATTCGGTTTCTGGTCAGTCACTGACTACGTAGTTGAGCACTTATGGGAAACCGTGTGTTACGACGCTGGTTCATATCTCATATTACCATTATCTTTACATTTCTACGTCCAGTAGTTTGCCAATGTTGTTTTATTTTACCAGTCCGGATGACTAATAGCCTGCGGGGGATTTGAACATGATTAGTGGACATTACAGACGCGATGCGCCAGACAACATGAATTTGACCACTCATACTTGCATTCATATCATGTTGTTCGTCTATTACAAGTAGGGATAACCATGTGATACATCCAGTTTATGAGATTCAGTGAGAGTTGTGTTCTTGACTATGAGTCTGAAGGTATAACTATAAGCCTGACTATAAGCCCTGTGCAGCATGTAAATGTCATTCTATAAGCCAAGCATGGGGTGATCAATATAAATGGAGCTTGCTCCACTTGTGTGTTTCTAGTTACTCTCCGCTGTTGACCTGCTGGAGTGTTCCTCTTTTCAGTTGTTTCTCTTGACTCTTGGTAAAGTTGGTATAAACAATTTTCTAACAGTTTTTTTTTTCAGATTTCATGTTTGACAGTACTCATGTAGTTTTCTTAAATATCCAGTTTGTCGTTGGGCTGCACTTTCAACATTCTCATGGCTTTGCCAAATTGTTAGATCCTCAGCTTAGAGAGCTTTTTCGGCTTAGATATACTTGAGCTGGTCATTAATCTAAACGAGATAGTGGATGCAACTCAAAGCAGAACCCTGTGGTAAGCTTTCCTCTAGAACTTCTTTAGATGACATTGCATCCTTTATTTTTGTCTGGATTGTCCTGTCAATGAGGAAGTATTTTATCCAGTTATGTAGCTTGTCAATAATTTCCACATCAATCAACTTCATCAAGAGACCCTCTTTCCATACTCGATCATAAACCTGTTGCAAGTCAAAGAAGATGGCCGCAGTGTGTTTGTTTTTCTGAAATCCATCACCGATTTTCTGATTCAACCTAAATAGTTGATATTCTGTGCAACTGCCTTTTCTGAAGCTAGCATATTCATGGTAGAAGATGTTTGATGTATCTTCCAATGTATCATGGATCATGTCAAATATTTCAGTGATGTCTTTAACGAGTCCCTGTAGCACCTATTTCGGCAACCTAGACTTACCAAAGGGAAGTATCTTTAAATGGCGATTATTCAACATGTATACCACATGATATGCCTGACAAAAAGGTGACTGCATCAAAGAATTATCAATGCAAGGGGTAGAAGCTCTGTCCCGGACATTGACTTTCAGAATCATGTCTTGCCATCTGATGTTCATAATATTTCTGGGACAAGTTATGTGAAAGTAACAGCTTTCTCACATGTTGTCTATATACAGAATATGCCTCACATGCGTATAACAATATTGGAAGTGCAACTGCTCTGTAAGCTATCAGTTAGTGTGTAAGCTAATGTAATTTCTATACCATACACAAGGAAAATGTACAATAGCAGTGTTCATTGGCATGGAGCAAGCCTACGACAAAATATGGAGAAAGGGACTTTTGCTGAAGATGAAAATAATAGCAATAGGTAGGAAGGTGTTTAAATGGATACATGCCTTCCTGATATACAGAACCGTAGCCACGAACTGTGGCGATACACTATCCCGGAAAAGAACACCGGAGGAAGGCTTGAGTCAAAACTCCCACCTAAGATGCACATTTTTCCTTATTTTCATTGGTGATCTGGCGAAACATCTCAATGTGTCAAAAATCATTTTTTGCTAACGACGTTGCCATCTGGACCATTGATAAATACCCCATCTTGGCAAAAGCAAAAATCAACAGTGATCTATCTCAGTACATTATGAATTGTGGAAACTACAGACAAAACAACACACAGACAATCGCTTATACTATTTTCTCACGAAGTCACACAAAACCAAAAGATCTGTCAACATACAAATGAATGGGGAAAAACTAAACAAAGAAAGAGTTCCCTGTATATTTTGGAGTAAAAAGTAGACAAACAACTAATAATAAAAAGACCACACAGAAAATCTCAGAGGACAAGCAAATAAACGTCATAAACCTTATCAATAGACTGGCTAGTACAAAGTGGAAGGGGAGGGGGGGCAGTTAAACAGACTCTTCGCCAACTGTATTTTGACTATGTGAGATCAGTAATGAATTACAACCTTCCTCTCCAGAATATTCAGAATTCCTGAATAGGGAGCAAAACCAAACTTTGAGACTGACCTGTGGAGAGATGCAATCAACACCCACATCAGTATGTGAGATAAATGCAAATGTAGCGCCGCTGAATATCACATGAAAAAGAGTACTGACAGAATCTGTGGATGCATACAAGTGACAAAAGAATGACTATGAAAAAAAATACTTAATGCCACTTGGAAACAAAATAAAGAGTAAAACAAACATATCTACTAGATATATCCGGAGAGGAAGATGACACACACCATCTACCACAAGAGAGAGAACTATAAAACAAATAATTCGGAAGACACTTGGGAGAACCTGCACCAATGAACTATCCAAACAAAATTATTAGATACAAAAGCCAATAATAGAACACTACAAACAATCTTGTACCCTAGAAATCATGAACGATTATCCATCATCAGTAATCAATGCGTACACTAATGGATCGTCTTTCAATGCCACCTGCTTTGCATGATTGTGCATCTTTATACGATACCCTGATAGATCTAGAGACTAACGGGAATTGAAATTGTCCTCTGGCTTCCTACTTAAATTTACCTGATAGATCTACCAACGAGTTAAGTGACTCTTGTAAATATTGCTCACAGTATGAAACAGAGGGTGAGACCATCAAAACAATCATTGAGTTAATACACAAACAGTTTAATCTCATTAACAGAAACCGTCAGATATAGTCATTTTTACAGACTATATGTTAGTTTTGGAAGCACTTAAACATACCCCATTTCACAATCCAGATATTCTCTACATAGCAAGAGTACAGTACAGTCTTATTTCTGCATATCCAATCAGTGCGACCATGCAATAGATCCCTGGACATAACGATTTAGCTGGAAATGAAGTAGCGGAGAGACTTGTAAAAAGAGGTGCCCCAAAGCAACAAAAGCAAAGACCGTGTAAGTATAAATAGACAAGGAAAGTGAAGTTAACCAATAAAATTTATTAACGCCGTAGGGCTGTGAGATGTTTGCGATCTCACATTTCAATGGCTCTGCTATATGAGGGTGGTAGTGATCTCCTTTCCCTTGATGTCTTTACTTCCCGGATTTATCCAGTACCCAATTAAGGCTGGGTTGACCCAGGAGCCGTCGCGATCTGAACAATATTTCCGCATCCACTGGGGAATGAAACAAGACCACTCACATGCTAAGCGAGTGCGCTAAACATTGCGCTACAAGGCCTCATTGCAGTATGTGAACAGTCAAACATATTCGCAGAAACAACACCAGCGATGTCTGACAGATGGGAAAATGAGCTGACTGGTCAAAATGTATTTAGTGAAATGACGAGACCAAAAGGGCAATGACAACATAAACAATCTCTGCAGAAATAACCGTTGCCTTATCTTCGTGTTATCTTATCGTCGATCCCTTATCTGTATATCTCGAACAGGACATGCGGACTTAAATAGCCATTTAAACTGTATCAAACCCAGCAAGCATCATCTTGTAGACACTGCTCTCATCTCCACGAAACAGTCCTCGGCTAAGAGGGCGAAAGAGCCAGGGTTCAACTCCTCTGTTGAGTTCTTCCCCCCTAAGGAACCAGGCTCACGGATGAGAAACGGTTCAGTACCCAATGGGCACAGGCACAGCACGTCCAATTACACGAGGTAAGTTCATAGACAGTGGAACACCTCGTTCGAGTCAGACGAGAGCAAAAAAAAAATCGTCTGGGCGAAGAGTCTCCACTACGCGTGCCTGGAGACAGATATAGAGGCTGTCACAGGCTAAGGGTAGCCCACCCGAATTGTCAAGGCATGCCGAAATCGGATGTGCTAGGCCTACAAGGCGCATAACGGTGGCACAACGTAATCACACTCCCGGCGGAAATCGCACGGATATCCGTGATGGTTACAATGGAGCGAACGAAAAACAAACAAACAAAACACGAAACAGTGGAACTCCTCCTTATTGACTGCCATTACCTTTCAACTGCAAGAAAAAAACTTCTACAGATATCATTAACAGTCACTAACTTAGTGTATGGATCACTAAATCAACTGAAGAAGACCAGCACTTTTTTAAGAATGATATTCTGCTGACAAGAGTATAATTACTCACCAGAATTTGAATATCGACAACAACAACATACCGCACATTTGTGTTAATTATTGTCGTGGAGTGTGAGTACACTTCAGGCATCTAAAGTAAGCGGGAAAACAATACCTTCTCATATATAACACAAGGGGAAGCAACATATTTACTTCTACTGGAAAGGCTGTATAACCGCAATGGAAGGAAAAACAACATTCAGCACAGAAATATGAATAATAGTTGCGTTTTATAACATAGTTCAGAGAGCAATAGCAACCTATTAAAGGTAAATATTGCTTAAATATCACCAGAGGTGTTATTTTTGAAATGGTGATTGATTCCTCATTCTGGATTAGGAATAAGCGTCACAGCACTGGGGACATCCTAATATATGCTCTGCTTGCCGTTCCGTCAGTCATCTAAAAGTGTATAAGCTCAGTGTCCCAGTTGCTGATTAAGGAAAATGGTGAGCGTATCGCTACATCCCACCTAGAGTTGACCTATGTTACCACTTAAAAAAAAATAATACACTGGTTTGAACTAAAGGCATCAGTTAGAATGTGACGCTCATACCTCTGACCATGTCATTAAAACATCAGCTAATAATTAAATACCTGTCTGGGCTGTTGGAGTGTTGGCTGATGCGTGTGAAGAGATAAATAATACATTTCATGTTTATGTATTTTAGTGAAGCCTTGTGGTGTCTTGATGGAGCCCTTAAAATGCGGTGGCATACTCCAGTTTATGACAATTTTTTTTCAGAAAGGAATGTGACAGTATTTGATTACTATATTGTATGTCAAAAAAGCTTTCTAAAAGTCTTACCGTATGTTACCATCTTCAGTATAACTGTCTGCCTATTCATCCGGCCGATCGTAATCCATCTATACTGTGGCAATCCACTAATATAAGACTTGCTGGATCATTGGAGATCATCCTTCAAATGTGGCGCTTTTGACTTCTAATGTGATGTTCAGTGACTGTCGACAGAAATTATACAGAAGCTAAAAAAACAAAACAAAATATTTCGTTACTGCATGTTTTCCTGTGAAGAAGTGCAGGGAGGATTTCCATGGGCAGTGGAAATAAAGGCCGCTTTGCCATAACAGACGTCGCGACATGTACAGGAATGATTTTGATTTCACCTCCGAAAAAAATCTTTCCCAACCAAATATTGAACCCAGGACCTCACGGGTCATATAACGGCGTTCTAACCACACAGCCATGCTCCATGCGTATACATAAACTAACCAATGAAAATCATGGGAAATGTCAGTTGCGTAAACTTTCTACCTGACGCAGTAGTTACGCAGTGTGATTTGTGCTCAAGAAGTCGCTGGTTTGAACCTCGCTTGGGATATATTGTTTATAAAGTGGATTTTTTTCGGAGATACCTAGGAGCTATAGCTTGAAGCTACGGAGTTACGTGCTATGAGTAGTACTCTCTTGACATTCGGCATCTTTAAGAGGGACAGTGTATATATTTGGTAACCCGAGTACAATTATGTCAATTCTCTTCATATTTTGAGCCATTTGAGCGTAAATTTAGAAGGAAGATTCCACATGAGCAAGCATGTCTTATATTTCGTTATGGACACGTCCATATAACCACCGGATGTATTGTCTATATGTCCATAGGTTCATCAACTCATTAATACTCATTAAACTTATTCTTCTACGTTCGTTTTCAAACTCCTGCAGTTGAGTAGTCTGGGGAATGAAATGCGATGTGGCATAGTTTACAGATTTGTTGTGATATCTGTGCCTTTCTGCCTGACACATCCAACTTCTGGATCACTTTGACCCTATGTAGTATGGAAAAGACAAATCTACCCCGAAACCTCCTTAGCTGCCTCTTACGAAATGTACGAATGGTAAACATGTTAGTATTCTTTGCTTTCCTTTCATCTTACACCAACACGAAGATGATATACCCAACGAATAAACCCACGTACACATGCATCCATCAATCCATCCATTCATCCATACATCATTCAAGGTCACTCACCAATTCATCCGTTCTTTCGCCCGATCGTAATACCATCTATTCACACATATCTCTGTAATCAATATTTCTCCTTCCGTATAATATTACATTCAGGTGGCTTACGACGCCCACATATTTTTTAATTTTATTTTTTGTGTGAATCATGCATCATGATATAGCCAAGGAGGATTAGCATCTGTAATAAAATGTTAGCTGTATATCCACAAAATACGGCTGTATACTTTAAATTCTACAATTTCTCTGCATGTAATCACAGCTGGTATATATATTCTTCTTCTTCAGAGTTCGCTCGCATGTAACCACAACGAATATATCGTGTGATTTCCGCCGCGAAGCGTGAAGTACGTTGTGCTACACGTTCCACAGTAGAACTGTGTTATTTGCACCTCGGTTGGCCACTCTATGGCCTGGACGTCCGAGGTTCAGCACATCCATTTTCGTCATTCCTTTATTTCGGGTTTGGTCCTTAGTCCGTGACAGCCTGTCTATCTGTCACCGGGCACACTGGTGTGTAGTACCTCTTCGCCAAGACACTTGTCGAGCGCATCTATCTGGCACGAAATGTTCCACCATCTATGAACTCATCTCGTGCAGTTGAACGTACTGTGCCTGTGCCCATCGGGTACTGAACCGTTTTTCATCCGTGAGCCTGGTTCCGTATGAGGAAGAACTCGTCAGAAGTGTTGGAACCTGACTCGTTCGCCCTCCTACCCGAGGCGTCGTTCACCGACATCGTGAACCCCTCGCCCAAGTTCGAGTCCCACACCATGCGTTTGAGAGCAAGGCGTTCTCGAGCTGAGCGACCTTGTCCCAATAGCGCCTGAACCCATCAGGTACTGAACCCTTTTTCTCTGCAAGTGTATTTCCGATGTAGGAAAGCTTGACAGTAGAGTTGGGCCAGGGCTAAAATCGTTGTCCCTTTTGTGCTTGAGCCCATCAGGTACTAAACCCTTTCTCTCTTGCAAGTGTATTTCCGGTGTAGGAAATCTTGATAGTAGAATTGGGCCAGGACTGCCATAGTTGTCCCTTTTTTGCCTGAGCCCCTCGGGTACGGAACCCTTTCTCTTCGCGAGCATATTTCCGATGTAGGAAAACTCGACTTTAGAGTTGGGTCAGGTCTTCTTGCTTTTCCGAACGCCCATGATTGGGTCTGGGTCTCTGCCTATAACAAGCACAGATAACTAGAAGCTAGTCTAGAGCTAAAAGAGCTTATAGTTTCTTTTTTCTAGGAACTTTTCCCTTTCTATTTGCAGTTCGAGCTGCCTTCTGACGCTGTTCTGCCCTTACATTGTGTCATTGTACTCATTATGACATGTATTTGTCTCTCGCCATGCATCTACCTTTACGGGCCTTTTACATTGGCCGCCCCTCCAATGTTCGGACTAGAGTAACTGGCGTCACTGTATGTCGACAGTGTCGCTGTATGTGGTGATGCTGGTGGTGTCGGAGATATTGTCTGTCTCTTCTGCAGTCAAATCTCTTTCCATCTACTACCTCCACATTCTCGGACACGATTCCCAAATGATTTGGGCAGAATCAGCTCGAGCTGTTGTATTTCTGTTTCCAGGGTGCACGGCGAGTAGGTACATCTTGGTTATCTGCGAATTCTGGGTCCGTCTAGAGCAATGCGTTCCCTTTGCACCCAACATATCTGTCTATTTTATATTTCTCTACCTCCGTAACAGCACATATATATATATATATATATATGTTAGTGTGTGTATATACGTATATCTGTGATTGTGTCTGCATGGGTGCATGTGTGTGTCTATATGCGTGCATGTGTATGTATCTGTATGCGTACATGTTTGTATACATCAGGTAGCATATCCTGACTAGCATTTAGTAGTGTGTTCAGTTTTTGTTGAAATCCTGCAGATTTTGAGCTAAACATCACTTTTTTTGCAAGTGCTATGTTGAAAAGGAGTATAGGATTGATTTCATTATATTCGGATTACTCCACAATGTACACCGTTCCTCTCAACCACGCTATACATCGCCTGTCTAGTGTACCGCTCATAGCTCGTAGATCCACAGCTTTAAGCGATAATCCACAAGGATCTCCTCAAAAATACATTTTTAAACAATTCGTCTCGATCGTAATTCGAATCCAAGATCATAAATTTAAAAGCCTAATAACTACTACAGAGAGATGCCATTGAATGCCATGGCGCGGTAGTCTTTCGGATCTTGTTTCCTTCACTAGTTAGAAGATTGTCTATCGTTATAAGCAATCACGTTACAGGCATATCGAGTCGAAACAATCACTTTACAGGCATATCGCGATAAAGTATTCTTCTGGGATTAAAGAGATTACCAGAAACATATTCTGAAAGAAACATTTGACAAAAAGACATCAAGTTAAGATAGACAGTAACACTTCCCTAATCTCAACACTAGGAATTTTGAAGCCCTCGTAAGCTCTTGTTCAGATGTCCCAATTTACCTAAACTAGATTTCTTTCAGTTGTGGTGCACCTGATGATTGATTTTGGCGCTTCTAACCAAGGCGACCACCTCGATCGTCCCTTTCTAGTTTTGATGCTGAACTCCCTTATCTATCGCAGAAAATGGGAAACTTCTTCTTCTGCGTTCGTTTTCGAACTCCTGCAGATCAGCAGGATGTAGTCCGGAGAACGGAATGCGTTGTGTTATGGTATACAGCATTGCTGCGATATCTGCGCCTTTCGGCCTGACACATCCGGCTAAAATGGTAAACAAAAGACAGTACATTCTTGTGGAATGAAGATCACACACACACACGCGCGCGCGCGCACATACGCGCACACACGCGCGCGCGCGCACATACGCGCACACACGCACACACACAGTATGAATTGAAAACATTTGTGTCTGAATATCGTACTAGACTGATTATTTAATAACATCGCTACTTGTCCGTTTATAGTTCCAAGGCCATGGTTCTATCACGACTTTCATTATTTTTTATAGCGATAGATCTTCTATAAACAAACTGAACTGAAGTTCACGTTTGAAACTCGTTTCTCATTTAAAAAATGGCGTTTTTCATTTTCACTTCACTTGTGGGTGGTTACACTGAAAATCAAACAAAGCAAATCACTTTCCTATTTTCACATTAAGTGATCTAACCATTTTATTAACCAATTTATAGAATGTTTTCTTGGTTAATTCTGAAGTGGATGCTTTAGATGCCAGTACATCCTCAAGAAATTATTACAATACCCTCATATATGGAAGTTATGATTAGATGAATGGACGTATGAGATTATGTCGATAGTGACACAAGGATACTGAAAAAAGGCCAAGCCTGCATGACGGTGGTCAGCTTGAGCTTGATGACCAGCGTGTAAGCATGAATGCCAGTTCTCTCGTACGGCATTCTTACTATACTAGCGATATGGTTGCAGAACCATTCAGAGGAATTGTGTACAAGTCATTATTCTTCTATATCTTGTACAGGTCATCATTCCTCTATATCTTGTACAGGTCATTATTCCTCTATATCTTGTACAGGTCATCATTCCTCTATATCTTATACAAGTCATATCTTGTACTTTCGGCCTGACACATTTGATTTGAGCACGGCTTCTGGGTAACATTAATCCTCTATAAGATAAAATAGCCAAAACCATACTAAGTGTACTAAGTACGCAAAGTATACAAAGTACACTTGAAGAGGTGTACTAAGTACGCAAAGTATACAAAGTACACTTGAAGAAAGTGTACTAAGAAGAAATCAGATCACAAATATTCAATTCAAATATACAACAGAGTCCTAGGAATAGCGCTAAGAGACATGAGGACATGAGTGAGAAATGAGGACATTAGACAAAGAACTAGCACCGCCCCAATCTTGGAGTATCTTAAGAGACAATAGATCAAATGGTTTGCATACATCAGCAGACTACCACCAGACAGCATACCACAGCAAGCTATGCTACACAGATACAGTGAAGGCAGACCTAGAGGCCGACCTAGAAAAAGATGGGCCACCGAAATAAAAGAAGCGACAAATTTCACAATATACGCAGCACACACGAAGGCCATCTCCAGAGAACTCTTCTATAAAAAAGTGCGTTCATAAATAGTTGTCACCGATATTTACATTTTTCTCTGTAATTACTGAGCGTATAGACTTCATATTTTGCATGAGTGCTTCATTTCATAACCACGTTACAGATTTATGATTAATTATACCTAGATTGAACGGATTTATCGCAGCAGTAGCTACAAATTTCGTTTTAAAGGTAGCAATACTTGTATGTTGATTGTCTAACAAGTACAAGGGTTTACTGTAAAAATTGACCACGTTATCTATTTTGTTTTACAAAGTCAGTTGATATCGGTAAGAAACATGTGAAATACTAAGAAGTAGCACCAGGTTGTTGTTTTCGTATTTATATATTGAAATAATAGCTAAACGTCAGTTTCCTCAGAGGCGTATCTCATATTCGATGTGTTTTTATTGTGATGTTTTAACCATATCATGTTTGTGTAAATTATTACAGACTACTATAAAGCAGCATTTACAACTAAAATATAACCATGTCTTTGAAAGTTAAATTCGTTTCACTGAAAAGTATAGCTATTAGATTGTACAAATATTTTTTACAAGAAGAGAGACGCGGTACTCTATTTCATAGTTTATCGAATGCCCTCAAAAAGAATACAAAATGTCATGGGTATATCCTACAAAACACTATCACGGTGGTTAAGCGAAGACAACCCTAATGTCAAAAACACAAAGAAAACGAGAGGACGAAAAAATGTTTTAGACAATTTCGATAAAGAAATTATTAAGAGAGCAATTTATAGGCTTTTGGATGACAAAGAATCATTGACATTTAAACAAATTGAAAATGTATCTAGAAAATACCAACGACATTCACATTTCTAAAACAAAATTATGGAAATCAGTAAGGAGTGCCGGATTTACATTTCGCAAATATGCATGTGGTATAAGCGTCATTTGTGAAAAACCACATTTAGTAACTATGAGAAGTAAATATTTGAGACAAATCAGTGAGATGAGGAAATAAAATTATGATATAGTATATATTGATGAAACATGGATAAATGATAACCACACTAATGAAAAGGAATGGAAATCTACAGATGGAACTATTAAGAGATAATGTACCAAACAGTAAAGGTCAAAGATTAATAATGGCACATGCACTAAGAAAATGGTTCGTCGACGTTTTCGGAAAAACAACATTAGTACTGAGATAGATCATACTAGGACAAATATGATGACGACGACGGTAAGTACATTGTTTGTTGGCGTTTATTTTAAATTCCCAAGTTCATAAATAATAATACAATTTCTTAAACGTTTCAATATTAACTATATATATCTCGTTGCATATATTCACAATACAACGAGAAAAAGGTATTATTCTCGAAATATCTCATTTTTACCCACGCTATGAAAGATGTACGATACGCCTATACATGCAATTACCGTAAAATTTATTTTCCACATACAATAAAATCGTTACTACCAAAAAACAACATTCGTAGCGACTGCTGCGATAAATCCGCTCAATATAGATAATAAATAATCATAAATCTGTAACGTGGTTATGAAATGATGCACTCATGCAAAATATAAAGTCTATACGCTCAATAATTACAGAGAAAAATGTAAATATTGGTGAACAACTATTTATGAACCCCTGACGCTGAAAGGCAATAAAGGGTTTAGCGAATAAATAAATAGATAGATATACATACAACTGTCATTACCTAATGGGTAGATTAATAGAAGGAAGTTACATTATATAAAAACGTAGTTATTTTCATAGACTATACATACTTGTTTATCGGACTTATGGTTAACATTACATTTCAAGGATGTAGATGGAAAATATCAAAAAGTTTCATTGTCCTCAAGTCAATTTACCAAATTGCAAAGATTGTAATTCTTTTTGTAATTCCATTCAAAGTGTATTTCTCGACTGGCAAGATCGTTACGTGGACAACAGTATCAATGGCTGCATTTGGAACTATAAGTTATATAACTCTTTCAGTGAAATATCTACACCTTGAACTTTGTCCCGTACTTTATATATAAGTCGGACAGATAACTTTTTTTCACTAGAAACTGTCCATAAATTATGTTAACAATTTTTTACCTACTCCACCTGTAAATAAATGTCAAGAATTCATGGATACTTATCCCAATCCATGTATCAAGATTTCATGGACATTCTCCGCAACCCATGCATCAAGAATTCATGGACACTTATCCCATTTCTATGCATCAAGAATTCATGGACACTTATCCCATTTCTATGCATCAAGAATTCATGGACACGTATCCCATTTCTATGCATCAAGAATTCATGGACACTTATCCCATTTCTATGCATCAAGAATTCATGGACACTTATCCCATTTCTATGCATCAAGAATTCATGGACACTTATCGAATTCCATGCATCAAGAATTCATGGACACTTATCCCAATCCATGCATCAAGAATTCATGGACACTTATCCCAATCCATGGTTAATTATATCAAACACAGTATAAAGCGCCCTCCCCCACCACACACCTCGCATGTCTCCAAGTTAAACTCAATTTTAATCAGAGAAAGCTTTAACAAACTAGCATGATGTGTTTCACATTTTTAAAAAAAAAGGTTCCAAATTCAAATTAATTGCTGTATGAAAATCAGTATTATTAACATTAACTTTTCTCAACACCCCCAAACCCTCCCTATTGTCAACAACTGTCTAACATTTTGTCAGACCCTGCCCCCAATTGTTGACGTAATTTCTTGACAACAGACAATTGGTACTGCCTTGAATTTGTGTGATTATTGCATATTCGATTATTAACTACAGGCTCTGCTTTGTGAGTATTCTGTATTATTTGATCATGGTTTTTGTTTCACTAACTAATCGATTATACAATTGTCAAGTATGCAGTGCACATTACTACATACACACTGCTGTCTAGTATCTTCTTTGAGTACGTAGATCCGAGTTGTGCAGCATTGAATTGATTAGACCAGTCATGCATACCCTATTAGAAGACGAGGAGGAAGTCGAACGTGACAGTGTACATATTCAGAGAATGGTAGAAATAGGAGTGACTCGAGGCAGTGGGAGAAAGTGCTCCGTCTACGGAAGATTAGCAGAACGCGCAATCAGCAACTGACTAGGACACTGAGCTTATACACTTTTAGATGGCTGTCGGAACGGCAAGCCTAGCGTATATGGGAATGCCCCCAGTTCTATAACGCTTGTTCCTAATCAAGAGTTATGCACACTATATGGGTCGGCTAGACAAATTCAGCTTTATCTTCTTGAGTGTAAGAAATACACGAGGAAAGAACATATAGAAAGTTCTCAACGTTTAGTGTAGTATTTTACAGTGTGGTTAAGCAATGTTGGATCAGCAACCAGCCAACCTAAGAAAAAATATATCCCGCAAAATCAAAAGAAAAATATTTTTAGGATCTCCCTTCCATTAGTAAAACCATGTCAATGACCCTGCGCCACCTGTTTATCTGGACGCGTTTCTGTATCAGCAAGTAAGAATGAGGGTCTTGATACAAAGTGTTTCCGATAATTTTGAAAGGCCCCATTCATTTACTGAACATACATTTGCTTGTTACAAATTATTACATCCTGTTTCTGAAATCAGTTTTAAGAAATGAAACGTAGTGGTTATCAATAGAAGAACATGTATCAGGTATGGACATTCCTCATCTATCGTCGCTTAAAGTTATCTAACCGGAAAGAACTTCCTGACTCTGGTCTGTGTTGTATTATGGCGGCTGGATGTGATTTCCTACGTTGTTGATCGTATGTCGAGGTCGAGGATCATCTTCATCTTAAATGGATGATGATGATGTCTGCAGTGTGTCTGACTGTGACTAAATTGTCCTACTCGTGCCCAGAATTTTCTACCCCACTCTGAGCATGTGTGTTTGTGTGTGTGGGGGGGGGGGTCTGTGGAATTATGAACAGGTTTTACCTTCGTCTTTTCATTTAAACACGAAGAGACACATTACCAAGTGCACTGAGAGAAGAAATACGGTACACTGACTGAAGTAAAAGTCTTGGGAAAATAGATTCAAATGAATTCAGGCACATAGTGCCATTTAGAAAACAAAATACGGAAATAGTTGGTTGCTGATTTAGAAGTCCATGGGTTCATGCCTACGACCCGTGTGGTGATGGAGCCATGCTCTTGTATTTGTATGTTGAGTGGTAATGTTGAGTGGTAATGTTGAGTGGTGATGTTGAGTGGTGATGTTGAGTGGTGATGCGGGTTTTAATTATTTTTAGAATGTCGACTAGTGAGGGGGGTTAGAGTTACATAATAGAGGCACAGATGAAAGTGCACATGATTTTTTTTATTATAATACATTTTCAATGCATTTTATTATATTAATTATCGACCGAGATAAGCATCGATGAAATCTAAGTATATTCGTAGGAACCGTCAGAAAAATTATAGCTGGGCATTAGAATGTCGCACAGCGCCGGATTTAAACTTGATACGGCCCTAAGCATTCCGGACGTGCGGCATTGGGACAAATAATGCTGCATGTGTATATAATAATAATATATGTATGTATATATAGTATAATATTATATAATAATAGTAATAATAATACAATAATATATTTAAGTATATATGACAATTACTCAGGAATGTGGGGGTCCTAAGCTATAGTTTGTGTAGCTTATACAAAAATCCTGCACTGGTCTCGTAGAATAAACAGAAGGGAATATACATCGATTTGACCTTCCTAAGTTTATAACCTATCTAAAAAAATGTCGCTTGTAATCAACATGAACGAACCGACTAAGAAATGCTTCGATGTTCTTAAGAAATTCCAATTGAAATTGAGGGAATTTCTTAGACAAACTGCGACTGAAACTTGCATAGAAACATGCTCGTTTATAGCGTTCATTACATCACATGATCATACTGATAGCATGTGATATGCTGTGTAATCCGAGCAGGGACGCGTGACAGTTTATGTCAGGTCAGGAATGCAATACTGTGAGAAAGTATTTCAGTCAAGGCAGTGTAGAAATACTTGTATAGCCCATCAGTGTGATAACAATGTTGATACGAAGAATGCTGGGACAAACACTATATGTCCGTATTAAACTTGTGCGCTGTTTGCCCGTCTGTTGTCTGATTCTGTGTGTCCGGATGTCTAGAAGTTCAGCTTTAGTATAGCGAACATATTCTTTAAAGATTATGTCTCATTTATTATTATTATTGTTATTATTATTATCTTCTTCTTCTTCTGCGTTCATTCTCAAACTACTGCAGATTAGCAGGATGTAGTCCGAAGAACGAAATGTCATGGTTTACATCATTGCTGCGATATCTGCGCCTTTCGGCCGGACACATCCGACTTCAGCATGGCTTTGGGTCACTGCCCCTATATGGGATGGGACAGCCAACTGCATCCCATAATGTACTTAGTCGACTCTTACGACATGCATGGAAGGTAAACAGTGTTGCTATTCTTTGCTTCCATTTCGGACCCCGGCAACACACGGGCGTTATTATTATTATTATTATTATTAAATGAAAAATATACTGTGTAATAAGACCTTGTCATTAGAGGTGAGAAAGAGAGTCCTGCAGTGCTATATAACCCCTATACTAACATATGGGTGCGAGTCTTGGACAATAAACAAACTGGAAAGTGGAAGATTGGAGGCAACAGAGATATGGTTCTACAGAATAATGCTGAGAATACCATGGACTGCAAGAAAAACGAATGTAGAGGGTAGAGGTGTTGAAAGAGTTAAATGTGAAACGAACCTTAATCAACAATATAAGAAAAAGGCAATCTTCTTTTTTTGGCCACTTCATGAGACAGTCAGGTTTAGACAACATAATAACAACAGGCAAAATTGAAAGCACCAGAGACAGAGGGCGACAACTTGAGAAAATATTAGACAGTTTGACAACCTGGCACGGCAAGGAAACAACAACGATTTTGATACATAATACTGTGGACAGAGAGCGGTGGAGAGCCATGACCGCCAAAGCCATCAGATGATTATTATTATTATTATTATTATTATTATTATTATTTGGTTGAGGATTTTAGTCTTATCCAATTCATACAAACTGGATGATGGTTTGAGAAACTGGACGTCGTACTAATTACTATAACATTGTGTTGGCCATGTTATGTTATTGAAAGTATAATTGTTATATAGTTTACATACAATTGGAAAAATAATGAAATGCAATGTTAATACAAATATACGTTGAAAGTATGTTTATTATATTATTATTTAGACATATAATCATTAGTTTATGATTCTGCTTAAATTGGAATATTTCTATCTATCTATCTATCTATCTATCTATCTATCTATCTATCTATCTATCTATCTATCTATCTATCTATCTATCTATCTATCTATCTATCTATCTATCTATCTATCTATCTATCTATCTATCTATCTATCTATCTATCTATCTATCTATCTATCTATCTATCTATCTATCTATCTATCTATCTATCTATCTATCTATCTATCTATCTATCTATCTATCTATCTATCTATCTATCTGTCTATCTGTCTGTCTGTCTGTCTGTCTGTCTGTCTGTCTGTCTGTCTGTCTGTCTGTCTGTCTGTCTGTCTGTCTGTCTGTCTGTCTGTCTGTCTGTCTGTCTATCTGTCTGTCTATCTATCTGTCTATCTATCTATCTATCTATCTATCTATCTATCTATCTATCTATCTATCTATCTATCTATCTATCTATCTATCTATCTATCTATCTATCTATCTATCTATCTATCTATCTATCTATCTATCTATCTATCTATCTATCTATCTATATATCTATCTATCTATCTATCTATCTATCTATCTATCTATCTATCTATCTATCTGTCTATCTGTCTATCTGTCTGTCTGTCTGTCTGTCTGTCTGTCTGTCTGTCTGTCTGTCTATCTGTCTGTCTGTCTGTCCGCCCGCCCGCCTGCCCGCCGGTCTGTCTGTCTTTCTGTATGTCTTCCGGCCTGCCTGTCTTTCTGTCTGTCTCTCTGTTGTCTGCCTGCCCAAATGCCTGCATGCCGGCCTGTCTATCTGTCCGTATGTCCGTCCGTCCGTCTGTCCGTTTATATGTCTGTCTCTATGTCTGTCTGTCTGTCTATATATGCAAGAAAGATTGGGAAAACCTCTCCATTGCACATAGGAAGCAAGAGCTAGACGCTCGTAATTCCTGAGGTTCAAAAACAAGCAAACGAAACAAATGTTGTTAGTCAATTTGTGTCAACCTTGTCAACTTCAGCCAAATACTTTTTCCGATTTCACATCAATTGTTGACGCACTTAATGGACGGTCCTTATGCGCCGCAGAATATAATGACGGTCATTCGTCATTCTTATCATTTGTATCAGTTTCTTCAACTTATATGAGACTAACGAGAACTGAACCAGATCCGTTCTAGCTGCACCAAATCGCCTTGCTACTCTACTTGACTAACCACATCCCCCAAAACAAAGAAAGATGCGATTATTATCAAGACATTCATACTGTGTACTCAAGTCTGTGAGAACGGACCCATCGAGACAAGGACTATTGCAACAACAACAAACATCCTGTATAAGTATTTAAGTATCATCAGGACAGCAAACATGAACTGTATTTGGAAAAACCCGTTTACTTGAGGCGATTCGGTGCCGCTATCAGGGACCTTGTTTAAAACCTGCTAGTCTCAAGAATTCTTAATTTATCCTCATGCTTCCTACGTGAATTTATGCAGTAATATTGTAACGTCCGGCTCTTTGGCGATGTGGTACAGGACGCGTCTGTGACTGCCAAAGAACCTGGTTCGATCCCCACCACAGGTAAGTGTACATCTGAACCGTTCAGAAAGCACTGGCAAACTACTGAACGTATATACATTACCTAGAAAATCACTACAGCCAAAACATACTGGGTTAATAGCCACGTCCTGAATAGGATATGCTAGCAATATTTTGATATTGTAACTTATCAGAAGATTCGAAACTAATAAATTCACTTTCTTCTGTTAACATATAAAATATTGCATGGTTAGAGAATAAATACGCCATCATGAATGTGCCTTGTGAGATGTACAGAGTTATAGAATAGATATGCCATCATGAATATGTCTTGTAAGATTTAGGCCCCCTATAGAGTTATAGAATAAATAACGCCATCATGAATATGTCTTGTAAGATGTAGGCCCCCTACAGAGTTATATAATAAATAACGCCATCATGAATATGTCTTGTAAGATGTAGGCCCCCTACAGAGTTATAGAATAGATATGCCATCATGAATATGTCTTGTAAGATGCACTAGATTTTTGTATTTGTATTACCTACACGTGACTGATTTAGTATCTATATATAGATTGATCAAAGTTTCTCGTGAACAACAGTGAAACTGCAATTTTAGATATTGCTTTTTTATCTATGCCCTCTTGAACTCCCGACCTCACAGCTGCCACACCAAACTCTCTCTCTCTCTCTCTCTCTCTCTCTCTCTCTATGTTGTTTTATCAAAGATATACTATATTTATTGTGTATATGGTCACCGGAACAATTCTTTATTTAAAAGAACATACATAGCATGTGTCTTTTTCTTGGGAAGACGCGTCAACAATTGAAATAGAACAGTAGTTAATCATTCTATTTCTTTTTTCCTACACAGTTACCTTCATATTTATTTGTAACACCTAATTCAAGATAACTATAGCAGGTTTCATCAGCTTTGCCAAACTTTAAGATGATGCACCTCAGCAAATATATAACACATATAATTCAAATTGTATTTGTGAATTTGAAATGTTACAGAACCCATGAATTAATTTCTTTTTATTAAGCTGCAGCCAGTGGTTTCAATGTTTGCTTATTTGCGATATAGATCAAGTGAATTTCTCAACACACACCCAACATACATTGTCTCGACACACACCCAACATACATTGTCTCAAAACACACCCAACATGCATTGTCTCAACACACACCCAGCATACATTGTCTCAACTCAGACCCAACATACATTGTCTCAAAACACATCCAACATACATTGTCTCAACACACACCCAGCATACATTGTCTCAACACACACCCACCATACATTGTCTCAACACACACCCAACATACATTGTCTCAACACACACCCAACATACATTGTCTCAACACACACCCAACATACATTGTCTCAACACACACCCAACATGCATTGTCTCAACACACACCCAACATACATTGTCTCAACACACACCCAACATACAGTGTCTCAACACACACCCAACATACATTGTCTCAACACACACCCAACATACATTGTCCCAACACACACCCAACATACATTGTCTCAACACACACCCAACATACATTGTCTCAACACACACCCAACATACATTGTCTCAACATACACCCAACATTCATTGTCTCAACACACACCCAACATACATTGTCTCAACACACACCCAACATACATTGTCCCAACAGACACCCAACATACATTGTCTCAACACACACCCTACATACATTGTCTCAACACACACCCAACATACATTGTCTCAACACACACCCAACATACATTGTCTCAACACACACCCAACATACTTTGTCTCAACACACACCCAACATACATTGTCTCAACACACACCCAACATACATTGTCTCAACACACACCCAACATGCATTGTCTCAACACACACCCAACATACATTGTCTCGACACACACCCAACATACATTGTCTCAAAACACACCCAACATACATTGTCTCAACACACACCCAGCATACATTGTCTCAACACTCACCCAACATACATTGTCTCAAAACACACCCAACATACATTGTCTCAACACACACCCAGCATACATTGTCTCAAAACACACCCAACATACATTGTCTCAACACACACCCAACATGCATTGTCTCAACACACACCCAACATACATTGTCTCAACACACACCCAACATACATTGTCTCAACACACACCCAAAATTCATTGTCTCAACACACACCCAACATACATTGTCTCAACTCACACCCAACATACATTGTCTCAACACACACCCAACATACATTGTCTCAACACATACCCAACATACATTGTCCCAACACACACACAACATACATTGTCTCAACACACACCCAACATACATTGTCCCAACACACACCCAACATACATTGTCTCAACACACACCCAACATACATTGTCTCAACACACACCCAACATACATTGTCTCAAAACACACCCAACATACATTGTCTCAACACACACCCAACATACATTGTCTCAACACACACCCAACATACATTGTCTCAACACACACCCACCATACATTGTCTCAACACACACCCAACATACATTGTCTCAACACACACCCAACATACATTGTCTCAACACACACCCAACATACATTGTCTCAACACACACCCAACATACATTGTCTCAACACACACCCAACATACATTGTCTCAACACACACACAACATACATTGTCGCAACACACACCCAACATACATTGTCTCAATACACACCCAACATACATTGTCTCAACACACACCCAACATACATTGTCTCAACACACACCCAACATACATTGTCTCAACACACACCCAACATACATTGTCTCAACACACACCCAACATACATTGTATCAACACACACCCAACATACATTGTCTGAAAACACACCCAACATACATTGTCTCAACACACACCCAGCATACATTGTCTCAATACACACCCAACATACATTGTCTCAAAACACACCCAACATACATTGTCTCAACACACACCCAGCATACATTGTCTCAACACACACCCAACATACATTGTCTCAACACACACCCAACATACATTGTCTCAACACACACCCAACATACATTGTCTCAACACACACACAACATACATTGTCTCAACACACACCCAACATGCATTGTCTCAACACACACCCAACATACATTGTCTCAACACACACCCAACATACATTGTCTCAACACACACCCAACATACATTGTCTCAACACACACCCAACATACATTGTCCCAACACACACCCAACATACATTGTCTCAACACACACCCAACATACATTGTCTCAACACACACCCAACATACATTGTCTCAACACACACCCAACATACATTGTCTCAACACACACCCAACATGCATTGTCTCAACACACACCCAACATACATTGTTTCAACACACACCCAACATACATTGTCTCAACACACACCCAACATACATTGTCTCAACACACACCCAACATACATTGTCTCAACACACACCCAAAATACATTGTCTCAACACACACCCAACATACATTGTATCAATACACACCCAACATACATTGTCTCAACACACACCCAACATACATTGTTTCAACACACACCCAACATACATTGTCTCAACACACACCCAACATACATTGTTCCAACACACACCCAACATACATTGTCTCAACACACACCCAACATACATTGTCTCAACATACACCCAACATACGTTGTCTCAAAACACACCCAACATACATTGTCTCAACACACACCCAACATACATTGTCTCAACACACACCCAACATACATTGTCTCAACACACACCCAAAATACATTGTCTCAACATACACCCAACATACATTGTCCCAACACACACCCAACATACATTGTCTCAACACACACCCAACATACATTGTCTCAACACACACCCAACATACATTGTCTCAAAACACACCCAACATACATTGTCTCAACACACACCCAACATACATTGTCTCAACACACACCCAAAATACATTGTCTCAACATACACCCAACATTCATTGTCTCAACACACACCCAACATACATTGTCTCAACACACACCCAACATACATTGTCCCAACACACACCCAACATACAATGTCTCAACACACACCCAACATACATTGTCTCAACACACACCCAACATACATTGTCTCAAAACACACCCAACATACATTGTCTCAACACACACCCAACATACATTGTCTCAACACACACCCAACATACATTGTCTCAACACACACCCAACATACATTGTCTCAACACACACCCAACATACATTGTCTCAACACACACCCAACATACATTGTCTCAACACACACCCAACATACATTGTCTCAACACACACCCAACATACATTGTCTCAACACACACCCAACATACATTGTCTCAACACACACCCAACATACATTGTCTCAACACACACCCAACATACATTGTCTCAACACACACCCAACATACATTGTCTCAACACACACCCAACATACATTGTCTCAACACACACCCAACATACATTGTCTCAACACACACCCAACATACATTGTCTCAACACACACCCAACATACATTGTCTCAACACACACCCAACATACATTGTCTCAACACACACCCAACATACATTGTCTCAACACACACCCAACATACATTGTCTCAACACACACCCAACATACATTGTCTCAACACACACCCAACATACATTGTCTCAACACACACCCAACATACATTGTCTCAACACACACCCAACATACATTGTCTCAATACACACCCAACATACATTTTATGACATGTTCTATAGTAGACTATAAGACGCCACATACACATGATTGGTTTATCATACAATGATTCAAGCGTGATTTTAGCGTGACATTTCACTATTTTGTATTCTTGAAAACAAGAGAGGCTCTGTTTATGGTTGCATCTGGTACAGTGTTCCAAGTTCTGCTGTTCTCTTGTCCTATTCAGTTGTAGACAATAGCCACGGGAAGTGTTTTTCTTTCCGCGAGTTGTGCTTTCTTGGGCTGGATTTGTTAAAATGTTAATTTGCTATTAATAAAACGTAAATTGTTTATATGTCGGAAGGAATAATGCCTAGAAATTGTCACCATTTCAAAAATTTCTTGTATGTATCTGTAGTTTTTGATGTAGAACTGCGCAGTTCATCTGTGCGAATAGTAGTTACCAATTACCTCGCAGAGTGGTGCGGATGAAATTACAGCAGACAATAAAGTTTAAGAGGGAAACTAAGCGATCACATAAACGGTGAGACACACAGTGGCTGCAGACGATAAAGTTACGAATTCATCAAGCACTAAAGATGTAATGAAAGTTTGGCTTACCAAAAAACAACATTCCATTTAATGTCTCTGAAGCGTGAATTGCTTGGAATTATAAAAACAACTCAAAACAACACCAACTCAACTGCCCTGCACGTACCACACCACCTCAACTGCCATACTCGTACCACACCACCTCAACTGCCATACTCGTACCACACCACCTCAACTGCCATACTCGTATCACACCACCTCAACTGTCATGCTCGTATCACACCACCTCAACTGTCATGCTCGTATCACACCACCTCAACTGTCATGCTCGTATCACACCACCTCAACTGTCATACTCGTATCACACCACCTCAACTGTCATGCTCGTATCACACCACCTCAACTGTCATGCTCGTATCACACCACCTCAACTGTCATGCTCGTACCACACCACCTCAACTGCCATACTCGTACCACACCACCTCAACTGCCATACTCGTATCACACCACCTCAACTGTCATGCTCGTATCACACCACCTCAACTGTCATGCTCGTACCACACCACCTCAACTGCCATACTCGTACCACACCACCTCAACTGCCATACTCGTATCACACCACCTCAACTGTCATGCTCGTACCACACCACCTCAACTGCCATACTCGTACCACACCACCTCAACTGCCATACTCGTATCACACCACCTCAACTGTCATGCTCGTATCACACCACCTCAACTGTCATGCTCGTATCACACCACCTCAACTGTCATGCTCGTATCACACCACCTCAACTGCCATACTCGTATCACACCACCTCAACTGTCATGCTCGTATCACACCACCTGCTCCTACCAACTAAACGACAACTAATACATTGCTCTTTTTTCACTCTATCAAGAAGAATAAGGTCATATAACTTGTAACATCTTGTTACTGAGATACACATTTACGTCCCTTTGTGTGTATTCTGTTATTATATAGTTATTATTGTTACCTCAAGAGTTTTAACATAATTATCATTGGTAGGATGATCACCGTTAATAACTCATACCTTACAAGGTTCCCATTCTTAAGGATTGAGTTTCAAAAATTTTATTTCGAATCCTTTACACATATCCATCTTCTGACAATATTGATCTTTTATCAGATTACTCTTTCGTTTCAAGTAGCGTTCAATACAATCAAATATTTTGTGCGTTATTGGTTAGTTTTTGAACTGTGTTCCAGCAGAATTTCATTTTCACCGGCTACTGTTCTACTTTTCGGCTCCAAGTAGATCCAAGTAGATCCAAGTAGATCCAAGTAGATCCAAGTAGATCCAAGTAGATCCAAGTAGATCAACTAGACTCTAAATGATTACCGAGAACGAACACCATGTGAAGAAGAGGCTAGCATCATGACGGCACTCATGTTATGTTCATAGCTGCTCCGGTCTCATATTCAGTATGTTCATAGCTGCTCTGGTCTCATATTCATTATGTTCATAGCTGCTCCGGTCTCATATTCAGTATGTTCATAGCTGCTCTGGTCTCATATTCAGTATGTTCATAGCTGCTCTGGTCTCATATTCAGTATGTTCATAGCTGCTCTGGTCTCATATTCAGTATGTTCATAGCTGCTCTGGTCTCATATTCAGTATGTTCATAGCTGCTCTGGTCTCATATTCAGTATATTCATAGCTGCTCAAATCTCATATTCAGTATGTTCATAGCTGCTCTGGTCTCATAGTCAGTATGTTTATAGCTGCTCCGGTCTCATATTCAGTAAGTTCATAGCTGTTCTGGTCTCATATTCAGTATGTTCATAGCTTTTCTGGTCTCATATTCAGTATGTTCATAGCTGCTCTGGTCTCATATTCAGTATGTTCATAGCTGCTCCAATCTCATATTCAGTATGTTTATAGCTGCTCCGGTCTCATATTCAGTATGCCCACCTGCATGTGGTCCCTGGCTGTTACTATTATGTGCTGGTTGATAATTTGGTTGATTCCTATATGCCACTCGTTTCTTGAAAATTTACGCGCTTCACTCCCAGGTCCTGCTTTATATCGATAGACACGACGGACACGAAAGAAGAACTACTCCTTACACATTATAATTAGTTTATCTCATTGATTTCATTCAAAATATCAGCACGATTACATTGAACTACCACTACTTACTGTGACCACGCTAGCTAATGTGGCTGATGGTTCATATCCTCCAAAACCCACGTGTATAAATACAAAAATAAAGACAATTCTTCAGCCCTAACTGCATCAACGGTTGAAACTAATGGTGGTGGAAATAAACCAGGTGAATCTCTCAAAGAATAATCATAGAATCAGTCAGAAAACTACTGTGCATGGATATATCTAATAAAAACATCAGCAAAGCATCATTAGCTAACTATTTTCGAGTATGTATGACCACATGACAAAATATCACAAAATAAAACCAACAACACAGAAGGAAATTCAAATGAAAAATAAAATATAAAAATAATTTCTTCTTCAGCGTTAGTTCCCAAACTCCCACAGGGTATCTCTTGTAACAGGACAATGTTCCTACTAGATTTCCAGCAGGATGTATTCTAGACAATGTAAATGCGTTGTGTCGCCCGTTATATGTCATTCGCCGGACACATCCGTCTTCAGCAAAATAGAAATAATTTAAACTATGATATAAAACATACCAGATTTCCGAGATTAAAAAGAGAGATATACCAACAAGGAATAAAAATAACCAAAATTATGATGCAGGACAAAACAAGGTTGGCAAGATGTAACGAATATTTAGACCAACAAGAAATAAAAATATCTGAAACTATGATACTGGAAAAAACTAGGTGTCAGTATCTGAGAATTGTAGCTTAAAGCTGAAATAAAGTACAGGAACGAAAACAACAGAAAGTATTGATTATATAGACCATGAGGTATATTTGAGTGTGTTTTGAGAACTTAATTAGTATTTCGATGGGGATCTTCGTAAGGTGTACTCTACGATTTTAGGATTTGCATTGACAACTCACAGAGAGAAGTAAATTGTGATTTCTTAACTTGCTATTGCTTTTTAAGGCTGGATAATTACCATTTCTATAAACTGTTTTCAATTTAAAGTGAAAAATAGTGTCAGACATCACGCCCACTCCTGTATTACCAATTAAAATGCTAATCTGGCTATTACAGAACTCGAGAGCATAAGGCTGCTACCTCGCAGCAGATATACTGTAGTCAATGAATCTGCCTGTTACTTTGGGTCAAGAAATGCAATGCTTCTTTGCATGAGATAGTATAACTGCGAGTGTGTGTGGTCTTAACTCGAGGGGAGTTGCAGTAGAAGTCCGAATTGTATTGTTATTTTATGTCACAATTAAGAAGTACAATTATTTCCACTTTTTACTGTCTTCTTTGTTCAATAGGGGAATACAAGAACTAGTTTTTGTTACTGTCTTCTTTGTTCCATAGGGGAATAAGAGAACAAGTAATTTTTACTGTTTTCTATGTTTCGTAGAGAAATAAGAGAACGTTTTTTTACTGTCTTCCTTGTTCTGTAAATAAGTAAAAGAACTAGTATGTTTTACTGTCTTCATTGTTCCGTAGAGAAATATCAGAACCAGTATTGTTTACTGTCTTCTTTGTTCCGTAGAGCTTATCAGAGAACTGTTTCAATAAGTCTAGTACCAGATTTTCAAAGGTTGGTTATATCTAGTGGTCGTTTGTGATTTAAAGTTGTTTCTGGTTGAAATTGAAATTAACCTTAGATCAATCATCACAGAATGAAATTAAATTTAGACCATCCCACTAGGAAATTAATCTTATATCGTTCATGGCCATCTGCAGTAAGACCTATCTGGAGAAAGTAAACAACTCTTCATTTATGAAGTTTTTTGATAGTCTTGCTATCTCTTGGTCACTAATTATATACTTGGAGTCGCCCACTAAAAATAGTCAAGCTCGAGCAATGAAACGCACAGAAATAATAAAAGTAACGGGAAACTAGCCTTAAATATACCATGATCGCTCAGGTCTGTAGTACCCTTCCGACGGTATGCGATCATCATACAGTGGAATTAACCTTAGATCATCCCACTAGGAAATTAATCTTAGATCATCCCACTAGGAAATTAATCTTAGATCATCCCACTAGGAAATTAATCTTAGATCATCCCACTAAGAAATTAACCTTAGATCATCCCACTAGAAATTAGTTCACAGACAACTGAGTTACCGTGATCCCCCATCCCTTATACAGAGGGGAGTGAGTAATAATATAATTGTACAGATGAAGCGTTGTGGAGTTTCCTTACTATAAATGCATCTACTAAATGAATATTGGGCTTGATCGCTGGTGTGGCCCTCAGTCATTTCTCATGCGGACACAATGAAATACTAAGCGTTGCAGACAGTTGGAGCATAAGGAGTTTATCCTCGGTCTAGAATTGATTGATTGATTAAGATCCACATGAATTGCGAGCGATTAGCTCTTACTTCCTATGTGCAGTGGGGTGGGTTTTTTCTTACATATCCAGGTCTAGAATATTACCGATTGTATGTATGTTCGTCAATCACAAGTGATAATCACAATTTTTTTTTTTACATTCACTTTTGAAAATTCAGTTATAATTATGACCATGTTTAATAGTACGTAGATGGTTAATGAACCCTGTTCGAGCTGCAAATGTCTATGGGATGAAGGTCTCTAATCGTCTTGATACCATGTCGTCATAACTGCAATGTCTTAGTGTAATCGTTCGCCATGTTCATCACTGCCCGCTCCACAGTTTGACTTTAACATAATCCAGGTGAGAACCCAGAAAATGAATTTTTAAAGACATGTTGCAGAGAAGACTCTTATATTTGAGAAGGAGATGTTTTACAATTTCTTTGTAATTATCAGATTTGTTGTTTCCAAGAAAACTGTCCACCACGTGCATTTTTTTCCTTTCCATGCAACAAGCAGAGAAACTCATCATTGCGAAGACGTTTTCGAATTTGCGGACCAACTATAGTCCGTTCAGAATCGTTTGCCGAGATGTTATGATTTATAATTCAAAAAGTTCTTGATGATTTCACATGAATTTTGGCATACGTTGTTAAAATGTCCATGTCGCGAAAACATATGTGTTACTTGATGTCTAGCTGTAACGGTTATTTGAAAGCGGCGAATTCTTTTGATGTTTGCCAATGTAAATATTATTTCGACCATAAACAAAATATTTTACAGTAATCTAGTGCAATGATGACCCATAGGCGTGTCCACAAAATTTTACATGGTGGCAGGTGTAAAAAAAATTTAAAATATATCTTTTGTTCGTAGAGTCAATTTGATATTGTTCCATGCTCTTGGTGTGAGTTTCACAAATGTTGTCGCTGCCTTTGAAATAAGTACATATATTTCTTCATGTAAGGAAATTTTGTCTGTAATAGTTGATCCAAGATATCTGAACTTCTGTATTGAATCAAGCGGGCTAATTTTTATAAGTAATGGTTGATGGTTTGCTTATAACATTTTTTTGAATTGCTTGGGTGGTATTGAGCAATGAAATGTTTTACAAATCAACTTGTAAATTTTGCAAATCAAACTTTTTTTAGTGTAGACTTAATCAGAGTAATGATCATTCATAATCAGACGAGTCAAATAGGTCGATTACTGTTTTCGGCTGAACAAACAACAAACCTTCCTTTTCCCAATATTCCTCTTCTTGGCGTAACACATGATCCTCACATTTCACCCAGTAGTCTTTATGTATATTTGATAGAGCCTGATTTGTAAGTGTCTCAATATCACATAATTTGAAAGTTGTATTTGTAGATGCTACGTGTCCTTTAACTTTTGCCCAAATTAGCTCTATAGGATTTAAGTGTGCATGATATGGAGGTAGTCTCAAACATCTATGACCATGTTCTTCAATTAACTTGTCTATTTTAAATATCTTTGTTCGTTGTGTCTGTTTTACAAGGTTAAGCAATTCGGGTTTCAAGTACCTGTCGGTAACTGGTATGTGTTCTTTTATGAGCCACGTTTTGATTGCATCTTTTGTACTTGATGATGTTGGGATTCTATCTTCTACGTTCACTACGTTATGGTATGAAGCATTGTCCATTATCAGACAAGAAGGTCTATCTAATATTGGAAGAATACTTTTTTCGATCCAGTCTTCGAATATGTGCCCATTCATTTCGGAGTGGTAGTCTCTATTGTCAATGGATTTTGAATTGAAAATTAGATGAGCATTCTGCAACAACCCATTATGTCTGCTACCTGCATGTGCAACTATCAAACGTTGCCCTTTACTACTTGGTACTGATCTTTTAATACTTCCATCTGCTAACTGCCATTCCTTTTCATTTGTATGATGAGCGTTGATCCAAGTTTCATCTAAATACACAATATCATAACCATTCTCGCGCATTCCCTTCACTTCACGTAAATAATTGCTTCTAAGAGCTACCAGATGTGGCTTTTCACAAATAATGTTTTTTCCACCAGAATACTTTCTAAAGGTGAAGCCTGCATTTCTTACAGTTTTCCATAATAAAGTTTTTGATATTTCAATGTCGTTATTAGTTTTCAGCCAAATCTTCAACTTTCTAAGTGTCACTTCTTCGTTTTTATCAAACATTCTACATATTTCTCTTTTTACTAGGTCCTTATCGAAACTGTCTATCTTTTCTTTCCTTCCTTGCTTTCGTGAATTTGTTGGCAATAAATATCCGCTTGCTTCCACTATTCGATCAAATGAACGTTTACACAAACCTAAAATATGCATTGTTCTCTTCTCAGGATTTAATAAAGAACAATAAAGATGTCCCTTTTTACGCTCTCTGCAGAAGTATTGATAAATCTTTATAGCAATGTTATGCTCAGTAAAATATTTCGCTTTCAGATTCATTCTCACATAGACTTGCAGAAGGTAATATGCTTAGTGCCGCCTACTTTCTGTAAATATTGAGACGTGCCTCTGACTTGTGACTTGAAATCGAGTAAATAGCCGTTTTTGATTTCACATAATTCTAAGTTCAGGAAAAATAATATTTGGTGCTAAACGGGAATTTCCATATGTAACATTGCTTTATACAAATGTACAGTGGAAACAACTACTTTTAGAATGGTGCACATTCTACCGTGAGGGTCATGCCTTTATATTTAATAATCAGATGTGAGATGTAAGCATCTACATAATCCAGCGGTTGTTTATAATTTAGATTAACTTTATTTTAATATAGGTTAAATAAGGTATCTTTGATACTGGATCACATTTCTTTGATAAAAAAATATTTCTATAGCGACATTATTATTCTAAACCTAACTTCAAATGATCAATCCAAATGAACAATACGTTTTTGATAAAAATAATATAACATCTCGGCAAACGATTCTGAACGGACTATAATACTTCATCTCTTATTTTAGCCTCACTCATTCTTAGAAATGTTCTGAAGAGGTATTTCAAAGCATTATCAGTTTTACTCATTGCCGTGACAAATTTTTTCAGGAGACCGAGATTAATGCGCAAGGTTGACAACAAAATATTGCTACTGTCAACAAGTACTAGGTTCTCCACGTTACAATGCCACACTGTAATGACTGCCTGATTGGCCAATGTCTTCTGATGTAATAGTCACTTCGTGCACGATTATCCCACTCACAGAGAAAGCAACTGTACTTGATGTATCCACAATGTAGTCTAAGCAAAGGAGCTATAACTTTTAGGTCCCCACATAGCGACCAATGATGATGATCGTAGTGTATACATTTCAAAAGTTGCTTAATGATTTCATGCTTTTTTTTTCATATGAAATGAATTACCAATTGGAATTGACGATAAAACATTACCATTATTCAAAATAATAGCTTTAAGACTTGACTAAGATGAATCTGTGAAAAAATTCCACTCTTCGGGTCGTAATTTATATTGAGGGTTGCCATTAAACCAGAAATGTTGTGGCACACAGACAAGCTACCCTTTTTAAAAAAGAACTTAGTAAGCGGCTCTTGTCGGTTCTTAATACAGACATTTTATTATCTTCTGCTAGAATATTCCACTGCTGTATTTTGGAACCTATAAGATCCTCCTTTTTTCGGGGTTAAATTCAGGTCTTCTACAAGATCATTCAGTTTACTTTGGGTTATTAAATGTGTTTTTACAGATATAGTTTGTTCAAATTCTGGTTTTTTATAAGTTGATGGCTCAGAAACTCCACTGTCCTCGGCTTCGTCATAGGATGCAAATGAAAACTATTCTGACACTTTAGGAGCTGGTAGGGCATTGTCGTGCGGTTCCGGGCATATTGCAGAGGGGATGCTTCGATATTACAGAGTTCATTTTTTCTTCTTTGATATTCGTTTCCCAATTGGAGGCACCATGCAAAAGTAACAGTTGTTGATATGATCAGTGGGCTCTCTCCAAATTATTTAAACTGCAAATGGCATGGCTTACCTTCTGCCAGCCAACCACAGTTTAAGATGTGTAGCACATGTATTCCATCATATGTGTGGTGCCCAACTCTTTCTTTGATCTCCTAACCTGCAGCCAAAAATACAAGGTGTTTATCTATCGATCTATCTATTGGCATTTCCACTTGTGTCGTTAAGCGTCATGGGGGTTAGGAGTGTTTTTGTCTTTGGCCATTTGAGCTGCATTGGCCACGGTAAGCCTGTATCTATATAATGTTTCTTTGATCTTCACCACTGATCTAGTGTTGGTCTTCCTTGTTCCTTGAAGTCCGGTCTTCTGCTGACGTATGCACATAGGGCTGGTTTAACAGATTCAATTCTCATGACGTGACGAAACTATCTGGTCTGGTATAATTCTATACCGATGTTGCACTATTGACAATCCCCTTTTTATGGATCTGCTAATTTATTAGATTTTAGTGCTTCTAGTACTGGTCTAGTATCTGTACGTATTACAATAGGGTGTGAGGGGAAAGAAAATGTCCTGTCCGATATTACAATTGTCTTTGAAGCTGCATGAATATCTTTGACTCCAGGGTGATAATTATCGCAGTAATTCTCCGTTGGTATACATTTGGTATCAGTGTTGCCATCTGGTTATTCCACGTATACACCACTTCTCCCATTACTGCATTCTTACTGCATTCAGTGCTGATCCATTGGTATACACTCTGATGCATATATTACTCGGGGATGCATCATCGAGGAAGCTGAGAGCTGCTACCTGTTTCTGTAGATTATTCTACTGTTCATCAGATGCGACAAGATGAATGGCGTAAACCAGATTGTGTTACAGGTTGTATACACTAACTGAAGTACGGTACACACAATGAAGTGCAGTGCACTGACATAAATACGGTACACTGACTGAAGTAACAGTCTTGGAAAAATAGATTCAAATGAATTCAAGTGCCATTTAGAAAAGAAATACGGTAATAGTTGGTTGCTGATCTAGAAGTCCATGGGTTCATGCCTTTGACTCATGTGGTGATGGAGACATCCTCCTGCATTTGTATTAAGAAACTGCGGTTAGCAGGATATTGTTCGGACAAGGAAATGCCTTGTATCATGGTTTATAGCTCGGGTGCTGTCCATAAATTACATCAACAATTAGGGGGCAGGGGTACAAACAAGCTTACAATTCTTGGCAAGAGGGGTGGAGGGGCGGGTGTTGACAAAAAAGTGATACATACTTCTTTTTAGTCTGTAATACATTGTTAAAGTCTATATAATTTTTCCGCGTCAATAATAAAGTTCTTGTTTTGTTTATTGCTAGTTATTTATTTTTTTAAGTGTATAGTTATGCCTTTTTACTTTATGCAGTATTTATCACTTATTTGTTTGGTTAGTGTGGCACTATCCATTTTGTCGGACATCCTCTGAAATTGTGGTTATTTTTATATGTTGACAAAATGTTGATATAAAAAATACTGTTTCTATACAGTGATTTAATTGTAAGAGTATGAATGGTTCTTCTAGAAATGTGAAATAAATAATGTAGTTTTGTTAGTGTTTTTATATTTGTTTGTATGCTTGAGAAACCCAGGGATTACAAGCGGTTAGCTCTTACTTCTTGTGTGAAATGGAGAGGTTTATAAGCATTCTGTCATACCCAGGAGGCTTCATCTTTCGGCCTAGTGCAATGCCTATTGGAGGAGCCTTCTACCCAGGAAGGGAGGAGGGGGTACATGAGATGAGACAAGGCGAGCTGATAGCTTGCTTGGGTCTCCAAGCTGATAGTTTGTTTGTCTTTCCTATGACGAGGCGCTTCGCAGCCAGCGAGCTGTTCCTCGTGTAGGAAGATTATTCTATTACCATTACCACCCTTTGCGTCCCTAGGTCCTAGACCTAATTTCTTCCCAATGAACCGTGTTGGGAAACGGCGACGGTCGAATTAGACTCAGGGTTGATACACCTTCCTAGACGAGGCGTTGCTTTGCCAAACACGTCGGGGGTCTGGGATGTGACCTGTGCATTTCTCAGGCACTAGCCTGGTCAGCCTGAAATGGTCTTCCAATCCTTCGACAGGCTCGATTTGTGTATATTGACTCTTTGCCACTGCGAATATTACCCAAAAAGGTAGGTAAGATACGAATCTCGGACGAGGAGCCTCGCTGTGGGCCCTTGGGTACTGAATCCAATTATCTCTGTATGAACCGTGTTGGGCAACATCCGACAGTCGAGTTGGGCTAGGTTTGCATTGTCGTTAGAGACTTGCGCCTCTTCTACGCTGCTCCCAGTGTCCAGATTCCGAGTCTCAACATTGCTTCGGTCAGACATTTGAGCAATGCTCTCCCTGACATGTGTTCAATGCTTTTTTGCATGTGTTCAATCTATCTATCTCTATCTATACGCTGTGTCCCTTGTTTGCCTTGCAGCGTCAGGGGTGGAAGAGTTCTCTGGAGATGGCCTTCTTGTGCGCTGTTTGTAAGCTTGTTCCTGTGGCTTCTTTGATTTCTGTGATCCATCTTTTACATGATCTGCCTCTGGCTTTATAACCGTTATGTCTATGTGTCATGGCCATTTGTGGCATGCTATATGTCGGTAGTCTGGAAGCGTGTGAAAACCACTTGATCTGCAGTCTTTTGATGTGTTCCAATACTGGTATTGTTTTGGTTATCTGTCTGATGTTATCGTTTCTAATTCAATCTCTTAATGACACTCCGAGTATTCTTCGTAGACATGTCATTTCTGTTGTCACTATTTTTCTTTTGTCTTGTGCTGTCATTGTCCAGGTTTGGCACTGGTAGCATAGTGAATACAAATGTGTTCAATGGGACGCTGTATTCATAGCTTTCTTCCACACGAAGGAGTGCATGTTCAAGTTGGCGTATCAAATACCTGAGTCGTAATTCCTACTTTGAATTGGGTCATTTTGTGATGGGACATGTGGGCTTCTGTGTGTTCTCGAGCATAAAATCACTAACGCCAATCGGTTTCGTGCTGGACTATGTAGCTTCATTGCCACTGAATCGACCGACTCACGTACACTACGCAGCCCTCTATCTATCATGTGTTACTTTTTCCAGATTCGGTGTGTACTCTTAAGGTCACTGTATGTTAGGGATATTGACATTTGTCGCCCCTTCAATGTTTCAGCTTTTTGAGCCAGATAAGTCTGAATGCACAGATGTCATGCAAATGTTGGATGTAATGGCGTAGACGTTTCGGAGATATTTCCTGTCTCTCTCTGCTCGAAATTCTCATTTCATCTACCACATCCATTTTTGTGGATATAACATAATTAGGCGAGGGAGTCCATGAACTCATGACAGGTGCCAACAAGACCGCAGGGGGTAAATATTTGGCACACAAGTATAGACAGATAACCCCTTGGCTGTGTTACCTGCACCTTTCGGCCTCATAAAACCTCCACAGGATTTTTGGGTCACTTTGAAATGCAAGTTCCAGAGTGCATAACGCAGCTTGTTCATGTGTGATTAAGGCCGTATGTTATTTCTATGGCCACACTAACCGTCTAGTTAATTAGCTAGTCGTCGGATCATCATCACTGCAAACTGGACACGACCATAGTTGCTCCGATCTCTTCCTGAGTGTATCCGTCATTACTCTTCTGTTGACAGTACCGGTTATCTACTGGTTTACCATCATTCTTCTGCGCCCTCCGAAAAATTCACTTCTAGCAACACTGCATTTCAAATCTTGTTCTTTAATACTGATCATCGAAAAATAAAAAATCAATCATTATCCACACTAGTCTCACTCTCGCGTGTTATATCTCACATCTAGTAATATCAGGGACTAAAATGAGTTTCATTTCTACACTTATTTGTTACCCACGTTTTGATGTGTGTTACAGATAACATCAATTTTAGCACTACCCTGTGCTGTTACTCTAATCTAATACAGTTATCAAATGTACATAACTGTTGCTGCACTGCTACAATACATTGTTGATGGACCTAAATGACCTAAATAACAAACAAGTCCCAGCGATAAAGTAAGCAAAAAAAATGTTTGCAATATATTGTTAAAGTTGCAGCTTCAGCCATTAGAGTCGCTCTGCAAGGCTATGTCTAAAACGAGACTAAATGACACTATTACACCATACTTGGCTTTACTAGCTGTCTGTGACTAAAAATGTATTTTTCTACTGTGTTTTTTGGTTGTTGGTCACATGACGTAGCCCAGAGAGCATAATGAGTGGGGTCATGGAGGACCGGTGATACATTTCGGCTAGAAGAAGTTTACCTTTTACAAGAAAGATAATTTTCGCGTTTTTGTGGGTGGTTTCCTAATTTATTATAACATTTTTATTGCCTCTTTTGGTAAAACCTTATGAACAAAGGGGGTTTATCCGATTTCTAGCTTGATTCTCAGTACTAAATGTACTGTTCTGATCTATAACTTGATTCTTGTTACTAAATGTAATATTCAGATCTATAGCTTGATTCTCAGTACTAAATGTAATGTTCTGATCTATAGCTTGATTCTCGTTACTAAATGTAATGTTCGGATCTATAACTTTATTCTCGCTACTAAATGTAATGTTCAGATTTCTAGCTTACTTCTCAGTACTAAATGTAATGTTCAAATTTCTAGTTTACTTCTCAGTACTAAATCTAATGTTCAGATTTCTAATTTACTTCTCAGTACTAAATGTAATGTTCAGATTTCTAGTTTACTTCTCAGTACTAAATGTAATGTTCAGATTTCTAGCTTACTTATCAGCACTTATAATGTAATGTTATTTTTCTATTTTATTTCTTGCGTTCGCTCCATAATAATCAACACTAAGATTCGTGTGTTGTCCGCCGGGAGCTTAGTTACGTTGTACCACCGTTATGCGTGTTGTAGGCACAGCACAGCCGATATTGACATGATTTGACATTTCGGGTGGGCTACCCTAGCCTGTGACAACCTTCCTATCTGTCGCCAGGAGATGTATGTGTATTGACGCTACTCCAAGACAGTTTGTCCTTCACGACTATCTTGCACGAGATGGTTCGCATCCAGTGAACTTTTCTCTATTAGACCAGAATTGATGCCGCCTCTGAGATGTGGATATAAGAAGAATAGAGAGAACATCATGGAAAGAGAAGAAAACAAACAAACGAGTTCTAACAACACTTAATATAAAGAAAGAATTATTAAGGGAAATAAAAATAGGACAAATAAAATATTCCTGACACATTAAAAGACATAGTGGAAGACCATAGCAGGGATTTGGTTGTTGCTTGTTGCTTAGGTATTGATGTCCACCAACAGTGTATTGCAACAGTGCAGTAAAAGTAATGTACATTTGATAACGGTGTTAGATTAGAGTAACATCACAAAGTAGTCCAAAAATTGATGTTATCTGTAAATCACATCAATACGGAGTTAAATCTGGTTGAAGACCTTACTTGAGGGTAAAGTCGGAAGGAATCTATCAAGACGTAGGCATAGATACACGTGGGAGAGTAACATCACAAGATAGACAGGTTATATTCTAGCAGAGTGCACCATCAAAACAAGAGAAAAGGATGTTGGAGGTCTGTTGCAGCTAACCTTCGCTGCGGAGACGGCAATTGGTGATGATGAATACATGAATACATTTTCAAACACAGAAATGAAGAGTGTATTTGAACCGTGGTCCTCTGGTAGAAAGTCGAATGCCGTATCGTATTGACATGTCTGCATACTGAGTGACTCAATGAGCATGATTTGGAAACTCAAATCAAGTGATGTGTCTAGTCGATGGGTAATGGCATCGTAGAGTGTTAGGAATTGGACCTCGCTGCGCAAATCACTATCATTTTTCTTCCGGCATACGCGAGTGTGGAGGGAAACAGGCATTCCGACAAACTGAACATACGCGAGTGTGGAGGGAAACAGACATGCCGAAATGCTCTACATAAGCGAATTTGGAGGGAAACGAGCGAGTCGACAAGCTCTGCAGACGCCAAGGGATAAATGTTCCAGTTTCCGGTAACGACCATAAACAAAAAATATGTGGCTGGGGTAACACAGGGCAAATGTCAAAATGAACAAAATAGGTATAAGTGTTACCAAGATGAATCATAAAACAACCTAGCAACGAGACACAGTCACGTACGACGTTTCGACTAAAAAGCCTTCATCAACATAGGTCAGTGTGAGGGAAACGAGCGTGTGGACACGTAGCTGGATCTGCCACCCCAACAAATAACCAACATATGGACAGAAAGTAGAGGGGGAGGGAGTCAATGATTTCCTGACAATAAATGACAAAGGAGGAGATAGTGGTGAAAAATGTAGGAAATAATTATTGATATAGTTTACGGGCAACCCTGTAATTGATCATTGATTCAATCTTGGGACAAGCATGATATTACGAGTAGAAGATATAATTTATGCATAACCCTGTAATTTATCCTTTGTTCAATCGTGGGACAATCAGGAAATTACAAGTGGAAAAACAGAGGAGAGCACGTGAAGTCAGCACCACAAACTCTATAAGCATTCATGCGTGTCGCTAATGTGCTTAAGTCAGTTCCACATACGCTATAAGCATTCATGCGTGTCGCTAATGTGCTGAATATACTGAGCATCTATGTGCTTGTCTGGAGTACAATGACACCTGTTTCTGAGTATTTGAATTGAATATTTGTTTCTGGAATCCGAACTGGGGGCAAAGAATAGCAACATTGGTACCTGCTATGTGACCTCGCAAGGTGGATGGATACCTCCTGTGGGTTGAATTGGCTGGTCCATCTCATATAGGGTCCACTTGACCGAAAAGCCATGCTGAAGTGGATGTGTCAAACCGAAAAGCGCAGATATCGCAGCCAAGTTGTAAACCATGACAGAACACATTCAGTTCTCTGGATTACATCCAACAATCATCCTGCATAGTTGCCAATATCTCGATGAGAATAATTTCGCCAAAAAATCCAAGTGCAAAGGCTAACATTACAATACCAACTATCAATTGCAGATGGATATCACAAAGATATATGTTTAAATCCGATAACAAGGCATAAACGACTAGACGTTAAGTGATACAGCAAAACTCCTGGGATACTGGATATGAAACACCAGTTACAGAATATAATACTTAACAGGGGAGAAGTAAGTAGGATTTGTCTGCTGTTAAACTACACACTTGCAGGGTACAATCGTTATGGCCGTCCTCCCCTTTATTCAAATAGAGGCATTGTAAATCAGCGTGTTTACGTCGGAGACCTGTGTTCTGCTTTACTTTATTACAAAGTTATACTACATAAATTATGAGATGACATTTCTTGGTTTAATATATCATATGCTTAAATTGTTAGTTGTGCCATGTTGTATATATTTATCAACATACATATTGAAGTGTATCCTATACATGCCATTGCTATTCAACTATTGTAGAATATTGAGGCGCCACTAATGCACCCAATCCTGACAGTTTAAAGTGAGTTTACAGTATATGGCCGATTGGCTAGAAGGAAATACGCTCTCTTAAAATTGAGAATTTTTTCCTCTTGATTTTCGTTGGCTGCTACACAAAATATAATCATTGTATATATAATCGTATATTGTAGATGGTCATAATCTATTTGTATCGCCAGTACATTACAATGTGAATAATCTGCGTAGTCCGACGAGAGACTTGGGAGGCTAGTTTGAAATCATTTCTGCAACCTCGTCTATATAAATGTATATATAGGCCTGTATGCTTACTTATAATGGGTCTGTGACGGCCAAGGTACCGAGTTCGTAACACGCCTCAGGCAATTGTGCGCCGGTCTTTTAAGAAAACAATGACAAACTATTCAACGTAAATGCTACCAATAAAATCAATACAGCCAAAAATGCTGGGTTGATGGCTTCATCCATGATCGACTTTACATTATGGCACACGAATATCTAAATTACACGGTGAGACTATAATCTACTTTACACGACGACACACCATGAGTTAAATTACATGATGATACACCAGGATCTAAACTATATGATCCTAAACTATATGATTTTATTTATTCCAACATTTCAAAGTGAATATTTCGCGTTTTCAAAGCAAGTCAGGTTTTCTTGATACATGTTGCTGTATTCGGAAGTTCTCCAAGGCTGTTCCCCAAGGCTATAGAGCTTTCTGTGGATCGCTGCCTCTGTAGTCCAGTAGACCACCCTCAACTGGTTTAGTATATTTGCAATCGTGTAAAATAACGCGAAATATTCACTTTGAAATGTTAGAATAAATAAAATCAGATAATTGTACAGCTTATTATCATTAATAATATATAATATAATCATTATCATTAATAATTATCGTTATCTTTCAAGGTATTATATATATCAAGTTAGATATTCTTTCCAGATCGTTGTCTTCGCCGTGGATACTCTGAACGCCTCTATGTTCCGGGGATTTAGGCATGCATTGACCAAAGACATGTACATACATTCTTGGATGTCGCTGGTCCATCGTCTTCTTGGTTTTCCCCTTTCCCCTTCTTATCTTTCTAGAATAAGTCTTTCGATAAAATCGTGTCGCTTTAAGTGTCCAAAATACTGTTGCTTCCTTCTTATGATGGTATTTAGAAGCCAGCCTTCGTTTACTTTCAGTAATTTCAAAACTTCAATGTTCTTCTTTTTCTCTGTCATGATATTCGTAGGATCTTTCTGTAGCACTTCATTTCAAATGAATTCATTCTTTTCAAGGTATTAGCGAACTTTATTTCATTGTTACATAGTTTATCTAAGCATCGATTGTTAATGGTATCCTACTTACTGTACTGACATGTTTATTAACATCAACATTAAACACAGACAAGACATCATGAATCAATTCAGCAAATATAATAAGCAACAAAACACGCCGGTATCAGAATGCGATATCACAACAAACATACAAACATAAAATAGCAATATAATTGTAAAAACAATAACACAACGTAGGCCACTAATATCGATAAACTTAAAATGGGCTGGTGTACAATATAACAAAACCACAAATGTAAACAAATATATATTTATGTCACGGACCGGAATATATAGAACCTATATAGGGCACAGAAAACGATAAATAATTTCAAATAAGAAATTGTTACATGATAATATTTCCGAGAGGCATCTTATGGTTCATGAAGTGTTGCGTTAGCTATCATGTCATTCCATAGCCTTTTAATTCGTTTTCTGTCAATACATTCCAATACGAATGTTCTCCCATGCCACAATACTAAATTGTCAAACATCGTCTCTATCTCTGTCTTCCACCACCCCTCTTGTTCTTCAACTTTCTTGTTGTTCAGATATGTTTCATCTTTCCTTTCTGTCCCTTTCTAGTGCGGGTAGGCAGTTCTCTTCTCGAATTAACTTCTTTCAAGATAAAATCATTACGTGTTTTATCAGCCCATGGTGTTTTTAATATTCTTTTATAAAACCACATTTCTGTTGTCTTAATATAATTTTTCACAGAAAATTATACGTACAATATAATTTTTCAGAGAAACATATGCCCACAATAATGTCGATTTAATTGCTGAAAATATATAACAATAATATCTAGACAAGGACATTATCATCAAATGATTTATAAATTATAATATCATAAACATTATCAATAATATTATTCCAAAAAAAAATAAAGTCACACATAATAAACATTCGCGTTACGAGTTCTTAGTAAAATCACACATCTGACAGATATTACTACAAATTTCTCTAGATCAAGGTTGCCATACTTGTTTATTTTAAGCAACATTTAGTAATCGAAATTTTTTTAAACTTTGGTGTGGTTTCAGTGAATTTCTTTGGTAATTTTGTCTTCTTTTGTCGTTTTAAAAACTCTCTTGCATAAAAGCAATATAAAATAAAAATACCGGAAGCTAATCGTGTGTATGATATTGCTGCTCCACTATTGCTAAACGTTTGGCTGCAGCAATTGTATTTCTAGTACAATGTAGAACATCGGTTTTGAAACCACGAGCTAATTAGACACAGGTGGATTTGTGAAGCGAGATCACATTCAATCTAACATTGAACAAATAACAAAGCAACTTACTGCCCAGTATATAAATAGGAACAGAAAATGGTTATGTATTTATAATACATTTTATTCTAATATCACGATATTTCTTCTTCTTCAGCGTTCTTCTTCTTCAGCGTTCATTCTCAAACTCCCACTGGATTTTTCTTGTAACAGGACAATGATCCTACAAGATTTCCAGTTGAATGTAATCCAGAGAATGGAAATTCGCTGTGTTGCCGTTTTATTTGCGCCAATGGCCCAACACATCCGTCTTCGGCGGTATCACGATATTTAAAAAAACCACATTAACATAAAAAACCACTTTCATTACTGCGAATTTTCTTGTTAATTTTCCTGTTAAGGAGTGCACTGAAGCTTTTTTTTTTTGGTCGTGGGAATAAAGGCCGATTTGCCAAAGCTGTCGCCGCACATGTACAGGATTTTTTTTTAATATAAAAAGATATTTTATATTTAAAATATAAAACAGATAAAATCCTTGTTCCAACCATTCAGGGCCGGTCTTAGGTCATTACAACCTATGCGGCCGCATTGGGCCCCGCACTTCATAGGCCCATAAATTAATATTATAATTTATTTTATTATCCTCTTCCCTACCCAGAATGGTCCCCGCGCAATCCGTTTCGCATTGGGCCCCTCAATTGTTAGGGCCGGCCCTGTAACCATACCTCTGGAGGTTCAAGTTAACTAGTAGACTTTTCGCCCTTGTGTTGCCGGGGCCCGAAAGGGGAGAAAAGAATAGCATCCCTATTTACCTTCCACGCATATCGTAAAAGGCGACTAAGGAGGTTATGGGATGGAGGAGAGTGTCCCATCCCATATAGGGACAGTGACACAAAACCATACTGAAGTCGGATGTGTCAGGCCGAAAGGCACAGATATCGCAGCAATGCTGTAAACCATGACACAACGCATTCTTTTCTCCGGACTACATCCTGCTAATCTACAGGAGGTTGAGAACGAACGCAGAAGAAGAAGAAGAACTAGTAGACTCACATAAAAAGTGATCCTTGTGTTATTATACGGGTGTATGCAGGCACATTGCAGCATCCCCGAAAATAAACGGGCATGCAATGTCGGACCCAGGTGACCATTTACTGACTACGCACAGAACACAACACGATGCGCTATCACATATATCACAAATACAAAATATGCACAGCAGATTTGTGTATCTATGGCAAAAGTCCTGTGACAGCAGAAAACTTGAAAAAGACCTGTCCAACATACAATGAAGAACGTAGACGCGCTTCACAATGTAACGTCTCTTTTAATGAAAACATTGTACGCTACAGCTGGAAATGATTGCTACTTTTGTCAGTCATCAATGTGGAAGCCTGAAACAGATCGAAAAAGGACAATATATGAAATAGGTATACAAAATATAATGATTCAGAAAATAGAATAAAATGGAAAACTTCTATAAGAATAAATTTTGTCTTGTGATACGCGTATCAAGTAAGGGTTTAGTTTTTAAAGACTTTTTTGGCTTGTTTAGGGGTTTTTTAATAACTTTTTTATAGGGGATACTTGGTTTAGATTGCCACAACTATTGACAATGGTAGCGTCAACATTATAAGACCTACTGACTAAATTGGGAATTCACCATTCTTAATCATTCCTTTACTATTTACGTGATTTTAGTGATCGCTATAATTATACTTTGTATGATAGCCAAATAAAATCAAGAGAATAGTCAAATGAGTCGTTTAGAAGGATAGATTTCAATTAGCCGATGTGACTTATAACTGTTGATCGGGGGTTATCAACTTTTTCAAACTCCTGATAACATGTACCAAGACACATGTAGAACTCTAGATAGATTGCAGAACAATGCCTACGTCTTATTAGTGAAGCAATGAGTACTACACCAACGGCTGCATGTGAAAATAAATAAATGTAAACCCCTTGAGATACGGAGAAATATGGCTGCAATGGTGGTTTATGAAAGAAACAAAAGAATGACTAAAACCCACCCAAATAAACAACATGTAGAAACCTGGCACTAAACCACAGAATAAAACAAAAGTCAGTCCTCAGACATGACAATGAAATAAAACACAGCTATCACCTCCCAGACAAGAGACAAGAAGAACTGCAAAGAGTAGAAAACTTTTAACACCTCACGCAGGTTTTAAATTGCCGAAAATCAAGACACAATTAAAAGATAATGCAACAATACTTTGAGACTCAGTATGTCTTATGAAAGCAACACAGAAAACAATAGACACCTACCAAGAACAATGGATTCATGTCTATACTGATGGGTCTGCGTTCAAAGCCACTATCAAAGCAGGTTATGGTTTCTATATAGAATATTCAGACAAAACATCTGATGAGTTGTTTGATGTCTGTGGGGAGATAAGTGGTAACTATGAAGCTGAAATAACAGCACAAGAAGTTGCCTTGTACCACCTGAAGACCATAGTTGATACATGTCCATTAAAAGTCCAAAATATTGTAATTTTTACAAACTCTATACGCATGCGGTTTCATCTGTGGGTCTCACAATGACCCACTAGATAAACCACCCATCCAACAGAAAACCTTTGTAGATGACATGCCATTATAGTGAGACTCTCTAATGGAAGCTTTGTATAGGTAATACTCTATACAACTATAGACCCCACTGGGTAGAAGGTTCTTCCTAAAATCATTGCACTAACCGAAAGTTGAAATCTCCTGGATATGAAAGAAAGCTCAGAAAACCACCCCACTGAACATAGGAAATAAGAGCTAATCGCTCGCAATTCTTGGTGCTCTCAATCAGTCAGTAGATTTTATGTCCGCTCGTCAAGTATTATAATGTGATGGGCATTGTAATCCTGGGCTAGTTGAAATATATCACCATGTCAACCAACTGCTTACATCTTATGAAGTCAGCATTGTTATGCAGTGGATTCATGACCACTAAAACACACCCGGCAATGACAAGACAGACAGACTAGCAAAGAAGGAAGCACAAGAACATCCATATACACAAATGACCATAAACACAGTTTAAAACGATGCTGAAATCTGTGAACAAAGAAAATTGGATGAACTGATGGGCCATGGGAAATACTGGGAGAGAAACCAATAAATATACGACCATGCCAAATCACTAACGACAATAGCAACCTCCTGAGAAGGAAAGACAAGAGTATCATCTTTCAACTGGGCTTACAACATGTTCAACTTAACAATCACCTGAACAGAATATAACCACATCACAATCCAGGGTGCCGGCTGTTCACTCATCTCTATGGAACTGTTGACCACCACCTTTTTGAATGCCCAGCGCTGGATGATGTCAGATTACTGCTTCTCCCTCCCTCGTATATCACACAATGACACTGTGTCCAAGAACATGAGCCCATGGACCGCTGGATCAGCAAACAACCAACCAACCTTTTCAAATTCCGAGCACTGCCCACAAGTGATAATACTTAGTGTGCGGGAACCAAACATGCTATTTAAGTGTTAAAATAATGTCAGATAGTCCTTAAAATCTCAGAAAAATCAATCCAGATAATATTATACAGCATAAATAAGGCCCACATATGTCTTCAGTAAAGGTAGAAGAGTGTCTAAATTAAAAAAAAAAAATTGTTTAGTTAATTTTGTGTGACGTTAACCAATTATCAAGTACACAATTATATACTCATTCCTCGAACAATGTTTTCTGTTATCAAGACTTCCCTTCATATTCGGTGAAGTTCATGTAGATATTGTAGATACACATCTTCATCAGGTGCCATACCGACTGGTGTAGGCGATCATGGATCTCAACAATTCTCTATTTCTATTATCCTTGACAAGGGTCACAGTTGACTCTATACCATGTTACGAGACAATATCAAATTATCGAATGTGTTCTCATGCTGTAGTCCTCGATCTCTCTTTCCTTCTATCTTGACGATTGTCATGTTCTCCAGATCTCACTTTATCGTAACGTGCGCTTCTTCTTCATCAGCGTTCATTCTCAAACTCCCGCTGGATCTCTCTTGTAGCACAACCATGGTCTCATTAGACTTCCAGCAGGATGTACTCCAGAGATTGGAAATTAGTTTTGTCGTCGTTTTATTGTAAGCCTGAGCTAGTTTAAATATATCACTATGCCAACCAACTGCTAACATTTCTACGAACACATGCATCTATCACATGAAATAACATTATATCACCCAAAAAAACGCATTTATCACACGAAATTAACTAGCTGCTAACCGTCTTCGACGAAATAAAGTGTCCAAAAATTAAGATTATCTCTGACTTATATTATTGAGAAACCCTCTCCCACATTTAACTTTTTTCAATGTCTCCTCATTTGTTTTTCTTGTTGTCCATATTGCTATAAATAACAATTAAACCTATATGTTTAATTTTAATTATTTTTTTCTTAGATAACTGACAAAAGCTCACCTGGTACAATTTTCAAACTTAAAAATTATACTTTAAATCACAGAGTAATAGGGACTGAACTCAGTAAACTGTCTTGTACACATTGATGTAGGAAAGACGAAAATACCAACATAAATCAAAAGAAGAACTACCTTGGTGTGTCTTAACGAAATAATTAATATTTAATTGAAAGAAGCATTAAAACTTATTTTAAAATTACATTTTAATGTAACGGTTACACAATATACATATATGCAATTGTCAAGCCTTAAAAACCATAGATTAACACTAGATTAATGCAAATTTGACCACAAAAAGCCAGCACCATAGATGATCACCAAAAACTTCAGATCTAGTGAAAATAAACAGCTGTGGCATCGCTTTCCAGCGCTATAACATAAGAAACAATAAATGATTAAATAGTATGCTGCACATGGAATTGTTATTCAATCGTCGAGCGGCCCCACTAATACATTCAATCGTCGAGCGGCCCCACTAATACATTCAATTGGATCATCATTACAATGTTGATTGTCTGTTTTCGAACCACGTCGTTCGACTTGTTGTGTTTGCAAGGTACGCTCATTCATCAACTCTGCTACCTTACAGACACCATAGCATATAATTGAAAATAAAATCCAGCAAGCCAATACAGAAAATGAAAGGGAAGTTGAAAGTGAAAGTGGTAGGTAACATAAAACTAGCCATACAATCTTCAACCGTAAACATTTCTTCTCATTCCTTTTCCCATAAGTGTGGCTGGTGGTAACGATATTTATCGGCTTATATAGCACAATTTTAATTGTAGATGCAATTCATTATTTTCTATGTGCTGTCATTTCCACTTGTGCAGATAAACGCCGTGGAGGAAATTCTGAGTTTTTTTGTCTTTGGCCATTTGAGTTGCACTGGACACGGAAGCCTGTGTCTATTTAATGTTTATTTTATTGTCTCTGTCCATCTAGTTCTTGGTCTTTCTCGTGCTTTGTAGCTCGGTCTTCTGCTAATGTGTGGACGAAGAGCTGGTTGCGCGCTTGTTCCATTTTCATGACGTGATCAAGTCATCTGGTTGGCCGCCTTTCGATGTAGTCTTGACTTGAGATAGTCTTTACTTCTTTCCTGATATCTTCATTTCTCCGGCATTCTCTTCTCGTGACATTTATAGTTTTTCTTAAACATGTGATTATCCACACTGTGATCTCTGTCGTTTGTGTCTTTGTCAAGGGCCATGTTTGACATTTGTAACACAGAGTTGGTATAAAAATACTGTTTATCAATTGTCCTTTTGTAGCCATGCAGATTGATGGGTGTTTGAGTATTTGTGACAGCTGGTAAGTCACAACATTGGCTTTTTGGCACCTTGTTTTAATCTCTCTGTCGAGTTTGCCATTCTCCGTAACTATGCTTCCTATGTATTTAAACTCTGGGACTTGCTTTAGTTTTGTATCATTGACAAATACATTATACTTGCCTGGTGTTCTGTTAATCTTTATAGTCTGTGTTTTAGATGTGTTTAGTTTCATGTTATGTTGTTCGCAGTTTGTATGGAGCTAGCGTGTCGTTGCAATTCGTTTTCACATTTTCATACTAAACATTGATCATTTGCACATAGCAGTTCACTGAGCGAGCTGTGATCTTCATTTGATGATTCTGCAAGGGTGAATTTGTATCTTGGGTCTGCTTCTTTAGTTATCCTGTTTAAAATGTTACGTACAGAAGTAGTATAGTACACATCCTTGTCTAACGCTTGCTAACTCATTAATGATATATGTAAAGTTTGTCTAACGCTTGCTAACTCATTAATGATATATGTAAAGTTTGTCTAACGCTTGCTAACTCATTAATGATATATGTAAAGTTTGTCTAACGCTTGCTAACTCATTAATGATATATGTAAAGTTTGGATTCGTCCGTGGCGTAGTGGATAAGCTGTTCATGTTGTGTTTAAGAGGTCACGGGTTCAATTCCGGCTCGCGTCTTCTAGATTTTTAAAGTAGATTTTCTTCGAAGATCCCTGGGGATTATACATTGTTGCTACGAGTGGTAATCTTGGCAAGTTTCTAATCTGCAAAGTTGTAGAGAGGTTCTTCAGTGCACTTTTTTATATGCAAAGTTGTAGAGAGGTTCTGGGTGCAGATTTCCACTCGCTTGGCTTCAACACCTCCATTACTCGATTGCCATGATGTTCAGGAGCTGGTTGATAACACCGCTGTAGAATGATAAAGATGTTCAAGAGCTGGTTGAGAACACCGCTGTAGACGTTCATGATGATAACATTAATGATGGATTTGCACAGACGAGGAGACTGTCTATAAATTACGTCAACAGTGTTTTGCCATTTTTTCCTCATTCCCCACTTTCCATTGGAAATTTCTAGGCACAATATTCCCATAGGTTGCCATTACTTTCGGGAAATCTGCACCTGCACATATGGTTCATAGATTACTCAAAAGCGTTCGACTGATTCCAATACCAGCAACTATGGGAGATAATGAACAGCATGGGTTTCCCAAGACATCTGATTCATCTAATAGAGGAACTTTACCAAGATCAAAATGCTGCAGTGAAGTTAGAGGACGATCTCTCAGAGTGGTTTTGCGGTACAGAGTGGAATAAGGCAGGGATGAACCCTCTCTCCATACCTGTTCAACATCTACGCAGAAAGTATCTATTACTTATCTATTACTTTGAGGACCAGGTATGTAGATAGGAGGAGGGAGGTTTGGGTATTCAAATCCCTATCCCCACCCAAGCAAGTCTGAACATTACTTTAGATACTAGGAACAACCAAAAAATTATTGCAAAATCCCTCCCTTATTTAATTTTTAACAAAAAGGTTTTTTAATTTTCCGTCAAATAGTAACATTTGCAGACGAAAACGGACGATTTGCGTGTTTCTTAGGTAAACGTCCCTCCTTAAGGTAATCATATATATGCCACTGATGATGACCTGTTGTTTATGCAATCTTGGCTCGCGTCATGTAGGATCCACCATTTATGCAATACACAATTACACAATTTTCACCACATTTCGGCCATTTGCTTCCAGATAGTTTCTTGTCCAGCGATGTGTTGCTTCGGTAACATTGGTTACCAGACAATTCCTTGTACAGCGATGTGTTGCTTCGGTAACATTGGTTACCAGACAATTCCTTGTACAACGATGTGTTGCTTCGGTAACATTGACTAGTAGACAGTTCCTTGTACAGCGATGTTTTGCTTCGGTAACATTGGCTACCAGACAGTTCCTTGAACAGCGATGTGTTGCTTCTGTAACATTGGTTAAAAAAAACAGTTTCCTGTACAGCGATGTGTTGCTTCTGTAACATTGACTAGCAGACAGTTCCTTGTACAGCGATGTGTTGCTTCGGTAACCTTGGTTACCAGACAGTCCCTTGTACGGCGATGTGATGCTTCGGTAACATTCGTTACCAGACAGTCCCTTGTACGGCGATGTGTTGCTTCCGTAACATTTGTTACCAGGCAGTTCCTTGTACGGCGATGTGTTACTTCGGTAACATTTGTTACCAGGCAGTTTCTTGTACGGCGATGTGTTGCTTCGGTAACCTTGGACAATGTGAACATTGTAATTGCTAGCCAAACATTTTCAATTTATTGTCTATGAGCCACTAGTGTCAATGAAAATGACATGGGTAGCCAATAAAACTAATGCAGAAGTCATCAGAGATGCTAGAGTAAAAATAGTGTTAATGGTTTTCAACAATATACACAATTATTTTGGTCATACAAAGGTAAAAAAATATGTTTGTGGTAAATCAGGAGAATATACTGGAAACTAAATTGCACCTCTTCATGTCATCCATTGCCCGCACAAATTCTCTTACAGATCACATAACAAGTCTATGTCATAATGTCTTCATTTATTGATACACGTGTGCTCTGTGTGCATATATATATATATAAAATTATTATTATATATATATAATATAAAGGTGAATTGTAATTGACAATGTGGATGATTCTTTGCGAGAACTGACTGTCCGTGGAGATTCTTCTGCTGCAATTAACTTAAAATGTGGTTCATTTGTAAAATATATAATTACTCATAATCAAAAGTATTTTATTACCAAAAAGCATAAGTATATAATTACTAAAATGTACAAATATATATACTGTTAAAAGACAAAACAAAAACCCGCATCATTATTGTAGTGTTAATGGAACCAAATTTCAAAAGTGCACCACAATTTTATTTTACGGAATTAATGTTCTAACATTGGCATGACGAAATGTTATACCTTTACAGTGAAATTATGTGGTTTTAAAAAAAAAATTTGTTTGGACATTTATTCGTTACTACTGTAAACAATTTTAATAATTCGGTAAAAAAAAGTATTCTTTATTCCTCGTTTCAGTAAGGAGTATAGCCTCCTCTGGCCCTCTATCAGAAAATGACACCACCTTGGCATGGATCCGAATAGCCGTTAGGTCTGTTGTTTTGGAATGATTACCCACTCTTCCTGCAGTGACAGAGACAACTGTCGGAGATTTACTGGATACATCATCTCGTCTGTCGAGTTCATCCCATAAGTGTTGTATAACGATAACCTCTGATAGAAGTCTGTCATTCAACAAATATATCACAAATATTATTCAGAAGACTCAAAGATGAATCTGTGTTATCACGGTTATGACGACCTTCATGATGCAGCAATGGGTCAGCAAAGCTCTCACTTGGCTAGTTACGCAACCACCAACAGACTCAGTGATTCTATCGGACTCTCAAAGTATGCTGCGCAAGAAAGAAAAGTGTATGATCAGAACAGAATGGGTCAGGTTTCTCAACAGGGCGCAGAGCATTACATGGATCAATTGTCCAGGTAATGCTGGGGTCAGGAGAAACGAATGTGTCGATGTGCTGGCTGGTAACGCCATTGTGAACCGCACCGAGATAAGAAGATACAGGATTGAATTGATTAGAGCAGTCATTGATATCCTACGAGAAGAATAGGAGGAAGTCGAACGAGACAATATACATATTCAGAGAATGGTAGAAGGGGGAGTAACTAGAGTCTGTGGGAGAAAGTGTTCCCTATTCGGAAAGATCAGAAAAATGCGTAATCAGCAACTGACTAGGTCACAGAGCTTATACACTTTTAGATGGCCAACGGAACGGCAAGCAGAGCATATATGGGAATGTTCCCGGTGATGTGACGCTTGTTCCTATTTAAGACGCAATGGGTTGTGATTCTGCTATTACATGTGATGATGCTCTCTGTCATGTTTTATGGCCTCGTCCTACTAACACTGTCACAGACACACGTCGATAGTTTGGAAACTGTTCGAAATGAGGCAATGTGAGCGGGTACTATGGTGTACTAGGGATATACCCATCTCTGCTATGAGATTTCTGCTTGATCTCACCAGCATTAGAGTGCAACATCAGGTAGCACAAGTTAGTTCGTATCTTAAAGTGACAGAATACAACCACTACCCATTACACCATCGTCTAGATGAGTCAAAGGGAAAACGAATCAAGCGTGGCAGATCATGGATAGCAGAGCTGAAGACACTGCAAAGAGTATGTGAATTTGAAGAAATAGAAAAGGGCAGTGAATGGGTGGAGATAGACAATGAGAAGAAAGCATTGACTAAAGTAATAATACAACTAGATAAAGCGTGTCGAAAATGGAGGAGGTCAGGGCCGAGTTTACAGTGCATGAATTCGCCCAGCAACACTCGAAACCACAATACGTAATTACATATGCACAGATGGCTCAGTTAACAGAACCACACATACAAGCGGTTGAGGTTTTGTTGAGTACAGAAACGGCGTGAAGTAGGTTGAGAAATATTCAGCATATTCTACTGTCACATCGAACATGTGGATGAAGATATAGGAAGTTACAGCAGCACTTAATTGGTTGATAACTTATACATCAACACGATCGGTAATACAGACTCTCAAAGCATGCTGCCCAAGTTAGAAAAGTACAAGCTGAGAAAAGAATGATGGGGCTTATCGAACAACTCATTTGTTCAGGATATTACATGGATATACTGCCCTGGTCATACTGGAGTCAGAGGAAACGAGAGAGCCGACTTATTGATAGGCAATGCGGCGATAGGCAGCACAATGCTGAGAAGAGACAAAGCAGACTTGATCAAGGCAGTAATAAATTCATTTAAAGATGAAGATGATGTCAATGAGGCTAACGAACACATACAGAGATGTCCCAAATGGGAGTATCTAGAGGGGAGGGAAGAAAATTTCTAATTTCTTTGGAAGGCCCCGAAGATCACGCAATCAACACTTGACCGGGACACTGAACACATTGAGATCGCTGCTGGAAAGGATGCCGGACCACTTATGGGAATGCCCCAAGTGCTGTGAAGCTAGTTTCTAATCTAGAATAAATAGTTTTATGGGGTTCATGTCTGATGACATGGCTGGCTGTTGTTGAACGTTGTTGAATGGTCTGAACGTTGTTGTCAGCGAGGAACTGGATGGTGAGTTGTGCCCAGAGGTCGAGAGTCAACCTGCTGAAAAATCTACCCTCATGTAGCCAAAATTGGAAGGAACGCGAGGGCGAACAATTTCAGTGACGTATGGCTCGACACTCAGGCATCCTTCAATTTGTACTAGGTTACTTCTTCCCATGAAGTTGACTCCCCCCCCTCCATCAGTACACCTCCACCATCATGTGGAGGAGCCTCACAAATGATGTTCTGTGCGTAGCCTGTGCGTAGCGCTCACGTACTCTGCGATAAACTCTTGTACGTCTATCGTGCCGCTGGAGCACAAAAGAATTATTTATCACTAAACCCAATCATTCTCCAGTCATTCTCAACTGTCCATTGACGATGCTGGTTCGCCGACTGCAGTCGGTTCTGGCGATTCCAATCCGTAAGAACAGGACGGACCCACGACCTCTGTATGGTATTCTAGCCCAAAAGACTAGTGTCGTGCAGCCGGTTCCTGACCGTTTGATCTGAAATTCAAGGAGCTGCTGGCATTGACAGGACTTTGGAGGACACAGGTGCATATCGATTCCCGAGGTGACTCAGCCGTATGGAGCGGTCCTCAGCAGGAGTTTTGACTTCCACTGCGATGTCGGTCTGCCACTGAAACAGTGTATTGAAATCACCTACACTGTTGACTAATGGTGCTTCTAAGCACATTAAATTATCTGGCCACTACACTTTGTGACTGTCCATTCTGTAAGCGTCCAATAATGATGTATCATTATTCTGTAGTGAGATGAGCCATACTTGCGCATTAAAATTTCAACAGAATTTATTCGAGGGCTGTCAATCTTGTAAAGGCAGGCAGTCAATAATATTGTCAGATAGTTAGTTATGTGTTCAGTAGGTTTCTGGAGATTATCATGAACAAGTCACAAGTCATTGTTAAAAATGATATTTTTAACTTGACCTCTTTCATGACCACGCGAATCATGAGGTAACCTCGAGAACTTAAAGACCAGATGGATATAGTCGATTCGTTGAGTCGATTGGAAATGTCCAATCAACGAATATCTTTTATAAAAGTAACTCCAAAAAAGCTGTGTTTCTTTGTGTAAAAATTATATATAATTAACACGAAACAAAAAAAGGAGTTAACAAACCTTGCAGTTCCATGACATGGATCTTATGATCGAAAAGTCAATTGTGTTTGTCTTTATTATTTTTTTTATATTATAGTTGTTTTTTCACTTTTTCATTGGTTGTGGTAGGTATTTGTAACACACACATGTTGTTTGCTTTGTGTTCAAGAGGTCATGAGTTTGAATCCGATTTTACCCCCTCTGAGTAGAAGGCTCCTTAAATAGTCATTGCACTAAGACGAAAGCTGAAATCTCCTGGATAATTAAAGAAAATTCAGACAAACTACCCCACTGCACATAGGAAGTAAGAGCTAATCGCTCGTAATTCCTGTGACTCTCAAACAAACAAACAAACAAATAATGTATACAACTTTCTCCAAGTTAAATACACTCAACTACCCACAAAATTCACATTACATTCTTACACGTTTGCGCCTGTTAACTACACCAGCTGTGTCACGCGAAGATTGCACTTTGTATTAATGACAATTCCTTGTGAACGAATACTAGAACTTGTGTGTGGGTCTATTTTAATAACTTTTATCTGATTTCACTTTGAAATAGAAAATAGAAACAATAACTACGTGCAAGAAGTATAGCAACAGAGACGCATACAAAAAAAAACTTACCTTCATAAATCTTCGTCAAATAACAAGAAGCTCCTTCTAAAAACAACATACCTGCGTCAAATGCTACATTAGTATTGCTTCTTGAAAATGGCTTCATTTTTGCAACGTAGATAGAATAAAGATATGATTTATTAGGTGCTAAAATGTTGCAAAGTGAACTGAAATCATGTTACGTATTTAATACTTAATGATTCAAAACTGCAACCAGCAACACTTAACAAAACAACACTTAGCTCGCCATGCATGTATGTATTTAATACTTAATGATTCAAAACTGCAACCAGCAACACTTAACAAAACAACACTTAGCTCGCCATGCATGTATGTATTTATTCTTCTTCTTCATCGTTCTTCAGTCAGATATCAGGTTACAGCACCAATAGCTTCAGTCAGATATCAGGTTACAGCACCAATAGCTTCAGTCAGATATCAGGTTACAGCACCAATAGCTTCAATGAATTGTGTGATTCTCTTCAGGTCATCCATGGAACCCCTCAAGTCTGGAAGCAGTGCCGTCTCAGTAGGCCATATTTTCTCCCTCTCTTCTTGGTAGAGTTGACAGGCATGAAGAATGTGTTCTGCAGTTTCTGGGCTCAGTCCACAGTTGCACAGGTCTGTGTCATCAATCTTCAATCTTCAAGATGATGGTTTGTTCCTTGCGTGACATTTGGTGGTAGGGGTCATTTGGTTCTGTAGTTGCGTGCATTTGCTTCCACATTTTCTTATATTCTGCTTTTAACATGGTCTTACATTCATAGTACGTATTATCGTTTTCTATTTGCTCTAGTGATCCCCGTTTCCTTGCCAGGAGATCAGCTTTTTCATTTCCAGGTATGCCACAGTGACCTGGGATCCACTGCAGTACTGTTTCTTTGGTAGTACTGCTGAGGTGTAGTAAGCAGGCCGTTAGTTCATTCATGCTCGTGTTCTTTGGATCTTTCAATGCCCGCAATACTGACTTTGCATCCGTTAGAAATACTACATGTCTGTTGTGACTCGGCAAGCAATTCATGAGCATTTTGGCTGCCTCTATTATGGCTTCCATTTCTGCTTTGAAATTTGTGGAATGTTTGCCTGTGGGTATGGATTTCTCTATTTCTTTTCCATCTGGTGTTACTATATATATTCCTGATCCTCCATCTAATACTGCCTATTTCGCTGATCCATCTGTATATACATGTGTCCATATATCCTTTGGGTATACTTTCTGTATGTGATTCTTAGTTGTTTCCTTTAGTACTTGTATAGTAGTTTCTGTTTTCGAAATAATGCTTGGTATATTGTCCATAATTCTTGGGAGTTTTTCCTGTCCCAAGTTGGGTATGTGTTAAAGGTGTTTAGTGGTTTTAGGTTTTGTAGGTCGGTATCTGTGAGTGACGTCTGGAGCTGTTTAGCGTAGCGTAGAAAGCTACCTCTTTTGAGTCGCTCTTTTGTAGGTCTGCTTAGTCTTTGGTTCATTTGATGACTCTCCAAACATTTGAACTTTGCATTCTGTGTGAGGATTTTTTCATTTCTTCTTTCTTCCATTGATGGTAAACCTGTGCATGTTTTCATTTCTGTGATTGGGGTAGTATTCATACCTCCTGTTATAATTCTGAGATTGCGGTTTTGTATCTTTGAGATCTTTTGAGTGTTACTCTTGGCTGCAGTCCCCCATGCTGACATTCCATATTCCAAAGCTGGTCTTACATAACCTGTATATGCTCTACTTAGAATTTTTCCATTTGCACCCCAATCTGTTCCATCCAATTTTTTAAGGAGTGCTGTCCTCATTGTACCTTTTGTTTGGCACTTGTCTATGTGCTGTTTCCATGTAAGTCTTGGATCAAAAGTGACTACAAAGTATGTGGGTGTCTCATCTTTTGGCATTGTTTGACCTTTTATGGTTAGTAGGATTTTCTGTGGTTTGGTGGACATGCTGAAGATGGTGTAGTTTTTTTGGCATTGATAGACATGGCCCATTGATCTGTTCACTTGGCCAAATTGTCCATAGTTTCCTGTAACCTTATTTTTGTTGTGCCTACGCTCTCTTCACTGCACCATATCGCCAGATCGTCTGCATACATTGCAGCATTTACTTTACGCGAGAGAATTTGGTCAATGTCATTCATGAATATAAGGAATAGAGTGGGGGATATAACACCTCCCTGTGGTACTCCATGCTTGAAGAGTTTCTTTCTGTTGTGCTTCATTTCAAGCTTCACTCCTGATTTTCGGTTGTGCAGGTAGTGTTTTATCCAGTAATACATGCGCCCTGTCACTTTGTTTTGTTGTAGTTTAAGGAGGAGTCCATCTTTCCACACACAATCAAAGGCTTTTTCCATATCTACCCACACCACTGATGTCTGATTTTTTTCCTGGAAAGCATCCTCTACTTCCTAGGGCAATTAGCGTAATCTGGTCTTCAGTTGATCTACACTTTCTGAAGCCAGCTTGCTGATTTAGCAGGATTTTATTTTTTTCTACGAACCACATCATTCTTTTGTTTACAGCAGTTTGCAAACACAGCTGGTCAGATTTATTGGGCGATTGCTGTCCACCTTGTTTTTGGTTAACCTTTCTTGTTTTTGGGTATCATTATGACGGTTTTCCACACCTGTGGCACTAGACCTCTATCCCAACAGTTGTTAAAATTGTTAATTAATTTCTTTTTTGCTGATGGTCCGATGTGAATTAACAGTTCATTTGGTATGTCATCTGGGCCAGATGATTTCCTAAGTTTTAATACTGCTAGTTCTTCATTTAGTTCATTGATCGTGAATGGAATATTCATGACATCTTGTTTATCTTTGCTGATCTTTTTTCGATATTCCGTAGTTATTTTCTTACTTCTCTTCTCCTATTTTCATCGACTTTGTCGCAGGCAGTACTTTGGTAATATTGTATAAAGTGATTTGCAGCCCTCTTTCCTGTGAGTACATCTCCGCCATTCTCTATAGCTACAGTTGCTGTTTTATTATCTTCATTGTGAGCAATTTTGTTATTTTCCATAGTTTTCTTCCTTTAATTTTCTGTTTTTTCATGTCAGCTTTTCCTTGTGTTTGTAATTGTCGTTTTTCTTAGTTTGGCTACAGCAGCTTTTAGTGATATGTTGTTTTCTGTGGATGGGCTTGTTTCTGCTGTGTCTCTGGCCTTTGACACTTCTTTCTCCAACTCATCGAGTTCCTCAGACCAGTATGGTTTGTATGTATGTATTTAATACTTAATGATTCAAAACTGCAACCAGCAACATTTAACAAAACAACACTTAGCTCGCCATGCATGTATGTATTTAATAATTCAAAACTACAACTAACAACACGTAACAAAACAACACCATGCATTTCAAATGCATGCATTTCAAAGTCAACTCTGTATTTGGTTATACAAACACTTTATATTGGAAAAGTAAGTCTTTTTGACAAAATCGGATGATGTTTACGTAACAAACGATCATATTTGTTTATTTCAGATACTGAGAAAATAAAATGTAGGTTCTCTTTAACAAGTTAATCGATTAGCAATAAACAACACCATTTCTATTGAACAAAATAACATATAGACAAAAACCCATACGGTTTCTCTCTTTGACAAGTTAACATGTTCATTGCAAACCATCTGGTTTTTCTTTTACACAATTGACAACAAACCTATCGGATTCTCCATAACAAAACAATGCATTGACAACAAACCAATCGGATTCTCCATAACAAAACAACGCATTGACAACAAACCAATCGATCTTTTCGGACCAAGTAACACAGTGACTAAACGGAAAACTCAAACTTGCCACCACAGTGCTTAACACACTGTATGACATAAGTGGAATGACAATACATGGATAGATAGAACACATTGACAGAAAACCACCCGGTCTCTGCAACGCATGAACACTGTAAATTCTGTAAATTATTTGCAGTATAAGAGACACAAGGTTGACAGACATGATAACCGAAGTTCAAAATTATGGACTATGTTTACTTGTTGTTATAGTTCGTTATAGTTTGTGGGAGTTCGACAGGGATGCATAATGCCCCCAGTACTTTTCAACATATACTTAGAGCACATCATACAAGTGACATTACATGATTACAACATGTCTATATTGATCGGAGGTCGCCCTATTTGCAACTTCCGTTTCGCTGATGATATTTATCTTATAGCTGGGTCAGAACAATCATTGCAAGAATTAACATCAAAGTTGGAAAAAGTTACCAGCAAGTACGGAATGGAAATCAATACAGATAAGAGCAAAATCTTGGTAAACAGCAGAGACACAGAAAACGAGACTAATATCATGATGAATGGACATAAGCTTGAGGAGGTGAATACCTTCAAATACCTCGGATCCAGTATATGCAGCGATGGTAAATGCAAAGCAGAACTAAAAATAAGGTTGGAGATGGCTTTAGCGTCATTGTCAAGGCTAACTGTGATTTGGAAAAGCAACATCGGTGTTGGAGTGGAAATCAAACTGTATAAGTCGCTGGTGATTCCTGTTGTGTTGTATGGTTGTGAGAGTTGGACACTGACTGTGGACATGGAGAGAAGATTACAGGCTTTCCAGTACAAATGCTACAAAAAATTATACGAATTTCCTATAGGGAACATAAGACCAATGATTACGTAAGAAATAAAGTAGAGATATGTGAAGGTGTTCAGGAGCCATTGCTTTCAATAGTGAAACTACGAAAACTAGCATGATTCGGACATGTATGCAGGCACGCTTCCTTGTCAAAAACAATACTGCATGGAACTGTTGAGGGTGGAAGAAGCAGAGGAGGAAAAATTATGGCATGGGCAAACAACATCAAGGAATTGACAGGGCAAGATATTTCCACACTCATCCGCATCGCTGAGCATAGGATTTGCTGGAGGACTGTGTGCTGAAGCATCCAATGTGATACCCCTACGACCCTGTAGGGTTACGGGTTTATTGATTGATTGTTCCTTCTCAAGTTCTCCCTGGTTTTTTTAGCAGGTTTGTGGTTCTATTAGACGTGCAGCAGAATGCAGTCTAGATACAGTCAGGTTTATAGAAGAGACCAAATTTCAGATATAGACACATTCTAAGCAAACAAAAGAATCAGTCCAGATACAGTCAGGTTTATAGAAGAGTTAAAACTTCAGAAGTATGGTTTTTTACGAGATCACATTATAAACAAACGAAGAAAGAAGAAACAGTCCAGATAACGGCGAGGCACTGTGTTGACAAATCTGACTGAGTGAGTGGGCATGGACAATAAGAAATATCAGAGACAGCAATTCAAACCTGTTTCTCTATAATGAATTAACACATTGAGACTAAACTGTTCAGTTTCTCTTTAACAAATACATCACCTTGTTGGCAAATGAACACACCGTTGACAAGAATAACAACAAAACCAGTTACTTTTTGATAAATTACCAGATTTACAATACACACGGACTTCTAGGTTACAAAAGGATATACCACAGCGTCGAAACAGTCGGTTATCAACAAGCAATGCCGGGATTTCCCTTACTGTAAATATCAAGTCCTATTCAACAATAGCCCTGCTCATTAGTCGCTATGCGTATACATTTGTTTCGTCAGCCAATGAAACGCACGGGAAAAGTCGGATACGTCAAGATAAGTGATGCTTGTGAGATAAGTACTTGAGCCTTTTCTGGAAAAAAATATGTGGTACGTACAGGGATAAAATATTTTCTAGCTGCACTTTGAAAATCAGTTCAAGAGCGGGAAATCCCGTCAACTTGTATTCATAACATACCTCTATCTATTCATCAATTATTATACATCCAGTCCGATATGTATGTATAGAACGGGGTTATTTTATGTCGTTGCAAGTTTCCCAGTTTTGTAGACGCACTCCTGTGGGGTATACATGTTCCGTGAACAGCAAGGCTGGGACAACGGAGTGTTTCTGTGATATCGTTTTATAATCTAGACATCCGTGTAATAATCCACTACGCTTCTCATTGACAAATTCAGATACTGACATAGTGGTCCACGTCTTTTCCTTAACGACTTAACAATATATGACACCATTTAAGGTTTTTCTAGATAAATATATGTTTAATGAAAATTTCACGCTAAATAATTAGGTTCATGTATATGTTTAAAAGAATTAAAAAATAGTAAATTAATATTTATGTTGGTGTGGTACCCATTTCTCATAATGGTGATTTGGAGCGGATAGAGTCTATTTGATTAAAAAGTGAATGCATATGTAAAGAAATTAAAATGGTATAAATACTGAAGATTTCTTTTTGGAAACTGAAGTGACACTAAATAATACAAATATACATTAAAAAATACAAACAAAATTGTTATTTACACACACGTTTTGTTTTTGTTTTTGAAAAAAATAAATATTGTTATAAATTCTAATGCTGTTCTTCCATTACAAGTGATGATGACCATTTATTACATCAACTTTTGATAGGATTATACCCATGCCTAGATGGTTCGTATATGGCTAATAAGCCCTATTCGAGCTGCAAATGTTCTTGGAGAGCTCGGACATGAAATGACCACTGTAGAAGTATTATGGTCTATCCGTGACTTTCTAGCTACTTTCCGTTTTTGATCTGATGGAGTACCTCGTCTTTTCACAAAATGATGCGCCCTAAAAGGAGCGCCATGTAGATCTATTTTGTGCAAGCTCTTCCCATGTATCGTAGTGTATTTCAAAGACTTTCAGTGAGGTCTTTAAAGAGTCTTTGAAGCGCTTCTTTCGGCCACCTTGAGGTCGTGTACCCTTCTCCGGCTCACCATAGCAAAGTATCTTTGGGAGGCGATGGTCTGGCATACGAACCAAATGACCTGCCCAACGAATCTGTGTCTACATCTGGATAGTGTCAATGATGGGGATATCAGCTCTGTCAAGGACAGTAGTATCTGGAATCTTGTCTTGCCATCTGATGTTCATAACTTTTCTGAGACAAGATGTGTGAAAGTGATTGAGTTTCCTCACATAACGTCTATACACGGTCCATGTTTCACTAGCGTATTATAGCACTGAAGTACTACTGTTCACATATAAAATTCAAATACACGCTGAATATCATACACATTATCTGGAAAGATTCAGCGCTCCATCGAAAATAAAAATCTTGCTTTACACGGAAATAACTACTAAAAATGTGAACACAGAAATGACTTGACTATATGAGTTTAATAGATTTGTTGTTTAAAAAAATACGCTGTGAAATAAAGAATTTAAAATAAAAGCAGAGCAAATCACATTATTTCTATATGACAAATCACATTATTTCTACATGACAAATCACATTATTTCTACATGACAAATCACACTATTTCTACATGACAAATCACACTATTTCTACATGACAAATCACACTATTTCTACATGAGAAATCACACCATGCCAACACGTTGTCCATAGTTTGAATCCTTCGCCTTATTCTTCAGCTTGATAAAATATATGCTATAAATTTGACCAACGCATGAAGAATCTGTCACGATAACAACAATGGTACGGCAGAGTCGATACAAGGAAATATTGCACTTTGGGAAAGCTCTGATTTTATTGTTTATCTTCTTTACATAAAGAAAATTCATTTATGTTGTGGCGACCATGACCATGTGAATGGTTTTTAGACGCTTGCAATCGGAAATCTTGCCTCAGACGTTTTTACCTCTCAATTATGAATAGCTAAAATATAAAAGGAATGCAAGTAGTTCAAAAATCTGCAAGCTGTCTAATAATAGTATATGACAGTTCTCAAGGCATACCAAATCCTATAATTAGTGGAGCATGACTTGAAATTAGGCATATACAGTACCAACAACGCTAGTGTGCTAGGGCCCAGAATAAAGGAGCTAAGAATAGCGACATTTTTACCTGCCATGTATGTCGTGACAGAAGACTAAAGATATCATCGGGAGGAACTGGCTGCTCTATCCTATAGGTGGTCAAGGTGACTAAAACAGAAATGGTGAAATCTGACGTGTTTGGCCACAAGATGCAAATATTGCAACTTGACTATATTTCACAAAACAGCGCGTTCCATTCTCCGGATTATGTTCTGCATATCTGTATCTGTGAGAACAAAAGAGGCAGAAGTAGAAGAAGTACAAAAAGATTTTGTATGAGTTCATTCGATTCACCATTTTGGATCCATGATATTAAGAAACTTCATTTGAAGCAGAGGTAACCAAAACCAATGCTTTTACCACGAGTTTCACGGAACATGTTGACCACGTTATCATAAGGGCAGGCAAAGTCTTAGCGGCAGTGAAGGTTATGACTGCTGCGCAGTGTGAGCAGAAATTATTATTTCTTTTGTACCAGGCTTTGGTGATAGCTGTGGTGGAATGTGGCACTTGCAATTCTGACTCTTAATAAAAATCAGAATGCAGCAATGCACTTCAATCTTCTGTGCGCAAGAAACACACAGACAAGAGTTATGCGGTACCTACTCGACTGTCCTACGACAGAGTAAAGATTACAGTATTGCCGTGTACGGGCGTACATTCAGATGCATGCAGATAAGGAACATCCATTGTATTCAGAAAAAAATGTTAAATGTAACAGACTTAAGAGATGGAAGTTGTGAATTGGAAGTGCTGAGGATGTCATACAAAGCGTGTGCAGATTGAAAGATGTGAAAGCATGCGCGGAATGGATAAGTCTACCCACAGCTTTCGAAACTTGTTTGAGAGTTAAAGAGCACTTAACAGGGAATGCAGAGAATGGTGTCCCACAGCTGTGGAGCAAGAGGCACAGGCTTTGGTGAGTGAGAATGCCAAAGAGGGGTATGTCATTACATACACTGATGGATCTGTGATTAGTCATGTTCGCAGTGCGTGGGCCTTCACAACTTAGTGCGCATGTAAAACGATAGGGAGAAGCGTGGGACCTTTGCTGTGACTACGAGTAGCATGACCATGGAGATTACGGCGGTGACCAGGGCATTTGAGTGGGTAGGCACACAGAAGGTAGCATGTGTCTGCATCTTGAGTGACTCTATGAGTATGATTAGGAAGGTACAAGTGGATCTCGTTCGCGAACAGTGGAATGATGCCTTGAGAAAGGCTAGTTTCTTCTTCTTCGTCTTCTGCGTTCGATCTCAAACTCCTGCAGATTAGCAGGATGTAGTCTGGAGAACAGAATGCGTTGTGTCATGGTTTACATCATTGCTGCGATATCTGCGCCTTACGGCCAGACACATCCAACTTCAACATGGCTTTACGTCACTGACCCTATATGGGATGGGACAGCCAACCCCATCCCATTACCTCCTTAGTCGCCTTTTACGACATGCGTGAAAGGTAAACAGTGTTGCTTTTCATTGCTCTCATTTCGGGCCACGGCAACACACGAGCGGAAAGGCTAGTTTGAAAGTAGCTACATTTAGTTTCGTGCCGGGACATGCGAGTGTTCGAGGCAATGAAAGATCCAATCAGCTGGCGTCGAGCGCGATTGTGGCGCATGGTGATGGGGCAATGGATCGATCTGACGCTTTGAACTCCATAAGAGATATAGCACGCGAGAGTGAGGCTAGTGTGGAAGATGATTCCTTTTTAATGTTCAGGGCAAAAGATCAAGATTTGAAATGCGGTGTTGCTAAAAGGAAACATTTTAGAGGGCGCAGAAGAATGATGGTCAACCAGCATAGGACCGGTACTGTCCGCAGAAGTGTAATGGCGGATACAATCAGGGAGAGATCGGAGCAACTATGGACGTGTTCAGTCTGCAGTGATGATAATGATGATGATCCGACGACTAACTAACTAACTACATGTAGTACTTTTACCATGAGATATTGACTATCTTAAGACTTGCTTTTTTTCAAGAAAAAAACTTATATATATATATATATATATATAATACTAAATAATACTAAATAAGTATGAGTCTTCTTCTTCTGCGTTGGTTCTCAAACTCCTGCAGATCAGCAGGATGTAGTCCGAAGTCCTGCATACGTTATCTCATGGTTTATATCTTAGCTGCGATATTTTCCACATTCAGTTTACACATCCGACTTCAGCATGGCTTCTGGGTCACTGACCATATACGGGATTGAATAGCGAACGTCATCTCAAAACCCCCTTAGTCCTTTCTAACATCGTGCTTGGCAGGCAACGGTATCACTATTCTTTGTTCCTCTTTAGGAACTAAGCAAGACACGGGCAAAGTCTGAATGTGTACTGTCTACACACGACACAAAAACACAGCGTGTTTACACACACATACATGTAGACATATAAACATATGTAGGAATAACGAGGGGCAAAATTAAAAGGATTTTCTTATGTAAAGTACGTGGCCTCCCATGCAGATAAGGTTGGCAGTGAGAAAACAATAAAGGTGTACAAACTGAATAGGCGACTTTAATTGGAGGGGGAAAAGTGTTAGAGGGGAACAAAGAAATCACAGACATAACAACATTTGGGCGTGGGAGATTGGGACGAAAGCTTGGTGAGAAACATGTTGGTTATTGTAAGAAGTCGTAAAGTTAGATTTCAAGTATGAGTGAGAAAAGTGGAATAATTTAACATTACAAAAATATGAACTGAACATTTTTTTTAAACAAATTTAAAAGGTCTTGAATTTGTAGAGTGAAACAACAAAAGAACTATTGTCGCAATAAAATGGAAAGGGTTATCAAAGTAAAAAAAAATTAATATTAAAGAAAGGAAAGGTGATAAAACAGGAAGTGCAAAATACTAAAGAAATAAAAGGTAAATAAGAAGAATTGACTCAGGTGTGGTTCGCAAGGGTTAGGCAACTACTAAAGACCACAAAGCACATTCCAGGCACACACAGGATTATAGCTACTCTAAGATCAAAGTCAGAACCTGACCACCCAGGTAAATACAAATATGAATGCCTACTACCAAGCTTTCTATATGTGACTGGCTATCATTTTTTTGGTGATGTGCATCATACATCATATTGAGGCACCATCAATACGTCCGATACAAGTTTGACACAACAGATCTGTAACTGTTACAAGCTAAATGACAGCGAAATACACGTTGTAATTCGGTAATTTCAGAGCTCATTAGTGCTCTAAACATGAGCAAAACAAAATCAAAAACTGTAAAACTTATCTAAACAAAAACCATGACAATCAGCAAAGACACAGAAGAACAGGAGGTAAACATAAACATACAGGGAGAGAAACTACAACAAGTAAAACAGTATCAATATCTTGGACACATAGTCACAAATGATGGCAGATGTGAAACAGAATATAAAAGGAGAATAGGAATGGCTAAAAGTACCTTCAATGACATGAGGAAATTATTAATATCTAAACAAATTACAAACAAGTTAAAAATGAGAATTATAAAATGCTACATCTATTCCATATTAATGTATGGCTCAGAAACATGGACACTAAATAAACAATTAGAAGACAAAATTGATGCCTTTGAGATGTGGGTATATAGAAGAATAGGGAGAACATCATAGAAAGAGAAGAAAACAAATAAAGAGGTGCTAAAGACACTTAATATGAAGAAAGAACTACTAAGAGAAATAAAGATCAGGCAAATAAAATACTTTGGACACATTAAAAGACATGACACCTTATTGAAGAAATTACTTGAGGGTAAAGTCAAAGGGAAGCGAGCAAGAGATAGGCAGAGATACAAGTGGGAGAGTAACATCACACGATGGACAGGTTACAGTCTAGCAGAGTGCACCACCAAGACAAGAGACAGGAGATGTTGGAGATACGTTGCAGTCAACCTTCAGTGCGGAGACGGTACTTGATGATGATGATGAGTGCTCCTATGCATCTTTCTGTGGATATAATTCTCTGAGGGACAGTGTTCCTTCTCTAACTGTTTAGTGTATAGCAGTCTTGCAGGATATGCATCTCTGAGGGACAGTGTTCCTTCTCTAACTGTTTAGTGTATAGCAGTCTTGCAGGATATGCATCTCTGAGGGACAGTGTTCCTTCTCTAACTGTTTAGTGTATAGCAGTCTTGCAGGATATACATCTCTGAGGGACAGTGTTCCTTCTCTAACTGTTTAGTGTATAGCAGTCTTGCAGGATATGCATCTCTGAGGGACAGTGTTCCTTCTCTAACTGTTTAGTGTATAGCAGTCTTGCAGGATATGCATCTCTGAGGGACAGTGTTCCTTCTCTAACTGTTTAGTGTATAGCAGTCTTGCAGGATATGCATCTCTGAGGGACAGTGTTCCTTCTCTAACTGTTTAGTGTATAGCAGTCTTGCAGGATATACATCTCTGAGGGACAGTGTTCCTTCTCTAACTGTTTAGTGTATAGCAGTCTTGCAGGATATGCATCTCTGAGGGACAGTGTTCCTTCTCTAACTGTTTAGTGTATAGCAGTCTTGCAGGATATACATCTCTGAGGGACAGTGTTCCTTCTCTAACTGTTTAGTGTATAGCAGTCTTGCAGGATATACATCTCTGAGGGACAGTGTTCCTTCTCTAACTGTTTAGTGTATAGCAGTCTTGCAGGATATGCATCTCTGAGGGACAGTGTTCCTTCTCTAACTGTTTAGTGTATAGCAGTCTTGCAGGATATACTTCTCTGAGGGACAGTTTTCCTTCTCTGTTTAGTGTATAGCAGTCTTGCAGGATATACATCTCTGAGGGACAGTGTTCCTTCTCTAACTGTTTAGTGTATAGCAGTCGTGCAGGATATACATCTCTGAGGGACAGTGTTCCTTCTCTAACTGTTTAGTGTATAGCAGTCTTGCAGGATATACTTCTCGGAGTGACAGTGTTCCTTCTCTAACTGTTTAGTGTATAGCAGTCTTGCAGGATATACTTCTCGGAGTGACAGTGTTCCTTCTCTAACTGTTTAGTGTATAGCAGTCTTGCAGGATATACTTCTCTGAGGGACAGTGTTCCTTCTCTAACTGTTTAGTGTATAGCAGTCTTGCAGGATATACATCTCTGAGGGACAGTGTTCCTTCTCTAACTGTTTAGTGTATAGCAGTCTTGCAGGATATGCTCCGTTGTCTGTTCTGTCTGCCCACATGAACACAGAACATCAAATATTCGGGTTGCATGATACCATTGCACATATGCCTGCTTGGGCAATACTGTGGTTGGTTCTGCTCTATATTAGGTTGGTCCGACCAATCTTAGTTTCCAGCTTCTACTAACTGGAATATCTTCACTTCAAGGAGCAGGCCTTGATGGGAGTTTACTGAAAGAAGAACAAAGATCGTAAAACTATAAAGGACTCTTTTCCACGTGACAATATTTTTTACGTTTATGCTGGTAATTTCGGAAAAGTTCACTGATCCACGATTGCCATTTTGTTGCTTTTCGCACTAGATCTGGTGGATTTTCAAATCATCTGGTGCCAAAATATTTAAATAGCACTAGTTTATTCAGAAATTTGCTGGTGCATTTTATAGCATTTTGTCATTATTTAGTGCTATTTTGTGCTTTTTAACTCGTCAAATAATTTGTTTCGTTTTATTCAAAGAACTTTGGTTAACTTTTAAAAATTCTTTTAAATACTAAATAGTTGAACTCTTTACATAATTTTTAAAAAAGTCGAACTCGTGATAAATAGTAAATAGAGCGGAAATTTAAAATTCATGTGCATATTCACAATCATTCCAGAATTTTTGCTGTGACTACACTACTGTTTAATTTACATTTGTGTATCCTAATGAGCAAGAACTACCCACAGTATTTCATGGCACAGTGGCTAAATGATTCGAGATTTAAAGAATGGTTAATTGAAGTTGAAAGATGGCACGAAGTGTTATTGTACATACTGTAAATGTAAATTAAAGGCTTAATTTGCTGTAGATATTTACCTCCTATAAAACATGACATGGACTTAATATGTGAACGTTATCTGGCAAACGTAAATGCACCAACGTCAGTCCTTCTTTGGTTTTAAAAAAAGTATGTAGGTATAACCTTTCTTGCAGAAATTTGTGATTGGAGCTGTTTGTGAGTTGATGATTTAGGATGATTCCATTGCATGCTGACTGCTTTGCTGCGTGGCTCAAGATATGGATACCCCGATTCCTCGCCCACCTCTATTCGTGACAGAATTGCATTACCTTCCACATTGTAACGCTGCAAATGATTTAAACTTCACCCCATTCGTTCTTCTATGACGCCCAGTCAATAACCGTGGTACCCACTAGGAACACACATTCCAATACTTCAGATTCTTCCAAACAACCATCTGAACTGTTCCTAATGACACAAGGAATTCAATAGCTAGCAAACTCTGACCAAGGTCAACAAGTATTGCTGCATCCGTCCTGGTGATGGTTTTTTTCTGTCACAACACCACGTGCCTGACCCGGCAGAGGAAGATTATTTGTCACATGTCCCTAAATATTCTGCCTAATCCTTCACTTTTATGTTATGTTATGTTCCTCCAGGGCCATAGGCAGCGCATAGGGCTGAAACCATAGCTTTCCATGTCTGTCTTTGTGTTGCCAGGTCTGTCAATTGTTGCGTGTTGTTTAGGTTCATTGACATGCTTTCTCTATTATGTTACCGTGTAAAAACATCTTCCACCATTCACCGTCTGCATTCTTTAATGAATATTGGTTGGTTGACATTCTTCAGCTGTAAGAAATAAATCACTTCTCTTTTGTCAAATTTAGAAGGATCATATCACACCGGCCATGTTGTCGACTGCCTGTAAAGGACACTAAGCATACAACGAGAATGTCCACGTAACCATTTATTCATCGATGTGTACTTATTGCATCAGTGATAACGACTTCACCATCTTTGCTGGCTAGCATAGATGACAGAGCATGTGCGGGTTTCATTTGAACACGCCTCATATGAGAATTTGATATTTGTAGAATAAATTATAAGACTATGAAAAGACGCATAATGGTGGACTACGAGGATGAGAGTTGTGGGTGGGATAGGAAAGCAGTGATCTATCACATATATAAAGGAGGCAGTGGCAGAATCGAGTTTGAGAATCACTGGGGTAAGCAGTGTTTATGTATATTTCAAGCTGTATCCCATTACGACGCCTCTGACACACATACTCAACCAGGAAGACATGACACATAGTGACTAGAAGTGTATATATCCAGGCATTCATTCATTGTGTTTCCTTCTTACAGTGGCGAACATAAAACCTTGTGAGTGCTGGAATGAAGGAAATTTTCAGTTCACGAAGAGACACTAAAACACAGATTAATAGAATGATTTACATATTTACGGATATGTGGTCGCTAGTTTACATTGTGGCAGGGAGTTGCATTTGTACACTAAAGCAAATTGCTAAAAGGTTTGTGCACTCAATTCCAGTCTACCCAGCAGCATTTATGGATAGAAACTATACAATAGGGGAAACATTCTGAATCTTCAGTCAGTACTGTACAAGTACAACTGTTTGGGTCACATTCAGTCAGTCACACTATTCAAATACAACTCCAGGTGACACAGTCAGTCACACTATTCAAGTACAACTCTAGGTGACACATTCAGTCAGTCACACTATTAAAGTACAACTCTAGGTGACACATTCAGTCAGTCACATTATTCAAGTACAACTCTAGGTGACACATTCAGTCAGTCATATTATTCAAGTACAACTCTATGTGACACATTGAGTCAGTCACACTTTTCAAGTACAACTCTAGTTGACACATTCAGTCAGTCACACTATTCATGTACAACTCTAGGTGACACATTCAGTCAGTCACACTATTCAAGTACAACTCTAGGTGACACAATCAGTCAGTCACACTATTCAAGTACAACTCTAGGTGACACATTGAGTTAGTCACATTATTCAAGTACACCTCTAGCTGTCTGTAGGCGGATGTAATTCAGTAATCTACCATTGCTTTCTGAACGATACCAGATGCACAATTGCCTGAGACGGGTTTCGAACTCGGTAATTTGGCCGTCGCAGACGTGATCTGTACCACGCCGCAATATTACTAATAATGATGAACCATATTAATCTACCCTCATTAATAATTGAAGCGTATCTTACATTGTTATTCAGCTATTTTGTAGGGTTATAGTCCCTGATTAATCGGGATTGTCCCGGCTTAGTAAGACTGTCCCGGGTCTTATCACAATTTTGCCTTTGTGTTGCCGGGGTCCGAAAGGGGAGCAAAGAATAGCAACACTATTTACCTTCCAAGCATGTCGTAAAAGGCGACTAAGGAGGTTATGGGATGGAGTTGGTTGTCCCATCCCATATAGGGTCAATTACCCAAAGCCGTGCTGAAGTCGGATGTGTCAGGCCGAAAGGCGCAGATATCGCAGTAATGCTGTAAACCATGACACAACATATTCCGTTCTCTGGACCACATCCTGCTAATCTGCAGGAGTTTGAGAACGTACACAGAAGAAGAAGATCACAATTTACTTGTAAAAATCGCGGCATTTGTAAATTTTACAACAAATACATACACATTCTTCCAACAGTCAAAAGGATTGTGACATGATCTCCAATCCATAAATCTATTAGCATCACAGTAAAATTGTAGGTGATTTGTTGGCCTTTCGTTGTATTTTGTGGGCTGTTACCAGTTGCATCGGATGTATTTTGTGGGCTGTTATCAGTTGCATCTGATGTATTTTGTGGGCTGTTATCAGTTGCATCGGATGTATTTTGTGGGCTGTTATCAGTTGCATCAGATGTATTTTGTGGGCTGTTATCAGTTGTATCTGATGTATTTTGTGGGCTGTTATCAGTTGCATCTGATGTATTTTGTGGGCTGATATCAGTTGCATCTGATGTATTTTGTGGGCTGTTATCAGTTGCATCTGATCTATTATGTGGGCTGTTATCATTTGCATCTGATGTATTTTGTGGGCTGTTATCAGTTGCATCTGATGTATTTTGTGGGCTGTTATCAGTTGCATCTGATGTATTATGTGGGCTGTTATCAGTTGCATCTGATGTATTTTGTGGGCTGTTATCAGTTGCATCTGATGTATTTTGTGGGCTGTTATCAGTTGCATCTGGTGTATTTTGTGGGCTGTTATCAGTTGCATCTGATGTATTTTGTGGGCTGTTATCAGTTGCATCAGATGTATTTTGTGGGCTGTTATCAGTTGCATCGGATGTATTTTGTGGGCTGTTATCAGTTGCATCTGATGTATTTTGTGGGCTGATATCTGTTGCATCTGATGTATTTTGTGGGCTGTTATCAGTTGCATCTGATGTATTATGTGGGCTGTTATCAGTTGCATCTGATGTATTTTGTGGGCTGTTATCAATTGCATCTGATGTATTTTGTGGGCTGTTATCAGTTGCATCTGATGTATTTTGTGGGCTGTTATCAGTTGCATCTGATGTATTATGTGGGCTGTTATCAGTTGCATCTGATGTATTTTGTGGGCTGTTATCAATTGCATCTGATGTATTTTGTGGGCTGTTATCAGTTGCATCTGATGTATTTTGTGGGCTGTTATCAGTTGCATCTGATGTATTATGTGGGCTGTTATCAGTTGCATCTGATGTATTTTGTGGGCTGTTATCAGTTGCATCGGATGTATTTTGTGGGCTGTTATCAGTTGCATCTGATGTATTATGTGGGCTGTTATCAGTTGCATCTGATGTATTTTGTGGGCTATTATCAATTGCATCTGATGTATTTTGTGGGCTGTTATCAATTGCATCTGATGTATTTTCTCGATGTAGATGCCCATAAATTACTCCCGAGATTGTGTGAAAATGTTTAAATACCCCCTTTCCTTTAAATCTCGCTCCTTCCCCCGGGCCGCTTAATTATATTAGTACAATTGTTACCACACGCAAAAAATTAATGGATAAAGACAAGACAAAGTGCACGACATTTTTCAAATTTTTATAAACATATTTCATAGTCAAATATCTGTATTAGTATATAAAAAACAAGTACTATATGTTATGATTACCGCGGTTTAAAATATAGGTCAGCTAACGTAAAACAGCAGGGTTTCCTCCGGTTTAGGGTTAGAGATTGTGGCATTAAATCTCTATATGAGCATATCCGTATCGTTACCACTCTCTCTCTCTCTCTATATATATATATATATATATATATATATATATATATATATATATATATATATAATATGTGCACACGCAATCAAAAAGTGAGGAAGATCTGCAAGAATCAGAGAACATAGTACCATAAACAGTAACGTTTAATTCAACTTTTGTCAACCTTCCCCTTTAAGAACTTTCAAACTTTTCCAGACATCTTTCCACACCCTACTTTTCTACCTCCAGCTATAAACGTAATTTATGAACAGCCCCAATGAGGCTTATGGTTCATTTCATTATGATTTATAGAGATAAAAGGAATGGTTTTTTAAATTTTACTCAATTGAACAGCAAAATCATGTTTTTGTAAGGTCCTGGAATAATAATATATTTAATTCGCGGCTGAAAGAGTGGTTTAACAAAGATAGACGTAAACTTTTATCGTAAACACAAGAGACAAAACAATAACACAGACATAACGTTTTTTTTAAAAATCATTAGATGCTATATTCCACCAGACCAGGAAGTCTTTTACTATTTGTTTTAACATAAACAATATTCAAGTAATTGAATAAATGTGTTGTGGATGACACACATAGTTTAATGTTATTTTTCCCGAAATGTCAGGTTTTTTTTCTGTTGTCATTATTATTTACTACTATTATTACTATTATTAACACATCAAAAGACAACAGATCAAGTGGTTTTCACACGCTTCCAGACTACCGACAGATAACATCCCACAAATGGCCATGATACATAGTGTGTCATGAGACGTATTCCTTCCAGAACGTTGTCTTCCCAATGAACTCTCTGAACCTCTCTCTGTCTTGGGCGATGTGGCTTGCATTTTCTAGCGATGTATTCATGTTATCTTTAATGTCGTCAGTCCATCGTCTTCTTGGTCTGCCCTTTCTCCTCTCCCAGGTACTCTTCCCTCCATTATTTGTCTTTCTAAACAGTTATGTCTCTTTATATGACCAAACAGGCGTAGTTTTCTTTTTGTGATTGTGTTTAGTAACCAACACTCTGGAATATTCAATGTGTTTATAATATCTGAGTTTCTGATTTTATCCTTCCATGATATTCGAAGTATCTTCCTGAAGCATTTCAGCTCGAAGGCGTTGATCCTCTTTGCCGCTGTTTTACTTAGAGTCCATGTTTCACAGCCGTATGTTGCAACCGAAAAAATAAAAGTTCGTAACATTAGCACTTTCGTTTCTATTTTGTTGTTTTTCCATATATTTTTCAGCCGTGTTATTTTGCAATATGCCATTGCCAATCTCTTCCTTATTTCTGCAATGCAGTCTCCTACACCGTTGATGTTTCTCCTAAGTATTCAAATTTATCCACACATTCTATCTCTGTATTGTCTATTCTGATTTTTGGTTGTTGTGTTGTTATATCTGTTGACATGATTTTTGTTTTCTGCGTGTTTAAATACAAATTTTGTGCTTCGCTATATTTCTTTGTGTTCTTAATTAGTCGTTCCAATCCCTTTATACCATTAGAAAGAAGCACTGTGTCGTCTGCGTAGCGTAGTTCCGGGATTAGGAATCCACCTAAGTTTAAAGCGTGGTAGTCAGTGTTGTGTATGTCTTCTCTCACGTTCCTCATTATACTTGACACATAGACATAACGGTTATAAAGCCAGAGACAGACCATGTAAAAGATGGATCACAGAAATCACAGAAGCCACAGGAACTAGCTTACAAACAGCGCAGAAGAAGGACATTTCCAGAGAACTCTTCTACTCCTGACGCCGCAAGGCAAACAAGGGCCACAGAGTAAAGTTAAATAGACTATTATTACTTCAAAACTAAGGCTCCTAACGAAACTCAAGAGTATATCAAGATTCTGTGTCAGCACAGAGATTATTGAGGTATTTTGCATTAATTTATGAAATTATTTTTAGAATGGACTATGCCAATTACAGCATGCAAGTCCATGTTTATATCTGGGGCACATAATCACAAATGATGGTAGGCGTGAAACTTTAAGTTAAAAGGAATATTGGAATGGTGAAAGTACTTTCAATGACATGAGAATAGGAATGGCGAAAGTACTTTCAATGACATGAGAATAGAAATGGCGAAAGTATTTTCAGTGACATGAGAATAGAAATGGCGAAAGTATTTTCCGTGACATGAGAATAGAAATGGCGAAAGTACTTTCAATGGCATAAGAAAATGTCGACATCTAATTAGATTACAAACTAAAAGTAAGAAAAAAATGCAAAGCTACATCTATTCTACATTATTGTATGGCTAAAAATTATGAACAACTACACAACCAGAAGGTGTAACTAATGCCATTAAAATGTGGATATTTAAAAGAATAGGGAGAACGCTATGGGAAGAGAAAACGGTTCAATGCCGGAATCAGTGGACAAATCACGTGACAACAGTCCAACTTTTTAATTTCATGTTATTGCACTGAGTTTCAGTTACTCGGAGATTTCAAATGAACAAAGAGGTTCTAACAGCACTTCGTATTAAAAAAAGAATTACTAAAGGATATACAGATTTTAAAAAATTAAGTATTTTTGAGATATTAAAAGATCCTGACCTTGTTGAAGACTTTACTTGAAGTTCAAGGTGGAGGGAGATTTGCACAAAATAATGCAATTTCAAACTTAAAACAAGCCAATTGTATGATAAACCAAATATGTGTAAATGGCGTTTTATAATTTACTGTAAAACATCTTATAACTATGTTTGTATGGTGTATAAAGAAATAGACTTTTGATCTATAGCACATATTAAAATAATTTTAACCAATGGTTGCATTTTAATGAATCAAATTAATTCATAAGGTCTATAGTATTTCAAATACACACACAATTTCGTTATTTATTTGCCGAAATACATTATTTTAAATTTTCACAAAGATGTTGAATCGTGATATAGTAGAGTGTGCAACCAAAGTAAGAGACAGTACGTCGTCCGCGGCAGCCAATTTTAGTTGCGGAGACGGCATTTGATGATGAAATTTACATCTAACATGTAAATACTGTTGTAGATTTTTGCATTCAGATGTAGTTAAAAAAAACACAGTTACATTTGGATGTAGAATATACATGTACTTTTAATGATACTACTAATGGGCTAGGAGTAAACTTTTAGTGATACTTCTAAAGGTCCAGGTATCAACATTTTGTGATACTAATATTGATCCAGGTGTAGCGCATGGCCGAGAGGTTACATCGCTAGTCGAATACCCGTAAGGTATGGGTTCGACCCCCAGTAAGGACCTAGTTTTTATTTTTCTTTCGGAGGGTAAATTTTAAAAAAACTCACCCTGCACGTGAGGTGGCGACAGCAAGAGCACGCGGTCTTTATCACGCAGCTATACAATCCCTCTCTGCAACTTCCTAAAGGAAACATGTAGTATGTGACAATATGAATAATTAGTCCATATTTCGACAACGAAAATTATGTTAAGTCTAAATATGAGATGTTTTTTACATAACTAAAACATCCAATGTTTTAGATCACATACGCCACTAGCATGGCACTTGATTGATTTCTCATACTTTATTTTTGAAAGATGTTTCATGCGACGAAACATCCAATCTTGTCACCAGTACAATACGGATAATCGTCTTGCGAACCGCTAGTAAGTTCTACCAAGCGAGTGTCTAAGGCGGACTTCCTACTACTCCACCACAAAATCGGCAATCGCTATCGACAACCTTGTCTTAAAAGAAAACAGACACGACCGTCAAATACTAAGACCTTCCAACATAATTAATTAGGACCCCAATCGTTACATCGTTTCATTATTGTTGGGCGTTCGGTTGGTAAGTATTTACATACTTTAAATCGCATACCGAAGCTAGCCAAGTCGACTAAAAGTATATAAATAGTGACCAACAGAACCCTCAACAATAATCAAAAAGGTAACGAATATGGTCCTAATTAATTCTGTTGGAAGGCCTTCCACGCTGTCTACAGGCTCAGTTGACGTGCTCGAAAGGGAATAAAATAATAACGACACACGTGCCATGCATATCGCAATACACGACTAAGGAGTTTTAGTTGGTAATTGTCTTTCCCATCACACAAAGTCAAATGAAATGGAAGCGATGCTAAAGGTGATTGTTTCAGGCTGAAAAGCGCAGATATCGCAGCTAATTTTTAAACATGGCACAACAAAGTCCGTTCTCTGGACTACATCATCCAAACCTGCAGAAGTTTGAGAATTATTAAAGAAGGAACAGGAAACAGACAATAGAACTTCCAATAAAGATATATCAGAAACACTTCACATAAGGCGTAAGGCTACAGAAAAAATATTTCATGCACACCATGCAATATAAAAGAAACAAACAGGAAAACAATTTGAAAAATCAGGACAAAAGTATGCACCTTTGCACAGATAGGAATAGACAAGCTACGTGCAACAGTCGCGGCTTGTTCCACATCTAGGCTGACTGCTTAAAACAAGATATAGGTCAGGGAATAAGTCACCAATAAAACTTGATACGACTGAGCCCTTCGTGATTTATACATTTCTGTGTACCATGTGTTTATTCTTCAAAGTGAGTGAATTTGACTTTTACTGCGATTTTCATTGGCCATTTTATGTATACTTTGTGTCGAAAGTTAATGAAGATCACAAGTAAAGTTAAATTGAGTCACTTAAGAAGGATGATTTCTCGTGAGTCTACGGGACTCAATATGTAGCGATGGACTGGACACGACGGTCTGTGGGAAGTGCTTCTAAAGAGAGTTTGTGGTAGAAGGGAGACATAGAAACGGAGGGGGGAAATGTGTGGGTGTATTTATTTGGAGGGAAGGGGTCGGTGTTGCAGACCGACAAAATAAAATAACATAGAACATAAATCTGAAGATAGGAAACCACGTGACGTGTGTAGCTAAAATGTAAACTCTGTCAATGTGTATGTAAACATCACTCGCGCGCACACGTAACTAACTATTTGTTACAGTTTTGATTAAATAAAATCTACCTCTACTGGTGAGGTGCACCACTTGTATGTGTTTGTTTATTTGTTTGAGAATCTCAGGAATTACGAGCTGTTAGCTCTTACTTCCTATGTTCTATGTGGTAGCTTATCGAAGCTTTCTTTTATACCCAGGAGACTTCAGCTTTCCACTTAGTGCAATGCCTATTGAAGAAGCCTTCTACTCAGAGGCTTGCTTACTAACCGCTTATAAACTGCGAACATTAATCCATCTTTTTCTTTTTCCTTGTATCCCAAATGTATGCAAATTGGCAGGAATATGTAGCCCGGGAAACAGAATGCGCTGTGGCATTGTTTACGATATGATTACGAAAGGCTGCCATACCTGCGTCCTTCGACCTGACACATCCCATTTCAGCATGGCCTCTTTGACTTTCTGTGTGATGGGATAGCCAATACCACGCTCATAGTCGCCTCGTTCTACAGCGGTGATTCTATTCTTTGCTCCCCTGTTGCGACACATAACACACTGCTAGTCCCACCGTTATGCACTGGTAGGTAACTCTGTATATAAACTATCTCCAAACGCATTGTATCTACCAACACTTGAGATGTAGGGAGGTTTCCTGTAACGTATAGGCTTCTCGGGTACATCACGAAGAATGAACACAAATTTTGGCTCCGTTAAAGTTTGGCGCAAAAGGAAAGTGTGAAACTTGTCGAAAATTTCAATGAAGTTCTCCTGCGCATCAGCCAAGCAGACCATTGATATGATTGCCTAACTTTTTACCTCTTTTATCGATACAGAAAGTTCAAACAGACGTAAACATTTGTCGATAACGGCTAGATCTAATGAACGTTGAAAATGTGAATTATTTCATTGTTATCGGAATTTAATGTTTTAAATCGACGTTTACCATGTAATAACCTGTTAACTATGGTTTCTTCCGAATTATACCGTATATATATATATATATATATATATATATATATATATATATATATATATATATATATATATGAGTTTCTGTTGTATACTTAAATTATAATCAATCGGGCGTGAATTCTCAGGTAAGCGGTGCTGTCACTAAGTTCTGGAAAAAAACACCTCACATAACACACACGAAACTTTTGTATCACTGAAATTGTGTGCTGTCCTTCGTGTTCGGAATTGCTCAATACCTACCAAAGCGAAGTATCTTACTGGAGGGACTGTCGCCGTGAGTGCTCGATGCATTTTTTTTAATGGGCTTAATATATAGAAACTGAAACATATCAAATTCATCTCTACATTATATGATAAATATTCGCATCTATTCTATTTTCTTTTTGGTTTTATTCTAGCCCGGGCAACGCCAGCATAAAACATGTGGTTGCGTTTGTGGGTCTCACCAATGGCCCACTAGACAAACTAACAGAAAATGTTCGTAGATGACATGCCGTTATATTGAGGTTATCTTATTATAGAAGCTTCATGGCATGTTATCTATACAATTATGCTTTTAATTTGTTGTTGAAATGTGTTTCATGTTTGCTTGAATATATGTATGCACCCTCTGTAGTTGGGAGGGAGCCAGAGATGTACCGTGCAGCACTGGGGAGGATGAGACTGACAGTACTATTTTTTCCTATGGCTGAGACCCATCATAGACGCCCAGTGACTCAGGACGTGACAATCTTTTTGACTTGAACATTTGGTTGCATGCCTGGAGCAATAGAGACGTTCGGCACAACCAGTAGTCAATTAGTGGTGGGGAATGAGCACAGTGAACCCTATCTTGGCTACAGTAGCTCAGAGCAGTGTATAGGTTGAAACCTACCTTCCTGGAGGTGTGATAGTTATTCTCTGGCTCTGGCCCGAGGTGGGCCGAAAATCCACAGACTTTCCAGCAATATAATGCCATTTAATTACATTGGGTCAAATGGCATGAGCCCATGGACCGCTGGATCAGTAACCAAGCAATCAACCAACGCCAGCATACAACTTTATGATCCGACGAAAAAAATATGAGGGATCAGCTAGTCCTACTAGTTCATTGACCACACTCATTCATGACTTCTGCATATGATTTCTATATTTAACGAATGTTAGATGAAAGCTGCGAAATGTAACGTGCTTTCTTTCTCTTTTGCTTTACTTCTGTCTTGCTATCTACTTACCCACTTACATAGATACCAGGTACATGGATATCTGTCGTCCTAGTTACCAACTTACGTACAACTAGATCAAACTATAAACCTGCCTACTTACCCATTTAAATCCCCGTCTAGCTAATTGTATACCTACCCATCAACCTATATATCTAGATATCTACCTGCCTACGCACTAACAGTATCAACCTACCTATGCACCCACAATATCAACCTACCTACGTACCCGCAATATCAACCTACCTACGCACCCACAATATTAACCTACCTATATATATGAACGGGTGGTTGGTACTCTCTCGTTAACCGCGTTACCTACACATATTTTTATATACGAATGAACGCATATAGTGGAACTTCTTAAGATGACTGACAGTATAAGCTTGAACTTCTTCTGTGGCATATATAGTCAGTGACTATGTTGGCAGTGTAGCTCTCTCACATATATCTAGGTGATACATAAAGTATGATACAAGACTGCAACTCCAACGTTTACATATATTTCGTAACATTAGTATACATTGGTTCAAATCCAGAAAAGTATAACATCAACTAACAACATGAATTTGATAGAATGGCATATCCAATATTCTGAAATAAATTCCGTGTTTCCAGACTCTCGATACAAAGGCATACACAATGTTCTGAAATCAATCCCGTGTTTCCAGACTCACAATAAAATGGCATATCCAATATTGTGAAATCAACTCCGTGTTTCCAGACTCTCGATACAAAGGCATACACAATGTTATGAAATCAAACCCGTGTTTCCAGACTCACAATAAAATGGCATATCCAATATTATGTAATCCAATCTGTGTTTCCAGACTCCTTTTGTGGACACGTCTGTCCGGCGCGAGGTTCAAGCTCTGACTCCCTTCTCGTTCAAAACCCAACTATCCACTCCGAATTCTCACTCTCTCTCTCTCTCATTCCCTCAATCCCATAATTCTCACTCTTTCAACCCATCTCCCCCTTTTATTCAACATCAGTCACACTATTTATTTCGATACGCATTTAAAAGCGTCTGTCTAGTCTAGCGATCTCTTTTGTCTTTTGTATTACTGGTCGGCATTCAGGTGACCGCGGGGTACAATTCTGCGTGTCCGCCTTTTGTATTCCTTGCTGCCATTAAACATTTTCCGCTGAAGGTTCAGGATTCATTATTTGATATGAATCTCTGTTAACTGATACTATCTGCTACCTGTATTTCGTGTGGTGGCTAGCGATGGTTCTAAAATTACTTTGGCCCGTGGTACACGGCCACATATAACAATGTACCTATTCATGTAGCTATCCAAAAATGTTTAACTACAATTATCAATCCATAAATCCATCTATTTATCTATCTGTCAATTTGTCTGTCTATTTTTATGTTTACATTTCTACCCACCTACCTTCTTTCTGTGTGTCTGTCTATTTGTCTGTTTATTTGTCTATAATAAGAACACAACACATAACTGGTTATGATCGCAGACGTGCCACATTGTAATCATCAGCACAAAAACCCGCCACCCATCATTATCCTCTGTGGGGTACAAAGGGAACGCATTGCTCTAGGCGGACCCAGGGTTAGCAGATAACCAAGATCCCAAATGTACCTCCACGCGGTGCACCCTGGAAACAGAAATACAGCAGCTCGAGCTGATTCTGGCCAAATCATTTGGGGATCGTGTCCGAGAATGTGGAGGTAGCAGATGCAAAGAGATTTGACTGCACAAGAGACAGACAATATCTCCGACACCACCAGCATCACCACATATAGCGACACTGTCGACATACAGTGAAGCTAGTCTGTCCAGTCCGAACATTGGAGGGGCGGCCAATGTAAAATGCGCGTAAAGGTAGATGCATGGCGAGAGACAAATATATTTCATACCGAGTACAATGAAACAATGAAAGGGCAGTACAGCGCTAGAGGGCAGCGCGAACTGCAAATAGAAAGTGAAAAGTCTCTAGGAAAGGGAACTACAAGCACCGTCAGCTCGAGACGAGCATCTAGTTACCTGAGTTCCTTACAGGCAGAGACCCAGACCCATTCACTTGTGTTTGGTAAAGCAAGAAGACCTAATCCTACTCTAATGTCGAGCCTTCCTAAACCGGAAATATGCTCGCGAAGAGAAAGGGTTCTGTACCCGATGGGCTTAGGCAAGAATGGGACAACGATGGTAGTTCTGGTCCAACTCTACTGTCAAGGTTTCCTATACCGGAAGTACACTTGCAGAGAGAAAGGGTTCCGTACCCAATGGGCTCAGGCACAAAAGGGTCAACGATTTAGCCCTGGCCCAACTCTACTGTCAGGTTTTCCTACACCGGAAATACACTTGAAGAGAGAAAGGGTTCAGTACCTGACGTGTTCAGGCGCTATTAGGACAAGTACGATCAGCTCGAGAACGCCTTTGCTCTTAAACGCGTGGTGTGAGTCTCGAACTTGGACAAGGGGTACACGATGTCGGTGAATGACACCTCGGCTAAGAGGGCGAAAGAGCCAGGGCCCAACTCCTCTGTTGAGTTCTTCCCCTTAAGGAACCAAGCTCACGGATGAGAAACGGTTCAGTACCCAATGGGCACAGGCACAGCACGTCCAATTACACGAAGCAAGTTCATAGACAGTGGAACACCTCGTACGAGTCAGACGAGAGCAAAAATCGTCTGGGCGAAGAGTCGCCACTACGCGTGCCTGGAGACAGATATAGAGGCTGTCACAGGCTAAGGATAGCCCACCCGAATTGTCAAGGCATGCCGAAATCGAATGTGCTAGGCCTACAATGCGCATAACGGTGGCACAACGAAATCACGCTCCCTGCGGAAAACGCACGGACACCCGTGATGGTTACAATGGAGCAAAACAAACAAAAAAATTATCCTATGTCATACGCACTTGTGCGGATAAATAACGTCTTGACCATGCCTAGCTGATATCAAGCCAGTGTTGTTTGTATCAAGATATACATAAATAGGGAGGACCTGTATCTCGTTGTTAGGTTGTTTTATGTTTTATTTTGTTAACACATCTACCTATTTTTGTATATCTTGACATTTGCCCTGTGTTACTCCAACCCCCTACTTCCTGTTTAGGGTTGTTAACTTATACAGGAACATTTATCCCTATTGTTTGTATCACTTTTTTCTAATTTCACCTTCAACTATTTCTTGCAGTGCAATATTTGAAAGCGAATGATTTCTTGATACCTGTCCAAATCAAACAAGCTCACAATGTTTCATCACTGTCAACAGTCCTTCCTGTCTACCAGCAAGATGTGTTATTCTGTCTCGGACAAATACAATTGTTTGCGCTCTATATATGTGTGTTCACATATATATAAAATAAATGTGTAACACACGCCTGTAACACTTGTATTCAACGTGTAACACACGCCTGTAACACTTGTTTTCAACGTGTAACACACGCCTGTAACACTTGTATTCAACGGCCTGCAACATTATCTCTCTATTTTAAGTGAGTGTTACACTCTCAAATCCATATACAAATGTACTACTGATTCGTGTACTTTTTCTTTCTCTTTCGTTCTCAAACTCCTGTAGAGGAGCTGGATGTAATCCATAAAGTGAAATGCGATGTTCAGTGGTTTACACGTTAGCTGGAATATCTGCACCTTTTGACTTGACTCATCCAATTTCAGCACGACATTGAATCTATTATATCTTCTATGGTATTGGACATCCAACTTCACCCTCAAAACCTTCCTAGCACATATTACTACATGAATTGCGGTGATTTGTATATATTGATGTTAATTAAGTTACTGATTCTATAATTACATACCGCGTGCAACCTACCAGTGACAGACCTTTCGAGTTTGTTTCTTATATATATATTAGATATATGTATATCGGTGTGTCTATATATCTATCTGTCGACCCTCTTTCACTCCTATTGTATCCTTAATAGTCCATATATGTCAATTCCATTCCGCCAGCAAGTATTCACGCCGGATTTCAACATGCAAATTAGAAGCTAGCTACTTGAACTCCCAAAGAAAATTATGCTGTGTGGGTGGCCTATTAGACATGCTGCCTCTACGTTCATGAAAAACGATTTCATACGGTTCCCCTTTCATGTCTGTTGACTCTAATAAGCTTGCGTGTTACTATTTGTTCTTACATTCACAAGTGTTGCTTATATTCGAAAGTGTCCCTACTAACAAGTTCATAAGAAACTATATACAGCAGCGGTTGTTCATATTTGCTATCGTGCACCTTCATTGAATATTTCATTTTCTACGACCTTCTTCCCAAATATCTGTCCGTTATCTTTATAATGTAAATATAAAAAAGCTCCTAATATTTCGTCAAGTCGTCGTGGATCGTGGGCATTTAGTATAAAGGTTTAAAAGCCGTAGATGATTGACTTCACTGTACTCGGTTTCCCATATGTACTCCGTCTCTCTCAACGAAGCGGCACGCCGCCTGCCGAGTGTACCACTCATAGCACGTAACTCCGTAGCCTCTTGATCACAAGGCGAACAACTTAACCACTACGCCAGGGAGATCCCCATATATATATATATATATATATATATATATATATATATATATATATATATATATCAACCAGTGAAACGAAGAAATATTATCGAATCATTCCACGGTTTTCTAGATAGATAATGATATGCCTCGGAATTTATGATGTCACTAGTTAATTTTTTTTAAAAACAATTTCTTGCTGTGTCTTCGACAGTGTTTTTATGCATTCATTTTCTATGATTGCACTTTTTCTTCACATAATTCTTGAACAGAATTTTAGTTATTGCTGATATAACAGCATTACAACAATAAACAACAGGTGCATACAACATACTGGATCATAATAATCAACCAATCCATCATCTTAATTCATAACTATCTACCATACCATCATCTTGATTCATATTATATACCAATCAATCATCTTGATTCATATTATATACCAATCAATCATCTTGATTCATAATTATCTACCAATCCATCATCTTGATTCATATTATATACCAATCAATCATCTTGATTCATAATTATCTACCAATCAATCATCTTGATTCATAACTATCTACCAATCCATCATCTTGATTCATATTATATACCAATCAATCATCTTGATTCATAATTATCTACCAATCAATCATCTTATTCATATTATATACCAATCCATCATCTTGATTCATATTATATACCAATCAATCATATTGATTCATAATTATCAACCAATCCATCATCTTGATTCATAATTATCAACCAATCCATCACCTTGATTCATAATTATCAACCAATCAATCATCTTGATTCATAATTATCTACCAATCAATTATCTTGATTCATAATTATCAAGCAATCCATCATTCTGATTCATAATTTTCTACCAATCAATCATCTTGATTCATAATTATCTACCAATCCATCATCTTGATTCATATTATATACCAATCAATCATCTTGATTCATAATTATCTACCAATCAATCATCTTGATTCATAACTATCTACCAATCCATCATCTTGATTCATATTATATACCAATCAATCATCTTGATTCATAATTATCTACCAATCAATCATCTTATTCATATTATATACCAATCCATCATCTTGATTCATATTATATACCAATCAATCATATTGATTCATAATTATCAACCAATCCATCATCTTGATTCATAATTATCAACCAATCCATCACCTTGATTCATAATTATCAACCAATCAATCATCTTGATTCATAATTATCTACCAATCAATTATCTTGATTCATAATTATCAAGCAATCCATCATTCTGATTCATAATTTTCTACCAATCAATCATCTTGATTCATAATTATCTACCAATCAATAATCTTGATTCATAATTATCTACCAATCAATAATCTTGATTCATATTGATGGTAACAAATATTTTCAAAACTTCCTTCTCATTTTGAGCTTACAGGTAGTTATTTTCATTGGAGATACCAACTTTTCAAATATGATGCAACGATAACTTTAAACAATCATGACGTATTCAGATGGACACTTTAGTCGACCTCTGTCCAATAATTTTATTAGATTGAATTCCTCTATATCAACAAGCTCCAAACCTTTATCTCGTGTATGCTTTCTTCATAGGACAGCTTTTAGCAAATTTTAAAAGAAATCTTTAGCCAATATACACCAAAGCTAGAATTATAAGAAATCTATCACAAATATACACCAAAGATAGAATTATTAAAAAAATATATCACAAATATACACCAAAGCTAGAATTATAAAAATCTATCACAAATATACACCAAAGATAGTATTATAAGAAATCTACCACCAATATACACCAAAGATAGAATTATAAGAAATCTGTCACCAATATACACCAAAGATAGAATTATAAGAAATCTGTCACCAATATACACCAAAGATAGAATTATAAGAAATCTGTCACCAATATACACCAAAGAAAGAATTATAAGAAATCTGTCACAAATATACACCAAAGATAGAATTATAAGAAATCTACCACCAATATACACCAAATATAGAATTATAAGAAATCTACCACCAATATACACCAAAGCTAGAATTATAAGAAATCTGTCACCAATGAAATTCAAAAGCTTTCAATAGAAGATGATCTGAAAAGAGAAACAAGGAAAGACCTAGGCGAAGATGGATAGATGACATCAAGGAAATACTAGAACACCAAGGCTACATCTGCGGCAGCACAGTTAGCAGAAGAAAAGACTTGGGCTCCCCATGACGCCTAGCAGGTCACAGGGATAAGACTAGACAAGACATGACTATTACTAATATACATCAAAGCTGGAATTACATATTCTTGCTTCGGAACTAGGATCACTACACAATGGGCATTCCCATAAGCGATCTCACATTTCAGTGGCTCTGCTATATGTGGGCGGTAGCCATTTCCTCTCCCTCGTAGTCTTTATTTTTCGGATTAATCCGGTACCCAATTAAGGATGGGTTGACCTGGGATCCGTACAAACACGAGAAACATTAGAGGATGTTGTAGATTCACTGCATCCAATTTTCTATGCGCACACGGTACTTTATGATGATGATGTCTTGAATATACTTACACGAACAATTGCTCGAAATGTGTGGAGGATTTACTTCCTTATACTCGGATTTCGTTTTACGTGCTTACCCCTTTCAACAGAGCAGTATCACTAATCGAACGTAATTCCGATGCTCAAACGATAATCCTGAGGAAAAAAATCTCCATCAATATACGCTTACACATAAAACATAAGCAGATGTACGTCGCGAATGGGTTAGCGAGACAATCAAATAGGCCTGACTCGGGAATTTCACAGGGACTTCGAAGCCCGAGCCATCTCGTATAAGCACTATCAGTTTTAATCAAATGGGTTAAGAAATTCTATAAGAACCTACTACAATGCCGTATATACGATATGTTTGAATAACATTTTGTTATTATTAAAACTCCTTAATTCGAACCCAAAACCTGTTGGATGCAGAGAAAATTTGTAGAACACTACACCACATAAATCCCCGGTTAAACGAAAGAAAATAATGAGAAAATTGTAGAGATGAATCGAACCAACGCTATGGCCAACAGGATGGGTGTAGTGAGAATAACACAGGATTATAAGATTAGATTATTTAAAGTACACAATCCTGCAATGGACTATTGATATTTATATCACATTTTTCTATGGCACACCAACTTCAAACATCAGTAGAACAAGATACGATGATACTTCGATCCGAGTACTTAGGCACTCAATGTTGTTCTTATTTCTGTACTTCTTTCTAGTGTGTTTTCAGACTTATACGGCAGGATGTAGTGTTGAGAACGGAACCAGTCGTGTCACCATTTATAGTTTCGTTGTGATATTTGAACGTTTTTTTAATCAGAAACAACCGAACTCTAGTCGTCTTTTGGGTCACTTTGAATTATAAGATGTGTTATGTGACTTATTCTCTCCAGAACGTTGTCTTCCCAATGAACTCCCTGAACCCTTCTCTGTCTTGGGCAATGCGGCTTGCATTTTCCAATATAAATAACCCAAATATCGGAGGATGTCCGACAAAAAGGAAGTGCCGCAGTAACCATACAAATAGAGATAAATGAAAAAAAGTAAATAGGTTACTAGAAAACTATCAATATAAAATTTTATTTTTTATAAAGTGTTGATTTCCTGGTGGGAGAAATCCATTTTGTTTATATTCGTTATGGTTTTGTGTTCTTAACTGTTTTTGTTGTCTTGATAAAGGTCCCATATGGACCGAAATGTTGACAATTGTATTTCTTCTTCCTTTTTTTAATTGTTATTTTCTATATTTTATTATTTTATATTGATAGTTTTCTAGTAACCTATTTACTTTATTTGCATTTACCTTGCATTTTCAAACAATGTATTCATGTTATTTTTAATGTCGTCAGTCCATCGTCTTCTTGGTCTGCCTCTAATCCTCCTCCCAGGTACTCTGACCTCATTATTTGTCTTTCTAAACAGTTGTGTCTCTTTATATGACCAACCAGGTGTAGGTTTCGTTTTGCTATTGTGTTTAGTATTTGAAAAGTATTTTAAAAAGCAGAAGTAAAGGAAGCCATACAACACTTAAAAAATAACAAATCATCGGGTCCAAACAAGATTACAAAAGAAGAATTAGAAGCCCTGGGAGATTATGGTCTTGAAATTATCACCAAAATGTTAAATGACATCTACAACAGTGGCTATATTTCATCGGATTTGCATATCAATTTTCATAGCCCTACCAAAGAAACCTGGAGCAGTAGATTGCGAAGACCACAGAACAATTAGTCTTATGAGTTAGATTCCAAGATTCTACTGCGCATAATAATGAGGCGTATAAGAGGAAAAATAAAACCAGAGATGGCAGACGAACAATGCGGATTCGTAGAAGGAAACGGCACAAGAAATGCCCTATATATAGTAAGAACATTAATGGAGAGGGCCACAAAAGTACAGCAAGACCTTTATCTGTGTTTCATAGATTACAGCAAAGCATTTGACAAGGTGAAGCATTCAGAGATTATAAAACTGCTAGAAAATCTTAACGTTGATGGGAAAGATCTAAGAATAGTAAGAAATATGTATTGGAAACAAACAGCTGCGATGAGAGTTAACAACACTATAGGTAGATTTCAAAAGATAGAAATGGGTGTCAGGCAAGGTTGTGTAATGTCACCGGACCTTTTCTCCCTATATACAGAATACATTATGCGAAATATAGTAGATATGTCAGGAATAAAAGTGGGAGGATACAATATAAATAACTTGAGATATGCTGATGACACAGTACTTATTGCAAGAAGCGAAGAAGAACTGCAAGCCCTATTAGATAAAGTAGTGAAGGAAAGTGAAAACCAAGGCCTCAGTTTAAACAACAAGAAAACAGAAATAATGGTTGTATCAAAGAGACATACACCACCAAGATGCAACATAATAATTAATAACACAAAATTAGCACAAGTTGAAAAAGTGAAATATCTAGGCACCCTGTTAACATCAGAAGGTAGATGCTCATGTGAGATAAAGAGCCGAACAGCACAAGCCAAATCAGCATTCCAAAAAATGAGAACCATTTTTTGCAATGGAAGTCTGTCAATGCAGACCCGAACTCGGGTGCTGAGATGTTATATCGAACCGATTCTTTTTTATGGATGTGAAGCATGGAATATAAACAAGAAAATTCAAAGTGAATTGGAGGTTACAGAAATGTGGTGTCTGAGAAGAATGATGAAAATACCATGGACAGCCGAGAAAACTAATGCAGAGGTTCTCATTTATGCTGGCGTAAAAAGATCAATCATATCAAACATTAGAGGCAGACAGTCAAGGTTTCTATGGCATGTGCTGAGAAGAACACAGATTGAACACTTAATAACCACTGGAAAGATCAAAGGGAGAAGAGATAGAGGTCGACAAAGATAAAATTTACTAGATGGGCTTGTATCGTGGCACGGTATAATCTCACCAACCGAGCTTATTGACAACACAAGAGACAGAGCGTCGTGGAGAAACATGATCCCCTACGCCAGTCGGCATGGCACTTGATTGTTTGATTGTGTTTAGTAACCAACACTCTGAAATTTTCAATGTGTTTATAGTATCTGAGTTTCCCTTTTTTTTCCTTCCATGATATTCTAAGTATCCTTCTGTAGCATTTCATCTCAAAGATGTTGATATTCTTTGCCGCTGTTTTACTTAGGGTCCATATTTCACAGCCATATGTTGCAACCGAAAAAAAAGGTTCGTAGCATTAGCAGTTTCGTTTCTATTTTGTTGTTTTTTCCATATGTTTTTGAATCGTGTTATTTTACAATATGCCATTGCCAATCTCTTCCATATCTCTGCCATGCAGTCTCTTGCACCGTTGATGTTTGCTCCTAAGTATTCGAATTTATCCACACATTCTATCTCGGTATTGTCAATTCTGATTTTTTGGTTGTTGTGTTGTTATATCTGTCGACATGATTTGATAGCATAACACATATAAGATTGGACAGCCAATCTCAATCCAAACCTCTTTATTCGCCTCTTACGACATGCATTAAATTCTGTGTTCGTATCATTTCGTTAATCACTGTTGTTAATAATCGTGGTTCCTACAATGGCATCCTAGTTTTGTGGACTAAGATTCACATGAAAATAAATAAATTGTCAATGCCCCAAATCGATCCAGATTAAGTAAATGGGCACTAGAATTTCTTGGGAATGTCAATGTTACATGCTTGATTATTATCACATCGTCAGTATGTCACTGGTCAACTGGAAACTCGGGCATAATGTCGTATTCCTCACTGTTCGTTTTTGGTATTGTAAATGACAACAATTACTTACAACTACATTGCGTATTTGTATTTGTCAATTGTCATATCTAAACAAATGGTAGGCAAAATACAGTCTGCGGTTAATTGTCAATTTTTATCTAAACAAATGGTAGGCAAAATACAGTCTGCGGTTAATTGTCAATTTTTATCTAAACAAATGGTAGGCAAAATACAGTCTGCGGTTAATTGTCAATTTTTATCTAAACAAGTGGTAGGCAAAATACATTTCGCTGTCAATTGTCAATTTTTAAAATTAGCATTCGTCCTTTTCTGCAACTCGTGTCAAGTCCACATGTTTCTACAAATCCACGTTTCGTTCACGCAACTCAGAAATTATTCTCTGGCCAAGTTCTGGTCATATTCGAATCTGCAACAGATCTGTGTACAGATGCATGAATGACAATGTTGATTATTTTCACAGATGACATGAATAACGATTGTGATTTTTTTTCGTGAATTTCGTTGGTCGGTATTGGCTATTATTTTCAGGCTACTCCACGTATATAAATAGTAAGTAAAGTAACCCATATCATTTATTAATGTCGTAGGTGTGTAAGATGTTGGCGATCACACATTTCAGAGGCTCTGCAAATGAGGGTGGTAGCCATCTCCTCTCCCTCCCAGTCTTTACTTCCCGGATGAATCCGGTACTCATTTAAGGCTGGGTCGACCCGGGAGCCGTTGCGATCTGGAAAACATTTCCGCCTCAACTGGGGAATGAACCCAAGACCACTCATATGCGAAGCCAGTGCGCTAACCACTGCGCCACGCGGCTCCCTCTATGTATATAAATAGTGAACATCGAAAACACGACAACAATTAGAAACGAAATGAATGAAGCCCAGTTTATTTTCGGTACAGAGATCTTCTACTGCCGAAAGTCATGTATACCATATTGCACGATATGGACCAGGCAAAAAGAACATTAATTACATTTCTTTCGTTTGCGTGATGACCAAGGGGCTACATTTGACAGTTGCAACCGCGATACCCTATTGGTCGTCCTTGCCTAGTTTCGCTCCTGCTTAAGCTGACTCATTGATGACTTATTAAGAACTCAACGCTCCCACCACTTGCCTACACATGACACATGCGCTCATTAATTACCGTTTCTACTCATACACTTCAGTCAATGATCGTGAAACTTCAAACTGAATTAAGGGTCAACTTAAGTTGGTGTTTAAAAGCATTTCTTCAATCTCGCAACATACCTCTCTCTACGCCCGTATACTGTCGGGACTCGATACGGGAGCAAAGCGTAGTAACTCTGGTTACTTTCCATGCATGGTGTAAGAGGTGACTAAGTAGGTTATGGTGTGGAATTAGCCGTTTTATCACATATATGGTCAAAGGAACCCAGAAACCATGATGAAATTGGATGTGTAAGAACAAAAGGCGCAGTTATTTAAGTTTCCCATCGAGGCGAGCACCGTGAAGTGACGATGGGGCTTAGTTCAGCTATCAGGGGCTGGAAAGTAAGACTGATCTGACAGTCCCACTCGAGCAGGACCACAATCTTGCCCAAAGTAAACAATGTGCTGAAGACGTAGGCAACCAAAAAAAGCGTTTAATTTATCAGGATGCCACGCACAAAACAACAGACTCCACAGTACACAAAATTCAAGATTGACCAGACGGTCATCTGTACATGTGGACATGCAGAACAGAGTGCCAAACATATGTGACAGACAGTCACCTGTGCACTTCAAGATTGTTCTGAGTATGAAACGCTGAGGCAGACATATTGGTCAGAGGAAACAACACGGGAATCAAAGCTCTATGGGCCACTGTATGAACTACAAAAGACAATGAGTTTTATTAAGGAGACAGAATTACAGATATAGACATGTTTCAAGTGAACGAAAGAAGAAGAAGCAGCGAAGTTGAAACATGTTTTGAGTCATTTTTTGAATCGGCGTGTCTGAATGAACGTTTCTCGAGCGATATGGAACTAGAGCCTCCTGTTTTAGTCCCTCTGAGATTTAAGGTATGGAAGCAGAGCCTCTGTTTTAGTTCCTCTGAGAATTAAGGTATGGAATCAGAGCCACCTGTTTTAGTCCTTCTGAGATTTAAGGTATGGAATCAGAGTCTCCTGTTTTAGTCCTGTGATTTAAGGTATGGAATCACAGGTTCTGTTTTAGTCCCTCTGAGAATTAAGGTATGGAATCATAGCCACCTGTTTTAGTCCCTCTGAAATTTAAGGTATGGAATCAGAGGTTCTATTTTAGTCCCTCTGAAATTTAAGGTATGGAATCAGAGCCACCTGTTTTAGTCTGAGATCGGGATCCAATAAATATCGTACGTATAAATCAACCTGGTCATTCATCGTATCATTATATCACTTCACCACTGTCTGGTCATTCATCGTATCATTATATCACTTCACCACTGTCTGGTCATTCATCGTATCATTATATCACTTCACCACTGTCTGGTCATTCATCGTATCATTATATCACTTCACTTCTGTATCCTTATATTCTTCTTCTTTCGTTCACTTGAAACATGTCTATATCTATAATTCTGTCTCCTTAATAAAACTCACTGGCTTTTGTAGTTCATACAGTGTCCCATAGAGCTTTGATTCCAGTGTTGTTTCCTCTGGCCAATATGTCTGCCTCAGCGTTTCATGCTCAGAACACTCTTGAAGTATATGTTTGGCACTCTGTGCTGCCTGTCCACATTTAAACATGGCTGTGTTGCCAATCTTGAACTTTGTATACATGTGACTGCGGAGTCGGTTGTGTCCTGTTCTGAGACGTAGAATTATAACATGTTCTGATCTGTTCATAATGTGATAGTCATCTTGTGTTGGTGTTTGTGGCTTTCTTATTGACTTGATCATCTGTTTTTTCTGATGGTAGGTGATTGGTATATCTGGTTGGTCTTCGGCAGCACCTTCCTTAGCCAGTTGGTCTGCTTTTTCATTTCCTGGTATTCCACAGTGAGAGGGTATCCACTGCATGGTTACCCTATACTGGTACGACAATTCGCTAAGTAGTTTTTTCAAGTCCGTTAGTTTTCCAGACTGGAGAGCTTGAAGCACTGACCTTGCATCTGTCAGGAATACCACAGGCTGTAGGCCAGAGTTGGAGTTCAGCAGTTTTGTAGCTGTCACACTAATTGCCTGGATTTCTGCATCATAATTATTGCAGAATTTTCCTGTTGGTGTTCTGATTGTATCTCTAGTCCCGTCACTTATGTATCCGTATATCACTTCACCTCTGTCAATACATTCATCTTATATTACACTTAGACCATAATCATTAATGTATTGTTTGATGACGATGCCTTCGTTCATCTTCTTGTGCGTTTGTTCTCATCTCTTGAATTTTAGCAGAATGTTAAACGTCCCTATATTAACGAGCAACAGAAGGGGAGAAAAGAAAAGTGTACACTGTTGCATGACATGTTCATCGTTAGAGGTGACTAAAGAAGTTTTGGATATGGCTTTTACTGCCTTATCTCACAGAGTGCCATGGTAAATTCCATGTGCAATGCGGAAATTAGATATATGAGAACAAAAGGCGCAGATATCGAAGCCAAGCTGTTATACATGACCCAACGCATTCCACTTAGATGTCAAACCACATCTAATTTTAGCTTGGTTCTTCGTAATATGACATCAACCTCTTACACAACCTGACTCATTTTTCTCTGTGTGTTCATGATGGTGCCAAGAGACAACCTGATTGATTTTCTCTCTGGGTGCTCATGATGGTGTCAATAGACACCTTGACAATAGATGATGTTGTTTCTATGTCCATGCATATATTTTATGGTGTTTGTGTTCATGTGAAGGGAAAATAGAAATATACTTCTTATAGTGTGGAACGCCTCTTTCAACCGAAAGTTAGTCAAATTTGGTTAAATCAGAGATGTGAACATCAAAAGCAGTGTATGTCGTAGATGAGCCACGACATTAGAAATAGATTATGCGCTCCTATTTTTTTCACTACAACTTATATACTTCTTATTTTGTAGATTGGATCGTTTCTTCACCACAGTTCACTCACACTTTATTTGTTAGATAAGATCGTCTCTTCACCACAGTCCATATACTCTTTCTTTGGTAGATAGTATCGTTTCTTGTCTAACTATTTCTTCTTTCTTCTGTCAAATTTATTGTCCCATCAGCAGTGATAGCACATCTAGCAATCCACGTCACCCAGGAGTCTGCCATAAAAGGACAAATGTGCAGTACTCGCTGGTCTTCATTTCTTCGTCATCTATGGGGATTATTTGATAAAAGACATCTATGGGGATTATTTGATAAAAGACATCTATGGGGATTATTTGATAGAAAATAAAAATAAAACATTCAGACAAGACATGATTTTGACCGCCACCTTTTGTTTTTGTTGTTCACTATGTTTGTACTTAACAAATGTATATAAAATTACATTAAATCTTAGTTATTTTCTTTGACAAGTTTTGAATTAATATTTTGTTTTGGTGCCATTCGCCGTTATATGTCTGTTCAGGAGATCTTATGATCGAAACGCCATCTGTTTTCGTCTTTATTCTTTTCATTATAGTTTTTTCATCATCGTTTTATCTTCTTCTTTTTCTGCGTTCAGCATCTGTGGTCATGCTATACCGTCAGACCTGTCGTCAAGACGAAGTCCACTGTCTTCTCCAGGTCAGAGCGGCTGCCCCATAGCTTTTGCCTCAAGTCTGTATCCTCTGGCCAGGTCTGCTGTCTCTGCTCTTTGTATGTTGGGCAGTCCTAAAGTATGTGTTCCGAGGTCTGGGTTCCGGATCCACATGGACATTCATCTGTGTATGAGATCCTTAATCTATAAAGGTGACATCATCGTTTTATGAGTAGTGGTAGGCATTTGTATCATAAATTTACTTTTTTTAAAATAATTACTGTTTTACTTGTTTACTGTTTTACTTCGGTCCATATCGGATTCTGACTTTTTCTAATTATGCCACCATATCCTTTCACTTTCTTAAGTGACCTTCTATGGCTTTCCTGGATAGAAGAAAGCAGCCATATTCTTTACACATTGAACTAGAAATAGAGGATCCAGTTGTCACACAATAGTTTTCTTTAGTAGATTGAGTAATTTCTGAACCATATCTTACACTTTTTCTTTGGCACATTGAGTCATCTCTGTAGACTGTGCTCTCGCATTCTCTCTTCAGCTGTAGATTTACATCCTCTTTCTTCTTTCGAAGGCGCAATATTTTCGCTGCTTCATAGTACCAAAATTTTGATTCTTCTGACTCCCAAGAATTTCGATCCTTCTAAGTCACAATAATTTCGTATCTTCTGACTCCCAAGAATTTCGATCCCTCCAAGTCCCAAGAATTTCGATTATTCTGACTCCAAAGAATTTCGATCCTTCTAAGTTCCAAGAATTTCGATTATTCTGACTCCAAAGAATTTCGATCCTTTTATGTCCCAAGAATTTCGATTCTTCTGACTCCAAAGAATTTCGATTCTTCCGACTCCCAATAATTTCGATCCTTTTAAGTCCCAAGAATTTCGATTCTTCTGACTCCCGAGAATTTCGATCCTTCTAAGTCACAATAATTTCGATTCTTCTCCCAAGAATTTCGATCCTTCTAAGTCACAATAATTTTGATTCTTCTGACTCCCAAGAATTTCGATCCCTCCAAGTCCCAAGAATTTCGATTATTCTGACTCCAAAGAATTTCGATCCTTCTAAGTCCCAAGAATTTCGATTCTTCTGACTCCAAAGAAATTCGATTCTTCTGACTCCCAATAATTTCAATCCTTTTAAGTCCCAAGAATTTCGATTCTTCTGACTCCAAAGAATTTCGATCCTTCTAAGTCACAATAATTTCGATTCTTCTGACTCCCAAGATTTGCGATCCTTCTAAGTCACAATAATTTCGATTCTTCTGACTCCCAAGAATTTCGATCCTTCTAAATTCCAAGACTTTCGATTATTCTGACTCCAAAGAATTTCGATCCTTCTAAGTTCAAAAAATGTCGATTCTTCTGACTCCAAAGAATTTCGATTCTTCTGACTCCCAAGAATTTCGATCCTTTTAAGTCACAATAATTTCGATTCTTCTGACTCCAAAGAATTTCGATTCTTTTGACTCCCAAGAATTTCGATCCTTTTAAGTCACAATAATTTCGATTCTTCTGATTCCCAAGAATTTCGATCCCTCTAAGTTCCAAGAATTTCGATTATTCTGACTCCAAAGAATTTCGATTCTTCTGACTCCCAAGAATTTCGATTCTTCTGACTCCCAAGATTTCCGCTGTTTCTGAAACCTAATTATCGTTCACAAGTAACCTAAAAATATCCTAGTGCTCGCATAACTCGCTTTTCAAAAATATATAGAATCGCGGACATTTCAAATATTATCTTATGTAACAAAGGCTATATTTATCGTTTTATGACTAGGGAAATGGTGGGACGTAACCCCATATTGTAACCTGAACTGTTGATTTTCTGCGGCACAAAAGTTTGCCTACGCTTTACCACTACGAGTTCTTCTTGAATGACATGAATAACAGGACCACATGCTGCCTATTCCAGACAGTTAGCATTCTGTTTCTTAGAGAATATGATAACGCCTCCCACTGAGATGAAATTCTTAATCTCCCTGGAAAGAAATAATATTTGCCCAAAAATTCGCAGTGTATGAATTACACTTTTTTGTGTTTAGGTTATGATACCGAAGAATGACACCAAATTGTCGCAATGGAGTTCTTTGTTGGTGTTTTCCATCGGCAATAAAACTTTGTTGGTGAGACGATTTAGTTATAGAATCAGAATTATTTGGTGTCTTGGTGGAACGTGACAGAAATACGGAACAATGGACAGCTTTCATTCTCTTTTGCTGTGATGGTGCATCTAGACGAATAGTCTTTAACTATTTTATACTTGTCCATTTTTGTCCAGTTCAACAAGTTTAATTTTTTGTTATTTGTGTAGTAGAGAGAATTCCATAAATTGTAATTTAAGTAGTAGGGAGAATTCCATAAATTGTAATTTGAGTAGTAGGGAGAATTCCATAAATTGTAATTTAAGTAGTAGGGAGAATTCCATAAATGGTAATTTAAGTAGTAGGGAGAATTCCATAAATTGTAATTTGAGTAGTAGGGAGAATTCCATAAATTGTAATTTGAGCAGTAGGGAGAATTCCATAAATTGTAATTTGAGCAGTAGGGAGAATTCCATAAATTGTAATTTGAGCAGTAGGGAGAATTCCATAAATTGTAATTTGAGTAGTAGGAAGAATTGACAAAATTAAGCAAGAAAATTCCAGAATACTTGACAGTTCTTGACAAGGTGGTGGAAGATACAAGTTTCCTGCGACTATTTCAATGATTTTCATTCACTGATTACAGATCTAAAGAGTTTAAGGTTATCCTTATTTCTATGCTAGGACTGTGTATTCAATTGAAAATTGTTGCATATAATAGTTTCTAAAAATACTTTTGTTGGAGAGGTTCCCATGGTATAATACTAGATGACTGATTTCATATCTCTAGAGATCATCCCGTGTGTTGCCGGGGCTCGAAAGGGGAGCAAAGAATAGCAACACTGTATTCCTTCCACGAATGTCGTAAAAGGCGACTAAGGACGTTATGGGATTGAGTTGGCTGTCACATCCTATATAGGTTCAGTGACCCAAAGCCACGCTGAAGTCGGATGTGCCAGGCCGAAAGACGCAGATATCGCAGCAGTGTTGTAAACCATGACACAACGCATTCTGTTCTCCGGACTACATCCTGCTACTGTGCATGAGTTTGAGAACGAACGCAGAAGAAGAAGAATATCTCTAGAGATCGATGGATCTGATTGGGCGGGAAACTGCAATTAACACTGTGCATTTATTGGTATGTGAATATATAAAAAATGTAAAATATAAATTTAAAAATATAGCAGTGTTACGTGGAACAATACACATAATCGAAGTTTCTACTAAAAACATCTTTATCAAGAATGGGACAAACAAACAGATTGAAACCACAAAATCAATCTGATTTGGTAGAATCGTCAATTCTTGCCAAAAGATAGGAAGTTTTCTACCCCAAAGTAGACTATCCATTTACTCTGTTATAATCTTATAAACAGAGTAGTTCACTATTTCCTTGAAACTTGAGTGAACAAGTATTCTGAATGCAACCTGAATCTGAATTCTGATTCTCGCACATATTGCATTGAGATGCTATGTGGTCAAATTCGGAAAGCGTGTTGACTCATGTTGTGAGGCGAATAGGTGCGATCTAAACGGACTTTGGTTTAAATCAGGAGTTTGAGCACGAACGCATAAAAAGAAGATAGACAAACAGGCTTTTCGGTTAGTTAGAAAACGAGAACAGGTTTACATTAAATTACCATATTTTCAAGGGGCTGGTAATGTTGTTTAGCAACACTACGCAGACGGAAGACACCGACTCAGCCGTACAGATATTACAGTTAATTTCAATGGCCGGTTATGCCAGGTGGATTGTGCAACTATAATTGCAGAATAACGAGTGTGAGTACACAGCAAAACCCGCATGTGTTGACTGCATGCATACATTGGTAGGAGGACACTGAGTCTGCCTGGAACTATAAGCGTGGTTTTAATAATAAATAATTAATTCCACGGAAAATTGGCGTATTGGAAATGTTTCTATCATTTCTGACAAACTCTCCTAACCTATATCATAATCATGGTTTTATTATATGTATCCATATATTTAGATTATTAAACATTATTATTATTATGTAGCCTTGAATCCAGGCGTGATCCTTGCCAGGTTTGAGTAGTGGGGTTAAATAACCATACAACCAGTACTTTTTACTTTGCCCTTTTAAAGATTATTATTTGAACATGTCCGCCAACCCTCCCAACTTCTCATCCGTTAACCGACTAATGTCATCGTTTCTAATGCCATCTATTCCAAATGTGCTGTTTTTTTGTGGTTTGTTTTGGTACTGTTTAGAGCATTCCTAATTTCTTCAACAGTAATTATCATGTTTTCCATGATCACGTTCCTACACATATTTGTAATCTTTTTCCTAATTTCCTTATATGCGTCCACATTTCTTTGACTAATTTTTGCGGTATAGTGTGCCAGCAACGCCACACCTTTTGTCTCGCACTTCGCAGAATACGATAGGCAAGCTTTTGGAAAAGAATTGTGGCCTAGAAGGTATCGAGTTATCTTGATAGAAATAAGTGTTTACCAACGTTGTCAGGTAGGTATCGCACAGGAAATAAGACAAGGCTGATTGCAGCCATAGTTGCGCAGAATGTTTCTGAGGGATTCGATTCGAGTCGCAATAAATCTTGAAGATGCTTGCAATAGTACGTTCTTAGACGTCATGATGGACCAACTGTTAAATCTTGCAGTGGATTCGTGATGCCCAGCTGCACATGATAGTAGTACTTAAGTGTGGAAAATGGGTATCGGCATCAACGGTTATTAGCTCGGGTTCGCCTCTATCTCCTGTGATTGTCAATGCATACACAGTACACATAACTAGCAATGAAATCACGGATGCTGGCAGAACGATGTCGTACGCCGATGACATCCATGACAACATGATTCCGCAGCCAATATTAACCTCAGGTATGTATTAATTCTGACGGTGTATCAAGGTAACCGAAAACTCTTAAGGAGTTAACGTCGTCTCACCTGAGTTTCAGTTGCTGACAGGGTACCACTGTAGCTGGTGGTATTTATGGTGTACCGTCGTGTTGTTGTCGATGTCTTGCACACTGCAGTGGCTTTCCTAGACATCATGTTGCCAGCATGTATAGGCAATGCAGAAAGCGAGAAGAGTGCGTCATGGATGCGGGCATTCATAAAATTCAGCTGAATCACAACATCCAGTATTATTGATAATCAGAAATTGTTGATATAACTAAATGACGCGGTTGCTACATAGAACCGTAGGTTACCGTTACAATTGCTATAAGGGTATGATATTATTGTTGTTTCAATTCCCAGGCATTTGAAAAGAAAACATCTTACTTTCTATCCGTAATAGGGTTGTTTTTCTCCAAGGTTTTTTTTAAAATACCCGTAGATATCAACTCTCAATGACGCACAATGTTTCGAGAAAAAGTCTCCTTCAATAAGATTCCAACTCTCAGCGAAGTACAATGCTTTGAGAAAATGTCTCCCATCCGATAGGAGTACGTTCTAAAGGTATAGAGGATTTACTTTTTTGAAGTATAGTTTTCATGTATTACATCCACTCTCTCAATCAAGTAAGATGCCGTCTGTCGACACATTACCGCTGATATCAAGTAAGTCAGTTTCAAATGATAATCTCCGAAATTTGCCAAGATTACTTTTGAAAACATGACGTCATGACATGTTTTTGTTTAGGTTAAGTAAAATCAGGCAGGTAATTAGGAGGAGATGTTTGAGATGTTCAAACCGCATCCCCGTCTTTTTTTTTAGTAAATCGGAACATGACTTTTTGTACAAGTAACCAGCCCAAAATAATGTTCAAAAAACCCTCCTGTCAGCATTATTCCCAAAACCCCTCATGTAGCCATTATTCTCAAAAACCCCTCCTGTAGCCATTATTCCCATAAAAGGTAATCAAATTCTTCGTCTTAGTGACGTTCTGATACACGAAAACACAAAATTATTATTTTTTAAATTTAGATAAAACTTTGAGTCCAGTGTAGTTATATTAGAGCTTAACAACCATGACGAATAGTCGAAGTTGCAGTTCTGGTAATCCAGAAACGACGACCCCCAGAGTGAATGTATCAGGGCATGTGATTGAGATCGCGACCTCTAGAACGCAATATAATACACTCAACTACTAAACCACTGCGATTTTCTGAAATTTACTATTCCTCGCAGTTATTATTTGACATTCGTTCTAACTTCGAAGATAGTTATGACAAAAACACAAACTGCATATACATTCTATTAAAATTCTTCAGTTCTCGACCCAATAGGTTTTGATTTCACTAGACCACGCGCCTCATAAAATCTGCGCTACTAACATTTCATCCCAGGAAAGCCACCGCAGTGTGTAAGACATCGACAACAACACGACGGTACACCATAAATACCACCAGCTACAGTGGTACCCCTGTCAGCAACTGAAACTTATCCAGGTGAGACGACGTTTCCTCCATAAGAGTTTTCGGTTACCCTGATACACCGTCAGAATTAATACCTACCTGGGGTTAATATTGGCTGCGGAATCATGTTGTCGACTTAATACCAAAATGTTTTATTCCTTAATTTTGTATATGTGTGTGTCTGTAGAAGAGCACTCCTAACGTAAACATGTATATGTAAATTCTTAATGAAATATCTCTCTAACAAACCTAAAATTTCGAAGCGCTGGCCCGTGACCATCGTCAGTTCTACAGACCTAGTACCTGAATTAATTTGGTCCCATTCGTTACATATTTGATTAGTGTTAGGTTTTTGATTGGTCGCGATTTACATATTTGGAGTCACATGCCAAAAACAACCAAGGCCAACCAATACAACGCACGTACATCGGAAATTAGTTCATGTTTACGTTTCAGTTCACAGGTTTCCTATAGAGGCGCTCGGTCACAGTTGGCCGATGAATTATCAATAAACCCGTATCCCTTCAGGGTCGTAGGGGTACCACAAAGTCCTCCAGCAATTTCTATTTTCAGCGCTGCGGATGAGTGAGGAAAAACCTTGTCTTGTCCATTCCTTGATGTTGTTTGTCCATGTCTCTATTTGCTCTCCTCTGTTTCTTCCCTCTTTGACGGTTCCCTGCATTATTGTTTTTGACAAGAAATCATATCTGCATACATGTCCAAACCATGCTAGTTTTCGGCGTTTCGGTATTGAAAGAAATGGTTCTTGTACACTTGCATGCATCTCTATTTTATTTCTTACGTACACATTTGTCTTATGTTCCCTATTGATAAGATAGGTTAGAATTCGTCTGTAGCGTTTGTATTGGAAAGCCTGTACTTGTCTCTCCATGTCCGCAGTGAGTGTCCAACTCTCACAAACCACACAGTACTGCAGAAAGCACCAACGACTTATACAGTTTGACTTTCACTGCAACATGTCAATAAATACACTGCCTGGAAACAAACTCTGCGCTTAGGGGATGCGCTTAGGATAAAAGGCAACACTTGAGACATCATGAGTCTGTAATACTCATTGCCTGTTGCCACTTTTGAGGCAAGATGAGATGAGATATGGTATGGCCTATCCAATACGGGCAGTTATTGGTTTATGTTGAATGCGATAATCCGCCAAAGACGGATGTGTTGCGCCATTGGCGCAAATAAAACGACGAGACAACGCATTTCCATTCTCTGGACTACATCCTGCTGGAAATCTAGCAGCGGGAATTTGAAAATGAAAGATGCAAAAGAAGAAGAAGAATGTGATAACATGCACATAGAAATATTAACAGATATGAGCAGGATCAAGAGTGAGGGGAAAAGTGTGTCCTCTGGCTGAACAGGAGTGAGAGAAGAAACTATCCCCTCTCTGGATGAACAGGAGTGAGAGAAGAAACTATCCCCTCTCTGGATGAACAGGAGTGAGAGAAGAAACTATCCCCTCTCTGAATGAATAGGAGTGAGAGGAGAAAGAGTTCCCTCTTAGCAAGACCAGGAGTGAGAGGAGAATGTATGTCATCTCTGGAATGTTACGAAGATCACATGATGATCGTCCGTCGTGATCGACGATGACCAAAAACTCAACCATAATAATAATAATGACAATAAATAATAAAATAATAAAGTTAATAGTGCGAAATGGGTTGAGAAATGACTAGCGCTGAAGTTGGTTTATAGTGTGGAAGAGTTGCGCTAATCGTCAACCACACTCTCTCTCCTGAGTTTTATCTTGGTCCAGTGGCAAGACAAAGTCGAGACAACTGGAGAAAAATCAGGTGCAGTGGATGGCCAGAGCGTACTATGTGTCTAACTGTGCTCTATGCTGTCCACACAGCTCTGCTGTTAGCGCCTATGTACCCGTTGAGTTACCTGCCAACTTCTTCCGAGTATTTCGCCGCAAACAGACTTTTTAAGCCTAGGTAGACAAAGCCTTTGTTAACAATGCTCACATAAGATCACATAATCAACATCTGACTAGAAAATTAAGTCTGCATACTCTAGGATGGCTGTTGAAACAGAGAGCGGATAACTTATATGAATAAGTGCCAAGATGCTTGTTTCCAATCAAGAATATTATATAATTTCGTGATGGTCTCCATGTTGTATTCAGATCAGTGTGAATATATTGTCTTCTTATGCTTGAAACTCTTCTCTGAACCTGCTACTACTGTAAAGTAATGGTACGTGTGTACAGTCAAAGAGACCACTTAATCTTTAGTCTCCTTCCTTGATGTTATCTTCATAAGTTCAACAAACTGTCGTAAACATTCATTCGTTCAATACAGACGCAGTTAGGGAAATTTGCTCCGTGCGAGACGATAACAGCACTTCAGATTCAAGAGTGCCGTGACAGCAACAGCATTTCAAAGAACCAGTCTAATAAGTGGATGATTATGCATTTCCTTGACCTTGGATCCGATTTCCCCGGAAGTGAACACCCCCGTTGAGATTGTTTTTATAAAAAACACTACCATACATATCTTTCTTTATGAACAAGGAAATAGCTTTTTCGTATACCATTTTGATTGCATCAGTGACAGTATTATTACATCACCAATCTTATGTATGTGTTGATGTATTTGTGTGTTGCCGGGACCAACACGGGATTAAACCATAGTTATAAAGTGATATGTCAACCAGAGCCGGAGTAAGTCATATAGACGCACAAAGAGTTCCAAAATGTTTCCCCCCTCCCGACACACACTCACATAATTTATTTTTCTAGATACAAGGTGGGTATGAAGTGTTCACTAAGTTTGCTAAATATATTGTGTTAAACCCCTACCCAAGCCCATAGATAAAGGAAAAGAGGGGTGGTTGTGATGCTTCAACCTACCCCCCCCCCCCTTTAGAAAATTAGAACATGGCTTTTAGTACTATGGGATTAACAAAAAGGTGGTTTTATTGTACTCAGGTAAACCACCCACCACCGCCCCTTTCCTTACAGAAATTGATCTAAATCCCTCTCACACCACACATATGCTCACATGTAAAATTTGAGAGAAATACATTCATAAATGTTCAGACCACTAAATATGGAAGTGGCCGTAGCGGACCAAACAACACTTTTACACAAAATCATAGGTTTACTAAGTTTACATCTGAATTTTTTGCTTTAGTACTCCTATTAATGTCCGTGATGTCCAGGGTTCAATCCCCAGTAATGACTGGGTATTGTTTCTGTCGGAGTGAAAACACACGCTGAAACATGAGGTGACAACAGCAAAGACATGCGGCCTTTATCATGCAATCCACTCGTAACCTTCCTGCAGCCCCTTAACTGAAAAGGTGCAGAATTGACAGACTAATACAGATTTATTGTGTCTAAAAAAAAAGCGCATACTGAGAAGAGTATTTCTGAGAGCACTCACATTTGATGTGCCTCTATCTCAATGGTGTCCTAAACAAGTGCTTTTTATGCTTGATGGTTAAATCAGCCCTGAATTTTTAGCTAGAGCGGTGATTGCTGAGGACTGAATGTTGCATTTGATAACCATTTTTGTTAAGTAAACTGTACCGTCCTGTGGTGAGGTACGCTCCTTTCAACGGGTGGACATTATTCCCAATTTGGTTATATCTGATATTTACAACTATCAAAAAAAAACTGGAGGTCACAGATCTGGTAAACCTGTCACTATACGACTTTCTACTAACAGCTACTTGCTTATTTTATTTGATACCCAATCCGTAGACAATAAGCTTTATAGTTGTCGGGGAAAAATTGTCATATTTCTTCTACGTGCATTTTCAAATTCATGTAGATTATCAATTATAGTCTGGAGAGCGGAATGTGTTGTATTGTGGTTTACAGCTTGGCTTAATGTCCTTTTTCCTACTTAATAGTCACCATTATAGTACTGCTGCAGTGGTGATTTAATATGCCAATTGGGCTTTTAATTTCAAATGTTGAGCGCAGTATGTGAAAATTATTTGTCTCGATATAATATTTTTAATCCATTTGAAATTTCTAGGCACAATATTCCCGTAGCTTGCCACTACTTTCGGGAAGGACCAACCGCTAATCGAACACCGTAAAGAGAACACATTCATTCTAGTCGGCCATTTTGACTGAAGCCCAAATAATGGAGGGCAGAGTACCTGAGAAGAGGAGAACAGCCAGACCACGTAGACAATGGACTGACGACATTAAAGATAACATGACTACATTGTTGCAAAAATGCAAGCCGCATCGTCTTCTTTCAAACAAATCTCTGTTCTGAGGGGTTCAGAGAATTCATTGGGAAGACAACATTCTAGAAAGAATACGTCACATGACATAATATTTTTGGCTTTGAAATAGCCATAAGTGTTGACACTGCTTTGATATGATTGAAAAATTTTTAAAAAAAAAATGCAGAGGATTTACTTCATTGTATTCGGGTTACCGCATATATACTCACTCTGTCGCAACACAGCGGCACACAGTTGTAGAACAACACATCTCCGGACCTCATGTGTTATTAACCATCGAGTTTGTTCATTCTAATTTTCACAATCTTCCAGTAAGATATAAATTTCGTGAGACAAACTGTCTTTATTTTATCAAACTAAAAAGTTACGATACTTTCATTGTACTAACTTCTCCAATCGTTTCTTTGTTCCATTCACTAAATCTCTATTACAGAAAATACAGGCTTATCGAGATTACTATGGGACTCCTACAGACGATCTTTTATCAATCACAATTTTTATGATTCTTTATTGCTGAGAATACGCTATCAGACTAATATTCGTCTGAAAATGGTCTACCTGTCTACCATAAATCATCAGCTGTAACATTTAAACTTTGGTGTTTAGGACACATTCACCAGGCCCCCGCTCACATTGGTTACCCTGTTTAAAAACACGGATCTATAGATATATGGATACGCAACGATATTTCTGATGTCAGAATAAAAGTAATTCATAGACGACATATATTGAAGTACCTTTACTTATTAACAAAAACTGTGAAGTGATAAGTTTTAATATATATTCACAAACAGTCTAACAAAAACAAATATAGTTAATATTTTACAAAACTGGCTAAATGGGCTGTTCAACAGTAAGGTCTTTATCAAGCAAATATCCGCACGCTGAAGGTCTCACTATTGGTCTAGCAGACCAAGCCTTACGCAAGAGTAAACTCTCAATAAATAACTTGTGAATATAGTGAGATGTTACTCTTCTGGACGACACATAGTGTTTCTTTTGTGCAAAATCGTTTCTCACTTTTTCATGCAACATTTAAAAAACCAACGTTGCACATCACGCAGTGTGAACCAGGTAACCTCTATCACAAACGACGGCGTAGCTGAGAACATGTATGAAGTTTCCCGGCCATGAACAAGGAGAGTGTGGTGAGAAATAACACTGTGCAAGACGTTGCAATTACATGGAAGTGACCAGTATCATAGTAAAATGTTCATCGTCATCAAATGTGCCGTCTCCGCAACGAAGGTTGACTGCAGGCGACCTCCAACATTACCTGTCTCTTGTCTTGGTAAAACACCTGACCATCTCGTGATGTTACTCTCCCACTTGTATCTCTGCCTACCTATTGATCGACTCCCTGGACTTTACCCTCAAATGAGGTCTTGAACAAGGTGTCATGTCTTTAAATATGTCCACATATTGTATTTCCTTGATCTTTATTTCCTTCAATATTTCTTTCTTCATACTACGTTTTGTTAGAACTTCTTTGTTTGTTTTCTTCTCTTTCCATGATGTTCTCCCTATTCTTCTATATATACACATAGTAGTCGACAATTTTACTTACCTTGGAAGCACTCTCTCTCGCGATGTCAACATTGATGTGGAAATTAACAAGAGACTGGCAAAAGCTAGTGCTGTATTTGGCGGATTACGCAAAAATGTATGGGACAGAAGAGGTATAAGAACAACCACCAAACTACAAGTATATCATGCTGCTGTTATACCAACCTTACTATACGCCTGCGAAACGTGGACAGTGTATGCTAGACATGCAAGAAAGTTAAATCATTTCCATCTTACCTGCCTACGTAAATTACTAAACATCCATTGGTGGGACAAAGTACCAGACTACGAGATCTTGGAAAAATCAACCTCAATAAGCATCCACACAATACTTATGAAGGCGCAGGCACGCTGGGCAGGCCATCTTGTGCGTATGGAGAACTCGCGATTGCCAAAACAAATATATTATGGAGAACTCAAGGCAGGATTTCGAAAAGCTGGTGGACAGAAAAAGCGTTTCAAAGACACGCTCAAGTCATCCTTGAAACATCTTAACATTGACGTAGGCGCTTGGGAGAGCCTCGCTCAGGATAGAACGGCTTGGCGTTACAGCATTAGAACGGGAGCACTAGCGGCAGAAGAATTCAGACAAGAAACTGCAAGACAGAAGCGGACACGTAGAAAAGAAAAAACATCTCAACCTCACACAGATACCTTCTATTGTTGTCAATTCTGTAAAAGAACATTTTGTGCGCGCATTGGACTTGCTAGTCATTTAAAAACGCACTATTAACTTTATTATTTTATTATTTATTGTTATTATTATTATGGTTGAGTTTTTGGTCATCGTCGATCACGACGGACAAACATCATCATCATCATATATACACATCTCAAAGGTATCAATTGCCTTCTAATTGTTTGTTGATTGTCCATGTTTATAAGCCATGCATTATAGAATAGATGTAGCATTTTATAATTCTCATTTTAGCTAGTTGGTTATTTGCTTAGATATTACTATTTTCCTCATGTCATTGAAAGTACTTTTAGCCATTCTTATTATCCTTTTAACGTCTGTTTCAGATCTGCCAGCAATTGTTATCATGTGTCCGAAATATTGATAATGTTCTGCTTTTAATTTCCTTCCATGTTTTTTTTAAATATTTAGCACATGTTATTCTGTGGCTTTCATGATTATCCTTTTTTTTTAAATATTTATATCCAGTCCATAAATTCTTTACCTAATTTCTCGACTTGATCTATTAGTGTTTGTAGTTTCTATTCACTTTCTGCTAATAGAAAAGTGTTATCTGCATACCTAAGGTTGTTTATTATTCTCCTACTGGTCAATCATGTTAGCAATGCACTATTGGAGAACACCCAAAGATGGCGGTAAAAGCGTAGTTGACTGATAACCTAAACCAGTGACGATGGTCCAGAATTGGGTTGCTATATACACCTCTGACATGAACGGATGTTGCCAGGGAAGCTATAACTCTGACAACCAACTCTGAATGTTGCAGAGAAACAGAAAAATCACGACACCCCTAGAATGTGTCCCATCTTTGATACTCATTCTCACAGTACTGCATACCCCTGATATGTGAAAACTTTGTGATATAAAATACAGATACACAGAAAATATCCCTGTGCACATAGAAAGTAAGAACTTACCACTCGTAATTCTTTGGAATGGAAACAATAGCATCAAGAAACAATATAGGACAAACATAGAATACACGCAAATAATTATATTTGCAAGGTTCCATATCCTTACTGTTCGTTTTCTGTTGTATGTTTTAATTTTGTTTCAATTTTTGTCTTGATAAAGGCGTTTTGGTCGAAACATAAATTTGTGTGTGTTATTATGTGTCTCTTTAGTTATTAGCAAAGCTTTATCACCCTGTTCCTGGATTTACCAATTATATTGCAAACTAATTAAAATTCTATAATTATTTTTAATGGTTTGTTGTTTTTTTTGCCCCTCGAATTCTTGTCTTAATAAAGTACCTTATGATTGAAATAAAAACCTTAAGGCTGAAATTTCGTTTGTTATATATATATATGTATTGTTAAATATATTTGTTCGTGTTAATTCGTCTGTCTGTCAATCAGTTAATTTGTTAGTAGTTAGGTTATTATCATGGCTACAATCTCATTAAGTTCACATATCTTCAGTATGTGGTTCATATCTTCAGTATGTGGTTCATATCTTCAGTATGTGGTTCATATCTTCAGTATGTGGATATATCATATCTTCACTGCTGATCCAGTGGTCCATGGGCTCATGCCCTTTGACCCAATGCCATTGTGTGATTTATGCATGTGTTTGTGAGCTGTTGTTTTGTTCCATATAATGTGTTCCATTTATCTGGCCCTTGAGGGAGAAGCATTTTCCTGATGTCCTCCAGCGCTGGGCATTCAAAAAGGTGGTGATCAACAGTTTCATAGGGATGAGTGCACATCCGGTACCCTGGAGTGTGTTGTGGTTGTATTCTGTTCAGGTGATTGTTAAGCTGTATATGTTGTGTGCGCAGTCTGAAGATGATACTCTGGTCTTTCGTTCCCAGAAGGTTGATGTTGTCTTTAGGAATTGGGCAAGTCATATATTTATAGATTTCCATCCCAGTGTTTCCAATGACCCATCTGTTCATCCAATTTTCTTTGTTCACAGATTCCAACAACATTTTAACTGTGTGCATGGTTATTTGTGTATATAGCTGCTCTTATAGTGCTACCTTCTTTGCCAGTCTGTCTACCTTGTCATTGCCAGGTGTGTTTGAGTGGCCAGGAATCCACTGCATAACAATGCTGGTTTCATTAGATGTAAGCAGCTGGTTGGCAAGATGATATATTTCAACTGGTTCAGGTTTGCAATATCCATCACATTCTAGTGCTCGAAGAGTGGACATAGAATATTTAAAAATGACAATGTTTTGGAATTTTGATGGAAAGACATCAAATATGGGCTTCAGGTGATACAATGCAACTTCTAGTGCTGTTATTTCAGTTTCATAGTTAGAACATATCTCCCCACAGGCATCAAACAACTCATCAGATGTTTTGTCTGGATATTCTATATAGACACCATAACCTGCTTTGATGGTGGCTTTAAAAACAGACCCATCTGTATAGACATGGATCCATTGTTCTGGGTAGGTGTCTATTCTTTTCTGTGATGCTTTCATAAGACTTACTGGGTCGGAACTTTTCGTTGCAATATCTCTTAACTGTGTCTTGATTTCCGGTAATTTAAAACTTGCGTGTTATGTTAAATATTTTTCTACTCTTTGCAGTTCTTGTCTCTTGTCTGGGAAGTGATCATCATCATCATAAAGTGCCGTCTCCGCAACGAAGGTTGGCTGCAACGTATCTCCAACATCTCCTGTCTCTTGTCTTGGTGGTGCACTCTGCTAGACTGTAACCTGTCCATCGTGTAATGTTACTCTCCCACTTGTATCTCTGCCTACCTCTTGCTCGCTTCCCTTTGACTTTACCCTCAAGTAAGGTCTTCAATAGGGTGTCATGTCTTTTAATGTGTCCAAAGTATTTTATTTGCCTGATCTTTATTTCTCTTAGTAGTTCTTTCTTCATATTAAGTGTTTTTAGCACCTCTTTATTTGTTTTCTTCTCTTTCCATGATGTTCTCCCTATTCTTCTATATACCCACATCTCAAAGGCATCAATTTTGTCTTCTAATTGTTTATTTAGTGTCCATGTTTCTGAGCCATACATTAATATGGAATAGATGTAGCATTTTATAATTCTCATTTTTAACTTGTTTGTAATTTGTTTAGATATTAATAATTTCCTCATGTCATTGAAGGTACTTTTAGCCATTCCTATTCTCCTTTTAACTTCTGTTTCACATCTGCCATCATTTGTGACTATGTGTCCAAGATATTGATACTGTTTTACTTGTTGTAGTTTCTCTCCCTGTATGTTTATGTTTACCTCCTGTTCTTCTGTCTTTTTGCTGATTATCATGGTTTTTGTTTTTTGAATGTTTATATCCAGTCCATATTCATTACTTGATTTATTGACTTGATCTATTAGTCTTTGTAGTTCATGTTCACTTTCTGCTAAAAGAAAGTGAACATGAACTACAAAGACTAATAGATATGAAATGGGAAGTGATAGCTGTCTTTTATTTCATTGACATAGCTAAGGACAGACGTTTTAAAAAATCTGTAGTTTGGTTGCCAGTTTTCTACAAGTTGTTTATTTGGGTGGTATTTGTTTATTCTTTTGCTTCTTTCATAAGCTTCCATTGCAGCCATATATCTCCGCTTCTCATTGGATTCTACATTTGTATGTATTTCACATGCAGCTGTTGGTTTATATCCCATTGCTCCACTAATAAGGCGTAGGGAATTGTTCTGCATTCTGTCTAGAGATTCTACATTTGTCTTCGAACATGTTGTGAGGTGTGCACTGTTGTATTCTAAAGCAGAACGTATGTAACCAAGGTATAGTCCTCTAAAGGTATCCTTGTCTGATCCCCAAGATGTGGCTGTCTTTTCAGTAGCTGTAACCGTTTAAGTGCTTTATTTTTGATATTTTTTACATGCTTCTTGAGGGTGAGCTGCCGATCAAGCATGATTCCAAGATATGTGGGATGTTCTTCTCTTGGCAATTTCTGTGTGTCCAACCATAGATTGATACTTTCTTTGGCTACTTTATGACTTTTTGTAAAGATAGTATAGGTAGTTTTCCCACAGTTTACTTTCAGTTTCCATGTTTGACAATACTCATGTAGTCTTCTTAAATCTCTATTTAGTCTTTTGGTTGCACTTTCAACATTCTCATGGCTCTGCCATATTGTTAGGTCTATTGTATGTTATATTGTTAGCATAGAAGGCTTATAATAATCAGTCAAACATATCTTCACCAGTTTGGTTCAAAACGTATAAGGAAATGCATACTGTACTCCCAGCAATGTTTGATGCTTACATACAACCCATACTGTGACGTACGTCAAAAACTCCGTAGCATGCTATTGTATTTAGAAATCCGCAATCGAAAACTTTTGATCCATTTTTGTATTAACCTTTCTAGACAGTGGGCGTCTGTACTGAAAATGTTTACCAACGCACTTTATGTTTACAAACAGAGATATTTTCAGCAGCGGTTTGATTTATGCTGAAACTTTTCTGGTCCATTCACAACCTTAATGGAATATTGAGACTATTTTCAGTAGAAAATGATAGTACAATCTTAGATTGTGCAGTGTCACTGAAGTTTTGCAGCAAACTGAGCATTGAAAATACACGAAACTACCGGTATTTTATTATACGTTTCTTGGTCTCATACCTCAGATTTCAATAACTGGTTGTTTGTGTCGCGACAGATCTAGCATCCTGTTATTTTCGTATGTGTTATATTCATGGAAAAGAGATAACTAGGTCTTGTGAAGCCCAAGTGTAAAAACGTAGCACACCGTAACTGAATGGGAATTCCCGTTCTCGGGGATTATTTGTGACCTGTCGACAGTGACAGACCACAAACTGCCCCGTCTTAGCACCATTGCGCGTCGCTGTGCTAGAAACTCACGTGTCGACAGTAACAGACTACACAACTGCACAATCACGCGTCACTGTGTTAGAAACTATCGTGTCGACAGTAACAGATCAGAAAACTGTGTCATTAAGCGTCACTGTGTTAGAAACTATCGTGTCGATAGTAACCGATCAGAAAAATGTGTCATTAAGCGTCACTGTGTTAGAAACTATCGTGTCGACAGTAACCGATCAGAAAAATGTGTCATTAAGCGTCACTGTGTTAGAAACTATCGTGTCGACAGTAACAGATCAGAAAACTGTGCCATTAAGCGTCACTGTGTGAGAAACTCACATGTCGACAGTAACCGATCAGAAAACTGTGCCATTAAGCGTCACTGTGTGAGAAACTCACATGTCGACAGTAACAGATCAGAAAACTATGCCATTACGCGTCACTGTGTTAGAAACTATCGTGTCGAAAGGCAATGAAAGTCAATGTTCAGAGTCGCGAATAAAGAAAATCTTGATGACATCAAGGAGTGGTCTGAATGTCATTGTTGTACACTGTTCAGAATGGCTGGAAACAGAATTGTGTGTATGTCTGTTTACGTGTCAATGATGAAAGTTTCAAAAGAAAGAGTAAGCAGGAATTTGTACTTGGATCGACTACGTCTATCCCGTACGAGGAGTTTCTTTATCAGTGAACTTGTCGTGTGTAATTAAACAACACAATGCCACATGCGTTCTCCTGTACTGAACCTTTTTTCGTCTATGAGATTGGTTCCGGTAAAGGAAACACTGGATAGTTGAGTTGATGTAAGGATAGTGCACCTTCGTATCCGAACTTTCGTTTACCGGCATCGTGAACACATTGTTCAATTCTGAACATTTACACTCATTGTTTAACGGTCAGCAATTATATGAATTCCTATTTTACCAATTCACAACTGACAATCAAATAAATGTCACTAAAGTTGTCACAGTTATCTATAACTGTCTTTATTGTGCGTACACTAAGATCACTATAAACCCCATGTTACTCACAGCTTTATAAACACTTGAAAGACGGAATACCATATTTTAGCAAGTACATATGTCTTCCAAATGTTGTCTTTCTGCAAACAATTTCTCGTCTTGCCGTATATGTCTATCTTGTGACAATATATACTACTTTGAAGACTTCTTTGACATGAAAATCTGTAAGAACACACTGGTTAGCAGAAAGAGAGGGAAATTAAAGTGTTCTTCCTCTGAATGAATAGCTCAGTAGGATCTCGAATTCCCGCAGTCTTGTTGACAGTTCGTTACGCTGGAAAGGTGTACATCGTATAATAGTTTCAAAATGAATGACACTCACTGCGTAGTTACAAATATGATCCACTATTTGGAGAGGCGACTTGTGGAGTTTATAGAAGTTAAGTTACATCTACCTCAGTTGGTTTAACATGCATATTAGCAATGGTGAGTTTTGCTATGTCTAAACATATGAAATGTCTTGTTTTTGAAAGCATATAGCTTTACAAAGGATACATTTTCTGCGATCAGTTTCCTATGCGCATAAGTCTACACAGGAAGCAGGGGAGTCTCCATTAATTCAGTCGTCAGCAGGAGGTCCTCACGATTGTCCAACAGCTTTGGCTTCAGATCTGTCTTTTGAGGCCATATGTTAGTTCTCATGTCACCAAAGAATGGGCGTATCTGCAAAATGTTTTCTGGAGTCTGGGAACCATGTTGACATGTACATTGCTCAGTTTTGACAGCCTTCGTTTTTGTGGAGATATGCTTGTAGTCTATAGTGTTCTGTGCGGAGCCTAAAAATTGTGGTTTGCTGTGATCTGCTTAGCATTCGAATGGGGTATTGTAGACAGTTGCTGCCTGTTCTCTGACTTCATGTATGTTTGTAATATGACGATTCGCGACGGTACGTTAAAAACTGTTTTACAGAATTAGCAAACATTATTTAAAAGAAGTCTAAAATAGTGTCATCAAACCAGAAAAGACAGAGGAGCAGAGGTGGGACTATATAATGTATTCCCACCATAGGAAAATAGAACATAACATAAGTTCTAGGAAACGAGCCAAAACACAACAAGATAAACCGTCCGAACGCAAAGTACAATGCCTCTCTAATTTATTCGTTATTTTATTTTTTATTTAGGATCACTTTTTCCTTTAATATCAAAATCGCATCAACTGCCCAGAGTCGAGAAAATTGCATCAACTGCCCAGAGTCGAGAAAATCGCATCAACTGCCCAGAGTCGAGAAAATCGCATCAACTGCCCAGAGTCGAGAAAATCGCATCAACTGCCCAGAGTCGAGAAAATCGCATCAACTGCCCAGAGTCGAGAAAATCGCATCAACTGCCCAGAGTCGAGAAAATCGCATCAACTGCCCAGAGTCGAGAAAATCGCATCAACTGCCCAGAGTCGAGAAAATCGCATCAACTGCCCAGAGTCGAGAAAATCGCATCAACTGCCCAGAGTCGAGAAAATCGCATCGACTGCCCAGAGTCGAGAAAATCGCATCAACTGCCCAGAGTCGAGAAAATCCATCAACTGCCCAGAGTCGAGAAAATCGCATCAACTGCCCAGAGTCGAGAAAATCGCATCAACTGTTCCGAGTCAAGAAAATTGCATAACTGACTGGAGTCGAGAAAAACATGTGAGAACATCTGATGTTTCTTTACATCACTGTGCACTTCGTGAGATTTTTTTGGCAAGCTCAAAAAGACACGAAAAGACTAAGTAGGCTATACTTTTCTATGATTCAGTTTATAGTACCATAATATAAGCCTACATCTCACAAGTTTTCCCATTTAAGTATTAAGTTTTCACATATAGATTCTTATGTTTTCCTATATAGATTATTAAGTTTTCCCATATAGATTCTTAAGGTTACCAATATAGTCTCTTAAGTTTTGCTGTATAGATTCTTCCATTTTTCCATATAGATTATTACGTTTTCCCATATAAATTCTTATGTATTCCCATATAATTTCTTAAATTTTCCGTGTAGTTTCTTAAGTTTTTTTAATAACTTTTTAAAGCTTCCCATATAGTTTATTAAATTTCCAACACAAAAAAAATTGTACCTTATTGTATATCTTCGAAGAACATCCAATTCCCTTCTCAGAGTTTCTGAAATCTAAACAATTCTGACTCACATTGGAGTGTTGAAAAAATGGGAATGTAACACAGATATGTATATATCTCGTTTACATATATCTTAATTAACACTAGTTTGATTCATTCGATATTTTTCTAATTAATTAGGTGACAGATCATCTTCACTGCATATCGAATGTGGTTAGAACGCCGTTCTCAGACCCTACAGATCCCGGGTTCAATCCACGGTTGGGAATGGATTTTTTTCTGTCGGAGGTACAATCAAAATCCTTCTTGTACATGTCGCGACGTCTGCTATAGCAAAGCGGCCTTTATTTCCATAGCCCATAGAAAGTCTCCCTGCATTCCTTCACAGGAAAACATGCAATAACGAAAGATCCATAAGTGCTTGGATCTCCTCCTTAAGATATTCCTTCGCGTACGAGTGACAATCCCAAATATGTGTTGGTTTATCACTCTCCTTATCAACGAAAAACTCTTCATTAGCCACATCCTCTGTCCTTGACGTTATAGGTTCTTATAGTTTGCTCAAGATTGCAAATTCACAAGCACTTTTTAGATTGATCGCTCGTTCCCAATCCCAAAAGTGATTTACGGACATCATCTCCTCCCATTGCTTGTCCTATGTTGTTTGTTTGTCAAAAACCCCAGGTATTGCGAGTGATTAGCTCTTCCTTCCTATGTGCAGTGGAGTAGTTTTTCTAACTTTTCTTTCATACCCATACGTCAGCATTGGGTTTAATGCAATGCCTATTGAAGGATTCTTTTATTCAGAAGGGTTTTTTAATGTTGTCTTTTATTATGTACTTTTATTATGTCACGGGATGAGCTGATATTTTTCCTGGGTCACACATTGTATGCCTTTACCCTGACGAGGCTCTTCGCAGCCAGCGAGCTATTCATCGTGTAGGAAGACCATTCCATTCCCATCGTTTGTGTCCCTAGGTCATCATCATCAGGTGACCTTTATCCGAAATCAACGTGTACTCATAAGATCACCATATCTTAGTGGGTTCTACCCATATAGAGACATGACATTGGCTGCCCCTCTACGTTTCTGCATTCCTGGCTAACCAAGATGGAGTGCACAGATGACTTACGTTACTGTGTTTTGACAGTGCTGGCTGGATGTATTGTGGTAGAGGTCTTGGAAATATTGCCTGTCTCTTTGTCAGTAATTATGATTCCATCTATAACTTCCACATCCACGGATACGAGCCTAAAAGTGTTGGCTGAAAGACAGCAAGTACAGCTGTCTTTCTGTTTTCAGTGTGCACTACGGGGAGGTACTTTTAGGATCTTGGTTATATACTAGCCCTGGGTCCGCACGAGAGCAATGTGAAACCCGTCGCACCCCTGCTTATCCTATCAAAATATGTGTCTATGCACTTTCTCTTTCCTTACTAGCAAATAAATATTCCAAATATATCACTAGCGTCTACAGTATTTGTAATTGGTCGCAAATCTAAATATATTCTTCAACTTCAGAAACGTTTAGTATAATTTATTAATCAGTATCCAGTGTTGCCATATCCAACTGGTAATAACACATTATTTATCAACAGAGTTTACCATTACAGCACGAACAATTTTATAAATGTGGCTACATTTAGCCTGTTTCTTAATGCACAGTTTAATTGAACCTAAATTTAAATAACCATCATGTACATTTTTTAAAAGTCAGACCTCGTGAATAATAAAGGGTTGACTGACCTAATTTAGTAAACAGCAAAACAACTTTACACAACAAGTAGTTTTACAATAAATATGTGCGATCATGCATTATAAAGCAAATATTGGCACAGAGGATAATGCAGGTCTGGATACCATGAAAGAAATAAGAGCTCTTCAAAGCTGAGACTATGAAATTACATATGATAAGAATGTAAGGAGAAAGTCGGGGTTGATAAAGGGGCAGAACGTGAGGATATCACAACAATGCGGATGATAACCTTGGTGAAAAGACATTCCATGCGTTCTCTCTTGGAAACTGTATCTCTTCAAATTTCTGTCCTGGTAATAAAGGTAAGCACACAGCGTATCATACGGAAGGAGTGCAAGACACCACATTGTTACAGGGTCTTAATACTTTGAAAAAACGTAACCTATTACATACGGTGCTTAAGTTTATATTAATCTGCTTTTTTTTTGTAGCTCTATCATCAACACGTGAATACGCCATTAACTTTTACTATAAGCATTCTGTCCGGCTCTGTGGCTGCGTCGTACAGGGTATGTGTGCGCATGTGGCGGCCAAGGTACCATGTTCGAACCTTGCCGCAGGCAATTGAGCATCCGGATCGTTCAGAAAGCAATGGCAAACTAACATAGGTATTTATATTGCCTAGAAAATCACAAAAGTCAAAGAATACTGGGTTGATGGCTACCCCTGAATATGATAGTCTACCAATTGTGTTAATAATAGTCTACCAATTTTGTTAATAAACAGTCAAACTGTCTATTTACGATTGCATATAATGTAAAGAGCGTAAAAAAAACTATTCAGTAGACGAACGGTAGAATAAAACCAACTTGTTGCGATGTTGTAGGCTTGTGGTCTGAAAGGAGTTAATAAGACGAATTTGAGCGCCTTATACTGTTGTCTTCTGTGCTTATATTCTATTCTTTCAGCAGTGAGTTTGCTTCCATACCCGTAAAAGGAACAAAGGATACCATCGCTGTCATCTGTCATGCATTTCCTGAGTCGAATAAGAAGACTGAGTGTTGGATTAGACACCAGTAGCATTCCATGATCTTCACTGTAGTGATCAGTGCTCAAGATAATGCACGGTGCAGCAAAAATTGAGTGACACAATCTACCGCTTGTTACCGGTGCAAGAAATGAAAGCAAAGAATAGCAAGAGAGAGAGAGAGAGAGAGAGAGAGATGTCAAGACCTAAAGTGAAAATCCATCCCCAGGTAGTGAGAGCTAATCTCCATCACTTAGTAGAGAGAGAGAGAGACCTAGAGCTAAACTCCATACCTGGTAGAGAGAGTGAGAGCTAGGACTAGAGTGAAACTGGCAGAGAGAGAGTGAGAGCTACGCCATCACGCGGTAGAGAGAGAGAGAGAGAGAGAGAGCAACTCCATCACCTGGCAGAGAGAGAGCCAGAGCTACTCCATCACATGACAGAGAGAGAACTACAGCTATTCCATCACCTGCAGAGAAAGTGAATTACAGCTAGAGCTACTCCATCACCTGGCAGCGAGAGAGAGAGAGAGAGCTGGAGCTACTCCATAACCTGGCAGTGAGTGAGAGAACTAGATATACTCTATTACCTGACAGTGAGAGAGAGAACTAGATATTCTCCATCACCTGGAAGTGAGAGAGAGAACTAGTTCTACTCCATCACCTGGAGATAGAGAGCTAGAGCTAGAACTACTTCATCGCCTGGTAGAGAGAGAAAGAGCGAGAGCTACTCCATAACCTGACAGTGAGTGAGAGAACTATATCTACTCTATTACCTGGCAGAGACAGCTAGAGCTAGATCTACTCCATCACCTGGTAGAGAGAACTAGAGCTACTCCATCACCCGGTAGAGAGAACTAGAGCTACTCCATCACTTGGTAGAGATAGAGAGCTAGAGCTAGAACTACATCATCGCCTGGTAGAGAGAGAAAGAGCTAGAGCTACTCCATAACCTGACAGTGAGTGAGAGAACTAGATATTCTCCATCACCTGGAGATAGAGAGAGCAAGAGCTACTCCATCACCTAGCAGAGATAGATAGCTAGAGCTAGAACTACTGCATCGCCTAGCAGAGAGAGAAAGAGCTAGAGCTACTCCATAACTTGACAGTGAGTGAGAGAACTAGATCTACTAAAATTACCTGGCAGTAAGAGAGAGAACTAGATCTACTCCATTACCTGGCAGAGACAGCAAGAGATAGATCTACTCCATCACCTGACAGTGAGAGTGAGATATAGAGATAGAGCTACTCCATCACCTAGTAGAGAGAACTAGAGCTACTCCATCACCTGACAGTGAGAGTGAGAGAGAGAGAGAGAGCTAAAGCTAGAGCTACTCCATCAACTGGTAGAGAGAACTACAGCTACTCCATCACCTGGTCGAGAGAGCTAGAGCTACTCCATCAGCTGGTAGAGAGAATTAGAGCTACTCCATCACCTGGTATAGAGAGCTAGAGCTACTCCATCACATGGCAGAGAGAGAGCTAGAGCTATTCCATCACCTGGCACAAAGATAGCTGGAGCTACTCCATAACTGGCGGTGAGAGACAGCTAGAGATACTCCATCACCTGGCAGTGAGAGAGAGAACTAGATCTACTCTATTACCTGGCAGTGAGAAAAAGATCTAGATCTACTCCATCACCTGGTCGAGAGAGCTAGAGAGCTAGAAACTTCCCAGTTTCCGACCCATTCATCACCATTTCCTTTCCTAGAATTTTCATTTTTGTGCGACACGATCCTATTCTTTGTGACAACCACATTTTTTCGAACGCTTTAAATCAGTTTTTATATATGTAATTTCTATTCTGAGAGAAATTCGACAAGTGTACATTGAAACAGAAAGTCCCTAATCTGCCTGATAAATCTCATCATTTCATTTTCATGCTTTCTTGTATTTGTCATACCATTATTATTCGACTTCAGTCTCGCACTTAAAAAAAAAATTCACCCTATTCTGTTTTCACTTCTGAATTCAATTGTCAAAATTCAAATGTCACACCCATGACCAGATGCACCAAAAATTAATCTTGAGTGAACATTTCGTTCTGGTTGTCTGAGCTCAGATCTCTATAGAAGCCATTTGGATGTTTGAAATGATAGTTCAGGACTAGTGTTGTTAAAACGTCATTAAAATCCTGTCAACTTTATATCTGATGTTTCAGGAAAAACTGACGTACCTTTCATTTCAGTTTAAGAATAATTTGGCTATTTGTCGCGCACTTGTTTTGGTAAATATAGCAATTTAGTCTGTTTCAAAACATCTGCTGATAGGACATGCACTCGTTAACATCAAAGAAGTCAGCAAAACTAATGATCCATATGTGTTCTCCTGTGAACATTGTAATTAATTCCTGATGGTATTTTTCATTCATTCTTATATTTCATCTCCTGTGTTTTAGTCTTAATGTAAAAATTATAAAATATAAATGAAGGGAAGACTACAGTAAAATTGTTTACCATATGATAAATGAGGGACGCGTCTTTGTTGTTGCTGGAACAGAGGGTGGAGCACTTATGGGAATGTCCCACGTGCTGTGAGGCCAGTTTCTAATCAAGAAGAAGGAAATCTAGTAAGACACCCCTCCCCCCCCCCCCCCAAGAAAATACTAAAGAGGCGTCCAACTCTACCAATGGCCAATGCTCTGGGAAGAAGTCCCATACTCAGTGTAGTCACATGTGAGATATATTGTTTGAATTTAGCTTTCACAAATAAAGCGAATGAACATAAAAGACGTTTGCTCTATAACAGCTTTCAAGTTCAAGAAATATAAACATACAAATTTAAGATATAATAATGATGCTTTTGTACAATTATATGTCCCATTTTTATGATTGTTTGTTCTTATGACGACAAAGTTATTGTTGTGGAAACGTCTATCAGTTCATTTATTTTATCTGTTAAACTGAACTTTATCATTATTTTCAATGTATTTATTCTTTATTTAAAAAATATACGACACTTTTGAAGCATTCACTGTACATGATTATTTGACACTCAACTTCTACTTCTGTGTTGTATCTCACAATCCTGCAGGTTAGCAGGGTTTAATCCAGAACGGTATGTGGTGTAATGATTTACAGCTTTGATGCGTCATTCAATTTGACACATTCCATTTCAGCATGGCTTCTGGGTTCATTATGATCCTAAATGATTTGGAATAGCAAACACCCCCCCCCCTTTTTTCCACACAAAAAACACAACCTCGTAAAAACCTCTTACAACATGCCGGAAAGGTAACAGTGGTACTATTCTCTGCTTTTCATTCCTCAGCATAACAAGGACGGCTATTCAGCTATTATTAGACTTTTAGGTGCAGTAATGTATCCAGTTGTTTCGCATATGCACTATAAACCAGCAGATTGTGTGGACTGATGTATCCAGTTGTTTCGCATATGCACTATAAACCAGCATATTGTGTGGACTGATGTATCCAGTTTTTTCGCATATGCACTATAAACCAGCATATTGTGTGGACTGATGTATCCAGTTGTTTCGCATATGCACTATAAACCAGCAAATTGTGTGGACTGATGTATCCAGTTGTATCGCATATGCACTATAGACCAGCAAATTGTGTGGACTGATGTATCCAGTTGTATCGCATATGCACTATAGACCAGCAAATTCTGGATGAAGAGCTGATTTGACGCTCTGTTGTAGTCTATTTGTAATCTCTTACAGACGTATTAAAGTCATGTAGTTATGTATTGAAGTCAATTAGTCATATATTGAAGTCAGTAGTCATATATTGAAGTCATGTAGTCATATATTGAAGTCATGTAGTCATATATTGAAGTCATGTAGTCATATATTGAAGTCATGTAGTCATATATTGAAGTCATGTAAGTAGTGTATGCTGCATGTAATGATACGTGGGTCAGTTGGTCAGTTGGGTCAGTTGGGTCAGTTCCGGGTCAGTTGGTCAGTTGGGTCAGTTCCGGGTCAGTTGGTCAGTTCCGGGTCAGTTGGTCAGTTCGTGGTCAGTTGGTCAGTTCGTGGTCAGTTGGTCAGTTCCGGGTCAGTTGGTCAGTTCCTGGTCATTTGGTCAGTTCGAGGTCTGTTGGTCAGGTCAGTTGGTCAGTTGTGTCTGTCAAGGTCAACAGACCAGAACAGACCATAACAGCCCCAAAACGGACCCATGGTCTGTCAAGGTCAACAGACCCGGAACTGACTCGGAACGGACCCAGTGTCAGTGAAGGTCAACGGACCTGGGGAACAATGGTCCTGTGTAAGATTTTATGACATGGTGGGAGGGTTTGTAGGTGGTACCAAGTGGTACCACAACCAATGAATGGTCACCGAAACGGGTCGAACCCGCGCGGTGTGTGGGCCCGGAGCGAAACCGGTCGAAACCGGCCGATCCCGCGTGGTGTGTGTACCCGGAGCGGGGCGGTGATATCGGCGGGGCGGGCGGCGAGGTCCCCGACCCAGACAACTGGAAAAGGGGTGGGTAATATATATATATATATATATATATATATATATATATATGTGTGTGTGTGATTGTATGCGGGGTGGTGTTTTCCATTCAAATGTGTGTTGAAAATTATGGGTGTGGTGCGGTGTGTGAATGTGTGTGTTTTATATAAATATATGTACCATACTTCAAAAATGGTCATTAACAGAAATGGATACGAGGTGGAAACATCCCTTTACAGCTATGATTGCGGGTCCGACCGGATGCGGAAAAACTGTTTTTGTGCAAAATTTCTTAAAATATGTGCATGAGATGGTGGATCCGATACCAGAGGAAATTATCTGGTGTTATGGTGCTTGGCAGGCTGCGTATGAGACCATGCCTGGTGTTAAATTTATTGAAGGACTACCAGACGTGGAGCAATGGAATGGTGATAAGCCAAGACTGTTGGTTATTGATGATTTGATGAGTGAAACGGATGATCGCGTTACTAAATTATTCACTAAAGGAAGTCATCATCGGAGTCTGAGTGTGTTGTATATTGTGCAGAATTTGTTTGGTAAAAACAAAGAACACAGAACAATTAGCCTCAACTCACACTATATTGTGCTTTTCAAGAACCCACGTGACGGCTCGCAGATTATACATTTGGCCAAGCAAATGTACCCTGGTCGCAACAGCTACGTGCAGGATAGTTTTAAAGATGCAACAGCGAGCGCGCATGGTTATTTGCTGGTAGATCTCAGACAGGCAACACCTGATCATTTGAGATTGCGGAGTCATATTTTTCCAGGCGAAAATCACGTTGTATACGTACCAAAATAAAAATATGGGTGATAAATTGAAACGTCACGGTCCAATGTTAAAAGTCCTGTGTCGGGCGAAACCAGCTGCCGTTAAGAGTATAATAAAAACGGCATCACCAGAACTCATACGTACCCTGTGTGAATGTTCCCACAATATCTTAAAAGGGCATGTTCGACTTACGATGCGTCAGAAGAAGCTACTACAGCGGCACAAGACTAATCTTAGAGTACTCGCTCGTAAAAAGACTACTGTGAAAAGACGAAAACATATTCTACAGCAAGGGGGTTTCATTGGTGTTTTACTGAAACCTGTCCTGAGTGTCTTGGGTAGCCTGTTGGGTGTATGATGGCCAAGAAAATGTTGCTGATCGATCCGCGTTTATTTGAAACTCTGCAGAGCAAATCTACGTACACACCACCTGATAGTTTAACAGATAACATGAGGGACCTGGATGAACAAATGCGAGTGGTTTTGGATCGTATTGATTTATCTAACGCTGATAAAGCTAGACTCTACCAACAAACATTACAACAGTATTTGACACGCCTTGAACAATACAAAAACAGATCACTCGGCCTATTAGACATCAAACCACCGCCGATGGTGCCTGTGGAACCACTAGCTAAAAAACCGACGCCTATGTTTCCTGTAGAACCTGTACATAAAACAGAAGACCCAACTGAGAAAATTCCAGACAAGGTCGAAGTGACGCCTGACCCACCTAAACGCAATCTCAGGAAGAAACGGAAAAGTAAAATTCCTACGCCTACCAAAACACCCATTTGGGAAACATGGTAGACGAAATGTTGGCTCGTCATTACTACAATCCTAAAAAAGCTGGTGCGTATGGTGGTGTTAGTGGCTTACAACGTACCACCAAACTTAAATCAAAACAAGTCAAAGATTGGTTAAGTCATCAGGATACGTACACTTTGCATAAACCTGCTCGGCGCCGTTTCAAGAGACGTGCTATCATAACAGGTGGTATAGACCAACAATTTCAAGCTGATTTAATTGACTTAACAAAGTTAAGAAAATACAACGATGGATATTCGTATTTGGTGACGTGTATTGATGTGTTTAGTAAATTTGCTTGGGCTGTTCCGATCAAGAACAAAACGGGAAAAGCTTTAGTCGAAGCTGTGAGTGATATTTTCAAGCAAAGGAAACCTATAAATTTTCAAACTGACAAAGGTTCAGAATTTACCAATAAAACATTTCTAAAGTTTCTTAAAGACAATAATGTGCATTTCTTCACATCTGAAAATGAGGACGTTAAAGCAGCTATTGTGGAACGGTTCAATCGTACATTGAAGGAAAAAATGTGGCGCTATTTCACTAAAAGCAACAAACCTCGTTATGTCGATGTGATAAAATCATTGATTCGAAATTACAATTATTCATTTCATAGGAGCATTCAGCTGGCACCAGTAGAAGTTAATACTGATAATCAAACACAAGTGTGGAATACTCTATATGGGGATAAACCAACAGACAGAAAAGTATATTTTAATGTTGGTGATAGGGTGCGCATCGGTCTAGGCCGACAAACTTTTAAGAAAGGGTATACACCCACCTGGACAGAAGAACTGTTTACCGTCAGTCAGATACAACCGACAACCCCTGTAACTTATACGATCAAAGATGACGTGGGTGAAGAAGTGCAAGGATCATTTTATAAAGAGGAACTGCAAAACGTAGGTGACAAAACAACTTTTCGAATCGAAACTGTCCTAGAAGAGCGCGGTACTGGAACGCGGAAACAGTATTTAGTCAAGTGGTTCGGGTATAATGCATCATTCAATTCCTGGGTGTCGGTCAAAGACATTACACGGTACTAATGGAAATTGATCAAGTTGAAGCCGTATTACGACCAGAAGAAGAAGAAAGAACGGGGAGTCGCTCATCACTCTGGGTCTTATTCGGCAAGCTGGTACCACGTTTAGAAATTGTTTTCCTCTGTCAAATGATTATTATATATGTGGTGATTGGTGTTTCATTATTTAATCTGTCTCGAACCGACCTCGACGCACCTGACGCTAAATTTTGGATTGCCTTACTGAGTAGTTGTTTGGGATACATGCTACCTAACCCAAAGCTAGGATGAGTTTTTACGTTACCTTACCCAGCAATTCTTCAATGAATATTTATCCTGACAATAACCCCAGTCATTATTTTGTCAAAATGCCACAAACTATAGAGATGAACTCGCAATATGAAGTTGGTTTAGCTGAAATTCAGTTTCCAAACACATATTTCAACGTTCTCGATAATGAGGTGTGGTTGTCGTACGTCCACCCACCATCCAATAACCTGAACGGTGTAATAACTATTCCAGCTGGTTTGTATGAGTCACCCGAAGATTTTATCTACGAACTCAACTCTAAGCTAACCAGTGCTGGTCGTATTGCGAAAATATATTACAATAAAGCCTCAAAGAGAGCCACAATTAAGATTCTCGATGAGGGAACTGAGCTTGTATTGAGTGAGACGCTGAAAAACATTTTAGCACTGTCAAAAACACGTCTGACATATGAAGACACTGATCGCACAAGTCATGATATGGTTGATATGGATCGTGACATGAAAAATGTCTACGTGTACGCAGACATTGTATCTGCCCGGTCAGTGGGTGATGCAATGGTTCCACTATTACGGTCTGTACCCATATTGGACAAGACGGCTACCTCAGTGTTTCGAATCTATGACAAACCACACTACGCACCGCTGAGTCGGTTCTCGTTTGACACCGTCGAAATCCTTTTAACCACAGACCAAGGCAAGAAGATCGCATTTACCGCTGGGACGTCAACGGTGACACTTCACTTTCGGTCACGTAAGCGTTTCGATTTTGATTAAACAATGGTTAGACACGCCACAATCCACAGAAACCCCAAACTATATGAAGAGTTTTTCTGTAATCAAGCTGGGAATGGTCTACCTGTATTTGTCGGGGGTAGACATCAAAAAGGACACGGACTAGGTAGTTTTTTTAGTGGTCTGGGTAGAATGGTGCTACCATGGTTAAAAACAGGTGGTAAAGCCTTACTTAGGGAAGGTGTGACATCTGGTTTACAAGTGGCTCAGGATGCTTTAGGTGGTGCAAATATTCGTGAATCTATGCGAGATAGAGCCAAAGAAGCTGGACAGCGCCTATTGGCTGGTGCTGTCAACCACGTTACCCAATCGGGTAGTGGTCTTAGACGCCGAAAACGACCAGCCCCACCGGGTGAACCCTGTCGAAAACGCATAAAACCAGCCGCTAAACGCCGACGAGTTCATTCCAAGAAGAACAAGACTCGAGATATATTCGGATAATGGCTCTCATTCACCCCAACTCTTGTGAATGTCTTCATTCTGGCCTTGATTTGTTTAGTGTACCACCAACCCAAACGGCTGTAGATGATGGCCAATATGTGGAAATTCATCCCCTGGCCGCCTTAGCGCCGGGGGCGCCCATCGAATTTGTTATTTTGGGGAATAGTGAAGATTACTTGGATCTTTTCAATACATATTTACACATAAGAACCAAAGTGACGCTACCCAACGGTGATAATCTACCACCCAATGTTGAAGTTGGGCCTGTGAATTATTACATGCACAGTTTATTTTCTCAAGTCGACGTCTCATTGAATGATACGCTTATCACGGCTAGCGAAAACACGTACCCTTACCGCGCTTATATTGAAGCGACTCTGAACTACGGCGATGATGCTAAAAAGGGGTATCTGTCTGCCGCCCTCTACTACAGAGATACACCGCGAACGCATGACGATACTCAAGGGGATACGAATAACGGTTTCAAAATTCGCCGCCAGCTGGCAGCCATGAGTCAGGAAATGGATATGATGGGTAAATTACATGCTGATATTTTCGCCCAAGACAGATATATGTTGAATGGTGTGGATGTAAAGATCAAGCTAACACCCTCTAAAGATGTTTTCAACCTGATGGCTACCGATGTGACGAGTGGGTACAAAAGTGTTATTACCCACGCAGCGCTAATACTTAGAAAAGTCAAACTGAATCCAGCCATCTCACTGGCTCACGAGAAAGCCTTAATGCGAGGTAATGCCAAGTACCCGATAAAACGTGTTGGTTTGAAAACTTTTTCCATTCCTAATGGGATGCTATCACACGTCCAAGACAATTTATTCTTATCGCAAACACCCACAAGAGTCGTTATCGGTTTCGTTGACGCTGGAGCGTTTAATGGACACCTGAAGAAAAATCCATTCAATTTTCATCATTTTGATCTGACGTATTTAAGCCTAATGGTAGATGGGCGCAATGTGAGTGGTAAACCACTAACTGTTAATTATGCCAACGATCAATACATCAGAGCCTTCTTTGGGAGCCTGACAGCCCTCGGTTTCGTAGGCAAGGACGCTGGGAATACCATTGACTTTAGAGGTTTTAAGCATGGTTATAATCTGTACGCCTTTGATCTGACCCCTAGCTTGCTTGATGGTGATCAATTTGAGATGGCGAAGACGGGTCCACTGGCCATTGAACTTAAATTTGCCACCGTGACAGCATCGGCCATTCAAGTTTTAATCTACTTTGAAGTTGATAGTGTTTTGGAGGTATCCAAGACCAGATCAATTCTTACAGATTTTTTAGCTTGAGAGAATGAACACTAACCAAATCTATGACATGTTAAAGCGGGATATCTGGATTCGTCGCCTCGGTTTAGTGCGAGTCGTACCACTAGATAAGTTACCAATCTACATTGATCCAACTCTGACATCAGCTTTAGTTGTCAATACAGACCCCAGTTATAGACCGGGTGAACATTGGGTGGCAATATATTACGATGGTGTTGGAACATTTACATATTTCGATTCATTTGGCTTACCACCCAGACATTCAGAGATTACCAAATTTCTAGAAAGAAATTCAGATAGACCTTATGTTTACAACCCGAGAGTATTACAAGATTTGTTGAGTTCTACTTGTGGCTTATACGTTGTGTATTTCTTAATGTTGAAAGCACGCGGTGCATCCATGGCCACTGTGTTGCGACCTTTCACCATCAAGCAATGGAAAAATGATAACCTTGTATATGCACTAGTTGGGAATCAACTCAAACAAAGAGCACGCTTACAACATTTGTGACCTAGATACTACGGCGTGCCCACGTCATGTGTCATAAATCTGCCAGCACCTGTGACCTAGAAATGTCATACTGGCGTGGGTTCATCCACGAGTCATGTTCAAGGCTAAAACCAGTTCAAACAAAGATCGCGCTTGCAACATCTGTGACCTAGATACCTCGGCGTCCCCACGCCATGTGTCATCATAAATGAAAATATTACAACACATGTGACCTAGAAATGTCATACATCGATAAATTCAGCCATGAATCATGACCCACTAGCGACCAATCAGATCGCCGCCGACCGCCGCGCGCGCGTGGGGTGCACCGGACTCCGCTGTGTGTATAAATAAGAAGCTCACTTGTTCTAAATCTTCACAACGCACTACCAGTCTAGAAGCGATATTTTCAATTCCTGTTGTATCAAGAAGATGGCTTCATCAGTTACATACTTTTCCAGAACTGCCGATATGATAAAACCATTAGGCGCTGGTGTTAATGCTGTGGCCGTATCATCCTTTAAGAAGCCGCTTATCCAGATTCGCCGATACTATGGTAATACACACATAAAGTATCCTACCAAAACAGGTATCACGATGAGTCGACAAGACTTTGTCGATCTAGTAGATCTACGGGATGTTATTCTGAATGAATTTGATAGAATTTCCTGTGTTTTTCCTACAAAACAAGCTTCAAATATGCCAGTTTCAAATACATATGACGATTCAGCGGCTGCCGTTTCAAATACGTACGACGAATCATCAGCTGCAGTTTTAAACCCTTATGAGGATTCATTCACATATGGTTGTGGTAACCTAGAGATGTATCTCACACCCGACTACGAACCTGTCTATGTACCTGAACCATCTGTATCAGCACCAGAAAAGAAAAGCGCCAAACCCAAACCAACCAAGAGACAAAGAACACAGCCCGTTATGGCACCGCTTTATCAACAGTGAATTATACAGTGAACATTCTTTTTTTCTTATTTATTTTGGAAAATGTACGTGAATGATAAATAAAAATGTTTTATATCTCTGAAAAAATGTTTCTGTCAATTATTTTCTGGTTCTCGTTTGTTTGTTGTGAGTTCTGTGTGTTTTGTTAACTTGTTACAAAGAAGCATCTGTCAAACCAAAGGGCCATGGGTATCCACAGGTCAAGAACTTATACGTTATCCACAAGCCGAGAATACCGGCTAAACACCAGAAGTTATCCACAGGTCAATAGATTAAGATCAGACCAGAGCAAGATGGCAAGCGGAGTTTATGGGGGTCAGAAAACAGACAAGAATCCATTAAGTGGTGGGTGTTAGACTCGGGAGCCATATACATTTAAAAACACACAAATATAAAACAAACAAAAAGGTTTAAACATAGGAAATACTTTTATTTACGTACTTTATATATATTTATTTTGGTATGTACCAAGGTATACAATTATGAAAATGGATTTTCATAAAATATTTCAAGTATGTATCATTTATACAGCATAAAATTATTGAATAAAAATGTACAATGTCCTAAAAAGCATACAATTATGAAAAGACCGTAAACACTTATAAAGACCATATAAGTAGGCAAAGTGCATACAAATTTCTAAAGTCATAATCAATACAATATGACATTATATAAAAATACCGACACCAAGTACGAATTTGAGAAAGGTTATATAGAAAGAGGTGTTGTTGAGACGTTATCTGGCTGTACCTGTCGTTTAATATAAAAGTAAGAAAGTGAGTCTCTGTGTTGTTCGTAAGTATACACAGCTGTCCCTGTCGTCTTAAAACCCATATTCTTACCCCCACTACTCTGTCTAGTTGTCAGAACGTCAGAAAATGTCTTTGCGTCAAATTTATTTTGCGTCTTGCTTAACCCCTTTGTCGATGTCTTGTCGTAGGGTCCATAACAATGATAAGTCTTGCTACATAACGAGACCATCCCTATACCACCATACTCGAGCTTGAATAGGCCTGGCTTTCGTTTATCGAATAGCCTCGCCTCGACGCACTGGGGGCAGTCTTTAGGCGGATCGAGCAAGAGGTCTATATGAGCATGACAGGTTTCTCTAGGGAACCACTGATCGTAGACTCGTCGATATTCAGCCCTCATACTAGGTTTAATGACGTCATGCAGACTGTCAGCTGCTAGGGCTAAATAAAGAGAGTCCGTATCCATCTCTGTCACCTCAAAATCACTCCTGTCCACGAATCTATCGAGGAAGTCATAGTAAAACTCAAGCATCCTAAGCTTGGCGTATTGGTAAACGAAAAAACCAATCTGGATGGGCAGGTCCCATTTCGTGTGCTGATACCGTGACTCAACCTCGTATAGATCAGGACCAACCTCGACCATCTTCTTAAAGTAGGGGCTATTGACCAGGGTGTCGGTAGCTGTAGGGTCCACATACACCACTTTAGTATGTTTCGCTTTATTGGTGAGGGTTTTTCCATAAGCCGCATTCCCAAGTAATTTCATAGTATCACTTGTAATAGATGCGGCTGGTGATAGATCACCCTCACGACGAGCACTGGTAACAGTATCACCAAAATGACTGAAGCATGCTACAGGTTCATACTCTATAATCTGGTAAATGTATGTAACCACTAGACCATGCTCCAGATACCACTTTAGCAGGGGTGTGGCCAACAGGATTTTGTTACCAACATAGCTCCCAATAAGCGTGCGACGGGGTGTGGTCAATAGATTGTGTTCTTCAGCGTATTTCACCATCAGTGGACCAATATCTGCCCGACTGACATCAATATTCTTAAAGATGGGTGTCATTTCTGAAAAATGTGGTTTTAAAGTGTCTGGGACGTGAATGTCACATTCCACAAGTCCAAAACACGACCCATCGACAACCGCTGCAAGAATTTGTTCTTGGGTGGGTTTCGTGTATTTTGCGTAGGATGGTTTACGCCGAGTGAATGTAGCAGCTAGAAAGTCTCTAATGTCTTTCTCTTTCTTTTTTAAGGCCTGCCATTCACATTCCCAACACTCGACCAGCAGGCCCGAACACGCGACAGACAGAATAGCCCGAATCTCACGTGTTTTGGCATACAACGCAGCCAGGGGTTTTTTGTTGACTGGGTTGATGACATGGCCTGCGGTGATGGGACAGTTGGGGTGTCCATGGAACATGCACCCATGAAATTGGTAGGCGGTGCGTTTCTTTACACAATAACCATCCACTGGAATGTTACGCTCACTCAACCGCATTTCCTTGCCGTTGAATTGAGTTATTAACTCTATGTTATTAGTGTGTTCCATCCATGCTAACCACTCCCTACATTGTATGGTGTACAGACTCCGTCTGTGTTGCTTAAAACCATCCTCCTTGGTCCGGGTGATTGTATAATCGGTGGGCATTTCCTGCATTAATGCCCACAAATAAAGAGCATTAGCGTCATACCCCTTAATGCTCTTAACCAACTTTCCACCACGAATGTTGGTTTTATCCACCTCATGGTACCTATGAAAAATAATTGAAGGACCACCGGTAATATTGTGTCGTATGATGTTGTGTAGTTCCTTTTCATATTTGGCACACAACGTAAATACGATACCGCGTGGTAGAGTTTTAAACAGGTACCTGAGGGTGATTCCAGGCACAGAGATGGCATCTTTGAACATGTCAATACCTAGGTCAGCATAGAATGAAACCTGGCTGGCCAAAGCAGCCAACATGGGAACAACATCTTTGTTGTTGTACCACTCTAGAAAATCCTGCAACGTCTTCATTTTATTGACTCGCCAGATTTTTTGGCAGTACTCATACTCTTCAACAGATATGTTGGAGCTTTTAAGCTTTGAGTAGAATGCCGCGTGTGGTGGTAAGCGTGTTTCCTTCAACTGCGCCAGGTCTGTTACATACTCGTAGCAGAAAAAACCTTTCTGCTCGACTACTTTGTAAGCCGCCAGATACTTACTGTAACTAAAGCCTGGCGCCAGGTAATTGACAACATCTAAAAATTTCAATGTGTCAGTGGCTATGCACATAAAGTTGTTATTTCGCTTTACAGCGAAGTTGAATGTTCCATTTTCACTGGGGTGGCTCAGAAAATAACGGGCGAAATATGGTTTGATCAAATTGACATCATATTTTCCCGAGTTAAACCCAATCACAGGCAGTTGGGCGAGATAACCCTCGAGTCTAGCCAACTCTTTACAATGCCCACCCATCAGCAAGGCCTGGCGTTCTGATTTAAACAGTTTTCTTAACCGTTTACCAGCGGTTTCAGCAATTTTTTCTAAATACTTCAACACACGATTGACCAGCGCTTGAGGGTCGCCTGTGCTGACGAAACAGACTGGGTCTGTCATACCACAAACATTGGATGCTACAGAACACGACATAGGGATATGTTTTGCAATATATGTCGTGTTACTCGTCGACTTTTTTTCACAGTCGGACGAGTCGAAATAGCATTCAAAGTCGAAAGTGGCCCTGTAAGGGTAGATATACACAGACTCATCATCATCATCCTCACCCGGTAAAAGTTTTGCCATTACCTCAAAGATGGTTTCGTGTGGTGTGTAGAACCCACCAGGGTAGACGCCAGTGCTGCTACCACCTGTACAGGTTTTCTCGTGGCGGGTGAGCATAAAGTTATCTCGCCAGACTTTCCCACATTTGGGACATCCGAAGGAGTGGCTAGCTTCGTCAATATTACTTATGTACATAAAGTGCTCTTTATGTTGGAGGAGGTACATAGTATTGGGAAATGTGCTGCCGCTACGTAGTATGGGTATAAGGATATTTAGCTCGTTAAACTCGTATACCTCAATGTTAACTTGGTAGCAGTCTTCTAAGCTTATTAGGATGTCAAGTGTCACACCAGGAAAGTCGGTCTGTGGTTCTGTGTCTTGGTAAGTGTACCAATCGTCCAGTAAACTACGGGTCGGTATGTTTAGTGCTCTGATGTTATGTTTGTGATGCAGAGCTAAACAGCGAAAAAAGCAGAGATTGTCGAGATATGGGGTGCTTGTTGCTATGTTGGTTTGTAATGTAAAGATAGATTTATTATTTGTGATATGTGGTGGGAGCGAGTCGATAGAACAGCCTAGTGTGTGATTAGAAAGAAAATATAGGTAAAATTCAGTAGCACAAATATTTTCTAGCTCGTACTTGGTGTCGGGTCGCACACTAAGCCCGACTTTGGTATTGTCGAGTTCGTTTACAATAGTTATTAAGCTTTCTAGGTCACTACGATTGTTAATCATTACAGGACTCTCCAAAACAGA